>OX383960.1:6700833-7993750 GCA_947532105.1 Athrips mouffetella | reverse complement strand
TTATTTATCTCCTTTCAGCAGCATAAAGCCAAGGGCAAAAGGTCAAAAGAAAAAGTCGTTATGGTAATAGCTTTTGTATACAAATGTACGACTTCTTTCTCATTGAAGTCAGCAGACTGAAAATTGGACGGCGGTTTGAACTGGAGACTTTTTCTATTCAATGAAATAAACTTTCCTCTTGTTAGAAAGGTTGTTCACACGACACACCGATTTCGCCTCGAATTGAATTCAAAACCATCGGTCCTAACCGATGGTTTTGAATTCAATGAGAGTAACAAAAAAATTTATACAAGAACAATTTGTTTATAATATTTTCAACACATTTGCTCATAAAACGGCTCTATTTGCACTGGATTAAGGTCCATAATCAAGCTTACTGAACACGTGTGCTTTTTTATTTATTATCGCACTACTGTTTTATGTTTGTTTGTTTTTTAAATCAGCAACGAACAAGGAGTTTTTATGTCTATAAAATCCATTTATTTTTTATGAAAAACAAACTTTGTTCGATAATATGATCAACAAACATTCATTTCATAATAATCAACTTACTAACAACAAATTCGTCTTTTAAGTAAGAAAATACCCCATTTTAAATAATTCAAGGACTAGGCTGATTGACAGTTTAGTCAATGCTTCCTGCGTTCGCATGTATGTACGAGTATAATCTGTGTCTGCTAAAACAGAGCGCGCCATGTTTACAAATATTTGTGGCGTTTAAAATATTTTCAAAAGTATCGACTTCTAAAAATAAAAAAAGTGATTAATGTAGAAAATACTGAGCCACGAAACACAAGTCTAGAGAATCGGGTGTTCGTAGAAATGTAAGGAAAAATACGTAACTTGTTGTCTACGAATTTTACTTCGGGAAAAGAGGTAATCAAATTGTACTTGCTTTTATTCGCGAATGTGTTGAAAAACGTCGTAAAAAGCGCGTGCGTTTTGATTATTACACTACCGGCTCCATTAAGCCCTTGCCTGCGGCTCGGGCTGCAATTATCGATCCTCGATTGTAATCTCCAAAATAGAGCACTTGCGTCTTAACGTAGGTACTATAAATGCTATAAATTCACAGAGCGATCAGGTGTTATTTTTAATGCACAGATCTCGCGCGTTTCCCTGTCACCGCATTTAGTGATTGAGTTGGGTTTAGATGGTATGCTCCAATAGTAACAAGTCGCAAGCCCATTAATTATTCGTGACTAGCTGTGCCCACGACTGCGTTTGCGAAGAGGTTAGACTTTTAAAATGTACAAAAACTACTAAAGTTAGTTACCTTTAAAATCACTACACTGTTATCCTACTCTGCTGATCCTCCCCCCCCCCCCCCTTTACTCGCACACTGACCCCACACACCATACATGCACACACTACTTTTTATTCGCACTTTACGTCGTAGCTTGCTGCGACAATATGCTGAGCCAGCGCCTTTTCACAGTCGCACACAATACTCATCACGACATAGTTTCCTCATATTTATATTTGCAAAATCTGACTATAAATAATGTTCATGGTAGATAATCTTTTTATGTATTATGCATTAGAATGAATAAATGTTATTTCTTTTCTATTCTAAACCGATTCATACAGGGTTTTCAATTATGTATTTGGCTTACTTTCGTGCAACACAGCTTGATTCGAATTATTTGGACCGAATTAATAAAGAAAGATTTTTTTTTCCTTAAACGCTACGCTACGTTTCTAAACTTTGTTTTAGTTCACTAAATATATAAGCTAAATTACCTTACATAATGATTGTTGGCGACACCTCGTTTTTGGGATAATTTTTATTATTTTTTTACCGCGCTTTGTCATTTATTCTGATTTCTGTCTATTTTAATATTATCTTTATACACAAATATTTATCGTTTAATAGTATAGGAAATAGGATTCGTATTGTATTCTAGTAGCCAGTGACCTCATACCGAGGTATTAATGGTCATGTTTTAATATACTTAGAAGTCCTTATAAATATTAGCACTACTATATACCGACCTGCCTTAACAGTCTTTATAACAACACTAATATCTTCGTCAAACTAGTATTTCCTAAAAACTTTAGCTGTTCAACCTACCTGAAGCATGAAACTTCATAGGCTTAGTAACTAAGTCCTAGCCCAATTTCATTAATATCCCAACGCCCTTATAGCAAAGCCGCCACCCTCACTAAGGTCAGTTCCCGTCTCAGACTCATCTTGTAGCGAAGGCCAGGTTCAGGTAAATTGCCCATGAAGGGCGGGAACCATTCCCTCAATGATAAGTGGACTTACAAACGAGGCCATAAGCTGTGAATGGCGTGCATTACCTTAATATTTATGTAAGAGTTCGCTGGTAATGGTTGGTGAGGAAAGGTGGGAGATGAACGGAATATTTATGGTGGTTCTTTTAGTAACTGAACGATTTGTGAGTGATACACTTTATGATATTTTACACGTTGGGACGTTCTTGGTACATAAGACGGTAACAAGCAGACTTTCCTTTTGAAGATTGTATTGGAAACTAAAAACTAAGTTTGTGAGTATCGCGATCACTCTGTCTTTGTAGTAAAATTTTTTTCGTGAACCCTAATTCTTGAATATCATAATGCATTTAAATTAACAAACAAATATTAATCGTATGGCGAATACAGTTAATTGTAGAAAATTATAAGTCTACGTCCAGTCTACATAACCAGTCAATAGCCTGAGGTGTCAAGTAAACAAATACAATTTATAAAAAGCAAATATTATTCTGTACATTAAACAAATCTGTAATTTTTCACTTTTTAGGTGTCGTTATAATAATCATATTAGTCATAAACCACGAACTTACTAATAGGTTCTTTTGAATATTTAAACAAATCAAAATAAAATTTATTAAGAGAAATTATATCTTTCAAAAGCCCTTCACATACAAACCTGCTCATTTAAACTTGCTTGATTAGTCCTAAACAAAAGTTCTGAATTTAGGAATTATTCCCTGAGTTCGAAGTTATTCCTCTGACACGATTAAAACATCGTTAGCAAGGCGTGTCCCACCCAGGATAATGACTGAGTTTTAAAAGGGTTAAGTTAACTAACATATTGTAACTTTAAAGGACATTGTGTTACTTTAGCCAAACCGGCGACTTTCCACTGCGAACTATATCTGTACAGTTCGTCCATCGTAAAAGTACTAATAGACGATCGGATCGGACTGCTCTGAATTTAGCTCCGTACCACGTTTTTGTCCAATAGCAAAGTTGTCGTTTGGGACAATCCGCAACGCTATTGGACAAAGTCGTGGTCCGAATCTAAATTTGGAGCAGTCCGATCCGATCGTCAATTAGTACTTTAAAATGCAGTGAGTCGTCGCTTTCTGACGCTGGTAGCCAAGCCCCGTAACCAATCAGGTCACTTTAAATTATAAAGTAACAATGCACAATGACTAACTGAAGGCAAACATTCGAAAAAAGCGGTTGTTTCCTTTGTGTGTTACCTAAAAAACAAAAAACAAAATTCAACAATTGTTTTTTTTTTTCAGAACAGCGTACTCGCGCACACGCAACGATCAACACGTCATCTTCGGGTTCACGAGGCTCAATCCGGGACTTCATACGGCGAGCGCTAATATCTCTCCGTAGTTCCAAATTCAAAGGGCTCACTCACCTGAAAGTTGGTAACAGCGAGCTGTGATAGGCCGTCAACATACGGCCCCAGAACTGCGTGCTCGCGCACACGCAACGATCGTCGCGTCGTCTCCGGGTCCAGGAGGTCGTGGACTCTTTCGTTGTAGATCTCCATGTAGGAAACTTCCACCTGGGGAAAAAAAGATGAGGCATAACATAAGTTTCTTAAATCCAAATTAATTTTGTAATATTTCCTAACATTTAGGTTTTATATTACAGGTCAGTTCCACTGCAAGCCATTCTTCTACAACTTCTTTTTCCAGTCTCATTATTAGCCTTACTAACTCTTGTCGAAAGCATCGAGGTTATTAGCATTATTTAATAAATTTTACTCACGGGAAGAGTCAAACTCAACCAAGTGCACTGTAGATTTGAAACTACTACAAAAATATCTTAAACCTGGTATTATGTGGTATACGGAACCCTCAGTGCACGATTCTGACTCGCATTTGGCCAGTTTGCGATTATACTTGTATTCTGACCTTATAGGTGAGGTGTGGTGGATTCTGCAACTTGCTGATCCTCTCGAACAACGCGTTGCAGAGCCTCGGTATAATGCCGCCTTCGTCACCGCCGGGACAGCCCATCATCGTGTACGATTTGCCTGAACCTGTACAAACAAAGAAAATTACACTTTAGTAAGCTTTGTGAGAGTGGGGAACCAAGAGCCGGAAGATGTTGCGTGGGCGTCCCCCCACAAGGTGGACGGACGATTTAGTTAAGGTCGCGGAAAGCCGCTGGATGGGAGCTGCGCAAGACCGGTCGTCATGGAGATCTTTGGAGCGCTATGTTCAGCAGTGGACGTCTTTCGGTTGATATGATGATGCTATTAAAATCACCCACCGGTCGTTTCACTTCATAAGCATTTTATACAAATTCAATAAATACTTAGTTCTACTAAATGGAAATTAAGCCAATTCTACGAATAAAGACCCAACTACGAGTACACTCGTGAAGTAAACAAAATTACGTCAAATATATCAAAAATGTGTATATTCTGTTTATGTAATGTATATACTAACATTTGCCTCGCATGATTGAATTTGCCCTGTTGGAAAAGACGTGGAATCCACTCGTCATAAACACATATTAGCTCATCTCAGAATTTCACAACAAAAAAAGCTTTGTATATTTTGGGGGATGTACCTATGGATGGAATCCACCATACAATATAAAAAAATCATATTCACGTAAGAAAGTAATTTTTAATGTTTTATCCGGTTTCAGACTTTAGTTTTATGTAGCACAGAAGAGAAAAAAATAAAAAATGTACTACAGTGTTTGCAGGTCACAGAGCTACGAACTACGCCCGTAGCAATTTGCTACGCCGCGTAGCACCGTATTTGGTACTGTCAAATAGAATTCTGCGAATCCTGAATTTTCGACGAAAAAAAATATAAAAGGTAGATATTGGTTTCGAGTTGGCAACGGTCAATCCAATGCTTCCAATACGTTTTTAATTTACTATGCACGGTGCTAAGGGCTAAGTTCCTGTTAAGTGTACCTCAGAGCACTTGGACTCTATGGGATCTCTTGTGCTTCCCCTGCCTTAAGGCTCCTCTGATTTTCCGCTGTCTTAAAAAATGCTTGTTATGAGCTTTGAGCTTTACAACTAAAGTAGTACGTAGTCTTCTAGCGACAGACAAGCTTGACACAGAACCTTCATAAACTCATAAATAAACATAAGTCTTCCTTCATCAACAACCCAAAATACGTAAATATAAACAATGAATTATTCCAGACTCGACTTGGAAAGGGTAAATAGATAAGCTGCCCCAACAATTCGAACAATTGAGTTTAATAACTAAACATAACAATAAGGAACTTCGGGTTGTTCTTGACAACCGCTCAGCTTTGTTAGAACAACAGACTAGGTTTATACTAGATAAGCAATGGGATCTTAATATGATGAAGCAGACTCTAAACAATGCTGATTACAATCTAAGGGTAGTTTTCCACCAATGCTATGCGAGTGCTAAGCTGTGAGCTGGAAAATTAAAACCAATAAGATTGCTCCATTTGACTAGTAAGGAAAATAGAGCAATCGTATTGGTTGTAATTTTCCCAGCTCAAAGCTTAGCTCCCTCGCACAGCAATAGTGGAAAACCACCATAAATAATGTAGGAATTCATAGTTTAAATAGAGTACAGAGGAATTTAGATTGGTTGTTAAAATATTTAATGGAATATATACTTAAGCCTCGAGGGCAGAAGAGATAACAAAATTATTAAATTTCGTAGAATTATCGGAGCAACTTTGAAATGGAAAATAAAACATTCATTTTCTTAAACAACGAAATATGTAAATTAATGAAGCTTAAGCTTAATATACTCGTAGGTAATTAGCCTGTCGAACGAGTGGAAAACTTTTAAGCTTTTAAATTATTCAGAGACCGTTGAAAGCCTGAAACCCTAGTACAGAAGTATTGGTTTCTCGACCTTTGCTTTTGCCGTTTCAAGTTTAACGAGACTCCTAAAATTATAACTTAGTCGTTATTTAAATCAGGGCTATCATTTCTCTTCTGAAAACTAAAAAAAAGTGGAATGGTTATGTACGTGTCAAAGGAAATAGATAAGAATCGCAAGTTGTTCAATTTCCTAGTAAGTTGATCAACTTTCCAAATATCATAAACGGCAGTTGAAATGTGGCAGGTGACTTACGCATAGATTTCAGGTAATTGACCAATTTAGGGAGGGAGTCTCGCGGTAAAATGATCGGACAAATCAAAGTGAAACTATGATTGGTTGAATGTCGATTGTTAGCTCTATGAATAAACACTTGCCACATGCTTACAACCAATGCCATTGACCAATCAGAGAACAGTGTATTATTTTACGAGTGTCAATTAACGTAAAATTGTACACTGAGCCGCGATTGGCCCATACGTGTATGATTTGACGTATGGCAAAATCGTTAGTTTATCAACTTACCGCCAGGCAGCGTAAGTTGATCAATTATACATTTCAACTGCAGTTTATGATATTTCGAAAGTTGATCAACTTACTAGGAAATTGATTAACTTACGATTCTTATCATTTTTACTTTCGAGCGGAGCGAGAAAGGTATTGTATTCGTGAAAAAAAAAGTTTATCTAATTTTCTCAAAAATGTGCTCTATATCCCTTATACATCATAAAAAACAAGTCTCCCAAAAATGTCCGTCCGTCGGTCGGTCGGTCAGTCGGTCCGTCGGTCGGTCTGTCCGTCACGCTTTGGCCTAGCGGCTAAACGAATGGTCCGATTGAGACCATATTTGGAATTTAAGAGTTTTATGCAAATCCATCGAAGGGTTTTGGGTGGTTTCCTGCTGGCTCTCATTTTGAGGGTAGTTGTCATACAACGAAAATGAAAAATTTTAATTTTCGCAAAAACGGCTCATAAAATCTTGATGAAACTTTGCATGACCAAGCATCTCCATTTAAGGTATTTGCGGCAGTATCAATTGGTCTCTAGAAATTCATATAAGGGGTGTTCCCTTACTACTAAAATTTAAAAATGTGATTTACTCACCATCGGTTTCGTTGAGCTTATTTTGATGTTCTACAATTTGGATACTAAATTGTATTTCTACCTGACTGCATATTTCATTAAATCATTTTTACATAAATCTAGTTCGTATAGGTAAGTTGGTATTTTCATATTATTTGTATGGAATTACAAACTTAAGTTTGCAGTTGGTACTTATTTACTCATTACTATCCGCAGCCTTTATAATATAGTAGTTACAGCATTCGGCTCTTAATCCGGAGGTTCTGGGTTCGAGTCCCGGGGGGACACTGTTGAATGATGACTCTCGTATATCGCGAGAAAGTAAGTGCAGTGCTGCTGTACCATTTATTTATGAGGTTGTCGCACAATGGTTCGAATATACAAGGTTTAAGGGACAGGTTTGCAAAACCTGAAAGGGCATGACCTGTCGACGAAACTGAACAACTTTCTCCAAGAAACATATCACCAGAAATAAAAAAACAGGCCGATTTTTTTAACGTTTCTGGTGATATGTTTCAAGGTTAAAGATGTCCAGTGCCCTTTCAGTATTTGCCAACCTGTCCCTTACAAACTTGCGAGTGTGAGTACGGTCAACCGCACGTCGGTGGAAACTTTTTCAACTCTATTACTACGCCGTAAGGTCCAAAAGTGTTTCTACTGACGTGCGGTCCTGTGTACAAGTCGATTTGTATGTGCATGGAAGACGAAACTCGGTTTTGGCTTGTTCTTCCAATATATTCCTCTGCTGCAAATAAATTAAATAACGTTACACTGAGGATATATTCAAAAATTCCTTTTAAGACAAATCCGACGCATAAACCAAAAGACAAAGTAGCTTTTTTTTCTAAATGTACTTCAACAATCCCTTTTGTGATTCTAAAACAATTACGAATTTCTTTCAAACAATAACAACTTGCACAAGCAAATTAACATTTATTATTCAGACAGTCCATTTATAAACGAAATCCATTGTTGTAAAGGTTTATTTTCAGGTTGATTAGTAAAGTTGCAGGGTAGCTATACAAGTTTATCATAGTAAGTCTAGACTTCGCGCAAACCATCATTGATACGCGTAGCAGCTCGGTCATGAATACTATGCTGACGCGCGAGCTAATTCGCTCGTCCTAAGACCCTGTCCAGAAAGGGCGAATTCGCCGCGATTTACTCGCGCGTGTTTAAACCAGGCGCTCCTAGTATCTCGACTCGCGCAAGCCGAGAAAATTCGCGCGATGCTGTGGACGCGATGTATTGACGCCCAGTACCGCGCCGACGCGCGTAGAAACTCGCGCGTAACAATTCGCGGCGAATTCGCCCTTTCTGGACAGGGTCTAAGCTCGCGAGCCGCTCTGCGAACAATTTTTGACAGCGAGCTTCATTGCGGTGCGTTTATTTGCCGCGGTCGAACATTACTCCAGTAAAATTACGAGAGATTGTATGGCGAAACGGAAATAATTGATAATAGCCGTGATTCTTTTTCAGATCGATAGATTATATTTCTGTGTAAAGGTTTTTAATGGAATCCACCTAAATTTACTTCATTTATTTATTTATTTTGCCGTCCAAACATTAAAAAAATATGGAATTTCGGAAAAAAATGTTAATAGATTATTTTTTTTATTTACGGCTTGCTATATATTCTGAATTTCATATTATACATGAATCCACCTAAAAATATTAGCTTTTTTGTATTGTTTAACTTTTATAGCACGAAATTTAAATACAGCTTATCTTCGCAACCAAAAATAGTAATAGATCCGTTTTGCTTTCTAATAATTTAAATAGTGCTATATAATCACATTTTTGGCAAATCCAACATAAATGTTTACAAAATCATTGTAAACCAGCGATTACAAAAAACTTTTTTTTTTATTTAGTATGGAATTTTTGTGAATATATATAAGAATCACTTACATTTAAAAAGGTTGAGTTTAGCTCAGTTTATTCCTATTATTTTACCTCGACTTTATTGGCCCCTTATATGTAAAAATAAGTGAAGATTTTATATTTTGAAATAAATTGATATTTTTAAATATATTTTTGGTGGATTTTGATGCCTATATGTAAAGTATACGTTTATCTATGATATAAAGTATATAATTGTCTATTACTATTTTTGCCTTAGCTGTTATTCGAAAAAAATATTCCGCTTTAAATTTTAGGTGGATTCGTAAATATTGCGTCTTAACATCATATTTAAATACGATACACAAAAAAAAGTAGCTATTAGCATTTAATGTTTTGCAAAACCGTATTTTTACTGGACTACATTGCTCGCGTGTTCAACCGTGCGCGAGCTGCTACGCGTGTCAGTGTGCGATGGTTTGCTATGCGAAATCGAAACGCACCTTTATGTAGTCTCTACTATGCGCACAGGAACACATGAGTTTCACGACTGTGACAGTAAGGGCCTGTCCGCACAGCGAATCGTTCCCGCGCGATATTTATTCGAGCGAATTATATCCCGCGCTTGACATAGAAAAAAAAATCGCGATTTTTTTTACCACCAGTGCGGATACTCCTATAGGATTCAATGTGTTACAGAATTGCGAGAAAAAAATCGCGCGATAAAAATTCGCCGTGCGGACAGGCCCTTATCGTCGACTTTGATGTGACGGGGATGTCGGAATCGTTTAGAAACTGGACAGTGTAGGTGCGATTTAATGTAGCGACACACCTGCGAAAATTCCGCGTAAGAACTACTAGTCACTTGTGAGTTTTCCTTTGTTGTAGTAATATGAGCAAATATGAATAAAATCGAAAAAATAATTTTAAAATTCAATTAAATTTTATAATTATAATTTTTACTTGACTATTGCTAAAAAAAATATATTTTTTAGGAAAGTTACTTAAATGTGCTATAAAATGAATTTTATTTCAAAGCTCTAACTTCTATAGTCTTGGAGTAATTGCAATTTGAAAAGTGTAGTACTTAATTTTGACGACCAGTGTATATCAACGGAAATTTCGTCCACAATCATTGGCCTCCTCTATGAAATAAGAAGCAAAAACGTTCCTGGTCTTGCTGACGGAGTTTAGTGTGTACTCCCAATAAACTGCACCTGTATTGCATTACTTGCTAACAAAAAACCCTTGCTTTCAACCTTAAATGGACCCATCGCTTTCTCTTTGGAGCTAACATTTGGTACCAGGTGGCACAGCGTTGGAATCGAATAGAATCACTATAAATATATACGTCCCATCCGTTTTCTTTCGCACGGAATATTGAACACTGTCTATCTTTTAAGGGTGCTCCTATACTGGTGCTGAAAACTATTTTTATTACCTTTTCATTTAAGGAGTAAGAATAACTGCGACAAATCTTTATTTCTGTACTTATTATTAACACTAAAATAAATTTGAAAATAAATCTGTTCGTCCAATTTTTAATGAACTTTCTGAATGGATAGGAATATACAACATGTAATTTTAAATACGCAAAACCTCTTGAGTGGTATCTCCACCCATGTAACTGAACAACTTTTGGAAATAAACAAAAAAACGGATCTCCGTACAAAATGAAATTCTGGTCATTGGTATTTCTTACTTTTTATTTCATAAGTTATAGAACAAAAGTTGTTCAGTAACATGGGTTGAACTATCCCCCGAAAGATTTTGCTTATTTGGATTTTGGAATTACACGTTGTATAGAAAACCATTAGAAGTAACTTTAGTGTTTCACAAATATTTATTGTTGTAATAATAATCATTTGTTATTTGGTACAGTGGGCATCAAAATTAGCTTAGCGTTTCAGCCACACATTCAAAGTGACCATAATAATTTATACAATAAAAGTTTTCTAATTTTTGTGAGAATCCAGTGTTTTAATTTTATCTGAGCACAACAACCTTGTCAAATATTTCGTAGCAAACTGAATGCTTAGCTACTATTGAAGCTGAGTGTACAAACACTTGTGTGTGGGACCATCTTTACAGGGCTAGAACATTTATTTCTTTCTGTAATTTTTTTACCAAGGAACGCAAACCCGTTCGTTTTTATTTCGAACCCTTTGCGGGCGAAACAGTTGTCTGACTATATCTGGGTTTTATAGGTAAATACCTAAAGTAATGACTGAGTAGGGCACAAGAGGTAGGGCTTTTGCTTGCTTTTGCAGGTGGTAGGGGTTTTGTGCAAAGTCCGTCTGGGGAAGTACCACCCTCTTGCCTATTGCTGTCGTAAAGCAGCAGTGTTTGCACTGCTGTGTTTCGATTTAAAGGGCAAGGGATCCAGTGAAATTACTGGCACATGAGACATAACATTTTAGTTCCCAGGGTGGGCAACGCGCTTGCTGTCTTATTAGCGTCAAAGTATGTCACTAATAAGACAGTGGGTGCTATGGGCGGTGGAGACCACTTAGGTGGCCCACCTGCTCGTTTGCTCACTTGTGACATAAAAGAAAGAGCATAACTGTATTTAAATATGAAACTCAAATAAATTTTCCGATAAGGGACTTGTCTCGTGGAACTTCTGAAGTAATTTGAATAATAAAAGGAAAACTTGCTGTAACATGTTCATCTCATCTTCACGATGAAAAGGACAGCGTTTTCAACGTTGAGCCAATCTGTCTATTTCTTTTCTTCTATTTATACTGATTAAGTACCTAGGTGAACATCCATGACTGAACCAGTTCCCATGCCAAGAATATTTAGAGCAAAGAGTTTTATAATGTAGGGGGAATGTAGCATCATCACGCGTGTAAGCATTAGGCTGTTTTTCCATCAGTGCTGTGCAAAGGAGCTAAGCTGTGAGCCGCCAAATTCCAGGCAATAGCATTGCTCCATTTGACAAGCGAGGAAAATGGCGCAATCCTATTGGTTGGAATTTTCCCAGCTCTCTGGTTGGCTTCCTCGCAACGCACTGGTGGAAAAGCAGTCTAACGGCTAGCGGTCGTAGCGATTGATGACGGTAGATTAACGTCATAATTTGCGACGATTTAAATTTCTTCATAGAAACAAAGAAAAGTAAGAGTCACTGTCTACGTAAGCTGCGCGGTAGACGCACGCTCTCGTCATTTTAAGGTTTAATGCATCTTGGTTGCATCCTGCATAAAAACATGACGTACGTATGCCGATGCGCAAATGCGACTTTGCCACTCCGTGGACACAGTTTAGTTTGTTTCTATGTAGGATGCAAGCAAGACGCACGCAAGCGTAAAATTACGAAAGCTTATGACTCTAAATAGTCGAAAATTGTAACATAACGAATTAAAGTATAGATCTCAAGACACTGTCAAGCCGGTTGACAACCTACGCGCCGAGCAAATACTAAGGGAATAAATACTATATTCTCTGTGCAAATACTAAAATGTTACTTATTTACTCACTGAATATCAAAGTAAATACACAGAATTCTCGTGTCTATCCCAAAATGACAACTAAACATGGGCAAATCAAGCTAACCAACCTACTTTGCGAGAAGTTTCGCAATAGACTGCTCACAGAATAAAGACGAAAGCATAGATTTATCTTTTTTTAAGCAAAAGGCAATGAACCAATTTAAATTAAGTCTAGTTATCAACTAAAAAGTTATGACACTGGAGCCCTCCCGACGCATAATGTCACGTTCGCAAAATGTCACTTTCTCAAAATGTCACGTTCGCAAAATGTCACGTTCGCAGAATGTCACGATCTCAAAATGCCACGTTCGCAAATTGTCACGTTCACAAAATGTCACGTTTTTTGGGACTTAGAATTTTTTTGATATATTTTCCTATAGATTTGGGACTTAGAAAAACTTTTGAGTTTTTTTACTATCTATAGATTTTGGACTTCGAAAAATTTTAATTCTTTGTGGACTTTTCATTATTTTTTTCGCAGAATGTCACGTTCGCACAATGTCACGTTTAAGTGTGACATTATGCGAACGTGACATTTTGCTGTGGTAAACCCTAGTGTGACATTTTGCGAATGTGACATTCTGCCAACGTGACATTTTGCTGTGGTAAACCCTAGTGTGACATTTTGCGAACGTGACATTATGCGCCGGGAGGTTTGGAGCACCAGAGTCTAGATATTATATTATACAGTGTGAATTTTCATTGGTTGTGCTCCCGAAGCCCAGTGATTCTACTAATGATAAAAAGCAACTTTCGCGAAGAACAAACTTTCTCGTCTCCCCATAGCCCCATAGTAAAGTGGTCAGGTGATCGACAAATTTTGTATGGGAAGGCGAAAAACTTGATTTCATGAGTAGAATCACTGGACTTCAGGAGCGAAATTCACGCTGTAGATATCGTGAAGGCCAAGAACCACTTTGGTTCGCTGAGCCACAGAGATAGATAATACGGATAACTAGACTTAATTCACGATGCTTCATTTCCCATGTATTTTGTTCCTATTTCAGTCCGTATTCTTTGCCTTAAGATGTTATTCTGACCCTTTACTTCAATCTGTGGGATAGTAATCTGGCAGGAAGCCAACGTGGGTAGAGAAAGCCAACGTGGCGCGTGGGTAGATCAAAGTCGGTGTGACGTAGGATACAGGGTGTCAGGGTAAACAGTGAGTTCCTTCCAGGAGGTAATACAATATCGTTTATTACACAACTTTTCCTATAAAATTTACTATTGTACTTTATTATAATAAAATTGCTGTTTTGTATGGCGAATTTTAGGTAAACTCAATTTTCAGTACTAACATTTGCATTTTTTTAGAAATCCAAATCTTTAATATTTTTTCAAGCAGACAGAAGCTTAAATTTAATTTTAGTAAAACATTATCTGTAAAAAAATATAACAAATCCAATGATGAAATTGGACGACATTTAAGACGATCAATTTTCAAACCTATAATTTTATATATCAAATCAAAAACAAATACTTTACTCTATGCTTGTATTGATAACCTTGAAGTCAACTTTCAAATATAAGACAAATGACAAAAATAGCTTTACAATTATAGGAATTGTGATCTCATTAATCTGTAAGAAAATTTCGGCAATTTCATAGTTAAAGACCTATTATTATCATGTTTATGCGTTATAATTTTATTGTGTGTGCAAATGACTAAAAGTCGATATAATTTCACGAGTGAAAGTCGCCACTGTTACGTCTAGTAGGACATCTTGTTAGTAATCTGGATGCATCTAGTAAAACTACCAAATAATGGTATGAACACAGACATAACATCACCGCTCGCCGGCCGGTGTCGAGTGATGTTCTATCAATGTACTCACATTTATTGTGTACGTCACAGCCCTAAAATTCGATAGACCTACCTACGAAAACCTCCAAAGGTTTTTCTTTTCATATAAAATTATCTATGTCTATTAACAGTAACTTTGCGTGTGGCGCGATATCTATTTTCTATTTTCAGCAACGTCGTAGCATCGCTGTAGAGCTTCGCAAAAAATGCTACGCGTGCTCCAACTACTACGCCGAACCGTAGTAGATTGCTACGAACTAACTCGAGGTTGTTCTAGTACAAATAAAATGCGGTCTTTTAAAGTATTCGTTTTCATGTTTACACCTAAAAGATCATTGTATTTGTAAACTTTGCAAGAGTACAAAGTACAAATTAGCAGTTCTGTAATTAATATTAAAAAATCATAAAATCCGACCATGCACTAAGTAGGATTAGTCTTCAGTTTTCATTCTTGACAAAAAGAATACTATATATAGAACCTAAGGGCGTCCTAAAACTCACGCGGTAAAAGGCTTGCTACCCACATTTTCCGCTTAGCCTCTTTTTACGGCACCCACGGAAGAAAAGAGTTCATACTATTCTGAGCCGGCACCACACGGCCCGAAAACATATTATCAAAACAAACCCTTTAATACCCTTTAATTCAAAATTAACCTAAAACAACAACATACGACCCACAAACTCAACAACTAAACTAATTAAAACTAACTTAAAAGATAAGGGTTTCAAATCCGCGATACATGACACATTAGGCCGAGTTTATGAGAGTAATATCAATAAAATAAAGTCCATGAATAGTTTCATGGTCTTCATAAGTTGCCTTCCCAAGTTACCGAGAGAAACGTCGGCTAGCTAGCTTAGATAATAAAAGTACTAGACATGACATTAAAAACTTTAAAAAAAATAAGTTTTAATAATTTATGACTTTTTTGTTGTATTCTTGATTTATGCCAGTTCTTAGATATAAAGAGTACCGGCCAGTCTCACCGCTTTCTGAAGTCCCAGATAGCCTAACTATTTCTATCAGATATTGAAAATGTTTTGTTTTACAAGTGCCTAATAGTACTAATTGACAGATTAACACAGGCAAAAATCACACATATTTATCTGGCAGATATTTTATCTGTCAGCTTTCTATCGGAATCTTTAACAGTAACCGGTGAGATGGGCCCTAAATATATTTATTTTTCTTCTGCTAACTTAATCAATGAAAAACAGTTGCTTTCAGTTCGGGTGGCCATTCAAATCAATCTTCTTTTAAACGTTAGCGTTCGATTTATAACACTCTCGCTGAGACGTCACGGTAAAATATTTGCCGGAAAACATCACAGGAACTCGAGAGTACCGTGTAAGGGATTCTTTCTCGCCCGATATTCCGGAGAGCGACAAAAGTCACTATCACACCTTCCTTAAGTCAGAAACTAATTCGGCTAAAACTAATCAGAAAATAATTTGTTTCTGATTTAAGGAAGGTGTGATAGTGGCTTTTGACGCTCTCCGGTATTTCGGGCGAGAAAGAAACCCTTAGAAGTAAAAAATGTAGGAAGGCGTGATTGCGGCTAAAGCGACGCGACAGCGAGAAACTATCTACGTTCAAATTTGTTGTATTTGTATTTTCTCGCAAGAGCGTTCAGCTTTTACATTGTCTCAAACGAGTATGTCCAGCGGGCACAAAGATTAGTAGTTAAATTTTCAACACGTGGCACATTTAACCGAAATTACTGAAATAATAAGAATTTCTGAAACGAGGTTGCCATCCCCAATTAACGAGACAAACAACGGGTAGTTAAAACTTGGGCGTGGATCGTAGAGGGACGAGAGATTAAAGATAACAGGAGATTAATTACATGAAATACTGTCTGCTGAAAACAAGCAAACAAATGATATATAACGTAAGTGACGTTAGTTTTTACGGTTGCGAACCAAAATGGTAAAAACGGAACCCCTACGGTGCAACTTCGTCTGTCTGTCTGTCACACCAGCTTATCTTCGCAACTATTCATGCTATATACTTTTTAAATATTTCCAATTCTCAACTTTATTGCAAACGATATAATAAAAAAATATACATTATTTTTGTAAATTGGGCCCAGACAGAGAGGCAAAATTTTAAACTGTCGTCACTAGGTTAAGTAGGGCTTTACTTGTACATTCCAAAACAGGTTATTGTATTTTCTTACAACATAGTTTTAAGCTATGACAAAAATGTCTAAGAAAATAATATTTCCCCCTCCTTATCTCAACGTTTGCTAAACCTTTACAAACAAACTTAGTTTAGCGGTCCTAAAAATGGGCGTTATTTTCGGAACCGCGTGTTTTCGACTTTATTTGTCAATGGGCTTGCTCTTAACCTCGACCTAGCCATGTGTGGACACTGTGGGTAGAGATGAGTTTGAAACGCGAAGAGCTTGCCCAGAAGAAGCCAATTCATTTGCAACTTCAAAAATTTCGGGATTCGATAGTATTTAGTTAAAGTAATAAAATACTAACTTTTAAAGGATTCTTAAATACTAATGTATTAAGCATAAGCTAACACACAGCTTTTAACCGACTACCCCAGATGGCGGGTTATGTTTTTCGAGAAAGTACGATATCTATTTCTAAGTCACACTCTAAAGTCAAAAGGCTTGATAGATTTTTAAGGATTTCTTGGTGTCTTTAGTATATTGGGCTATAGTGTCAAAGAAACATATATTTAATTTAACTTTATTAATCCAACCATGCAAAAAGCCATATTTCTTTTAAAAGGTGTAAAGTAAGAGTTAAGTTAGTGCATCAAATTCAGTTCAGCGGTCTAAACTCTGAGAGGTTAGTTAGGTGAGTTAGGTTTGTGGTTTCCGCATATAATCCAGTGTGAAACATTGGCTGTGGTTATACTGAATTGTTAAAATGCACCGTCCTCATTCGGCTGCCCCTATCCCAATATATTTATTTGGGGTCGGCTCAACACATCGATCGCTTATCTATCTCTTTATCCGCAGTCATTTCAACCTTATAAGTATCATTTAAACAAGCCAATAACAAAAATATTGAAGATAGTTTATAAAATTGGTATTTATTACAAAAAAAGAGGAGAAAATACGCTACCATCGCGTTTATACGTCCAACAGAGAAAAAAGAAGCATTTCCAGAGCACGAGGAAGAATTTAAAATTACATTATGCGGAAACGTCCATTTACGTGCAAACTGCAGAAAAGATATTCTGAATTCTTTTTAGCATCTTTTGAAACAAAGTGGCCAATAAACGGATTATGAGAATTGCTTAACTGAAAAGTTATTAAGTAAGAGTTAAGAGAAAAGTTGTAGGTAATTTTTGTTCGTCTTTGTGAGTGCAATAAAGAGTTATTTTTTTTTTTATATTTTCGGCCAATACCTGATGGGACTCAACGCTTCGTTTTTAAAAAATCGGTCGCCACTTAGACAGTAGCGACAAGGTCGTAGCCAGGCCTTTTAAAGTATTCCGTGCTGCAGGCTGAGTCTATTTACGCCAATGAGGCAGGCCGAATACGGCATGTTTAGCAAGTATATATTTTTAAGAATTACGTATAATAAACGAGCCCAATTCTTAAAGGATTTACGATAATACTTAAGTTTAAATGGAAAATTACCTACCTCGAGTATTTCATAAGATTTTGCCTCGAACGCATAACATCTTAACATTCATAACTCATGATAACGACTCTACCGACGGCGTAAACTGCTAAGTGAAAAATTACGACTTAGCTACGACGTAGCGTCTCCGTAGATATTGCTACGAGTCTACACACATGACTACGAAATGCCTACGAGAGGTAAAACAATGTAAGATATTCTTAGGAGACAATTTTCACGATATTTGACGTCAAGGTGATAAAACACGAGCCGTTTTTCATAACCTTGACGTCAGACATCCTATTTACGTTTGCGGAGCAATGGAACATAATTCTTTACTCGCAGTTCGTCTTCTTTCGTGTCGGCAAGAACACGGGCTAAATCTTACTTGCCCAGAAAGCGGCTACCGTGGTAGCCCTCTGGTTACCGTCAAGCTTTTTCTGAAGTGGAACACCATCTTTCTGCTGCCCTTGATCAGCTTCATACATATTATGAGTCCAATTCTTTGCGACCTAACCCAAGCAAGACCGAGTCCTGTGCATTCCACCTCCGAAACCGAGACAGTGGTAAAAAACTGTGTATTACTTGGCGTGGGGTGGAAATTGCCCATAACCACAATCCCAAATACCTGGGTGTTACTCTGGACAGGTCTTTAACATTCAAAGCTAACTGTCAAAATTTGAAAAGCAAAGTTAGCGCCCGAAATAATATCATCCGCCGTCTTACAACCACCCGTTGGGGAGCAGTGCCTCATGTCCTCCGTACTAGTAGCCTAGCGCTATGCTACTCAGCAGGTGAGCACGCATGCGCCGTGTGGGGGCGATCGGCTCATTCGAGGGATGTGGACACTGCTTTCAACGAAACCTGCCGAATAGTTACGGGCACCCTGAAGCCAACACCGCTGGGCCACTTATACTCCTTTGCTGGAATAGCTCCTCCGGACGTCAGGCGTCGGGTAGCCTGTGCTATTGAGAAGCAAAAACAGGAATTAGACAGCACACACCTACTTTACGGCCATAACCCACCACCCTCACGCCTTAAGAGCCGTCACAGTTTTATCAAAGACACCATGCCGCTCGATTTAGATCCATCCAAGGCTAGGGTAGAACTGTGGTCAAAAAGGTACCCTCCTGACAACATTCATATCCCAACTGCCGAAAAGCTGCCACCAGGTCACGATCTTCCTTGGTCCATATGGAAGTCACTAAACAGACTGCGGTCGGGCGTTGGCAGGTGCGGGGAACTCATGAAGAGGTGGGGCTTCTCTGATAACGACAAGTGTGAATGCGGTATTTTGCAAACCATGACACACTTGCTGTCGTGCCCTACTTCTCCAGTTTCCTGCACTCGGAGAGACCTTTTTGAAGGAAACCAAAAGGCTATTGATGTGGCTACTTTTTGGGCTAAGCGTTTATAGTCAGTTTTGCCATTGACTGGAAAAGAAGAAGACCGTCAAGTAAGTCCTCACGCGAGCAGGTGGTCGGGCACGCGGGACAATTAGTGAGGTGTGCCATGGTTTGCAGGAGTTCTCCACATTCACAGCTGGCGTCTGCGCTACTTAGGAACCCCCACCGGCATAGGTTATCCTTGCTTCGGCCAACTTGGGTCCTCAGCCTATTTAGACTTCTCCAGGTTGGCCAAGGTTCCTTATAGCCAGGAGGCAGGTTTTCGTTGGGGGTTATCATTGGGGGGTTTCGTTGCAATAAACATATGTATCTGTCGCAGTGAGTATAGTCATTATTCATGCCAAATATAGATTCTTTTTCAAGAGGAATTTATTTTGGTATGTAGCAAACAAAAAAGAATGAAAATTCCTGTTATTATAAAGTTTGCAACTGTGACATAACTCTTGATATAACTTCTTCAAGTTTTTAGTAAATACTCATCCGACTAGTTTTTAATACCTAAGCGTATCGTACGTCTAACAAAATCCGAAAAATACAACAGAGAATAAAATCCAACTTTTAAATTTATGACTAAACTTCAAGACAGGTCTGGAAAAGAACTCAAAGCATTGCAAACTCTATCCAGACTATTATCCGACTCAGTTGAAATGCACAATGCAGTGGTTTGTGTAAGTTCCAGTATTAACTGGAGTTATTTCTCTACACGTGTAGGTTGCAAGGTTACCGCGCAGTTTCTAAAATCATACAGGACTAGCGGTTGCCTGCGACCTCAATCGCGTGGATTTCCATGGATTCATAAATTTCGCAAACTCCTTCTTGTCTACGTTATGTAAAGAACCTCTGTCAGAATCAGTTTCATCATAATCATAACATCCCATAAAACGTCCACTACAGGACAGGGAGCTCCCTCTAGAATTCAAGCTTTTGGAAAATGGAAAAATGTGGAGGGGAAGTACCATAGTCACCTCGCTTGTTAGCGTTACGGCTGGCACCATGGACCGCGGTTGTAGGTGACCGCAGTAAGAAAGACGTTAGATACAAAGGAGGATGCTGCTGCCCATCCTCCAGTTTATAACCCTTAGTCGCCTCTTACGACACCCACGGGTATGTAAGGGTTGGTACTATTCTTTGCCGGCACCACACGGGACAATCAGCTTATCCTTTTGTAATTATTCATAGTTTAAAATTAATAATAGTTATATTACAAGAAGAGTCACTTCTATCAGTGGATAGACACAAAGAAAAACTCTATGATATTCTTATGTGAGTAAGAAAACTACCCAATTAACGTATAGGGCCCGTATCACCAGTTGCTGCTAGTTTCTCATAGCATCATAGTAAGCTGACAGACAAAATACCTGCCTGCTAAACATGTCTGATTTGTGCCTGTGCTTATCAGCCAGTTAAAGCAATCAGACACTTCTTGTGAAATAAAACATTTACACTATCTGACAGAATAACTATAGTACGTGACAGCTCAAGAGTGCGGGCGAAACGTATGGCGCTCCATACATTTCACCCGCATTCCCGAGCTTTCGCGTACTTTAACAGAGACGCTATCTGGAAGTTTATAGAGAAGCAGAGCAACCGGCCCTTACACTACAGTTTTAAACGTCATCGTCGTTATAAATCGCGTGCCTTAACAGCCTAAACTTTAAACCTTTCCGTCACACGTACACTGGGCATAATATTTGCATAACGGCACTTAAATTTACGAGACTTGGCCAAAGCGCAAAAACGTTTACCTTAGATTAACATAAAGGTAAATTTAAAAGAAGAATTTTAAAAACTTACTTCAGACTTTATGTGTTAAGTTGTTTGGCAGTGTTTAAAAAAAAGTATATTCAATTCAGGGCTTCTAGGTACATTAAACCAACACTAACTGTCAAACTACAGAGTTGTTTGTTAGCAGTACATGTCTCCTTATGTTTAAACAAAATATGCTTGACTTTCTTACACTAGGTACAAGTAGTACAAAAGGTAAACAAATACAAAAGGTAATAATATTATTACACCCAACAACACATCAGCAGAAACACTTTGGACTTTATTCCATCGTAATAAGTATAAAAATATTAGCTTTAGAACGATTTCAAAAGGTATCAAGTTTAGGTTTTGCGTACGAAATATAATACTTTATGCAAATTTACTTTAGATTCCATAACAAAATTTGCAACAATCCTAGTACAACTATACGTATTTATCAACTTACAAAATTTCAAAGCACTTCTGGCATTTTCAAACAGCAGCTCCAATTTAGGACGCCCACGTTTGAGCTACCCACATGAAGTACAAACAAACACATATACATTAAAAACGTGAAAGTGCTGCGTTTAAGTATCGGTATTTGTAGCTTGTACCCTTTTCTTGTGGGGCCTTCCCAGTGCTTTGTTCACACGAAGTTTTTAAATGCGCGAAGGTAACCTGGTGAAGGTTGTGGCAATAGTTTCGAAAGGTAGGTTAAGGCTATACCTTCCCTAAAATTAGCAGCTACACGCTCGTCAATGTTAATTTCGACCTCATTTATACGTCAACTAGCGACCCGCCCTGGCTTCGCACGGGTGAAATGCTGATACAAAATACACTTTTTATAGGCCGCCGGGTCCCCGGCCGGCCGGTACAGCCGCAACTGCTATGTCCCTGCATTTTAAATCTGTAATATCTTCGAAAATATTCATTTAAATTACATGCTTTTAAGGGCCATATTGATCTATATGAAATGACCAATGTATTTAAGGTACTAAATTGGTTAAGGATTAATGCTGTATTGCTTAAAAAAAATAAAGGATAAAAAATCCCTAAGAGATATGTACCATCGCGGACTTTTTTGTAGACTTTTTTAAGGTGTACAATACTGTAGTACATTATTTTGATCTATCTCGTACGGTTCAGCCAGCGTTTGCAATGTAAGCGCAAAAAAATGTGTTTATTTACGACATCACATCAGAAACCTCTAAAATTATCAGTGTTTCTCTACTATATTATGCATGTACGAGTATTATACATATAAACATTTCTCTTGAATCACTCTATCTATTAAAAAAACCGCATCAAAATCCGTTGCGTAGTTTTAAAGATCTAAGCATACATAGGGACAGACAGACAGACAGCGGGAAGCGACTTTGTTTTATACTATGTAGTGAAGGGACAACGTTCACATAAGCATGCCCTGCAACGTGGCTGTTACGACCAACGGTGACCCCGAAATTCTCAAAAGTGAGATAAAAGAATTTTTTTTCCATGTTATATTAAAAATGTAAAACGAAAACATTAAATATTGTTTTTATCTAAAATATTGTAAATTTTAGTATGTTTTTGATAAAAAAAATGTAGCAGTAAAATGGTTACAAATGGGAAAAAATGGACAAAATAAGGGTTAAATCAGATTTTTTTCTTTCTCTTCAGTTATACAAACTAAATTAAAATTCTATCTCGACCACATCACTTATCATATCTTGTATGTTACTATGTTTTTTTCTGTTAAGATAAATGCTACATTTAATGTAAAAAGTGCATGAGAAGTTAGTCTCAAGGTCATTCAGGAAGGATTACCCTTAAAAGTTCAGCTTCGTAATCTACGTAAAAAGATTTTTATATTGGCTTGACTTTGAAACCTTCAACAGGAAAAGTTGATATGCAGACTAGTTCAAACATGCTTACGCAATCAAAATAATATTATATCGACACTGAAAGAAAGAAAAAATCTTTCATGACCCACTTTTTGAACTAAATTCAAGCTCTTTTTTTCTTTCCAATTATATAAAGTTCAAAAAAGAAATGCTTTGACCTAAAAAAAGAAAGTTATAAAAAAGGCTCTTCTGAATATGTATACGTGGGACAAAATTACGCCTCAGGGTTTAACCAAAACTTTCTTATTTTAGGTTCTTTGAACTTTTCTTCGCATATTTTTTTTACTTTTTGGTAAGTATTTACGTGAGAGTGTATCATGTTCTTGTTTGCAAACCCTCAATTCGTGTCTGCTGACTTCAAATTATAATTGTTAACTTGGACACTTCTGATATCCAACGAACTGCACCGTAAAAGGTTGTTACCTATATTTAACACTTTAAAATCAATATGTCTTACTCAGGGGCTAGATAGCTTGCTAGTAGGTATTTGTATAGTAATAAATTCTTATTATAATGTTGGTGTAAATCATAGAATGCATGAAACAGGTGTAAATCGTATTATTTTATCAGAATTAGCAAGCTAGATAATAAAACTACAATTAATGAATTGGTAGTTTCAGGACATATTACAAAAAGACTACATGTCATACAAAAAGACTTTCTAGTTTCACTGATTCGTTGGTGTGGTTGGTAATGAGCCTGCCTTATACGCCACGGCTCCCGGGTTCGATCCCCGCCCAGGGCAAACCTTTGTGTGACGAACACGAGTGTTTGTTCTGTGTCTGGGTGTTATTTATCTATTTATGTATGTATATCAGTCCCTGTAGTCCAGGCCCTGGCTAAGGTTCTGTAGGGTATGTATGTAAACAAACATTTTTTTCAGGAATGTTTAGCAGGTATCCTAGTAAGTAGTTTTCACTCTTTTTTTAATCCCATACAAAAATTTGATGACGTCATAGCTGGAAACTGGACCGGGTGACGGATTATCACCCGAGTGAAAAATACTTACTAGGACACCTGCTAAACAGTCACGAAAAATTTTTTTATGTACATACATTTCCCTACAGAACCTTAGCCGGGGCCTGGACTACTGGTACCTATAGTACAGGCTTTGCATAGTTTGGGATCAGATGACTTTGTGTGAATTGGCAATATAACTAATCTGGCAAGAACACAAACAAACCAACGGGACAATAACTACATTCTGGACTACTTCCAAAACGCAGCCATTTTAGAAGTCAGTGTATTCTCAATGGCCAATATATAAGACGAATGAGGTTCAAGGAAGTGATATTTGTTTTTGGACTTTTTAGGATAGGTTTCCACCAGAGATATGCGAAATGAAGCGATGAAAATAACTAAAACTTCATCGTCATCATTAGCTTTTAATCGCCTACTGCCGGCCATAAGCCTTTTCTTTTAACCAATCCTTGCAGACCAGTGCCCGACATCCCCACATGTTACCTGTATATGTTCTACCTGCCAGGTGATAGGTCGATTGGGTGATCTTTTCCCCTGGGTTAGCCAACTTTCTGTTAGAGTCACACTAGCTGGAAACAATTAAGCAGTCCTATTGGTTGATCCTGTTCACGTTCACCTCTTCATTTCCTCGCAAAGCTTAATCGCATAATTTATTACTGAAAGCTTTATAAGCATATCAATACGGCAACTAGTATAAAATCTACTTCGTGACTTGTCAACAAATTATAGCTTTTAGAGCTCCGAAAAATATGTCCCTGGTGGAAAGTCACCTTTAATGTTATGCAAGGCAATTTTCCAGGAACGGTGACTTTGCACAATGAGGATCAGAGGGACGCTGAGTATAAGAATAACAGGAATACTTTCAGTGGGAAGCTTTGTGGTTAAGGATGGTACAACCAAGAGCAGATTGAACTTGACCCTTACATCACGACTTTAGTTCCTACGGCTATTGAAATAAGAGCAGTAAAAAGCCGAAATTGTGAAGCTGGACGTGCTCTTGACTGTACGAGTTCAAATGTTTTTCAAGTTTTGTCGTTTCATCTCTACAGGGTAATTTGTACAACTTTTAAATTTCTAGCTAGACATTATTTGTTTGTAACAAAATTTATCAAATTAGTATTTTTATATTTCTTGATTATCTAGACTCTTAATAATATTGTACAGACGAAAGCACAATGAGTACATTCACATGCAAAATAGGTCATGCGGTTTTGTGTTCAAAGTAAGAGTGCACATAAACGAGTCAAAAAGAACTGAATAGGTATCCAGTCTCAAGCGACCCAGCTTTTGTCTGTGTTCCGGCGGTTATCCAGCAATTACCGCTGGCTGGCGTCGGTCGGCTAGCGTAACCAACGACGTAGCGGTGCACAAAAGCGCTGTACTGCTGAATGGAGCACGAAATGTCACGCGTTGAGCTTCACGCAATATTTATATTGATGCGTAGTAAGCGTTGGTTATCTAAAGGAAAATGGTAAATGCGAAAAAATCTAACCGATTTTGATGAAATTTGTTACGAAGACTGGCGGGATAGGATTTCGTATGGACCACGGAGAAGGACAGGCTAAGATTTTCTGATTTCCACGCGTACGAAGTCTCAGGCAACAGCTGGTAAGTTATAAAGTAAGATTACAGCCACTTTCCTAATTTGGTTCGGGTATTGCGGTGTCCCGTGTGGTGCCGGCAAAGAATAGTACCAACCCATCTCTACCCGTGGGTGTCGTAAGAGGCGACTAAGAGCTTATGAACCGGAGGATGGGTAGCAGCATCTTTCTGTGTATCGTACCATCGGAAATACATACTGCGGTCACCAACAACAGCGGTCGCCAGCCGCAACACTTACAAGCATGGTGACTATGGTAAATCTTTGGAGGGAGCTACCTGTCCAGTAGACGTTTCATGGGTTGTTATGATCACGGAATAAATCAACTGACTGTCTGAAAAAATAAGATGATTTGAAGTTTTGAAAGGCCCGGTCCTTGTCCCCTGCCTTTAGTGGTTCAATAATTCTGCCAACAGGGTGTGAGATCGGTCATCGACCTTACAACGCACATGATAATTATAATGCCGACGATGAGGGTGTTATTTCAATTCATAATTAATAGTCGCGAGTAAATAGGCTTCTTCTGGGCAAGCTCGTCCCATCGTCGACCTTATCTTTGTCCTTAAGACTAGATCGAGGTCAAGAGTAAGCCCATTGACAATAAAAAAAAAATCTCAGAAAATATTATTCGAAGGTATGTCACTCATATAATAGTTCCTATGAAATTGCCGTTTTGTATTGCGAATTTTAGGTAAACTCAATTCTCAATACTAACATTTTTGCATTTTTGTTAGGAATTATAAATCCAAATATTTTTTTTAAGCATTATTGGGAAGACATTAAGCTAACAGAAGCTTAAATTTAATTTTCGAAAAATGTTATCTGTAAAAAAATATAACAAATCTAATGATGAAATCGGACGACATTTAAGACGAACAATTTTCGAACCTTTAACTTTATAGATCAAACTAAAAATAAAAATTTTATTTTATGCGTAAATTGATAAATTTGAAGTCAACTTTCAAATAAAGGACAAATGAAAAAAATAGCATTAGAATTATAGGAATTATGATCTCATTAATCAGTTAGAAAATTCCGGCAATTTCATAGGTAAAGACCTTTTATTTAAAATTTTGATCTTATCGCAATAATTGTGATTAGTTTGCCATTACAAATCGTTGAAATAACGTGACACGTAACTTTTTCTTATCTAACACAAGAAATCCACACCCACCTCAGTCGTGACACACTCATTACTGATCTCATATAAAGTGAAATACTAACCACAGTTCCGTAATGACTAACCTACAACTACGGGTATGCTACAACAACTTATATTTTAACGTCCTTCAAGAACTAGAACATAGAGATAAATTTTTAGTGTACACATAATTAATTGCCCTGGCCTAATTCCGTTTTAATGAAGTCGGCTACCTAACCCAGGGGATTTGAACAGAGCACTGATTTTTAACCGACTTCAAAAAAGGAGGAGGTTCTCTATTCGATCGTATTTTTATTATTTTTTTTTATTTTTTATGTATGTTATTCCATAACTCCGACAATAGTGAACCGATTTGAATGATTCTTTTTTTATTCAATAGGGTTTAGCTTCGAGTTGGTCCCATATAAATTTGGTAGAGATCTGTTGATGGAAAATGAGATAAAAACGGTAACTCTTCAATACATAACGGCACACGAACAGTAGGGTAACATTGGGGGTTTTACGTCACGCAGTGATGTAAAACCTCCAATGTTACCCTACTACAATGTCTGACACCAATATTAGTTATCACCACCGGTCTGTATTTTTTGTTTGACCTGTGTGAATAAAAAGATCCGCTCTGTCTCTCATACGACGACAGTAAATACCCCCCCCCCCCCCCCCCCAAGGACAGTAAATAAAAATTTAATAGGGATACTTAAAGGAATACGAATATAAATACGAATAGGAATACAAATAGGTATACTAATAGGAATACGAATAAGAAAACGAATAGGGATACTAATAGAAATACGAATATAAATGCGAATAGGTATACGAATAGGGATACTAATAGGAATAAGAATACGAATAGGAATACTAATAGGAATACGAACAGGGATACTAATAGGAATAAGAATACGAATTTGAATTCGCATGGGAATACGAATAGGAATATTAATAGCAATACGAATAGAAATACGAACAGGAACATAAGAAGTGTGGTTGTGGTACTTTCTTCAAAAATATACCTATTATACTAGGTACGAATTTTTGCTTTAAAATTCTAGAAGGGAGCTCCCTGACCAGCAATTGATTTTTAAACGCGGTGTTATACTAATGATTATTAAGTATAAGTCGTCTAAGCCTTAGTCCGTCCGACTTTAAAGTTGTGTATGAAATTTTTAAAGACATGCTCAGAATAATAATAGAGATAGATAGCATCGAGGTAGACCACGGCGCAGATGGTGCGATGAACTTGACGCTTTCTGAAGAGACTGTCAACAAGAGGCTCTGAGTAGAGACCAGTGGAAGGAAAGGACTAGTGGGCACAGTGGGACCAGTGGGCTTTTGCCCATCAGTGATACAACCATGGCTAATAAGATAAGAAGAAATAATAAAAAAATTTGCGATTTTGGGTTAACTCTATAGTAAAGACGGTAGCACATTATAAGAGTTAAACTTGGTATGATTCTAGTGCATTAGCTAAACAGATTGTAACAGAACAGGTATATATGTAACAACCCTGAAGGATGTGAACCTCCTCATGAAACTGAACAACTTTACTTAAGGAACTTGGGTCGAAATACGAAAAAAAAATCGGAAGTCAGAGTTGATACTTGTCATATCAACGATTACCTTTTCTTCTTTTTACCTTGGCTTAGTTAAATTGCATCACGAAATTAAAGCTACGTTGGTCCTGTCTTGAAACCAGATGACTGACAATTAGTAGAGCATTTC
Source organism: Athrips mouffetella (assembly GCA_947532105.1). Lineage (NCBI taxonomy): Eukaryota > Metazoa > Arthropoda > Insecta > Lepidoptera > Gelechiidae > Athrips > Athrips mouffetella. The sequence goes on along the minus strand of OX383960.1, from coordinate 7,965,392 downwards.
CAGTGTTTTAAAAGTTTGAGCTGATTTTCCTAAATTTTATCTTAAATAATCAGGCTTACTCCATTTTACCATACCTGCGAGGTATGTACTTAACCAACAATCTATAGTTTAAAACTTATTTGTATTACTTACACCCATTACACTAAAACTTACAAAATAAAAATAATTTTAACAAAAAGTAAAACCTCCTCCAAAAAAACCACTAAAAAGTATGAAATAAAATAAAATCATCAGTAACTAAAAAGGAAAATAACCAAACCATCTCTCATTTTAATTAAATATTATAAAAATCTATTCTTTTTGGAGTCGGTGCCAGCCAAGGCAAGACATACTCGTAGCTACTTTACGGTGCTAGTCAACTAAGTATCCATTTGATTCAATAAGGTGCGATACTGCTAAATTTTTTTGCCACGGCTTCAATAGTATTACAACAATTCTCCTATTCAATGAAACATGGGTTGAAAAGACATAAGTTTTTGACTGCTCATACTGAAATAACGTAAATGAACAACATAATTGTATAAAGCCCAAAAATTTTGATCCATGGAAATCTTCGAAAGTGGCTCTCTCTATTAGGTAAACCTCGGTACATTTTGTCTGTCATTTCATCGCATGTTTACTAATCAAATTAACTGGTCCCTCTTTTCATCTCGAACTTTACCTTGACTAACTTAATAATGGGACCACCTCAAAGGTAAACCAAAATAACCATTCAGTAATTCAGCTTCTTCTGTGACAGAACTTACTCGTACCATACTAGGAGTTGCCCGCAACTTTTTGGCAGGCACCGACTCCAAAAAGAATAGATTTTTATAATATTTAATTAAAATGAGAGATGGTTTGGTTATTTTCCTTTTTAGTTACTGATGATTTTATTTTATTTCATACTTTTTAGTGGTTTTTTTGGAGGAGGTTTTACTTTTTGTTAAAATTATTTTTTTACTCAAAGTGACAGCCACCTGCCAACACGGCTAACTAGACCCCATCCTAAATAAAATAAGGCTTTGTCAGGTCGGTGGCCAACCTGTCTGTCAGTTTTCAAACCGCCAAATGCTTACTGACTTGGCCTACTATCAGTGCCCGCAACGGCGAACAACGCTCTAGCTAGATGCTGGGTGGTCACCCATCCCAGTTTTGACCACATCTGACGTTGTCTAACTTTCGTAATCGAAAAGAAAGAGCTACCAAACGACCACGAACGCTACTATTCTGTACGAGCTTATTAAATATATCCCCATAATATCCAAACGAATGCTCTCCGGGCATGACATACGATATTCAAATTGATTTTCGACTATAAAATCGGACGGTTTTCCGGACGGCCTAAACGATTTTGCAGCAGCCAGTATTCTTGTAATCCATTCCATTTCGAATTTAACTGGAACGAAGGAGGAACTTTGAAGGAGGATTTGTATTTGATATTCTGGAAAATCTACTTTCAATTCGTACAGCGTTAGTTCAAAAGAACCGAAACCAGTACTGGAAAGTGTACCGCAAACTATCAAAAAAGTGATTGGAAGTTTGCACGGGAAAGATTGGTGCTTCTATCCAGCGAGCAGCTTTTAATTTTCGATTGAAAGAATTTCGTACTGGCTTAGCAACTCTTATAATATTTTTGTGGTCTATTATTGAAAACATTGGGCTAGAATACTTTATAAATAAACCCAAAAAACTCGTTTCTTATTACAAACGTGTTTTTACTTTATTCTGTGAATATTTCAAACAATTTAGCTATTATGGTTCACAAAGTTTATGCTTCAAAGTTCGGACGGACAGAAAGAGAAGCGGCAGCGTAGGCTTAGTAATGGACCCTGTTACTAAGCCTGTTGACATCCTTTGGGTACGGAACCCTAAAAATTACAGAAGCTGATTAGTGCACATTTCTACTCGTTTATGAACGAAGTCGACAAAAGTCTTAGAAAGCACCCGATTCGAATCCGATTCATCATAACACCCTCAAGAACTCCAGCAAAAAAGCGTGGCACTTTGGAGCTTTACCATAGTCACCACGCTTGTAAGCGTTGCGGCTGGCGACAGTAGTACGTAAGATGGTACGATACACAAATAAGAAAAAAAGATGCTGCTGCCCATCCTCCTGCTCATAATTCCTAAGTCGCCTCTTACGACACCTACGGGTAGATATGGGTTGGTACTATTCCTGACCGGCGCCACTCAGACCGATGATTCGATTCCGATTGCTTTGAATGATTTAGCGGGCGTCTGAACGGTAATCGATTTACCGATCGGATTGCCCGTGTTTACAGATATAGTGACCGAGATTCGAGTGCTATGCTACTATTTATGTTTCGGTCCAAATATGGAGAATGGTAACGTTAGTTGAATTGACTGGCCCGTTCGTGTGGTTGGTAGTGTGCCTGCCTTCTTCGCCCGCGGGCCGCGGTTTCGATCCCCGCCCAGGGCAAACATATTTTGTGTGATGAACACGAATGTTTGGTCTGTGTCAGTCTGTGTGTTATTTATATATGTATATCAGTCTCTGACACTTATAGTAAAGGATTTGCCTAGTTTAGGATCGGATGACTGAGTGAATTGTCCCCCAATATAAAAGAAACTAAAAAAACTGAGGTGCTGGGAAAATGGTGCAGATTACACCATCATATCGTGTGGATTGTAAGACTCATCAGTCTCTCTCCGACCTCACAAACTAGGGTGTCAAAGTTGTTGAGCACCCAAAGACCTCTGACATGGCTCATCAACGACTACTTTCGTAGACAGTAGCCTAGACTAACGGCTTAGCGTGCTTTCCGAACCACGGAATCATCTTTTTGAACCAGTCTTACAGTGATTTTTGTTTTTTCAATGTCCCCACTGAGGAGCCAAACGCTCTCACAGAATAAAGTAATAGTACTATCATACAGTACGGACACTCTCCGCCCTCCTTGCAATCTACCCCGCACCCCCGCTCGCACCCGCCCGCGCTATTCTCGTGGTCCTTCTGTGGGTCTTTTGTTCCAAATATCCGGGCCTTATCAGAAAGCTCAAAGTCACCCAAAGGGCTATAGAAAGGGCTATGCTCGGAGTCTCTCTGCGCGATCGAATCAGAAATGAGGAGATCCGCAGACGAACTAAAGTAACTGACATAGCCCTGAGAATCGCTTAACTGAAGTGGCAGTGGGCAGGGCACATCGCAAGAAGAACCGATGGCCGATGGGGCGTGAGGGTTCTAGAGTGGCGACCACGTACCGGAAGACGAAGCGTTGGCAGGCCCCCCGCAAGGTGGACCGACGATCTGGTCAAGGTCGCGGGAAGCCGCTGGATGCGAGCAGCGCAGGAACGGTCGTCATGGAGATCTTTAGGGGAGGCAGCAGTGGACGTCTTTCGGCTGATATGATGATGATGATGATGATCCGGGCCTACACTTATTATCCGTGTTGTATGTAGTGTCCAGGGCGTGAGGCTGACGCTCCAACCACTAGACCACTGAGGTTGTCGGAGGCTGTGCACATGAGGTTGAGAATAGGATACTTATAAATGAAACGTGACTCTTAGTTAATACTTTTAAATCCAGAATTTGGAGGCTTGCCAAATACAACAATATTTTATGTTGTATTTACTTGTCTCTTCTCGACAATATCGGTGGTAATATGAAAGCTTTTGCTAATCATTATAATGGTTTATTTATGGAAGCCATGATGGACCTTTTTCTAGACATTCTACTTACCTACTAGCGAGTGCTCGCAATTTCCTTTGCCAAGCTTACTTGAATAGGGGAAAGTTTTTAAAATAATTAAAAATCGAACATCTTAATATTATTTCTTACAGCGGTTTACAGATTGTAAAAGAAGATTAATGATTCTGTCACAGGGTGACTCGGAACATAAATTTAATAACATTTCGAAAACAATAATTTATTTTTTGCAATTCATACCCTTATATTTTTTTCGTCTATGTAGATACTCACCATAACATCCCATGAAACGTTCACTACAGGACAGGGAGCTCCCCCCAGAATTCTAGCTTGTGCTGGAAAAATGTAGAGGGGAAGTCCATAGTCACCTCGCTTGTTAGCGTTACGGCTGGCACCATGGACCGCGGTTGTAGGTGACCGCAGCGAGTAAGATGTTAGAAGGAGGATGCTGCTGCCCATCCTCCAGTTTATAACCCTTAGTCGCCTCTTACGACACCCACGGGTATGTAAGGGTTGGTACTATTCTTTGCCGGCACCACACGGGGCATGTAGATACTAACCACAGAATGTTTATATCGTTTCTATTGAAACAAACGAGCCAATATTCGTAACATCCCGTGAAACGTCCATTATAGGACAGGCAGCCCCCGCGTGATACAATTTGGAAAGTACCATAGTCACCACGCCTGCTAGCGTTGCGACTGGCTACCAGACCAGCCAGTAAAACATGAATATAGTGTAAAATATCATTTATAGTACCTGCCTACTGCACGTTTTAAAAGAAATAACTACTATTACTAATGAAACAATACATTTTTATGAGAAACTTTTCAATGTAAATGTAATAGCATGGTGAATAAGCAAAATGTTAAACCACTGAAAACAAATTAATAAGCACGGAACAACCAATCAGCGCTGGAACACACGAGATTCCAAATTTTATTTCGCCATCGAACCAGGCAGGAACTTGCACGGCGACGACTGCATTAACGTTTCAAAATCAATTTCCTCCCCCACTTCCTCTTCCCTCATACCTTCAGTCGCTCAGGAAATTAACGCTAACTGAAAGTTGGGACTGCAATAATTTATTTGGAATCGTCTGCCTGGATACTTAGCTGCTGTCAATGTGTCCGAACTTTTAGTATGAATTTTATATGAGGCGTTTCTAAGTTTCTAAGCTGACATCGACCGTGTGGTGCCTAAAGAATGCTACCAACCCATCTCTACCCGTGGGTGTCGTAAGAGGTGACTAAGGGATTATAAAACAGAGGATGGGCAGCAACTTCCTTCTGTAAATCGTACCATCTTACATGCTACATGGTATTCTGGAGGGAGCTCCCTGTCCTGCAGTTGCAGGATGTTATTATGAAGCTAACATTGGTTGTTTCAGCTTCAAGATAGAGTTGTAAACATGGTAGATGAGAATAAACCTAGTATTTGGTTCAGTATAAAACACTAACCGCCGTATAAAAGAACCTGCTCGTATTTTTTGTCTATTATACGGGGTGTCAGGAAAATTAGATGGATATCATTACTTTGAACGTACACGAATGTCAAGAACTTTTCTGATTGAAACATGCAAAGAAGATTCGCATCTTTCCATGTTGTATAAAATGTTTGTATGATTATTTTTTATTCGTAATAGACTATTCAATTCGTTGTATTCATTCATATTCATGGGTCTGGAGTAGGTATTCAATAGTTCCTTTGTGGAGTGAAGTGAGACTGATTCCAATTCCAAAGCCAAAACCAATTGCTTCGCCGGAACAAACGATCAGCTTATTTGACTTTTCAGCTTGAATAAATTCTATTATCTTTCTTTTTCAAAAGTTTGTAAAAAGTCTTCGTCTGTGGTATTAGGCAACTAGGCTTAACTAGTGGTCTTTTCTCAGTTTCGTCACAGAATATATAATATTAAACTAGTTTGTTTAGTTCTTTTTTTATGGATAATGGGCTTACTCTTGACCTCGATCTAGTCTTGAAGACAGAGATGAGGTCGACGATGGAACGAGCTTGCCCAGTTCAGACATAAGCGAAGATGCTGTAGGAACTCGCACAGAATGTTCTAAAACCACCAGATGGCCTCTTGCATGGCCTATCTAGCAACCGGATGCTAGTAGCCCGCGCTACCTCAGTTAATATACATATAAGCTAAAGCAGTATTGAATCTCGTCCCTTTTTTGAAACTAGAAATATGATGCGACGGAGCGTTACGGTTGTTACCCAGAGTTTTTGAAATAACAAAATTATGACAATAATTCATTGACATGGAATGAAAAGTCTGACTGTTGGAATCAACGACGCGATACGCACGACTTCCTTCTTCGCGAAAACTGCTTATTTTCCTGTAGCGGTGTGCGCATGTATGAGAGCGTCATTTTTGGATGTTTGTTAGGAGTTTCCATCCTGCTTAAGCTTATATATTTACTGTGGCGCTACTAAGACTGCTTCTCCGCCAGTGCTATGTGCGATGGAGTTAAGCTAAGAGCTGGAAAATTCGAAAAAATAGGGTTGTTCCATTTGCCAACGCATTTGTCAAGCTAGGAAAATGGCGCAATCCTATTGGTTGAAATTTTCGCAGTCTACGCACACCTTGCTTCTATTGCTGGAAAGCAGAGAAAGTTGAAATCACTTTTCGGTAAAACCGCCGAATTTTGCGTCAAAATATGACACATTTAGTCATCGCTTAGTGAATAAAGAGCAACATGAAGGTGCTCGTTTATTCACCAAACGTTTAATTTTTGTTACGAAGTTTAGTAGTTTTAACCATTTTTTTTGTGTCGCGCTGTTGAGTAACTACTTTTACCGAAGCATGGTTTGGGTAGAACGTTTGTTTAGGCAATATAGTTCCATAAGGCATTTGCCATGTCTACACGAAATAATTGTTTTCAAAAACTGACAAATATTGCGCCGATACAAAATAATGACAAAAAAAGTTGTATACCTACCTCCAAATTGGCCACCCTGTACCTAGTTTATAAATGTGTTTAGCTCTCAACTGTCTTGAATTTGCTTTCTTTGTCTATTTGGCCTTGCTTTTTTTGAGCATACAGTAAGTATTTGCTCTATAAAAACTCGCTGACATTAGCCATTTCACACGTTCTGCTTATATCTCATGTCATGACGTCTAAAAATTTAATATCCTTTCTGCTTACACAGACCATTTACTTGAAACATTTTGACACAAATTGCGCATTTCGTCGCTTGAAATTTCCTTTTTTTTGGCGTGCTTTAATGCTAACATTAAGCATAATTTATGTGGAGAGTATGTGTTATAATTTGTATGAAAATAAAAAATATCTTCTTCTTTTTAACAGCCTTTATGTGTCCACTGCTGGACAAGACCTGAACCAAAAATATCTCAACAAAAAGCGTGTTTTACTTTGGGTTGATCGATCTACTAAAAAAATACCAACATATAGTACGCGACCGCTCAGGAGAGCGGGCGAAATGTATGAACCTGTATGCATTTTGTCGTACATTGCTTAATAGTTAACAATTGTAATACCTGCACGGCCTGAAATTGCGTCAAAATTCGCCACGAATTAACCCCTTCTAACAGGGTCTATATGACGTACATGTCGCCCGCAATTCTTAGCTGTCGCGTACTTTATCTCTACCCGTAGGTGTCGTAACAGGCCTATAAGGGAGTTTGAAGGAAAGACAGCAGCGATCTTCTGCATAGTGAACCATCATACGTAATGCGGTCACTTAAAACCGCAGTCAATGGTTGAAGCCGCAACGCTCAAGCGCGAGGTGGCTATAGTACTTTCTCTCTATATATCGCTCCAAAATATTATAAGATAATCGTTACAATGTGACATGACAAGACTCGAAAGTGTTTCTTCAGTGTCACGTCATGATACGCGCCTTTTCTCAAAGACTACATACATAAGCATAGCACGCAAGCGCTATGTATAAAAGTTGTACAGTCAACGGCAGTTCATACTTGACACTTGGAGCGTGACACTAGCCCTAATGTTTATTCAACTAAGAACGGTATAAGCTTCAATGTGGTTTTGACTGTACGTATAAACCTAAAGGCTGACGGCTACAGCCCTATAAGTTGATTGATTATCGTAACAGCATTTTTGACAAGCTTTGTTGTGAGGCCATTTTGTCGTCTTTTATATAGAATTAAGACTTTTTGGTTACGAAAACCCTGCCACCTTTTTACTTTAAATTCAGAGTAAGATGGAGTCGATTTGATAACATCACGTTCACGTCGACTGCTGGACAGGAAACTCTTTTCAGAATATCATAAAAACTGTGGCGTGTATTGGATAGTCACCACGCTTATTAGTGTTGCAGTTAAGAATGGACCGGTTTACGAAGAAGAACCCTGCTGCTTAACCACCGTTCAAAATCCCTAAATCGCCTTTTAGGACACTGATGGGAAGACAGAATTTGTTAATATTCTTAGCTAGAAAAGACAACCTCATCATAACATCTCATGAAACGTCCACTAGGATAGGGAGCTCCCTCCAGGATTCCACAAAAACGACTGGGACGTTTTGGAGAGGAAGTACGTACGTACGCAAATTTACCAACTTTATCACACACTTGCGGCACTCGCGTTTCCTAGTAGATAAGGTTATAGGTAGTAGCTGAAAAACAGTGTTTCGCCCTTCTGGGTGATATAATATACTGAGCTACGGCCTTTTTGTACCGTTGCGGCACACATGTATTCGCGCCAGTTTTAAATGTAGTTTCTTTTGTTTTTGTGTTAATGGTTTACTGTCCTTTGTATATTGTGTGTCGAATACGTGTATAAATAAACGTTTTTATCTATCTATCTACAATAGTAACCTTGTTAGCGTTGCAGCTGGTAAGATGGTACTTGACAAAGAAGGATGCTGCTGCCCATCCTCCGTTTCATAATCGCCTCTAACGACACCCACAGTTAAAGATGGGTTGGTACTATTCTTTGCCGGCACTACACGGATGCCAACCTTATAACATCCCGTGAAACGTCCACTGCAGGACTGGGAGCTCCCTCCAAAATTCCAGCTAAAACGCATGGTCCTTAAGAGGGGATTTACCATTGTCACCACGCTTGTAAGCGTTACGGCGACAGCTGCTGTTGGTAACGGCAGTAAGAAAACATAGTACGATATACAGAAAGATAGATGCTACTACCCATACTCTACTTCATAAACTCTTAGTCGCCTCATACGACACCTACGGATAGAGACGGGTTGGTACTATTTTGCCGGTACCACACGTACTACCCAACCGCCAGCCTACACACATATATTAAATGAAGTACCTGGGCGACCGAGCTTCGCTCTATAATAGCCGCCCCAACTCAACATTAAAATATCATCGGGTGAGCAAGCTATGCTACCCGCCAACAGATGGCGCTGTAGGTTTTTGTCTAAAACGCGCTACTTTAAAAACACGGGGAAAACGAATTTTCCCAGACCCCGAAACCCCCCGTATGGTAAATTTCATCGAAATCGTTAAAGCCGTTTTCGAGAAACCAATTACAAATATATATATATATATATACAAATATTGCTCGTTTAATAGTATAGGATACTCAATACCAACAGGTAACATCAATAAATACCTACGCACGTCATCGTGATCTCATCTACCCTATTAGCAATATCAATCAGCATTTCACCCAATAAGCTCAATACAATCTTGAACGAATAACGATTGAATGAATGAATGAAGCAGACGGAGCGTTATCAGACCATTCATTACTAACAACGATCCAATTGAGAGGAAATACAAGATTACCATTTTATCTCGTTCGAAATCTGAAATAGTATTCTTACCTTTTAGATTTGAATGTATTTAAGATTAAATAAAGAAGCTTTTGATGATGCTTGATTTTCGTTTAGAAAAATGTTTAGCACCCATACAAAAAACTGGTCAAGTGCGAGTCGGAATCGCCCGCCGAGGGTTCTATTGAGGCCACCTTTACAATAATATAATAAAAACTATTTTCTTAATTCTTTCATTTGCAATTAAGTTAGGCAATGATATGATTGGACTAACGGCCTTAAGGCTAATCCTGCCTGAATGACCTTGACACTGAATAACTTCGTAACCACTTTTTGGCATTTATCTTAGCAGAAAATAAACGTAATAACAAACAAGATGTGAGAAGTGATGTACTCAGAGCGAGAAGTGATGATGAGATAGAATTTTAATTTATTTAGTACAACTGAAGAAAAAAATTCTAAAATAACTATTATTTTGTCCATTCTTTCCCATTTGTAACCATTTTACTGCAAAATTTTTATCAAAACTAAATGAAATTTTTCAATATTTTACACAAAACAATATTTAATGATGTGGTCGTTTTACTTTTTTTGATATTCGTAAAAAAAAACATACTAAAAAAATATTCTCTTTTTTGTGAATTTCGGGGTCACCGTTGGTCGTAAAAGTCACGTTGCAAGGCACGCTTATGTGAAAGTTGTTTACGTGTAAATGAAGTCTATATTTTTTGCATTGACGAGAATAGCTGCTAATTTAAGAAAAGTTTGAACCTTAATCTAACGCGGCTGTACGGCGCTGCGGTTGGCCAATAAAGTCTGGTCTAGTGATGCTCTTTCAGTTTGGCGAAAATTACCGTGTAATTTTTTTTTTCTCCGGTTGATCCTTAGTACAGTCAACGACAGGTCAAGCTTGGCACTCGCAGTGCGACTCTAGCCCGTACGTCTATTGAAATAAGAACGGTACAAAGTCCAATGTGACAACCTTGTTGTGCTCTCGACTGTACCTGTCAAACCACGGAGCAAAGTGTCAAACCAACCTTGTTCATTTAAATAATGTGCAATTTTTAGAGGTCGACTAGATATTTTTTACCCGATTGCACTAACCTTCTTTGAAACGCAAGAAATCCACTATTCCAAACTTACATCATAAATGCGTTTTGTTTTGAGGCTAATCCACTAGCCGATTTTTAATAATATCATAGTTTGAAGCATGCGAAAGAATGATGAAACGAAGGCTATTTTTTTCCTCGAAGACTATAACGAAGGCTATCTATTTTATTTGCCAAATGTGGGCGCATCATGTTGTACTTCAACGTTTTGTAACCATATATGCTGCAAATAAAAAACATTCATTCGCGGTCAACAGCTAATATCAACATGCAAAAGAAAACTGAACGTTTATAGAATACAGAAACTTACGTTTCATATTTCAAGGAAATTCCAGGTCAGCATACGTTTTGAATTCACATGAATTATTACTAAACGTGTGCTGAAAACAGCGTCAAACGCTTGAGCCGTCACAGCTCCGCTCAAAGCAATACGCGTCAAAGGGCTTAATTTCTCACTTCTTACGAGTCGACTCCTACTTTGCATTTGACATTCGAAACGAAATCATGACTTTCATAAGCTTTGTTTTCATTGAAAAATACCACTTAATAAGCATAAAGTCGTAGCTTAGATCAAAATAGTAATGCGATTTGTATGCAAAATTCACAAAATATAAGGTCATATTAAAGGCACTGTTACTACTGAACGCATTATTTTTATAACTTATATTTAAGTGTATTACTTTTTGTGTAACCATCGTTCCAGAACATTATTTTAGTCCACACTACGAGTATACGCCGCCATCACACTGCAAGGCAGAGTAACTTGTCATTTAGAAAAGTTTTCATTATTAGAAACTGCATTTAGAAGTTGGCGTTGTACGAGAGGTTGGCACATTGCGGAAGCACGCGAAAAGCACGGCGATTGACAACAATAAAAGGGAATATGCATGACTCTTCTTTAATTAAAAAAAAATCCTCATTCATGTAATAAACAGTTTAGTAAAACTATTTTTCGAATAACTATGAAATTCAAAAAGATATAAGCCATCGAAGATTTGTATCTGTCTCTTTCTAGCAAAACGACATTTAATACGGAGTTTATATGGCCGTAGTGGCATGTGACGTCAAATTTTATGTCGGATCTCTCTGTCTAATCGCCGCGTATTTAATAGTTTTAAATGCTTATATCAGCCGTATTTCTTAGCCGACAAAAATTTTAATTTCTCTTTTTGTCATCTCTACTACGGTATGTTCATATTTTGTTAATAAATGTGACTAAAGAAAATTATGCATATTCCCTAATGCTCTCTAGTATTCACGCTGCCCATTTTTGAGCAACTTTCGTCAAGTCCGGCATTGCTTATCATAAGTATAAACTCAACTTATCGGTATTAAAAATAAGCTTCTCTCTATAACGGTTTATGGCCTTAGTCACTACGGCTGTATACTTTTCAAAGAGCACTTCCGAAGCGTTTCAAAGTACTCTTTTGGGTGCAACAAAATCTTAGCTGAGCGAAAAGGAAGGAAGAAAGATTTTACCGTGAGAAAGAAAGCGATAAGACCATACTTCAAAGCAAAGTGCGTTTTACTGTCCGAAGGCCTTTCAAAGTAGATTTCGAGATCTTTAGGTACAAGAGATTTCTATTAGAGCTAAAAGTCGTAGATATAATGATAGTAGATATAGATATAGTACTCGTAGATATAAATATCCATTATATGAAGAGTTTTCCTCTTGTTCGAGGAAAACCATAAAATAAACCACAAGCAAGAAGCAATAACATTTCCAAATTCTGTTGCTCGAGATCATAACATTCTCACATGAAATATTATTAATATTTGGTGTTAAATACAAAAATAAATTCATAACATTTTCACCAATATTATCACACGAAATATTATTAATATTTGGTATCAAAATACAAAAAAAATATCAAATTAACGAGAAAGACAAACACAAAATACAAATACAAATAATATCAACAAACATCATGTTAAGAGGCTACCTCCCGTCCACTAGCGCCCCCATCAGTTAAAAAAATATTACTCGCTAAATACAAAACTTATAGAAAATCCGGAAAGACAGATTGAAGTAAAAGTTAGTTAGGTTAGTTTAGTTTATTCAGAACCTATCAATTCTAAAAAATATAGTTAACTGTAGTTACAGATACAAAAAGGGCGAAAAACGGCCACTTTTAGTAGTTTTTGTGTCTGTAACTATAGTCATCTATAGTGAACTTTATTTTAGAGAGTAAATAGTTTCTAAATAAACAAAGTTACCTTTACTTCAATCTGTCTTTCCGGATTTTTGATAAGTTTTGTATTTAGCGAGTATTTTTTTTTAACTGATGGGGGCGCTAGTGGACAGGAGGTAGCCCCTTAAATTCATAAGATGTAAGTGACGGCGTACTTAACGAGAACTGAAAGAGCTTGCAATAAACAAAGTTGGACAACTTTCCCATTTCCCATAAAAACACGATTTTTCCATACAAGCTGCCTGAAGTTTAGCTTCCAGCGGCAGATTTATAATGTTTCAAATGTTTCTTGGGGAACGTTGTTCAGTTTGTCTACTGAGCAAGTTTATTCAGGTTTCGGTACAACTAATTTCTCGTAGGGTTAAATTCGGGTGTATTTTGTGACGTGTACGAGAAATATTTTGTGACGTGTATGGGGTGGTAGGGGCCTACCTCCTAGCGGTCCACCCCGGGCAACGGCGCCGCGGGACACTATGTTCTGTGGCGGCGGCTGAAGGTCCCTCACAGCGGTGGTAGGCTTTGGCCGCCTGGCTCGCGACCACCCTCCTGCCGGAGCCCGACGCCAAACAGCTTAGCTGTGTTCCGTCGGAGTGCGGGAGTGCCAGTGCCATTGGGGGATGGGAGGTGGTCAGTAGCGCGGCTCTGATTCGGTCTTGGTCTCAAAGCAAGTTTGTACCGGGTAACTCATACTGGAGGGTAGCGGGATCCGAGGCACGGTCCCTGCCGTTGGCCGACCGCAGGTAGTAGGGGGCCCAAGTACCACGAAAGCCGACGTGGGAAAGGCTGCGAACTAGCGAAAAATCCCGAAATGCTCCATCGTGCCAGCTGGCGACTGGACGGGAGGACCCGATGGACCCATTTCGGGGAGGCTCGGGCGTCCCCGCAGTTTCCAGATGAGTTCCCCACAGGTCAAATGAGCTGAAGCGTCCAATTGGAAAAAGGAGTAGCGTCTCGACCATTCTTCCATTTCCCCACCACACACTCCTCAAAATGAAAAAAAGTAAGAAAATAAATAAGTTTACCAAACGGCGGCACTTCCTCCCGCTTAAAGTGCACCTTACAAACATCAGGGGGTTGCACTCAAATATCGACCCGGTCCACCATCATCTCGAGACCGAGAAGCCGCACTTATTCTTTTTAACGGAGACGCAAATAGGAACACCGTCAGACGCGGCGTACCTCAACTACCCAGGATACTCGTTGGAACACAAGTTCAAAAAACGAGCTGGGGTCTGTGTGTACGTTCGCGATGACATTTGCTATCGGCGTCTCCGTTGCTTTGAGGATTCCGGGTTTTCTACAATCTGGCTACTGGTGGACACCGGGGTTGAGAAATCTCTCTGCGCCGGTGTCTATCGGTCGCACAGCAGTGACGAGGAGACATCCAGGCTCTTTGAACAGCTAATGGAGAAGGCGGATTGTGCCCAACAACGGTACCCAACAGCGCAGCTTCATTTAATGCCCACCACAGCGAGTGGTTGTTCCCATACCAGAAAACTGACCATGCTGGGAGAGAGGCGCGCAAACTAGCACTGTCGCTAGATCTCACCCAGCTGGTGAATGTTGCTACGCGGGTGCCAGACGTTGACGGACACACGCCCAATTGCTTGGACTTGCTGCTGACCACAGATCCGGACAGGCACTCCGTGTCGGTATCAGCCCAACTGGGAACATCCGACCACTGTCTGGTGAAGTCCGTGTCAATCATCTCTCCTCCGGATGATAGCCCAAGAGGCACGAGGCGAGTTTGGCGATACGAGTCAGCAGACTGGGATGAGATGCGGCACTTCTTTGCGTCCTACCCATGGCAGCCAGTGTGTTTTTCTTCGGGCGACCCCACCTGTTCAGCTGAAGCGGTTGCAGATGTGATACGGCAGGGAATGGAATACTATATTCCATTCTCCGATATACCGCTCGGTCACAAAGCCCGACCTTGGTTCAATGCAGACTGCGCTCGCGCTGAGGCTCGAATGCAGTCTGCATACCAAGCCTGGGTTCAAGCCCGTGACCGCAAAGTTCGAGCTCGGCGGGTTCGCGCGAAGAAAGGAGCATTTAATGCTGCTGCAAAGTCCTGCAAGCGGGTGATCCGGAAGGCCCGTTACGACCACGTCAGTCGCATAGGGACCAAACTTGCATCCTACCCCTCTGGTAGTAAACAATTTTGGTCTCTTTCCAAGTCAGTCGAAAACAACTTCTGCCGTCCTACATTACCTCCCCTGCTGAAACCAGACGGGTCACTAGCCCACTCCGCAACAGAGAAAGCAAATTTATTTGCATCTCTATTTGCGAGCAATTCTCGCCTAGATGCAGACTCTAATCAGCCACCGACGATTCCTCGCTGTGATTCTTCAATGTCGGAGATCACAATACACTCAAAAGAGGTTCGTAGAGTACTTCGAAGTCTAGACGTGAACAAAGCTAGCGGTCCTGATGGAATACCAGCAAGAGTCTTGAGGAACTGTGCGCCTGAGTTGTCTCCTGTGCTGACGCGTTTGTACCGCCTCTCTCTTAAAACAAGAACGGTGCCTAAACCTTGGAAGGTTGCCAATGTACAGCCGGTACCCAAGAAGGGTAGTCGTGCCGACCCCACCAACTATCGTCCGATCGCCATCACCTCCATACTCTGCAAAGTTATGGAAAGGGTACTAAATGGAAAATTGCTGACTTACCTAGAAACTAACGACCTACTCAGTGATCGTCAGTATGGCTTCCGCCGGGGACGATCAACTGGGGATCTTCTAGTGTATGTTACGCATTTCTGGGGCGAGGCCATCGAGAAACACGGCGAAGCCCTTGCCGTATCACTGGACATCTCGAAGGCCTTTGACAGGGTATGGCACGCAAGTCTGCTGAGCAAACTTCCTGCATACGGCATTCCCGCTGACTTTTGCTCTTGGATTTCTGACTTCCTGAGTGAACGGTCGATCCGAGTAGTCCTTGATAGCTGCTCCTCTGACCTCATGGCTATTGACGCCGGGGTTCCTCAGGGGTCTGTTCTCTCTGAGACTCTTTTCTTGCTGCACATCAACGACCTACTTGGTCCTAATATTATTGGGTACGCAGATGACAGTACTGTCGTTGAGAGATATGTGTCAAGCGCAAAAGCCAGCAGTGACGAAATACGTTCTTTGAGAGAGACCACGGTAGAGCGTATAAACTCAACCTTAAGTCTTGTCTCCGACTGGGGTGACAAAAATCTGGTGAGTTTCAACGCCACCAAAACACAAGCGTGTCTATTCACTGCCAAAAGGAGTCCATTCAATCTGGCTCCTACTTTTCGAGGTAAATCTGTACCGGTCACCGACAGCCTCGAGCTGACACCTGAACTTCGGCGCCAACATTGAGTCAAAAGCTCAAACTGCGGCCAAAAAGTTGGGCATCCTCAATAAGGTTAAGCGTTACTTCACTCCTGGACAGCTTCTAGTTTTATACAAAGCACAAGTCCGATCCTGCATGGAGAATTGCTGCCACCTTTGGGATGGCTCAGCCAAATACCAACTAGCCGCACTTGACTCGATAGATCGCAGAGCCAAGAAGCTCGTTGGTGATGAGATGCTGGTGAAAACCAAGTTTCACAGCCTAGCCCACCGGCGCAAAATTGCATATCTGTCGGTCTTTTACAGATTGTACTTCGGAGAGTGTGCCCAAGAGCTCCATGAGCTTATTCCGCCATCCCCCTTTTACCATCGGGAATCCAGACGCACCGCAGGATATCACCCATATCTGGTTGATATTCCACACATTCGCACAAAGCGCTTTGAAACATCCTTTATAATGCGCACAGCTAAGGAGTGGAATTCTCTGCCTGCGTCTGTGTTCCCGAGCTCTTATAACCCGAATCTATTTAAGTCGCGAGTGAATAGGCTTCTTCTGGGCAAGCTCGTTCCATCGTCGACCTCATCTCTGTCCTCAAGGCTAGATCGAGGTCAAGAGTAAGCCCATACATAGTAAAAAAAAAAAAAAAATTCATTTCAGAACATTATTTAGTCTATTTGCCTGAAATGAAAGATTCAGTCTCAAAAATAAAACATTTCAACCAAATATTACAGTCCTAAATTTCCATTTAAATTCCTACTTAAATAGTTAAATAATAAAGGGTTTATCCCCAAGGCCGAACCCAGACCCAGACCACCTGACGGTCTGGATCTTTATTAAAAATTCCAACACGTAAATATGAACGAGAAAAGGGTTGTACGAACGTGCCCTAGGAAAGTATTAGGGTACTTATTGAAGGTCCATTGTTTTATTATAATTCTATAGAACCAAGCACTTTGTAATACTGAGCAAAAAGTTAAAGGGATGAAAATCCAGCTAAAATATGGAGAGGTGCTGCGAAATACTAAATTTTTGTTGGATATTAGGCGTACGATTTATGAGTAATAGGAATTAATGTCATATTTACCATATTATGCTTGTTGGTTGGAGGAAAACATACCTCGTTTATTCTATCAACCCTTCCCTACACACTCATCGCCCATCGGTTTAGGAGCCGCCTTAAAATTTAAAAGCCACCAACGAGTAAGATTGTCGCTAACCGCTACATCTTTTTATTATATTTCATAAAATTTTACTCAAGCTTTACATAAATTTATAAACAGACACTTATTTTTTTCTTTATTTATTCACTTACCTAAAACGGAATCACTCAAGCATAAACAATGTCTTACAAAATCGGATTGAGCATTCCGACGGAAAGAAAAATAATTTTTCTTTTCACCAAAAAATCTAGTAAAAGAAAATCCTTATTTTCAAGAAAGTGGCATATTTCCTCTGGCTAAGGAATATTCTGTTGCGAGCGAGCGATAAACAAGATTAAAATTACAGAGCGAAGAGTGGGCGAGCCTCGTGAAACTCGTAAATCTCGAGCAAAGCCGCGGTGAACTGCTAGGGCTATATACGGTCTTAGGTGTTTGTTTACTATTGATAATGCGACCGACAAAACCTGATTTTAGATCAAACTATTTGTGGAGTCTATTGGGACGTTCAGAAAGGGTTGATGAAAGTAGGGGAAGAGAGGGAAGTATGTCAAGGTCGTAGCAGGTGGAGAGCTGTGGACTCTGTCTTCCCCGACATGAGAGAAGCGTGATTTTTGTATGAATGTAAAAAGACACTTGAAAACTGAAAAGAACTGTGAATACAGACCATGAAATTGATTTCATTTTGTCACGGAACATGCGAGTCAAAGCCTCGTGAAACTCATAAATCTCGAGCAAAGCCGCGGTAAACTGCTAGGACTATATACGGTCTTATGTGTTTGTTTACTATTGATAATGTGACCAACAAAACCTGATTTTAGATCAAGCTATTTGTGGAGTCTATTGGGACGTTCAGAAAGCGTTGATGAAAGTAGGGGAAGAGAGGGAAGTATGTCAAGGTCGTAGCAGGTGGAGAGCTGTGGACTCTGTCTACCCCGACAGGAAAGAAGCGTGATTTTGTGTATGAATGTAAAAAGACACTTGAAAACTGAAAAGAACTGTGGATACAGACTATGAAATTAATTTAATCTTGCCACGGAACATGCGAGTCAAATTAAGTTTGAGTTGTACGGAGATGTCTTTTTACACCCGGCGGGGCGTGTAGAACGTCAAAAGGAAATTCCTATTACGGGTGCGATGGTCAATAGGTCATCATCATCACGGCCGAAAGAAATCTACAGCTCGAGAACGGCTCAAATCGTCGATTTCCAAATTTTTCATGCCATTAGCAATAGTCACCCAACTCTTACATACATAAATAAAATCACGCCTCTTTCCCTGTGGGGTAGGCAGAGACCACAGCCCTTCACCTGCTACGACCTTCACATACTTCCCTCGCTTTCTCTACTTTGATCAACCCTTTCATTCTTTTTCCTTTAAGTAAAGAAAATATATTTATTCAACCGAAACGCAAAGTTGATGTCTTATTTAAATGATAATTCAGAAAAAGACCTCATATTATTTCTAAAGCACCTAACGAAGCGGTCCGGACCGGAATATAGGCGTAAATGGCCTAATCTAGACTAGGCTACAGGTTTTATGGCCGGTTTAGTTTTAGTGCGAAGTACAAGTGAGCTACAATTCTTATGATACTGCTTTATACATCAACAAGAATTTTGTTAAGAACTATATTAGTAAATACGGTTTAATCTATTGATCGTGTTTTACTTTCCGTTGTAATTCTACACATAAGTTCACTAATTTGTAGAAAATATCAGATTAATGCATTAGGTTGGAACTGAGTTATTTTTTATAAAAAAGTATATCACATAACTGCTAGTTATTTATACGAGCATTGTTTATTTATTTGTTTGTACTCGCGATCTCGAAAATGGGTCCAACGATTTCGGTGAAACTCACTCTGATCGAACAGTTTGTATTTAGATCAAACTTTTTTCATTTCCCAAAAATTTTTCTTTGGGAAAGTTGTTCAGTTTCGTTGTCTGAGCACGCTCTTTCAGTTTTCGATACACCGTCGCTTACACCCTGTAGATGTTTTTTTGGCAAAAGGGCAACGCATACACGAAACGAAAACCGAGAAGCTGCTCGTTCACAAGAGCAAAATTACACTGCAATATATCTAAGAATGCACCATCAGCAGGACGTCTAGCGAAGTTCTATAAAGCAAATTCCTGGCATACGTTACCGTATAAGAAACGAGGCGCTCTAGACAGTACTAGTACAGGAATCTGATGTAAGTCATGGAATTCAATAAAGTTCGTTTTATGATGATCGACGAGAGAATAAGACGTCAGCTTTCAGCAGGATTAGGTCAAACCTTAGATTATGAATAAAGGCAGCTTACGGTCAAACGTACCCTTCACCGACTAGCGAAGATAAAAGGGTAAATGAGAATAGAAAAAGCGAGGGAAGTATGAAAAGGATGTGGTCTCTGTCTACCCTATGTGAAAAAATCTAGGATATGCTTTAGGAAGCTTTTTGTGCAGCAATGTACCCCTCACTTGATAATAATGAGAATATTGGACCGAAAAGAACCACTCCCCTGTAACTTGCATCCACGACAGGTTAGCTGGTTGTCTACTCAAAAATTTCCAAGCGTCAAGTGAGTGATAGAAGAAATGTACACACGGCCGCACATCGTTAGAAACACTTTTGGACCTAATGGCCTGGTAATAGAGTTGAAATTTTTTTTACCGACTAGCGGTTGACCGTACATTACATCATTCTTACGCCAAAGAATATATAATATTACGCTAACGCATCTTACGCGCTAGTCTTGCTAGTGTATTTTAACCCTCTTTTCCTTCTGGATGCAGTTATTTTATCGCTTGACAAGCAACTCCAGGGCAATGCTCTGAGTTGGCAAGCTCTCTTATGTTGCCAGACTAGACGGCGTTTTTGCGCAGTACGTCTCGTATAGTGTTCCTAGTTTGAACTGATGTTCTGGATTTAAATGGCTTTTGGCTTAAATAGAGTTTGCAACAACATCAGAATGGATTTTGGTAGCTAAAAACTTTATATGATCAAGGAAGGATCAAACATAAAACATAGTAATGTGATAGTCTAAGACTGATCACCAGATATATACTCATCTCGCTCTCTCTACACTAATAACGAGACTGAGATATATGTATGTGTTATATCAGATGGTGTCACTCAGATCTAAGAAGTCATTGGCGTATTTATTTTTTAGTCAAATAGTCCAACAAATTATTATTTTGAAGCTCGAAGAGTAAATGCCCTTTATACGGAAATCAAACAAGCTTCGCCTTAAATAAAATCATGTACTCACCAGTCTGCCCATAAGCGAATATACAGGCGTTGTAGCCATCGAAGGCATTGTCCAGAATGTCCTGGCCAAGACATTCGAACACTGTCTTCTGTGAGGCGAAGTGAGGCAGCCCAGGGTCCAGTGAGTAGAAACAGTGGTCGAACGCGAACGTCTTTGGTTGTTTTCTGAGGACAATGAAAATAGTAATATTATAGTATTGTCGGATCATCTTTGGTGAATGCAGCGTTTTGCAATTTATGACACACTTGCTGTCATGCCATACTTCTCCAGTTTTTTATACTTGAAAATGGGTACTTCTGAATCAAAATGGAAAAAAAAGAACCCTTACAGTGCGACTTCGTCTGTCTGACTGTCTGTCACACCTGTTTATACCTGCAACTAATCACGCCATCGACTTGAAATTTGGAATACTTCTAAAATACGCTTGCTCAACCTATAGAAGGGAGGGGGGGAATAATGTACATTGTCGTTACAAGGGCAAATGGTGTACCCTATAGGGCTCTGGTACATTCCTTGATGAGGGTTTTGTATGTAACATTTTGCGGGGGATGAATTAAAAACACAACAGAATATTAAAACATTGCTCCCAATATGCAAGCCAAGTTGACCTTATTATCTATCTTAAATATGTAGATAAATGAAGGTAACCAACCTCAAAAACATTAAAATTTTGTCATAACAAAACATCAATCGATCCTTCCTCAATTTCCTTCAGACACTGAATATAACTAATTTCTTTGGGCACCATTTTTACGGTCCAACAAACTAACAGAAAACCAATTGCCACCATTCAAAAGTTCAGCCACAAACTAGATAAAAGGCTTAAAAGTTCTTCGAGCCTTGTCCCACTTCTAAAAAGAGTAATGCCTGTGCTTGTTTCTAAGGAAATTAAAGTCCCGAAAAGTCTTTGGGTCTACAGACAAAACTTTCCAAAATCGAAACTTGGGAATAGACCATAGAATTTATGGATTTACTTTAGGCTTTAATTTGGTCGATGTTATCGTGATATTCTCTTGAGCAATTTTCTTTAGTCACACTAGGTATTAAAAAGAGATAGGATAAAAGGTGTTGGACAAAAAACTATTTTTTGAAGTTAAAAGCGAACTGATGTGGAAAATACAGCACCTGATACGTCACGATAATTTCCTGAAATCATAAGGAATAAAAGATGAAAGCAAAGAGAGGAAAGGGAAGACTTGGGCCTAGCTTTTTCGATCAAATAAAAAGAGTAAATATCATGTCGTTTTAGGAAGTAAAGCAGCTGATGTTACAACGATAAATCCGGAATTCACTTAAATGGTTACAAGAAAAGAAAAGCTGGAGATGGTATTAACTGTTATCATCATTATCATGACATCCCATGAAACATCCACTATAGGACAGGGAACTCCCTCCCAAAATTCCAGCTTTTTCTGAAACAATGTGGAAGGGAAGTACCGTAGTCACCACGCTTGTTGGCGTTACGGCTGGCACCATGGACCGCGGTTGTTGGTGACTGCAGAATTTAAAATGATACGATACACAGAAGGATGCTGCTGCCCATCCTCTGGTTCATTAACCCTAAACCGCCTCTTACGACACCCACGGGTAGAGATGGGCTAGTATGGTGCTATTCTTTGCCGGCACCATTATACTTATTAACTGTAAATGTACAGAAAACTATAATGAATGGTATAATGATTTAGCTTTTACCAACATGTCGAAAAGGAAACGGTCAAAATGTCAAGAACTTTCTCAGATATTCAGTGCGCCTACAAAAAAGCATTGTAAAAATTCCCAAACAGGGCATATAACAAGCGGCCTATCGTGATATTTTAGGCACAAAAGCCTTCAAAAATTTCCGTTGGCATTCAAGCGATTTTCATAAAACGTTACAGTACTACGAGTAGTACCTACGGTTTAATTAAAACAGCTAATGGACGTAACTTTTAATTAGAGTGCGTGACCTCGTCAACCCACCCTAGAGGCAGCTTTCAGTTATCTGATAAATAATATTATAATTGAAAGAAAGTTAAAAAAACCTATTAAAATGAAATTAGCTATGTGCCGCCCCTCTTCATATCTAAGGGCCATCACACATAGCTCCGGCACGGCGCCGTGCCGTGCTCCGGTGCGGCACCGGACTACGGCACGGCGGCGTGCCGTAAAAACTCACGGCGCGCGCCGTGGAAATCTACGGCACGGCGCCGTGCCGTACTCCGGTGCGGCGCCGTGCCGTGGAAATAGCAGTGTGGCCAGTCATATGCTAGTTTCTGCGATTTTAGCAGGATTCGGTCTCTGATTATTTTGACGATTTACATATGAAAATGACTGAATGTTAGAATAGAATGAATTGCAGCTGCAAGTTTACCTAGTATAAATTTAACTGAAATAATTTCTAACTTGTATTGAATCGGAATCAAATGGAAATTAAATGACAATTATATTGAGATTTAATTGGAATAGGATCATAGATTTATATAGTCAAGATAGGGTCTTGGGAACAAGCGGTTCATAATTTCCCCATACAAGAAAAAATAGCGCCATCTGTGAAAAATCGCGTGAACTACGTTGTGTAGTACTTCGGTCGGTACTAAATACACGGAACGGAAATAATATGGCGGGAAAAAACAAAACAAACTTTTTACTGTTTATATGCGATTTAGGCCTGGTTTATCAGTTTCATTAATTGGATTATAGTCAAAAACAACAATAAGAAATAATAATAATAAGAGTATATTGTTTCTTCAACTAAGAACAACATTTTGTTGGTAAGTTTATTTGCATCCAATGTTGACAATATGACTGACATTTGTTGGTCCTAAACGTCAGATTTCGGACCAACGAATTAGGGACATTGTAACGTGCCGATGGGCTAGTACTTATATATAAGTAAATGAATAGGATATAATCTAATTGCAATTGAAGTAGAATTAAATTGGATCGGAATTAAATGTAAATAATTGAAAATTTAATTGGAACAGTGTTGGAATTGAAATGGAACAAAATTGGAACTAAATCAGAACTGAATAAAAATTTTATTGGAATTGAATTATTGAAACTTCTTTAGCGGCGCTTAGAAAATTTCATATTGGGAAAAATGATAGATTCGCATCAGATGGCGCGTCAGATCTCAGATGAAGTATAGAAATGGATTTGCAACTAATCATACCAAGTTAGAGCAGGCTCAATTTATACAAAAGTTCTAGTGTGATAAAGACCAAAAGATCTTTTTTGTCTCTGTTATAGTCTCGGCTTTTTTAGTTGTGCACAAGTTGTCAAACTAAAAATCGCTATAACTCGTAAACTACTGACCCTAGACTACTCGTGTGCTGAGACAAATGATAGGTCTCGATGAGATCTACATTTCGGATGACAGCTGTCAAAATAAAAATCGCTATAACTCGAAAACTACTGACCCTAGACTACTCCTGTGCTGAGAAAAATTATAGGTCTCAATGAGACCTACATTTCGGATGACAGCTGTCAAACTAAAAATCGCTATAACTCGTAAACTACTGACCCTAGACTACTCGTGTGCTGAGACAAATGATAGGTCTTGATGAGATCTACATTTCGGATGACAGCTGTCAAACTAAAAATCGTTATAACTCGAAAACTACTGACCCTAGACTACTCGTGTGCGGAGACAAATGATAGGTCTCGATGAGGTTTACATTTTGGATGAGAGCTGTCAAACTAAAAATGGCTATAACTCGAAAACTACTGACCCTAGAAAATGGCAGACATTGCATTGCCAGATAGATAGACAGCTAAGTATCCCTATAAGTTTTCATTTTTTCTTTTTGGGGTACGGAACCCTAAAAAGAAATGAAACTTAATCATATAAATAGAATTACTTGATAACATAAGCATTTAAAAAAAAAGGACGGGTTGCACTCCGGGAGTGCCGGCAGAAGTGAAAACAATTTTTTTTAGTGTGACAGCAGCCATCCGAAATGTAGATCTCATCGAGACCTATAATTTGTCTCAGCACACGAGTAGTCTAGGGTCAGTAGTTTTCGAGTTATAGCGATTTTTAGTTTGACAGCTGTCAACCGAAATTTAGATCTCATCGAGATCTATCATTTATCTCAGCACACGAGTAGTCTAGGGTCAGTAGTTTTCGAGTTATAGTGGTTTTTAGTTTGACAGCTGTCATCCGAAATGTAGATCTCATCGAGATCTATCATTTGTCTTAGCACACGAGTAGTGTAGGGTCAGTAGTTTTCGAGTTATAGTGATTTTAAGTTTGACAGCTGTCATCTGAAATGTAGATCTTATCGAGACCTATCATTAGTCTCAGCACACGAGTAGTCTAGGGTCAGTAGTTTACGAGTTATAGCGATTTTTAGTTTGACAGCTGTCATTTGAAATGTAGATCTCATCGAGACCTATCATTTATCTCAGCACACGAGTAGTCTAGGGTCAGTAGTTTTCGAGTTATAGTGGTTTTTAGTTTGACAGCTGTCATCCGAAATGTAGATCTCATCGAGATCTATCATTTGTCTCAGCACACGAGTAGTGTAGGGTCAGTAGTTTTCGAGTTATAGTGATTTTTAGTTTGACAGCTTGTGCACAACTAAAAAAGCCGAGACTATGACAAAGACAAAAAAGTTGTTTTGGTCTTCATCACACTAGAACTTTTGTATATGATGAGCCTGCTCTAACTTGGTATGATTAGTTGCAAATCCATTTCTATACTTCATCTGAGATCTGACGCGACAAAGACAAAAAAGATGTTTTGGTCTTTATCACACTTAAAAACTTTCGTATATATGAGCCTGCTTTAACTTGGTATTATTAGTTGCAAATCCATTTCTATACTTGATCTGAGTTCTGACGCGCCATCTGATGCGACATCTGATGCGAATCTATCATTTTTTCCCTATATAAAATTTTCCAAGCGCCGCTAAAGAAGTTTTCACTTCAATAAAAAAAATTAACTCATTTAAAATTTTAATGTTTATAAATTCTTAAAAATTATTGTATAACTTAACAATGTAGGTAAACCAATGAAAAACAAATTATCGTATTTAATTTTGGCCGAATAATGATTTCCGATCACTGATTCTGCTCTTTTATGGCTCAATTTCTGTTTATTATTTTCGCATAGTTGACAACATTGTACTTCTACGGCACGGCGCCGCACCGGAGTACGGCACGGCGCCGTGCCGTAGATTTTCACGGCGCGTGCCGGAGCTATGTGTGTTGGCCCTTAGGGTAACTTAACAAAGAAAATTATATACTACTCCTTTATATCATCGATATTTCAACTTTTAGCAGTGACACAATACAAACTAAGTTAAAAGTTGGTTAAGATTTGTGTGAATTTAAAAAAAATTCAGACATAATATCAATCTTGAAAATAAAACTTACAAATAAGCAAATTATGTTTTGTAAAAAGATCTTTTTACCTTAGGGAAATACGGATTTAGAAATGATGCAATGTTACTTCAATACAGTGCACAAGTATCAAGGGAAAAGAAAGTCGATGCAAGTAATAACGATAAAGTAGGCATCTTAGCCATTTTAAATTTAAATATTATAAAAATGCACGAGCTGCAACCAATCACTATCAGAACAGCACCCGTAAAACAACGAGTAGTAAATAAAAACTTCCCCCAAGAGTCGGTTTTCGGAAAACTAATCATCGGTTTATTTGGCCCGTTGGTGTGGTTGGTAGTAAGCCGACCTTGTACGCCACGGGTCGTGGGTTCGATCCCCACCCAACGCAAATATTTGTGTGATGAACACGAGTGTTTTTTCTGTGTTATTTATCTATTTATGTATGTATATCAATCTCTGGTACCCATAGTGCAAGTTTTGCCTTGTTTGGGATCAGGTGACTTTATGTGAATTTTCACACTGCATGGGGTGTGACGGTCATAGCGAATGCAATATGGTGGCACGATGAGAAGAAGTACGCTGCCTCGTGTCTACTTCGAAATTTAGAGCTTGATTTGAATGACAGAAGGGAAGAGGTATCCGTAAAAGCAGGACGGAGCGATACGTATCTCTGTCGCTCCAATAGCTTACGCATCGCTCCGTCCTGCTCTCACACACTGCTGTCATCACACACGGCTACATTATTTCGACTGCAGTTTAGGTTTCCCGTTTCCTTTGTCCAGCAGTGGAAGTTCAAGGGCCTTACTACTCTTAGTGTAGTAGTGACTACGTGTTTTTTCTGTTAAAATAAAAGCTATATTTAATGTAAAAAGTGGTTACGAAGTTATTCAGTCTCAAGGTCATTCAGGTAGGACTTACCTTAATGACCAGTGGATAATACTTTGGTAGAAAAAGGTCCCAAAAGGTTAAAACTTAGCAGGAGCGTAGGCTTAGTTTTTGAAAGAAACTAGAGATTTTCCTTTACGCGTTTAGCAGGAGTGAATGAAAAATATATATTTTTTTTCGAAAATCCTAAAACCAATCAGGAAAAGATTCTGACATGGAAGATAACAAGCTCCAACATTTTTGGCACGTCACGTCTGACCTGCCGAAACAGTCGAACGTGTCGACAGGCCTCTACACGGGTGCTACAATATTCCGGGATTTTTTCGTGACTAAACTCTATTATGACGTGTCTCCAAGTGGATGTAACTTTGTCAGGGGTCGTTAAAGCGGGCCGTTGAAGCCACGCGGACCGGAGTTGAGTGTCCCTGGCCTGTTTCAGACGCGATGCAATGCAATTAAAAGTACGATTGACGTTTGAAATATGCTTTGAAATTCGATGCGAATATTTACGATAGGAAGCCTACGTTTAATGTCAGTCTTCTGTATAAATTATTTCCATAACATCCCATGAAACGTCCACTGCAGGACAGGGAGCTCCCTCCAGAATACAGCAAAAAACGGGTGGTACTTTGGAGGGGAATTACCATAGTCACCACGCTTGTAAGCGTCACAGCTGGCGACCGCTGTTGTTGGTGACCGCAGTATGTAAGATGCTACGATAGGTACACAGAAAGATGCTCTGCCCGTCCTCCGGTTCATAAACTCTTAGTCGCATCTTACAACACCCACGGATAAAGATGGGTTAGTACTATTCTTTGCCGGCACCATACGGGGAATCTTTACCGTAAACTTATTTATATTATTTATCTTCAATCATAAACTTCTTCAATTCCTTAGTTCGAATAAACGTTTCGCATTAACAAAAAATTCTTAGCGAAATTTCATCCAATTCCTACTCCAATCCAATCCATACTTACAGCTGCGTTGCCAAAAATAGCGTAGCTTGGTAGATTTACGACTTAACTAACTTTTTTGGCTACATCTGCACTATTTTCCAATTGAAATATTCTCTTAGTTTGTTTTTTTGTGTAGTTCATTGAACTGGATTATTTAAGACTAGATTTACAGTCGAAATAAAAAAGGGTGCAGGAGGCGGTGTACCGAAAACTGAAAGGGCGTGCTCAGTCAAGGAAACTGAACAACTTTCCCAAAGAAACATTTTTGGGAAATGGATTTTTTTTTGACAGAAGTCAATATTTATTGTCATTTCCCAGAAACGTTTCTTTGGGAAAGTTGTTCAGTTTCGTTGTCTGAGCGCGCCCGTTCAGTTTTCGGTACACCGTCCCATACACCCTGTATAGCTTGATTAGAATGACAAAAACTATGAGTCAGTACAGGTCGGATCTATAGTTGTCACTGTGTCTAGTGGTTAGAGGGTTCGGCTCTCGATCCGGAGGTTCTGGGTTCGATTCCCAGTGGGGACACTGTCAAACAAAAATCTCTTTGTGCGACCTCCCCAGTTTGGTTAGGGCATTGCAGGATGAATCACCTGACTGCCCGAAAAGTTAGATGATTCCGTGCTTCGGAAGGCACGTAAAGCCGTTGGTCCCGACTACTATCTACGGATGTAGTCGTTAATGAGCCATGTCAGAGGGCTTTGGCGGCTCAACAACTCTGACACCAGGGTTTGTGAGGTCGGTCATCGACCTTGCAACCCACACGATATGATGATGATGATGACTGTGTAGCACATGTGTAGCGCATGTGTAGCGCATCGCTCCGTCTTGCTCTCACACTTCTGTCATTTAAAATCAAGCCACATGATTTCGACTGTAGATCTGCCATCTTATATTAAACGGATATAAATATAATAATTAAGTATTTGCAATCAATCTTTCGTACTAAACCAGCTGATTTAGGAAGTCGTGTCGTATCAAAAAGTAAAGCATCTGGTTGGCCACATAATATATATAAACAAATATGACGGACACAAAAAACTCAATGGTTATTATTTAAAGCTATATCATCGGCAAAAGCTTGGCTCTTAAGTTAAAGAAATAAAAAGACAGTCAGAGGCACAACCATCCAAGTTCTATTTTCAACTTCATTCATGCAACTATTCAGACTGTTTTGTTTCTGAATGCTAAACGAGTACGCGTGTGTCCACTAATACCGGTTGTGGTCGTTTGACTTCGTTAAATCTAGCCGCAAATTACAGATTCAGATAATTTTATTCAATGTAGATTCTTTACAGAATACTTATTGAATGTCATGCAGAATACAATGCAAATAGAGCGAGTCTACGCCGTTTCGGATCGTGCTATGGCAGCGTAAAAGAAACGGCAAGAAACCACTGCAGCACGGCCTACTTTAAGAGTCGGCTTTTTACAATGTGTTTCTTGTATTTCGCTGGAATATCAGAGCACCATACCTCTTTGTCACCCATATTACTTCAACACTCTTGTTTTTGCAACACTCACATCTTTCAAGTTTCAACGTTGAATTTTATTATGTAGTTAAGACGTTAGAAGTATGACGTAATATGAGACTAGAAATGTGAGTATGATTTGTTTTTGTAGCATCATAACAGCACTGGAAAAGCTAGTGGATTTTTAGTACACACGACCGCACATCAATAGAAACACTTTTGGACCTTATGGCGTGGTAATAGAGTTGAAAAAGTTTCTACCGACAAGCGGTTGACCGTACATAGATCAAAACTTAGCAAGCATTAAACATTAACGCAGGGACCTGTTAAGTAGCGTAATTATCTCTTCAGTCATTTGGGTTTTAAGTATTTACTTATTAAAAATTCCAAATAAAATATTTCAATTAAATTCTTTGATAAGGAAACCCTATTCGATATGCAAACATAATAATCATAGCATCATGAGAATACGAAAAATCGTAGATGGTAACCGAAATGGTTCCAAACCCTGCATCGACGTCACATCGTCACCAGCTTTACTTAACATATGAAAAAGTATTTTTATTTTGCCAGTACCCTGACTCTAGCTTAAAAGGTTTATAATAGTACATTAAAATGCAAGTGCGCTATTTTGGATATTACAGCCGAGGCTCGGAAATTGCAGCCCGAGCCACAGGCGAGGGCGTAATGGAGCCGAGGGTGTAATTACGAGCTTTTTCAGCGTTCGTGGATTTGGAAAAGGCCTATGACCGAGTGGTGAGGAACGAATTGTGGTCAGCATTGTCTATGTATGGGGTAAACGGTCATCTGATTCAAGCACTGAAATCTCTCTATGAGGATTCCAGTGCTTGTGTCAGAATAAACGGGGCGTACACTGAATGGTTTAGCATCGAAAAAGGTGTTAGGCAGGGATGTGTAGCGTCACCTTGGCTGTTTAACCTGTTCATGGATAATTGTTTGATTGATCTGAAAGAGAGTATGTGTGGACTGAGAATGAATGAGTTACTCATCAAATGTCTTCTCTACGCTGATGACCAAGTTGTACTTGCGTCATCTGCTGACGAGTTGCAGGAGATGGTAACAATGATGAATGTGGCTTTGGAAAGGAAAGGAATGAAAGTAAATGTAAGCAAGACTAAAGTAATGGTACTTGAAAGAGAAGAATGTATGACAGAGTGTACTATATTAATAGATGGTGAACAAGTCGAACAAGTGAAGGAGTTTGTGTATCTGGGCTCAAAGTTTACGAGAGATGGAAAGTGTGAAAGTGATATTGAAAGAAGAGTGAATGCTGGAAACATGGTGAATGGTGCCCTGCACGCCTTTATGAGGAGTCAAAAGGTGTCTCACAAGGCTCGTTTGGCTGTTCATGGGGGAGTTTTGGTACCAACACTGATGTATGGCAGTGAAAGCTGGGTATGGCAGAAGAAGCATGAAAGTAGAATTAATGCAGTGGAAATGAGAGCGCTAAGGAGTATGATTGGTGTTAAATTGAGTGACAGGATTAGAAATAGTGTGATAAGAGAACGGTGTGGCGTAAAAGAAGACGTAGTGACCAAAATCGAGAAAGGGATGCTGAGATGGTTTGGTCATGTAGAGAGGATGAATGAACGAAGATTGACGAAAGAGATCTACCAGGCGAGAGTGAATGGAAACGTTGGAAGGGGAAGGCCTAGGCGAACGTACCAGGACCAAATTCAGGACGTTCTGAATAAAGGCCAGGTTAAAAGTACCCTAAACCGACGAGCATGTATGAAAGGATTGATGAAAGTACAGGAAGCAAGGGAAGTATGTCAAGATCGTAGCAGGTGGAGGACTGTGGTCTCTGCCTACCCCAACGGGAAAGAGGCGTGATGTTATGTATGTATGTATGTAAAACATAGTTTAAAAGATCTTAAAATAATATTTACCGACCTAAAATGTTCTACCACTAATTGGCATGCAAATTTCCAATAACTTAAAACTAAAAAAATATTATTTCCTATTTCATAAAAAAAAATGATAATAAAATTAAAAAACTCATTACTAGCAATAATAAAAAATGTCGGCTGCATATGTCCATGCTTCCCTTTAATTTTACCAAATTTCAAAATTGTATTTCGTGTATGAGTATTTTAGACGGTTCAGGATCAGTATTTTATATGTAGAAGTCGACACTATTAGAAATAATTACAATAATAAACACGAGAAATATTTGTAAATTGGCGCGCATTCTTTCTTTTTCAGCGGTCACAGATTATAAGTCGCGTGAGGAGCCCCCAAAACATTACCATGTTATCTTACACCACCAATCTTTTATCAATTATTAGTCAATCTAGTAACCAAGTTATAAAAAAAAGTAATTGTCACTCGGTTCCCAAAAATCCTATTCCATTTACCTTGAAATAAATTATCAAAAATTGAATATCTTGTTACGTAAATGACAAATTTATTGTTAATTAAATTGAAATTATTTATAGTAATTATACTATAAATAATTTCATAAAATCAACATTCATTTATGATATTTTCTCGAAGTCAGCTTGAAAATTTTAGTATCATAATAAGCATAAAAACTCCTTGCTCTTGGCCGATTTAAAAAAAAAAAACAAAAAAAAAACACTAGTTAAGTAATATTATGACAAAAACACGCACGCGTGTTTTTGTCATAATATTACTTAACTAGTGTTTTTTTTTGTTCTATTTGCACTGTTTTAAGGTCCATAATCCAGCTCATTAAACACGTTTAATGAGCTGGATTATGGACCTTAAAACAGTGCAAATAGAGCTGTTTTATGAGCAAATGTGTTGAAAAATATATAAAGCTCCAAGGATCTAAACATGTACAGTCCGACGCAATGTACATTTAATGATGTTCTCTTTGTTTCTGCTTTGGTAAAGCTTTCAGGACAGAGGTACACAACACAATGCTTTTACAGTTTCATTCCATTCCCTCGGGAGATACATATACGGTATACCTACATTACAGCTGGTGTAGGATTGTTTGCTGAATAAAGGCCAGGTTAAAAGTACCCTAAACCGACGAGCATGTATGAAAGGATTGATGAAAGTACAGGAAGCAAGGGAAGTATGTCAAGATCGTAGCAGGTGGAGAATTGTGGTCTCTACCTACCCCGACAGGAACAACGCGTGATATTATGTATGTATGTAGGATTGTTTGCAACTAAATGTGCCCTAAAATGAGTAAATCTAAATTTCGTAGTAAGCTATCTAGTACCCACGGGTAAGTGGCTGTCTCGGCCACGACATTGCCTCTACGGTTTTCAAATTATTTATTAGTATATTAGAAAATCAGTCGCCATGTCAGCGTTTTTCAAGACACCAAGTGGCCCGGAACCAACGGTTTGACTGAAATACTTCCTCAACGCGCAAGTACCACCAGCAGCGGTCTCTTGTCAGAAAGCTTTGATCACTCTAACATTAAATCATTCAAATACCATAACAAAATTGATCTCCGGTTAGTACTAACTAAAAATGCCATATAAATTTTAACTTTATCAAAGTTGAAACAAATAACTTAAAAGACTACACCAATTAGAAAGCAGATAGATTTTAATTAACAAGACTTGACGAAACTTGCGTGAATCAAAAGCTAATACCTATACAGAAACAAAGTCCCGGAGTGCCAATTAAACTTTCCAATAACAGATTGTTAGCTAAATACAAACTGTAGTCCCCATTTCTGACTCATATTTTCAATTTCGGTCGAACTACAACCAATTGGAAAGTTTAAATTTTGCCAACAAAAGTGCACAAAAGATTCGCTTCTAGTATTACAAACAGCGTTTGAGAAAATGTATTGTACGCAGAGAGAACTTGAAGGGTTAGGAAAAACCTGTTAACCGAACCCAACATTATCGGGAATCGAAAATCGGTCCCGCTTCGCTATTTGCGCTGGACATCCTAAATATTCATGTGTCGACCAAGACCAAAAAAGACCTGTGGGTGGAAGCTTCAAAAACACAACCCACAACAGGGATGAATGGCGCCACTTAATGTCGGAGGCCACCATAGACTTCGGGTCTTTGAACCTACTATGTACGTAAGTAAGTCTACAAGGAACTTACAGAAAATATATTCTTAAATTTACAAAACCTACTTCTACGATGACAAGGACGGAACATATGCGACCACTGTACTGAAAATTCGCTAGTAGCGTCGCCGGTCGCGTGGTCACGTGGCCAGACTGTGAAGTGCTAATGGCAGAACACTTTTATTCTTTTCAATACCTGTTTCTAAGAAAACTAAGTAAAATAAATGTGATTAAGTTCATCGCTCGCGCGTTATTAATGTCATTGTCCGCAAAAGAACCATTTTTAACTTCGCTTACACGAAAATGGTATTCCGATTCCATTGAACGAAGGTATAACATATTTCCTCGAATAATACTTACTGAAGAATACTTACATCTACTTTTTTTACTCTTTTCGTAGAATTGTGAAAAAAAAAACACAAAGCATATCATTTGCGAAAATGATCGAATGAATTAACAGCAAATAATATTATATTGAATTTTCTACCCGATATTCTCCATCATTTTATTCTTTACAAATCTTAGATTGTGTTTTCAAAGAAACGTACCGATACGGACGTTCAAGATACTCTACATCACCCTATCTACTGTGCCCTTCAATATCAAAGTAGCTGTACAAGATCTGTATAAGACAAGTATAATAGAGAAAAGAGGGAAGTAGCGACAGGATTCCGGAAGCGCTATGTTTGCGAAGGAACGTGTTGGCGCATGTTGGCTGCTAGCCAGATGTCATTCATATTTCTGAAGCGGCCATTGCTGTCGACGGGATTTTAGAACTTAAAGTAACAGCCACAGAAAACATATTACGAAAGAATGTAGTGTAGCTAAAAGAAAATTATTAATTTCAGCTGATCATTGAAGACAGCTGCGGATCGGTGGGGATATGATTATAACAAAATATACAGCGAATTTTCATTAGTTTTGTTCCCGAAGCCTAGTGATTCTACTTATGAAAACAAGCAACTTACCCGAAGGGAAAAAATTTTTACGTGAAAAAGTATTTCGCGCTTCAATACAAACGAGTCGATCAATTATTGACCACTTTTCTATGGAGTAAAAAAAAATTCTTCGGGAAAGTTGGAGTAAAACCAATGAAAATTCACGCTGTATTCGGCTTGGAGATTTAATATTTTCATCGGCCAACACCAAGGAAATCTCGAAAATC
This sequence comes from Athrips mouffetella, assembly GCA_947532105.1. Lineage (NCBI taxonomy): Eukaryota > Metazoa > Arthropoda > Insecta > Lepidoptera > Gelechiidae > Athrips > Athrips mouffetella. The sequence continues at coordinate 7,931,140 of OX383960.1, read as the reverse complement.
CAAAAAGCAATTACCAATTCCCGAATTGACATTTATCTGAACATCGTTCTAATTACGAATCAGATCGTTCGCATTGGGAAGAAAATAATTGGCTAAATCGAAAATGGACAAAAAGATATTCTAAAATAAAACGAAAATTGTTTCGAGTTATAAACTCTTGTTGGGAATTCCGTCTTAAGCAGCTTTAAATAAACATGGAAATTGTTGGAAAGCCCATGAATATCAACTTCCGTTTCCTGCGGATGAACAAGCAGGATTATTGTGGAATAAACTTACGCGCTTTACAATATTTGTAACGTTATGCGTTGCTTTCATTGCGGGTCTTTCTTTGCCGATGTGTGGTGTGTTCATAAACTTGCAAGCAGCGTAAAAACTACAAGAAGCAAGCTTATTATGATCGCTAGTTTTGAACGAGCTTATCACAACGGCGTATCATCATGATTGCGTTTTTTGAAATACAAAATGATACAAATGTGGACGCAGCCACAAGGCTGGGACGTCACCACTTAAAACGTCTATTTAGCTGTACCAACTATAGATAAACCGCCTAAATGAGTCCTCGCCCGCGGGGTACAGGGGCGCAGGGGTTAGACGACAAAGGGGGAACGAAAGAGGTGCGGGCGGCGGCGGGAGGCGGGGCATTCTCATTCTCTACGCGGATCCGCACCCCCGCACCTGCCCTTGTACCCCGCGGGCGAGGACTCATTTAGGCGGTACTACTATATAAAGGTAGATACTTTATTTTATTCGACACGCAGCCAAACGAATTTTTTATCATGACCCATGATTTGGGAAGCAACGTACAAGTAAGGAATTAATCCTTTGCAATTTTTTAAGTGGCCGTCAAAGAACTTGGATAAAAAAACCCGCAGCTGGGAAGCGCACGTCAATTTCTTAGAAAAATTGACTCTGTAGTCAAATTCATGCCTTATTTTGCGATGTTTAAGTATTTCGCAAGTAGCATATTAATTAGTTCTTCTTTTTCCATAACGCAGTTTTACATGACACCTTCGAAGAATCATCTTTGTTTAAAGTTATTGAATTCCAAACCGACTAAAACAAACATATTTTGGAAGTTGGCTAAGTAGGAAACGAAGTTTCCTTTGTTTAATCGAGCGAGACATACTTTACCTAAATGTCAGGTCAAAGTTTTAATTAAATACTTGTCAAAGTGGGAAGCTTAAATTTATTATCAACATATTATCATCCTACTAATCCTACTAATATTATAAACGCGAAAGTTTGTAAGAATGGATGGATGGATGTTTGTTACTCTTTCACGTAAAAACTACTGAATGGATTTTAATGAAACTTGGCACACATATAGGTTAGGTCCTGGAATAACACATAGGCTACTGTTTACCGCGGGAAAACACTTCATTCCCACGGGAAAACGCATTTAATGTTAATGAATAAGGTGACTGACTCACTGACTGAGATATCGACGCACAGCCCAAACCACTGGGTCTATAAATTTCAAATTTGGCAGGTAGGTTCCTTATGAAGTCTGGCTTAGGGTACATAACGGTGCACTAAGAAAGGGTTTTACAAAATTCCACCCCTAAGGGGGCAAAATGGGGGATGAAAGTTTGTATGAAAGTCCGTCAGTTTTAAAGTTAGGATCTTCAAATTTTGTATTTAGGCTAACGACTAAAAATGAATATAAACGTATGTCAGGGTTTTTGAAAATTCGACACCCTAAAGGGTGAAAAGGGGGATGAAGTTGAAAATCCTTTATTTTTAAAGTAAAATCCACATAATTTATTATTTAGACATTAGGTTTGTAATTCTATGCAACTTTCATCACTGTTATTGAAATTCCACCCCAAATTCAACCCCTAAAAAAGGGAAATGGGGTGAAAAAGTCTAAAAACCAATATGGGTATCGTTTGTATGGTCGATTGGGTCGCTGATTACGAAAACTACAACAATTTTGAAATCCAACGTGGTGGACGTGAAATACCATCATCCCCTGGGGATGGGGTTCGGGTGCGATAGGGTTAAAATATCTAAAAATCAATATGGGTGTCATTTGTATGGTTTATCGAGTCGCTGATTACGAAAACTACAACAACTTTGAAATCCAACGTGGTGGACGTGCAATTTGGCGCACCCAAATTTCACGTCGAAAAGTCTAAAAATCAATATGGGTGTCATTTCTATATTTATATGAAGATAGGGATAGCGGTTAAGATAGCGTTATGGGTAGGGATAGGGGAAGGGATAGGAATAGGGGTAGGGAGAGGGACAGGGAGAGGGAGAGGAAAAGGGAGGAGGAGAGGGAACTGGAGGGGGGTGAGGGGCAGGGACAGGGATGGTTTGACGGACGGTTGGACAGATGGTTGGACGGACGGACGGAAGGGTGGATAGATGGATGGTCAGATACATAGAATCCCTCGCGGACGAAGTCGCGGGCAACAGCTAGTCATGCATAAAGCAAAGGCTTTTCAGAAAGCACATAGTTAGCGCCACTGTCGCTCACATGATTCTTATTAATAAAGCCGCTATCAAGACTTCCTTAATTCAGAAACTAATTCAGCATACATTGCTCGTTGAAGTAAGGATATTGGAATTAATAAACCTAAGCCTCCCCGCAATGTAGGACGAATTAGTCTTTAAATTTAGAAAGGTGTGATTGCGGCTTAAGGGAGTGATCACACCTGGCTGAATTCAAAGACTAATTCGGCATACATTGCTCGTTGAAGTAAGGATATTGCAATTAACATAACCAAGCCTCCCAGCAATGTATGCCGAATGCCTCCTTAAGCCTCCTCTAGACGATGGGTACTCTGGAATTAATGTATTATAGGCATCATCATTAATTAAACCTAACCCCCCCTGCATTCGTCATTCATGGCCCGATTTGGCTTCCCTAGAATTTACATCTAGACCGACTTCCACTGACTTTAACCAATAACCCAGATGGCAAACCATGTAGACCCAATCTTCCAATAAGGCTATGCCAATAGTGGCCAACCTAGCCGTCACAGTTATTCGAGCCAGCAAAAGGCTTTGGACTTGTTTTTATGACAATTACAACAGTAGTCGAAAGTATGTAGTCTAGTGTAGTTAATAGTAATCAATGGCTGTAGCGACACCATGTCTTAACAAGCTTTCCGGAGCACTTAAAACGCTCAAATTGTTTGACCACGGCCAATGTTAAGTTAAGTCGCCATCACACCTTCCTTAATTCATAAACTAATTCGGCAGGCATTGCTCGTTGAAGTAAGGATCTTAGAATTAACAGAACCAAGCTTCCCAGTAATGTATGCCAAATTAGTCTTTTAATTTAGGATTGCGGCTTCACTTTAATTTCGTGATCGAAAAGAAAGAGCAAACATCGCTTATGCTTAAAGTTATAAAAATAATATTAGCATTTTACACATTTCCTACTCTACCTAGCCAAATACATACACAATTTACAGAGCTTACCCAACAACCTACAATACGTTCCCTGACACTGCAAATTCATTAGGATATACGGTGCTGTTGGAATGAGAACGACATTGCTTTGTCTTCATTACAATAGACACTACCAGGTCATTGTAGGTACTACTAGTAATAGTAAGAAAGCTGCAAATAACACTTACGATCAATTGAGACAAGTTTTTTAAATGGTTTATACCTATTGTAGATAGTCATCAATGTACGTTCACAGGGTGACTTTGAAGACGTTCGAGAAATTTTAGGGTAAGTTCTGTTATCTATACAGGGTGTAAGAAAATATCGGCCTCACCATATAAACTGTCCAGTCAAGTATGCAGTTTTGTACGGAGAGGCTGATTTTTTTTTTACATTTCCTGAAAGATTTATTCGCTGAAAGTTGTTCAATTACGTTGACTGATCATGCCCTTTCAATATTTGCTAATCTGTCCCTCATACCCAGTATAGATCAATTTTGTATATATCTAAGAAAAGGAGTTAGCGAAAAACTTTTTTGTAAGTATTGAGTTCAAAATTCTTGAAAGTAGTAGAAGTATATAAGCTTATTTTATTATTATTTTTATTAAAGTACTTTTGTGTATCAATTTCAAATGAAAAAAAATTTACAACTTCGAATATCCTTAGACCTATACAAAATTGATCTATTTACCCTCAAAATTTGTCGAATGTCTTCAAAGACCCTGAAGTTTTGGAAAATGAAGTGGCCACTACATCTTCACACAGTTGAACTAAAACCAGAAAACTTAATATAAAAATGCTGATGCAAAAACTTGAACAAACAGATGTACTTCGCTCGGGGAAACAAACATCTAAGTTGGTAAATGAGAAATATCGGGTCTTTTGAAAATATCTTCGACGAAAGTCAATTGATTGTTCGCTGGCGGCACAAGATTTACCCTTCCAAAGGCTATTTTAATCAATGGCATGCGTTTCTGAAATCCTTTAAACCTATGGTAGAGAGTGTGGTAGTAAACAATGATAAGTGGAAGTGCATCAAACAATGATCAGTTGGTTGGTAGGCAAAACTTATGGAAATTTATAGGTTTTTCGCGTTCGTTTTCAAGCGTAGGTAATCTAACGGTGAAAATACAGAATGTAAAAAAAGACATCTCCCGAAAATATTAACTGTGGATTCAGACCATGAAACTAAACAAATTTCCCAAAGATAAATCAAAACACGGGAAAAAAAAAGGACTTGCATCAAAATCTTTTTGACCTTGTAAATATTGTTTTTGTGTTTCCACTACCAATTGGCCACGAGCGCTTCACTAGGTTAGAAAGCCCACTTCGTAGAAAAAGACCTCATATAGATTATATTCTAGCTAATAACGGGAAAGGCCCGCGTGTAGCACCTAATCTAAACTTATGGCGCAACATATCTTCCGGAGTAATTTCTCGTGTCATTCCGCCAGCTTCTCGGAAATTGGAAAATGTTTACCAGAGGTACAATTTGTTGGAAAAAATATATGGGTAGTAATTTCTTTTTTAGGGTAGATAATTGTGACTCCTCTTAAAAGTCTCCATGCCGACCGGTCCTCCCCGCGTAAGCAGTTTCGTCCGTTCACTTAGCAAGGGGCCTGCCCAATGCCCATGCTACGTTTTCAAGTTTGTGGCCATGTTGATGAAATGCCTTATTTATTTTCTAACACCATCTAAATCTTCTACAATGTCACTCTGTCTCTGCTAATAGCGTACGTTATGAGGATAAAATTAAAAAATATACGACTTATCACACCATTCATCAAAAGTTTTAAGTTAAGTCCGAAATAACATCGCATGTCTAATCTCTAAAGTAGCAATATGACAAAATCATTTATTTATAATTTGAGGTGCTTATTAGAGTAGGTACAGAGAAGAGATTACAACATACAAAAAACGCGAGTTTATCCGTCTAGACTTTAGGTATGTTTAACACTCACGAGTCGTTTAGCGATAAAATAAAAGAGAAGACAAAATAATCTCAGCAGATGTGAAGTTTCCAAGAACAGAAAACAAAACCCTTGAATCGAATCGAAGGAGTACTAAATGATAGATGATGAATTCCCACCAAAAAGCATTATAAAACTCTAAGCGCTATTCAGAAAGTAAATTTCTATAAGCGCAACCAAAGTACAAGCATTAGAGAAATTCCCAAGCGTTTAGCGTCTCGTCAAATTAAATGTCGACGATATTGACGGCCGGGCCATCAACACGCCAAGTCTCAAACTTGCTACCTACCTACGTACAGGAATTTTCAACGAAACTCGTAAATTACATTGAATTTATGATGAGTCTATACCACAGATTAGATAATAGTAAACTGATTTTTCTACACCATCGAGAACAAACCGAAGAATCGATAGAGATAAAATATACTTTCACATGTATTTTCTTACCTTTAGTATTTTCATAAGCAATAAAGTTCATTTTTAGGACCGCAAAACTAAATTTGTTTGTAAATGTTTTTTGCAGATTTCTAAAAAACTGCAAACTGCAACTTAGAAAGATCGTTTTATTTTTGCTGTAATATTTACATTAACTTCTATCGACTGTAATTAATTCAGATGTTTTCTTTCACAAACTTCGGAGATAACATTTTACGTCATAACTTGAAAACAATCGTAAAAAAATACAAAATTAAATTTTTTAATGTACAAGTACAGCCCTTTCGTACCACTCGACCTAGTAGCAACAATTTGAAATTGGCCCTCCCTATTTGGGCCCCCTTTACTTTAATAATCATATTTTTTTTATTCTTTCATATACAATTGAGTTGGGCAACCATATCCTAAAACTATTCCAAATTTTAAGTCGATAGCATGAGTGGTTGCCGAGATATACAGGTGTGACAGACAGACTGTCATTTTACCATTTTGGTATCGGAACCCTAAAAATGGCATAAACGCCGTTTTAAATTACTTATTCTAAAAACTAGCGGCCCGCCCCGGCTTCGCACGAGTAGCACTTAGATTTTGGGGATGTTTATCTCAAAATGCTTAAACATATTTTCTAATAGTATTTTGTTTAGATTTTCATTTTTAAATTCGTAATATCTTATGAGTGCATGTCCTATTTGAATAATTCAAAATGTAGTCTACAGACAGGTATTGAATGAAACAGTCTTGAATACGAAATGATTTATTTGGATAAGGATTGATTCAAAGGTATGGATAACTTGCGGTGCCCTCACAGTCTATTTATTACTTTTACATGATAGATGATCTGGAAACTTTTGACAAAGTTTGCAGTAGGTAGAGGCTTTGCAAAACTCAGTGATAATACTTTTTGTGTTATCATCAATTATATGGTAAATTATTCATTACAACTTAATAAAGATTTGACAGATGCCTTCAACCATTATGATGATCATTTTTATTTATAAGTGACGTTTATTTGTTCTATAGGAATCACGCAAGGTTTGATATTTAGCCCCATTTTAAAAAACGTGTAATTCCAAATACGCAAAACCTCGCGGGGGGGTAGTCCATACAAATTCACCGGATCAGATTTTTAGTTCGTTTGGATTTTTGATTCTTTTTTATTTTAATTTTCAAAAGTTGCAGATAAAAAGTTGGTTAGTCACATGGGTGGAACTACCACCCGAAAGGTTTTGCGTATTTAGAATAACACGTTGTATATTGTATATGCCATAACCTTTTTCGTGCAGGTACGGAAAAAACAAACTTCGAGATAAAGCGAAAGTGACAAACAAAATTATTATCTGTGCAATGTGACATAACTTCTGATTTCCTTCCACGTAAGAAACTCGAAGAAACAACAAATAAGATAAACACAATTCGTAGCAGATAAATAAGGTTTATTTACAAGACCAGAAGCAGCGATAAACCATCGATATTGTGTGGTTGGTAGTGGTCCTGCCAAACAGAAGGTCCCGAGTTTAAATCAAGGTCGGAGCTAACATTTGTATGACGAATATTATACCTGAGACATTGACGTTCACACGTTTATTTATAAATGTATTCCGACTTCATTGAAAAAATCTGTGATCTTAATGTGGGATAGGAGAAATAAGTTTTAAAGTGTCTGAATATTATTTACTATAGCTGTTGCCCGCGACTTCGTTCGTCCGGATTATTTTTCCTGTGGTAATAAAATGTTACCCCGCGGTAAAAATAGCCTACGTTAATCAACATCAGTTAGTTCTTAATTAGTAATAGTAGATTAGTAGCCAAGGGCTGTAAGGCATCAATTCCAGCCCGAGATATTTAGGCGCACGAGCGCAGCGAGGGCGCCTATAGTTCGAGGGTGCAATTGATGCTTACACCCGAGCTAACTACTCTGCTTTACATCTCGATTGTGAGGTAAGTAGGTCCTTATTACAACCAAATTGTAGGTGACCAATTAGCGCTATAGGGTAATAATGTAGCTAGAAAAGCCCTAGGGCGGTAAGTAATTAAAACGCCCGCCGCCCCACTGCTGGAGGCGGCCATCAAGGCGGACGTTACAATTACTTACCGCCGTAGGGCTTTTCTAGCTACATTATTACCCTAGAGCGCTAATTGGTCACCTACAAGCCCCATTTGGTGGTAATAAGGACCTACTTACCGAATATGAGAGATGTAAAAGAATTTTAAAGAACGATTCAATAGTTTCAAAATGTTGAGGATGTTTTCACGGATTAAAGTGTGTCATTCCCGATATTGGAACAATAATTTTAAAACCTCTTACGTCCAAACATACAAACTATACCTATTTATAATATTGGTGTAGGTAAATATATTATTATCTTATCGATCACAGTAAGTACTTATCGTGCAAAGAACTTTATGATATTTCTTTCCACGGTAAGATACTCAAGTATCTACATACATAACAAACCAATTTTAACATTCAACCCGAAACTTACCCTAAATTCTAAGAAGGTAAGTCAGTAGTAGTTGCAAGTACAGTCAAGAGCACTTCGAACTTGACACAATGGTCATTGTACAATTCTTACTTGAATAGTTGAGAAGCTAAAGTCGCGTTGCGAGTGTCAGGCTTGACCTGCTATTGACTGTACCTAAAAGTATTGGTACTTGCTTCATTAGCATTCGATCCCGCTGCCGAACTAACTTCTTTACAAACTTGGGATCAAATTCGCCAAGTATGTACTTACACATTCGTAAAGTTTAAGACTGAATATACTTATTCAGGTTCTATCCTAAAGCCACTAGGTTGAGTCTAGTCTAAACTAGAGAGCTTCAAAAGATAAGATAGCTAAGCTCAATAAGATCCAATTTTGGTATAATTATTATATATTTATTTTTTCAAATAATAGAAAAAAAAATCGAGTGCCAAATTTTTTTTCTTTCGCGATAGTAGCTTGTTTTCATGAGACGAGAATCTATCACATCTTGGTCTCGGAAGCATAATGACTGAAAATTTACAACTAAATAACGTAGTCTACCTAAAAAGTGATAGTAATATAGCCAAATCTACTTTCGCAGACACGTTATGTAAAGCCAAGGCAGAGGGATCCCTAAAAAGTAATACGTGTGTCCCAAGTCGTAGGAAGTTATGACAACAAGTAATATCGCCCCTCGCTTGCAGATTACCACGTCTGGGCCGGGATCAGGGTACACAGGTACGGTCAATCGCTCGTCGGTAGAAACTTTTTCAACTCTATTACGACGCCATAAGGTCCAAAAGTGTTTCTACTGACGTGCTGTTGAGTGTACATACCTACCCGAATAAAAAGATAAGGTGGTAATATTGCAGGTGTAAAAAACTTTTTAAGAGTTTTGTGAAAACGTTCGACATGAAGACGTTTCAACACAGATGAAAGTTTAGTAGTATTTTATAGCTTCAATAGACAAGAATAAGAAGAAATCTTCTAAGAACCGGACTTCAAAGGTGCTTCGCGACTTCGTCTGCGCAGGTTTATGAATTGTAGCCTATGTGTTATTCTGATGTATAAGCAATATTATTGTAAAGTTTCATTAAAATCCATTTAGTAGTTTTTACGTGAAAGAGTAACAAACATCCATCCATCCATACTTACAAACTTTCCCGTTTATAATATTAAATAGTAGGGTAGTAGGATGAGTGTCTACATATAATCAAATCGATTTCTAGACTCACAATTCCACAAATATAGTATTTTTTATTCAAAAACGTCATCAGTTGCAATTGCATGTTGAAAATGCAAAACGAGAATGCTAGATGAGCAAGGCAATAACGTAATATTGATTTTTTTTTCGTACACATAAATATATTTACTTTCATAGATTTTCGAAGAATCTATAATACATTGACATTGAATGTATACCGTTAGATAAATTCAAAACTGTTATCAAGCAAAAATTGTATAATAAAGGTTATTATAAAATATCAGATTACCTAGAAGAGAAAAATACATGGGATTAGGCTAGGGTTCCAACAGGCTAATTCATAATTCAAATTGACTTATTACTCCAGTAAAAATACGGTTTTGCAAAACATTAAATGTTAATAGCTACTTTTTTGTGTATATCGTATTTAAATATGATGTTAAGACGCAATATTTACGAATCCACCTAAAATTTAAAGCGGAATATTTTTTTTCGAATAACAGCTAAGGCAAAAATAGTAATAGACAATTATATACTTTATATCATAGATAAACGTATACTTTACATATAGGCATCAAAATCCACCACAAATATATTTAAAAATATCAATTTATTTCAAAATATAAAATCTCCACTCATCATCATCATCATCATATCGTGTGGGTTGCAAGGTCGATGACCGACCTCACAAACCCTGGTGTCAGAGTGGTTGAGCCGCCAAAGGCCTCTGACATGGCTCATTAACGACTACATCCGTAGATAGTAGTCGGGACCAACGGTTTAACGTGCCTTCCGAAGCACGGAATCATCTAACTTTTCGGACAATCAGGTGATTCATCCTGCAATGTCCTAACCAAACTGGGGAGGTCGCACAAAGGGATTTTTGTTTGACAGTGTCCCCACCGGGAATCGAACCCAGAACCTCCGGATCGAGAGCCGAGCCCTCTAACCACTAGAACACAGAGGCTGTCTGGAGGCTGAAATCTCAGTCGAGGTAAAATAATAGAAATAAACTGAGCTAAACTCAACCTTTTTAAATGTAAGTGATTCTTATATATATTCACAAAAATGCCATACTAAATAAAAAAAACGTTTTTTTTTAATCGCTGGTTTACAATGATTTTGTAAACATTTATGTTGGATTTGCCAAAAATGTGATTATATAGCACTATTTAAATTATTAGAAAGCAAAACGGATCTATTACTATTTTTGGTTGCGAAGATAAGCTTTATTTAAATTTTGTGCTATAAAAGTTAAACAATACAAAAAAGCTAATATTTTTAAGTGGATTCAAGTATAATATGAAATTCTGAATATATAGCAAGCCGTAAATAAAAAAATAATCTATTAAATTTTTTTTCCGAAATTCCATATTTTTTTAATGTTTGGACGGCAAAATAAATAAATAAATGAAGTAAATTTAGGTGGATTCCATTAAAAAGCTTTACACAGAAATATAATCTATCGATCTGAAAAAGAATCACGGCTATTATCAATTATTTCCGTTTCGCCATACAATGCTCTCGTAATTTTACTGGAGTATATGTTTATTATATCAACCCTGTACATTCAAAGAGCATTTTAAAACAGCGCGTGGATTTTTAATTTCGCTTCTTTTTTTTCCCACCATGGCGCTACTTTGAATTAGCTAACGTCATTAAGAGATTTTAATATCCAACAATGATTAAATGAGTTTGAGTTTAAATCCCTCATTATTCCCAGACTATTCAAGAACTTTTTTCCGAGCTCTTGGGGTTTCTATTTATCTACCGTCGATGCTCGTTAGCCTAAATAAACTGAATACTCTTCAAGATCAATAGGGACTTTCTAATGCGCCTGACCTGTTGCGCGTACGCAACCGTGACGTCGAACCGCCATTTGACGTCTTTTTGTAGTATTTTTACTGTCGCTTTTTTGACGTAATAAAGTGATCTAGATATTCTAAAGATCATCATAATGTTGAAGTAAGTGGACCAATATTCAAATACCAGTTAATTAGTTACTTCACATTAGCATTAAGTACCACATAAGATTTTTGTTCAACTACGCAAAACCTCCCGGGGGGTAGTTTTACCCATGTCACTGAACAACTTTTGTTCTACACTGAAAGCTGTTCAGTTTCATCATGCCCTCTCAGTTTTCGGAAAGCTGTCCCTTACACCCTGTATATAATAAAACAAAAAATAAAATAAAGCTGTCAGTAAGTAAGATGAAAAATATTAAGACTTTTAGGTATATTTCTTGCCCTGTGATTATAGGCAGGATTTCACGATCCTAAAAAATAACAGAATAAAAAATTAACACATTTTAATCATTAGATTTGGGATATCTAATGACTGCGACTGCGCCACTTTTACACACAAATGTGTTCAAACCTTAATATTGTTTAAGTTGTATGCCAACTGCTGTATCTAGTGCGAACAGAGATGAGTCGTCTCTAAAGGCGCAATTTCATACAAATGTTAAAAATAACCCAAAAGGCTTGCTTTCTAAAGACCCAAAAAATTGTTACATCAGATTTCTATCTCAACAACAATATACGAGTTAAAATCAAGATGTCGTCATAAAACGCAGCTTTACATTTAATGCCCAGTCGTGAGCGATAAACCTGCGCAAGCGACACTTTCCCTTCAAGCCCGTGGCACACTTGCGGAATTTTGCCGTTCCGGTGATTTGTTCAAAATAGTTAACAAATTACCGGAAAGTGAAAAAGGCGAAAGAATATGTTTTGAAGAGATACCGAATGCCTGTGTGCTGTGGTGCCGGTATCTCTAGCCGTGGTTGTCGTAAGAGGCGACTGAGGGATTATGAAGTGAAGGATTGCTGCCCATCCTGCGTCCTTCTGTGTATCGTACTATCTTACCTACTGCGGTCACTAACAATCGCGGTCCATGGTGCCAGCCGTAACGCTATCAATCCTGTCTTGCAGTGGACGTTTTATGGGATGTTGTAACCGTGTTCTCGTTTTGTATATTCGTTCTTATAAGGAAGCACTTTACATATTCTATAGCAAAAATGCTATTTAGAACTTCACAACAATAAATTACGGTTTATCAAGCCAGAGCAGGCGATAAGGTTAGTGATAAATCATGAATCATAAAGACAACAATATTATATTTTTATCGTTTATTAAATATATCGTTGTTGGAGAGTCCATCATTCTCCTGGCTAGTCTAATCAGGGTCAGCCTTCCTAATACATTTATACGCCACTCTTGGCGATTTTGGCGTTATGCTTAACGTCACATGTCTTTCGAAACATTTCGCATCCAGGTGGCTGCCTCTTTTACCTTCTTCTATGGCCATCACCCTTCTGGTCATATGGTTTTCATGCTGTTGTTGGAGAGTTCAGAAAATGTCAAATTAACCTTAAAGGACTATAGAATTCCTAGAACGTTTGGAAATGTATGAAATAATATGAAGATTACAAACAATTCCTGAAGAATTCCTGCTCGTATACTGGAAATGTGTTAAATACATAGATTTTGGTCTGTATTTCTCAATGCTACAGCCTCTGTGGTCTAGTGGTTAGAGCGTTCGGCTCTCGATCCGGAAGTTCTGGGTTCAATTCCCGGTTCAAACAGTTCAAACACAAAATTCTTTGCTCGACCTCCCCAGTTTGGTTAGGTCATTGCAGGATGAATCACCTGATTGTCCGAAAAGTTAGATGATTCCGTGCTTCGGAAGGCACGTTAAGCCGTTGGTCTCGACTACTATCTACGGATGTAGTCGTTAACGAGCCATATCAGAGGCCTTTGGCGGCTCAACAACTCTGACACCAGGGCACATGAGAACTAGATAGATCGCTTTTCGATCTCTATATTAGTAAATTTCATCTAAGTCGTTAGAGCTGTTTTCAGTACAGATATTACTCATTTCAGTTCATAAAGTGATAGAACTATATCCTACCTAATACGCATAAATGATACTTTGACTTTAGTATGTGAAAACCAAAGAAATCACATTTTTTATTTGTCGATATTGTCTCTACAACATAATTATGGTAACGACTTGAATAGAAGTGGGAAAACTTCTAATGGAATAAGTTTTCGGTATCAGCCCGCGTACAAAACTGTAGTCGTAAAACCCGACTCCACGTCCAAAATGTCTCATATTACTGTCTGTTTCAACGTTTTATGAATCTAGATTCTAAAGTCGATGAACTCAGATAAATTCCATTTCGAAAATGTTTAACAGTTATTTGATTGTATAGCGATTAGCAAACTTTATTAGAAGAACTAGCGTCCTTTGGATTCGCTCGCGTAATTTTTTTTCCCGTATGTAATTTTATTTTCCAAAAACGAAAAAACATAAAAAAATACATGCAGCTTTTTATTTTCCTTTCCTGTTATTGATTCATGATTTCTTTTCTTTGGGGACTGAGTAAAATCAATTCTACATTACATAAGGAAAAGATGTGAAAAGTTTCAGGTTTTCAGTTAGGTCTAGTCAGTCAGTCAGCTTACTTTTTCATAAAATATTAACAATAGTTGTAGTGTAGGCGAGCCATCGCAAAGCTTAGCTGACTTAAAGCTAGTCTTCCTCAGCATCGTCCACCCAAATTCGGGCTTTATGTTCGTCATGGTGCCGCCTACAACGCACCGTGATGTCACCGCCTTAGATAAAGATCGCAACTAGCAGCTTTCAAAATGAGCGCGCGATGTCACAGCCTTAGGTAAACGTCCGCAACTAGCGGCTATGAGAGTGAACGCGTGACATTTCGTCGGTGTGATTTCGCGGACAGTGAGCAGGGTAAACAAGGCACAGGGGTCGTGTTTACCGGTTAGAACCGGATTGGGGCCGTGACGTCACGGGGCGGGGCAGCTCGGGGCGGTACAACGACACTCGGGTTGAACCGTCACCGATTCGACGTTCGTGGAACAGGTTACACGGTTTCCCTTTTAGAGAATACTTTTTTTTGTAAATTAAATTGAGTTTGGAAACTAAAATAAAACCCCGCCGGTTCTCCTTTGTTAAGTAAACCTCGTAAGTAAGAATTGGCCACTAGAAAATCAAAAGATATAACTTTTTCTACCATACAATGATTTAGTAGCGGCTGGTCCAATACGCAGTTCGTCCAAATCGCAGTTGAACGAAAACTTATTGGTAAGACAAAATAAGCAAACGAGGCATAGCTTTTCCCCTGACTGTTGCTGCAATGAGTTGTTCATCATATTATTATTTTTAAATCTTGGGGCTACTAGCTTTCATTTCTTTTAACGTAGCGAGTTTCTTCAGTTCATATTTTACGTAATTGTATAGTGTTGCGGTCAATTCTCTTATAAAGTCTCTACTACATACAAGTTCACAGAGTAAAAGTACCACGGTTACTGCATTAAAAATCCAGCAAAATTCATAATAGTTCTTACTACCTTCCACGTGTAAGTTAATTCGTCACCGACTTAAGTCCTTATTTCTTAGCGTCGTCCTCGTCCTTGAGGAAGGCTAAACCGATTTGCGGCCGAGGCTTCCGAATCCTATTACCAACTCGATGCCCACTCAACTTCTTGAAAATAATTTACTGTATAATTTATACCAAAAATAAGACCAGTTTTGAAGCTATAAAGATGTAGTATTTTCGTAACGAAGTTCCTTATTAAAGGTCCTGGCAAAATGTGTAAACGTCATGAAACTTTTGCTACAGTTACAAAAAACATTTTTTTTTGTAATGATTGAGTTTATATTAGTTTAGAAGAAATGTATATTCTTCTAAACTAATATAAACTTAATCAGAAATGTATATTCTTAAACAATTACATGAAATGCAGAGGCATAGAATGAGGAGCAACATCTTTATATTAGGGCTCATTTTTACTGATAAGTGCCGTCTCCTATCGAAAAGTGGCAATAATTAAGACTATCTGAACCTTGGAGACTGCTGCTCGGAAAAGCGATCTTGTGCTCATGTTGAATCATTGACGTAGATTTTTATGCCAGAATATCCACCTTCGTCCTGGTTTCCTATTGCCTTGGACTTTACCGATTACTTCTTCATTTGAAGGAAAGTATGGCGGGTGCTGGATATTTTCGAAACGAATTCCATAACCATACTGGGGACCACTTTCAATGGTCAATTAAAGCATACGATAAAGATTTCAATTAATTTAAGCTAGGTACCTTTTCTTTCAAAAGCTTATCGTGCAATTTGCAAGGTAATAGACAGGGATGATTGCTGAAATATTTCACCCGGACGGGACATGTCGTGACGGCCATAATTACGGACAGGGTAATGAAGTGATCCATCACATCGCCTCGCCAGCGCCCAAGTAAAGGAGTGATCACACCTAGCTGAATTCAAAGACTACTTCGGCATACATTGCTCGTTGAAGCAAGCATATTGCAATTAACATAACCAAGCCTCCCAGCAATGTATGCCGAATTAGTCTTTGAATTCAGCTAGGTGTGATCACTCCTTTACTGGATCCACGGCTTGGTTTTAAATAGTTCTTGGGCTCAGTTAAATGTATAATGTCTCTGTCACACAATGAGGCCCATACTTGCGTGCGAGAGAGTCCTTTCAGTCGTTTTCCTGGTTCAAGATAAGCTAACACTAGCTCGTAACCATGAATAAACAAAGCAAAAAATACATGTATTTCAACCTATGTTTCTGTTTGAAAGTTATTAGTTTCTAAATGACATACTAGAGTTTGGCTAGGGTCCAAACGTAGTTTTATATGAATATTTATTACAAGAAAATTGATTGGCATTTTAATTTCAGCGCTAAAAGACTTGGTGAGTGTAGGTAGTACAAACTCATTACTTTTATTTGAATGGCTTTAACGCCAGAACATGGCAACCTTTAAACCGGGAACTTAATTACTCTTCCAAAACAATAATAGCATGGCAATTCACTATAAAACCACAAACAGGTAAAGCCAGTGCTAGCGGGTTGTTATGTGTTGAGAGTAAATTGAAATGTGGGTCACTTCACTCGTTTCCATTAGGGTCTCAACTTGAATATCGCATTTTCAGCGAAACAATTACCCAGAAGCATTTTGGTGGAAATATTGAAACTTTATCAGTACAGTAGTACTCGTATCTCTTGCTGTATACAGGGTGGAAGGGACGGTGTACCGAAAACTGAAAGGGCTTACTCAGTAGATCAAACAAAAATTGTACCTCTCTCCCCAAATCACTTTAAACATACTTGTATGAAGGCATATTTCTTTTTTTCATTTCAATAAAATTTTTCTTTGGAAAGATTGTTCCGTGTCGTTGACTGAACAAGCCCTTTCAGTTTTCGGTACACTATCTCTTACAACCAGTATACTATGCTGCAAGGTTTTGATAAAATCATACATGGTTAGGTTAGGAGCCGGTTAGTAGGTTCCCTTGCGACCATACTCGCAACGCACAAGCTGAGCGAGCGAAGCGAGCCAGCTTAAGCCATAAGAGAATTATTCTCTTGAGAGGTTCAATTTTATCATAAAAATAAACTAGTTCAGATTTCTTCATCAAAATCCTGGTTTTGTTTAGGTTTATGATTCAATGAAGTAATAATTAATGTCTAAGGTTTTTTCTAAAACATAACTGACAAAGTAAACTCGTAGACCGTTCACAAAAGCTCGAAGCCAGAACTGAAAATCTACTTAAGAAGACTGTTCTGAAAAGGCTTAAAAATGGAAACTCATAAAATACCCTGGCCTAAATAACTGCTTATTTATTACACCCGCACCCTGCTAAACACAAAGAAGGCGTAAGCCGGGGATATCACACGAACAGTGACATTTCTATTGATATTCCTTTGCATGTCCGGGTATTACATGAGTTGTGACTATTTTACGCCCCTTTCGACCAAGTTTGAAGGTAAAATATATCAAGGCTTGTTTAAGCTACCTGCTTATTTTTTTAATGCACTCATCATCATCAGGTGCTATACCTAGGTAAACAATTATTCTTGGACTGTGCAAAATCAGACTGTTCAGTAGTACTTCCTCTTTAATTTAGACGGTAATCAGTACTAATTACTGACTAGTAACTTTATACAGGGGTACTAGTTATTCGTCACGATCCCGGTAAAAGCTTATTGTGGAGGCTCAATGTAACAACTTTTGTTCTAAGACTTTTGGAAAATCGCAAGAAAAAAATTACCTCCCATAGTAATTGTATCGATCAGTTGATCATTTTGTATGGATGGAGAACAAAAATATTTTTTTTATCACGTCTATTCGAAAAGAACTAGTTCGTTCTACGTTAACAGGGGCTAAAATTGCGTTTTAATCCCTAAGGGACTAAAAGTGATTTGAATTAGGAATGTGGATAAAGAGTTTGTTCTATGTTAACAGGGACTAAAATCACTTACAATACAATGAACATTTATTTTGAATTTGAATTAGGAATGTGCATATTGTTTATTAGCCTCTAATTATTTCTACGTCATGTCTTATTGTTATTATAATGTAAGTAAATAAATAATAGTAGATTGTATTATTATTATTTGTTGTTTCTTTTTTTTTCTCCCTTTTTGGGGTAATTTTTTCCCAGAGGCATTATTATTATCATATAAGGTAGCAAAATAATATATTTACGGCGAGGGCGCTTTTTTTAATCCTGACCGTAGCGAGGGATTCAAAGTACGTCGCCCGAGCCAAAAAATATATTTGCGCCCGAGTGATACACTCTACTTTTCATCACCCACTATGAGAAAGTAAAAGGCGCCTCATATTTTATTTATTGCTAAGCTACTGATAAAATCAAGACCAAATTAAATTTAGCAGACAGGTTCGTATAAAATGGTATGTCAGAAGGTTATATCACTTAGTCGCCTTTTATCACATATGCCTAGATTAAGACGCTTAGTCGCCTTTTAGCACCGAATGGAAGGTTAAGTCACTTAGTCACCTTTTATCACACAAGGGCTGATTAAAACACTTAGTCGCCTTTTATGACACAAGGGAAGTTTGTCACTTAGTCGCTTTTTATGACACAATGGCAGATTAAGACACTTAGTCGCCTTTTAAGACACTAGTGCAGATGAAGACACTTAGAGGAAGATAAGGACACTTTGTCGCCTTTTATGACACAAGGGTAGATTAAGACACTTAGTCGTCGTTTATGACACAAGGGAAGTTTAAGTCACTTAGTCGCCATTTATGACACAATGACAGATTAAGACACTTAGTCGCCTTTTAAGACACTAGGGCAGATGAAGACACTTTGTCGCCTTTTATGACACAAGGGTAGATTAAGACACTTAGTCGCCTTTTATGACACACGGGAAGGTTAAGACACTTAGTCGCCTTTTATGACCCAAGGTAAGGTTAAGTCACTTAGTCGCCTTACAATATTTGCGTTCGATTTCTTTGGCGCTGAACACTAAGATGTACCAAATTAAACAAGTTTATATCTATATAAGTGCGCCGCAATGTACTTTGCCGCGTACTTATCAAGTTTCATAGAAATCACCACCTTTGGGTGCAATTAAAGGCGAACACAGTCGTCCTTTTCGAATAGATGGGATGAAAACGTACTTTTCTTACATATTTATAATTGCATTTACTTGTTTTCTCATAGTATTCGGTTTTGTAGCATCCGATTTAGGCCGCGTGCAGGGTAGCCTGGGTCTGGCAATATTAATAATTATTATGATTTGAAAAGTACTTACGTACGAATTGAGCGGTAGCACTAAAATATATTGCCGCAGGGTCATTAATCACCCAAGCGATAAAAATCACTCAGGCGGCAATATTAATCACTCAGGTGATATAAATCACTTGCTCTTGCAACTACAGATGCATCCTGACATTGACCTATTATATCAGGACTGATGCCACTTTTTCTGCGAATTATATCGGTGACCCGGAGGCCATAGATTGTAAGGTTACTGTTTTGTCGCTTGTATGTCGATAGCATGCAAAAATCTAAGCAAACGATATTTGTAGCTTGCATGCATTTGTCAAACCGATGCGGACAGTGACAAGAAACATATTAGCAGACTAAAAAAAATACATATAAGATAAATTTATAACTTTATAAGGTTCACAATCCTCACCATCGCTTTTGTGTTGTTTTTATTGTAATTTTGTGTCGTCCTTGTTTTGTCCCTTTTAGATAACCCAAAAGTGAATAAAAGTCACTCTTAGTAATTTTTACTGGTCAATCTCTCCTTATCCGTATTTTTCCTTTGACTTGAGTTTGGCAGGAATGGCTGTAGCCTCTTTTAACGGCCGATTGCCACATATTTTAAAAAGTGAAGTGAATGAAAATTACATACTTATAGCAATCTAGATTTGTCCACGATTATCATAATAGAATAATGGTAACTTCTGCATAAGACATGGTTTCACAGAAAGGCCTGTCCGAAGCCACGTGATGGCGATGATCCATTTACCAAAGAAGTTCTAATAAACATACAATACACTCGGTGCATATTTCATATACTCAAGCCAAAACAAAGCTCAAATAACAAATAAAATTTACTTGAACAAACCAACAAGATGATTCACCCAATTTTCGTGTATGAGTCATTGCATTACCTGGAACCAAACAGAAATTAATTAGAAATGGAGTAATAAAAACACAAAAAGACGATAAAAAAAAAGTTTGTTAATTTAACAAAAATAATGGGAATTCTATTTCCCAAAGTTAACCAAAGTTATTCATATTAGGATAGTATGACTTTATGACGTCATTTAAACTAGGATGCCATGTGGAAAAAAGCGAAAAGAAAAACCCACGCGCTCTTTTAAATATAAAATCACAAAAGTTATTTCAGACCAGGATTTGAACTTGCATAAAATAAGTATAATTTACTTAAACATTATCTATTTTCACCCTGCTTAATTTCAGCGATGAAGAATACGGGTGGTTTTAGAAAAAAAAAACCGGCCAAGTGCGAGTCGGACTCGCGCACCGAGGGTTCCGTACCACCACATAATCATAATTGTATTAGTTGAAATTTCAGTAAGTTAATGTGCTAGATTTTTTGAGTCCGACACGCGCTTGACCAAATTTTATTATTTGTTGTTATTTTATAGCTTATGCACTATAAACATACCAAATTTCAAGTTTGTAAGTGTTCCCGTTTTTAAAATAGAACTAAAACAAAAATCGCCTCATTGACCATCCAACTTGACCCCTCTCGTATATGAATGTTCTTGAAACGGGAGCTCACCACAATTGGTTACCATTAGTTGTGAGAAAAGTTGTAATATTTTATGATTTCAGACTTTTTCCATTATTTGTACTGTGAGACCTAGCTTCTTGCCAAATTTCATAATTTTAGGTCAACGGGAAGTACCCTGTAGGTTTAGCATTTTTGAATAAATGTATGGAGATGAGGACATAAAATGCCATATCTTTTGATTGCGTCATTGTAAAAAAAACCGGCCAAGTGCGAGTCGGACTCGCGCCCTAAGGGTTCCGTACCTATCTACCATATGATATATTAAAATCTTTTGCTCTTTGATTTTAAAAACTCCGCGACCATCCGACTTGACCCCTCTTTTATAGAAAAGTTCTTGAAACGGGAGCTCACCTTAATTGGTTACTATTACTTGTGAGAAAAATTTAAATATTTAATGATTTTAGACTTTTCCCTTTATTTGTACTGTGAGACCTAGCTTCTTGCCAAATTTCATAATTTTAGGTCAACGGGAAGTACCCTGTAGGTTTTGCTTTTTTGCATAAATGTATGGAGATGAGGACATAAAAAGCCATATATTTTGATTGCGTCGTTGTAAAAAATTTAAATTTTTAGATCTTGTGTGGTTTATGGACTTTAATATTCGTTATCAATTTCAACCTGATACCTCTTCTCGTTCAATTCAATTCATTTTTATTCTAAAACAGAAATTCTGTGTGCGAAATAACATACATAATCATTTATACTCGTAATAACAAGTGAGAAAAGGGTCTTGACAGACAGACAGACAGACGGACAACAAAGTGATCCTATAAGGGTTCCGTTTTTTTATTTTGAGGTACGGAACCCTAAAAACGACCAAGTGCGAGTCGGACTCGCGCACTGATACGATGAGATACAGAGACAGATATCGGAGGTTTATCACCCTTTTGAGTACTGATCACCAGAAATGGTTTCGATAATTAAGGTAATTTTAGGTACCTACGAACAGGACACATGTAAGAGACTGCAAGCGTTTGAAATGTGGGTTCTGCGTAGAATGTTTAAGATACCGTGGACCAGTTTTACATCCAACGCCAAAGTCCTGCAACGAGCGAAGCAGCGTAAGCCGGAGCTGTTGTTGACCATTGCCAGAAGGAAAGTGGCCTTCTTTGGGCACTTGCAAAGAGGCTCCGCATTTCAATTCCTGCGGACAATTCTTGAAGGCAAGACCGGGTAGAAGGCACCAGGAAGGCCGAGACGGAAATGGTACGATGACATAAGGGACTGGACCGGATTACACTACCACGAGTTGAAGAGGGTGGCGGAACGCCGCGACGAATACCGATTGCTGACCTCCAAACTTCATTTCGAAGATGGCACCCCATGATGATGATGATGAACATTTTAAATGTTTGAAAACAAAAAGTATTTCTTAAACTGGGTTTTTAGGGTTCCGCACTCAACAACCTTTACAGTTTCGTCATGTAAGTCTGTCTGTTTTTTAAAACTTAACTTCATAATTTCAAAGCGTAGAACTAACTGAAAGTGGAGTAAACAATAACTTTTCCACTATTAACTCATAGAAAAGGGAAAAGCGGAAAAGCGGTTGCCAACTAGATTAAAATTTGTGCGCAGTTCTAGTTTTGTTTGTGTTTTGCTTTTGCATGACTGGCCACCACAGATTAGATATACGATACTACCCCACAAATATATACTAGTCAAAACAAAATAGGGGCTAGGAGTTAATTTACAACATAAAGGTATTTTATTTAACAATCCTAATTGATAAGCAGCAAAATATTGATGTTACGATCTCTTTATTATCTGAACTCTTTGCTTGTGATGCTTAAGACCAGATGCTGGCTATTATTTTCAGTAAACTTTAAAGAATTCTTAATGGCGTTTTTTATGGATTTTATATAGTTTTAAGCACGGGATCATTTGGAATCACTTTAGCGTTGATTTTGACCAAGGAATCGTATTTTTTTGTGCAATTATCGTTTTAAGTGAACAATTCTAGGAGTACGAAGGCATTTGGACACGATTACTGCAACCAGAGCCGTTACATTGCTTCAAGAAGGACATTCGCAGCGTTCTGTGAGGTTGCAGCTGGGTTTTCCTCGCAGAGCTATTCAAAATGCTTGGAATCGTTTCCAAGAGACGGGCACTGTTGCCACAAGACCTGGTTCGGGTCCGAAGACCGCTACATACGCTTGAGTGCGCGTCGAAATCGAACAATGACGGCTTGGAATTTACAAGCTAGTCTTCGGCTGACAACGGGTACAGTGATCAAACGATTCGAAATCGGTTGCACGAAGATCAGCAAAGATCAAGACGACGAGTAGTTCGAATTTCTTTAACCAGGGCTTAACGTGCAAACCGTTTAAGGTTCTCTCGTTAACACTTGGACTGGGGAATAAACCAGTGGGGCATGGTGCTCTTTACGGGTTAGTGCAAAGTGAATTTTTTTTGTGATGATCGGCAAATTAGGGTGTGGAGACGACCTGGCGACCGTTTGAGTGAGAGAGAGTGAGCAAGAGATCCACAACCAGCAGCAGCTGATTAATGCGTTAAAAACTGCCTGGGAAGAGATTCCAGCTGAACACGTGAGGTATTTGATCGAGAGTATGCAATCGAGACTTCGGGAGTGCATAGCTAAGCGAGGAAGGCATACCCCTTACTAAAAGCTACGATAACTGCAATTTTTTTTTTAATCATTTAATTTCCATTGTTCGTTTTTCATTAAAAAAAACATTTTTGCCGTAAGTTCAATATTTTCTTGAAAGAGCATTAATTTTAAATAATCATTAGCCTTAATGTAAGCAACAACATTGTTTTACTGTTACCTTAATTTATATTTTTTAATAATTGTTTAGTTTTTATGCTACGAGTACATCAAAAATACTTAAGTGGCCCTTAATTTGTTTTGACTATTAAAGGAGAGTAGTACCCACTTTATGCATTATTAGGGTAAAGCTATATCTTCATATCAAGTTTTTGGAGTACCACCCCATTGCCTATTTCTGCCGAAGACTGTTTTGGTTTCTGTTTCGGTTCGAAGGGTAAGGGAGCCAGTGAAATTACCGGCATATGAAACATTCCACCAGTGTGCTAGGTAACTAACCTTTGTAGGTGGAAAAATTGAACCAATAAGATTGCTCTATTTTCAAACACAGCTCTAAGCTAGAAAAATGGAGTAATCCTTTTGGTTGGATTTTTTTTAGCTCACGAGTTAGCTACGTACACTTAGCTTATCTGCTTATTTGCTCACTTTATGTGACATAAAAAAAATTAATTACCGATAATCAGCAAATCGAACCGGTCGCCCTAGAAACAGGCGCAAACACTGTGACGTCTCGCGACCGTCTCGGGCGTACTTAATATCGATTAAACCACAGTATATCCATCCATACCATTATACAATACAAGAATCAAGCCGACGTTGAACGTCTTCGAATCGACGGGTTACTATGAGTTTTGTATTTAGGGTTCCGTCCGAACCTTTAATGGTACAAACGGAACCCTTATGACGTGACTTCGTCTGTCTGTCACACCCATTTATCTCAGCAACCACTCATGCTATCGGCTTGATATTTGGAATAGTTTTAGAATATTCTTGCTCAACTTTATTGCAAAAAAAAAATTAAAAAATATTGTTAATATTATTGTAAAGGGTGCCCAAATAGGGGAGGCAAAAAATGTTAATTGTCGAGTAGGAGTAGAGTATCATACGAGAGCTTTACGTGTACATTCCGAAATAGAATTTTTATTTTTTTAAGACTTAGTTTTTAAGTTATGAAGGAAAATGACAAAAAAATACCATTCCTTCCCCCCTTATCTTCTAAGTTTGTGATAGAAAAAATCTGAATTTATTACAGTCGATAGAGGTTTATGTTAAATATTACAATTACTTGTAATATTCCTAAATAGCACAGTTTTTAGAAATCTTGGCCGTTTTTTTCACTTGACCGTTTTTTTCATTGCTGTCTACAAGGTCCAATGGAGTAAATGGGGTCGATTCCTGCGCGCTGCGTGGCTACTAAATTAAACTCCAAAATTGGACAAGTCTGTAAGTGTTGCTATCTTTTTACCCCTGTTATTAGCCAACAAAGAGACAACAATACTTTTAGATCTGTCAAATTTAAAGCTTAAAATAACGGCTTCACAGGAATTTACCCCAATATGCGTCTATTTAAAAGCAATGCTCAGTAAAAAAAAAAAAAAACCGGCCAAGTGCGAGTCGGACTCGCGCCCTAAGGGTTCCGTACCTATCTACCATATGATATATTAAGAGCTTTTGCTCTTTGATTTTAAAAACTCCGCGACCATCCGACTTGACCCCTCTTTTATAGAAAAGTTCTTGAAACGGGAGCTCACCTTAATTGGTTACTATTACTTGTGAGAAAAATTTAAATATTTAATGATTTTAGACTTTTCCCTTTATTTGTACTGTGAGACCTAGCTTCTTGCCAAATTTCATAATTTTAGGTCAACGGGAAGTACCCTGTAGGTTTTGCATTTTTGCAAAAATGTATGGAGATGAAGACATAAAAAGTCATATCTTTTAATAGCGTCGTTGTAAAAAATTTAAATTTTCATATCTTGTGTCGTTCATGGACCTTAATATTCGTTATCAATTTCATCCTGATACCTCTTCTCGTTCGTGAGAAAAAGGGTCTTGACAGACAGACAGACAGACAGACAGACGGACAACAAAGTGATCCTATAAGGGTTCCGTTTTTTTATTTTGAGGTACGGAACCCTAAAAAACGGTCAAGTGCGAGTCGGACTCGCGCGTCGAGAGTTCCGATATATCTATAGTATTTTTGGAAGCAATAAAGTCCATTTTTAGGACCGCAAAACTAAATTTGTTTGTAAAGGTTTTTTGCAGATTTCTAAAAAACTGTGCAACTTATAAAGATCGTTTTAATTTTGCTGTAATATTTAAATTAACTTCTATTGACTGTAATTAATTCAGATTTTTCCTTACACAAACTTCGGAGATAAGGGGGGGAATGGTTTTTTTTTTTACATTTTTCATCATAACTTAACATCTAAGAGTCGCAAAAATTTACAAAAATATATTTTAGAATGTACAAGTAAAGCCCTTTCATATGATACCCCACTCGACCCAGTAGCGACAGTTTGAAATTTCATAACATTTTTTAAATTATTTCATGTGCAGTTATGTTGGGCCACCTTATCCTAAAACTATTCCAAATTTCAAGTCGATAGCATGACTGGTTGCCGAGATACACAGGTGTGACAGACAGACAGACAAAGTCGCACCATAAGGGTTCCTTTTTTTACCATTTTGGTATCGGAACCCTAAAAAAAATTCAGCTATACTGCTTTTACTTCAGATATTTCGTACAAAACCTTATCTTAGAATTAATCGAGGGATTACAATTAATTGCCTCTTATCGGTCGGTAGCCTTTGAAGAGTAAAATAAAAGATAGCTCTCATGGGGAAGTATTCCTTCACTATAAGTCTCCTAAGTGCTAAGTTACCATCACTGGCAAAGTGCCAGATTAGTAGCGTAAAAGCCATCGTATTGAATAACATGCCAAGTTTGAGCAGCGGCCATAACTGAAAACACAGTTTCGCTCTTTTGTTGACCTGGTTTATACTTGTGACGTACTTCTATAATTGTATTATGCTACGTACTAAATAACTCTGGCTATGACCGTTAGTGCGCAGAACTCAAAAATCGCGGGGGTGAGCGCGGCATATGGGGGGAGGCGAGCGAATCGTTAATTGGCTCTCCGCCTGTCACCATGCGCAGAAAATAACCGTCACAGCCAAACTTATTCTGCGCACGCTATATAATATAATAATAATATATTTTAAATCCCTATGTAGATATTGGATACAGTACAAGATAGCATTACAGTTTATGAGAAGGGAGAATTCAAACCTTCTTTCTATTATATAAAAAAGTCTCATTTTTTTTCACTATAAGTTGTCATTCTTCCTTCCGTATGTGTGTAATAGTATTCTGTGCGCGCATGTGTTTAGTAACTGCGTCCCAGCTTGCGTTGGTCACCTACGTCTGCGGCCTGAAAAAACTGCGGCCTGCGTCCTGCGGCCTGCCCCTCAGCTTGCGTTGGCCCTAATTGGCTCTCCGCCTGTCACCATGCGCAGAAAATAACCGTCACAGCCAAACTTATTCTGCGCACGCTATACGATGGGTTTACCTTCTTTTTATTAAGAACTGATGTTCTGTGAAATTCTTGGTGGCTAAAGTAGAAGGGGAACCGCAGTAGGGTCGGAGGAGGCTGAACAGCCAGTTCGAACTCGGTAACACCGTTCGAGAAGAAGGTATTATAGTAACACGAAGTGACCTCGTGTTGCTTCTGCCTCGCAGTGAAATGGGATGAACACAAATTCCCTAAGTCGCCTGTCATGCAATGAGGATGGTCAGTCACCGGAGGGTTTTAGTCAGTAGGGTCTGACAAAACCCGGCCGCTTTCCCGAGTGGTATCTATGATGAATTTCCCCTTGACAAGAAAAGGACAGGAAGAACAAGGCGAGTATTTTTAACAGATATGCATTATTTGTCCATCTATGCTACTCTAGTGGGGCAAAAGTAGGTGATTCGTGCTTTGTCTAGGTACATTGTTTACTTCTGTAAAATGGAACACTTATCCATTTAATTTTAAAACAATTTTTCTTATCTTTCTCAGTAGAAGTTACCTACCTACACAATTTCCACTTTGATTGCCGCTCTGAAATACCAATATATTCTTAAATTATATTATAAGCTATGACTCGGCCAACTGCTGTTCAGAAAACTGCAGCTGTGCTCAGACAGCCTTTTCTCTTAGGACAAAACTTCCACAAAAGTTTACTGTCTCTTATAACTTAGGTACCTAATATTATCAACAAAAACCTTGGCAGAACCTATTAAAGTCAAGAGAATGCTATAATTATAAAAGTAGATAATTAGACATTTTTTATTTTATTTTATTATGCAATACAAATACAAAATACAAAATACAAAATCAATTTATTAGAACACATGGGTAGAATTTGTTTACATACACAAACCAGGTGCAAGAAAGGTGCAAGTTTTACAATAGGTACATTTACAGTAGGTAGGTATGTGGTAAACACAAATACAGGTTGCGCTAGTGCCTGTTCTAGGTATCACCTGTGTTACAGGGTCCAGCGCCCCCTCCAGGGCACGGTGAGAGTCATTGATTAAAACCCTTAGAAAATTTAATACAATAAATGTGATAACAAAAGAAAATGTATCTAAACTTAGCACATAATAAATAAAATAATAATAATGGCAACCTTTACTACTTACTACATTTGACAGATTTTGCTGTCCAAACAAATGAAATTTTATATATTTTACGCATTATTACGATTACGCACTACCACAATATACACATTTTTACCAAAATCTAAACTAAAGAAAGGAGGTAAAACGTCCCAGCAGCAAATAATTTATGACGGTAGTTATAAGTTGTTATCATACTTAACTAGATTCTAATGGAATCGGACGCACACACGCTCAGTCACGCTACCGAGGGAAGATGACGTATTATGACGTCGTGTCATTTCACAACAGAAGTACTAGGATAACATTGCATCGAAGGAGTCAGTCAACATGTTAATTGTAAAGAATAAAGAATGACGGTGCGTACAGACTCGGGTGCTCAGGTCAAATGTTACCGCCCAGTGGTCTTAAGTTCACGAGGAAACTAATAGTAGTGATTCAGTTTCAGTGTATGTATAGTTAAGAAGAAATTTTTTTAATATGTTTTTACATTCGTGGATATTTTTAGGGTAAAGGTTAAGAAAAATGTTTAGCTTGTTATAAAGATATATTGAGAGAAAAATATTTTGATGTCTGGCAAAGTCGGAGTGTGGAGAAAATTTACTTTTTAATATTGGACGTGTACTACGATTAGAGGAATATAATTGGTGGTCATATTCAATAGAAGAATGAAGTCTAATTACAGTATTTAAAATATAAAGTTTACGGATTGAGAGAATTTGACACATTGAGTATAAACTAACAGTAGGAAAACGCCGCTTTTTAAAAAACATGACTTTAAGAATAGCGCGCTGTGTAGTTTCAAGTCTAAAAATATTGGTTTTATGTGTACCACCCCATGCGGAAATGCAGTAGCAAATAATGGATTGACACAAAGCAAAATAAATGCGTTTTAAAAGATCTCGATCAACAATTTTTCGTAATCTTTTGAATATCCATATTAATTTACGACATCTAATAGCAACAGTTTCAATTTGGGGTTTCCAATTAAGATGACAGTCCACAATAACCCCCAAATATTTAATACAGTTAACTTTTTCGATTTTTGAACATAGACAGCTGGCCCCGACTTTAACACAGTTATTACAATCAAAGGCCCTGATTATGAGATTGGAGTTGGGGACACCGCGTTTATTTATGGAAAAAGGAATATATTTGGTTTTTAGTAGATTAAGGGTTAGTAGATTAGTTTCCAACCAAGACAAGACTTGCCGAAAGCCTACTTCCGCGAGGTCATAGCATTCCGCCCAAGTCTCTCCCTGAAACACCAATGCCGTATCATCGGCGTAGGTGAAAACTTTGCCATTTTGTAACGACATATTACAAAGGTCATTGATGTATATCAAGAAGAGAGTTGGGCCCAGTACGCTGCCCTGCGGAACTCCAAAGCTTACATTTGTGAATGTACTTCTAGCTCCGCCGATAACTACTCGTTGGGTTCGATTATTCAGGTAGTCGGTAAAAAGAAGCAAAGGGATTCCCCTTACTCCATATTTTTCCATCTTTGAAAGAAGGATAGGGACAGAGACAGTGTCAAAAGCTTTTGCTAAATCGAGGAAGATGCCTAAGGTTTTCATCTTTTTGTCGAGATTAGTTGAGATTACTTTGGTGAGCTCAACCACAGCATCCTCAGTTGATAGTTTAGCACGAAAACCATACTGAGAGTTCGACAATATATTAAATTTGTTTAAATAGTTAAAAAGTCTTTTATTAAGAAGTTTTTCTAGTACTTTTGATATTGCAGGTAAGACTGAGATGGGTCTGTAATTGTTGACACTGCCTCTGTCACGGGAACTAGGGCCTGTTTGAAGATATCAGGAAATTTACCATCTTTAAAGGATCTGTTGCAAATAAATGTAAGAACAGGTATTATAATATGCCTAACTTTTTTTAGAAATTTGGAAGGTATCTCGTCACTACCAGTTGCAGAACTATCTTTAAGGCCTAAGATAAGTGTTTCGATTTCCTTTTCGTCTGTATCTATTAGAAAGAAAGAGTTCGATTGTGATGGTATGTTGTTTATGTAGTTGTTAATTTGCTCTGAGGGTACAGTAATCTTTTCAGCCATAGTTCGTCCAATATTGGCAAAATAATTATTGACATATTCAATAGGATCATCTTCACCGTGGTCAGCGAGTAAAAGTTGAATTGGGGTGGATTTCTCCTTGGCAGTGTTTGTTACTTCGCGTATAATACTGAAGGTTTTTTTGGAGTCTTTACATGCAAGGTGAAGCCTTTTACGATCAAAGTTATTCCTGACATTAAGTATGATTTGGTTGTAGAAATTTCTGTACCTTGTGTACGATAATTTGGCTATTTTGTCGTTAGGATTAGCTAGGGACTGTCGATGTAGGAAGTCACGATGTTTAGAACAACGTAGAAGACCTGGGGTCATCCAGCTTTTAATAGTGCGTCGACGACATGGTACAAAAAATTCCTTTGTATTCTTTTCAATAGATTCTTGAATTGCCTCTACTAAACATTTTGCGCTTATATCAACGGTTTCAGCTTTATAAATATGAGACAGATCCATTTCATTTAGGTAGGTCACGGCACTGTCCCAGTCTACACTTTTAGTACAATTAGGAACTGATGAAGTGTTAGTATTATTATTGTCGATACAGCAGAGCACTGCGTGGTGATCAGTAATTGGAGAATCCACCACAAAAACATGTGATGGGGATTTATTTTTAAGAATAACGTGATCTAAACAAGATCCGCTTATATGAGTCGAGAAGTAGTGCCCAGGGAGCATCCCTAGTTCAGCAAGAAGGTTAAGATAGTCATCTTTTTTGGAGTCATCACTAAACGGTCTGATGTCTATATTAATATCACCGACAATGCAAATATTCTGGAAGGTTGTTAACTGGTTAACCACGGATTCGAGAGAGTCATAAAATTTTTCTAAAATGTGTATAGTGTTATTTTCCTTGGATGGGGAACGGTACAGCGCTATGATAGCAGTACTAATTTTGGGTATTTTGATGATCATACAGCTTGCCCCGTGGAAAACTGGTTCATCTACGTTGACATCGATTCCCTGCCTAACATATATTGCCACACCGTCATTTTTATTTAGTAATTTGGTTGAGAAGTAGGAAGTGTATTCATTTAAGTATGGAAGTGGCTTCATCTCATGAAGCCAGCACTCTGTTAGAACCAGAACGTCAAAACATACTCGTAACCTTTTTAAGAGAATCTCAAAAGCTAGAAAATTTTTATATATGCTTCTGATGTTTTGGACAATAACTTTGAGGCCTTTACGTTGATCTTTAATCAGTGCAGCACATTCTTCAGTGTTACATTCGATAGCATGCGCTGCGGTAATTGCATCCAATTCCATAATCAGATCAAGATTTGTCATTTACATTATAAAGTAGATATCGAGTAGAATAAGATGCTGCTGCTGAGAGTACAATTGGTACAGTAAATAGAGCATAGAAAACGATGAGGTATTGCATAATTAATTTATACAAACAAACAGAGTTAGAAACTAAAAGATTATCATAAACATTAAATAATAATAGTTGTGTGCATAGTCATTTAGGGTCAAATGCATCCAACTGTGATTCTTCGGTGATTGGGATAGACGGAGCGTTCTCAGCTTGACGAATAAAGATTTTGCCGTTAGCAGTCCAGCATTGTTTGATTTTACCACCTTTTTTAAGTTGTCTTGCCAAATACAAAATTCTGCTAGAATTCTTTGTCAGGTGTTCGGTGATGTAAATAGTTGAGTTGCCAAGTCCCATGAAAGACGAGTTAAATTTCATGGTAGGATTGTTCAAGTTGTATTTTTTAAGTGCCGACAGGATGGAGTACTTGCAAGAATCGTTGGAAAATTCAACGAGTATTGGATTAGATGGACCCCTCGTACGCAGTCTATAAGCGTTTTTAATCTCAGAAGCCGGAACATCGGCATCGACTGCCCTGATTATACGCAGAACAAGATCCAACACATCTTTTTTCGTTTCTTTTTTTTGCTGCGGAACATTTTTTATTTCAACAAAACTAGTTATACTTTTTCTTTGTAAATCTTCTACTTTCCTCTCTAGAAGAATTATTCTCTCATCACGTACTGAATCCTGCTCTTTTATAGAATCAACTTCAGCTTGCAAATAATTGTTTTGATTGGTAAGCATTTGCATGTCTTTTTTCATATCCTTGACGCTATCTTGTACATTGTTTAGATTATCATTCAGTTTTTCAAATTTTGTGTCCTGATCAGATTTCCACTCACTCAGCATTTGTTTAATTTCTTTAGTAAATGCATTGAGGTCTTCACGCGACAAATCTTCTCTTGGACGCTTGAACCGAGAAGCACCAAATTTTATGGGCGTGGAATTATCTGAAGTTTTAGTGAGGTCCGGGTTGGAAGCGGAATTCATGTTGATTTTTTTTGTATAGAGCAGATCAGGCAACAGTAATATATTTTATATCTATCCAACTTTTATGACTATATGGTACAGTAGTTCAGAATAAATCGTTGAAGCTCATTTGGTGTGTACACGACTCTATCTTCAATACAAGCAGGGATTGTTTGCAGATTGCGATGCGTAAGTGCGTAAAACTGTATTAGTTTAATCTCACCTCGTTGCTGTGTGCGTCGGCTCGATGCATATGTAGTAACCAGTAGTTACAACTAGCTTGGAACCACCTGTTGCACGCTTGTGGTCTCCTATTATATCGATCGATTTTTTGAACAGTGGAATTAAATTGGATGAATTTTAACTTATGCGCACGCACGTCCGCTCGTCACCGAGGTCCGGGAGGAAGGGGCGATATTGGGCGAGTTACCTAATGGATACCCCAAAATGGACAAAGCCGCAGCGGTAGTCCAGGAAAAAGGTGTGATGTGACGACTTAAACTCGTACCGTCGCAGTTGGTCAAAATTTGCCAAAGGACCGAGATTGTTGGAGGACCGAAAGGGATGACTTGGCCCAGCAGTTCACAATACAGGCTAGCAAAATAAAAACGTAAAGAGCACACGCTTAAAAACTAATGCCTTGTTACGATAAAGTTTCTCTATTCACGATGAGATGATGTCACAGCATGCGGTTTTCAATTGTTACAGTTATGAATGCTTAGCCTGTGTGGTTACTCATTCTATTTTTGTAATAAGGATAGATTTGCATCAAAACAACGTAATTACGGTGCCAGTACTCTCGAGGTCTTTATTATGAACTAAAATGGATGAAATAGACATAATGGGGAATACAATTTATGTATAAAGTGTTACATTACTGTCAAAGGTGGTGTTTCCGATGGGAAGAACCTAGCTTTTGAGTGCAGTCATTGCCTGCATTTGTAAACTAGACCTTATGCTCATATCCCGCGTTGCGTTTCGTGTCCTAGGACAGCAACGCTACCTACTATCTAGAGTTCTGCATCTTAAAAATTTTTTTTTTGGTTGTCTATGGGTCTTGACCTCGATCTAGTCTTGAGGACAGAGATGAGATCGACGATGGAACGAGCTTGCCCAGAAGAAGCCTATTCACTCGCGACTTTAATAGATTCGGTTTATATGAACTCGGGAACACAGACGCAGGCAGAGAATTCCACTCTTTAGCCGTGCGCATTATAAAAGATGTTTCAAAGCGCTTTGTGCGAATGTGCGGAATATCAACCAAGTATTGGTGATATTCTGAGGTGCGTCTGGACTCCCGATGGTAGAAGGGAGGGATAAGTCTTAGATAGAAGACAGGATTGCCTAATTTTGCACGTTTTTCACGTCTCTTACATTGGGTCGATATAATTTCTTCTAACATCTGATGACCAACAGATCTTAATTTTCTTTCTCGATATTCACATAATATCTGACAACCGAGCGCAAACGCAACGCTACCGTCTTTCTATTTTTGTTCATGTATAAAAAGATCGGCAGCTTAAAGAAATGTTCTTAATGTAAAATATTTTAAATAGCCTATCGGTTTCCGACTTTATTTGGGTAACAACGTCTTTACAGATATTTAAAGAGGTAAAGAGGAAACGTTACTCAGCAAAGGACCAAAACAGGGTAGCACTTGTAAGGTATAACCATTCATTTAAACCACATTAAACCATCTGCGAACCTAAGTTGGCCGCTGTAGAGAAAACATGGGGAGGCGAGGCTTCACAAACCATCTAGACGATGGCGCATTTGCTTCCCTGCCCACCACGGTGCCCCTCCACTTGCACTAGCGAGCATTTTTAGCCATTAGCCATAATCTTTTTTGAGCCAATAGCAGTAGCTAAATTATGGGAGATAAACAAATATGAGACTTATGTTGGCCCCGTGTGGTGCCGGCAAAGAATAGCACCAACCCATCTCTACCGGTGGGTGTCGTAAGAGACGACTAAGGGTTAATGAACCAGAGGATGGGCAGCAGCATCCTTCTGTGTGTAATTTTACATTCTACGTTCACCAACAACCGCGGTCGATGGTGCCAGCCGTAACTCTAACAAGCGTGGTGACTACGTTATAGTACTTTTTCTTCACATTGTTTCAGCAAAAGCTGGAATCTGGAGGGAGTTCCCTGTCCTGTAGTGGACGTTTCATGGGATGTCATGATGCTGATGATGTAGAAACAAATATGTAAAACATTGACACGAAGAAGAACTCCTAAACTACTTGTCTCTAGGTATAACCAAAGAGACTCACATTTTCGTAATTGGCTCAAATTACATTCAAGGACAGACATATGGAATATTGTTTCATTTAAAGGCTATTAGGTCATTCACACCACACCGTGTTGTAAGTACTAGTAACCAATAAACACTTCAATTATACACAACGTTAAAGGTAGTCTATTTTTGAAGAATCGGTACATTGTAAGGTTTCCAGTTAGGCAATACTGACGTCAAAGAGATATTATAGAAGCAAGTCTCATCTAGCCAACCGCCTCGGCTTCGCATGGGTGCAATATACCTATAGAGGATTAAAACAACATTAAACTATACGTATAATATAAACCTTGAATCGCTCTATGGTACGGGACTAACGGGAGCCGAGAATTTTTTTTCCTTGGTTTTTCAGGGCGAAAACGAGATGTCACAGTAGATGATTTGATTTTTAATTTGATTGATTTTCAATCTGATTCAATTTGATTTTCAAGCTGGTCTGTTTAATCTAAAGCCCCCTACTTTTCTGTCTGGCAAATGTTCTTTCATTTCTTTTTAGGGTTCCGTACCTCAAAAGAAAAAAACGGAACCCTTATAGGATCACTTTGTTGTCCGTCTGTCTGTCTGTCTGTCTGTCTGTCTGTCTGTCTGTCTGTCAAGACCCTTTATCTCACGAACGGGTAAAGGTATCAGGTTGAAATTAATACCATATATTAGGATCCATGAACCACACACGATCTGAAAATTTAAATTTTTTACAACGACGCAATCAAAAGATATGGCATTTTATGTCCTCATCTCCATACATTTATTCAAAAATGAAAAACCTACAGGGTACTTCCCGTTGACCTAAAATTATGAAATTTGGCAAGAAGCTAGGTCTCACAGTACAAATAATGGGAAAAGTCTGAAATCATTAAATATTACAACTTTTCTCACAACTAATGGTAACCAATTGTGGTGAGCTCCCGTTTCAAGAACATTCATATAAGAGAGGGGTCAAGTTGGATGGTTGCTGAGGCGATTTTTGTTTTAGTTCTATTTAAAAACGGGAACACTTACAAACTTGAAAATTGGTATGTTAATAGGGCATAGGCTATAAAATAACAACAAATAATAAAATTTGGTCAAGCGCGTGTCGGACTCAAAAAATCTAGCACATTAACTTACTGAAATTTCAACTAATACAATTATGTTTATCTGGTGGTACGGAACCCTCAGTGCGCGAGTCCGACTCGCACTTGGCCGGTTTTTTTTTTTTACCTTAAACTACTCCTTACACCTTAGTATATGGGCAATGACTTTTGTTCGCTCTGAATATCACCAATATATCCAAACAGACAACACCACAGATTAAATAATAGTAAACTAACGACAACACTGAAAATATAGAATAAACAATTTCATTGCGATATCATGGTGATATTCAGGCCGCACGAAAGTGATTGCCGGTGATGGAGTAGTTTATGGTGATACTAAAAAACATTTTCCAGACGATAAAGTCGGGGGCTTTAGGTAAAACAGACCAGCTTAAAAATCTGAAAAAAGCCTCCTGAATACCGGGCTCCGGTCTGGAACATCTGATATAGTTTTCTGTGATCCTCTAATCATCTCCTATCTACTAAGACATCTCGTTTTCGCCCTGATTATCACGTAAAAAAAATCCTCTCAGCTCCCGCTCCACTATCTATTGATGAAAATCGCATTAAAATCTAAGCGTACAGAGGGACAGACGGCGAAAATCAGCTTTGTTTTGTACTATATAGAGATGTGTAAAGAAAAATTTGTCTACAACTACAAGGAATTAATCAGCTGAAGAAAATTTAAAAGCATCCTGCTGTAACAAATCATTGGAAATTAAACAAAATCATACTCTTCTACACAATTCTAAATAAGTATCGTCTTGATTGAAAGAATACTTTTAAAATGATACTCGTATGTTTTATGGTACTACAAACGCCATCGATCACCTTCGTTGGTCCGGCCGCCTGTTTGAAATAGCGTCTCAATAAAATACAATTACGAATCTAAACTCATAGCAATGAAGTTGAATTTACCTTAGATTTACAAACTCGTATGTGACGATAGAGCGCGGTAACATGAAACTTATGCGATTTGAGGTGGAGTGTCGTATCGTAAAAACTTATACGTACAAGTAAAAGGTAGTTACTTCGCGAGCGAAAGACGTCGTTATTTTCTGAGATAACTTGGTAAGGGATCATACATTACCTGTAAACTGTTGCTACTAAAGTACTAAAGCAAGTTTGAGATATAAAGCTTAACTGCTGATTTTAATTACAAGCGCTTGTAAAGCATGGTAGCGTTTATTTATTCTCTGGAAGCGCATAATGGAGTAGTCGTTACTAAAAAAATAATGATATAAATATATTAGTAATGCTAATAATTGTTTTATCAGTTAACTGATTGTTATTATTATTCAATAGAGAGACATATTATCATATTATATTACATCGCCCGCATTGGATGTCTTTTTTTTTATTATTATTATTGAAAATGGGCTTACCTTGACCTCGATCCAGTCTTGAAGACAGAGATGAGGTCTACGATGGAGCGAGCTTGCCAAGAAGAAGCCTATTCACTCGCGACTTGAATAGATTCGGGTTATATGAACTCGGGAACACAATTTATGTAGATTAAATCAGCCCTAGGACATTTTATAGCTATGTGTCGCAGTTTTCGATATATTTAAGAAAAACTAATACCCCCAGCATACCTCAGAGGGCTGGGAACTTTTAGTATGTTTGTCTACTAACCAGTCCAAACAAAGTTCCGAAGTCAAACTTTCTGCTTTCGACTTTCCCATCCACACTCCCCATTGGCGCGTTCATTTTCCAAAGTATTTCCCATTTATAATATTAAAACGTTATGATTTAGATTAGATATGAACCATCAAGAAAAAACAAACACATTATGGCTGAGGTATCTGACAACAAAACAATCTACAATAAAGGCTGAAATTTCATGATAAATGAACGAAGAAACCTTTCGCGCGGTGTCTTTACTGTTGGTTTCCATTCCATTTTTTCTGGGTCACTGGAAAATGGCATCAATTTCACGCAACTAAGCATTTCCAACAACCCTAAAGAACCCAATGACTTCCCGATCCCGGAAATCCGTATAAACAAAAGACCCAGCAAAATGGAGTTTCCAATAAGGCACGTGCGATGTTGGGTTGACACATCGAGCATGTAACTTAAACTCGTAGAGACAAAATTTTACTTAAACTCCGACAATGAAAAGCTTTTAACGTAGTCTGTAACACCCAACAGGACTCCTCTCCCACCCCACCTGTCATTGCGCTATTCGTCTCTGTTGTGTTGTGAGCCTCCAATCGCCAGTTCCAAAAAACAGTTACTTAGATTGAAGATACGGAATGATTCCAGAAAATACTGCCGTTCAGTTCAAGCCTTTCAACATTTTTATGGCAGTTTGATATATGAAAAAAGCAATAACATATTGGTATTCCTATTTGAAACATAAGATAGGCACGTCTATGTTACATGCTCAGTGGATTTAGCTAAACTAAGTAATTCCGGTCTGATCCCCAAGCGATTGGCCAATGAGTGGCTCGAAATAGGTCGAATCTTTATTTTCAGTAGAATAAGAGTCACTGTCCACGTACGCGACATCAATCAACTGCAGATACATGCTGCCATTGACCTATTATATCAGGACTGTTTACAAGAAGAACGCCACTTTTTTCGCGAATTCTATCCGTGAACCGGAGTCCATAGATGGTTAGGTCACTGTTTTATTGCTTGCATGCTACGAAAAATAATAAGTCAGGAACTCTAATTCACAACAAATTCCAAACAAAAAGTGGGCCTACGTGAAACCAAAAGGACGTATATTCAAAATACGAATCAATTGGTTCAAATTCAGAACGAGAGCAGGGATAAGTTCGCGCGCGTGCTGCAATGTCAGCTAGTAGTAGTTGAGCCAATGACGCGGTGGAACGACTTCTGAAATACACGACTTTCGTTGGGTAATTTTTTGAGCGCAGTTACAATTCCTGACTTATTATTTATCCGTAGCTTGCATGTCGATTGCGTGGACGGATCTAAAATGTAAACGACATTTGTAGCTTGCATGCATTCGACGAATATCGCCGCTGTGGAAAGTGTCTCTTGCTCAATTAATAAACTTAGAAATAATCTAAAAAGCTGGATTTACCAAAAAGCTGGATTTATCCTAGAGTAAAATAACTTATTGGTAAGTTTACAGGTTATCAATGAGTATTTTAGTAAGCTGTCGTTTGATACTTGAGTTGCTGGTTGTAAATATTTGCTGGTATATCTTTGACTGGTGCAAGACTGGTGCAAGGCTGTGATTGTGCCGCTGTACAAGGGAAAAGGGTCACAACAGGACTGCAAAAATTACCGCGGGATAAGCCTTCTCAGTGTCGTCGGCAAACTGTATGCAAAGGCTTTGATTGAAAGAGTGATGAAAGATACTGACGAAAAAATATGGGATGTACAAGCGGGATTTAGAAAGGGAATGGGATGTACAGATCAGGTCTTTTCCTTGCGGTGCATAGCTGAAAAGTTTTTGGCTAAAAACCAAAAAGTCTACTGCGCGTTCGTGGATTTGGAAAAGGCCTATGACCGAGTGATGAGGAATGAATTGTGGTCAGCATTGTCTATGTATGGGGTAAACGGTCATCTGATTCCAGCACTGAAATCTCTCTATGAGGATTCCAGTGCTTGTGTCAGAATAAACGGGGCGTACACTGAATGGTTTAGCATCGAAAAAGGTGTTAGGCAGGGATGTGTAGCGTCACCTTGGCTGTTTAACCCGTTCATGGATAATTGTTTGATTGATCTGAAAGAGAGTATGTGTGGACTGAGAATGAATGAGTTACTCATCAAATGTCTTCTCTACGCTGATGACCAAGTTGTACTTGCGTCATCTGCTGACGAGTTGCAGGAGATGGTAACAATGATGAATGTGGCTTTGGACAGGAAAGGAATGAAAGTAAATGTAAGCAAGACGAAAGTAATGGTACTTGAAAGAGAAGAATGTATGACAGAGTGTACTATATTAATAGGTGGTGAACAAGTCGAACAAGTGAAGGAGTTTGTGTATCTGGGCTCAAAGTTTACGAGAGATGGAAAGTGTGAAAGTGATATTGAAAGAAGAGTGAATGCTGGAAACATGGTGAATAGTGCCCTGCACGCCTTTATGAGAAGTCAGAAGGTGTCTCACAAGGCTCGTTTGGCTGTTCATAGGGGTGTTTAGGTACCAACACTGATGTATGGCAGTGAAAGCTGGGTATGGCAGAAGAAGCATGAAACTAGAATTAATGCAGTGGAAATGAGAGCGCTAAGGAGTATGATTGCTATTAAATTGAGTGACAGGATTAGAAATAGTGTGATAAGAGAACGGTGTGGCGTAAAAGAAGACGTAGTGACCAAAATCGAGAAAGGGATGCTGAGATGGTTTGGTCATGTAGAGAGGATGAATGAACGAATATTGACGAAAGAGATCTACCCGGCGAGAGTGAATGGAAACGTTGGAAAGGGAAGGCCTAGGCGAACGTACCAGGACCAAATTCAGGATGTTCTGAATAAAGGCCAGGTTAAAAGTACCCTACACCGACGAGCATGTATGAAAGGATTGATGGAAGTACAGGAAGCAAGGGAAGTATGTCAAGATCGTAGCAGGTGGAGGACTGTGGTCTCTGCCTACCCCAACGGGAAAGAGGCGTGATGTTATGTATGTATTTATGTATGTATGTATATCTTTGATTTCTTTACATAGCCTTTATTCGGACCATTCTGAATTCAGTATTCGGTAAAAAAAAGTCTGTTCAAAACACGGCGCGTGTTCCATGGCATGGTAGAAAGGTAGGCCACGGGTTGTCCTCAACTAATTTCGATCTAATCCCCCGGGAAGATCGCCCGATGAGCTCCGAAATTACTTCAGCGGTAATTTATGTTTCGGAATTACGCCAATTTCGTGTTTTTGATCCTGGTTATTTTTATTCATACTCTAGGGACGTGCTTTTTGTTGTTTAGGTACACTTGAGACTATGTTAAACAGTACTGGTACTTGGAGAAAATAGAACAGATGCTCAGTTACGTGAAAACAATACAAAAATATTTTCGTTCGCTATTTTCTCCTATTTTCGCGAGTTATAATGATCACATCATCACTTAGATTGAAATAAGAATCACGAACCCTGAAATTGTTCAAAATGTCGGTTTTAAATTCAAACAAAACTCCAAATCCGTCTTCTTTTAAAGGCAATTAGCAAGTTAGAATAAAAATTTTTATTCGGCTAAAGGAGTGATCACACCTAGCTGAATTCAAACACTAATTCGGCATACATTGCTGGGAGGCTTGGTTATGTTAATTGCAATATCCTTACTTCAACGAGCAATGTATGCCGAATTAGTCTTTGAATTCAGCTAGGTGTGATCACTCCATAAACTAGCAAATAAAACAAGAGAACCAAAATCT
Source organism: Athrips mouffetella (assembly GCA_947532105.1). Lineage (NCBI taxonomy): Eukaryota > Metazoa > Arthropoda > Insecta > Lepidoptera > Gelechiidae > Athrips > Athrips mouffetella. Next base: position 7,890,232 of record OX383960.1, on the reverse strand, counting down.
TCAAAACACGTTTCAATCCGCCAACATCCTAAAATCTCACGAAGAATTTTAAACAAACAGTCTAACTCTTGAGTGCAGGGGCGGCGTCGTCGCAACGGAAAATTGTGGGGGACGACAGCACTCACTCTAAAAATGTCGAGTAAAACGAACAGTCGAAGAATCAGGAAATTAAAATAGGGTATACTTATTTTTCAATTATAGAAATTGCAGGAAATGCTTGATAAAGTTTTCGGGGGCGAAAAATCGATCTAGATAGGTCTCATAGGAAACGTATGTGTAAGGTACCTCGAAACTTGGCTCATAGACAGGGATAAGGTCAATAAGTAAAAATAAAAAATACGAATTTTTTTCGGTTGCAAATAATGAAGTTAAAAAATAGTTTTGTTTTTGTCAAATATCGATAGGTCGTATGGCAGAATGAAACGTAGCCATGGCCAGTCTTAAAAAAAAAACAACTGACAACTGTTCTACGTAGTCTGTGGTCGGTTTATACAGCTGTTAGTTTTTTTTTATGATAGGCAATGACTACTCATCACATTCTGCCATACGACCTATCGATATTGGACGAAAACGATTTTTTTTAAAACCTCGTCATTTATGGCCGAAAAAATTTGATATTTTTTATTTATCTTTACAGATCCTATTCCTGTTTATGAGCCAAGTTTCAAGGTACCTTACAATTAAGTTTCCCTTGCGAATTCGTTTTCCCCGTGTTTTTAAGCATTTTTTTAAATGCCGCGTTTAAGACAGAAACCTGCAGCGCCATCTGTTAGCGGGTAGCATAGATTGCTCACCGGCGGCTTGGAGGGGGCTATGATAGAGCGAAGCTCGGTCGCTTAAGTAGGTACTGACATATTATAACAGCAGCGACCTCAGAAAAATAAGGAGCTCTGTCCTACTCACACGCACAGTTATGGTCCTGCTGTTGGAAGCTTCATTATTTCAACTGTAGAACACCATATTCCTAACAATAATTAATTATACAATTTTTTTTAACTAGTCAAAGACCTGAAATACTATTAAAATGTATTCAAATTTTGTATATGTATTCTACTAAAAAGCTTTCAAAGAACTACGTTTTGATAAAATTAGCGGAAGGTTGGCGTTCGTATAATTTTATACCGCACGCAAGGGCCGCACCCTTACCTAATGTCCGCACTACACACTCGCCGAAAAAATAAAATATCGGTAATTATTAACTATACAATGCTGTTGAACGTCGAAGCATTTGTAACTAAAGAGCTAGTGAAAGCAGCAACGTACAACTTTTTTCCCTTAACCTGTTATGTATTGTGTAAATATGACGTTGGGTGATGTGATAGTCATATTATTGTAATTTTGTACGACAGGGGGGTAATTTTCACGGAGTAACAAAAATAAATTGAGAATTGAAAATTCATTGCCCATGCCGTATTCCTTCAATTTCTACTAAGTCAGCTACCTAACGTACGTAGATAATGTTACGAGCGCTGATTTATGATGAATTGGAGTTAATAAAAGTAACCAATATTATATGGAAGTCGTACAAAACTTGATTAAATATTATCATAACATCCCATAAAACGTCCACTGCAGGACAGGGAGCTCCCTCCAGAACTCTAGTAAAAAACGCGTGGTACTTAGGAGGGGATTTACCATAGTCACCACGCTTGTAAGCGTTGCGGCTGGCGACCGCTGTTGTTAGCGCAGTAAGATGCTGCGGCCCATCCTCCAGTTCATAAGGTCGCCTCTTACGACACCCACGGGTAGATATGGGTAGGTACTATTCTTTGCCGGTACCACACGGACTTTAAATATAACGATGACGATGAGCTTTAAATGTAACGATTTTTAAATTATCGTCCGCCTCCTTTCCATATTCATTAAATTAATTTCTGAAACCAGAAATACAACGTGCTTACGAATGTTCCTGGTTTTTCCTCATCCACTGTGATTTTGTGGTATAGTAACCGTAACCGAAATAAAACTAGATAATAAATGAGGTGTAATAGCAGCAATAAATCAAGGGTCTGGCTGGATACGACTTTTCCGGTTTAGTCTATAGGCAGTTAGGTTACTGGATGGCACTGCTGAAAAATGGAAAATGAAAACACCGATACTGAATGGTCTCCTAGTATGAAAACGATTAAGTCAGTTTGATAACTGCTGTCAAATGTCTGTAATACATATATTTTCTATTACGATTTCATTCATTTTTTTTTTAATTTTAAGGCTAGATCGAGGTCAAGAGTAAGCCCATAAATACAAAAAAAAAACAAGTATAAAAAAAGAAATTCTCAACAGTGATCAGCGTACCACCCATCGACAATTAAAAAAACGTAGTTGACGAACGTCACAGAAAACACCCTATTCACTTCCTCGTCAACGCTCAGTGTATCGAAAAATCGCTTGCCGTTTAAGATCGTAGCGGCACGGTCGTGGCCAAGTCGTTAAGTTAGTAGGCAGGCTGGCAGGTATTTAAGAGCTAGGTATTTGGCAAGTGCACTAAGTTTTTGTCAAATGTTCTTACCATTGTAATAAATAAAAAAAAAAAGTAATAAAGAATGTTGTTCGTCTGAAACGAACCAGCTACATACAAATACAAACAAATACAAAATATTTTATTCAACGAATTTGCACGGTATCAATTACAAATTTACAATGATCCCCGCACTAGGTAACACCTGTATCGCGGGAAATCTACCATAGTTTAAACTAAAAGTATCACTTAAAGTGCATCGGTAAAGATTTAAACAATTTAGGTTATTCCGAACTACAAAAAACAAAAGTACCTAAAACTAATTTATCGTGACGCAGCTACAATACCTACAAGAATAAGTTTGATTCAGTTACTAAAATATAATCTAAAGCTAATACGCAAAACATCGATCGTGCTCATAAAAAGCCATGGCCATCACCCGAGTGAGTCATAATCATATTACTGAACATCCCACCCATACAATAGATAGTGGACATAGTAAATACATACTACACGCGGTATTTCTACCCGGATAAGGACAATACACGATGTATGTCCCTGCCTGCAAAACCTCATGAAATTCAAGTTATGTTTATGTTATCTTAGATTTTAGAACTTATTTTTTCTCTTTCAGTTCATATTTTTCTACAGTCGGGTATTTTATTTTTTGAAATATCGAGAATCACAAATCTGTGACATGGGAAATCACTATTTCAACTCACCAGCTCAAAATACTTTCCTTTTTTTAAATTGTGCAAAAGTCGTTTTTGGCCGCTATATAAAAAATAACTCTAATATTTTATCTCTATAGTTTTTTTGAACTTGTTGCAACTTTTTATTCTCACTGTCACATGATCCCTCTTCTTGGGATCCAGATGACGTTAAGATGTGGCTGAAAATCAGCGTTTGTCTCTCGTGAGGCAGACATTATGCTGAGCCGTGTCTTTTTCCTTGTTGTGCCACGTTGCACACTAGAGTGTTTTTCAATTTATTTGTGATGGTAATTTGTAAGTTCATATATGTATATACAACATTTTAGTGTGAAATGTGTCACAATGTTTATGGAATAAACGTTTGTCTCTCTCTCTCTCATGTGTGGTTTTTTTTGCGGTCGAAATCTGCGTGCAAAAGTCATTTATGGCCGCTAGCGTGGAAAAGGTTTTTTAAATTGGAATAATGGTATACACTGGCGCTGTTCGTTATCATTTTCCTCGCTATAGTGTAGTGAGGTGAAACATTGTGTGTTTCACTCGGCAGCAAAGTTAATTCGCGTCTCGTCCCTTTAAACTCTTGCTACGCTCAGGATTCTTTTAATCCACTCGCTTCGCTCGTGGCTCAATCCTATACTCCTTGCTTGTTCGAGTTTCAATACAAGGCACTCGCGCAAAATAGACATTTTGCTGCCTTGCATAAGAAATAACTAATTGTGTAATCAATCAGCAGGAAAGAAAGAAATAGGGATTTCAACATATTAATTTAAACAGTATCTACGAAACTACTCCCCTAACTTCTTATACTATACTGCGTAGTAATATTACGCTAATTTTGTTTCCAGTGTAATTTTGTTCCCTTTACTGATGGGGTGTGTCCAGGAACGAAACTCAAGCACGCGATACAAAAACCATGCGACACATACACATGAGCGAAGACATCTACAGTTTTTACTTTCGAGCGGAGCGAGAAAGGTATTGTATTCGTGAAAAAAAAAGTTTTTCTAATTTTCTCAAAAATGTGTTCTATATCACTTATACATCATAAAAAACCAGTCTCCCGAAAATGTCCGTCCGTCGGTCGGTCGGTCGGTCGGTCTGTCCGTCACGTTTTGGCTTAGCGGCTAAACGAATGGTCCGATTGACACCATATTTTGAATTCAGGAGTTTTATGCAAATGGGTGTACCAAAAACTGAAAGGGCTTGCTCAGTAGACTAAACTGAACAATTATCCATAAGTAACATGTGTTGGGAAATTAAAAAAATCTCCATGCAAGTATCCTACGGTAGTATCCATTGATCTGTGAAAATTCATATAAAGAGTGTTCCAGTACTACCAAAAGTTAAACATGTGATTTACTCGAAATCGTTTGAGATTTGTTTGTTTTAATGTTTGAAAATTTTAATTCTTACTTACGAACATTTTTTAATAAAAACGTAAATAAAAGTTTGTATTACTATGCTATGTGTATGGCATTACAAATTTAAGTTGGCGGTTAATAGTTTTTCCTTGAGTATTGCGAGAAAGTAAGTGCAGTGCTGCTGTACCATTTATTTTCATTAACGAAGACGTATTCCTGAAAAACATTGAGGTTTTCTTTCTTGTAACTGCTAGATATCATAGTCGACAATTGGTAAAATCTGGTCTTCCAAATCAAAGGGGACCTTATGGCGGCGCGGCGTGTACTTTCAACCTTTTATTATAACTGGCTCTATAAGGTCGAAAATGCATGCCCCCATAAGGTTCCTTTTAATATGAATGGTCCCAAGAAGTAAACAGCATTGAAAAGTTGTAACCTTTTGCAAAGGCGGCAAGGCGGTACAGCTGACTAGCAACAATCGTGTGCTACGACACAGTAAATGCGCGGTGACTAGGGGCTGTGGCGGGCGCGGGCGCTACGAGCCTGGGCGTGCGGTGGCCACAGTGACGCGCGAGCTGTTGTATGTAGCGTATACGAGTAGGCCGAGCGGTAAGACCGAACATGTTTGATCTTCCGCCACCCGCGCATTAGATCGCTTGGTAGTGCGAACAAAGCACGTGGATAGGAACGTTTGAAAACTACTCGTGCTTTCTCGCTCAGTGCCGTCACTATCACTACACTACGGATGCAAAGACGCGTTTCATATGCTTACATCCTCGCCCGGCCCAGACACTATTTGGTTAAATGTGTAAACCAAATCCTACCTCACATAAAAACCTAACCAAACATAATCTAACTTAACCAAACATAACTTTACCTAAAAGAGTTCAGGTTTCTTATCTCGAGACCTCAAGATTCTGTTTTGATCAAAAACCTAAAAAGTTCTAGGCAAGTATAACAACTGAAGAGGCACTCAAGTACGGACTTAGAACTAAAAGTACGAATAAAAACAAAGTCAATAAACTGGGCAAGTAAATAAATTCCTCTGCCTCACCATAAAAAAAGCAATAAACAAAGAAACGATATATCGGAAGCCATTGCTCGAACACAAGTCGAACAACAGTTCTGAATTTCTTTTCGATACCAACGAAACACCGGAACTGGATCGAAGCGGATAGAACCGGATTTATGAAGAACCGGAAAAAAATCCCGCAAAATAACACATCTCTTCAACAACACGAAATTCGTGTTAACTTTTTTTAGGAGTCCTAAAAACACAAACCTACGTACACAGTACTGAAAACTTTTTAACGAGAGATAAGTAAAACCTAAAACGATCAAAATGTATTTTATAAATATCGATATGAAAATATGGTAAACACAGATTCATTGGAAAAGGCGACTTCAAAATCATTAATGTATATCCTAAAGTAAATAAACAAGCATTCCAGAAACTTAGAAATAAAAACTCTACTAAAATACCTTTTTATTTTCATCTCATTGCAAAGGGAAGAGACAAACGGTGTGTGGGCTGAACTAAATAAATAAGTAGCATTCTGTACAAAACGGCCTTCGCCATATGCGGCCGGTTTAAAAATACACCCGGCCCAGTTTATTTTAAAGACCTGCCTCATCCTTTGAAATTCTCTGGATAATTAAAGGGGTTGCAGAGATTACGTGGTTGCGGGTTTAATTTAGTTGGAATTGCGTTCTTTCTGAAAGACGTGAAATTAGTTCACCTTTTACTACTTAGACCAAGTAACAGGTGAAATAGATTCACTGCGAAAGTTATATCCCTAGAGGGATGAAGTTCTACAACTGGCCCAAATAAAATTGACTCTAAAGAAACACGTAAAAGACTTCGTTTTGCATATGAATTAGAAAAGTACCGAATGTCTGTTTGCGACAAGCTCCATTAAAGGTACTGAATACGAGATGAGATGTGCCCTTAGAGCGGAATTTTGTTCGATGCCTACTCCACGGAGCACGTTTTCAATTTTTATCCGTTGATAAGGTCTTCTGGGAAATCTATTGTTCAATATGGTTTTGTAGAAAAATAATTTGGGCATATTTCTTTGAAAGTCGATCAGAGTAAGCTTTTGTGACAAGAAGTTCATAGCTTGTTTATTCAACAGAAATGAAGTTCTCTATTTTAAAAATCTGGAAGTTAATCCCTTGCGGGGAAACAGAAAATGGACAAACAAATAGAGGTGGCCATTCTGAAGCGATTCCGGGAGAACCAGACGCCCTCGCTTCACTCTCTTAGCACTTGGAAATTTCATTTGGGAGTGTACGTGTTCCCGCGAAGTAATGCTCCCTATCCGGAGGGACCGCGATTTAGACGAGAACTCTTTCAGAACTTATTCAGACCCGACAATAGCCGAGCTCGTTGCGCCGGAATTGAAATTAGGGCCGACGCACTCAACATTCGTAAATAGAAAAACTTCTTTGGATTCCGGTAACATTTGAAACCTGATCAAATTCGCTGATCATCAGTAATGCATGACGCATGACGGCGCATACTTAATAATTGGGACTCAATGAAAATATAAACTAACGCGGATGGTTCGGGCGGCATGTACTTATGTATGAGTTCTGTGAGAGGCAGAATCAGAGTAAATAAACGTTCGACCTCAGCCTTTAAAAGAATTTGACGCGTCCTGGTTTATTCACAAAGACTGTCTGTTAATATCTGGGTCGTGTAAGACAATAATCCGGCTGTTGGGTGCAAAGAGGTTTGCTATTGATGTATGTGGTGACCTTGCGACGGGTAAACTCTCGCTCGCAGATGTCGGTCCTCTGCAGAACAATAACTTTGTTGCCTTTGTTCAGACACGTAGCGTGGACATTGGCGAGCACGTGCGTCATCGTATACTACCATAGAGCGGAGCGGAGCGACAACAAAACTCTCGTGGCCGCTGTTTACAGGCGAGGTCAACGACAACTTGACGATTGTTAGAAACTACATTTTAGAAGGCTGCGGTAAAGTTTTGGTTGGAGGTGTTTGATACACTTTTAAATTGTAAGATACCATACGATTATGAAATAAAATAAAAGTACAGACAGGATCACAGAGTTTAGTGGAAACTCTGAATGGCATTGCGAGGCCGTGACTGAAAAAGAAAGGAAATGAGCTAAACGACTGATAAATAAATGAATCCGCATAAAACAGGAATTCACACAAACTACATTAATTCCTTTACAGGTTAATAAAGTTACTTTCTGTTTTGACGACAAAGAAAATAACGGCAATAGATATAAGAAACTATTAACTAGAAGCCTCTTGAAACTGCCTATTAGTGGAAAGCTTTTTCCAAAACATTGAAGCCCTGTCCGTGTTTTTTTGATGAAAGTGTTCTCTTGTGTAATTCCCTTGACTGACAGGTACGAGTAAATGCCTTACAAGCAGGATTGTTTTCACGGCGACAAGATCTCGGTTTCTATTTATATGCGAATGAGAAATCAGGGTGCGGATAGTTGACTCAGCACTTGCGTAGGCTTACTCGTTAGCACAATGCTCTATTTTAGGTCTCCAAGATGTAGGGTTTCACGCCTACGGACTGGTAAAAATGTAACAAAACTGTTACGACTTTTTAGACATGTTTTCGATACTCGATTAGAACACGTCACACGTCAATATTCTATTTTAATCTACATGGTGTAACTTTTACGCTTACGGATCAATACACTAGACGAAGAGTAAGAGTCACTGTCCACATAGCGACAGTAGTCAGTCAAGCGATAATAATCACTCAAACGATAATTAACACTTAAAGCCCAAGTCACACTGAGGCGGTAGCGGAAGCGTTCCGGTGCCGGTATTTTTTGTAAAGTATGAGTTCTTATGCACCCTGTCACACTGAAAGCGGTCGCGGCGCGGCGCGGGGCCGAACTTTCGGCGGGAGCGGGCGCTGTATTCCATTGCGTTCAATGCAATCCGTCACACAGAGCGGCAGCGGCGCGGCGCGGCGCGGTGCGGTGCGGTCCGGGCGCGAACTTCGTCGTTGTATTTTTTTACAAGAATTTTGCGGCTTTGCGCAGAGTTTTTTTTAGGTTATCAGTTTGGTTTTTTATTTAGAGCAAAGGATTTACGTCTTTTGAATAATCACAGATAAATAATGTCACACCGACCACTACCGCCCTGCTGTCCCGCCGCGCCGCGCGGTACCTCTGTGTGACCGGTCCCGGAACGCTTTCGCTTCCCGCAGGTCCGCCCTCGGACCGCTTTACCGCTTGTACCGCTCTGTGTGACGTGGGCTTAAGCGATATTAATCACTCAAACAATATTAATCACTTGCTTGCAGTTGACCTATTCTATCAGGAATGTTTACAGAAAGAAAAAAAATTACTTATGTCACTTTTACTGCGAATTTTATCCATGACGGAGTCCATAGATGGATATGGACTGTTTTATCGATTGCATGTCAATTGCGTGGACAGATCTAAAATGCAAAAGATCAAAAGAGCTTGCGTGCATTTGACAAATATCGGCGCTGTGGATAATGACCCTTACAATGCTTTATTTAAAGTTACCACTGTAACGGATTCTCCTTTACGGAGTAACATTCCAATACCGGTAAACCCCCTCAGCACGATGCCTTAAATAAAAATTATATCTAAGGTCAAACGTCACTTTTTGACGTTTGCTCCGTACATTAAAAGTCATAAAATTACATTTGGCTTTAGATATAATTTTTATCTAGGGCATCGTGCTGAGGGGGCTGATCTAACTTAACCTTACCTGTTCTTTGCCTACCGAACCTAAAATTCAACAGAGATCTAAACCCGTTAACGACCTGCCGACGCCAATGTTTTATAATTTACCGGCCTTTTGTAAATGGCGAATTATAATTTTTGCCTGAAAGTAATAGCCTAATACACATTTGTATATTACGAGGTAAAACCCCAACACTTAGCATAGCATCACAGTCTATATTACAACTAGCGACCCGCCCCGGCTTCGCACGGGTGCAATGCTGATACTAAATATACTATTTATAGGCACGCGCCGTCCCTGCATTTTAAATCTGTAATATCGTCGAAAATATTCATTTAATTACATGCTGTAAAGGGCCATATTGATCTATATTAAATATACAATGTATTTGAGGTACTTTATTGGATAAGGATTAATGCTGAATTGCTTAAAATCGCTTCGTAAAAAAAATAAAGGATAGAAAATGGTTATTGTGGGTTATCCCTAAAAGATAGACATATACCATCGCGGACTTTTTTGTAGACCTTTTTAAGGTGTACAATACTGTAGTACATTATTTTGATCTATCTCGTAGGGTTCAGCCAGCGTTCGCAATGTAAGCGCAAAAAAATGAGATTATTTACGACATTACATTAGAAATCTCTAAAATTATTAGTGTTTATCTACTATATTATGCACAAGCTGTTGCCCGCGACTTCGTCCGCGTGGAATTCTATCTATCTGACCATCCATCCATCCACCCTTCCGTCTATTTGTCGTCCGTCCGTCCGTCCAACCATCTGTCCAACCGTCCGTCACACCATCCCTGTCCCTGCCCCTCTCCCCCTCCCTCTCCATTTCCCCCTCCCTCTCCTCCCTCCTCCCCTTCCCTCTCACTCTCCCTGTCCCTCTCCCTACCCCTAACGCCATCTTAACCGCTATCCCTATCCTCATATAATCATAGAAACAACACCCATATTGATTTTTAGACCCTACCCAACTCCATCCCCAGGGGATGATGGTATTTCACGTTTACCACGTTGGATTTCAAAATTGTTGTAGTTATCGTAATCAGCAACCCAATAAACCATACAAACGATACCCATATTGGTTTTGAGACTTTTTCACCCTTTTCCCTTTTTTAGGGGTTGAATTTGGGGTGGAATTCAATAACAACCACGTTGCATAGAATTACAACCCTTATGCCTAAATAATTATGTGGATTTAACTTTATAAATAAAGGATTTTCAACTTCATCCCCCTTTTCACCCTTTAGGTTGTTGAATTTTCAAAAACCTTAGACACGTTAATATTAATTTTTAGTCGTTAGCCTAAATGCAAAATTTGAAGATCCTAACTACAAAACTGACGGACTTTTATACAAACTTTCATCCCCTATTTTACCCCCTTAGGGGTGGAATTTTGTACAACCCTTTCTTAGTGCACCCTAAGACCTCATAAAAAACCTACATGCCAAATTTGGAATTTCTAGACCCAGCGGTTTGGGCTGTGCGTTGATATGTCAGTCAGTGAGTCAGTCACCTTCTTCATTAACATTAAATGCGTTTTCCCGCGGTAAAAAGTAGCCTATGTGTTATTCAAGGACCTAACCTATATGTGTGCCAAGTTTCATTAAAATCCATCCTTCTTCATTAACATTAAATGAGTTTTCCCGAGGGAATGAAGTGTTTTCCCGCGGTAAAAGTAGCCTCTGTGTTATTCCAGGACCTAACCTATATGTGTGCCAAGTTTCATCAAAATCCATCCTTCTTCATTAACATTAAATGCGTTTTCCCGTGGGAATGAAGTGTTTTCCCGCGGTAAAAAGTAACCTATGTGTTATTCCAGGACCTAACCTATATGTGTGCCAAGTTTCATTAAAATCCATCCTTTTCATTAACATAAAATGCGTTTTCCCGTAGGAATAAAGTGTTTTCCCGCGGTAAAAAGTAGCCTCTGTGTTATTCCAGGACCTAACCTATATGTGTGCCAAGTTTTATTAAAATCCATCCTTCTTCATTAACATTAAATGCGTTTACCCGTGGGAATGAAGTGTTTTCCCGCGGTAAAAAGTAGCCTATGAGTTATTCCAAGACCTAAACTATATGTGTGCCAAGTTTCATTAAAATCCATCCTTCTTCATTAACATTAAATGCGTTTTCCCGTGGGAATGAAGTGTTTTCCCGCGGTAAAAAGTAGCCTATGTGTTCTTCCAGGACTTAACCTATATGTGTGCCAAGTTTCATTAAAATCCATTCAGTAGTTTTTACGTGAAAGAGGAACAAGCATCCATACATACAAACTTTCGCGTTTATAATATTAGTAGGATAGGATAGGAAGGATGTTTTATACCATAGAATACATGAAACAGAGTTAGAAAGGCGAAGTAGGCGGGCCCCGCGTGCCACGGATAGGTCCGTAGGACAAACAAACGTCAAAACCTCAAAATGACCCCTTCAGTCATTTGCCCGACTCAATGGCGTAAAGAGCAGCGACGTATTTTTTAAGAAAATGCCGTTTTGTGCGATATTATCACGTCGAGCTCACAGCAAAGATAAAAATTAGCAAAATGGAGGCCTATTGTACCTCCGATAACCATTTTGAATACCTTTTTATCCACTATATTTGTTAAAACAAAAATATTTTTTAGCCGGTCGAAACCAGAGCAAAAGTGCTTCCAAAAATACAACGATATCGATAAATTTCTGTATACTGGAATTATTCCTGTAATGTTGAATACTTACTTGTATATATTTTTTAGCTTTGAAGTTAACCAATAATTTTATAATAATTAAAAAATTAAAAATTGTTTGCACTCATACTAAATCCCAACTTTAGAAAGAAATTTTTGGCAGCTACCCAGGTGATCCAAAAGAAAAGCAAAGATGGATCGATGCCACAGGGCAAAAAGATTGGTTAGCCACCAAAACAAGTTCTACTTGCTCCAAACACTTTTTGGAGAGTGACATCATCTTTTCGGCACAAAGAAGACATTTAAAGCCTCTTGCTATACGCTATACCTGTTAGAAACCGAAATCACTTCCCGGAGGGACACCAACTTTACCACACACGTCTTTACTGGTATATTAATTTAATTTGTTGGTTCTTCTTATTGCTGACTAGCAGTTGCCCACGACTTCATTTGCGTGGGATTCGAAAAAAGAGTAGATATTATGCTTTTCTAGGTCTAAGTCCATATTCCTGCCAAATTTAATCAAATTCTGTTTAGTGGCTGGGTCGTGAAAGAGTAACAAACATCCAAACATATAAAAATTCAAACTAAAATAAATAGTGAGATATAAATAAGAAAAATGTAAATATCATGTAAATAATAAAACAAAACAATGTTTCATGATCTATTTTATTGTAGAAGAATATTTACACGCAGGGATCTTCTAATAAAAAACCGGCCAAGAGCGAGTCGGACTCGCGCACCGAGGGATCCGTACCACCACATAATCACAATTGTATTAGAAATTTCAGTATGTTCCCGTGCTAGATTTTTTGAGTCCGACACGAGCTTGACTAGATTTTATTATTTTTTGTTATTTTATAGCTTATGCACTATAAACATTGCAATTTTTATTTTATAGCTTATGCACTATAAACATTGCAATTTTCTTGTTTTCAAGTGTTCCCGTTTTTAAGATAGAGAATAAACAAAAATCGCCTAAAAAAGGTCTTTAGTATCGGAGCCACACTTAATTTATATATTTACTAGCTGTTGCCCGCGGCTTCGCTCGCGTGGATTTCGTATTTATGTTGTTACCGGTTTTCCGAAGCAATGAGATATTTTCCTGTCATTTCGGGGTAATTTTAAACTAAGGAAAAACAGGACTAACCCTGCGCAAATCAATGAGTATAATTCAAGATCCAGCTGAATTTTATATAATATACAGACGTTACTCATAAATTACTCAGAACAGAGGAACTTAGCAGCAGTATCCTAACAAATGTAAAGAGAGAGATGAGAGACACCTTTATGTAATATTACAAAACAGAGCTAATTCGCAGAAGTAATTGAGAAAAACTAAAACCCTCTCACTCTCCCCCCTTCCTCTCCCCCTCCCCCTGTCTCTCCCCTCCCCTCCCCCTGTCTCTCCTCTCCCCCTCCTCCCTCTCCCCCTGCCCCTCCCCCTGCCCCTCCCTCTCCCCCTCCCTCTCCCTTTTCTTCACCCCCTCCCTCACTCCCTCCCTCTCCCCCTTCCCCTCCTTCTCCCTCTCCCTCTACCTGTACCCCTCTACCTCTCTATCTCTCTACCTCTCTACGTCTCTACCTCTCTACATCTCTACCTCTCTACCTCTCTACCTCTCTACCTCTCTACCTCTCTACCTCTTTACCTCTCTACATCTCTACTTCTCTACCTATCTACCTCTCTACCTCTCTACCTATCTACCTCTCTACCTCTCTAACTCTCTACCTCTCTATCTCTTTACCTCTCTACCTCTCTACCACTCTACCACTCTACCACTCTACCTCTCTACCTCTCTACCTCTCTACCTCTACCTCTACCTGTCCCTATCCCTACCCCTTACGCCAATTTAACCGCTATCCCTAACATAGAAATGACAACCATATTTATTTTTAGACATTTCAAACCTATCGCACCCCAACCCCATCCCCAGGGGACGATGGTATTTCACGTCCACCACGTTGGATTTCAAAGTTGTTGTAGCTTTCGTAATCAGCGACCCGATAAACCATACAAACGACACCCATATTGATTTTTAGACATTTCAAACCTATCGCACCCCAACTCCATCCCCAGGGGGATGATGGTATTTCACGTCCACCACGTTGGATTTCAAAATTGTTGTAGTTTTCGTAATCAGCAACCCGATAAACCATACAAACGACACCCATATTGATTTTTAGACATTTCAAACCTATCGCACCCCAACTCCATCCCCAGGGGGTGATGGTATTTCACGTCCACCACGTTGCATTTCAAAATTGTTGTAGTTTCCGTAATCAGCGACCCGATAAACCATACAAACGACACCCATATTGATTTTTAGACATTTCAAACCTATCGCACCCCAACTCCATCCCCAGGGGGATGGTGGTATTTCACGTCCACCACGTTTGATTTCAAAATTGTTGTAGTTTTCGTAATCAGCGACCCGATAAACCGTACAAACGATACCCATATTGGTTTTTAGACTTTTTCACCCCATTTTCCTTTTTTAGTGGTTGAATTTGGGGTGGAATTTCAATAACAGTGATGAACGTTGCATAGAATTACATCATTAATGCGTAAATAATAAATTATGTGAATTTTACTTTAAAAATAAAGAATTTTCAACTTCATCCCCCTTTTCACCCTTAAGGGTGTCGAATTTTCAAAAACCCTGAGACACGTAATTATTAATTTTTAGTCGTCAGCCTAAATACAAATTTTGAAGATCCTAACTTCAAAACTGACGTACTTTCATACAAACTTTCATCCCCTTTTTTACCCCCTTAGGGGTGGAATTTTGTAAAACCCTTTCTTAGTGCACCCCTAGGCCTCATAAGGAACCTACATGCCAAATTTGGAATCTCTAGACCCAGTGGTTTGGGCTGTGCGTTGATATGTCAGTCAGTCAGTCAGTCAGTCAGTCAGTCAGTCAGTCACCTTCTTCTTTTATATATATAGATTACTGTTTATGAGATACAGCTCTCACAAAATTTTTTTGTTGTAGCGGCAACAGATATACACAATTTGTGAAAATTTCAAATTTCTACCTATTACGGTTCATGAGATACAGCCCACTGACAGTCAGACAGACATCGGAGGCATATCAATAGGTCCCGTTTTTCACCCTTTCGGTACGAAACCCTAATAAAGAATGAGTATAAAACTAAAACTCGTATACAAGGTGTAAGTAAATACTTGGCTTCTCAAACAAAAGTTATTATGATCCGTTTCCAGGCAATACACAACACAATAAAACTAATTAAGAACGCATCCTTACCTTCCCTCTCTTCCCCCCCCCCCCCCGTACCTGCCTGAAACATCAATGAAAAAGCAATGGCCGCGCGCGCAATTCTGTTCTCATGAAAATAATATCTAAAACGACAAAAACACCTGTGTATAATACAAAGTGACTTTGAATTTACAATGTTTTGTGTAAAGATTGATTGATGCAGTGTGACCTCTAATAAGAACCAGCGCCTGGATTCCCTATCATCAGGTACGTCCTTCTTCACCCCGCCGCCTGATAATCGGATCTGTAAACGTTAGTTTAGTATTATTTAATCTGTGATTTTAGTGAGATATAAAAAATAAAACAGCTTGCACAACCTAACATTAGCGTGACGATTAGTTTCTGCGCATGGTGACACGCGGAGAGCCAATGAACGCGTCGCAGTCCTTCCCCCACCATACCCCGCGCACCCCCGCGACTCGTTTTTTGTGTTCTGCGCATTAACCGCCATCGCTAGAGTTAGTTATTGCAAGCTGTACGAATCTAAAACAAACCTATGTTTCGTGGAAAAGTTGTAATCCAGAGTACAATAATCCATTTTATCGATAATTTGCCCAATGAAACATACATCCCTAGCATTTGCACAATGATGATACCAGTATAACACAACAATTTAATATTTCAAAATCGCTAACTTTCTATTTTCAGTAAAGAAAAATCTAAATTATTTTTTTAAGTATTATGCATAATGTTGCACACATTTATAAATATATTGTTAGGGAAATATTTAAAAGGAAAGTTAAAACAAAGAAAGATCCAATGGATACTTTTTGAACCGTTTTGTGCAAACTTTATTAGTATGGCCACATTTTATCTTTGTATCTTTCTCACCCAAAAACGTCAGATTTTGACGTTTTTGAAAATAATGTTATAACGTAATGTAATACGGTAAATTTTTGATTGCTTGGATTTGGCTCTTTTGACTTTTTCGATTCACCAGTAAACGACAAATAGCTAGCGGTTTTTTTATGTAGTGAAAATATAATTTATCGTGTAAATGTGTGCAAACTGGCGACACCGGTTCCCGTACAAAATTGTCAGCATTGCCTTTTTAACTCTGTTTCATGTATTCTATGGTTTTATACATATAAACCTTCCTCTTGAATCACTCTATCTATTAAAAAAATCGCATCAAAATCCGTTGCGTAGTTTTAAAGATCTAAGCATACATAGGAACAGACAGACAGCGGGAAGCGATTTTGTTTTATACTATGTAGTGAAGTGATATGTAAGCGCCCCCTTAGTAACTACGTCCGTAGTACAGTCATGAATTTATTTACCTGTTTCTTGCGTGTCTGACTGTAGTTACTCAAACCCCTGTATGTAAATGCACCAGTAAGTACGCTTGGCGTTACACTGCAGTGCAAACTTCACACGACGAGTATCCGAGTGGCAACTAGGAACTTCAGTACAAATGTAGTCTTGAGGGAATAGTTCAGGGAAATTATTATTTGACCTGGAAGTAATTAAGTATGGCTGTTTTTTCTCGGATTCTTGTTAAACAACTAATCTCTCCTATAAATGTATAATTATTAAAATCGTATGACCTCGGGATCATATATTTTTATTTTTTATTTATACTAAAATGCTAATGCAATCAATCGATTAGCATTGTTAATAGAACTATAATCATAGGTAGTTTACCTAAAAATTAAAATGTTTTCCCATTGGAATTGCTGAAATTCGGAGTTTCAGTAAGGTAATAAGTTAACTCGAAATTGCACTTAAAGGATAATATGTAATGGAAGAAAGGTTAATGTTTTACTTCTTAAGTATTATTTTAAAATAATTTTATACAAAATTAAAATGTCAACACTCAACTGTAATGATAAACTTTATTTTTGATTTTTCGGTTTAAAATGTATTTTTCGTCATCTTCCCTATATATTTTTTCTTTAATACTATTTTACATATATATATGTATTTAAACTTAATTTCGTAAATAATAATAAAAAAGTCACATTAATATTTACTTCAAACCCACTCATATAAAAGTTTCTAAATACCCTGGAGTAGAATCTAAGCAACTTGTAGTGCTTTGAATGCTACTAAAGCACTAAGCAAGAAACTATGTTTGTTAAACCAAACTCTACTTTGGTTGCAGTGGGAACATACGAGTACGAGTGCAATTTATCTAATGACCTTTTTACTCTTGTGTAGGTACCTTGCTACTCGTACCTAGCTATTTTTATAGATTTACGTAAAATAATATGTAAGTATCAAAATAAAATCATGATAAGGATATCGCCAATGGCATAGTTATCGCCCGTATTTTTAGGGTTCCGTACCCAAGGGGAATAGTACCAACCCATACATACCCGTGGGTGTCGTAAAAGGCGATTAAGGGTTAACTGGAGGATGGGCAGCAGCATCCTCCTTTGAATCTTACATCTTACTTACTGCGGTCACCTACAAACGCGGTCCATAGTGCCAGCCGTAACGCTAACAAGCGAGGTGACTATGGTACTTCCCCTCCACATTTTTCCAGCAAAAGCTAGAATTCTGGAGGGAGCTCCCTGTCCTGTAGTGGACGTTTCATGGGAAGTTATGATGACCCAAAGGGTAAAAAACGGGACCCTATTAATACGCCTCCGAATCTGTCCGTCCGATTTTTGTTTTAGCTCTGTCGTAAAAATGGGAATACTTACAAGCGTGAAAATTGGTATGTTTATAGTGCATAAGCTATAAAATAACAACAAATAATAAAAACTGGTCAAGTGCGTGTCGGACTCGCACAAATTTAATACACTTCTGCATGACTGCGCGTCCATAACTAAGACGGTACCTATTTTACCTTGGAATTTTACCATTTTTACCATAGTGGTTTTTTTTGTCTGCGTAATACTAAGTAATAGGTGTTTACATATTTGGCTAATCTCATTATAATATTACAAATGCGAAAGTATGGATATTTGTTTGTTCCACTATCACGTCTACACGGCTGAACCGATTTCGATGAAATTTAAGAGGTAGATAGATCAAGTACTGGACCAAAACGCGAGCGGAGCCGCGGGTAAAAGCTTGGAATTTTGTTTCAAAAAGGAAAATGCAAAAACGCACTCTCTTTACCAACAAAATGCAGACTGAACTGCTTTGAAATTCTAGCCACGAACACTAAGCAAATCCAATATAGTTATTTGAGGCAAAGGGTTCTAAGACGTCAAGTTGAATTTGAATTGGAGTTAGGGGATCATGGAAAGCGTGAAAAAATCTAAGCATGAACGAACACTTGTAAAATAAGAAGTATAAAAGTTGGTGGTGTCATATTTTACTTTTTATAGAGCTTTAAGAGGGGCCGGTAACTACGAGTATGTTAAGTATTTTTAGATTGGAGGCCCGCATCACAGATTAAATAATTGATGGATTACTGTGTACAGTCATGAACAGGTCAATCTTAACACTCGCAAATGCGATTTTCGTCTCTACTCTGTCTAACATAATTGCGGAACAACGTCTAATGTCATAAAAAATATTAAAAATGAAAGAACTACAGCTTTACACCGCAACTTTATTATTCGGAGTTATTAAAAACAAAAGTCCTGAGCATCTATATAAAAAACTTAATTGAAGAACAACTCAAAATTCTAACATAGATTATTTTAGAACCTGTGTCCCTCCCCTTCTTATTCGCACTTTACGTCTTCTTACAAATTCTTTAATTTATCGATCCTTTTCTGTGTCGCTTACGTCGACTCACTTAGGTTTCTGGCATAATCAACAGCGTCGTAGCTTGCTGTGACAATATGCTGAGCCAGCGCCTTTTCACTGTCGCACATAATACACATCACGACATAGTTGCCTCATATTTATTTTTGTAAACTCTTGACTATAAATAATGTTCATGGTAGCTAATCGTTTTATGTACATTATGAATTACAATGAATAAATGTTATTTCTATTCTATTCTAATGTGTCAAGCTTGACGTGCTCTTGACTGTACCACTGAAAGGCGTACTTAGACTCTTAGATCACAATTTTTTATAAATGTACGGTATGACCGATGAACTCGACGCCTTCTGTAACAACTGGCAACAAGAGGCTATAGAGACCAGTGGAAGGAAAGGGGGGAGGCCTTTGCCCAGTAGTGGGACACCCATGGTTCCGGGCTCGATTTGTTACTCCAAACAGTTTTCTTGAACTTCTTCTTCTCTTGGTGCCATATCCTAACGGATGTCAGCGATCAGCATGCGGAACTCCTCTCTCTCCTTAGCCATCCTGCAAAGAGTGGCTGCGTCCTTGATTCCGTTCCAGATTTTAATATTTTCACCCCAAGTTATACGTGGCCTTCCTCTTCCTCTTCTGCCTTCAATTTTCCCCTCAATGATTTTTCTTATGAATTCGTATTTTGAATTTCTATATATGTGTCCTAAATAAGCTGTTTTCCTCTTCTTTATAGTTATTACTACTTCTGGCTTTTTATTGTTCATAAGTTCCATAACTTTTTCATTTGTAATTTTATCCGTCCATGAAATTTTTAACATAATATTTTAAACTATAGGTATTTATTTAGAAAATATATTTGTGAGTAATATTTGTCAAAATTGGTAATAACAAAGGATCCTATCAGATACTCGTAAGTACGTATTTTTTGGGAGGAAAAAGTGTGAAAGTGATATCGAAAGAAGAATGAATGCTGGAAACATGGTGAATGGTGCTCTGCATGCTTTTATGAAGAGTCAGAAGGTGTCTCACAAGGCTCGTCTTGCTGTTCATAGGGGCGTTTTGGTACCAACACTGATGTACGGCAGTGAAAGCTGGGTATGGCAGAAAAAGCATGAAAGTAGAATTAATACAGTGGAAATGAGAGCGTTGAGGTGTAAAATTGAGTGACAGGATTAGAAATAGTGTGATAAGAGAACGTTGTGGCGTAAAAGAAGACGTAGTGACTAAAATTGAGACAGGGATGCTGAGATGGTTTGGAGGATGAATGAAGGAAGATTGACGAAAGAGATCTACAAGGCGAGAGTGAATGGAAACGTTGGAAGGGGCAGGCCTCGGCGAACGTACCAGGACCAAATTCAGGACGTTCTGAATAAAGGCCAGGTTAAAAGTACTCTAAACCGACGACCATGTATGAAAGGATTGATGAAAGTACAGGAAGCAAGGGAAGTATGTCAAGATCGTAGTAGGTGGAGAACTGTGGTCTCTGCCTATCTCGACGGGAACAAGGCGTGATATTATGTATGTATGTATGTAAGTATTTGATCCAACGTGATGGCATTTGAACATTGACACGAAGAAGAAGAATGATGCTTCGACCCTCTCTTGCTAGAAAATATAGCTGAGTACCTTAACACAAAATTTAAAGCATTCAGTAGTATTCCTTCAGGCAATATACCTACTTACCTATCAGAGCAATCTCGAGCAAACTCAATCCGCAAATAAAAGTCGGGAGCAATTTGTTGGCCGCCTTACTTCCTTCAATACGTTTCGACCGCAGGTGGTCACGTTCAGACGAGGGTTTCGCAATGGCCTTTTCCTGACAAACCGACTAACATAACCTGAACTGAGTACAGAAAGAAATTAAACATCGCAAAGGGTCTCCTTGATGTGGTCGTACAAATACGGACACGAGAACAAACGTATCATGATCCAGGTGCTTAGAGGACAGTTGCTTATTAGGAAGCTCAACTTGAAGTTGTTTTAGGCGACCAATGCAATTGGTCCTAGCTTTAAGGTAGATAGAATGTGACTTTGGGTTTTTGTAAAATAGTCGGACTATATAAAGATCACAAGCCCGACCATGTGGGTGGGAGACAGGCCGGCTGCGTGATTCACAGGTTCGGTTAGTTTCTCTATTTGTTATAAAATTATCGTATGGCTTTAGAGAATTTACTCTGTTTACTTATGATATTTAGGTGGCCTTCGTGCGATGCGAGCTTACACTATTACGTGCATGATATAACTGTTACTTACGAAGAAATGTGTATTAATAGATTTGTGAATCCTTTAACAGTGTGTGTGTAGACGCATTTACCTGCAACAAAAATAAACAGAATATAAAACTTATTAAAAACAAATAACATAACTGTTCATTAAAAATAATATTTGCGAAAATATAATTTTACGGGATGCTTAAACGGTTATAGAAACTATTCATCACGATAATATTAAGATTTTTTTTCTCAGTTCTCTATCTGCGATTAACTTACAAACTATATAAAACAGATTTAAACGGGGTTTCCAATAATGTATTACAATTATTTTAATGCAACATATAAGCTTTGTTTTATTGCAATCGGTTCTCTGTTTGAATCGGTCCATTTGTTTATATTTTTTGTGAAAGCCACTAAAACTGAATCGTAGGCATAGCAATTTAAAGCGATTATTAGTCAAAATTATCGAAGAACAAATCATGTCGGCTAAAATTACTGTAAGTAACATATAATAAACGATGTTGCTGTTGAATCCCAAAATTATTCCATAACCCACGATACTGCTTAATACAAGTTGACTCTTCATTGAACTAATAAATATTGATACTTATAGGAAGTTATCTACCTACTCAGCCATGAGCTTGTGTGATTGGACGCAGCGGGTTGTTAATAATTTCATCTATAAGCCTATCATTTCATATACTTACGTGATATGGCCTTAATAGGTTTATAATTCAGGTTTAAATAAGGTATAGAGCAACCAGGATCTGTTGGCTTGTGGATAAAATCGGAACTAACGCCGTTCGCTACCGCTAGGTAAGGGGATGATAAGATGAGGGGATGGCGTAATTCGGTACAGTTTATTATTTTTCGAAAGTTGTTTTTTTTTATTATTGAAAATGGGCTTACTCATGACATGACCTCGATCTAGTCTTGAAGACAGAGATGAGGTCGACGATGGAAAGAGCTTACCAAGAAGAAGCTTATTCACTCGCGACTTGAATAGATTCGGGTTATATGAACTCGGGAACACAGACGCAGGCAGAGAATTCCACTCTTTAGCCGTGTGCATTATAAAAGATGTTTCAAAGCGCTTTGTGCGAATGTGCGGAATATCAACCAAGTATGGGTGATATCCTGTGGTATCAACTTACGAGGAAATTGATCAACTTACGATTCCGAATCATTTACCGGTGACAGCTTTATAGCAACGAATGTTAGTGAGTAGACTTTTATCTGAGCTAATACGAGTAGATATGGCCAGAGCAGCGAACTACAATACTATAGAACGATAACTACGCTTCAAACTTGACCCCACGAAATAGTTACCCAAGTAGGCGGAGCTAAAATAGTTACCTCTCAACTACCCACTAGCTGACATTGCAGCACGCGCGCGAACCAATCCCTGCTCTCGTTCTGAATTTGAACCAATTGATTCGTATTTTGAATATACGTCCTTTTGGTTTCACGTAGGGCCACTTTTTGTGTGGAATTTGTTCTGAGTTAGAGTTCCATAGTATTGTAGTTCACTGGGCCAGAGGTCTATAAGTAACTCTGTGTCATATTGGAAAATCAAACAGCCTTGCACTCGACCCGACAGTACTGTCAAACGCTTGTGAGTACAGACACTTTGACTTTGCGGTCGATTGTAAAACTAAATCAATTATCCTTGACCAGTAAAACTACGAACTTGAACACGCGCTTTTCAACAGATTAACTCAGCAAATCCCATTCACTGAAATGTAAATTGTTTGACACAGTTGCAGTCAACAGTCAATTAAATCATCCAGCTGATAGCAGACCAATCAGTGCGCTCATTAGCCGTATAATGAACAACGAGCCATCACTATAGTTAGATACTACTGTGATACTACTATACTTAGTAGACGCGTTATAGTGCAGGAGATAGTGCAGGAGAGACAGAAACGGCATTGACTTAAATACGAGTATATCGCACAGCTTTATTTTTATTTTCTTAAACAGTTTTCTTAGGTCTAACTGATTTTTTGTCGTATCGTTTGGTTTACCTGATCGGTAACACGTACAAAGAAACCGGCCAAGTGCGAGCCGGACTCGCGCACCGACGGTTCCGTACCACTAAAGTAAAAATACCGTCTTAGTTAAGGGCGCGCAGTCACGCAAAAGTATATTAAATTCGTTCAGTTTGTTTTTTAGAATTCTTCGTGTCTTATTACTCGTATCCGATATTCTAGAACATATCTTGAAGAAGACAGTTTTGCGGCTATCTTTAGATCAACGTATAAGATTATTTATGAGCCGGTCGTGTCCCACTGCAGGGCAAAGGCCTCCCTGCCATTCTTCCACACATGTAAGATAAATTAATAAATCATAAGGTCGTCAACTCCTAGTCTATGGTGTTATTATATTACAAAGTACAGTTACTAAGCTTAAGATAACTGTTAGTGTTTAAACTGTTGTGAAGTCAACAAGCGTGGAGTTTACTAAACTAGGTAGGTATTTAGTTTTTTGCGCGTTAAAAAAGTTGCTTTAATATGCACTTTGACACGCGGTTGAGACTAACAGTTTAAGATTTGTTATTTTTTTAATTGTCAATGGTCTTTCTCTTGACCTCGATCTGAGTTCGACGATGGAAAGAGCTTGCCCAGATGAAGCCTATTCACTCGCGACTTGAATAGATTCGGGTTATATGAACTCAGGAACACAAACGCAGGCAGAGAGCTCCACTCTTTTTATCATATTCATATATTTAGTAATAAAATTAGATATTATCTTTTGTGTATCGTTTATTTTGGGATTATAGTTGGGTTATAATAGGTCTTCGACGATGATATAATCTCAGTTTCTGACACTAGATTTGAAAATGATATTTCACGTCTAATAATTATAACAGAATTGATACCTACTTAACTTCAAAAGAACAGATTCTTACGCAATTTTTTTAAACCTACATTTCTATGTACCGATAGAAAAAGGCATGAAGCCGGAGCAGAAACAGGTACAAATATCCCCTCGCAGGTACTTTATCGACAGGTTATCGATACCTACGTATCTCGAGTTCTTGCAACCTTGAATCTTGTTAATGAAAATGTATAAGGCGTAACCGCTTCCATTCATTCAAGACATTCACGTCGATCAAGACATATTTCTTATAAGCGAGCTTGTGTACTTTTTGTACCTTTTCTACTCGTTCTTTGTTTTGGAATGGATGAACTGTAATGAGTTTCCTTTTAATAATGTTTCCATCTGAAAAGTGTTTTAAAAAGGCACGTATTTTTTCTCCGCAAAAATGAAAGCAGCCAACAATTAACTTTTGTACGAGTAACAGTCAGGAAACATATTCAAAATGTCGGAAATGTCAGTCGCACTTTTGGGATCGGCCACTCATTTACTCTTGCTGAATAATAGCCGCTGAATTTTTTAACGAAGCAAATAGTCGAATTTTCAGCGTGTCTGCGTTTTAAATCTCTGTCCATAAATTATTTTGGGCGGGAAAATAAAATGGCGACTGGGGAAACGAATTTATTTAATTTACTTACAAAGAATTTTAAAATTTATGTTCTGTACTTTTCCGATGGTTGCTATATTGGCTGCACAGATCTACTTCCACCTTTCAAATAAACATTTTTATATATATTTTATAGGTAAAAACTGGCCCGATCTTATTCGATCTGGTCATTTTGTATAGAGATATATGATAAAATTGTAAACAAGGTTGCGGCAAGGCCGTTTGCTGTAGTGTCGTCAGCATCGACATTTTTAATGGTTAAACTATACATTTATTATTACATATTAGTTTAAGAAAATCCAAAGAAACATTTTAGATACTTAATTATAAAGCAAAATTTACAAAAAGCTAGGCAATTACAGTAGGTACCTGAAGGAATAAGGTCTTAAAACGGTATAGTACGAAAATTGCCGAAAACGGCTTTCTTTATTTCCAACATAAAAAAGACATGTAAATCGCGCTACTAACTCAGTTAACAAAGACAGACATTCAAAATCGCAAGTCCGTTAGAAATTAACATGTAAGGAAACAATACCTGTTCAATGTCAACCCAAACGTGCAAATGGAAGGTCTTTCACACTTAGAGATCAAAGGTTTTACAAAGACGCATAGAAAAAGTAAATTTGTAAAGGCAGTTTTGCGCTCTTAGGGTTAAACTGCAATCACACCTTCCTTAATTCAGAAACTAATTCAGCATACATTTCTTGTTGGAGTAAGGATATTGGAATTAACAGAACCAAGCCTCCCAGCAATGTATGCTGCATTCGTGTTTGAATTGAGGAAGGTATGATTGCGGCTTTACTGTCCACGTAAACCGCACTTCATACGCATGCTTTCGGCTTGCTTGCATCTAGCATTTTGAAAACAAAGGTGTGTCCACGGAGTGACGTCATATTTGCATATCATCATTCTTTTTGCAAAATGCAAGTAACCGTAAAATAACGAAAGGGTGCGTTTGAAATGCGGTTTACGTGGACTGTAGGCCTCACTTTTGCTTGGAAATGGAAATACGAAAATTATTTATTTATTTATTTTATTTCATTCAGATCAACAGCTATACCTATATGAATAGGTATATAATACTTAAAATAATAGTACCTGGGCGACCGAGCTATGCTCTGTATAATTAAAATATCATCGGATGACCAAGCTATGCTACTCAACAACAGATGGCGCTGTAAGTTTCTTAAACGCACTAAAACGCGCAAAGAAATTCTTAAAAAAACGGTGAAAACGAATTTCCCCAGACATGAGACCTAGCTAAATCGATTTTTCGCCCCCGAAAACCCCTGTATAGTAAATTTCATCGAAACGTGAGAGCCGTTTTCGAGAAACCGATTACAAACAAATATTGCTCGTTAAATGGTATAGGATAAACAAAGCCATTTATAGGTATCGCAGTTAAATCGTTGAGTAAAAACTAAAAACGTTAATACGTACAGGTAAATATTTAAGTACCTATCAGTATCAACATAGCTGTATAGCCTCGACCTTCCCCCAACGCGAACGCGCTAATCTGTAGCAGACACGAGTGTATGTATGGAAGTATGTAAGTACAGTAACTTCCGATATACAAGATAACCTTATCTACTGAAACTAAAACGTACACCACTGTTTGGAAAAAAATCAGTTCAAAAACTAGAACCCGACTACTAGCAAATCTTGCTCTGATTGAATGATTGATATAATTGATTTTTTATTTCAATTATTTTGGGGTTGTAAATACTTAAAAAAAACCGGTCAAGTGCGAGTCGGACTCGCGCGCCGAGGGTTCCGATATACCTATAGTATTTTTGGAAGCAATAAAGTCCATTTTCAGGACCGCAAAACTAAATTTGTTTGTAAAGGTTTTTTGCAGATTTCTGAAAAACTGTGCAACTTAGAAAGATCGTTTTATTTTTGCTGTAAAGTTTACATAAACCTCTGTCAACTGTAATTAATTCAGATTTTCCCTTACTCAAACTTCGGAGATAAGGGGGGGGGAATGGTATTTTTTTTGACATTTTTCATCATAACTTGAAAACTAAGAAACTTAAAAAAATACAAAAATATATTTTAAAATTTACAAGTAAAGCCCTTTCATATGATACCCCACTCGACCTAGTAGCGACAATTTGAAATTTGGCCCCCCCTATTTTGGCCCCCTTTACATTAATAATCATACTTTTTTCAAAAAATTTTCATGTGCAATTAAGTTGGGCAACTATATTCTAAAACTATTCCAAATTTCAGCTCGATAGCGTAAGTGGTTGCTGAGATATAGAGGTGTGACAGACAGACGGACAGACAGACAGACAGAGCGGCACCATAAGGGTTCCTTTTTTTTACCATTTTGGTATCGGAACCCTAAAAAGCTAACAATATAATAGGTCTTTACCTATGAAATTGCCGTTTTGTATGGCGAATTTTAGGTAAACTCAATTTTCAGTTACTAACATTTTTGCATTTTTCTTAGGAATTATAAATCCAATTTCTTTTATTTTTTTAAGCATTATTGGGAAAACATTAAGCTAAAATAATAACAAATCTAATGATGAAATCGGACGACATTTAAGACGAACAATTTTCGAACCTTTAATTTTATATATAAAACTAAAAATAAAAACTTTATTTTATGCGTAAATTGATAACCTTGAAGTCAACTTTCAAATATAAGACAAATGAAAAAAAAATAGCATTAGAATTATAGGAATTATGAACTCATTAATCTGTAAGAACATTTCGGCAATTTTATAGGTAAAGACCTATTATATATTTTTGAAATGTGCTCATTAAGCCCTCTCATTTGATACCCAACACGGTACGATTAAAAAAAAATTTTTCTCGTCCGTGACTTTATCTCCTATAGAGGACGCCACATTCAATTAAACAAAACTTCTTGTATACTATATGTATACTAAAATACTTGAATAAAGTTCTTGAAAATTAAGGAATTATTCCAATAAAAAAAGATAAAAAGCCGCAATTTTTTTCTACCTTTATAAGTAAATCCCTACTATAAGTAAAACAAGTACGTAAACAAGTAAAAGTAGCAACTAACGGAGTAGCGGAATAACTGGTTGACTGTCCCAATAGAAGAGTAATCCATCAAGGCCTTCGATCATACAAAGTTAGATACAGACGCAATCAAGATTCGAACGAAAAAGTTTCCCATTTTCTTGTGTTCTTAACTTGAAATTTCAAAGTTTAAGTTTCCTGAGCTATAAAGCGACTGAGAGCACAGAAAGGAATAAGCCTTTTTTATGGTGCCATTTTTTTGAGCAGCAATCGTGCATCTACCGAAATGTATGATCTGTTACTATTCTTGATATCTATTATTTATTAATGTTTATCTTGAAATAGTATAAGTAACTGGATAGGGAAATAGCTGCTGTAGCTTATGGCAAATGAAAACAATGAACTCACGTTATGACGTTGCCAACGTTTTTCAAGGTCTCTCTAAAAGGTTCGCACGTTCAAGATATCTGATCCCGTCTAAGTTTTACTAGATCATCTGGATTGATTGGATCCAACGGATTTAACCTTCAGTTCTAACTAAGGTTAAAGGTCAAAGGTTGATATCAGAACTTCAGAAGCGATTTCAGACAAAGAACAAACATAGGATGCGTTTCAATGAAGCATCAACGTTTAAAACTTAAACTGTATTTCTGGAAATAACACTCCCAAGCATACTTTCGAATTTTACGTCCTTTCGAGTTTTTACTACCTTCCGAAAGTAAACAGATGAAACAGAACGGATGAAAATATCCAAACACGAGCATGACATAAAACATTCAATGCTATTCCACATATCAAATGCGCCAGAAGCTTAGAGGGGCGCGATATATCTAAAACACCGAGCCGCTAAATCAACGTCACTTGCGCCCCGTGGGAGTTGGCTCCTGTACAGAAAAATCTAGTTGGATATGTTTGATCTGAGTGATCTAAAAGATATACTAGGTGATTGATAGTTTTGGGTGGACAGGGATGGAATCAGGCGTATCTAGATGAAATTTTCGCCACTATGAGTGATTGATTACGAAGAGACATTTTTTGCTTGTTTTTCTGATAGTCGCCAGATATTAAGTCCCTTGATTAAGACAGTGCTTATGTTACCCTTCGTGTAAAGAGCATAGAGCATAAGGTTTACTTATTTTAAATGCTCATACTTCTGATTTATGTTTAATTTTTTGCCTAATTATAAGTATCGCACTAAGACTCGGAATAAAATAAACAGCCTAGAGCATCATTCGAATAAAAATGGGAGTCTAAAATTGTCTATATTTTCCTAATATTTTGAATAGGTACTTTCCTTGGAACTTCAACGTTGCATGACAGTCAACTTTTCATCTCGAGAAAACCTGATTGGCAAATCCAGCCCTGGCGAATTATTGATAGTTTCAGAAGGCGCCGGAAGGGACACTGACAGATGGACCCGCAATGAGACGGTGTCGTATTATTCATGAGAAAAATGCTAAATTGGTCCCTGAGAGAGTAGAAAGGTCCGGCATATCCAATATACATAAAGATTATCATAAGAAGGCTATCGGTGGCCGGAAGACGCTCATTTTGATATCCAGTCAGACCACGTTAAACGCTGTGCAGGCGAGTAAAGCCGCTATCACACCATCTTTAACTTAGTTAAACTGATTCGGCACACATTGTTCGTTGAAGTAGGGATATTGGAATGAACAAAACCAAACCTCCCAGAAATGTATGCCGAATTAGTCATTGCATTTAGGAAGGTGTGATTGCGGCTTAAGTCACCCCAACTTTTTTAAGTTTATATTTTTCAAACTTGATGTAGAGGCGTCTAATTCATCATTTACATACCTAGGTCTTCATAATATTACACCCTATTGACACAAAAATTGGCCACTAATATTTTTTGGGATTAAAGGTTCTAAAGTGGGGACCACGAACAGTTTGTATATTTTGGAAAATCAATTTAAAAAAGAAACTGGAAGACATAAAAAAAACTGGAAGACGTACCGAATGCAGGCAAGATAGTCTGATCTGGTCAAGGTCGCGGGAAGCCGCTGGATGCGAGCAGCGCAGGACCATAGTCGTCGTGGAGATCTTTAGGGGAGGCCTATGTCCAGTATTGTCCACCATTGGACGTCTTTCGGCAGATATGATTATGATTTTTTGGGATTGAATTAAGTACAGAATAAATCGAATTGCGCAGGTATATGGCCTTGACCTCAATGTGATATTTGTTCA
This sequence comes from Athrips mouffetella, assembly GCA_947532105.1. NCBI lineage: Eukaryota > Metazoa > Arthropoda > Insecta > Lepidoptera > Gelechiidae > Athrips > Athrips mouffetella. The sequence continues at coordinate 7,860,472 of OX383960.1, read as the reverse complement.
CTAGCAATTATCATCAAGTTTTTCCACTGAAATTGATTGCGTTATAAAATGTGTCATAAAACGCCGATTTTACTACGTGTAGTAATAGCTTCTGAGCGCAGCGGCGATATTAGACAAAATTATCCACTCTCGCCTTCTAAGTACAACGTGTAAGATGAAAGTACAGGAAGCGAGGGAAGTATGTCAAGATCGTAGCAGGTGGAGGACTGTGGTCTCTGCCTACCCCGATGGGAAATAGGCGTGATGTTATGTATGTATGTAAGTTGCAGCATTTGCTATTATGTACCACGTAAGTACTAAATTATAACCAAAATACATACATGTATTACCTAGATAGGTGGTTTACCTACTAAGTAAGTAAACCCACTCAAATGCAAACCTACCCTTATTATACGCAATTATATATTCAATAGTAGCAAATGACAAATAAATTACCAATGCAAACTAAAATAAGCATTGTATACAACCGATACTAAATACAGTTTTCGATTTCAACAAAAACGCAAACATTTCTAGCGATAAAAAAATAACAACAAATAGGGACGATCGTCTGCTCACGAGATAAAAATAACGTCGCAGGCGCGTCGACGGGTAAACAAACTTAGATAACACAAACACTTGCATGAACGTAATCTTCACAAATCACAAAAAGTACTCGTGGAGGTGTAATGCTCTCTATTCTTATCTGTGGGTGGGCGTGCGTTTGAATAATGCATTGACTATCGATTGCAACTTGCAATTATTATTTTTATCTACTCTCATGTTGTAAATCCTCAATAATGCGTTCAGAACTTGTAGGTTACCATCTTCATAATGACAATCTGTGCCTAGAAACACTCTTAGCAGCAATTTTAAACAGTAAGAAAAGGTAGAGTAGATAAAGTTGTATATGGAACTCCACATGATTAGGTATAAAACACTCGTGTTATCTATTATGAGATGCTCGCCTGCCTGCGTCCCAAAAACCGGCACTCGAGTTTTATACCCCTCATTATAATACCGTTGCATAAACTACTATTTTTCGTTTTTTATGATGAATGTCACTTTCCTTTTGCTTTCCCATGGTGAATCAATTGGAAGTGAGAACAATCATTGTTGTTTATTGAATTCACAATAATGTAATCTAAGATTAATGGAATGCGTGAACGGATTCAATAAAGGATATTGGTAACATTGATAAATTATCAATTGGGATGTTTCCCTGGTCAAAAATAAATAATTGTTAACATCTAAGAAAGAATCAAGTAAAAGACAAACTAATAAACCGTTTTGCGTTCAAAGTATGTATAGTTTTACTTTATGTGAAAAATTTAGGGTTAAGAAGTTCGTTCATACACGACAACGACGGCAGGAAATTATGACGTATCAGTTTTAGAGTTTCATACAAAATCAAAGAAACATTCTAGTTTGACGTATAAGCGTAGGAATTCGACTAGTTTGGAAACTCGCGGACTGCAATTTTATTTTTGTGTTTATTTGGGTTAACAAACAGTGATCACAATGTGTTCTTATCTACTATATATGTTACCGTTACTGTGCGGAAATCAGGTAATCTGCAGATTACCTAGTTAATCTAGGGATTACCTGGCAGAGTCTGTTAAAGTGCGAAAAATTGTTTCAGTTCGCAGAATAACTAGGTAATCTGCAAATTATTAGAAACTAAAAAAAAAAAATTTTTTCAAGATTTCATTTTACCATTTGGTCGGCGTGGATGAAATATATATCCGAACTAAATTATAGCTTTCTAGTATGTAATTTTGGTATTTCAGTAATTAGGGTCTAGCTAAGCCGCGGACAGACAGACAGACGGACATGACGAATATATAAGGGTTTCTTTTTGACTACGGAACCCTAAAAACGGAGAAAACGATTTTTTTTAGACATGAAATCTAGCTAGATCGGTTTTTCGCCCCCGGAAACTCCCGTATACTAAATTTTATCGAAATCGTAAGTGCCGTTTTCGAGAAACCGATTACAAACTTGCTCGTTTATTAGTTTAGGATACGGGCGCAGTGTAGAATGGAGAATATATAACTTACGTGAGTCACCAGGATATAGGAAATTGATCAGACGCAGTCCTTCACACACATTCAAACAATGCAAGTGCAACACACCTACTGCCAACTCATTCCATATTTTATGTCCATAATCATAATAATATTATACATACCCAGAAGAATAAAATTGTAAAAGAACGTGCAGACAATTTTTATGAAGAGGTAATATAGCTTGAATGTTACGGGTTTTAAACTTATCGATATCTGTTATAGTTAGCTACATCAACATAGTGTAAAGCGTCCCATAGAATATCAACTGCTGGACTAGGAGCTCTCCCAGAAATGCGCTATAAAAATTCGTGTATAATTTTCACCACGCTTTTTAGCGTTGTGGATGGCACAATGAACCTGCGGTATAGTTGGTGATCGTGGTATCGTAGGATAAGCAGAAGGTTACCGCTACCCATCCTCCGAATCTAAATTCCTTTGTTGCCTTTTACGACATCCACAGGATGAGATGGGGTGAACTGTAGGAATATGTGATCTCACGTGATACTGTCTAGAGTCAGATCTCTAGACACACAATAAAACTAAAACATATAACGCTTGCTCGGAGAGACAAAAAAGGCAGAACTATAGTACTTATCTAGTCCCTGGGCAGAACAGAATATTTCATTGATCTTTGTTTAAAATTGGAATCCAAGCTCCTATCTGAGGTAAGCAAAGGTTGCATTACATGAATGAACAGCATATCGGTAGTACATAGACTACAATAAGTATCTGCGATTGGCAGCATTGAAAAGCAGTGTGCTGAATTTTAATTTTCAAAGAGCAAAAAGAGAGACCGTGATTGCAATTACGATCTCGCTATGATTTCTATTGAACCTGGAAATTGTGATTAAAAGAATATTTTGTCTGTATATTCGAATGATTCTCGAATAGATTTTGATTAAAGTACGTATACCGGAGTTCACGAAGGAGTCATGTGTTTTGTAAACAAAATCATAACCTCAAAAACATGTAAAATGTGTTAAAAATTTAGATATTTCTGGTATTCTGTATGTAAAATAATAGAGTAAGCGTTTTTCTGCGTGTCTATTGTGGTAACAAACGTCTACCACGTATAATTTAAGATAAATCTTTTCTTAACTAAAAATTTTTGTTTACAAAACACCTATTATAAATAAAAGTTAGGATTCAATAGTAAATCTTAAGATATGGGCACTTAGATCGGGTTTTTACAATAACACGGGGTGTGACGGATAGCTTGCCGAAAAATAAAAGGGCAAATCGATCAGTAAACGTAATTGAACGATGTCAGAAAATAAATCGTTATTATTTTATCACTCCATCTGTGCATGTAACTGAACAACTTTTGCCAAAATCGACTTCTAATACAAACTCTATCAGCTGACAGCATATTTTGTATGGGTGGTTGAAAAATTTGTCGTATTTCAGTATTTCGACCTATGTTCCTTGGGAAAAGTTGTTCAGTTTCATCGGAAGAACGATGTTTTAAAATATTTGGTATTAAAAAAATGAGATTGCATAAAAAAATGCGAGAAACTGTCTTTGGCCGGTCGAAATTCTATGCGAAGACCCACTAGGCTTACAATAACGTCTTTTGGGCTGTCAATAAAACGAACATGCCACTGGCATCAGGCTGCGTCTGGCTTGTGGCTGTGCAATATATTTCAGTGAAACTGGTGTCCGAATAAAGCCGGGATGTTCGTCCTTACGTGACCTAAAGAGAAATGGCATCAGTACCCTCATACCTAGAATACCACCACGGGAGAGCAAGTTAAGGAATATATGCGGCACTCTGGTTGATGAGGATTGTGAGTGGTGTCAGGAATATGTTTTTTTTTTTCAAAAAATTTACTTACAAGAAGTAGTTACCGAACTAGTGCTATTCACTTACCGTTTTTTAAATTTTTATACGGCCTATAAAAAGTATATTTGCCAGCAAGGAGTTTTACATTCTAAGAATATTTAAAAAATAAAAACTACAGAGCAATTACAACTAAGGCTCTTTTCAATCCCAAAGAGAAACGAATTACATGTGATTTGTACCTACCTAATAAATAGGATAAGTAGGTCCATAACAATATTATTACCAAAGTACCAAGACCAAATTTTTCTAAGGTACTGTGTTCAAATCGCAATAATCCTAGAATATTTAACCGCTCATGCATTTAAACGAAAAGTCGAAAGGAATAATCCTCTGCGAGACGAACGTGAATCCTCGCAATCCCAGGCCCTTCTAAATTATTCCGGCCTACGACCTTAATGAATAGTTAAAGATACGGGTGGAATACATGCATAATACGGTTTCTATGATAAGAAAAAGTATTTCGGGTTGGCTATTTTATGATGATAAAAAGAATATTTATTTTAGATAAGTAACTGAGAAAACGAATTTTCCCAGACGTCAGGCTTGCCTTGGTCAATTTGCTTAAATAAAATTTTAAATCGTTAAAATCGTTTTTGAGAACGCGATAACAAACTAAAGACTATAACAGGTAAGGGGATAAGAAAAACCGGCCAAATGCGAGTCGGACTCGCGCACGGAGGGTTCCGTACCACCACGTAATATTAATTGTATGAGTTAAAATTTCAGTAACTTACTGTGCTAGATTTTTTGGGTCCGACTCGCGCTTGACCAGTTTTTATTTTATGTTGTTATTTCATAGCTTATGCACTATAAACATACCAATTTTCACGTTTATGAGTGATCCCGTTTTTAAGATAGAGCTAAAACAAAAATCGCCTTTAAAAACAGGTCTTTAGTATGGAAGCCCCAGTTAAATTATTACTTTTTTTTTGTTTTTAGTATTTGTTGTTATAGCAGCAAGAGAAATACATAATCTGTGAAAATTTAAACTGTCTAGCTATTACTGTTCACGAGATACAGCTCAAACAAAATTTTGTAAAAACAGCTGACTTTGACACTTATTCCTTTGACATCTTTGACATCATATTCCTTTGTTTAAAATATTTTTTAAAACAAAAAATAAAATATTTATCTACTCAACGAGCTCTAAACAACGATACCCAACTCGATGGGGTAGGTCAAACTTTTTTTTACGCTCCCTTTAGCTGTTTGGGAGCCCCCCTTAATTTCTACCTTTTTTTATTTTTAGTATTTGTTGTTGTAGCGGCAATAGATATACACAATTTGTGAAAATTTCTAATTATCACGGTTCATGAGATACAGCCAGCTGACAGACGGACCGACAGACATCGGAGGCATATCAATAGCGTCCCGTTTTTTACCCTTTGGGTACAGAACCCTAAAGAGTACTGCAAATCTACAAACCATGACCCAAGGAACATCGAAATTTGACAAAATCCTAGATTTTTTATCTAAAACTTAAAAAAAAAACCGGAAGAAGACAAAATCCAACCTAAACTAATCCAGGTTTTTGATTTGGTTTTGAAACGAACTATTCTAATGAGATACTTATAAGATGTTGTCACAAAACTGCGACGTTATATACAAATATTGCTTGTTATAAGATTATATACGGATACGTTGGTACAAGAAATGTCAATGCGGAAAAGTAGTAGGAAAGCCATAGGAAAGCAGTAAACTTGGGATAAGAAATAGAAAAATCACGATCGAGTAAATCGTTTCCTCTCCATTGGGCAGAAAAATAACGAAATGACGAATGCGGATTTGATGAAATGAGGAATAAACTGCGAATTAGGAATCCAATTCATCTTGACGGTTTTATAGTCTACTTAACAATAAAAAAGTAAGTACTCAGAGCCCAAATAAAAGATACCTACAGCGATATATTTATATCAGTAGATTTAGGATCGAACTTATCTAGCATAAAACGAGTACCTACCCAAGGTATTTTATTGACCCTATGTTGCAGATTACTGTCTTGTGTTGATCTTGTTTGCTTTTTATCTAATTGAGAAGTTGTATATTTTCTTGAATTTGTAGGAAGGTCAGAAATCACTGCTCATCATTATTATCAGTCGAAAAAATTGCGCTTCTAAAACCATAACAATTGCTTAGCTACGAATAGTACAGTCAACGACAGAACAAGCTTTACACTGACCAGTGCAACTCTGGCTCGTACACACGGCCGCACATCGGTAGAAACACTTTTGGACCTTATGGCGTGGTAATAGAGTAGAAAAAGTTTCTACCGACAAGCGGTTAACCGTACGTCTATACGGACCAGAGTCCCACTGCGAGTGTTGTCTTGCTCTCTATGGGGATTGGGGAGCAAAGAGCAAGAGGCATAAATTCGGTTATGGTTGGCCACCCTAAGGTTTCAAGTGCTTCAACAAGATTTACGAAGATAGTAGACATTACCATAGCAAGCATTTCCACAGCTGAGCTTAGGAAATCGTACGAAGGCAAAACGGTATCAAAAATCACTGCTTAACTTTATATAGGTAAGTTTTTAGTTACAAGATATAAGACAGTAACCAAGTATCGCGTGACACAGGTAGCTTCTGAGAACCAGATCGATACAACATTTTAGTACCTATCTAGCTAAAAATAGGAAAACACCTTCACAACTTCTTAAGCACGAATTGTAAGACATTTTAAAAGGGTCTACTATTACATATTCTAATTGCTGTAATTGGGGCTCTTAACTGTTCTCACCGAGGAGTAAGCAACCCGCCCCAGTTTTCATAAACAAAGATAAATCAGCACATTTTCCCTTATTTCTAAATCAGCCTTAAACTATGATAAAGTGTTGCCGATAAATTTTTATTTTGCGCGCTAACCGCGGCCGAAAAGGGAGTAATCCCTGAATCCGAGCGCTTTGTTGAAAATAAGACAATTATTACGTTTATTTTGGTGAGGGAGGCCTAAGAAATCATGCCTTTATGGGAAACTTCACAATAACGCCCAAAGAAAATAGCCCTCCTGTCGGGCAGAGATATTGTAAATCGGAAGTATAATTTAGTTTATGCATGGTTTCGGTACAAAAATGAAAAGTAGGTAACATGAAGTTGCAAACAATCTGATTACTTCAACTACTAGTTTACTAGTATTATATGATCTGTGCTTCAACTATCAATTTATTGTAATATATCTAGACACACGACTTTGTGTCAGCTAAGTACCCGAAAGAAAAGAGCAACGCGACGCACCGGCCTTGTGTGTATTCACACGAGCCATTCCATGCCACTTCCACAAACTTAAAAATTTATTTGATTTACAGATTTGCGATTAGGATCTCTTATTTCGCCATACATGTAGTGGCACATAACTCATAACAAATTTTCTTTAAAGGCAGCTGAAGAACGATAAACACTACTGCAGCTATGATCTAAATGAACTTCTGTAGAAAGTGGTACCTATTTAGATCTCACTTTTATAGGCGAAGCCGTCGCGTGGAACTTGGCCCCGTTTCACATTTGTTATTGGTGGGATCTAATATTACAACATTGTACTTTTACACTGTTAGTACAGGCTACCCACCAACAGATGGCGCTGTAGGATTTGTCTACAACGCGATATTTTACTAAAATTCTTAAAAACACGGGGAAATCGAATCTTCCCAGACATGAGACATAGCTAGATTGATTTTTCGCCCCCGAAAACCCCCGTATGGTTTTCGAGAAACCGATTACAAATAAATATTTGTACCTATTATATATATATATATACATAAATATTGCTCGTTTAATAGTATTACTTTACACCTTATAAAACCATCATATATTTATAACCTAAGAGTCAGTCTGACTGAATACAAGGGTCGAATACAAAATGAATAAGCCGCAGGCATTATTTCGATTTATAGTAGCGGCAAACAATCGAAACGAGTTATCGAAATATCCGCTGAAATTCTCTAGGATTATATAGAAACGTTCGATTGTCCCGAACTGGGTTTGTGGTTAGCAAAGTTTATTGCTTTCTGATACAAACTTGTGTTGTGGGTGCGTGAATGTGCCACTAAATTTAACCCCTAAGCGAAGGATATTTTAGTTAAAGGTTGTGACTATTTATCACTGTAGACGAATAATTTAGATTAAATGGTCATTTAGAATAGGGTTGACACTTTAATGCCCCAATTAACAGTTAGATAACTTAGGTTTTATTATACGTAGAAAATCTTCTAACAACATCTACGCTGGTAATATTTTTTTCACCACAATAGCTCTGAAAACTTTGATGTATCGGTCGAAATCTAAGAACAAATATAAAGGCCGCTAACGTAGAAATGGGTTAGGAGATTTTATCGGCGGATATTCAAAGCGTAAAAGTTATTTTTGGCTGCTAGCGTGGAAAAGGTTTTTGAGATCAGAACGTGATGAAGAAAAATGATATAAGGTATTAGCGCTATTCGTTATAATTTTCCTCGCTGTAGTGAGGTGAAAAACTATTTCGCTTCTCATGGCTTGAAATTCTCGCTACGCTCAGGATTCTTGTTTAGAACCACTCACTTCGCCCATGGCTCAATCCTAGAATCCTTCGCTTGTTCGAGTTTCAACACAAGGCACTCACGCCATATAAAATTTTTACTGTCTATAGGTGTCTCACAAGGCTCGTTTGGCTGTTCATGGGGGAGTTTTGGTACCAACACTGATGTATGGCAGTGAAAGCTGGGTATGGCAGAAGAAGCATGAAAGTAGAATTAATGCAGTGGAAATGAGAGCGCTAAGGAGTATGATTGGTGTTAAATTGAGTGACAGGATAAGAAATAGTGTAATAAGAGAACGGTGTGGCGTAAAAGAAGACGTAAAAATCGAGAAAGGGATGCTGAGATGGTTTGGTCATGTAGAGAGGATGAATGAACGAAGATTGACGAAAGAGATCTACCAGGCGAGAGTGAATGGAAACGTTGGAAGGGGAAGGCCTAGGCGAACGTACCAGGACCAAATTCAGGACGTTCTGAATAAAGGCCAGGTTAAAAGTACCCTAAACCGACGAGCATGTATGAAAGGATTGATGAAAGTACAGGAAGCAAGGGAAGTATGTCAAGATCGTAGCAGGTGGAGGACTGTGGTCTCTGCCTACCCCAACGGGAAAGAGGCGTGATGTTATGTATGTATGTATGTATGTCTTGCATAACAAATAACTATTAATATAGAAGTAAAATAAGCGTGGGAATTCCTGTAGAAAATTCAATAAGTAATCTGTAATATTCAATTTCAGAGACGATAAACGTAAACATAATATAGAGTCAACTGCTTAGCGCGTCTAAAGTTCTAAACTTCGTTCAGATGCGCTTTACTATCTCGAGTACGCAATTAGTTTGACGCTAGCGGCCTCTTAAGCAACTAAATGTGTACTTTACCGTGCTACACTTTAAATTCCAGCAGCATGTCAGCCAAATTTGAGGTGAACGACGTTTTAATTAAATGAGAACGGGGAGCAACTTGGCAAGAAAGTTTAGCTTGATTAATTCGAATTAGAAATTATTAAGTTCATGCCAGGAATATCAACAATGTAGAGTAGTCGTCAAGCTTACGCTATTAGTAACATAACAACTATAGTACCTATTGGACTGTAGTTACTTTGTCCTTACATATTTACAGATTGTAACATTTCTTTTTTAAACTGGTTCCTTAATCACCTCTATGATGCACATATGGCAATAATTAGTTACACATTTAATATTATCCTTTTAATCATAAAATATATATTTTTTTATTATGTCAAAGAAATTATTTCTTTATCACCTTTATCTGCATACCTCGTCATAAAGCCGAGATACCAAAACACTCAAAGCATATTTCTATTTTTTGAACCAGGCGCTCCTATTTAATTAATCGTTGTAGAACACCAAATTGGAAGAATTCTCCTTGCTCCGGAATTTCGTCGCCAAATTCTTATCGCATTTTATTAAGTACCGCGCCAGTTCGGTTGAAGAAGCCTAATATTCTCATTTGATACCAACTTCTCTACTTTTATTTTTACCGTCTTTAAAGGTAATACAAACAGGTGCTTAATTATACCAAACAACGTAACAATTATACTGTAAAATATGATTGTAATCTGAGATCGATTTTAGAGCAGATTGATTTTGTCTTTGATTAAGCTTTTTCATATGTATCTAATCTTTTCCATCTCTGACGCATAGATTAAATGACACTAAATGCAATCTTCGTAGGAAAGTAAATCATGCATTATTTATTCCATGCTTATTCCTTACACTTCCACTTTCGATATTATTATTTACAAATTACGTAAAATTGGATGACTGAAAAATCGGTACTGGATCCTGTAAAGCTCAATGTAGTGATGAAACGTCTGATTTGATCCCGGCGACACTGACAACATTCGTTTTGTCGATACTCGACAATCGAACTTTACGGCGGCTGCAACGACAAGAATAGGATGTATGACTGGCGTGTTGTGTTGGCCCAGTAATAGTGATCCTGCTTATTACTTCGTAAGTCTTGAGTTCGATCCCCGCTCAGGGCAAACATAGGTGTTTTTTTCTGTTATTTATGTATGTCGCAGGCAAAGCGTATAATTCACCGTTTAAACGGCGGGCAAACTGTAAACGGTCGGCAAATTGTAAAAAGGCGCCGGCAGATTTTAAAAGGGGATCACTGGTGCATTTTATGTTCGTTAGCCACGGTAAACCCAACCTAATCGATCCCGAGCAGGGATCAGTTAGGTTGGGTTAGAAACGAATTACGCGCCATTTTGTGAAATGCCGCGGCATTATGTAAAAATTTTTCGGCATTTTGTAAATGCCTAGGCAAACTGTGAAACGACGAATTATACAATTTGCCTGCAACATGTATATTAATCTGTGATACCCAAAGCCAAAGTACAGGCTTTACCGTGTATGGAATTAGATGACCTTATGTAAATGTTCCCATATTATGATACCACGATTGTAATGTGTAATGTCCATTGTAACCACAAGGAATAAGTGACTTTTACATACATACATAACATCACGCCTTGTTCCCGTCGGGGTAGGCAGAGACCACAGTTCTCCACCTGCTACGATCTTGACATACTTCCCTTGCTTCCTCAACTTTCATCAATCCTTTCATACATGCTCGTCGGTTTAGGGTACTTTTAACCTGGCCTTTATTCAGAACGTCCTGAATTAGGTCCTGGTACGTTCGCCGAGGCCTTCCCCTTCCAACGTTTCGTTCTCTTATCACACTATTTCTAATCCTGTCACTCAATTTCACACCAATCATACTCCTCAACGCTCTCATTTCTACTGCATTAATTCTACTTTCATGCTTTTTCTGCCATACCCAGCTTTCACTGCCGTACATCAGTGTTGGTACCTGGTTGGTGACTTTTAGTTGACCTAATAACTAAGAAGGAGGTAATTATTTCATTTCACTTGTTTTGTCTTGCATTTAGGGGTTACCATTGAGGTATACAAGGTGTAAAAAAATAGTAAGCACTATTTTAGCGTGTTTCTAAGACCGTGAAATTCCGTGACAGTGACTTCTCCCAAGGAACATAGATCGAAATACGAAACAAAAGTAAGCTCCCCATAGACTGCGCAAGCTGATTGCTCATTTGGCTATTTTGTATGGGAATTCGACCTATGTTTCTTATTGAAAATTGTTCAGTCTCATTATCTAAGTAACAGGCTAAAAGAGTGCTTAAATTTTTTTTACACCCGATATTTACGTATACACAGATATACAAAAATTCAGAAAAAATAAAAATTTTCTTTAATAATTAAGAGGACTTAGGTTATCTTACATTAACAATATTCGTAAAATAGGCATGCTGTACCTGGATATAAGATGGTGGATGGTGGAATATACCGTCCCCAAGAGTAAAAGAGTTCATCACAGGTACTGAATACCACTCTTCTAAAGCAGCTCTACTATAACAACAGTGAAGTGTGGGTATATTCGTGTCGCATTCAGTGCAAAATGAGGTCGTGCACAAAGAGATTGTTAGGCTCCTCGGGAAATCACGAGCGGTAAGGCTTCGCTGAACTAAGACTAGCGAAAATAAGGTGCTATGTGTTGTGTGGAAGAAAGGAGGCTGATAACAGCTAAATACGCTTCACTTGAGCAGTTGTTTAAAGAAAAGTGTTGAATATATGACCGTGAAAAAAAAATAGTGATAATCAATAGCACACCCTCATTTTTTATCATATTTTAAAAGGTGGTTCTGTCCATGAAACTAAACAAGTTTTTCCACAGAACATAGGCCGAAATACGAAAAATAATTTTCGGCTTCCGATACAAACTGACAGTGCAAATTTTGTATGGGAGGCAGAATTTTTTTTTGTTTTCGACCTATGTTCTTTGGGAAAAGTTATTCAGTTTCATGAGCAAAAACGCCTTCTAAAATATCCGGGGTGATAAAAAAATAACGCTCCGTATAAATAAAGTGAATGTATTATGTATGTGTTAGTGTATGTATAAGTAGTGTATGTACAAAATAAAATAGAAAAGAATAAATAGTAGATTAGTAGCCAAGGGCTGTAAAGCATCAATTGCAGTATTACCCTAGAGCGCTAATTGGTCACCTACAAGCCCCATTTGGGGGTAATAAGGACCTACTTACCGAATATGAGAGATGTAAAATAAAGTTATTAAATTATGTGTTAATCTTCTGCCAAGATTACTTCAGCTATAAAGAAAAGAAATTACAACAGACAAAGAAAGCAAGTCTAATTTTCAACAGTTCCGGGAAGTTTAATCTGAATTCAGAATACCTGCTTTATCTTAAGGGCTGCTACCGGAAACATTTGTACATTTTTATGAGGCAGTTAACCTTAGGATGAGACCGTTAGTAAAATATAATATACCTGAGGTGAGGCTTAATAAATATCTTTTCTTAGAGAAGACTTTCTGGAGAAAAATGTATGTGCCTTTACAAAAACAATATATTCAGGCGGAGCCGTATTATATTTGTTTGCTGACTCCGTACATTTTAATTCTATAGGAATCTTTTTGCACAGTGCAAGTGCTTATACTATCGTCAAATTTCTTTAAAAAATTACGGTACAGAGTCCTCACTACGGACAACAGGTTACCTACCTCAGATACAATAGCTGCGCAAGGATATGCTATACCGACATCGCAAAATCTTTTAATCAATACTTATCTACTTTTAACCTATCTGATAACCTGGTAGGTATGTATGACGCAAAGAAGTGCCTGGTAACTAATAACTATGGGCTAGGTTATATAATATCCTTTATATTGTATCTGAAATATCTACAAGCAATACAAATAGTTAAGTTAATTCATTGAACAATATTTGTTGGTTTACGCTCCAAAAATCACAAAAAACTTGGGTTTAGTCAACAACAGCTCAAACTTGAAGCTCGCAATAAGAATTTAGCTTCTACGGCTTTGTGTATACATAAGCTATTCACGCGTAACATGGCGCATTTTTAGGTAAAACCTCTTCTCCTTTTCGTGTCGACTACCTTGATGTATACTCTAAAGTTCTACGGCGATTGAAACAAGAACAGAACAAAGGGGTAAACATGGCAAGCAGGGCATGCCCTTGACTGTACCAGACTGTACCTGCCTATATTTTAAGAAGTTGTTTTTGTGGATTTGTGCTTATTGCGAGAATTGGAGCAAGTGAGAGAAACGGACAGGGAGGTAGTGAGTGTTATTGATTTCTAAAGGCGTAGGAAGTGGATCCGAGGATTGCCTACAAACAATAGACCACATATTAATTATAGAGAAAATAAATAAGTATTCGATAAAAGAAAGAGAATGAAAATTGCAAAAGTTGCCAAAATGCAACAGCCTTTGTCATACAACTTTTTGGCATTAACATAAAAATATGTCCACAAACCGACACTAACTGGACCTTTCTGCGAAATTTTTGTATGGTGTCAAATTTAGTCCTGGCCCTTGCTATACTTCTGTAGGGAAATGCGCGTATAGCGAGTTTTCTTTCAGGAATGTTTAGTAGGTGTCCTAGTAAGTATTATAGACTCGGCTGAACATCCGACACCTAGTACGTTTTCTAGCTATCACTTTATCATTACTTTGTATGGGTGCAAGGCTGTGATTGTGCCGCTGTACAAGGGAAAAGGGTCACAACAGGACTGCAAAAATTATCGCGGGATAAGCCTTCTCAGTGTCGTCGGCAAACTGTATGCAAAGGTTTTGATTGAAAGAGTGATGAAAGATACTGACGATAAAATATGGGATGTACAAGCGGGATCTAGAAAGGGAATTTGATGTAAAGATCAGGTCTTTTCCTTGCGGTGCATAGCTGAAAAGTTTTTGGCTAAAAACCAAAAAGTCTACTGCGCGTTCGTGGATTTGGAAAAGGCCTATGACCGAGTGGTGAGGAATGAATTGTGGTCAGCATTGTCTATGTATGGGGTAAACGGTCATCTGATTCAAGCACTGAAATCTCTCTATGAGGATTCCAGTGCTTGTGTCAGAATAAACGGGGCGTACACTGAATGGTTTAGCATCGAAAAAGGTGTTAGGCAGGGATGTGTAGCGTCACCTTGGCTGTTTAACCTGTTCATGGATAATTGTTTGATTGATCTGAAAGAGAATATGTGTGGACTGAGAATAAATGAGTTACTCATCAAATGTCTTCTCTACGCTGATGACCAAGTTGTACTTGCGTCATCTGCTGACGAGTTGCAGGAGATGGTAACAATGATGAATGTGGCTTTGGACAGGAAAGGAATGAAAGTAAATGTAAGCAAGACTAAAGTAATGGTACTTGAAAGAGAAGAATGTATGACAGAGTGTACTATATTAATAGATGGTGAACAAGTCGAACAAGTGAAGGAGTTTGTGTATCTGGGCTCAAAGTTTACGAGAGATGGAAAGTGTGAAAGTGATATTGAAAGACGAGTGAATGCTGGAAACATGGTGAATGGTGCCCTGCACGCCTTTATGAGGAGTTAGAAGGTGTCTCACAAGGCTCGTTTGGCTGTTCATGGGGGAGTTTTGGTACCAACACTGATGTATGGCAGTGAAAGCTGGGTATGGCAGAAGAAGCATGAAAGTAGAATTAATGCAGTGGAAATGAGAGCGCTAAGGAGTATGATTGGTGTTAAATTGAGTGACAGGATTAGAAATAGTGTGATAAGAGAACGGTGTGGCGTAAAAGAAGACGTAGTGACCAAAATCGAGAAAGGGATGCTGAGATGGTTTGGTCATGTAGAGAGGATGAATGAACGAAGATTGACGAAAGAGATCTACCAGGCGAGAGTGAATGGAAACGTTGGAAGGGGAAGGCCTAGGCGAACGTACCAGGACCAAATTCAGGACGTTCTGAATAAAGGCCAGGTTAAAAGTACCCTAAACCGACGAGCATGTATGAAAGGATTGATGAAAATACAGGAAGCAAGGGAAGTATGTCAAGATCGTAGCAGGTGGAGGACTGTGGTCTCTGCCTACCCCAACGGGAAAGAGGCGTGATGTTATGTATGTATGTATGTTGTATGGGATTTTTTCTTTTTCTAAAACCTATTGTTGGTATATCAAATGAAAGGCCTGTAAGAACTGATTCTAAAAATATATTTATATCATGTTTTAAGCTCCTTGTAATTTTGAAATCAAAGCAGTATATTCCAAATCAGCCAGGTGTCCCTACCGGGAGACTTTAATGTGGATAAAGCTGTTTTTGAGCTAGTGTGTTGCGTAGTTAACAAATATGATAAACCTTTATTTTTATGTTGTGTTGTTTATATTCCTCCTGGTGCTAAAAATACAGACTATATGAAAATGTTTCAACTGCTAGAAGAATGTCAGAAAAAATATAAAAAAGTTATTTTAGTAGGGGATTTTAATTTGTATTCCGCAACACTAGAAACTAATTGTTATTTTGAATATTTTTTGACGTTCTGTGAGTTTCGCCAGCTGAACAATGTAGTAAATTGTAATGATAGAACCTTGGATCTTGTTCTCACTAATATGAGTGAAGAAGAAATGATGGTAAACATGGAGCAGGACAGCATCGTACCGGTGGACCAGCAGCACCCCCCTCTTTGTATCCGCTACAGTGGGGTTGTTCGATCGCGTCGGTCTGAGGTGGAGTTGGAGAAGGATGACTATCCTAGTCCACCACCTTGCGTTGCAGAAAATGCCTTTCCGATACTCTTTGAACAGGCCAACTGGAATTTCAGGAAGGCTGATTTCTCAACTCTCTACCGGCTGTTAGAGACTGCGGACTGGCATCGAGTAAGGGAAACGACAGGAGTGAAGGAAGCGCTTGGAATTCTATACAACATAGTCTTCGATATTATTGATAAATGTGTCCCAAAGAAAAAGCTGGTAACTGAGACACATCGGTTTGTTTACCCTGACTGGTACACGGCTGAGATGATTCGAGATATAGAAACAAAGGCCCAGTTGCATAAAAATTACAAGATTGGGGGGTCACAGGAGGACTATGAATTATTTTCATACTACCGGAGCAAAGTAAAAAATCAAATGGAAACTGAGTATGAACGACACCAAAATCGAATTCAAACCCAGTTTAAGAAGGAACCAAAAACTTTCTGGGCTTTTGTAAATAGCAAGCATTCGAATCAGTCAGAACCAAAAGTTGCAAAAGGGGACAGGGTATTATCAGGGGCAGAATGTGCGCATGAATTTGCAAAATACTTTCTCTCTGTTTACAAAACAGAAAGTCCAAGGCTCAACGCGGAGGAAGCAGCCGCTACAACTGCTGACAATGGTGCGCGGGTACATGTAGGCAAGTTGTCTATGAAAGACGTGAAAGCTGCACTCAACCGCCTCAAACCAAAGCAATCTGCTGGCCCCGATGGAATTCCAGCATTTGTGGTTAAGGATTGCCGATCTGTCTTAGTTGAACCGTTACTACACATCTTCAATCTTTGCCTGGAAAAATGTGAGTATCCAGATGTTTGGAAATTGACAAAAGTGAGACCAGTACCCAAGGGGGGAAAGGGATCAGACGTGAGTGATTTCCGGCCAGTAGCAATATTGTCAACCTTTGCGAAGGTATTTGAAACCATACTCTACTTGTGCATCTATCCGCAAGTAAGTGCTTATCTCATTGAAGCCCAACATGGTTTCCGTCGGGGACGAAACACAGATTCAAATTTGATGTCTCTGACAAGCTATGTGGTACCAGTTATGGATGCCAAACCTGGTGGTCAGGTAGACGTCACCTATTTTGACTTTCGCAAAGCCTTCGATGTCGTTGACAATGATGTTCTGCTAATGAAGCTGGCGGCTGTAGGTTTTACACCTAGCCTATTGAGTTTCTTCTCGTGCTACCTCCGAGATAGGAAACAATATGTCAACTTCGGCGGCCACGTGTCTGAGCCGTATCCAACATTGTCAGGGGTGAGCCAAGGCAGTAATTTGGGGCCGCTAGAATTTTTATTATTAATTAATGATTTGCCAGATGTAGTCAAGAACGCAAAGTGTTTATTATTCGCGGATGATTTGAAACTCTATTTAGATGTGAAGGATCTATCTGATTGTAGGAAACTTCAAGACGATATTGATAGAGTTGTAAATTGGGCAGATGTAAATTGCTTAGAATTTAATATATCTAAGTGTTGTACAATGTCATTTAGCCGGGCACTTGATCCTTTCAGTTTCAAATACACAATAAAGGAGGAACCCATGAAAACTGTGCAAAGTGTTCGCGACCTGGGTGTTCAGTTTAATAATCGATTAGATTTCAGGGACCATATAGTATCTATATGCAAAACAGCTTTCCGAAATCTTGGATTTATATTAAGACAGGACTTTAAAAACACAGAAGTAGTAAAATCACTTTATAATGCCCTGGTGCGAAGTAAATTGGAATTTGGCGGAATGATATGGAGCCCACATGAAACCAAGTACAGACTGATGGTGGAGAAAATCCAAAACAAGTTCCTTAGATACCTTTACTTGAAAAGGTATGGAGTGTACCCTTTTTATCCCCTCATGTATCCGACCCTATTTGTTCTAGGTATGGTCGGATACAATAGGTTGGAGTTAAGGCGAGAGGTAGCAACGGTCTTTTATGTGTGGAGAGTATTACGGGGTAAGTTGTACAACGAGCCAGTGCTGGAAGCGCTCCGACTCGTCATCCCACAAACGCGACTGAGGCAGGCGCCTAGAGACAATGTCTTGGAGGTTCCACGGGCGCGAACTAACCTGCTCAAATATGCACCACTGTCTAGAGCGATAGCAAGTCTGAATAAAATGGCTGGCTCTATTGATATTTGGCATTGTTCTCTGGCGGAATTCAGAAAGCACTGTGTTTTGTCACTAGAATTTTAATGTATAATTTTGACTTTTAAATTTTAAATTTTGACATGATTATGTAATTATTATTTTTTGTTTTTACTTTAAATGGATTGATGTATTATGATGATGTACAATTTTATTTTTTTCAGCTTTACTTGACTATTATTTTTGACTGTAGCTACTTTTATCGCATTGGTTTTATTTTTACTGTAATGATAATTGTAATGTATGTAAATAAATAAATAAATAAATAAATAAATAAACAAATATACCAACTTTCGACTCCTCCAGTAAAGAAATGGCCAAATGTTTTGTTTCGAAATATACGTGCAATTACTCCATACATTCTCAAATTAAACGTCATGAAAGCGACTTTTAAAATTTTGTTTAGTTTTTGATACAAATCATAAGATGATTTTTGATCGGAGACCGTTCCATTTCGAAAAACCTTAACCATTTTACGTATAGCATTTATAGTTTTATGTGATGTATTTAAAGTTATTCAAAGTTAGTTTTACAAAAACTTATAATAATTTCTCTTTTGACGTTCAACAAAAAGTAGCTCATTTGACTACCTTCGAAACAAGCGGATTCAAAGGTACTTAATGGTGAAATCAATAAAATTATTTAATAATGGCGATTTACTGTAACGCATTTGGGTCAATCGATACGACTGTCGGGTCGCGTGTCCATCGCTACAACAACTGCCGCCTCTTTAAGCAATTCAACCAACAAATGCATGAGCACGGACGCTGATTTGTTAGCTGACACCAAGGCTAACATTACATTAGTAGGCTAGAGTAGAAATGGCGTTATAGTAAGGGTGATGAAGGACAAATTTCTATATGATTTGCTCATGTCTGCCTCTTTGACTGATGATAAGGAGCATCCTCTAAAAGATACAAAAAATATTGGTGGACATCTACACCCTTGCGTTTTTGAGGAATTAAGTTTTAACTATTTTGAAATTTAACAATGAAACGTACACCTGGCGGACTATGACTATCTGATTAAATACAATGCATAAAACCCCAGAAAAATGGTCTGCCACCATAATAGCCCTGCGTCGTAAAGTTGCAGCGCTTCAAAATGCAAAAATTCACTACCTCGTCCCGTGATAATGCAGAGCCCTGCATGTCTGCCTTTTCGATTTTCTACATCTTCAGAAGTACATATTATAAAAAGGAGACACAAAGTCTGACAAAAAAAATATTATTTAGTATCTTATTTAATTTTTTTTTTCTTTAACTCAAAAACGCAGCGACGCACAGAAAAACTTGTAAGGACCAAATCGATTCGTATTGAGCTGATCTATCATCCCTATTAATATGAATCATGAGCAAATCATATACCCAAATTGCAGCCAGCACCCTAACTATTAGTATAGTCTTCTTCTTCTTAGCGTGTCGATCAATTACAAATGTTTAAATTTTTGTAGCCCAGAACGTTGCCACATTTACTGCGTCATTTGTGGCTTTAAAAAGGTCATCACGCGTACATGTGTCGGGACATGCGGGACAGGAGGTTAGGTGTTCCATTGTTTGTGGGGAGGTACCGCACTCATTTGTTATTAGAGCTGTCGGTGAAACCCCACCTACACATGCTGTCTTTGCACCGACCGACCTGTGTCCGTAGTCTGTTTAGAGACTTCCAGATCGGTCTGGGCAGGTCATGTCCAGGGGAAAGGCTTTCTGCTGGCTGAATAAACTCAGTAAGTGAGTGCTCCTCTTTCCACAGCCGACACCTCTCTGTGGATGGCTCACCGACAAGTGGCTTTGAGGATTTAAAAAAGCTGTTACGGCTTTTCAACCTCTGCTTTACTTGGTGATGGTTATGTAAAGGGTGCCTAGTGCCTAAAAAAAAATTGTATAGTGAGAGAATTAAACACTGTTTCATCCGATTTATTTGTGTGGTCGGCCTTAAAACCACATGATATGATGATAAATCTATTTAAAATGTCTTCACTCGTTCCTCAGCTTAGATGAATACAAAATCTGCAGCAGTTCACAGTATGTACTTATTTGTGGAGTCTTCTCACAATAATACAACATAAAAAAAACTCATATTATAGAAAAAAAAATTCATGGATCATGGATCTAAGCTGTGAGCTAGAAAATTCCAACAAGGTTTGACAGCGCATTTGACAAGCTAGGGAAATGGCGCAATCCTATTGGTTGAAATTTTCCCAGCTCACAGCTTAGCTCCCTCGCACAGCTCTGGTGGAAAACCACCTTTAAGCCTGTGGCGCGTGACTGAACTCCTTGGTTCAAACTCTGTCGCGCGCTGTTTTGTTTTTCAAGCTGTCAGACAAGACAGATGGATACCAAAAATTTGTCTGCAGAAAGGACAGGGTGGAAAATGTATGGAGCTCGGTCTTTTATTCAAAAATATTCCAAAGCAACCTAACCACTATGTAGAAAAAAAACATAGATTCTAGATTTAAAACTGAGCCTACATGCCCAGTTGTGGGACTTAAGCGCCCACCATTTAGGATGAATTAATTTTCAAAAATCAGCTAACTAGTCCACTCAAAAAGTCTATAAAACGCATCTGCCACTATCTATCTCTTTCTAACGCCTAGTTAGCAGTTCTATTGTCTTCTCTTTTTTACAAGGTTATTAGTATAGCAACAAAACCGCGAAAACGACTGTCAGTGACATATTTTGAAACATTTACAGAGCATACTTAACTATTTTAAACAGATTAGTAAGGTCACATTTAGAAAGAGTTAGATAGTGGCAGATGCTTTTTATAGACTTTCTGAGTGGACTAATTAGCAAATTTTTTTTAATTAATTTCTCCTAAATGGTGGGCGTTTAAGTCCCACAACTCGGCATGTAGGCTCAGTTTTAAGTCTAGAATCTATGTTTTTTTTCTACATAGTGGTTAGATTTTTTCGGAATTTTCTTGATTAAAAGACCGAAAAAATCCATCTCCTTTAATAATTATATTTTACGTGTTAGACAAATGTAAATACGTATTTGTATATATGTGCGCATGGTGAAATTAATACCTATTGTAAATAAACTTGTACATACATAATATGGGTTTCATATCGACATACCCATAATTGGTGACCCCGACGTGATTTGAACACGCAACCTTCTTCTTTCAAGCCGTAAGTATGACATAAAAAAATCTACCAATGTAGAAACCATGAAGACTACAAAAAATGTTGGCATTTGAGTAGTACCTACCTACTTAGACATCATTTAGTTTTAGGCGTCATCTTCAGACTAGAGAACACTTGATTGAAGTTTTTAACGTAAGTGTTTTAAATCTAACTAAACATAAGATCTAAGCAGCCCAACTCTCTTATTTTACCTAGACAAGGTATCGTCTTCTTCTTCTTTTATCGTGTCGATGACAACACTCATACTTTTTTAGACCAGTATTCGGCAACGCAGATGGCATTTGGTCTGGCCTTGTACAGTACAAATCCTTTAGCGAGCATATTGTAGGGAGTATCGTCTTGTATTTACCCCTTAAAGTCTTCGTACTTTTTTAACAGCCTGTACACAAGGAATGTTAAAATCGTATTTCGAAATAAGACATTATGCCCCTATTTTTATTCTACCAAAACCTTAAGATTGATTCCTTGACAAACTAGCTAAGTAAGCTGTTTAAAGTTTCTAATTTTTATAAACGAAAATTAAAAAGTTCAAGTTCAAGCGACAAAGCTAATTTACTTGTATTTGCACAGAATCTAGCTAAGAGTTACTAAAGAATGTGTTCTTGAAATCTTGTCAAGTTGAAGTTAAACTTGCAAACTGCCCGCCTACTGCAGTTTTCATACTGGCAACTATGCAGATGTAGTGCAGGCAAACTTGCTGGACATAGGCGAAAGTTCCAAGTGAACTAGATGCTAACTTGGAATTTCTACGCACCATTGTTGATACTGACTCTACTTCAGATTCCTACTCCAATATATTACTAAGTATTACAAACGCTCAAAAATTTTTCAATTTCCCATACGAAGTAACGTAAGTGACCAACACATATTGCATGGGAAGTTATTTTTTTTGTGCGTTGTTAGCAAAGTGCGGGAGAACAAAAGTTGTCGCTTGTGGCCTCACTAATAAGTGGACAAGCAAGCGGATGTCAGGTACAAAAAATAACCTTGTATTCCTATAATATTGCCAGTCTTAGTATTCCTATAATATTGCTAGTCTTCAAGATCGTAGCAGGTGGATAACTGTGGTCTCTGCCTACCCCGACGGGAACAAGGCGTGATGTTATGTATGTATGTATATTCTGATGAAAGCTTCTTTTTGGAGGGGGAAATGATTTCTTTTTTCAGTTCCATAACTTAAGGGGCATATGTACCTATGTATGTTCTGATGAAAGCTTCTTTTTGGAGGGGGAAATGTTTTTTTTTTTAGTTCCATAACTTAAGGGGCATGATCAATCAGCAAATCTAAATAACCTTATCAAAGAAACATGTGCCGCAAAATAAAAAAATAACACAACTATCTGACCGCCTGAACAGTATTTTGTATGAAGCGATGTTTTTTTAATTTCTAAATGTATGTTTTTTTGGGAAAGTTGTTTTGTTTCTTTGTCTATATAATAAACAAACAAACAATAAACTCATATTGCTTATACCTAATCTCAATGATTAGACAAACTTAACTTATCAAATTGACTGTCGCTTCCTGTTCTATAGAAAAAGTGAACAGAATTTCTAACATAAAAAAGCTTTGTGAAACTGCCTCTATAATTTTTTATTCAATCGAACGAATAATGGATAAAACTTAGAAGACCTCGCACGTAAGAGCCACACAGTGACAGGCGCTTTATTTGATTTACTAACCACAGAATAGCACAAAAGAGAATCAGAATTTAAGTGCTTTTAAAATCCTGCTTCCCAGTCTTTTTCGGAGCGCAAAAGGTTTAGATATACAGGGTGTCTCATTCAAATCGGTCAGTATGGGAAAGTCTGAAACTATAAGACATACGAAGATTTGTTCTTAGGAACCATGTCACCGATTTTGATAAAAAGAAAAACTGCATTCATACATTTGAAAAAAAAAAAGTGTACCCAGCTGGGGAATCGAACCCGGTAGTTTTGAAAAAAAAGCTTACAGTTTTTCTGTTTAAATAACGGTTGTGTAGGTCTTAAGCAGTAAATGTCTCTATGAAACACGATGTCTAAAATGAATAAAATGCATTGTTTTTACATACTTTAATTTATCATAGTAGGTGTTCGAAGTGACCACCGTTTTTTTCAATTCAATATGGGTACACTTTTTTTTCAAATGTATGAATGCAGTTTTTCTTTTTATCAAAATCGGTGACATGGTTCCTAAGAACAAATCTTCGTATGTCTTATAGTTTCAGACTTTCCCATACTGACCGATTTGAATGAGACACCCTGTATACAGCCACAGTGCGGCTAATGAAATAGCCTACAAGCGTTTTAAAGGTAGCGTTACATGTATTTATGTTGCAAAGCCCTGAATATATTCTACGTTGGTTAGACCTTATATTCAGGCCAGGGTTAACACTCAGGGCAACACAGTCCTTGTAAAACGACGAAGGAACAAAGACCTAGGAAACGTAATTCTATAATTTCCGGTACGTTATTTAGAGTGCAGTTAAGAGCACGTCGAGCTTTACACACTGTGCTTTGTACTGTTCTACAGGAAGGAGCTACATTCACCCTGTGAGTGTTAAGCTTTATCTGCTCTTGAATGTACAATCGGCTGCACGTCAATTGTAAGGTTACGAGTACACTATGATTTTTAGTGGATCTTTGGTTTCTGGGGCTTGTTGGGTAACGCTGGTTCTGCTAATACTATCTGCGGCTGTGTATTAAGAAAAATATATATTATGTAGATGTCGATCGAATAAATTAAAAATAAACTCTATCATCCAATTAAAGCTGAAAGACAAAGAAATTGTTTCACTTTAATTAATATCCAATTTGGTGCGTTATTTTTAGGGCTTCTGTTGACTGCCGTTGATTTCTTGTCTCTTTGAACTACTTATTTAATTAGGTAGGTTGTCAACATTTAAGTAGGAAGATATCAATTTCAAAAAAGGAGGAGGTTCTATTGTCCACTGTATGTATTTTTATTGACTAGTTTTGGGGTATTTGTCTTTTAATAAATTAAGCAATTATCATCAGACAACTGTGCAAAATAATTAAATTAATTAAACTTCATGAAAAATTTTAGCGAAAGTAATTTCGCCCGCTTTATAATTCATCCTTCTGTGGGGATGTTCGTAATTAAAAACGAGGGCGGCCACGATAACGCGATAAGAGACTTTGGTCTCCAGCTTTGAAATTTTTGTTTAACAGACGTCTGAAAATTAATTACCTACGCCCTAAAGACAATCTAACAGCTGTCTGGTTTTCATTTATCAGTGTTATCAAATTTTGTTGACCAAAATTGTTTGAAGATGGTAACTGATTAAGTGAGTCAATTAATTTCGTTCATTTCTTTTGTGCTCCAGCTAGCTTATACAGAGTGTAAAAGAAAGTACGATAATCCTTCTAAAGGATATACCAATGTAACGGTAGAGAGATTTATTTTTATATTATAGTGATGAAAAGTTTTTATACACATTTATAGCCTGAAGGATATGGATCTGCCCACGGAACTGAACAACTTTTCTTAAGGAATATAGCCACAATTAACAGAGTTCACGAAATAGTCAGGTGTTTTGTAAACAAAATATTTCAGATCAGAAAAGATTTATGAGCAACACGCACATACGTATACGTTTTTAAAAAAGATACTTGACTCCTTCGTGAACTCCGGAAATAAAAAAATTGTTTTCGTATTTCGACAATCCTTAAAGCCTTTTGTTAAACATCCTATATTTTAAAGAAAACGGAATTTAGCAATTTTCTCTTTTGCCCGCGCACCGAGTCTTGCGCAAGCGGCGAGGTAACGCGCCAATCAGAGCATCTCAACCTCAACCAAACGGCAACCGCAAACGCTTTTAATTTGGCAATGCGTTCGATAACAGTCGTTGCAAGGTTAATATTTGGTTTACTTCCTTTCTAGAAAATGTTTTTTTCGTATTGCTTGCTAGAGATGACTTCAATATTTGAGATATAATCTAATAGTTTTGTGTTCTAGAGTTTCTGCAGTATCTTCAGACTTTACCGACTGTTTTTGCTCAAAGGTTACGGAAACTGTGTCATTTTCACACCAGAGTAAGCCCATCAACCATAAAAAACCATTTTAATATTTGATATTAATTTCCACTAGATACCTGTTAGTGAGGAAAAGTGTCTTGACATGTGTCTGTGTCGACAGACAGGCGGACAACATCCTATTAGGGTTCCATTTTAATAATTTCAGGTACGGAACCCTAAAAAGAGTAAATAATCATATCCTTTTAAAAAACTGTAAGTAACCCCTGACCGTGCAGATCATTCGATTTGTACCCCAATCTATCTAAACTTTAAACACAGAGCTGTGTGGTCGTTCAGCTAGGCCAAACACGTGGCAATGATTACCGTGCCGTGTAGTCCACGTCGCACAATTAGCCGATAAACCTAATTAGTACCTTCACATACTGTCACAGAATAGGTAACGGCGATATATTGTATACAACGTGTAACGGAAAGGTGAGATAATACTAAAGGGTGTGAATCTGCCCATGAAACTGAACAACGTTTCTCAAGGAACATAGGTCGAAATACGAAAATAAATTTTTGAGCTCCCATATATATAAACTGCATCAGCTGATAGCGCATTTTGTATGGAAAGTCAAATTTGGTTTTTCGTTATTCGACCTATTTTCCTTGGGAAAAGTTGTTCAGTTTCATGGGCAGTTCCTTCAATATCATCACACCTTTCTGTTGCAAGTTGTATAGGGTGTAAGGGACAGCTTTCCTAATACTGAAAGGGTATGTTCATTCAACGAATCTGAACAACTTTCAGTGAATGAAACTTTCAGAAAAAAAAACTCCTTCTTCATACAAAATTGTTAACTTGATTGGACAGAATATATGGAGGCCGATAATTCTTTTTATTTCCTGAAAGTTACAATCACTGAAAGGTCTTCAGTTCAGAGTGAAGATGTCCTTAAACCAAATATGTGTAAGCTTACTGAAAATGGAATTCCATTTCGTACAAACGCAGATAGCTGAATTTTCGTGGTTAAAAGTAGCGAGTTTTAATTTAATGGAAATGGAAATGGGTGTGTTGGAATGGAGTACTTCAAGTTTACAAACAACAATCTTAAAATTTTGTTTACATAATTGACTGATTTATTTATCAAAGCAAAGCCGAAAAATACATTTATTTGGCGCAAAGATTTAAATAAGAGTTTTGGAGAACGGAATATTTGAAAATTCTTATGAAAGATCTAAGAAATTAACACAGGCAAAGCTGAACAGCGGAAACATCTGTCTTAGGACTTATTTTCTACAATAAATTTTAAACAATACATTAATTATATAAAAAGTGCGTATCGCTGGCCAATAAAAACTAAGTAACAGCGATCTGTTTAAACCAGATTCTAGTTACGTTATGAAATGCAACACAAAAATATTCAAACAATGACATGAGTTCGCGAATAACTGCACAAGTAGGTCAATGGATGAATTTAATTACCTACTGGTCTTAATAAATTACATTACATTATACGCAAACATGATCATGAAATGTTTACTAAGTTATTCGGAAAATAATAAACTACGTCAAGGAACTTTCAAAAGAGCTCTGAGGATCTGCCTTCATTTCCTTTTTTTTGTTATCTCGTTACAATTTTTTAAGTGCAAGTACTTGATGAAGAAACTTCGGAACTTGATGAAGAAACTTCGGAACTCCTTTATGACGTTGTGTATTTAGTGTAAATAGGCAGGTTTACATAGGAAGTGTTGAGGATGAGGAAACGAGATCTTCATTATAATGACTGATGGCCTCTACTTCTACTCGATCCTTCCTATTATTCAAGCTTCAAAACCACTAGTGCAAGGATGGAATCAGGGTCAGGATGGAACCTAAAGTCGAAAATAAACTTGATTAAAACAATTGAGTTAAGAAAATAAAGGGTGAAAGGAAAGCCTTGACGAGAATGAAAAATAAATTACCCAATTACCTCACTCAACGATCAAAGGAAATAAACTGTTTTAACGGTAAATTGACCTATTCCACGATCTAGGAGAAAATTACGTTTCCAGCCGTTTATTTTTCATTCCCTCTGGCTAATATATTTTCAGTCGTTCAACGTCGGATTAGAAGGAATTGTAGGGAATTTTCTCTCGAAGGAATTGTAGGGACTTTATGTAACGGAGAACGTATGAAGGGATTTATTTATTAGGGAGGATGAGCGGAAGTGAAATATATCGTTGTTATGTTACCTTTCTTTGTCGTGTGACGACTGCGGATACTGCAGTATCGTCTGTTGGCTCTCCATTTCCACAACACATTGTGTCCCTAGTTCGATTTCTGAAAAGAAAAGAACAATGTTATTAAAACTTGTTTTCAGCAAGGTTTTTTCTGAATTTTTTTTTGGCGAACAACTTTCTTGTATAAGACCTCGAGGGTGAATTTCCACAAATGCTGTGCGAGGAAGCTATGCTGTGAGCTGGGAAAATTCTAATCAATAGGATTGCGCCATTGTCCTAGCTTGTCAAATGCGCTGTCAAATGGAGCAATCCTATTGGCTGCAAGTTTCCAGCTCACATCTTAGCTCCCTTGCACAGCACTGGTAGTAATTCACCCTGACTGCGCAGTCGATTTTACATCCAACTGGACGTTCGCAAACCCTACTATCGCACTTTCTTTTCTTATATTGTTTGCCGACCGTTTTATCAGACGACAATCTTATCCTTAAAAGCTTCTTCAGCAAGTATTATTCTTGATATCAGTAATATTGAACCTTTACCTTAAAAAGGCATTTAATCCCGGTTTTAAATTACATCCACCAGACAAAGGACTTTAATTAAAATTCTGTCTGTATTTGCCATAAAATGTATTGATTTTGGCAGCAGCTTTTGGCAAATAACGCGCTAGTTACAAGTTTGTTTTTGAATTACTTTTAAACAAGGTTTTAAACACAGTTTTGTCTGGTATTTTGTTTGATGATTGGACAAGAAAGGCTGGCTATTGTGTGTATATTAACTTAAATGCAATTTGAATATGAATCAAATATGTATGAGCACAGGGGTAAGTAACTAAGTTACATCAGGATGTGTCTAACTTAAGTAGGGAAGTCGAATAAACACAAGGGTGCATAAATTCTTACTCTTTATGAGTTAAAATTTGAGGACGGATGGCCTGGGATGTCTTAGGATTAAAAAGAAATTTAAATTACAATGTCAAATTGTTGGGCAAATTTATAATAATCAGCTATCAGTGGCAATCGTGTCTATTTTCTGTTGTCATGAATTTTCAAACCTTAAGATATTTATTTTATTTATTTATTCATTATAACAGTACAACTGTATGCGAAATATAATAACATTTTATCATTTAAGTAATCTAATCTAAAGTTTACAAAATATCACAAATTAAAATTCCTAATTCTAAGTCCTCCTAGTCAAATAAAATTAAATGAAAAATTAACAAAATTTCCTAATCTATTTAAATGTCACAGTCACTAAAATAAAAGAAAATTCAATATAAAATTAACTAATGATCACAATTTCCTACTAATAAATCAAAATTCTTCAATTGAGTAACAATTCTTTTCGAGAAGCAAATGTTTTAATTTGGTTTTAAAAATATTCACATTTGTTATAGTTTTAAGTTCAATCGGCAACCTATTAAACAAAACCACAGATTGATACCGTGAGCAATGCTTGGCAATTTCAAGACGCGGTTCTATTTTGTGATTTAGATCCTTTCTTCTGGTGTTAATGCGAGTAACCATTTCGTCATCGGATAGTAGACTAAGTTAGTAGACGTAAAGTGCTTTCTGGAGTACAGAAAACCCCCTTTCATTATACCACTACGAGGCTCAACAGACGGCAGAGTTTATGTTGTGACAGTCCTCTAGTGTGGCCGGTACTGCATTTTTTTTCGATATTATTATTGTTTAATAATATCATTGACATGAGAAAAACACTCCACTTCATTCCAAAATTTTGAGTTTGGGAGAAAAACAGCTCGAATAGTGGTTCTGTTCAAAGAGTTATTTATTCGAAAACGTTGTTCAGATTGATTGTTATTTAGTTTGAAACGTAGAGCAATTATGAAAACTTATAAGTTTGAATTTTATTCTGATATAAAAACTATAATTTTTGCAATACCGATTATGATATAACACGAATACGAAACGAGCGAAATACAGGCATTTTCTAGGTAGGCAAGGCATGCTACATCTTCGACTCCATCGTCACTTACCTTCAGTCTAGATAGTTAGGAAACGAAATTCTTAACTATCTTACGTAAAAAAATAGTACAGTCGAACACACGTCCGTCGAACTATAATCTCCGGTTTCTTGCGTAACTCTGGTTTTGCTTACACTTGTTCTGTGACCTAGCGTCTGCAGCCGTACCTATATACAATACGAATCCGCCTAGTTCCGTTTCAAAAACTACTTTACTTTCATTCTTTTCCTACTACTATAACCGTAGATACACGTAACAATCCATTTACCCAGTGGCCTGCCATATTAGTTACACACGGATTCTTATGATTTGTAAAATAAAGTGTTCCACGTTCGTGATGTGGAACGACTATTTGCGCTAAAACGTGTAATTTCAATGCCAGTAATGAATAGTGACAATGTACATTTGCTGTAAGAGATTTATTTACATAACACACCTTGAGTACGATACAGTATTGCGTTTTATAAAAGTTGTTGCGTCTTGTAGAACGATGATTATGAAACCCAAATGTAACTGGAGTTTCAGTTGCGTTACTTTTGAATTATGTGTTCGGAGCCTAAATGGTTTTTTACTACACGTTGAGTTCCAATATTTTTCATGCACACAAGCGGTGTAAGACATTAAGGCCTAATGTCCATGTAAACCGCGCGTCATACACAAGCTTTTGTTATTTTAAGGTTACTGTATAGAATGCGCTCATACATCGTCTCCGTGATAATTTTTTTACGAAAATTAGTAAAAGAGCTGTTATCGAGATTTTTATGTGTTAACGTGTGCCTAGTGACTTGATTTTGCGGTGATATCGTTTGTGAAGACTTTTGGGCGGTCTGTCTTCATAAATTAGGTAAAAGCTGAATGAACATTTTTTAACTCAGTAACCAAAAATTAAGATGAACCATTAAACGTTATATCATTTAAAACAGTCATTAAAGTGCCTTCTTCGTAATTAATAAGAAATAATCTGCAAAAGTAGTGTACTTTTTGAAATATTTAATGTAACGGTTATCATTCACAAAAATTCTGTTGTTTGGACTTTGGACCCGTCAAGCGTTGTATGGGCACATCAAGCGCCTGCAGCTTTTTTGATAACAAATTGTCAATTCGCAGTAAAGGAACAACATAGCTGAAAGGCATCTGGATTTTTCTCATACAATTCTTCAATAAGGGACAAGTGGTCTTTCCGCTATGGATGAACCAAAAAATACGATAACTATTCGGAAAAAGAGGCATATTAGTTATGATGACTCATGCATAGTGCATGAAGAAAAGTATGATACGATAGAAAGCAACAAATCAAATGACAGTTTGCCCAACTTGAACTTGTCGTGTTGCCCAGAACACAATGTTTTTAAATCCAAAATTGCCAGCTTACAACATGAGTTACAAACGACTAATGGTTTGATGGACAAGTTCTTCCTAGAAATTGGCGATTTAAAAAAAGAAAACGAAGCCCAACAACTTGTTATAAAAAACTTGAAGAGAATTTGTTCCCATACAAACACACCAAGTTCATCGAGAAATAGAAGCTCATATAAATTACTGCCGAAACGTTTGAGTGTGGAACTAATAAATGCGAGTACCCCGAACAATATTCCGCCATTGACTCCATTATTACAATCTAAACAACCAGGCCCAAATGCTGTAAAAACAGACCAAGCGACGCAGACAGAAGTAGAAGTAAAACCAGGATTTAAAATAAGAAAGGGCTACAAAAAACGAATAAAGAAGTTACGCCAAAAAATTAGAAAGACCAAAGTTAAGCTAGAAGAGTTAAAGAAGGAAAATGATAAACTACACCACAAAATGGAAAGCTTTCTCAATAAATTGGGAGGGGAGAATATTGCAGACTTTCTGATGACAACGTCGCAAGCAGACAGGAAAGCAACACAATCTACGCCTATACACAAAGAAATTGATGACTGGATGTCTTATTCTTCCTGCGATGGACAGAAAAAGCCGATATCATCAGGTTATGATAAAAATCATGGTGAAAACTCGTTTCTATCAGCAAATAGTTATGCGTCATCGTTATTACGCAAAACGAAGAAGTCGTCTTCGTTATCACACAAAACGAAAAAGGCCCAGCTGGTACCAAAGGTCGATCAGGAAATTACAGAACATTCGTGTCTATCAACCACTAGTTGTGCATCATCGCCATCACACAACACGGAGGGGACCCCGCTGGTGACAAAGGTCAAGCATAAAATTTTATTATTAGCTGATGAAAACGGAAGAGGAATGAGAAATAAACTGCAGAGACTCCTGGGGCAAGATTTCCATGTCACATCTATTTTGAGACCTTACGCAACCTTTGACAAAGTATTAAGCTCTTGTTATTCGTTTTGTAAAAATTTCAATAAGTCAGACTTTGTGATTGTAATTGCAGGATCGAACGATAAAAACTGCTCTAAATGGCAATTGCTTTTGGAAGACTGTCTTAAGCTGCTTCAAAACACAAATGTTTTGGTTAGTGAAATATTTACAAATAATTATTGTAATTTGCAGATACTAAATGAAACTTTAACTTCAATATGTCGAAATTTCACAAACACACACATTTTTGAAGCAGAATTATATAACGAACAGTCAGCGAGGCTTAATAAAAATTATGTATGTAAAACTTTATGGAGAGAAGTCATGCACATAATACATAATAAGATAAGAACTGACTCAGCAACTAGAGTCACTTTGGGAACCCAGACCGATAATGATGAAAATGAGTTTTTTCGTTTCCTCTGTTCTAACTGAATGTAACCAACCCTCGCAAGACGTTTCTCACTCAGTTAATTGTATTTCAAATATTAATACTATGTTGATTTCACACCAAAATATTTGTGGTATAACCAATAAAAAAGATGAACTCGAACTGTATTTAGAGACCTTACCATATAAACCAAAATACGTATGCATTACCGAACACTTTTTGAACGAATTGCAGATTCCAATGTTTTCTTACACTAACTATGATTTGATTACCTGTAATGCTAGGTCAACCATGAAGAGAGGTGGATCGCTTATTCTAGGACAAAAAGGAACACAATTTGCTAAGTTAGCAATATGTGAAAAATTGTACAAAAGGGAGTGTTTCGAAATATGTGGAATAAGGGATGTTGAGTCAAACTTAAACATATTCTGTGTATACAGAAATAACCCTAAAACCAGTAATTTTGAGCTATTTCTTGAGCGCCTTGAAAGACTTTTAGATCACTGTTTTGATAAGAAATGCATTATATGTGGCGACTTCAATGTGGATCTTCTTAAAGATAATCAACAGCGTAGAGACTTTGTAGCTTTGTTAGCGTGTTATAACTTCAGACCTCTTATCGATAATTACACTTTTATAAGGGGGGTATCGGTATCTTGTCTTGATAATTTTCTCACAAATTTGCCCGAACATGATGTTATTTGTAGTGATATAGATCACAATGGGCTCTCGGATGGTCATGCAAGTATTTCTTGTAGAGTAAATCATACAAAAGTAAATTGTAGGGCTGAGGAGCATATTGTCGTTCATAAGAGATTTTTTAGTGAAAAAAATGCTCTTAATTTTAGACAAGCAATACAAAACATTGACTGGCACTTATTCGGTATAAATAGTTTTATAAAGAAATTTACTGATGTGTTCCATGAAAATTTCAGAAAAAAGAAGTTAAAAGTAAAAAAAAGTAAGAATACATTAAAGTGGGTGACGAAGGGGGTGAAAACGTCAAGCCGAATGAAACGTGTTCTTACATTTGCGCAGTCTGCAAGTAATCATGACTCTGTTCTGCAGTACAAACGAAATTATATGAGAATATATAGGGCAGTCTTAAGAAACGCTAGGAAGTTAGCAGTACAGGCTGATGTAATGAAGGCTGGAATCTCTAGTAGAGAGGTATGGAGAGTTGTAAACAGACACAAAAATGGGGTAAATAACAAAACAGAACAGATTAAATTAAATATTGATAGTAAGATCGTATATAATCCCCAGACAGTTGTTGAAGTTTTTTCTGATCTCTTTGATTTTGGCAAAAGGAGTATTATTACAGGAAATGATAATACTGCAATGTCTGTTTTGGAGGCTAGCCATACCCGAGTGGACAAAGAAATGATCTGGGACCCGGTTACGTCTATTGAAATAGGTAAAATAATAAATAATTTTAAAAATAAAAAATCAACTGGTTACGACGGAATGCCTATTAGTATTCTAAAGGATAATAAGGATTTATTGGCGAATCCACTTGCTAGTTTTTTTAATATGTGTGCCGAGGCAGGTGTCTTTCCAGAACAATTGAAAGTGGCTAAGGTGCTTCCGGTGTATAAAAAAGGTCCAAAATCGAATCCTAAAAACTATAGGCCTATATCATTACTACCTATTTTGTCAAAAATATTTGAGAGATTAATTAAGGCAAGACTGCTAAGACATTTTAACAAAAATAACATCCTAAACAAAAGGCAATTCGGTTACCAAAAAGGTGTAGGTACAGCTGAAGCCATTGACACTCTTATAAATGACATTGTTACGAATTTGAATGACAAAAGGAAAGTAGCGGGAATTTTTCTAGATTTAAGCTCAGCTTTTGATATGGTGGATCACAATCTACTTATAAAGAAAATGGAATATTATGGTATTCGCGATATGAACTTGCAACTCTTTAGATCGTATTTAGAAAACAGATATCAATTTATAGAAGTAGAAAATACAATGAAAAATGAACAAGTGGTGGTAAAATCACAACTTACCAAAATTACACGCGGTGTACCACAGGGATCAATATTAGGACCATTGCTATTTATACTTTTTACAAATGATCTGATCAACTACATGAATAACATGATTCAGGGTATAGAATTAGTAGTTTTCGCAGATGACACAAATGGCATGGTTTCAGCTGACAACTTGCTAGACCTGACTGAAAAAGTTAACGCGGCACTGTCTTTATTTTCTAGCTGGTTTACCAGCAACAACTTGATGCTTAATGCTAATAAAACGAGTGTCATGCTCTTTAAGACAACTGCTGCTAAAAATGAGGCGATAAAACTTGACTTGCAAGAACCAATTACACCCGTTGACACGGTAAAGTTTCTTGGTATACATTTAGACTCACTTTTGACATGGAAAGCTGAACTAAATTCCATAGAAAATACAATTTGTTCTGCGTGTTACGCTGTAAGAAGTCTGCGGTATGAGCTAACCATAGACCAACTTAAACTCGTATATTATGCATTAGTTGAATCCAAACTGAGATACAGCATAAGATTTTGGGGTATGAGTTATAAATACAACATTAAGACCGCCTTTGTCCACCCTAGTTTTAAGAGTCTCCTGTGTATTGTTTTTGTTTTTGTGTGACAATAAAGAATTTATCTATCTATCTATCTATTAATAAAGCCTTCATACTACAAAAAAGGGTCATCAGAACTATGATGAGAATTCCGCAATGGGAATCGTGTAGACTGCATTTTAAGAAACTAGAAATTCTCACAGTGCCAAGCCTTTATATATTAGTTTTGCTATGCTACTTAAAAAAACATATAAAGGAAGTAGAAACAGAGGAAGAACAAATAATACGAGAGAAGTCAAGGCGTAAAGACTTGCGTTATAAGCTGAACCCGCGATTAAATGTAGTGCTGCATAGTACACGGTATCAAGCCATTCGACTTTTTAATAGCTTACCAGTATTCCTAAAATTGGAGACCTCATATAATGCATTTAAAAATAAACTTAAAAGCCTATTGCTGAAAAAGGGTTATTATTCTATAGAGGATTTTACCAAAGACAATTTAAATGACATAGTAACTAACTAGCATATTCGATTGTTTTGTTTGTTTTTTTTTTTTTACGATAATTTGTGATTTGTTTACAATTTGTGATAAATTTTCTGTGATAATTAAGTAATTTAAAAAATTTAACTTGACATTATTATGTAATTAATGATAGCTTAGATAAATTATTTGCCATTTTTTTTTATTTATTGTTAGGTATTAATATTATTATTTTTTCATAATTTGTAAATTATAATTTTAAGGTTATTAATTCTTAGTGTTTGTCGGTTTTTATTTGTGTGTTAAATTTTGTAGAATTATGTTTAGTTATTTAATTTTGCAAATTAATAATGGAAGGTCCTACTGTTTTAGTTTTAAGGATATTCAAACACAAGGTAAATTGTTAATGAATTTAATAAATGAAATGAAATGAAAATGACAAACGCAACTGGTTCACGGCATCATGGTGATACGTAAATATGACTTAGCCACTCCGTAGACACGTACAGCTTTGTTCATTTCTTTTCAGGATGAAAGTAACCGTAAAATCACAGAAGCGTGCGTATGACGAGGGATTTACGTGGAGAGTAGGCCTAATGCTTTGTATGTACCATTTAAGTACAGGCCTATCATTACGTCACAATGTCGCCACTTTCTTCTATCAACATTTACTTCCTCATATCGCTTTCGTTGTTTTTTATTACAATCCAATAAATAACAATGAAAAACCAGGCCCAAATCACAAATAAATAATTTAAAAAAAAAGTTTTTACTGGCATTCTTATTTTTCTTGTATGGCAAAATTTTGAATACCTTTTTCTAAGACCGTATCTGCTCTAGATATTAAAAAACTGTAAATCGATTATGTCTGTACATTGAAGATATTTAAAAAAAAACGCGTTATTTTGATGCCCCTGAATTCAAATAACTCATTTTTGGAATTTCTTACTGTTTGAGCATCACGCAAACGTACTGACACGATATTAATTGAACTTTTTATGTTTGATAGCTAATAGTTTGACCTAAATGTATATATTTTATTTAACATGCAGACGAAGTCGCGGACAAAAGCTAGTGACTAAATAAATCTATGTTTTGAAGTAATTTTCTTATTCGCTATTCATCCACTATAACTTCTTTCGTCGTTCTCTTCACAGCTACAACAACGACATATCACACATTGACCTCTTTTGTAACTCAGCTTCTAAATTCAAAAATCTTGTTATCACTTTGCTAAAAGAAATAAATGGTACAGCAGCACTGCACTTACTTTCTCGCGATATACGAGAGTCATCATTCAACAGTGTCACCGCCGGGAGTCGAACCCAGAACCTCCGGATCAAGAGCCGAATGCATTAACTACTATATTATAAAGGCTGCGGATAGTAATGACTAAATAAGTAACTTAAAAGTAGTAACTTAAGTTTATAATTTTATACAAATAATATGAAAATACAAACTTACTTATACCTACTGAATTTATGTAAAAATGATTTGATAAATATGCAATCAGGTAGAAAACCATTTTAGAATCCAAATTGTAGAACATCAAAATAAGCTCAACGAAACCGATTTTGAGTAAATCACATTTTAAAATTTTACTAATAAGGGATCTGCACCCCTTATATGAATTTCTACAGACCAATTGATACTGCCGCAAAATACCTTAAATAGAGAAGCTTGGTCATGCAAAGCTTCATCAAGATTGTATGAGACGTTTTTGCGAAAATTAAAATTTTTCATTTTCGTTGTATGACAGCTACCCTCAAAATGAGAGCCAGCAAGAAACCACTCAAAACCCTTCGATGGATTTGCATAAAACTCCTAAATTCAAAATATGGTGTCAATCGGACCATTTGTTTAGCCACTAGGCCAAAGCGTGACGGACAGACCGACCGACAGACGAAAATTTTTGGGAGACTTGTTTTTTATGATGTATAAGTGATATAGAACACATTTTTGAGAAAATTAGAAAAACTTTCTTTTTCACGAATACACTTTCTCGCTCCGCTCGAAAGTAAAAATGTAAACATAACATTGTTAACTTATATTGTATATTGTAATTGCTGTAATTAATTACTTCTCGACACTTAAAATTACCTGTATCTACCTTTTTGTTGCCCTAGAACTGCTGTTCTTTGCTATTAAGTATTTATATTGTTGGCACTCAAGGTCTGTATTTGGGTCATTTTCAAAAGTTGTGTTCTTGCTTGTTATCTCACAGACTTGTGATTTTTCAACTGAATTCGATAGACAACCTTCCCAGAAGTTAGACAATATATCTGACCTTTAGATTTTTGTAAATTGATTTTGAAAAAAAAAAAAACTGGCCACGACTGTGACATATCAAGCACGTCTGTGACATATCGAGCACGTCTGTGACTTATCTATAGAAATTCAGGTATTTCACGACCACGTTTGTGACAATTGTGACACTTGGATCACACCTGTGATTCGTCCTTAGAAATGTAAGTATCACAACTACTTAAAACACATCTATAATGACCAAGTATTATCATTTTTATAAATGTCATTATCGCTTTTCTTGGCTATCTCGTCACAGACGTGGGTACAAAAGTATGAAAAAAAAACACGTCTGTGAAACTTTATGAATCCACACCTGTGACATATTTGCATCGTGGTCATCAAAAACTAACCTAAAAACAACACTAATAATGTGCAATTGATTTGACGGCATTTTCACACCAAAATCTTATCAGACTGTAAAAATCGTAAAGATCGCTCAGCCACCTGATAAATGACGAAGGCCACATCTAATACGAGTTATGCTTGACGTTTTACAGAATTCAAAACAAAATATGTTATTACCTTGGATCAGTACTCGTTTGTGTTCCGCCGTTACAAAAAAGCAAATGACCGATGTTCGTTTTTTTTTACAAGCGTTGCCAGAGCTTGAAATTCAACAGTTACCGAGCTAGTGTGCAAAATGTTTTGGACCACATATGTGACCAAAAAAAAAGGAACAAGAGTATCCGTAATGCTACGACTCCAAAACCAAAGCCAAAAATTATTCGTATACTGTATCCTTAAGCCCCATTAAGTACAAATGTGGGGAACATATCACTACAGGACTACCAGCAAAAATAAGACTATTGAAAGTAAAATAATAATGAAAACTGGAAAAGGCACAGCCGCGAACTGTGACATTTTGGGGTTTCAATCATGTATATTTTTTTTTATTTACTATTTAAAGGCATGAAAAGTGCTTGCCGGTCTTATACACTTACTAATCTACCCATAAAACTAGTTGTAATAGTGATATTCAGTTTTAAAATGTCTGTTTTCACTATGGCTCACGCGAAATGAAAATGACCCATTTATATATGAAATTAGTTTTTATAAAAGTTTTGTCGATGTATATGACTGTTTGTTGCCATAATAAAATAAATAAAAATCCAGTCTCTCTTTTCTCTAAAGCCATTCATCAATCCATATAGAACTAAAAACAAAATTCACATAAAATCAAAATGTATTTTACATGAAATTCGTGAATAACCAAAACATTAAATTATCCGTCAAACATCGCGCTTATGGAATGCACAGCGTTTTTGACGCCTTGATGCAAATTAATAATTCAAATATAACCTTTATCTGACAAACAAAGATAACCAAAACATAAAGTCGGCGGAAGCAACGATACATGAAGGTGAACATTCTACTAATCTAGTAAACGTATACGGTAAAGGCTGATTATTGCCAAGATAAAGAGAGAATCGAATTTCAACTTCGCGGAAGTTTGGAATGCTAACGTTCATAATGTTTTGTATTTAACGCTGTATTATATATTGAATGAATGAATACTCGTACACTTAATCGTTCGCATACACAGTTCAAAGATAGACGGTAAGTATGATAGATTAATGCGTGATGATGCCTCTCATTTCGACATACAAATATATGTACAGGTACGAGTATTATACAAGTTACAAGCTAGTACATAACATCACACCTCTTTTAAGTCGGGGTCTCGGGGTAGGCAGAGACCACAGGCCTCCACCCGCTACGATCTTAATGTACTTCCCTAGCTCGCTCTATTTTCATCAAAACATAAAATTATCAAAAAAAATCTCGAATATTAGACACATATGTATTTTTATCTCCGATATTTTTATTGTAGTATATTTTATATATTCCGATATTTTTATAGTATTTTTTTTTAAATTCTACAGAATTACAAATACTTTAGTTTTTCAACAACAAACTAAAGCAAAAAATGGCCTTGCTTATTGACTTTTTTTACCTTAAGATTGTCTCAACGGTACACGATTTCGTTTTAGTTCTTTTCGTCTAAAAGTATATATATCTGATCAAAGCTGTTCGCTTCTCTGATGGCTTGCTCTCATTACAGCCAAATCGTGCACTGCTAAGGGTCTCCATAACATCATTGGCTTAGTCTTAAGGAGTCGAAGCCATTTTGACCTCCGCGACCCAGAGGGCAAACTAGGCCAGACCCAACCAAATCCAAGGCTTAGATTTGGCTTATTCGTTTATTTGCTGAATGTCCCTTTACCAAAATGTCCCCTGGTTCCAAAACGTCCCTTTCACATAATGTCCCTTCCCCAAAATATCCCTTTCCCTATTTAGCCCGCTTATTCCCAGTAGTACCTTTTGACAGTTCCTCTTTCTTACTTTTTGGTGCCTTTCAAGTTTCGCCTTTTGTAAATGCGTACAGATCAACAAAAGCAGAGACACATGTAAAAATTAAATCATAAGCTATGATTAACATATTAATCAATAAAACATAATTTTCTGAATCATTTATAAATGGTCACTGGCCCCTAGTATTCATTTGATAGCGCAGACGAATAGACAGACGGAAATTGACGAAACTACAAGGATTCCTTGTTGACTACGGAACCGTAACAAAAAGTAGGCTAAAGACATTTAGGAAAAGAGATATCGGGAAGGGGAACCTTTTGGAAAGGGTATATTTTGGAGAAGGCCCATTTTGGGAAAGGGACATATGGGAAAGGGATGTCTTAGATAGAACCAGGGAATGTTTTGGGAAAGGGACATTCTGCAACTAAACGGGCTTATCGACCACTAGCAGTGACAGTAGAGAAACTTAACCCTATATTTCAACTACTATAGGTCATATTGAAATAAAACAGGTGTCAACGGCTTGGTAATTTTATAACGATTAAAGTAACGTTAACGATTCACATCTATCTTTAACCGTTTCTGAGATAAATGAAAAAAACTAAAATCAGGGACCTGTTTGAGGTTGGGGAGGGGGGAGCGTACATGGGATCAACGGAGAATTTTTCAGATATGTTCAGGGGGACCTAAGGAACACTTTTAAAACAAAAAACCTCACACCGTAAATTAGCCTAGGTTATTTTTTGACTTTTTTGAACTAGTAGGATTTCGGCTTGACAACATTGATTTCTGGATTCTGTGATGTCCAAAACCCCATAAAACCTTTGTTGTCAAAAATGGTCCCGTTTTAGTTCTGAGAAAATTTAATTATCATTTATTTTCTACTCTAGATAACTAGCAGTCAACATATTCTGGGTCTGCTAACCACGATCAATATTGCTAACTTTCGTAATCGAATAGTAATAGCAACCACCACTTGGCCATGAGCTACTAAGGCTTCCCAAACAATGAATTGGGGTATATTTTGAAAATATTTTTCTTAGATGTCAAAATACAACCGCAATCTGCTACAATAGACGATAACCACATTCGGTCGTAAAGACGTCATCTAAAAGCGCATGGATGAGATCATTTCTAAATCACATACTTTGAAAAAAATCTCACAAACTACACTCACCGGCACAGAATTTAACCATTTCAAAAAATTCTCAATCGCGTGTTTTTTATAGCACATAACTGTAACCTATCTAATGTTGGTACCTACTTATTTAAGACATCTTTACTAATCCCAGCAGGTGTCTCAAGTACAAGGCGTCAAAAAAAAATGTATATGGTCCGTTATGCAGAATGGTACGGAATTTCCTAAGAAACGATTGAAATTATTGAAACCTTGAGTAAGTCCAAAAGATACGACATAAAAGCCTCTTCTAACTTAGGCTTCTACGTTGGAACCTACACCATCATTAGATAGGTTACAGTTATATGCTAGGAATAAGTGGATGATTTTTCTTTTTGTGAAATTCCGTGCCGCTGAGTGTATTAAATGTAACATAAGTCGCCCGATGAGCCCGGTTGTCTTTCAAATCCGGTTCCACGAGCCATGTTTCTAGAGCTACGATCTAGCTTTACCTACAAACTGATGTGGTAAGACTCAAAAAGTCATATGTATGATAAATAGATCGGCATAGTCTAGCTTTTAGGTCTCGTTTCAGAAGAGAAAATTTCGTGGAAGCTATGGCTTTAAAAACATTAAAAATCATAAGCAAGTCTCACTTAAAAGAAATTGCGCATGCATGCATTGCATTATTGTGTTTTTTAATTTATGTAAACGTCGCAGATTTTTATTAAATCAGATTTTTCAGCATAATACGCCGCTACCGTGGCACGCTCACTTCGCTCGTTTGGCTGGTATGGTCGCAAGTGAACCTATCTCAATCTAATCGACAATAGTTCAGATCTATTCTTCTGCGACCACAACGCCAGAAGCAAAATAAAACCTAACTCACGATTTGCTGGTCAGTTTCTTAAGGTTTGCACATCGATATTTTCATACACCTTGAAGAGTTGAGGTTTTTGATCAAAAACCTGGATTTGTTTAGGTGTATATTACACGCTCCGTGGTCTAGTGGTTAGAGGATCGATTCGGAGTTTCTGGGTTCGATTTCCATTGGGGACACTATCAAACAAAAATCCCTTTGTGCGACCTCCTTAGCACAGTAAAGAGATGGGCTTATCAGCAGTATGGAAGCTTCATACTAAACGTCCAAAATGGCGCACTCACACAGACGCACGTTTCTACAGGCCGCTAAGCAAAGTTCGCCCTGAATTCTGTCGCGGTTGTCGCGTGAACGGAAGCGGTGGGTTAGTTTGCTGTCGGTTGTTTCATGTCATATTGTGCGGCATATGGATATGTATAAATTTTAATTTCTGCCCTGCCCTTGTGTGATAAATGGCGGCTAAGTGACGTTTTGCGATTAAAGGCGACTTAGAGACTTACCCTTTTCCGGGTGTGATCAAAGGCGACAAAGTGTCTTAATCTGTCCTTGTGTCATAAAAGGCGATTAAGTGTCCTAATCTTTGTTTGAAATTGAATTTGTTTGAATTTGTTTTGTTTTAAATTTTTTTTTTCGTTTTTCATTTATTATTTAATGTATGTATTTATTGTTTGGTTATGTAATGTATGAGTCTTTGTTGCTCGAAAAATAAAATTTCGTTTGATGTTTGATTTGTTACCAAAGATTTCGGACCTTTCCTTTATTTTCTGTGTTTGTTACAACCCTGACGCTCCAATGATGCAAGATTCGATTTTCAAAAAAATAGGCCGAGTTTCCATACTGCTGATAAGCCCATCTCTTCTTTACTGTGTCCCTAGTTTGGTTAGGACATTGCAGGATGAATCACATGATTGGCCGAAGTTACATTCCTCGAACGCACGTTAAGGGCCCCATACAAAGCCCTGCCTGCAGGGCCCTGCTTGCAGTGCCACTGCCAATCGTACTTTGTGTGGGCATGCAGGGCCGACAAAATGGCCGTTACATCGGCCCTGCAACACCACACACGGTACGATTGGCAGTGCGCACTGCAAGCAGGGCCCTGCAGGCAGGGCTTTGTATGGGGCCCTTTAAGCCGTTGGTCCCGAATACTATATACGGATGTAGTCGTTAATGAGCCATGTCAGAGGCCTTTGGCGGCTCAACAACTCTGACACCAGGGTTTAAGGTCGGACATCGTCCTTGCAACCCGCACGATATGATGATGATGATTAAAAGCCTGGGTTTTTTTTATCAAAAATCTGATTTCATCATAAACTTACGACATGTATAAATAAATTATCTGATCCCATACATATAACATCACGCCTCTTTCATGTCCCTCAACACAGAATCCTCAGAGAAAAAACTGCATAAAAACTTATTTTGACGATGCCAAAAAATAGTCATGAAATAGTCATAAATAGTCACCATAAGGAAAAAAATAGTCGCGTTACAATTCTAGAGTTATAGCTATGGTTTGCTGAGGATTATGGGCATAGGCTATATACAGAATCCTCAGTTCTGATGCAAGCAAACCGTGGGGACTATCGACTTGGTTTTTATTTTAAAAAATAGTCATGAAATAGTCGTCTTGACTTCCAAATTCTCAAAAATAGTCGTTCAAGGATTTCAGAGTTACAGGGGTAGCTTGCTGAGGATTCTATGCATAGCATTTCACGGACGCAGATTCCAGCAGAACGTTTAGGTTTTTCTGTTTGATACTGATGTCAAAAAATAGTCAACAAATAGTCGTCTCAAACCATAATCACTTTGGTCTGGTTTACCTTGTAGAAGTATGTTAAAAATGCATGTTAACTTCGCCATACATTTTTCAACTCAAGTACAGTCGTGTTCAAAATGCATATCATCTTTGATGGTAACTATTTAGTTACTTTTTTTTTATGTATTTGGAACCCAATATAATTAATTCTGTAATAAAAAGCAAAGTTTATTTGTTTTCATGTTAAATAATATAGCTTAATAAACTACAATAATTGGTTTTAAACTAAAATAATAAAAAAATCTTGTTTATGAATATATTCAGTACCTACAGATTATTTTTAAGTTAGTTTTTTGTATAAATCACAGTCTTCGTACTTATGTCCGTTAAATGGTTAAATGAGTAATACAGGGTGATAATTTTATTGCGTGCCATAGCTTAGGGGGTGTTTCAGTAACGATAAAGGAACACAAAAGAAAAATCTACTTTTATAAAATTCTGAAAATTTTAAAATTAGCCCTACGCAGAGGGCAATAACCCGCAGCGCAATGACCCGACCGAGGCTGCGCTTTTAACGAGCTGCTGTTAGTTTTAGAATTTACATTCAATTTTTCAGTAGGATTATTGAAAAAATGGAAATCCTAATTTGGAATAACGCGTTG
This sequence comes from Athrips mouffetella, assembly GCA_947532105.1. NCBI lineage: Eukaryota > Metazoa > Arthropoda > Insecta > Lepidoptera > Gelechiidae > Athrips > Athrips mouffetella. The sequence continues at coordinate 7,816,261 of OX383960.1, read as the reverse complement.
TGTATTTACTGCTTCCATAGGCTGTAGTGTAAGTTAACTTTACATTTCATATAATTACCGTAGAACACGGCAATTGTCGTTGTAATAGCAACACTGTAGGGCACTTCAATACGCGCCGGCGGCGGCGGCGAGCGCTAGCTCGGTCACACAATTCGGTCGAGCCGAACGCCGCCATGCTATTGGTTAAACATATCTCGTCTCAGAATATTAGTGCTTTTTCTATTATACGACCCACGTTAAACATTTCCAACTCTGTTACTATGCCATTAAGTAACTGATTTGCATTATTCTACTGATGTGCTATTGGGTAAAAGAAACACATATGCAGCGACATTTTAATTTTTAATGAATAGTTACATGCGTAGGCAAACAACATTGATCAATCAAGAAATTAGTAAAGTTAGTATAGTTAATTTAGTAATATTTGCGAACCTTCCAATTATTATTAAAGTATTTTTATTTACTGAATGCATCTGGGTTTAAGCCCGATATTCTAGTTTTACCTTTCCTTAAACGTGGAACCCACATTATAAGTTTTTAGACCAAAAGGTTGGGGCTGTGCACTGATATATCAGTCGGTTTATCCTCTTATTTACCTAATAAAAATAGATAACACTAAAATAGGGTCTGCAACAATATATAAAAATAAAAGCCTCTAACAATATCAAAATCCATTTTTTTTGACAACTTGTAATCCATATCAAATAATTTTGTGTACGCGACTGTACAAAGGAAAAATGTATGGCGAAGTTAACATGCATTTTTAACATACTTCTACTAGGTAAACCAGACCGAAGTTATTATGGTTTGAGACGACTATTTGTTGACTATTTTTTGACATCAGTATCAAAAAGAAAAACCTAACCGTTCTGCAGGAATCTGCGTCCTTGAATTGCTATGCACAGAATCCTCAGCAAGCTACCCCTGTAACTCTGAAATCCTTGACAGACTATTTTTGAGAATTTGGAAGTCAAGACGACTATTTCATGACTATTTTTTTAAATAAAAACCAAGTCGATAGTCCCCACGGTTTGCTTGCATCAGAACTGAGGATTCTGTATATAGCCTATGCCCATAATCCTCAGCAAACCATAGCTATAACTCTAGAATTGTAACGCGACTATTTTTTTCCTTATGGTGACTATTTATGACTATTTCATGACTATTTTTTGGCGTCGTCAAAATAAGTTTTTATGCAGTTTTTTTCTCTGAGGATTCTGTGTTGAGGGACATCCTCTTTCCCGTCCGGATAGGCAGAGACCCCAGCTCTCCACGTGCTACGATCTTGACATACTTCCCTCGCTTCCTCTACTTTCATCAATCTTTCCATACACACGCAAATGTTTTAGTGTGTGCCTATTGGGCTGGCATTGACTAAAGAGCTGATGAAGACGGTGGTAGTGCCTATAGTCAAAAACAAAACTGGAGATACATCCGATAAGTGCAACTACCGCCCGATATCATTGGCTACGGTCACATCTAAGGTGCTCGATGGCCTGCTTGAGAGACAGCTTAAAAAACATCTCCAATTACACGACGCTCAGTTTGGCTTCAGGCCTGGACTTTCGACTGAATGCGCGATCATGTCTCTCAAGCAGACCGTCAGGTACTACACTGACAGGCACACACCAATATATGCTGCCTTCCTTGATCTCTCCAAGGCATTTGACCTGGTTAGATATGATATTCTGTGGCGTAAATTAAGAGACACTGGTATGCCGGGTGAGTTAGTCAATATTTTTAAGTATTGGTACGACCACCAAACTAACCAGGTCAAGTGGCTTGGTGAGCTCTCGGAGGAGTATGGGTTGGAGTGTGGAGTGAGACAGGGGGGGTTAACCTCTCCTTCACTCTTCAACCTGTACATGAACGAGCTGATTGTTGGGCTGAGCGACACAGGAGTCGGCTGCTCCATTGACGGTCACTGCATAAATAGTATTAGCTATGCCGACGATATGGTGTTGCTTAGCCCATCAATCGCTGCGCTCAGAGAGTTAGTGGGTGTGTGCGAGGAATACGCGGCGACACACGGCCTCCTGTATAATGTAAAGAAAAGTGAGCTCTTGATCTTTCAAGCTAGGGGTCGTAAGCTGGGGAATGTGCCACCCGTGATGCTAAACGGCGTCCCTCTTGGCCGGGTGACAGAGTTTAGGTACCTTGGTCACGTGGTCACTGAGGACTTGAAAGACGATGGTGACATCGAGAGGGAAAGGAGGGCGATGGCAGTCCGCTGTAACATGTTGGCCCGCAGATTTGCACGATGTAGCATAGAAGTGAAGATAACTCTTTTCAAAGCCTTCTGCCAAACTTTGTACACGTGCAATCTGTGGGTCAGCTATACGCAGCGGGCTATCAACGCTCTCCGAGTACAGTACAATAATGCATTCAGGGTGCTGGTGGGGCTCCCGCGCTACTGTAGTGCATCGGCGATGTTTGCGCACGCACACACTGACGGTTTTCACACCGTGCTGCGACGCCGCACCGCGTCGCTGATGCACCGGGCGCGCGGGAGCGCCAACACCATCCTGAAAGTCCTCAGTGACAAGCCTGACTGCCCTCTACTGGGGCATTGGGTTAGAGTTCACGCTCTTGTGCCCGGCGCCCCAGTGGATAGGTATTTAAATTAAAATTGTATATTTAAATTGAAGTTGTAATAAAAAATAGTAATTCTTAAATGTATTTTGTAATTGTAATGTAATTGTAATTTTAATGTATTTTTATTTTGATGTAATTTTGCTATGATTTTATTTATTTTTATTCTGACTTTAATTTATGTTATTTAAAATATATACTAACATAGTTTTATAAGTTGTACTAACCAAATATGGATTCGAATCCGAAATAAACTGATTTTATTTATTTTATTTTTTATTGGAGTACCATATGCACATCTGATAAAATCTGGATGTAATACTCCTAGTTTAAAATGCAAAACTGGCCAGTATTGGCCAGATGCTAAACAGACTTGTACTTATACCCCAAGATAATTAGATTTTGGCCTAGACAAAAATCGGAACCAAGATTTTCTTTTTGTGGTTTATGAAGTCTTGGAAGTAATTACATAATTTCTTAAAATTAAGCATATCACCAAATGGGACAAGACGGCAGATTAAAAAAACCCTATTATATAAATAGTTACTGTAGCAAAAATGACAACTAAACGAAATGTTTTCTGGGCTCGTTCAATGATAAACTTTTAGTATTTTACAAACTAATTAAGCACCTAAGTTCTTAGGTAAAGCCTAAAATTAAAAAAATCCCACTAAAAGTTTTATTTCTTTTTGTCTGCTCGGGCAAAATACATAACTATCTCGTGACTTTTTGTACTTCACAATTTTGTTGTACTTGATCAAACAGTCATAAAAGTGAACACAATATGTTAAAGCTTTACAGTGGTATAATTATTGAGGGATTTCTCTTTGGCCAAAATAGTTAACTGAATGAAAAGTGTTTGATTATACTCTAAAACTGTACTTACGTTGATTACTTTGAAAATTGAACACTTCAGGCAATAGCGTATCTTTTAATATAAAAATTACATTATGTAACGCTTTATATCGACCCTAAAGAAGTTGAAATAAAGTTCATAATTGACATTAACATAGTACACGGCTCGTGATTGCACGGTACGGCAACGTCGCATTGCTTCGCTGTTTTTTTCCGGTACGCGATTCGTAATTTAAAGTTAAACATGAAAGATGAAAATTTACATCGGTTGTAGTAAGCTGAAAATACTTTTGATCTTCTGAGTGCTTCTGATCTAAATCTAAAATCTAAATATATAAAACAGCATGCCCTGACCGACTGACTGACTGATTCAACAACGCCGAGCCGTAACCGATAAAGCTACAGATGTGAAATTTTGTACGTAGTTTTTTTGTACGTCAAGACTACACATCAAGAAAGGATTTTTCGAAATTCATCCCCTGAGGGGTTGAAAAATGGGGTGGAAGTTTGTATGAATATTCTACAGGTTTGACATGAGACTCAAAATAATTGTGGATTTGATCTAATGAAAGGGAAAAACCGGCCAAGTGCGATTCGGACTCGTGCACCGAGGGTTCCGTACCACCACATGATATAAATTGTATTAGTTGAAATGTCAGTAACTTACTGTGGTCGATTTTTGAAGTGAAAACTTCTTCAGCGGCGCTTGGCACTTTTTCAGATGGGGAAAAAATTATTCACTCGCATCAGAAGTTGCGTCAGATCTCGGATGAAGTATAGAAATGGATTTGAAAATAAGCATACCTAGTTAGAGCAGGCTCAATATATACAAAAGTTCTAAAGTGTGATAATGATCAAAACATCTTTTTTATCTTTGTCGCGTCAGATCTCGGATGAAGTATAGAAATTGATTTGCAAATAATCATACCAAGTTAGAGCAGGCTCAATATATACAAAACTTCTAAAGTGTGATAAAGACCAAAACATCTTTTTTGTCTTTGTCATAGCAGGCCTGTCTGTGAAATAGGCAGCTTTTTCCAAGATCAAAGGAGTGCGACTCCTGTAAACTTGTTTACTATTATTATTCTGTGGTCATATTCTCGGCTTTTTTTGTTGTGCACAACGTGATATATTTGCCTTTTGGTGCCTTCCGAAGTTGTCATCCATATAGTAAGGGGGCTAAAAATATTTTAAATTTATTGTTTTTTACTTCACTTGGCAGTCAAAATTTCTTTATTTTTCTCAGAAACTAGTAACTTTATTGTGATTGTAGTTATAACATAAAATATGCAAAATTTTATTAGCTATCTATCAATATCAATTGTAGTAACATAACTTATAAAATGTCTGCTATGTCAGCTATGTCCAATTTAACAGTGCGAGGAACACTCTTGTTGTGAGCCCAAGTGTGCGTCGTCGGCGCGAGCGGATTGTTAATTCATTGAAATCATTCATTGAGTTGCGGAAAAAATGTCTACGTTAAAATGGGATACGTTATTCGAGTGGAAGCGTGGGAAGGTGATTATCCTGTCTAAGCCGGGGAATGGGCGTCTGCGCCTGTGGAGAATTAGTCCCCCACATCTAGCTCAGGGACGAACAATTCAATTTCCGCCGGGGACACTTCATGACGCTCGAACTTACGCGAGTGCTTGCCTGAGGAGATATACCAGGACCACTGTCGCAGTCGCAGGTCTTTGACAGAGTATGGCACCCCAGTCTCCTTTTCAAACTCCTCGAGATGAGCACACCTACGAGGATCATTAGGGTGGCGGCATTATTTCTGGAGGGCCAAGACTTTGCCTTTATTCTAGGGCAGTGCGAACGTGCTCATATTTCTTCTATATGTCCTACCACAACCAGGATTGGCAGGTGTTGTGGGTGTCAAAATACCTCTAAAAGTTAGGATTAGTCTCTGTACTGAGTTTTCTTGTAGCTATAATGCTTATAGTAGCTACCGTGTGTACCCCATCTTAACTTTCTATCCTATATAAAAATATGAAACATGAATTTAAGTGCCGGCATACTATACCATAGCTGTCAAACTAAAAATCGCTATAACTCGAAAACTACTGACCCTAGACTACTCGTGTGCTGAGACAAATGATAGGTCTCGATGAGATCTTCATTTCGGATGACAATTGTCAAACTAAAAATCGCTATACCTCGAAAACTACTGAACCTAGACTACTCGTGTGCTGAGACAAATGATAGGTGTCGATGAGATCTACATTTCGGATGACAGCTGTCAAACTAAAAATCGCTATATTTCGAAAACTACTGACCCTAGACTACTCGTGTGCTGAGACAAATGATAGGTCTCGATGAGATCTTTATTTCGGATGACAGCTGTAAAACTAAAAATCGCTATAACTCGAAAACTACTGACTCTAGACTACTCGTGTGCTGAGACAAATGATAGGTCTCGATGAGATCTTCATTTCGGATGACAATTGTCAAACTAAAATCGCTACACCTCGAAAACTACTGACCCTAGACTACTCGTGTGCTGAGACAAATGATAGGTGTCGATGAGATCTACATTTCGGATGCCAGCTGTCAAACTAAAAATCGCTATAACTCGAAAACTACTGACCCTAGACTACTCGTGTGCTGAGACAAATGATAGGTCTCGATGAGATCTACATTTCGGATGACAGCTGTCAAACTAAAAATCGCTATATTTCGAAAACTACTGGCCCTAGACTACTCGTGTACTGAGACAAATGATAGGTCTCGATGAGATCTACATTTCGGGTAACAGCTGTCAAACTAAAAACCCCATAACTTGGAAACTTATGACTCTAGAGTAGTCGTGTGCTGAGTCAAATGATAGATCTCGATGAGATCTACATTTCGGAAGACAGCTGTCAAAGTAAAAATCGCTATAACCTGAAAACTACTGACCCTAGACTACTCATGTACTGAGACAAATTATACGTCTCGATGAAGAAGTACGCGTGCAGTGGCGCGATTGACCCTTACAAAAAGCATAATATTAAAAAATTTAAGTTTTTACTTCTGCCGGCACTCTCGGAGTGCAACCCGTCCTTTTTTGAGTCCGACTCGCACTTGATCAGTTTTTATATTTTATAGCTTATGCAGCATGAGGTACAGCCCAGTGACAGACAGTCAGACAGACATCGGAGACATATTAGTATGATCCCGTTTTTCACCCTATGGGTACGGAACCATGAAGTCTGAAATAATATAAGTTTACAACCTTTCTCACAACAAATTAACGCTAGCTTCCATTTCAAGTACATTCTTATTAAAGAGGGGTCAAGATTGGAGGGTCAAGAGCAAAAGCTTAGCACGCTAGTCCGACTCGCACTTGCCCGGTTTTTTGTAGCTAGAGTGGGCTGCAAGTGTCTGGCTACCTGCTTGTACAAACAACAACACTTCAAACTTCAACACTTCCATGGAAGAGAGAAAATATCATTGTTGGAAGATAGATATTATCTTCCCACAATGATATTTTCTCTCTTCCATGGACTGTTTGAAGTGTTGTTGTTTGTACAAGCAGGCAGCCAGACACTTGCAGCCCACTCTAGCTACTTGGACTGTTGAAATAAGAACACTAAAAAGTCTAATATTATGTCAGGCTTGACATACTCTTGACATTACGTACACGAAAAAAGTCTCGGGGCGCACGGCACGCCATACCGGTTCCAAAGAATATATAATATTATGCCGGTTCTCGCTCGCTTGACGCGATCTATTAAATTAAAAATCAACTTTTTTAACTTTTGATAATTATGCTTAATTTTATAAATAAAGGAAAGAATACACGATGAAAACTGTAATTAAACAAAAGTTTTTCAGTTGGTATTTTTGCTTCAACATAAAATACGAAAATATTTAACTTAACATTAATATGCTTAATTTTAGGTAATTTGGTCAAAAACTGTCCTGGAAAGTCTACCAAATTTAAAATAATTTGGTTGCCATTTTTGCCTAGACTTTTATGTAACTTGCATACAAATTTGCTAATAAAAAAATATGCGCAAATATTTTTTGCTTAGTTTTGATTGAAGTAGGTACCTTGGAACCCACATCAAAAGTTTACCCCATCAGATATTAGTTACGATTTTTGGCTTGACTTCACATGCATAAACAAACAAAAAAAAATATTTTCTGGAGAATCTAAAAGCCAGCCAACTCATTAAAATTTATTTTTCACATAGGTGTTCCACCACCTATTACAATACATAGCAACTTTATAGTAAATTGACGGTTTCGATTAATGTCCAGCCAATTAAAAATTACAGCTTCAGGACTCGGCCTATTAGCGGTTTGTTTGATTTCGTGTGCTTTTGTTAGAAACGGGGCCGTCTTACCGCAACAGGCATTGAATTTCACTACATTTTGAATAACCGCCAAAGAGAACGTGAGGTCAACTCTTTTAAGTATCTACAATAAATTCACCTCTAATTATTTAGAAGTTTATTTTTATTGCTATTTTAAATAATACGTATGTACGAGAAGTCAATGGATGTCTATGACACCGGAAAGAAATAAAGTAAGAAAGAATAGTAAGTTGATAAATTTCCGAGTAGGTTGATAAACTGTAGAAAAATAAAAAAAATACCGAATTCGCTTCTATCTAGCACTCACCGGCTGCTACCGCAGCACACTTGTTTCGCTGGCTCGGCTCGTGCGGTCCAAAAGAAAGGGTTTTTTTTGTGTTACCTAACAGACCTATGTGGATCTACGAGTTTACTATTTTTCGATTGACTCGGGATTTAATATACTTACGATTCTTGTTGTGTTCCGGTGAAATATATATAAGAAACATGATACGTATTCAATTTCTTATTTATTTTTTATGATCATGATAACATTCAAGTGTAAGAACTTACATAATTTTCAATCACAAACGAATCGCTCTCAATCTGTCAATCAGTGGTACAAAATCTGTGTAATTTTCGAAGTAATTTTGTTCTTTGTACATTATCTGTTTATACTCTACGGATTTTTTTCGTTATGCAACAATAGCGTGGAAGAAACAATGATCGGGTGCTAACAATTACTGGCAATGGCAAATGACGAAACTATTTAACGGGTTGAAGCGAATTTTGGAGTTACGCTGACGGAAATTATGAAATATTAGAGAAATAGCCCCAACTAAAGCCACACGATAAATTTGGTGTAAAATACTTATGTTTGCCTAGCGTTTGTGGACTATGAGAAGGCCTTCGATTCGATCAAGACGTGGGCTGTACTACGATCTCTCCAGAGGTGCCAAGTCGACTATCGGTACATTGAAGCGTTGAAGGATCTGTACAAAAACGCCACTATGTCGGTTCGTCTTGAGGACCAGGACTCGAAACCTATCCAATTGCAGCGAGGAGTGAGACAGGGAGACGTCATATCTCCTAAACTGTTCACCGCTGCATTGGAAGACGTCTTTAAACTCCTGGACTGGAAAGGACTTGGCATCAACATCAATGGCGAGTACATGACCCACCTTCCATTTACCGACGATATTGTCGTAATGAATGACTGACACCCTGGAAGATCGCGGCACGATGCTCAATAACCTCAGTAGAGTTTCACAACAAGTGGGTCTTAAAATGAACATGGATAAGAAGAAAATTATGTCTAACGCCATTGTTGTACCCACTCCACTTAAAGTTGGAGACTCTACGCTCGAATTTGTCGATGAATACGTATACCTGGGACAAACAGTCCAGCTGGGTAAATCCAACTTAGAGGAAGAGGTAACTCGTCAAATCCGACTCGGATGGGCAGCGTTCGGGAAGCTCCGCAATATCTTGACGTCCAAAATACCGCAGTGTCTCAAGACGAAAGTCTTTGACCAGTGTGAGTTGCCAGTGATGACACTGATGACATATGGCACCGAGACGTGGCCGCTCACGATAGGCCTTATCAGGAAGCTCAAAGTCACCCAAAGGGCTATGGAAAGAGCTATGCTCGGAGTCTCTCTGCGTGTGCGAATCAGAAATGAGGAGATCCGCAGAAGAACAAAAGTAACTGACATAGCCCTGAGAATCGCTAAACTAAAGTGGCAGAGGGCAGGGCACATCGCAAGAAGAACCGATGGCCAATGAGGCGTAAGGGTTCTAAAGTAGCGACCACATACCGGAAGACGAAGTGTTGGTTGGTAGGCCCCACGAGGTAGACCGACGATCTGGTCAAGGTCGCGGGAAGCCGCTGTGGTCATGGAGATCTTTAGGGGAGGTCTATGTCCAGCAGTGGGAGTATTTCGGCTGATATGATGATGATGACTTATGTTTTATATTTAAAGTCCCGAATTTAAGAAAATCTCGAGTGACACTGAAACGAAATACTGAACAAGTTATCCAGATGCGGAACCAAATATCCCAAGAAATAAATCCCCAGCCTAGTTTCTAATTATGACTAACACGTCAAGATGTTCACATAAGGACGGCAAACATACAAAAATGGTATCATTTAACAACCTACTATAAAAGCCTATCATTGTTTAAGTGAAATAGGTAGGTATGTTGTAAAAAGAAACCAGTGCAAGTTCGCGAAGGCGGAACGTCACATAATCGTAGGTAGCATGACAAATGCAACATAGCGAAATTAGCGAATCGGTTTTTGTGCAGCTAGCTAATATGAAGATTTTGATGGTGTCTTGTACAAAATCTAGCCATATACTTCTAAGTTCTAAGTTCAGTGTGTAGTTTATGCACTTAGTCTTGTAAGGACCATTGTATGTGGTAGTTAATTTCCATTAAAAATTAATACATGTATATTTGAAAAATAAAACCTAATAAAATTTTCCATTTAAACACAATATGAAGCTTTACTTCCTATTGGACCCGCTTTAAATACATCCTGTATTTTTAAAATGCCTCAACTATAAGCAGGAACACTAAGTGTCGAGTTATCTTTTCCTAATGCTTTCTAAGAGTTTTAAAACATATTTAAAAACAGCAAAAAACAGAGCTAAAATAATGTACATGTCATATAATTTATGTTTCCACGTACTACTAGAGGGCTCACGTGAAGCAACAGTTCCATTCCATCCCTAAAAAAATTAAATGGTCCTTCATCTCTTCCTAGCAACAGTGCCAGTGGCATGCTACAAAAAAAAATGTAGGCCCATTTACACGGCAAGTTCTACGGAAATCGTTTTTGCCAATGGTCGGAATACACTCTCTGATTGTATAAGTATTTGTACCTATACTTTGGAATCTTTTTGAATTTACCACATTATAGACCCATGGTTTAAAGTGTGCATCATTGCCACATGAAAAAGTTTCAGAGCACTAAAATTATGTATGCAATGCTATTCATAAATACCCCTACTCAATCATTTGGTTTAATCTACAAACACAAATGCATAATTTTGTAATGAATGCATGCATACTTGGTTTTTATAGTTTCCTTGCATGATTTCAAAACAACAGACTATTTTTACTAGAAATAACTAGTTTAACCTAAAGATAATATTTTTAAACACAAAGGGATTTATTATAACAATAATGATACAGAAAAATATGTACATAGTAGGCTACTGGACAATCTAGTCTGCATTGAAATTAAAAACTGAAATCTTCGATAAATTTTGTATGGCATTATACACCTAAATAAAGTATCTTTGTGTCTTTGTTACTATAAATATATCATATATACATATTAAAATGTGTCTGTATACTTAAAAAATAGCTAGTTCTTTCACCAATTTCACAGATTCTTTCTAGGAAGATTATTTTTATTTTTGACCCAGCCATTAAAAAAAAAACAACAATAAATATACAACTATTTATTGTTACTTCCAAGTAATTTGTTTGGTGTACATATTGTTTGCTAATCAAAAATACATAATACCAAGGACAATACAAGAGATTATTTCAGACACAATGAAAATATTGACAAAGCAAATTCATCTCCAAATTTAAATTAATCTCCAGACAATGAATGAGAAGATAACATCAGCAAAATTTTGGTTGATTGGAAGATTGAAATGAACACTTTTCTAGTTTAGTTATACTTGAATAAATAAGAGGGAGGATTGCTAGATGGCGGATATGACACAACACTTCCATAAGTAATATTATTAAAGGAAAGGTTGAAGGTAGAAGAGGAAGAACAAGATGCATTTATTTTTAACAAATAAGAGAGAGGGTAAATGTTAAGTTTTATCAGGATATTAAATCATTGGCAAAGGACAGATATGAATGGAGATTGCCCCATCGACAAGAGTGTGACCTTTAAATATGAGAAGATGATAACTATGGGCGAAAATAGTTTTTTCTTTATAGTACACTCAGAAAGAAAAATATTACAAAAAATGAATTATAAATTTTGATAGTATACCATTCCAAGATGCTTGCATTGGGGACCCCATGGATTGGGGATCGTGACCATAATAAAGTCAAGTCAGTGAATCGATTTGATTGGGGCCGGGTCAGGTACTTCCACTTTTTGCTGTCAGTAGCGGTGCAGATAGCATTGTGCAGCTGGAGTTGCAGTGATTTTATTTGGTCACACCATACAGCTGGTGCACAGCCCCTTTGTCTTTTTCCCTCCACTTCGCCCATAAGAATATGTTTTTCAAGGGACTCTAGCTCTATTTGCGCGATGTGACCGAGGATGTTTCCTTTATTACTTTTTTTATTATTTTTTTATGATACAAGTGAGCAAACGAGCAGGTGGGCCACCTAATGGTAAGTAGTCACCACCGCCCATAGCATCCACTGTCTTATTATTGGCATATTTGACATTAATAAGACAGCAAAGCGCGTTGCTCACTTTGAGAACTAAAATGGTATGTCTCATGTGCCGGTAATTGCACTGGCTCCCTTGCCCTTCAAACCGAAACACTGCAGTGCAAACACAGCTACTTCACGGCCGAAAAAAGCAAGGGGGTGGTACAGTCAAGTGCATAAATATGTATCTAAACTATCGTTTCAAAAGTATGTATCATTGAATGTTTATTATTATAGCATCCAATCTAACTGATATAAATATGTCTGCGAAAACTGATCAATAATATGTATACTATAAAGGACAATTTGTTATATAACGAGCAATACAAACCTTTTGAGGGAGATATTATTGCTCACTTAGTTATTTAGATATTTTTGCAACAAAAACGAAGACATAATAACGATGAGAAAAGTGTGACATAATTCGTGAATCTTTACATAAATACATGTATTTGCAATAGATTTCAAGAAACATATTTATGCACTTGACTGTACTTCCCCAGACGGACTTTCTGAAAAAGCCCTACCACCTTCAGAAAGTAAATAACTTGTTACAGTTTTTATAAACCTTGTATTATCTCATTTTTAAATTAGGTAGGCAAATACTAAAGAAGCAATTTATTTTTCTCTGACAGCCACGTGTTGTAATTGTAATCATGCATTGGGCTATTTTCTGCAACTCCACATCAATGCGCCTATTTTGCGTGTAACAGCTCCCTGTTGTGAGTTTTGTAAGTTTGCCTTTCAGTAAAGATTTCCCCAAGAATTCGCCATAATTTTTTGTCCATGGCCTTCCTTCTCCATCTTGTTCTAGTCAATTTGCCTATCTTTTTCTTTGTCTCCCCTTCTTTCTTTTCTTATTGCAAGGACACACAGTGATGTCTTTTTTTTTTTTTTTTTTTTATTAGGTTTACCAACAATTGTTTACACTGTTTCATACATACTAACACAAGTATTTAAATATCTTTATACGTGTAACAATCACTTACAGGTAAACACCACATGCTTAAAATTACATTAGAAGACGGTATACACAGCACCGAAATCATTCGACACTCTCAATCCAAAAGGCCAAGTATTCTTAAGATAGGTAAGGTACGGTCAACCACACGCCGGGGGAAACAGTCAACCATGAACACCAACCTTACTGCAAGAAAATAAGGCATATTCAAGGCCAAACCGCAACCACCGGCGGGCAGTCAACCGTAGCTATATTTTAATACCTATTTGTGTTTTTAAATGCAGATGATATTGTGTACAGACTTATAGAATTTACATTTAGAATCACAGTTTATATCAATTTTATCACTACAACTATTTATAATCTTGACCATCCTTAAGACGGGTGAATTACAACCTAATACAGTAGATCTGGGGAGGGGACAAAGTGGTGTTATAGCATTTCGAGGCATACGAGCGGGGGCACGAAAATGAATGCAACCTAAAAGTGGAGGACAATCAACTTGGGCTGTCACAATTTTGTACAAAAATAAAGCATCTAATAGTTCTCTTCGCTTATCTAATGAATCCATCCGGAAGTACTGCAGCCTTGAATGGTCTTTGGACCATTTATTTTCTTGCTATGGAGTATATGGCCAAATCTGGCCAATCCATTTCCATATCAGTTTCCTCATGACATCTGCCACACCTGTCTTTTTTAGATGTTGGTCAATTTAACTTTGTCTTTTAATATGATGTTCAACATACTTTCTCTCCATCCTGTTTTTGCACACTCTGAAAGCTTTTCTCTGTATTTACCTTTCATTCAATTAATTTTATAAACAATATTTGTATAGTAATATTTTACAGTAGTTCTAAAAGACAGTAATTATAGTGATCTCTATGGAATGCCTGACATGTTTCAACATTTTAATATGAAATGTTACAATACAGGGCATCTTCTCAAAAGTAATTCTATCAAGGTTTAAATTAATAATTCTAAAGTTAAATAAAATACATACCTATATTTTAGTGTTCTATGCATGTAGTTACACTTGACAATAAGATTTGATTCATGGGAAGCTGACAAGGTCAAATCAATTTGTACATGAGTAATATGCTTCCATAGTATGTTGATCAGTTTACACTGAACACTTGATAACAATTTGTAATTTCTAAGTCTTATCACTGACCAAACAAAGGGAAAAACTTATGAATAATACATACCTTTTATCTAGTAACTTGAGTGTAAATCTACATACAGTAATACATAGGTTTGCAATAAAAAAATACTTTTATTTATATTATGCGATAATATTAGGTCTTTACCTATGAAATTGCCGTTTTGTATGGCGAATTTTAGGTAAACTCAATTTTCAGTACTAACATTTTTGCATTTTTCTTATGAATTATAAATCCAATTTTTTTTAAGCATGATTGGGAAGACATTAAGATAACAGAAGCTTAAATTTAATTTTCGAAAAATATTATCTGTAAAAAAATATAACAAATCTAATGATGAAATCGGACAACCTTTAAGACGAACAATTTTCAAACCTTTAATTTTATATATCAAACTAAAAATAAAAACTTTATTTTATGCGTAAATTGATAACCTTGAAGTCAACTTTCAAATATATATGTTATAGGCAAACTCCGAAGCTCCGGCGCTCCTAGGTTGGACTGGTCACAATCCTCAGGTCAGACTGAATGACTTAGTCAAAGCCCAAACAAATGTAAATTTTCGGCCTTTGACTAAACAATTTTCGTCAAACCTGGGAGAGACTAATTTGGTCAGGCAAACGTCAAAACACAATTTTATTAAATCGGGGTTTGACGAGTCAAACTCCGATATAGGTATGAAGTGTCTTATCTTCGTATATTTGGAAGCATTTTATCATTTAAGCAGCTTTCAAGTCTTAAGAACCGCTTAACTCTGCCAGTTCTGACACCTGATTGGTCAGCTTACGTGATTTTCACTTTTATATTTGAGATGCTTTGAGAGAATGCCGTGTGGCATTAGGCCCGCCTTTTGTACGATGTGCAATAAAGTATAACCTAACCTAACCTAAAGAGACATTATGAACCTGTTTAAACATGTTCAGATCAACGTTTGACCGAGTTTTGCAGTCGCTTCTAGGATTGACTAGGCCAAAACCGAAACAGAATAATTTACTTTCGACGTTTGACTGAAAAGTTAGGAGCTCCTGGGTTTGACTAAAAATACTTCAGGCAAAGGGCGAAATTGAAATGTATTTCGGGGATTGCCTGATGGCTTTGGCCAAACCTAGGATAAACCAGTCCTTCCGCGAAGAGACTGTGTATCGGACTTTGACTATAACATATACATCAAATATATCTGTAAGAAAATTACGGCAATTTCATAGACCTATTATATTTCAAAAATATAGCACAGATGATTTTTTGTATCCAAACTTGTTGACCAAAAATTAAAAGACAATAAAATGTTCTATTCAATTTGTGACACTGGTTCAACATAGGTATAAAACATAGATTTTATTTTCAAATGTCTGTGTTGTAAATAAACATTTTTTTTCAACTGCTAACTTTACCCCTACAGTACTTGTTTTTTAATTTATTCAGAGTATTAATTGAGCGGATTAAAACGAAAATAATGTTGAGCTGCGAAAACTAAACGAAACCAAATAAAATACAGTTCAAAACATTATTTTTTTCTAGGCGCAAAAACGCCTAAACTATGGAATATTGCTATCAAAACAATGCAGTGCAGGTTGTAGATAAATTGTGACATACGTAGGCACCTGCAAGATAGCAATTTCTTTGAATTGAGCAAATAAAACCAGCTTACCTCGCCTGTTAAAGGGACGAACCCGAACAGCTACTTTTATCTTATCCGAGGCCATTTTCACATTCAAATTACACAAATACGATTAAAACACAACACTATGCACATCAAAGTTTAATAAATTATTGCACATTATTCACCCATATTCTAAAACAAGAAAATTCATTATTTCACGTTTTATTCACGACGTTCCCGAATTGACACTGGCCGCCATGTTGTTTTTCCAAAATTGGAAGAATTACTAGCGTAGTGCTTGCTGAGAATCGGTAAACGGGAAAAAGGTTTTGTATTAGAAAAAATCGTTTTATCTGTGTAGAATACCTACAATATATTTTTGGCATATTATTATTCGTCTAATTCTATCTAAACTGTGTCTGAGATTCTGGTCTTGTTTTTTCGGAATAACAAATGTTATAAGTTCGCCCAAATGTTCCTACCATTTTATTAAAAATATTTGCAACAGCAACACTGCTTCAAAAAGTTCATTTTACGCTGTGTTCGTTTCGTTTTATTTAACCAATTCAACAGCCACATCTCCAATTTAACTCAAATAGTTACCTATTTTTCTCTTTACTACTAAACAAGTTGTGTCATAGATAAGAAAGTCATAGTTTCGTCAAAACGTTAGATGAAGTAAAAATAATTAGGAAATCGAGTTCAATTTATTACGTGAATAGGAGTGTATCACTCTATTGACAGCTGATTTGACGCAAATTGACGTGACGTGCATGACATGACAAGTCAAAATTCCAAAATATTCTTTGTGGTGTTTTGTTTCTATTTTGTTTGCAAAATTGGAGATCAAAACAGCTTCACCTATAAAATTAGGAATTGTGATTTCATGAAGTATTTCTATCGGCATTAAAGTTAAAATTTCAAAAATGTCTTCAGATCCCATGTTTGGTTGGGACCTAACTTACAAAACGGTTGAAAAAGACGTAAAGAGAAAAGCTGATGTCCTGATTGCTTTTATCCATTGGAATATGACCAAGAGGGGTTTCCGCACCATCGGGATTGGAGATGAAGTACGTAGTTAACTGAAATCTAATTAGGGATTGAACTGGAGATAACCTTATATTTTCATGAATGCTCTGATTGTACCTACAAACTATAATCCTAATGAGATGTGATGCCATTAAATAAATATCTATCTATCTAAATATGATCCAATTGAAAGTAACAGTGTATTAAATAAATGAATACTTGTTTTGCAGAGAACAGTTACTGGCGATGAGGAAAAGAGTGAGTTGCTACCTACAGGATGGAATGATAAAGAGAACTACACTTTGAGATATGTTCTAGATGATAAACTCTACATCCTGCATGGCCTGAATACTGATGGCAACCTCATAGTAAACCTTATGGTAAGTTACCTAAATACAATCTCTTTATACTTGCTCTACTAGCTGTACTTTAAAAAAAAGAAAATGCCATTTCATATAACCATTATTTTGATGTATAAATTCCCAAAAAAAAAAAAAAAAATTTGTGATGAAATAAAAATTGTCCATATAAAATGACATACTCCACTCTTGTAAGTAGACCTATAAAGAATATGGGTTTTAGTTATTAACTAAGTAATAATTTTCTACCACAGAAAGCTACTGATTTAGCAGTTTCAAACATTGCCTTGAAGGTAGATGATACAGTTCGAGAAACAAAAGGAGCAATAGAGAAAATGATACCAAACCACAAGGATCTCATGTTTAGCGTGAAGCGGGACTTGATAGATTCTATCACTGAACGCACTATGGTGACAACAGAAACCCAGACATCTCGAAGTACGTTGTTAAATGCTTATATTTGATATTTTCACTGTAATAAATATTTTGCACATAATCTATTGTACTTCTTGTAGTGTTTAGTATGAGAGTTAATACATGCAAAATTTAGATTTCTACTATATAGGCAAGGCAAGGCATGCAAATATGAGCATTTTTTTTGTTTTTGTTGAGGTATTTTTTTGTATTTTGAATGTTTCAGCCCCTTCCCACAGAGGTGGGCCAGAAGATCCTCTGCGAATCCCGTCTCGTCCACTTCCTGGTGTAAATCCAGACACTCCAAACCTATGGTAGGTAAAGGTATATATTGCTTTATTGTTTTTTCTAGTAGCTTTTTGATAACGTACAGTTTTGTTATGTTGCCCTAAATTATATGTTTTATAAAGTAGCTTATATGTTTTTGGTGTTCTTCCATATTCCATCCAATTATTATCTTATTTCAAAATGATGTGTACTTTTCCAGATGTTTTTACTTTAATTGATACTAGCTGGTGCCCGCGACTTCGTCTGCACTGGTTTATAAATTGTAGCCTATGTGTTATTCTGATGTATAAGCTACATTATTGTAAAGTTTCATTAAAATCCATCCAGTAGTTTTCACATGAAAGAGCAACAAACATCCATACATACTTACAAACTTTCATGTTTCATCTTTAAGCACAATTTTTTCAGATTTTTAGCACAATTTTTTTATTAGTTCGATTTGAAACTATGTCTTGATATCTACGACAAGCCCGTTGGTGTGGTTGGTAGGGGGCATGCCTTCTAAGCCGTGGGTCGCGTGTTCGATCCCCACCCAAGGTAAACATTTGTGATGAACACAAGTGTTTGTTCTGTTTCTGGATGTTATCTATGTAATAAGTCTCTGGTACCTATAGTTTAGGCTTTGTCTAGTTTAAACCTGGATGAGGATTACTGTGTAAATTGTCCTCCAATATTGATTTTTCTTATTATTGAAACTAATTTTATTCTATCACTTCCTGTGCGATTATCTACTCTGTGCATTTATTATTATTTATAATACAGGAAACAACAGAAATCGTTGGAGGAGGCCTATACCAAGAGGCACACTGAAATAAGAGACACTAAGAATTTCAGAATAAAAGGCTATATTCATGATAAGGCTATATTATTGTTATAATATTATTAACAGTTTATATGTTTTTTTCCAGGGACTTGCCTCCAGCGGGGTTGCCAAACATCGGTCGCTCAGATTTGGATCCTTTCGCTCCAATGGGGGGTAATGGCGGCGGCGGCATGCTGTTTAACCCGTTCGGCCCTCGCCGGGACGTTGAGAACCCTGGACTCGGCATCCCTGGTGGATTACCCAGGTTAATATCCTAATCCCAACTAGTATTATAAATGCGAAAGCAACTCTATCTATTACGATTTAACAGCTGAAACGTTGATCTGAGATTTGGCGTGCAGATATTTTGATTAGATTGAACTATCAGAAAAGACATCTATAGGCTACTTTTTAAGTCGCGGGCAGTATCTAGTTGGTTATAAAAGGCCTATATTAGGGGTGTTAATTAATCAGACTTTTTTTTAATACCATTAGGCTTCTTTTTAATAACATTATTGCATTCTAAATTACTAACTCAGCCACAAACAACGTGCAACTAAATAACACTTTCTTAGCCACTAATTTCTTTCTGGCACTTGCCGGCCGCTCCCGCGGCATTCTCGCTCCGCTCGCTCGGCTCGTGCGTTGTGGTCGCAGGACACCCTAACCCAACCAAAACTTTTTGATGCATAATAATTATTTTTGATGCATAGTTAGTAATTTTGATGCACAATTATAAATTTTGATGTGCATAATATTAGTTGAATTAGTATACAGGGTGTTAATTTAATTGCATGCCATAGCTTAGGCAAGGGTTCCCAAACTTTTTCAGTTCGCGGCGCACTTTCAGGTTTAGTATTTTGTCTCGGCGCCCTAGCTTCTCGAAATAGAGTACAATTATACTAAGGTAAGTAGATAGGCACAGAAATTAAAACAGCCACAATATGAAGACAAATAAGCACATCATCATCATTGGACTCGTCCGTCTATTTCAGACGATTTAAGCAGTCATGTGTGCAGACATGTGTCTCCTGACCACTACTTAAAAAAATAGGAAATGACATACAGTGGCAACTCAATGTGACGTTAGAGCTTGATGATGTCCACACATTTTTTATAAGCGTGGGATAAGATTTGATACGGCTACTCTCATTTGTTGCTCAACATTGATCTTTGAGAAATATTTGCGTTGTAGCTGTAACAACTGAAAACTGGTCTCTGCCTACCCCGACGTGAAAGACGCGTGATGTTATGTATGTTCTTCTTCTTTTCGTATCAATGGCAAATGATTTTATAGTAACTTAGCCCAAAATGTGGCTACAGCAATAATTTCTGTGTCATGTGCTGTCAGTTGTGTTGAAGCAGATTTTACTACTAGGTTTGGCTGTACAAACACTGCACTTCCGTGCTTTGAGTGCGCTAATTCCGAAATTAGTGTCATGCCTGGTATTTCGGGACGCAGGCTGCTTTGGTCCCTGTGTGTCTCCTGCACGCATAAAACGTGACATTTGGTCTGCTGACACAGCTTTGTGAGGAGATCCGCCTTCTCATTAGAGAAGCCCTGGATGTTTATAGAAAATACTGTCACAGCTGGTTCTGACAGGAGTGATGATTGGGGTTTTGCCATTGTGGTGAGAGGATTGGCCAGCCTAGACACTGCGTTACCGTGTCTAGCTGTTTCCAGGGTGCGCCGCGGGGAGGCTCCTTTCTTGCACCCTTCTTGTATGTATGTATGTACAACTGAAAATCTAGCTTCACATAAATAAGATGTTGCAAAGGGAATGAGAATCGTTAGGGATTTTGAACTTAAATTTGGATATTCGCTTTGAACTGATAGCCAAAACTCCACCAAATCGGAACTCAAAACAAAAACAAAGCAATATAAATCATCACGTTTCGCGTTTGTTTAATAATGGTGACTTGTGGGTCAGATTGCGAGCTAGTCAAGGCGCGGGAAGAGCGCGTATGTATGTACTTATCGGTGGACGGCTAGTGAGTGAGTGAGCGAAGTATGCAACACGCGCTGTTTGATTTGTTTTCTTTTTTATCCGTGAATACCTAAGTTCAGTTTCCGGAGAACGCTCCTGGTGCTTCACGGCGCCCCTGTTCACTCCCTACGGCGACCCAGGGCGCCGCGGCGCACATTTTGGGAACCCCTGGCTTAGGGGTGTTTCAGTAACGATAAAGGAACACAAAAAAAATATTTAAAAAAATCCTACGTAAAAGAAAAAACTTCATTGAAACTAAACTAACGCGAAGGGCAATGACCCGGAGTACCGCGCTATCATAAGGGCGCGAAAGAGTTTCAGCTATGTACCTTATCCAATGATACTCGCGCGCTGGCTCGGTGAGTGCGCGGGTCTCCGTCCGGGACATTGCCCTCCGCGTTAGTTTAGTTTCAATGGAGTTTTAGTTTTTTTAGGTAGGATTTATTTAATATTTTTTTTGTGTTCCTTTATCGTTACTGAATCACCCCCTAAGCTATGGCACGCAATTAAATTAACACCCTGTATAGAAGGCGGATTAAAAAAATAAGTTGTCACGAGGTAGTTAAGGCGTCTTTCTATAGATTTGGTAAGGTTGACATTGAATATTTCATAATGCTCGATGATGTATAATTTAAGTTTGGGATGTCCCTTTATCTAGCAGATGTCATCCCATAATAAAATAAATGGTACAGCAGCACTGCACTTACTTTCTCGCAATACTCAAGGAAAAACTATCGACCGCAAACTTAAATTTGTAATGCCATACACATAGTATGGAAATACAAACTTATATTTACGTTTTTCCAAAAAAATGTTCGAATGAAATATACAGATCAATTCAGAATTCAAATTGTCAAACATCAAAACAAACAAACCTCAAACGATTTCGAGTAAATCACATGTTTAACTTTTGGTAGTACTGGAACACCCTTTATATGAGTTTTCCCAGATCAATGGATACTACCGTAGGATACTTGCATGGAGATATTTTAATTTCCCAACACATGTTCCTTTTGGATAATTGTTCAGTTTAGTCTACTAAGCCAGCCCTTTCAGTTTTTGGTACACCCTGTGTACTACATTTTATTCAAAAAAATCATAAATAATATCCAGTCAGGTAGACAACCAATCCAGGGTTAATATTATAGAAAATTTTAATAAACTCAATGGAACCAATTTTGGGTAAATCACATATTTACGATTTGGTAGTACAGGAACACCTCTTATATAAAATTACACAGATCAATTGATACTGGCGCAAGATATCTTACATGGAGATGCTTGGTCATGTAAAGTTTCATCAAGATTCTGTGAGACGTTTTTGAGAAATTTTCAATATTTCATTTTCGTTGTATGACAGCTACCCTCAAAATGAGAGCCAGCAAGAAACCACTTAGAACCCTTCGATGGATTTGCATAAAACTCGTAAATTCAAAATCTGGTGTCAATCGGACCATTCGTTTAGCCGCTAGGCCAAAGCGTGACGGACAGACCAACAGACGGACCGACCGACCGACGGACGGACATTTTTGGGAGACTTGTTTTTTATGATGTAAGTGATATAGAACACATTTTTGAGAAAATTAAAAAACTTTTTTTTTTCACGAATACAATACCTTTCTCGCTCCGCTCGAAAGTAAAAAATTGCACGGTTTCTATTCCGATCGAAGCAAGGACCTTCTTGGCTAAACATATTTATTAATGCACAGCCAAAACTACTATATTTAAAAGGCTGTATAAAGGGCACCCCTTCTGTCAAGTTGTAGTGGCAAGCATGCAGAAAAAAATATAAATTCTTAAGGAGGCAAAATCAAAGAGGAAGCTTTTGAGTATCAAGCAGTTGCGCATCTTCTGTTAAAGCTCTGTCGAATATATTGCTAATCAAATCACTTCCTCTTTTAATGATGAAGAAAGTGACAGTAATAGGTTTAAAGGTCTGTAACTGGCAGTTATCTTTCTTTTCTATAGTATATTTTAATAAGTACGCCAATAATATGCCCCATAGGCTAGTCAAGTTTGACAATTATTTCACGTCACGAGCTGGCAAAACTTTTAGTCCTGTAGCCCGTGGACATTTAAATTACGAAAAAGGTTACCGTTTGTCTTTGTGAAATTGTTATTGATTTCACCATTTCATATACCAATAGCGAAGTCTTAAAGATCGTAACCCGCCGTAACCACTAGTTCGGCCATATAGGCAATAATTTATATTTTTGAGTTACCGTTTCAAATTTATAGATCTGTTAAAAGACCATCTGAACAAACCATATACCTATTTTAAGACGGTTTCTATGACCGGTTCAGATTTTAAGACTCATTTGGTCTTCACTTTGTTTTTGGCAAATTTCCATAGTCTTACTACTACCTACGTATGGTAATTCAACAAAGCTGTACAACATGACAATAACGAAACAATGCGGTAACATAGAAATGTATCTAACATATATGGAGATTATAGTTTGGTCACTATATATGGTTACGGCGGGTTACGATCTCTAAGACTTCGCTTTTAGTATGTGAAATGGCGAAATCTTTAACAATTTCACAAAGACAAACGGTAACCTTTTTCGTAATTTGAATGTCCACGGGCTACAGGACTATTTGCTCTAGTAATTTTTGACCGCAAGCATGGCGCTATTTGTTACAATTTTGTAGGGAGGAAAAAATTGTGTGTTTTGCTCGGTGGCAAAGTTATTTAACTTCTTGCGCCTTGGAACCGCTTAGAATTCTTCTTTTGAGCCAAGAGCGAAGCGAGAGTCTTTATTTAATTGAATTGAAATGTTTGATTACATAATCTTGACTCTTTCGTGATCTCCAGCACAAAATTAATTAATAGTACTATCATACAGAACAGACACTGACTCCCGCCCGCACCCCCCGCCAGTTGCACTGAATATGTAGGCGTATGCTTCTACCAATTTAAAATTCGCGCTCGCTGTAGAAGTGTCCGGAGTGTGTGTGACCACAGAGTACTATAATGTAACTCTGGTATAGATGTCGCAGGCAAATAGTATAATTCGCTGTTTACAAACGGCCGGCAAATTGTATGCGTTCGGCAAATTGTAAAACGGCGGCGGCAGATTGTAAACAGGGTTAGAACACTACTGGCGCATTGTAGGTTACCTAACTGATTCCGAAAGGGATTTCGTTCGTGATCGGTTAGGTTGGGTGAGGTTATCTTATGACCAAAACGCATGAGCCGAGCGAGCGAAGCGAGGGTGCCGCTGTAGCGCCTGTAGCGGCCGGCGAGTGCCAGAAACGAATTACGAGTCGTTATGTAAAATGACGAATTTAGAAACTCTTAGGCATTTTGTGAAATGTCAAGGCATTATCTGAAGCAGCGAATTAAACAATTTGTCTGCAACAACATAGAGATGGGTTGGTAGTATTCCTAGGCTTTGCTAACAAATGCGTGTGGTGTGGTGTTGCAGAGGAGCGGTCCCGCCCGGCGCGCGCTTCGACCCGTTCGCGCCGCCCCCCGGCCCCCCCGCGCCCGGCCGCCGCGCCCCCCCGCCCGACGCCGACCACCTGCCCCCGCCCGGCTTCAACGACAACATGTTCATGTAGACAACACAACACTCTACACTACACTACACCCTTCCTACCTTCCACATTGCGCAGTCAACTGTAGGTGAAGCTTGATACTCGCAGTGCGACTCTAGCGCTTGGAACGTTTCAAATGGGTGCCCGCACACGTATAATCTGATCGCGATCCGAAAGAGATGCAACTATAGGAAAGAAAAGTAGTCGTATATTACCTAGTCTATGGTCCTATAGCTTTCTCTTTCTTTCTTATAGCTCCATCTCTACCGGCGATCAAGATTGACTGTGTGCGGGCACCCAATAAGAATGTTACAAGTCCAATATATCAAGATTGACGTGCGCTTGACTGAAAGATAATTGTGATGGCAGAAAGTCTGGATATTTAACTAGGGGATCATGGTACTTTAATAAAGCAGTTTTGTTAATATTTGAGTGTGATTTTCTTTTTTGGACCAAATTCAGGACGATCTAAATAAAGGCCAGGGGCGCTAGCATGTAGACTCAATGGATGCCCGCACTCTGTAAATCTTGATCGCGATTGGGTAGTAATCTGCTTCATAACGATTCCCATTGAGTTTCAATTCTAGCGCAGCAGGTTAATGTACCCTAAACTGACGAGCACATATTGAAGGATTGATGAAAATACAGGAAGCGAGGGAGGTATATCAGGATCGTGGCAGGTGAAGGACTAAGGTTTTCGCCTACCCCGACGGGAAAGCGGCGTAATGTTATATATGTATGATTTTCTTTAGCAAGTTTTATAAAATGAGCACTGATCGTACAGTCAATCTTGATCGAGATGCAGTTATAAAGAAAGCTGTAGATTACTTATACAGTCAACACAATGAGTGCCCGCACCGCACACAGTCAATCTGATCGCGATCTGGTACAGATGCAGCTAGCTATAGTAAAGAAAGAAATAGTCGTATACACCTTGTCTATGGTCCTATAGCTTTCTCTTTCTTTCTTAAAGCTGCATCTCTACTTGATCGCGATCAAGATTGACTGTGTGCGGGCACCCAATATGAAATTGGTTAGAAATCAGCCTAACAAGGCAGAAACAAGTAATTAAAACTTCTTCTTTAAACTTAAAAGCTGTGCTCTTGTCGGTGGAGTAATCGCCAATGTTTCCTTGTTTCCGCCAGTTCCTTCACCTCCTGATACGACTCGACCTGTACTTTCTCTTTTATTTGTTCCATAAAGGTTCTCCTCGGTCGGCCCCTTCCTCTCTTTCCCTCAATTTTCCCTTCTATGATGTTCTTAATAAACGAATCGTGTCGTATCAGGTGGCCAATCATATTTCCTCTCCGGTTCTCTATAGTTTGTTCGATAGATCTCTTTTCTTTAACCTTTTCAAGTACCCTTTCATTTGACACCATTTCTGTCCAGCTTATACCCTCCATCCTTCGCCAACACCACATCTCAAACGCCTCCAGCCTCTCTCTGTCTCTTTGTATCACTGTCCACGTTTCTCCCCCATAGGGTGCGATAGTCCAGATATATGATTTAATAAACCTTTTTCAAATTTTCAGTGATATCTTTTTAGATTTAAGTGTACCTACGTTTCTTCCGGTTGAAGGCTTGTTTGGCTATTGCAATTTTGGCTATGTCGTATTATATAGTCTAAGGCTATGTCTTATGTCTTGTGTGCATCGTGAATGAATGAATGAATGAATCTTTATTTGCATTAGACAAGGTAGGTACATTAGGTGTTGTGATAAAGATAGGAACAAGCGAGTCTAGCTATGTTAAAAAGCATGCAAATGTTCACAATCAATAAACAAAATAATATCCATAATATTACAAAATTAAATGTCAAGTGATGTGAAGACAAGTTTATAAACGTAAAACAATTTCATGCAATGTCAAAACAAAATTAAATAATATGTCACTAAGCACTACTACAAAACAAAATTGACACCACCTAACCTATGCATTTGTAACACCAGAATTTGTCCAATTCAGAAATTCGCCCACTGAATAAAAAGTATTCTGAATCAGCCACCTACGCAAATTACTCTTAAACTTGTTAAAAGGTTGTTCTTTAATATGTTGAGGAATTTTATTAAAGATTTGTAAACACATCCCGAAACAATTTTTTTGATAACGCGTGGTTTTTGGGACTGTAGTTGATACTAGTCTATTAGGATTTCTAAGGCTCCTCTGATCAGTGCGAGTACTTTCTGCGTTACTGAATAAATGAAGGTTAGTCCTAACAAATCTACCTATTTCGAAAATATACAGACAAGGTAATGGTAATATGTTTAGCGATTTGAAGTAAGGCCTACAGGAAACGTCAGGAGCGATTCCACAAATTGCCCTCAAGCAGCGTTTTTGAGCAATAAATACCTTTTGAATATCGGTCCCATTACCCCAAATTAGGAGTCCATATCTCAGCACAGATTCTACATATGCGTAGTAGGCAATTATTGCAGTATTCCGGTCTGTAACTCTAGTTAACTTATAAAGTGCAAATGAAAAACTGTTTACTTTATTGCAAACTTTATCAATCTGCTCTATCCAGTTCAGTTTCGGTGTTATAATTAAACCTAAAAATGTCACATTATTAGTAAATTTTATAATTAGTCCATAAGAATTAATATGAGTCAATGGATTTTTTTTCAGATTATTGAAATTAACGAAATTAGTTTTATCAAGATTGATTTTCAAATTATTATTGTTTAACCAGTCAATAAGTTGGTGCATAGTTTTATTTATGTCCTCTATGTGCTTGTCTAGAGAAAGTTTATTGTTAGTAGTTACTAAAATAGAGACGTCGTCAGCAAACATTATTGTTTTAAAATCAAATATATCAGGGAGATCGTTGATGTACATTAAAAACAAAAGCGGGCCCAATATGCTGCCTTGAGGTACTCCGCTTCTATTGTGTTTAAAATCCGATCTATATGTATTGTTAATGGAATTTTCATCGAGCTGCGAAATTTCGACACATTGCTGTCTGTCTTTCAAATAAGACTCAATCCAGGCGATTGCAGGTCCCCTAACACCATTAGCTTCTAATTTACGAAGTAATTGTTCATGTGAGACATAATCAAAGGCCTTGGTCATGTCCACGAATATTACAGTTGTGTAGTTCATATCGTTTACATTTTGCAGTATTTCATTAACTAAATCAAAAGCAGCATGTGTAGTTGATTTGTTTTTTTGAAACCCATACTGATTGCATTTTATAACTTGAAATTTGTCAAAGAAGGCGGTTAGGTTGTTAAGCATTACCTTTTCGAAAACCTTTGATAAAACAGGAGTTAAAGTTATCGGACGATAGTTTTTGATATCTGTTTTTTGACCTTTTTTATAGATCGGTTTCACTATAGCGGTCTTAAGCTTTTTTGGAAATTGTCCTGTCTCAAAAGATAGGTTTACTAAAAACGCTAGTACATGACAGATGTTTTCTTTGCAGGCTTTTAAAATTTTCGTACAGATACAATCGTATCCTTCTGAATTCGTATTATTTAGGGATGTTATAATTTTATTTATAGAATTTATGTCAGTGGGAAATAGAAATAAAGAGTAATTTATTTTATTACAATTTTTGTATGTCATTTTCATTAACTGGTTTGTGTTATTAGGTAAATTTGTGAAATAATCATTAAATTCCGAAGCAATAGCCACCGGTTCTATGATGTTTACACCACTATTTTTTAATTTGTTTATATATTTGTCATTGGACGAAGAGTTGCAGGTTTCAGTTTTTATAACCATCCAAGTTGCTCTACATTTATTTTTACTATTTAGAACATTTTTTTTATTATTTTTCTTTTTAGCTTCATAAGCGCATTTTTTAAAAAGCTTCTTAAAATTTATGTATTTATTACGATCATCCAGATTTTTTGACCTATAATAGTTATGACGGAGTGCACGTTGTGTCCTAGAGCTTTTCCTTAATCCTTTTGACAACCAATTTAGTTTTAAGGTAACATTTACTTTAAACCTTTTTACTGGAAAGCAAAGTTTATTTGAAAGGCAAAACATATCATAGAATATGTCAAAGGCTGTATCGAGATTTTTGCTCTCAAACACCTCAGACCAAGACAATGCTTGCAGATGCTGGTTAAATTTTTTCTGTTATGTGTAACATCTTTTGTAGTTAAATATATATTTAGGAATAGGAGTTTTTTGTTTAACTGGGAACCTTAGTATTTGCGCTGTGTCATGGTCAGATAACCAGAGAGGTAAGATAGTACCAGTTGCTTTTTGCTCATTACTCATTATCAGATCTAAGCAAGATGTTTTCCTAGTTGGCTCATTTATGTGTTGTTTGAGGTGGTAGTGCTTTACTATGTCAGATAAACGAGACATTTTATCTGTGTTTTCTAATAGATTTATGTTCAAGTCACCCATAATAACTAATTTGTGCCTAGAATATTTGGACAAAAGTCTATGTATCAACATCTCAAAGTTAGTAAAAAAAGAATCCAAGTGATGTTTAATATTTGATGGAATTCGATATAAGCAGATAACCAATATGCAGTTAAAAGTTAGATTGATCGCACAATATTCGAAGTGAAGTGGTAAAATAAGATTATCAAAAGAAGTAAGTTTTTGATATTGTATTCATTTTGAGACTAATATGCATGTACCTCCGCGTTTTTGGTCCTTTCTAGAGAAGTGGGCTGCTAGCTCATAATTATTAACCTTAATGTTTTTTTCCTCACCATCCAAGACAAATGTTTCTGTAAAACAAAGTACATCGGGGCGAGTATGGATACTTATATCGTTAAGAGTGATTTCTAATAACTCCCTTGTGAGTCAGTCATTATTTATTATACTTCCAAGATATTTAAAACTATTCACTTGCTCTATTATGTTATTACCCAGTTTAACAGGTCTGTTGTTCGGTGGCTTTTTGGATGCTGTCATTATTTTAGTTATGTTGGCATTTATCTTTAATTGGTATTTTTCAAATATAGAATCCATGGTGCTAATCAGATTTTGTAACTGTATATCATTTTCTGCTATTGCAGCAATATCATCTGCAAAACGTATAAATTTAATATTTTCTCCATTAATTTTGACTCCCCCTTTAGCATTCTCTTAAATTTCTTTAATTGCACACTCTATGAAAATGTTGAATATCAACGGTGAAAGAGGACAACCCTGTCTAACTCCTTATCGAATCCTTGCTGTTCCTTTTTCTTCGCCAACCTCAATTATTGTTTCCTGCTCCTTGTACAATTCCATTATAATCCTTCTATCCCTGTAGTCCACTCCAATATCCTTAAGTGCTGTCATCATCAACCTCCAGTCCACCCTGTCAAATGCCTTCTCTAAATCGATGAATGCTATCTGCGTGTTTAGCCCTAGATCCATCCTCCTGTCAATTATCATCCGCAGTGCCAGTATACCTCCTCTAGTACCCTTTTGCTGTCTGAACCCATATTGGTCATCTCCCACCACTTCCTCTACTTCTACGGTCTTAATCTGTTCTGTATTATTTTCAAGATAATTTTTGAAGCCTGTGATATGAGACTCAAAGTTCTGTGCTCCTCGCATTTGAGGGTGTTCTGTTTTTTAGGTAGTGTTACAGTTTTAGTTACTTTGAAGTATTTTGGCACTTTTCCTTCTATTACGACATTAAAAACTTGAGAAAATTCAAAACCCTGATAAACTGTTAAAATGTAAATCTAATTTATTTTGGTTATTAAAATTTCAAATTTTGTCGTCACTATATTAAAAACTTATGAGAAGTAAAATATGAGTTTGAATTTTTTAGGTGCGATATTTTATCACCATAATTTAATGGCATTGAGTGAGCTACAGCAATTTGCTGATCACGCTTCAGTACTGGCTTCTCGTCGTCACCTTCGTGTTTCTTCACTTTGTAAAAAAAATCTTATTATAGCGCTTGATAGGACGAGTGAATTTCACACCATCTTTGCGAAGAATAACGTTTAATTAAAGTTCTTGATCCCACGAAAGTGATGCTATGGACGACTTGATCCACGAAAGTGACTCAGTAACTTACGTCAGTATTATTTTCTCAAAAATTACTACTGTTAATGAGACGAAATGTTTATGATATGACTACTCCTGACGATCTAAGTTGAAACCAGTCGCACTATTCGCAAATATCTCTGAAAATTGTGTTTTATTATACAGGGTGGAAAGGACGGTGTACCGAAATTTGAACGGGCGTTCTTAGTCAAACAAAACTGAACAAATTTCCCAACGAAATTTTCTTTTTACTTCTTCATACAAATGGCTCACTCTGATCTGACAGTCCCTTGCAACTTGAAGTAACAACAACAACAAACTTGAAGTAACTACTTACTTATTGCAATCTTATTTTTATAATTAAACAAATAAATTCTACATGATATCAATAAAACTATTCTACGAAATAGGTTCAGTTTTTATCATCTCTTTTTTGTTGCTTTTCCTACTTTTTAATACATTATTTCTTAACTATTATCATCATGGCAGTAGAAATTGCATCCATCTTGGCACAATTTACCTTTTTAGGGTTCCGTACCTCAAAAGAAAAAAACGGAACCCTTATAGGATCACTTTGTTGTCCGTCTGTCTGTCTGTCTGTCTGTCTGTCTGTCTGTCAAGACCCTTTATCTCACGAACGGGTAAAGGTATCAGGTTGAAATTAATACCATATATTAGGATCCATGAACCACACAAGATCTGAAAATTTCAATTTTTTACAACGACGCAATCAAAAGATATGGCATTTTATGTCCTCATCTCCATACATTTATTCAAAAATGAAAAACCTACAGGGTACTTCCCGTTGACCTAAAATTATGAAATTTGGCAAAAAGCTAGGTCTTACAGTACAAATAATGGGAAAAGTCTGAAATCATTAAATATTACAACTTTTCTCACAACTAATGGTAACCAATTGTGGTGAGCTCCCGTTTCAAGAACATTCATATAAGAGAGGGGTCAAGTTGGATGGTCGCTAAGGCGATTTTTGTTTTAGTTCTATTTAAAAACGGGAACACTTACAAACTTGAAAATTGGTATGTTTATAGGGCATAGGCTATAAAATAACAACAAATAATAAAATTTTGTCAAGCGCGTGTCGGACTCAAAAAATCTAGCACATTAACTTACTGAAATTTCAACTAATACAATTATGATTATGTGGTGGTACGGAACCCTCAGTGCGCGAGTCCGACTCGCACTTGGCCGGTTTTTTTTTTATTTGTTCAGTTTTTCGAATCTTCCACTTCTTCTTTATAAATTGACGTATCAGTTGTTGCTTCAACGTTATTATTTTTCTTCATCTCCAAAATGTTTCTTTTCAATCTTGACAATCGTTTTCTGTACTTAGCGTTTAAAGTTTTCAGTTCTTGTACACGCATGCGCAACTTTTTGTTTTCCAAAGCATCTCCCTTCAATTTATTTAACTCAGTTGCCTTGTTACTAGCTCTGGGACGTTTATGTCTTCTAGGTCTCGTAGGTGAAGAATCAATACTAGATATGGTTGTCATGGTTGAAGTGTCAGCGTTCGTGGACTGAGATGATGTACTGGAGCCATCGTCAACCCAAGCTCGGGAATATCGTTTTTTAAGCAACAATGGTACTGAAGTAGAAGCACTGTTCGTAATATCACCTCTTTTTGATGTTTTGCTGCAACTCCGCAAAATAGTTGGTGATCTGATAGAAATGTGGACGTATTGTGTAGAAGGACTTGATAGAGGTGTCAACGTGCCTGTAGTAGAAGACTTTAGGTTTGATCGCTTGCTCAGTTTCTGGGATGATCTACGTATTGGTGGTTCACGTGGCGGTAAAGAAAGCGGATCATTAGCAAAAGGAGGATTATCCTCGCAATATACAAAATCTTCTTGTAGACCACCGCGGTTTGCCAACAGTTTTTTTCTTTCGCGGTACAGTTTGCTCTTCAGTCGATCTCGTAACTGTTTTGCTCTTTTTTGTTGGATGTTCATTTCACTGGCCGGTAGAATTATTCCTTTGTCTTTTCTTCTATAATAACGATCTCTTGCTTTTGCTTTGATGGTGTTGTGAAAGTCAGGGTTTGCTTTTATTCTTTCTCTTCTTCTTTTTTCTGCATTTTTTTTCTTTTCTCGGCGTTCTGCGGCAGTTTGTGGCATCCTGAAGCGCTGAAAATTTTAAATATATTAAAACTGTAACAGTATTACTTAGTTGGTCACAATTCAATGGTTGAGATACGCACAGTGACAAATGGGGACGGATGAACGGATGGACAGATATAAGATGGGGAAGCGGACTTTAAATATAAATAAATATAAATATTGGGGATATTTCACACAAGGTCATCTAATCCCGAACTAGGCAAACACTGTACTCTGGGTATCTAGAGACTGATATTGATATACATATATAAATAGATAAATAACACCCAGACACAGAACAAACACTTGTATTCATCACACAAATGTTTGCCCTGGGCGGGGATCGAACCCGCGGCCCCTGGCGTGAAAGGCAGGCTCACTACCAACCACACCAACAACGGCTTGTCCTTTATACCTAGGTTCTTTTTCACCTTCTTAGTTCAAAACCCTAAAAACTATGTAAATTTATTCAAAACACTGTCTTACAACATCAAACTAGCTGATTTTGTTAATTGATACACTCCAGTAGCTATATTTCTAAATAAAACAATGCAAAAATCACTTTCGTGGCATAAAAATTACCTTCGTGGAATAAACGCCACAAAGGTGACGTTATCAACATTTTGTGGTTTCAAAGCTTAAAAACAATGCACAAAGATGTTGTCCATGCAAATAATCGGTACACTCATGCACCTATGAATAAATATAAAAATTTACATTACCTATTATTTTTCACGGTGTGCTTATCTAGGGTCCATAAAATTTTAGGTGTAGGGTCCTATCCTGGTGTCCGTCTTCCCAGCAAGCCCGTGCGAGATATAGTCAAGTGGCATACACCAAAATTTAGTGGAAATTGGTTCATTCCATCAGTAAAGTGTCAGATTCAGTGCATCAAAACTGACGACACTACGAACTGAAAACTTTGGGTGGCTGGAGAGACGTCTCGTCAGCCGGAGACGTCTCGCCAGCAAGCCCATGCTGTGACTCAAAAAGTACTGCACGTAGAATGCTGAGCGATATACCAATAGAGAGTGCATATTTGATGCAATAAGCACCAAGAAAAGTGAGTCCCTAGGTCTTACGGTTTCGGTGCTAGAAACAAATATCATTTTCCCGCCGAAAATTTTGAATGCATGATGTGAAGTGCGACGTTGCCGTTCTGTGCAATTCTACATGTTGCTGTTAGAGCATTCAAAAATCAATCTTGTATCCTTATAGTTAAAAGGTACTGTAGACGCACGTGTAGATTATTTGTAATTTGAGAATAGTTCGGGAGACGGTGTACTTGTAACTGAACCTATAACCTTACTTAATAGAATAAGTATTTTCTATTCAGACAAATACCGAGATATTCGTTAGAAAGTTTTAATTTAGCCAAAACACAAGTGTTCCAGCAGCGCAGTCCCTTGAACTGACACAATAAGATCATAGCGAGTTTCTTTCACAAGATCTTTTCTCAAATTTCTATATCATTATCTAATCCGCACGGAATTAGAGAGATATCCACCGACTATGACAGTTTTATGTCCGAAGACAAAGCAAATTCGTAAAGCTTGGGCACACCAATACAATTGATGTGCTTACACTTAATTTTTAAATGATCTATTTACTTGGTCCTTTGATCCCGACAAATCCGCTTTTAAACGTAATCAATCTGGGTGTCCAAGTAGATCAACATCGTTACAACTCCGGAGAAAGCTGAAAATTAAAATACATTTAATGTTTTATTTAGGCCTCTAAACATTAAATTTTTGATCGACTTGTGGTAGGACTTACTACATGTGAATAGTAGCCCAAACTCTTTTTGAGGATCATGTTGTTGCCATCAAAAGGATTCATAACAAGTAAGTAACTTTTTATATTATATATTGCTTCACTTTTTAAGTGCTTATCACTGCCCCTTCAGTGCAATTGTAACCATCAAAAGGATTCAACCTAGTAACTCTTTAATTATCTATCGCTTCACTTTTTAAGTGATTATCACTGCCCCTTCAGTGTAATTGTAGCCATCAAAAGGATTCAACCTAGTAACTCTTTAATTATCTATCGCTTCACTTTTTAAGTGCTTATCACTGCCCCTTCAGTGTAATTGTAGCCATCAAAAGGATTTAACCAAGT
Source organism: Athrips mouffetella (assembly GCA_947532105.1). NCBI lineage: Eukaryota > Metazoa > Arthropoda > Insecta > Lepidoptera > Gelechiidae > Athrips > Athrips mouffetella. The sequence goes on along the minus strand of OX383960.1, from coordinate 7,781,781 downwards.
AACTCTTTAATTATCTATCGCTTCACTTTTTAAGTGCTTATCACTGCCCCTTCAGTGTAACCTATTCATGTTTTAGGTAAGGCTATAAACGGCACACCCCATTCCCTTTTCATCTTAAGCCCTGCCTATGCGAGGCCTAAGATGATAGCTCTCCCGTTTTCTATTCTTTATCTTAAAATAAAATAAAAAAATAAAAAAGGTGGGAGAGATGGTCCGCTCCACCACTCGCGGCCCACGATGAGCACCTACCAACACACCAACGTGCGCAATGTGCTCCCCCCAACGGGGAAAGGGTATGCCGGCTTAGCCAGTCTTTTGATTTGGGCCGAAGCCCGTGCCGAAGCACCGTTGGAGCCGAAGCCCATTGTTGGAGCCGAAGCCCATTGTTGGAGCCGAAGCCCATTGTTGGAGCCGAAGCCCATTGTTGGAGCCGAAGCCCATTGTTGGTGAAAGGCCGAAGCCAGGGTTAGGCAAAAGCCTAATGTGATTCCAGCGGTGGACGAGGATTTCTCCAAGTCGGAACCAACAGCCGACCGAAATCGAGGCTGCGGCCCCAAAGTGACAATTTAATGAATTAAAAAGGTGGCCGAAGCCAAATATTGACCTCCATGGCGAAAACAGAAACATAAGAAGATCTATCGAAACAACTTACGTCTGTGTCGTCTTTTATTTTGAGTCCCGTAGGACAGACGAGGATTTCTCCAAGTCAGGACCAACAGCCGACCGAAATCGAGGCTGCGGCCCAAAAGTGTCAGTTTAATAAATAAAAATAGTGATCGATACATCGGAGACATACTTTTGGATATTTCCAATGACGAAACCAATGTACCATCACCGTGGCCGTACTGTTCATAGCACTCAGGATACGGACTTCCATCCTTCAACGCACTATTAGCAGAACAGTGTTAAGCAAGATAGTTGTGTAATGCCGACGAGCAGCTCACGATAGCGAACTCCAGGCGCGCCGCCACATGATGCCCTCATCGTACAAAACACAAGGAAACTGTAAACTCGTCATCGTCGATAGTGCCGCAACTGCCAAGCAAGCATCGACTCGTGTACCGGATTTTCACGTCTCGATAACACAATCTCTGCTTTACTCAGAACAGTACCACATTCCTTCAATAACATCGCAGACAGCTCCCAACTTGCCCCGATCATATATATTTTTCGTCAGAATTATAAGAAGACCCAAACTTTTTGAGTTTTCCATCATGCCATGCACTCAACCAAACAGACGCGTTCGATAAGTATTTATACCATTTTATACTTTTCAGTTTTTCGAACAGGGGGCCTAAGCGTCTGCCTACATATTATACGAAATGCCTTTCGTATTAATTTAGTCTCATATTATCACATTTCATGTGATTAATCCATTTGCCAATATTTCTTGGATTCGGTCCGCCGCCTACTCAACGACCGTCTTCCCCATAAGTATACTTCGTAATATAAAACGACAGATCGCGCAGTTGTACACGGATTCTACCGCGTAGTTTCGCGCCAAAACGGCTTCGATAGCCCGTTTTCGTATGAATATTTCAATACAGGCAGATTTTTGTTCTAAATTGATGCTTGATGGAAAGATATTCCTATAAACCATTGCGAATACTACTTTTAACTGTTTTAAGTAATGTTTTTATATGATTACATATCCTTTAACCTATCTTAATGTCCATTTTCATTAACTTTGTAGTATTTCTCAATTTTTATGCGTTTCTAAGATATTTTTCAGCTCCCAGCCAGCTGTTTAATGGTTTTTAAGTACCTTAATTTGTACCTAGGGTCATAGAGTTACATACTTAGTAAAAGACTGATTGGTTATCAAGAAGTTCTTATTTATTTGTGGACGACATGTTAAGAACGAAAGAGATAATATGTATTTTAGCTCACGTGAAGACTAACTGATGCCTCAATCTCTTTTTAGCAACCGTGACAACTGTATTCTAGGAGGAGATGTAGGTTTAATGGTCTCAGTAACAAACTAAAATTTTTAAAGTATTCTTAAATTGTCCTGTTATTAATAAGTTAAGAAAACTGATTTATTAAATAAATACGTGAGCCAAAATACATATTATGTCTTTTGTTCTTCACATGTTGTCCAAAAATAAATAAAAACTTCTTGTTAACCAATCAGCCTTTTAAGTACACCGTCTCCCGAACTATTCTCAAATTACAAATAATCTACACGTGCGTCTACAGGACCTCTTAACTATAAGGACACAAGATTGATTTTTGAATGCTCTAACAGCAACATATAGAATTGCACAGAACGGCAACGTTGCACTTCATATCATGCATTCCAAATTTTCAGCGGGAAAATGATTTTTGTTTCTAGCATCGAAACCATAAGACCTAGGGACTCACTTTTCTTGGTGCTTATTGCATCAAATATGCACTCTCTATTGGTATATCGCTCAGCATTCTACGTGCAGTACTTTTTGAGTTACAGCATGGGCTTGCTGGCGAGACGTCTCCCCAGCAAGCCCATGAAAAAATACAAATATCTCAAAAGTTAGTGGAGCTAGGATTTTGAAATATTTGCTACCTACTGTTCCGAGTAGGTAGTAAGTATTAAGCTTTGTTTCATCTTCCTACCTACTATATGTTCCGAGATATCACATGGGCTGGCTGGGAAAACGTCTCTCCAGCCACCCATAATTATTGATGAAGTGCTCCTACCATATGGACATTTTCGATTCGGCTTTTTTACAATCAACTGCACTTGACATGCAGTAAATGTGGAACTATTTTGCTTTTATGTAATCTTCGTAGTTTTCCCTGTATAGAATGGGCTGGCTGACGAGACGTCTCTACAGCCACCCAAAGTTGTCACCTCGTATTGTCATCAGTTTTGATGCACTGAATCTGACACTTTACTGATGGAATGAACCAATTTCCACTAAATTTTGGTGTATACCACTTGGCCATATCTCGCACGGGTTGCTGCCCTGCAGTCTCCACGGAATACAACTGACGTCACAGAATGTGACGTTCGTTCACAGTGTGACCAACTTAAAATTCGAGATCCTGTCTTGTTCGTTCAGTTATACGCGCAGGTTTGCCGCGTTTTGTCATACGTTGCGTAATCATTAACAATTTGATAACTGGGCCGGCCAAAAAAAGCAGTATTGTACGTGAAATTGCGCCATAAATCGCCGCGGATTCGCTCTTTCTGAACAGGGTCTAAAATTCCGCACACGGTCAAATCGTGTTCTACATATACAGGGTGTAAGGGACGGTGTACCGAAAACTGAAAAGGCTTGCTCAGTCAACGAAACTGAACAACTTTTCCAAAGAAATGTTTCTGGGAAATGAAAAAAAAAATTGATTTGTATGGAGAGGTCAAAATTTTTTTCATTTCCCAGAAATGTTTCTTTGGGAAACTTGTTCAGTTTCGTTGACTGAGCACGCCCTTTCAGTTTTCGGTACACCGTCCCTTACATACATACATACATACATAACATCACGCCTCTTTCCCGTTGGGGTAGGCAGAGACCCTTTATACTAATCTGTGAGTGTGACTGACCGTGACGCTTGTGTTTACGTGTGTTTTGAATTAGGCTGATATCTCCTTTTCATAAGCAGATAACCTTTTTCTCCTTTGTAAATCTGTCAAAGCACGCAAAGTAAGCTGTGCCAAAAGCCAGCTACGCATTGTTGCACGACTAGCAGACAAGGATGCACCAGCGTGAAAGAAGAAATAGTGAAATAGTATAGGTACCAAGGAGGTTTAAGTGGCAGAACTTTCTGCTATGGAGGGAGCCATAAGCGTATCACTTTCTTGCGAGGGACCTCCATACTAAAATGTATGGAATTTTTATCAAATTCTAAAAACGTAATTTTTTTTATCTTTCTCTCTAAGAAATATGGGACTTATAAATGCTACTACGCTACTACCACAGTTTTTCTGGTGAAAACACTTACCATTCAGGAAAAAAATGGTGTTAAAAATCACGCATAAAATGGCTATTACGGATTATTTACGCTTCCGTTCTTAGTATTGATGATCAATTCAGAATTTAAAAAAGATATGTTTTCACAGTCAAAGACCAAGCTCATGACAAATAGCTCGAAGAGGGTGGTAACAGTAGACGGCGGGAGAATGGAATATGTCCACGAGTACATTTACCTCGGCCAAATGGTGTCCTTCCAGGCACGACAAGACAAAGAAGTTGCTCGACGCACCGAAAATGCCTGGAGGAGCTATTGGTCGATGAAAGAACACATGAAAGGTGACCTACCATTGTCATTAAAACGTAAACTCGTGGACATGTGTATTCTCCCAACACTCACCTACGGAGCACAGACTTGGTCTTTGACGGAAGCTCAAAGGTCCAGACTCGCAGTTTGCCAGCGAGCAATGGAGCGTATGGAGTATGTTGGGCCTGAAACTGACCGATAGGGTCAGGAACAGCACAATGCGCTCAAGAACACAAATTGCCGATGTGACCCACGCAACTGCCAAGCTAAAGTGGGACTGGGCTGGTCACGTTAGTCGCATGCCGCTGGAACTCTGGGCCAAGACCACAACTATCTGGCAACCGCCAAGTAACAGACGGCGTCGAGGCCGACCACGGCGCAGATGGCGCGATGAACTCTACGCTTTCTGTAAAGACTGGCAACAAGAGGCTCAGAGTAGAGACCAGTGGAAGGAACGGAGGGAGGCCTTTGCCCAGCAGTGGGACAGAAATGGCTAATAAGATAAGATGTGTTCACTTTCGCAAACAAAGTTTATACTAAAACATTAGATTTTTAAAGATTTCTTGATTTTTGTAAAATTTTACTGAGTTTTTTGACCGACTAGTATAGGCGACTGGGTTACGCGATACACCTCACTAGCTCATACAGAATATGTATATGACGGACTCTGCGGACTCTATAGTTTTTTACCATAGAATACATGAAACAGAGTTTTTACTCTGAGATAGACCTATTCTATACCACTAATTGTTTTTCTCCTATAGCTGCATCCCTTTTTGCTAATGATAGATGGTGCGTGCGTTATTTTTATTTACTAGCAAAGAAATAGTAGGATATTCACTTCGAAACTAGCAACATTATATTTAATTTTCTATTCTGGCCACACTAATCTTTAGTCGAATTATTTTTCTGTGCAGAGCACACGTTATTTGCGTGTGTGGTGAATTTCTCTTGGCTGCTCACGGCTGCATCCGTTCAATTTTGATTCAATGTGTATGGCTGTGGAGGTAAGTGAATTACTTTACTTGTTTTGATACCTTATGCCTTAGATTTGGTCGTTATCAGATGAGGTCGTGCCCTCAGTGCGGACGTCAAATGAGCGTCACAAAATGAAACGATTTCGTATGAAAATATAATTTTACCGTTTTCCCCCTAGAATGACTGGCTTGTTTTATAAACGGAGTGGTATTTATAAACATTTTGGAATACAACTTGTGAACGTGCATGTCCATACACCCACCCGCCCTGTCTTGCATGCCTTTGAAGGTATTTTCATACCTCGCTTCATACACTTTCGTATCCAGGCCCACGGAATATCAAACAGGCCATTTGGTATTAATCTATTGGCTTCGAATTCACTTGTATTTATTGTTCTGTAGCTAAAATCGGCCCCCTTTTGAGGCTCTCAGTCGGTTATATTGACGTGTTCGGCCCATATTGGTCGTAAGTACCTAGCTATTCTAAAGATGACTCACCTACGACGAAACAATATTCTAGTATTTCAATAGGATGGTCATAATAACGGCATGTATGTTTGATATTATTTTACGAGGTAGGTATTTATGGATTGAAGCAATAAGATTGTAAAAGTATACCTAGTTACTCTATACCTACCTGCCTGATCAATGAATTTCACAATATTACGAAATTTTTGTTTGTAAATGTTAGACTTGCTACTGACCTGGCAGTATCCATATGTACTCTTTAAAGGATTCAAATTTAATTTAAATGTATTTTTAGCAACTTATTTCTTACCTGCATTCTACCAAAAATGGGAAGATAGGTAAATAATTAGGTAAACAAATGCCAAAAAAAACATCTAAAGTTTTCTCAGACTGTTATTACAAACTAGGTATATTTTTAGTCTTCTCAATAGGAACAGTTTGGGATGGATTGGGTGCTTTTATTCGACAAGTACAAACAAAAATGAGCCACTCTTGCCTGAACTGGTGGTCAGGCAAGAGTGGCTTTGGTAATACTTTTAATGTTTTAAGTATACCTATTTGCTTTAATTTAAAAGCAACTTGATATGTTTTAAGTTAAAGTAGCAAGACAGTCAGATATCTGTCTTTGTTTATAAATAATTCATTGTGGATTGTTAATTCATAAACATGGCAGTCTCATTGTCCACACTCAAATCACCATTGTCTTAATTACAATGCTGAGGAGAGGAAAACTGAAACATGATAATTTTTTTCATCATTGAATTAATTTTTGAAGCATTGAAATGCCTTTATCTTATGCTGACTTACTGTCAGATGTCACAAAGCCTAAAGCAGTCTAGATTCTAGAAGTATTTAACAGGATAGGAAATTGCACAGCTCCTTTTATGATGTGGTTGAGCACTTATAAATTATTTTTGAAAATTTTTCCCCTTTCTAGGGGATTAAATGAGGGAGAAAAGATTACTACTTACCTACTTTCGCTGGCTCAGGGACCCAAAGAGGATCTTGGCCTCCGACACCAAAAGCTGCCAAAAGATTGTACGAGGGTGGTCCCAGAAGTAGCCGACCTAACCAAGAAAAATCAAAATAAATGGGACAAACTATATTTATTTCTCTACATAGCTTCCTTGTAGCTCGATACACTTTTCCCAGCGGTGCTCTATAGCTTCAATGCCACGTCTATAGTAGGAATTGTCAAACTCTTCAAAATAGCCATTAACCAACGACTCAACCTCTATGTTGCTCGAAAATCTTTTCCCGCCCAGCCATTTTTTAGGTTTGGGAACAGAAAATAATCTGACGGGGCCAAATCTGGTGAATAAGGTGCATGGGGAAGCAATTCAAATTTTAATTCTTCGATTTTAGCCATTGCAATGCCAGATGTGTGGACTGGAGCGTTGTCTTGATGAAACAAAACTTTTTTCTTTGACAAGTGAGGCCGTTTTTTCTTTATTTCTTCACTCAAACGCTGCAATAAGTTGGCATAATACTCGCCATTAATGGTTTTTCCTTTTGGAAGATAATCTATAAAAATTATGCCAAGCGCATCCCAGAAAACTGAAGCCATGACTTTTCCTGCCGATGGAACTGTTTTTGCCTTCTTTGGAGCTGATTCTCCTCTTTCAGTCCATTGTTTTGACTGTTCCTTAGTCTCAGGTGTAAAGTGATGAACCCATGTTTCATCCATGGTGATAAATCGACGCAAAAACTCGGCTTTGTTGCTGCGAAATTTTGCTAAACATTCGACTGACACATCCTCACGGCGCTGTTTTTGTTCTACTGTGAGTAATCGCGGCACCCATCTTGCGCATAGCTTTCTCATGTCCAAGTTTTCTGTTAAAATACGATGGACTGCACTTTTTGAAATGCCTACCATATCTGCTAGCTCGCGTACTTTCAGTCGACGGTCATCCAGTACAATTTTGTGGATTTTTTTTCTGTTATTCTGTTGTAACCACGACTCTTGTGAGAATGGGACCACTAATTTCAGCAAAACAAGTGTTCACAAAGTCTTATATGGACTTTACAATGATGTTTATTTATGAATGCTCGTAGCAACTTAATTAACTTATTGTTTAAAACACTGTACAAGGTGTAACAGACCGATACTTCAGGGTTGAAATAAGTATATCAATCCTGAAGGATGTGATTCTCATGAAACTGAACAACTTTCCCCAAGGAACATAGGTCGAAAAACGAAAAATTTGTTTGACCTCCCATAGAAACTAAATCAGCTGATCACACATTTTGTATAGGTCAAATTTCTTTTTCTTATTTCTACTTATGTTCCTTGGAGAAAGTTGTTCAGTTTCATGGGCAGAATCACATCCTTTAGGGTTGATATGCCCTATCTGTTATACCTTGTATTAAAGCAGCTTTTTTTTATCTAACACTATTTTGTATACAAGATAAGAAAGTAACTACCCACTTTTATACTATACTTAAATGTATCATCTATAACTAATTTATTTGACAAGGTAGTGATAGAATCCACCACAAAGTGTCCCTTTTTTTACACCATTTAATAGGGAATTTTTACCTGCCAGGGATAGAGTAGTAGCAACAAACAGTTTTATGAAAGTTTACCAGACTATAAAAGAACCTCGAAAAAATAATACAACTTTTATACCAAACTGTTGAATATAATAGAAGATCCAACTTGACTCTTAATACATCAAAATAATAAAGGAGAATTGTTATTTTTAAAAGTTAGGGATGAGACTTAATTTTCCAGCCAACTTACATTACATAACATTATAATAATATTTATTTTTATTTAGTCAGCCTGTTCTGACATAGGACTCCTCCATGAATAATGTGCCAATGGTCGCGATTCATGCACCCATTTCTCCAACCTTTGGGCAGTTCTTCTTTCAATTTTTACTTTCGAGCGGAGCGAGAAAGGTATTGTATTCGTGAAAAAAAAAAGTTTTTCTAATTTTCTCAAAAATGTGTTCTATATCACTTATACATCATAAAAAACAAGTCTCCCAAAAATGACCGTCCGTCGGTCGGTCGGTCCGTCGGTCGGTCTATTCGTGAAAAAAAAAAAGTTTTTCTAATTTTCTCAAAAATGTGTTCTATATCACTTATACATCATAAAAAACAAGTCTCCCAAAAATGTCCGTCCGTCGCTCGGTCGGTCCGTCGGTCGGTCTGTCCATCACGCTTTGGCCTAGCGGCTAAACGAATGGTCCGATTGACACCATATTTGGAATTTAAGAGTTTTATGCAAATCCATCGAAGGGTTTTGAGTGGTTTCCTGCTGGCTCTCATTTTGAGGGTTGCTGTCATACAACGAAAATGAAAAATTGTGATTTTCGCAAAAACGGCTCATAAAATCTTGATGAAACTTTGCATGACCAAGCATCTCTATTTAAGGTATTTGCGGCAGTATCAATTGGTCTCTAGAAATTCATATATAAGGGGTGTTCCCTTACTACTAAAATTTAAAAAATGTGATTTACTCAAAATCTGTTTCGTCGAGCTTATTTTGATGTTCTACAATTTGGATTCTAAATTGGTTTTCTACCTGACTGCATATTTCATTAAATCATTTTTACATAAATCTAGTTCGTATAGGTAAGTTTGTATTTTTATATTATTTGTATGGAATTACAAACTTAAGTTTGCAGTTGGTACTTATTTACTCATTACTATCCGCAGCCTTTATATAGCATTCGGCTCTTGATCCGGAGGTTCTGGGTTCGACTCCCGGTGGGGACACTGTTGAATGGTGACTCTCGTATATCGCGAGAAAGTAAGTGCAGTGCTGCTGTACCATTTATTTCATCTTTTGGTCAGTCGACCCCTTCCACTATTGCTCTCTCTGGCTGGGGTACCAGAAGGTTATGTCTTCTGTCCATAAAAAGCTAAGTGCAGGTCTAAACACAGAATTAACACAAACTCAATAGGTATGTGGCCTGGATTAAAAATAAATCTGTTTCTATTTAAGAAAGTCCTTGAATCTGTTGTGATATTCATTTAAGAGTAGTTTATTTTATTTGCGTAGGTTTTGGCCAGTAGCCTATTTTCACAATTTATTAAAAATAATTAAGTGATTGTTTAACTCGTTTGAATGTGTAATGTTTTTTATGTCTCTAGGTCACCTGAATCTATTATATTGTCTAGTGGGTCGTAGGGTCGCCTAACAATACAACAGGCTAGATAAAAAAGCCTTCTCCAGTCCACCACTAAGGACATTTTAGTTTTCACTTGGAAAGTATAAGCTTTTAGACCCGCCTTGTTGACCTTGGAAAGACCAAAAGTTCAGTTTGCTTACAAACGAACACAAGATTCTTATAAAACATCTTATCTATCTTACTTAGCCTATAGCGTCCCACTACTGGGCAAAGACCTCTCTCTCTCTTCCCTCCTTTGGTCCCTATCCAAAGCCTTCTGTTGCCAAGTCTTGCAAAAGGCGTAGAGTTCATCGCGCCATCAGCGCCTAGGTCGGCCTCGATGCCTTCTGCCGATTTGTGGCTGCCAGGTGATAGTGGTCTTGGCCCATAGTTCCTGCGGCATACGGGACACGAGGCCCGCCCAATCCCCCTTGAGCTTAGCGGCTGTGTAGGACACGTCGGCTATTTGTGTTTTAGTGCGCAGTATGGTGTTTCTGACACGGTCAGTCAGCTGCAGACCCAGCTTACTGCGCTCCTTTGCTCGCTGGCAAACTGTGAGCCTGGATCTTTGATGTTCTGTCTAAGACTGAAGTAAATACCATTCACGACCTTGGAGTTCTCTTCGATTCTAGTCTAAGTTTCCGTTATCACATCGATAATATTATCAGTAGGGCTTCTAGGCTCTCGGGTTTTGTTTCACGACAGATGAAAATTTTCAAAAATCCTACAATTTCGATTGTAGTTTATAATTCTTTAATAAGAAGCATAATTGAGTACTGTTCTGTTGTTTGGAGTCCTAGCTATGCTGTACATTCTGATAGAATTGAACGTATTCAGAAAAGATTCATCTATCATTTAACATATAATGACTTTCAATGTAAAGAACTACATTCTTATGAATCACGTTTAAAACATTACAAAATCACTTCGTTACATGTTCGTCGCAAAATGCTTGATTTGATGTTTCTATTTAAACTCATTCATGGCTTCATTGACGCGCCGGATATTCTGCAACAGCTTAATTTCACTATTCCTCGTGTTGGTAGTCGTGTGCATAATCGTACGAACTTCTCACCCCTTGCCTGTATAACAAACCTAGGTCAACATAGCCCATTGCATCGCATGTGCACTGCCTATAATGCTATTAGATATGACTTTGATATTTTCAATGGTTCTGTGGTTTCTGCTAAGAAGTCCGTTAGGTCTTGCCTCACAAGACCTAAACCAGATTAATTCTCTGATATTTGTTTAAGTTTGTAGTTAAGATCGTTGTTGTTAGTTAATAAGCAATAATTTTTACTAGTGTATATTTGTTATTTGCATGCTGTGTTCACTCATAGTAGGGTACGTTCTAAAACCTGTTTTATTTGTGCTTGTTTATTATCTCATTTTCTTGAGCTGTATCCAGTTTGTGAACCAAAAAAAAAAAAAAAAAAAAAAAGACCAAGCCTGTGCACCATACGTGAGATTTGGGAGAGTGCAGATGTCCATGAGAATAATAAGACAAGTAACTCTTTTCCGAAAGCTTTAAGAGTGACTTAGCACTGACACAGTATTCAAACGAAAAAGTTATTAACAGGACAGGTGGAAGTGCCGCGTTAGTACGCTAGCAATTTCCACTAATTAAGACATTAAACAAAGGCGAAATATTTACATCGATGTTTCCGAAGAATTGACTTTGTTGATAAAACGACAGTTGATTGCGTTTCATGGGCGATCGTTTGACGTCATTTCCATACACGAGTTGAATTATTGCCATCAAACTTCGTTACGTAATGCATTATTGCATAACTTTGCAGTTGCAGTCGTGAAATAGTTTACTCGTGCTAAATCGCAAAACGTGCCTGATAAGTATTGTAGGTAGGAAATAGGTCGTTGGTTCGTTGTTTTACTTTGACTTTAAAATAATAAGATAGCCTACATACCTACTTACTTCTTAAAAAATATTTACAGTCACTGTGCCTCTTAAACTCGTTAAGTAACTTTGGAATAGTAATGAATGTGTTTAAAGATATTGTTAGTCTAAGTTGCCATACCATAATTTAACAGGGTTCATGTACTTTACCTATTAAGCTATAATTAAGACCTACTTAACTTGTACATAACTGCAATAAATGAATAAACTAAACTAAACTCTTCGAAGATAGTATTTTAACCGCAGTGCATCTGCTGTGAAATATCCTCATTTTCGAAAATAGACGCCAGTAACTGTCAGGATCGTCAATCAGATTTTTCCCAATATGTTCAGCCGTTTAGAAGAGAATAATTACATAGGGTGTAAAAAAAAGTACGACGTTCCTTCTAAGGGCTGATTCTACATCATTAAAAATTAAAAAAATACTTTTTCTTCCAAAAAGTAGTTTAGCTCAAGAAAAAGTGAAACGCCTGGAGGGTTAAATGACCTCTATGATCAGCTGGTGACGCAGACACAGATGTTTTTGTTATTACATCCAGTTACTAGCAAATACCTATCCATTTCAATAAATTTCTGTAATGTAATTCGAAGGAAAATCAAATTTCACGATCACCTAATATAAAAAAAATAAACCATAAAAAAGTAACTATTTTTTATATATTTTTTTACAATCTAAGTATTAAGTGATGTAGAATCACGCGTGTGATTCAGACCGTGAAACTGAACAACTTTTCCCAAAGATCATCGCGGTTAAAATACGAAAAAGAAAATCTACTTCCTATAGAAACTGCACCAGCTGATGGCGTATTTTGTATGGAAGGTAAAAAAATCTTATTTCGATCCATGTTTCATAGGGAAAGTTGTAGTTTTATGATCAAACTAAGTAATCTAAAATCAATCTGTCAATGGAAAAGATGTCTTTTAACTAAAATTGGCAACGTGGTCGTCGTGGTGCAAAGTCCCTGAATTCGTTCATGAATTAATATGATGTAATCTAGTCAACATTTTACCATATTCCTTTTTAATTAACATATTCGTGCGACATATTGACAAATTAATTGGTGGGATTAACTTAAGTGAAGTTCAGTGAACATATTTTATTGTAAACCGACTCGTGAGTGTTACGTGCGTGTAACAGATTAAATAAACTACATTATTTTATTTTTGTCAATAAATAAGAGTTTGCTTGTTTTTGGCCTGAATCGAGCCCTGAGGACAGAAATGAGGTCAACGATGTAAGGAGCTTTCCCAGAAGAGCCTAATCACTCGCGACTTGAATAGATTCGGGTTAAATGAACTCGGAAACACAGATGCAGGCAGTATGGATTCCGGTCATGAAACAGAACAAATTTTCTAAAGAACACAGGTCGAAATTAAATACAATACTTACTCTAGATCCTCTTAATGTCACATATGAACTCGGAAAATTTTGATATTTAATTTATGTTCTGGAAAATGTATGAAAAACGTATTCCAATTTATGCAAAATTATATTGCGTAAAGAACTAAGTTTTCTTTTATATTTCTTAAAATATTGACACGGTGCTTTAGAGGAAAGACCTTTTATCATGTATTACTACACTATTAATAACGCGTTACACTCAACCTTTATGATGACGAATGCGTCCCTTCATGGTACTAAAATGTAAATACGACAAAGTGCAATGCCCTACTCTTGAAGAATCCTGAATGGGGCATTGTCGCGTCTATTAATAGGCCAGAAACGGGTACCCTAGGATGGCCAGGCCCCAGGAGGGGCGTCGACCCGTCCTTGGTGAGCGTGTGTTGACCTGCGCAAGCGCAGCGCAGATCGTGCCGTTACCGCGCCGCGCCGACTTATCATGTAACGAGGATCCATTAGCCCCCATATTTAAATCTCGAATAGGACTATAAAAAGGGGCTGACGTCATTTCCTGACCTCAAAATTGACAGCAGTCACTCAACTTGTATGTAGTTTATTTTATTCTTCAAAGACTTCAAAACTTCGGTATTATAAGTGTTTAGTAGAGGTAAAAGTCTGCACTACTCTTCTTCGCGAAGCATATTATAATTACTCAATAGAGATGTATTGTATAGTAGAAGTATTATATCATAAATTCAAGAATATGATGAAATGGTGCCTCGATTTTACCATTTTACTGTATTCCTGATTTTATTGTAATTCTGCGAGATATGCGTCTCTTTTTATTGAACAATTATAATAATTTATCTGCTTTTCGTCAACGGCTGGTAAATTTGGTGTGATGATGTTGTTTGTACATTCTTGAGACCCTCTTGAAAGAGTATAAGCGGCGCGGCTGCTGGTACTGCTGGTAGTACCTACTCTTATATAGTTCACGAAAGTCTGACTCACGAATTCATGTCAAATGTATTAAAAAAGTACCTAGATATTTCTGACTTTTTGTATGTGAAACGAAAAACTAAGAGTTTTTCTGTGTGTGCATTGTTTTTCAAACTTGTTGTGTTTTCACCTACCTACCTCGTTTAATTGAAGATAAATATTTTCTTAACTGAATTTTTTTGTTCAAAAATATCTGGCTCTTTCGTTAACTACATTATAGGACTGTTGAGTGAATTTAGTAACAAATCACAAGTCTTATTTATTACAGTTTTGAGACAGCAACCAACTTCACGTAACCGTCAAAAAGGCACGGGTATTGTTTATTCTCCGGTCTTAAGGCCTATTTCCATTGAAACAGCAATTTGTCACTGTCATAGAAACTACACAGATTTTGTCTTTCCCGACTAACAACAAATATTATAATGGTAAACCTTATACGGAACAGAATAGCTCAGAATCTAGCTTAATTTCAAATTCTTGTTTTGTGCGCTCTTAATTTATCACAAGACTAGCGGTTCGCCCCGGCTTCGCACGGATAGATATAGGTTCTTGTTGCATCGGGGGTTACTAAAGAAACCAGCCAAGCGCAAGTTGGACTCCCACCGAGGGATACACGGAAAGATGTCGCTGCCCATCTTCCGGTTTGTAAACCCTTAGTCGCCTCTTACGACACCTACAGGTTGAGATGGGTTGGCACTATTCTTTGCCGCTACCACACGGAACGACACGCACTTGACCAGTCAAATTTTTCGTGTCTATTCTCTGTTGTAGATAAAACCATTACAGTCACTTAGGGCGCTGTTTCTTTAATTTCAATTTTGATAACGATTACACTCATGATAACTTTTGAATGGTATGTCCGATTTGAATAATTCAAAACTTATTTACAGGTACTGATATAGCCTTGAATACGAAATCATTTATTTGGATAAGGATTAATAGGTACGAATAATGTGGCCTATATAGTTTGTACCGGCGTAACAAACACATGAAAAAGTAGTTATTGTGACATAACTGTAATAGTTAGACATATGGTATCGCGGACTTTTTTGTAGATATTGATGGCTTCTATAATTCTGTAGTACATTACTTTGCTCTATTGTTAATATTTTCGGCAGCGTACTCGATATAAGGATGCTATTTAGTATTTTTTTCACACCTTGGGTTACATTATCGAAGTTTTCATACGGAACCCTAACTTTTTTTTAAATATTTTATAGCCTATGTTCATCCCGGATAATGCAGGTTTCTAATGGTGAAAGAATTTTTCAAATCGGTCCAGTAGTTTCGGAGCCTATTCATTACAAACATACAAAAATAGGTACAAATCTTTCCTCTTTATAATATTAGTGTAAATTTGTTCCTTTCACGTTGATGAATTTATGTTTATTTTTACGGCAAGTACCTTTTTTGCCTTAACTTGTTCTATTGCAGCCTGTAAGCCTTTTTCTTCCTTTTTATTAATGGCGGTAGCATCTCGTGCGCCAGACATTTCGCCAGATCATAGTGTTCAATTAAATTGTGATCATCCGCAGCGATCATCCTCGTCGAAATTTTGGTATGATATTAAATCTAACGACATACATAAAAATCACATTATCTGCCTGCGTCTGTGTTCCCGAGTTCATAGCGCGAGTGAATAGGCTTCTTCTGGGTAAGCTCGTTCCATTGTCGACCTCATCTCTGTCTTCAAGACTAGATCGAGGTCAAGAGTAAGCCCATTTTCAATAAACAAATAATCGCGCAAATGCCGCTAAGGTTGTGAATGTCAGACAATGCCTTCACACAATAAAACGAGAAATTAACGCAGACTAAATTTAACAGTACGCGAACACATCAATACTAGACGTGACGACACGGCACTTAAATAGGTAGGTAGGTATTTCCGCTCGTATTGAAATAGCGCCCATTGAATGCGTGCGGGTTTGTGCACAGACTAAAAAAACGCTGGTTATTCAGCAAGGGCTGAGGTCATTGATCCCAGCTCCTTGAAGCGGGTTTCGAACTACAGGGCGACGCACTCTCCTTACTTACAGATGTGGTGAACCTTGGGCGTGCCCGACACGCAATGTAGACTGTTGTAGACCTATAGGTAGGTTAAGTGAAATTAGGTTAAATTGCTACAATTTAGATATTTCGTGACTGAGCCCTGTTTTTCTTGACTTCTATATGACTTCTAGACGTAATACACTAATTTATATAGATTGCTTTTCGAAAATCGAACCAATATCTAAAATCAATCTGACAAGACGGCACACGGCAAGGCACATCGCTAGATGAACTGATAGCCGATAGACAAAAAGGTTTCCATGAATCGGAAGAGGTAGTGGACAGACCCCAAGGTGGACTGACTGTCTAGTCCAGGTTGTAAGAAGTAGCCTGGATGCAGTCAGCACAAGACTAACATTCGTAGACCAGCTGTAGACATCTTTCTAGTGTAGGCAACGAAGCAGTTGACCCCAACGTAAATTTCTCAGGCAGATTTTATTTGACAGGATAATAAAGAATCATGAATTAAATGTAAATTCAAAATATCAAAAAAAAATTACAAAAAACAATTTTCATACAATTTTTGTAACTTTTACGTATGGAAAAATTAAGAGTACCGTTTTTTTGGATTTTTATAGAAGGTTTGTCTCATGTAGTGTAATACCCCAGCAAAGTTTCATCGACTGAGGATTTAATGCGGGGGACTTCATACAACGATCCGCTTCGTTGCCTAGACTATTTCGGCTGACGTGATGGGATGATCAAATTTTCAAAAGTGCCGCTTGGTTAAATTTTCTTTTTATTAATTTGGCTAGCTTCTTTCACCGCAAAAGGTCTACAATCCCTGTTTTACTCCTTTGTATTCAGTCCTGCCTTCCTGCGTGCCGCATAGCATGACTGATGCCACCCACTCTTTCTGACCCTAATTTGTTTTGATAGCGACGTTTTATTGGACCCATTTCTTCACTGTTTGCTGTTCCTGTGGGTTTCTCGGCAAGTTTGCAATAAGATTGTCATGGTGACGAATGATTGTCCTGAATAATCTTTTTCCAACAGGGCTCGTCTTCGTTTTTGGTTTAGGTGTTACATTTTGATACTTTTTGCAAGTAATTAATGTAAGGACATCGTAATAGGTCCGTTATGACAGCTATCAAACGTATGAAAAATTACAACCTGCAAAGAAAAATAAACCCTGTGTGTTGCTGATAAGGAAACGTCAAAACGGATATCTTACGTTGGCACTAATTTAGGTTCACACCAACGTTGACCGTTGTCAGGACCCGAATGGGTGACCGCTAGTTGGATAACTACAGCGTCCCTGCTACTATCTTTGTAGTAGTCAGCCCTTTCAGACTCCATTTGACTGCAGTGTTAGTTAGACTAGCCTGATGATGCCTATATTTCAATAAATGTCCTGCTTTTTTATCGTACCTCTGTCTTCAACTGTCAATTCATATTGTTCTGACATAAAAGAAGGCTGCTAAGTGCATTGGATTTCAAAACTCGAAGCCGCCTTTTTTCGCCAGATGTTTGTTGATTCCTGTGACTGCAATCGTTCAGCAGTCCGCTACACAAAAGCCGTATTATATTGATAAAACGGTAGATGTAAGGAGGTCAGAGCAAAAGCGGTACACAATCCGGGTCAGTAAGCCATGTCGCAACCCACTCGGCACCACGGTCAGGAGTCGTCGCCCAGGTGGAAATAGAACGAGAAAATGTCGTGAGCGAGAAATTACACAAATAGCTCAATAGAAACTCGATATAAAGTAAAATATCCTGTAAAGCGGCTCAAAACTCTACCTTGTGGCAAAGGCTAAAGGTTGAAAGGAAAATCTATTTTGAGACGGCTTTTATTGCCTTGTAGAAAGCACTTCTCGGATCCTATTCATTCTTACGGGAATGAACGTGTAATTTCTTGGAACTGTTGCTAGGTGGGAGTCGATTGAAGCTGGCCTGTTCTGTTTAATTCAGATTGACGTAGAGATACTCACTTTAGTTGTGTGCGCGTGACGTCATGCGCAGAACGTCATAACTGTGACGTCACGATTCGATGTCTCTATGTATCATCCCTAGATATTTGTGTATGTGTACCGGGTGGTATGATGCCCCCACTCCTAACAGTATCGATCTGTTCTGACCTACAAAACTCGATTTAGGCGCAGTGTCGAGCTGAAAAGTGATTTATTTGTTCCGCAGTTAATGGGTCGGAAAATTGGTTTTATAAATAATATGCCTTTATGTATTCGGGTATCGAATATCAGAAGATTGATAAAATAACGTTGTAGCGTGAATGAAGATGTAGTGGCTAAAATCTCTGGAAGAATTTATGAGATGGTTTGGTCTTAAAAAATAAGTTCCTGGTAGCTCATGAAAGAACCGATAAATAGGTATTTTTATTATATCACAAAATATATGAATCGATAAATCTTATGTACGACTGTATGTATGTATAATCTTATCTGTACTTGGATTATTCTATTACGTCTCCTCATTAACATTGAAATCAGAAGGTAAAAGATAATAAATATATCAATGTAATGTTCGTTTAGTGTTTTTTGTGAAGCGATGTAGTTTAGCTGACGACATTAATAGATTTAAATATCCAACAATGAATAAACTATATTTGATTTGATAAGTGTTTACAATGTTTTCGGGTACCTACTAAAATTGCATATTACACACCGGCGACTACCGCAATTGTACCTATTAAGGGTCATTGTCCGACATTTGTCGAATGCATGCAAGCTACAAATATCGTTTGCATTTTAGTTCTGTCCACGAAATCGACACGCAAGCTACAAAACAAGGACAACAGTGAAATATACTTATAAGGCATAGCGCAAGGGCAAAGCGAGCTAACTTTCCAGCTCACAGCTTAGACCCCGCAGAACACTGATGGAAATTCATCCTGACCCCGGGCAGTACGAGGGCTACGTTCCTAATCTTCCATGCGAACGAAGTAATAGGCAACAGCTAGTCCGTAATACATTAATGACACTGGCCATTAAGTTAAGGTCCTGCCTAATCCGTCTGGGAAGGGAGCGGTTGGAGTCGATGACCGAGTATTGATCCTGGTAAAGCGGGTCACGACACGACCTACTTCGCGTTGCATCGGGGTTGCACCTAGGGTTGCCAGATGTAATATTTAAGACTCCTGAAAAAATAAGTGCGCAATTTCTTAAATATAAAGGGCAATAAATTAAATGATTTCCAAAATATTTTTTTATACCCCAATACACCAGACAAAATGGATGAATGTACACCAAATTGGCTGAACGTACACCACGCCAAATTTGGGTAACCGGTTCGGTTAGGTTGTGTTAGGTTGTCTTGCGACCACAACGCACGAGCCGAGCGAGCGGAGCGAGCGTGCCGCGGCAGCGGCCGTCGAAGTGCCAGAAGCAAATTTGGTGTACATTCATCCATTTTGGTAGATAAAATTTGGTGAATATTATTTGGTAAAAATTTACTCAAATTTGGTGGCACGTTAATACACAGCCAATATAAAGTCTTTTTTTCGCATGCAGCGCGTACCACTTATTAAGTTGATTCAAAAGATTTATATGACATTTTCTGTAATCCACTAATAATTAATAATCCCTGTAATACTAGAGGATAGGCAGCAGCGTTTTTCTACGTATAACACCATCATACTGCAGTCATCAACCAACGTGGTACATTATGTCAGCACATCCATCGCAATTTTTGCTCTCTGCTGTCAAAGCTTTTATGTGATATTATAATATTGTGTAAGGGACAGCTTTCCAAAAACTGAAATGGAATAGGGATGAAACTTTCAGGAAATGAAGAAAAAATCGACCTCTTCGTACAAACTGTCTGTCGCAGACTCCTTCCTCGCTTTACTGTTTTATGTTTTTTATATTTGTTTTTTAAAAGTTAGTCTGTCTTGAACTCTCCAACTAGCTAATTGTGCCCATCGATTCCTCAATATAGTCTTATCAACGAGTCCGTGGTATTTTTTATTACAGTTCATTTGCATAGTTCTTTTCACTGTCCAAGCGAGTTTGTAATTTTGTATGAAGATGCAGATTTTTTTCTCATTTCCTGAAAATTTAATTTCATTAATTAAAAGTTGTTCCGTTTCGTTGACTGATCATGCCCTTTTAGTTTTCGGAAAGTAAGTAACGGTGTAAGTTACACCCGAATCTCTTTGATACTAATAATCTGTATGATTAGAAACTTACACTTTCTCATTACAAAGACCCTGACATTTTTTATAGCATCCCATAATACGTCCACTACAGGACAGGTAGCTTCCACCAGAATTCACGCTGTTGCTGAAACAATATGGAGGGGAAGTACCTTAGCCACCACGCTTGTCAGCGTTACGGCTGGCACCAAGGACCGCGATTGTTGGTGACCCTAATATGTAAGATGGTACAATACGATGGACGCTGCTGCCTATCTTCCGGTTTATAAACTCTTAGTCGCCTCTTACGACACCCACAGATAGAGATGGGTCGGTAATATTCTTTGCCGGTACCACACGGAACAGACCCTGACAAGCTTCTAAAAATCCTGATCCGGCCAGGACAAATGTTGACGTCTGGTAACCCTAGCCAGACAAACAAGAGCTTCCTGGAAGCCATTGTGCTGGTTTGTAAGCGAAATTCCAAAAGCATTTTTCTTCACCAGCGGGACAGTAGTGTAGGCAATCAAGCCAGGAAAAAGCAGCAAATCACTAGAGCTTAAAGTTGATTGGGGAAAATGTTATTTCAAAAAACAAAATTCAGGTCTTAGTGCATTTGGCGATGAGATATGATAATTTATTTTTATACTAGCGGTCCGCCCCGGCTTCGCACGGGTAGATATAGGTTCTTGTTGCGTCGGGGGTTACTAAGAAAACCGGCCAAGCGCGTCTGACTCGCACCGAGGGTCCCGTACCACTAAGGTAAAAATACCGTCCTAGTTATGGGCAGTCATACCGTCTTAGTCACGCAGAAGCGCATCAACTTCGAAGAAGAAGAATGCTAGAAGAATCTGGAGGGGAAGTACCTTAGCCACCACGCTTGTCAGCGTTACGGCTGGCACCAAGGACCGCGATTGTTGGTGACCCTAATATGTAAGATGGTGCGATACACGGAAAGATGCTGCTGCCCATCTTACGGTTTGTGAACCCTTAGTCGCCTCTTACGACACCTACAGGTAGAGATGGGTCGGTACTCTTTTCCGCTAGCACACGGAACGACACGCACTTGACCAGTTTTTATTATTTGTTGTTATTCTATAGCGTATGCACTATAAACATACCAATTTTCACGCTTGTAAAATTCCCCTTTTTACGATAGAACTAAATCAAAACTCGAACAAAAATCGCTTAGAAAAACATGTTTTTAGTAGGGGAGCCCCCCTTTATTTATATTTTGTTTTTGTTTTTAATATTTGTTGTTATAGCGGCAACAGAAATAGATAATCTGTAAAAATTTCAACTGTACCTATTACGGTTCATGTGATACAGCCCGCTGACAGACAGACAGACATCGGAGGCATATTAATAGGGTCCCGTTTTTCACCCGTTGGGTACGGAACCCTAAAAACAGTACATTTTAAAGAAAATTTGAATAATATTTTGAATTAAAATTAGGTACTTAAGTAATAGACAAAGCTAGATTTCTCATCATCACATACACTCTTTGATGCTCTGCCTGCCTACCCCGTGAGGAAGGGATATAGGCGTGAGATTACACTCAATGACACATACAGGAAACATCAGCCAAATTTTTTGTGTCTATTCTCTGTTGTAGATAAAACCATTACATTACAGTCACTTAGAGTGCTGTTTCTTTAATTTCAATTTTGATTACGATTACACTCATGATAACTTTTGAATGGTATGTCCGATTTGAATAATTCAAAAAGTAATTTACAGGTGAAGTAATTTACTGACATAGCCTTGAATACGAAATCATTTATTTGGATAAGGATTAATAGGTACGAATAATGTGGCCTATATAGTTGGTACCGGCGTTACTATTGCATATTTTAATAATAGGTCTTTACCTATGAAATTGCCGAAATTTTCTTACAGATTAATGAGATCATAATTCCTATAATATTAATGCAATTTTTTTAATTTGTCTTATATTTGAAAGTTGACTTCAAGGTTTTTAATTTACGCATAAAATAAAGTTTTTATTTTTAGTTTGATATATAAAATTTAAGGTTCGAAAATCGTTCGTCTTAATTGTCGTCCGATTTCATCATTAGCTTTGTTATATTTTTTTACAGATAATATTTTTCGAAAATCAAATTTAAGCTTCTGTTAGCTTAATGTCTTCCCAATAATGCTTAAAAAAATAAAAAAGATTGGATTTATAATTCCTAAGAAAAATGCAAAAATGTTAGTACTGAAAATTGAGTTTACCTAAAATTCGCCATACAAAACGGCAATTTCATAGGTAAAGACCTAATATGAAAAAGTAGTTATTGTGACATAACTGTAATAGTTAGACATATGGTATCGCGGACTTTTTTGTAGATATTGATAACTACTATAAACCTGTAGTACATCACTTTGCTCTATTGTTAATAGTTTCGGGCAGCCTACGCGATATAAGGATGCTATTTGGTATTTTTTCCACACCTTGGCTTACATTATCGAATTTTTCATACGGAACCCTAACTTTTTTGAAAATACTTCATAGCCTATGTTCATCACGGATGATGCAGGTTTCTAATGGTGAAAGAATTTTTCAAATCGGTCCAGTAGCTTCGGAGCCTATTCGATGCAAACAAACAAACAAACAAACAATTAAATCTTTCCTCTTTATAATATTAGTGTAGATTAAATATTTAAAACATAACATTAGCTATGAAGATTCTTAGGGAATGCCTTTGCCCAGAAGTTGTGATGATTGATGAGTTGAGATGATTAACTTAATCATGATCTTAAATCTACTTAGAGTACTCCTAGTCCGCTGTAAACGAAAAAATTCCTAGTATAAGTTATTAGCAGGTAAAACGTTCTATCTTTCCGGTGAAAGCCAGTAGGTAGGTAACTTTGCAATTTAGACTTAAGGAGTGATCACACCTAGCTGAATTCAAAGACTAATTCGGCATACATTGCTGGGAGGCTTGGTTATGTTAAATGCAATATCCTTACTACAACGAGCAATGTATGCCGAATTAGTCTTTGAATTCAGCCAGGTGTGATCACTGCTTTAGGTTCGGGAGCTCGGAAAGCGATTTGCATAAAGATATTTTACCCTATTGGAATTGTATGGAGCCTTTGAAGACTGGTGCAAGGAGTGAACTCGAGTAATTTTTTCTAAAGCTAGGTACTTCTTACAAAATCACCGAAAACAATTCGAACACTAAGATGGTATATGGAAGTAGACAAAATTTACACTCAGAAGATCACTGTAAAAGTATTATTATTATTTACGTTTAGTATTTTTACTTCTCTCCGAAGAGGTATGTTATGGCACGGGCCGAAGCCAAGTGCATTAGTCTTGAGACAAAAACTTCCTGACGATCCTGCATGTATTTAGCACGACGGCCTTCTGTAAAAGTGTATAAATGAGTGGATGGATGCTGAGTGTTTCGAGGCTAGAATAAAGTGTTTTTGGAATGACGCCGGTAGAGGAGAGGACGATCGGGACGGTTCTGACAGTGTGAACTTGCCATTGTGAGTTAATCTCAACGGTAAGGTCTGTGTATTTAGCTGTTTTTTGTGTGTGGGTGTTTAAGAGGTTGTGTGTATTACATACTGCGATATCTATTAAGTATCTATGTTATGTCCGGTCTATTGAAATGCACTGTCTTGTCTGTCATGATGGTCCTATCCCAGTAAATTTTGTGTTTATCGTTTTCTAGTATGGTTTCTGGAGTATATAATATGGAAGTTTTTGTGATAGCAGTTTGTGTTTGAAGGCTAGGTGTTGGTGAACTATTGCAGCTACTTGGTCATGTCTATGTTTGTAATCAGTCTGAACTATGGCTTTACAACTTCCTGTTATGTGTTGGATAGTTTCTGATCCACTATGACAGCGTCTACAGGCATCTGTGGCCAGGTTAATACGGCAGATATGCTTTTGATAATTGCGCGTCTCGATGACTTGATCTTGGATCGCGAGCATAAAACCCTCCGTCTCAGGAAAGAGTTCACCACGCCGCAACCAGGCGTTCGACGCACTTTTGTCGACATGTGTCTGGTGTAGGTAGGTCATGGTGATGTCTCCCGTGAAGGGATTTCTGCTTCCAAATGGCGATTTTTTCTTTATCATCAACGAGACGCTCATTAAGCTGAGTGTTGCTGGTGCGGAGGTTAAGTGGTGTGAGATGTTTATCTGACTGCACTATTGATTTGTGTAAGGTAGAGTTCTGGGCTTGAGCAAAGAAGTATTTCCGGAGAGTGGCAATTTGTTTGTTATGAAGGTTGGTTATATCTATGAGACCGCGTCCCCCTTCAGTTCTTGGCAGCGTAAGCCTCTGTGAACAGGATCTAGGGTGGTGCTTGCGATGAGATGTGAGGGAATATTATTAGGAGCCTGTTGTGTCCCACTGCAGGGCAAAGGCCTCTCTCCCATCTTTCCACTTTTCCCTTTCCTGGGCCAACTCTTTCCAGTTATTGGCGCAAGTGTCGAGCTTATCCTTCCATCTACGTACTAAAAGTATACGATCGAGAAATTATTTACACAAAAGCCGGCAACCGCCCAAAATTTACATTGCTGCCAAGAACAATCAGTAAGGGAATTTTATTTTATAACCAAACTAATCGAGGCTGTTAAATCTTAAAATAACCGTCCCTGGCTGGATGTCACAGTCTTGCACGGCCTTCGGACATTCAGTACCAGACCTGGTAAATGTCATGCGATTTGCGAGTTTATCGTAACGGGTACGGCATTGTTCCAACAAATACGTTTATTTGCCTGCAAATCGTTCCTAATTGATCGTAAAGAAACTAAACTTTCATGCATTATTTTGAGACTGAGTCTTCGCGGCACAAACTTTTAGATGTTGATGTTTAAATTATGAATTTTACCAATTTATTACGCCGCAACATGGACTTGAAAATGTTCCAACTTTTGCGTTTGGTTTGACAAACTAATCCAAACCAGTTTTTGACGTCGCAGAAAGCTTTAATTAAAATTCCCCCAAAGGAGAGAGGAGCTAAAAGTTCAATGCTGATAAATTTCAACCGCAAGGAACCGCAGAAATTCAGCTATTGATGTTCGCGAAAATTTGAATAATTCATGATAAGGTTGGATATACTCGTAGATGGGGCGCGTTGCATGGCCCGGATTCATTTCCATAAAGAGTTCAGGAGTGGCTCCTACGCCTGCGAAATATAGCTACTCCATGTGCTATTGGAGAATTGCGAAGTAAGAGCTCGGTTCGTGAAAGTTGCACTATCCCCACTTCGAATGAGCGTTCGCTTTCTACCTCACGATCGACTTTATAGATAAACCCTAGGGCATGTAATTGCTAGATAATAACTTTTTATTACTACACTAAATTTACTTGAGCATTGTGAATATTTTAACTTGACTGAATAAATTTCGGGTCGGTTATCACGTCGCGATATCTCGTGCCAAATGGCGCCAGTTTTGCCCCGAATCGGTTTGATATCGCCAGATCTAAAATATTTTTATCGATTTCTGATTATTCAGAATTTTATTTATTCTGTTCGTTATCTTTAGAGCGGTTTATCATCCTTGGGCGATTTTAGAAGCAATTTTGATAATGGCAATGAAAGTATTTGCTTTTTTTTATTGTGCTGGATTTTACTATAGCAGCCACTCGAAACCCTGACCACTGTTTGATCTGGTTTAGCCCATTATTTTAGTACTCGACGTACGAGGGTGGTCCCAGAAGTAGCCGACCTAACCAAGAAAAATCAAAATAAATGGGACAAACTATATTTATTTCTCTACATAGCTTCCTTGTAGCTCGATACACTTTTCCCAGCGGTGCTCTATACCTTCAATGCCACGTCTATAGTAGGAATTGTCAAACTCTTCAAAATAGCCATTAACCAACGACTCAACCTTTATGTTGCTCGAAAATCTTTTCCCGCCGAGCCATTTTTTTAGGTTTGGGAACAGAAAATAATCTGACGGGGCCAAATCTGGTGAATAAGGTGCATGGGGAAGCAATTAAAATTTTAATTCTTCGATTTTAGCCATTGCAATGCCAGATGTGTGAACTGGAGCGTTGTCTTGATGAAACAAAACTTTTTTCTTTGACAAGTGAGGCCGTTTTTTCTTTATTTCTTCACTCAAACGCTGCAATAAGTTGGCATAATACTCGCCATTAATGGTTTTTCCTTTTGGAAGATAATCTATAAAAATTATGCCACGCGCGTCCCAGAAAACTGAAGCCATGACTTTTCCTGCCGATGGAACTGTTTTTGCCTTCTTTGGAGCTGATTCTCCTCTTTCAGTCCATTGTTTTGACTGTTCCTTAGTCTCAGGTGTAAAGTGATGAACCCATGTTTCATCCATGGTGATAAATCGACGCAAAAACTCGGCTTTGTTGCTGCGAAATTTTGCTAAACATTCGACTGACACATCCTCACGGCGCTGTTTTTGTTCTACTGTGAGTAATCGCGGCACCCATCTTGCGCATAGCTTTCTCATGTCCAAGTTTTCTGTTAAAATACGATGGACTGCACTTTTTGAAATGCCTACCATATCTGCTAGCTCGCGTACTTTCAGTCGACGGTCATCCAGTACAATTTTGTTGATTTTTTTTACTATTTCTGGATTAGTCACCTCATTTGGTCGTCCACTGCGATGTTCATCTTGGCAGCTCGAGCGGCCGCGCTTGAACTCTGCCACCCAATATTTTATTGTTGTAAATGAAGGAGCAGACTCCCCCAAAGTAGAATCAAGCTCCACTTTGATATTAGTTGGGCTGAGACCTTTCAAATAAAAGTATTGAATTACGTAACGAACACCAATTTTATCCATTATCGAAAAATTCGATGACAACATTCACTAAGTATGCTTCAGAACAAATGCCAAATGACCTAGCGCGTTCGAATTCTAAATTTAAATTTCTTAATGTTCACGCTTCCTAAAAAGAGTATTTAATCAAATAAAAACTGCCAGTAAGTAAGTAAGGTCGAATATTTCTGGGACCGCCCAGGTACTATGTAAAATTTCTGACTTATTGCTTAATAAGGTGTAATTGAAAGGTTATAACAATTCGAAGTATGTGAATCTGCCCATAAAACTGAACATCATTTCCTAAAAATTATTGGAGAACAACAAGTTTCCTTGAAAGGTCACGTTTGTTTGCGTTACATTTTCATGTTTGTTCGGCTCGTTTGGCCCAGACTTTTCAATACCACGTTTATCGTTGGAGCAAACTATGATTGGATTTCGCACGCAGATCACGTGGCGGTTCACGTCGTGTTCTTATCACGTGGACGTCACTCCAGCTGCCGAGGGTAGCGGAACACCGGATGCTGTCCTAATTTCAACTGCACTGACGTTGCAGCGAGGTTGTAAATCAAAACGCGCAGTGAAATCGCACAAAATGTCGAAATTGGTATTTGGCATCCAGAATCCTTCCGTCATCTAGAATTCAGCTCATAATTATTTCATCTTTAATTAACGCTGAATCTTTGTGAAGTTTCCTAACTACCTAACGAAGTGGTTTCACAGTTTAAACTTCGGTTAAATTCATTACCGACCGCTTAAACGAGTGTATCCGTTGTACATAGTCAGACTTGAGCGAGCGTGCCTTAGCGAGTGAAGTTTCTAAACTTTGGTTAACTTTGAGTAGATTTGATCGTTCTATTGTTTTACTTTGCCAACTCACTGTGCTCATCATTATCATCACAGACCAATCTCTCTGTCGTCAAAGACCTTGTCTCTATATATGTCTTTTTCCCTATTTTAAAACAGTCAGATTCTTCTTTACAGAATGCTTGTACGTTGTAACATCCAGAATACCATGCAACATATGAGGCCCGTTTAGTTTAAAAAACGACCATGCTAATTTTCTTTAAAGTCAACGTAGCTGATAATATTCCATCAAAAATACCTAGCAGGATAGTAGCCTCTTCAAAGTCATTTCGTTCCAGTAAAAGCCCTCGAAGCCCTGAATAACACTTGAGCTCTTCGACATGCTAAGTGGCTCTTGTTTCGTAAAGCGTTTTCCTCTGTTTGCGTAGAGCAACTAAAATATTTCTAGTCTAAAAGTATAACTTTTATTGCGTTACAAATATAAGTTAGTACTTATAGGTGGATCCCAGATTTAAATAAAGTGTTTTTATAAGTATAGTGTTTACAGCTGCGTCACACGGTTCATAATTAAACAATGTTCAAGCATAATCTACCGGGTGTATATGCAAAAGCATCGACAGACAGCTCAAGGTCTCAGACCATGAAAATTAATAACTTTTGTACCGAGAAGCCAAAAAAAGATCTTGGATTTCGACCAATGTTTCTTTGGAAAAATTGTTCATATCAGTTTCGTGGTCTCACTCAGCACAGCACACCCTCGAGTTGCCGCACGCTTTTGCATTAACAAACCTTTCTGTAAATACTACAGTTGTTATACCTGGGCGACTAAGCTTCGCTCTGTTAATCTTACTAGAACTCACCAACCAACGCAACAGTTGGCGCTGCAGAGTTTCTTAATCGCGCTATTTTTAAGAAAATGTCAAAAACCGGGCAAATTTTCCCAGAACTGTGATCTAGATACGAGTAAATAGAGTTTTCGCCCCCGAAAGTCCTTGTACTGTAAATTTCACCGAAATTGTTGGAGCCGTTTTTGGAACCGATTAAAAAATATATTTATAGATATAAATACTTATATTGCTCGTTTAGGATGTTAACCTAGCTAGGTAATCCAGCGGCCACCTAGGAGGTTTAATCGTGGTTTCAAGTTTAATGTTACTGTAACCATGATCCGATCGTAAAGCCACGATCACACCTAGCTGAATTCAAAGACTAATTAGGCATACATTGCTCGTTGAAGTAAGTATATTGCAATTAACATAACCAAGCCTCCCAGCAATGTATGCCGAATTAGTCTTTAAATTCAGCTAGGTGTGATCGTGGCTTAAGGCTGTGTGGTAGATAGTTTCTGTCTTGCATGTTTCTTGTCACCTAGTTTTTGATATTATATTTCATTTTGCTTTTAGCTATCTGTGCCTTATACCTACAGACCACAGCCTACAGGCTAGACTACAAAGTAACGTCCCCATAATCGAACTTGAACGAATTCTTGGACATCACAACATAGACGGAATACAGCAGAAGGAAAACAGTAATTTTAACATAATAAAGAGGATGACCTAGGCGAAGTAACGTTGACCAAATCAGGAAGAAGGTCGAAGTCGTGTCGTAGTGGAAACTAAGGCATCTGGCGGAGAAAAGAACAGACTGAATGTTGCTCCACCGACAAGAGCGTGGCTCTTAAATTGAATAGGTAGACATTATTTTTTTGTGTTGTGATCCCCAATAAATAAAC
Source organism: Athrips mouffetella (assembly GCA_947532105.1). Classification (NCBI taxonomy): domain Eukaryota; kingdom Metazoa; phylum Arthropoda; class Insecta; order Lepidoptera; family Gelechiidae; genus Athrips; species Athrips mouffetella. The sequence goes on along the minus strand of OX383960.1, from coordinate 7,752,321 downwards.
GGACCTCACTCAGCAAGAGTCACAGCATAAACTGTGGCACGCTATGACGGCTAAACTACTGAACCGATTTCGATAAAACTGTATGGTGGATTCTTTGGATCCCGGGAAAGATACTTTTTATGTGTCTGAACAAAAGCGATGGCAAATATCATTTACAAACAAATTTAGTTATTCGGTCGTAAAAATTCACTTTATTTACTAACATACTCCATCTATATTTTTTTTTTAATTTAACGCAAATGAAGTCGCGGGCAACAGCTAGTTTTTAAGCAAATTTCATTGCAAAAATGCTCTGGAATTCGTGCGGTTATTCCGGCCTTTTATACAAAACATGGGTATTCCAATAATGTCAACGTATTATCCGCGTGTGCCTCGTTTGCCCCAGTAGAGATATCGGCACCATACCGTGGGTGGTACTAAATTAGAAATTTCCCCCTCGTGGGTGGATCTAAATTCATTCTGGGCAATGTTCAACTTGAGCTAAGCTTGCTTGACAGGTCAAGTAGAAATTTTACATTGACAATATTTCGTTATCGATTTAGGTTAACTTTTCCCAGAAACTTGCCTCTGCCCTCAGGCTTATTTTCGGCCTAGAGGTTTCTATTTGATTTATTATCCTTATCAATGTGTTTTATGGCTAATTTAACGCTGCAAAATTAGACGCTTCTGAGAGATGCAACAATAGGAAAGAAAGAACCAGTCGAATAGCTTTTGATTTCTTTCCTATAGCTGCATAGTTGTTGAATATAATTTTGGTCAGAAAAAAAGATAAAAGTCAAGATGTAGGATCTTTCGCAAAACAAAGGAGGAACCTATTAAGATGATGCTGCCAGCGGATGGCAACAGACGCTTTCAATTGCGGCAATTAAATAGGTCATCCTATGAGACTTAATGCCTACATTCCCCTGTTAGCATAATGTCAGTTCAGCATATACGTATCGCGTGGGAGTTAGCTACTTAGCACACATTCTTTTCTCCGCTATTTTTAGTGTCCCGTCTGTGGCTAAAGCTACTCTTGTCAGACAGAAAATCGCAATTCTGCATTTTAAACTGCAGCTGTGGTCTCGCACAATATTGCTAATTCCCACGACCATATTTTATTTCTAACTTGTGTATCATGTAGGAGTTTCCATTTCTAAAAATTATCTCTAACAGTTTCATTGTTTCGTACCGACATGACATGTCGTTTCTTTGTTTGTTACTTTAGTTCAATTGCTCAAAACCGTAACTGTTTAGTCTCCTGTCTTTCAAGTAACACCTGAATCATATAAGAATTCTATAAACAAGAGAATTGTTTGCGGTAAAGTTCGAAACTTTCGTATACATTGTTGGTTGGCATGCGGAAATATGGAGTTGGGCTGACGACAAAGCGGCGTAGACCAGCAGAAAACATATTTACCTATGAAATTGCCGTTTTGTATACTCAATTTTCAGTACTAACATTTTTGCATTTTTCTTAGGAATTATAAATCCGATTTCTTTTATTTTTTTTAAGCATTATTAGGAAGACATTAAGCTAACAGAAGCTTAAATTTAATTTTCGAAAAATATTATCTGTAAAAAAATATAACAAATCTAATGATGAAATCGGAAAACTTTATTTTATGCGTAAATTGATAACCTTGAACTCAACTTTCAAATATAAATCAAATGAAAAAAAAAAATAGCATTAGAATTATAGGAATTATGATTTCATTAATCTGTAAGAAAATTTTGGCAATTTCATAGGTAAAGACCTATTATTTTTTGTTTGCATTTTGCATTGTTTGTTTTTCAATTTCATCAGCATCCCCAAATGTTTATGTTGAGAGGAGGAATTAAAAATGAAAACATTTACTACTTATTCATTTAGTTGATGCCATTCGGCTGATGTGATGATGATTCAGTAAAATATTTTGTTATTTATATTTTGTTTCTTTGTCGAATGACAAGTGAGATTTCAGTTTTATGTTGACTAAAAGGAATGTATTCAAACCGTTATAGCCATGGCGACCTGTAAAGAACTATTGTAGCCAAAACACGAGTGTAGCAATGGTAGAAGTTAATGTCAGTGCAACTAAAGCGAGGTGTACATTGTATCTGGTGGTGACGCCAGCGCCCACCGCCGCGGTGACGTCGCGTCGCGGCCGTAGCGGCTCGGCGCCGACTGAGAACGCGCCAGTCTCTGCACGACCGCGACACAGGCAGTGTCGAGCCGCTGCGATGTAAACGCCTAACCTTCAACACTGTCTACCACGACAGCTCTTGTTGCGTGTGCACGATCGTTTCTGTTACTTTCCTCGTCTACCGGTTCATTAACTTTTTGTGTTCCGAAAACAGTTTTTGATCCAGTTACATGTAAGTGAAGTTTCTGTGTCATCATTAACCCTTAGTGTCCTGCATTACTGACACGTTTTAAAACGATTTCTCGAGTGCCGTGCGAGCGTGACTAAAGTAGAACCGCAGGAGTATCAGACCTTCGTATGTTGGATATGGTCAAATTGGGTGACCAGGTTACTGTGAGTGATGTTTGCACAAGTTTATACATCGCGTTGAAGGCATTGCATTCCTGATTAATAATCGCAATTCTTTTCAACAGCGTATTGCCTTTTCTGGAATCAACAGGTGTTTCTTGATCGAGCTTGTCGACGCCACATTCGTTTGACGTTGCTGTCGCGCATAACACATTGGTTAATTTGCTTGTTATTTTTTGGTATCGAATATCTGCTTATATTCTCGTAGAAAGTGCGCATGTAAGTATGACGACGTTGCGAGCTAACGTCTCGTCACAATTAACTTGTCCGCGTTTTCCCGTCATTTACATTTCAGGCGAAAGGTTAATCCACTAATGCGACTGAAGAGTTTGCTGGACGTAAGTGGTCGGTGAATTGGGCTCGAAAGGGCATGTGCTCGCACGCGTTCCTTTAATTAAAATGTGTTTCAATTCGCTGTAATAATTAACGTCCATTTGATTATATTCGCGGGAGGGGACGTGGTCACGTTACTTGAAATCATCCGCGTCTATAAAGCTTTTAGTCTAATCTATTTGACTGGAAGGTTCTTTCAAGTTGCATTTCGTGCCGTTGTTTTATTTATGTTGAATACAAATCTGTTATATCTATCAGCTCCACCAGCTCGGTTGGCTGTGTCAATGCCAATGTCACCCGTCTCACGGTCAAATACTCAGTCAACGTATAATTATCTAGTTGCAGGATAATTTAAAACAATGTGAATAGATAGACATGTATAGTATAGTTGATGTTGACGTTATTTCCTCTATGGTTAATTGTGCTTACGTAGATCGTTAGTATGATTATGGTGTTTTCGCCTTGAACATCATCGATAAAGGAGCCATTGTTCCATATTGAATTATGCTTTGCTTAGATAGATTAACTGATAAATACTTGATAACTGATTACATTAATCGATTTCTACTCAATATTACTATTGCTGTTTGTCAAACGAATTGCGTTGAACATTATAAAAAACCGGACAAGTGCGAGTCGGGCTCGCGCTCGGAGGGTTCCGTACCACCACATACTCATAATTGTATTACTTGAAATTTCAGTAAGTTACTGTGCTACATTTTTTGAGTCCGACATGCGCTTGACCAGATTTTATCATTTGTTGTTATTTTATAGCTTAAGCACTATACACACACCAATTTTCACGTTTGTAAATATTCCCGTTTTTAAGATAGAGCTAAAATAAAAATCGCCTAAAAAAAGGTCTTTAGTATGGGAGCCCCCCTTAATTTATTACTTATTTTTATTTTTAGTATTTGTTGTCATAGCGGCAATAGAAATACATAATTTGTGAACATTTTAACTGTCTAGCTATTACCGTTCATGAGATATAGCTCAAACAAAATTTTGTAAAAACAGCTGACTTTGGTGGCATCTTATTTCTTCGTTTTTTAATATTTTGTAAAACAAAAGATACAACATTTATCTACTCAACGAGCTTTAAACAACGATACCCCACTCGATGGGGTAGGTCAAACTTTTTTTTACGCTCCCCCCTTTAGCTTGTTTGAGAGCCCCCCTTAATTTTTAACTTTTTTTAATTTTTAGTAATTGTTGTTGTAGCGGCAACAGATATACACAATTTGTGAAAATTTCAAATTTCTACCTATAACAGTTCATGAGATACAGCCCGCTGACAGACAGACAGACATCGGAGGCATATCATTAGGGTCCCGTTTTTCACCCTTTGGGTACGGAACCCTAAAAATGATCTTATCGTATACAAGGTGTAACAAAAAAGGTATACAAAACCTGAATGCTGTAAATCTGCCCATGAAAGTGAACAACTTTTCCTACATAGTTTGAGATACAAAAAAAAATATTACCTTTTACACAAAATGCGCAATAAGCTGCTTTTATTTTGACCTATGATCCTTAGGCAAAGTGGTTCAGTTATAATATGGGCAAAATCACATCTTTCAAGGTCGTTGTACCTCTTTTTTTGCACGTGGTATAAACTAGTAAAACATTGGAAAAAGTTCATCGACTCGAATATAAACGCAGCTAATGACTTGACAACTGGTGGTTGTGAGAATTACGTCACTTTAAGTATGTAATTATCATTCGTTGCCCTTGGTAAATGTGAACAAAAATTAAATACATTCATGGTGTTGCCAAGGACCTAAAAGAACAAAACAGGTTTGTTTAGTTTTAAAGTAAGGATCAAACTTCTACAACAAATTCGAACAGTAGGTACTTTCTGCTGGGCAAATAGTAAACAAATTAAATCGAAACTAGAAATTATGTGAACAGATAAGTTATAGAATTTTGTAGACCAAAAATGGTACAGAACTTTCCAACTTGCCAGACGTCCTTGACTGCTCAGCCTTGGTGTAGTAAAATAGCAAGTACTTGGCAAATTGTTCAGAAGTTAGGCATTCCTTTTTAGGGTTCTCTTAAAATTATAGTCAATTAACATCATTGACAGCACCCCGTGTGGTGCCGACAATGAATAGTACCTACCAAATCAGCTCTACCCGTGAGTGTCGCAATAGGCGAAAAAGGATGTATGAACTGGAGGATGGGTAACATCATCTTTCTGTGTACTGCACCATCTTACATACTGCGGTCACGGTCACCAACAACAGCGGTCGCCAGCCGCAGCGCTTAAAATCGTGGTGACTATGGTGACTCTAAAGTACCAAGCGTTGCTGGAATTCTGGAGGAAGCTCCTTGTCCTACAGTGGACGTTTCATGGGATTTTATGAGCATCATTGACTTGGGTGCTGTGGGTGATATGTTCTACATGCACACTCCGTTATAATTCGGACTTTGTAGATGACATAATGATTTATGACGCAGAAATGTAAGACGTGAGGCGTGATGTTATGTATGTAAATGTAAGACTTTAAAGGCAGTCGTACATTCAGAATATTTTTCCATATCTATTTTTAAGTTTAATTGGTTTCACAGGAATATTTAATTTAACGCTTTGTGACGCCGGTGTGGTAGCTTCTTTCTGGTCTTGTCAGTTCTTTTTTCGAATGAACGATAATAAAGAAATAAATACAACAAAAGATAACGGTTACGGAATATACCCGTCCATTTAAGTGGCTTTAGGTATAGGTACTTTGTGGCATAAATACCTCACCAATATCCAAGATTATATCCAGGTCAACACACCTAGTAACTCCGCTGTAATCCCACGAGATAAGAAGCAAGATTCGCAAATATTTGTGTGCTTCGCTTAAGCCACGATCACACCTAGCTGAATTTAAAGACTAATTCGGCATACATTGCTGGGAGGCTTGGTTATGTTAATTGCAATATCCTTACTTCAACGAGCAACGTATGCCGAATTAGTCGTTGAATTCAGCTAGGTGTGATCGTGGCTTTATCCGACTCGAGATTTCGTTAGCAAAAACTATAAGCGCGTTGTATTTGTGTGAAGATATCGATGCTTGCTTAAATGCAATGCATAAATTCTCGCTTGTCCTCCTGAGAAACTACTTCTAGTACAGTCAAGAGCAGATGAAGTTTGCAGCGACTAGCATAACGTCGATCGAAATAATGACGGTACGAAGTCCAATGTGTGAAGCTTGACGTGTTCTAGACTGTATATTAGGACGGCCGCGACGATTTATCGCTAAGGACGTCAACCGAGTATAAAATTAGGATTTTGCTGCTGAATCTCATAATCTACTGTACATGTTTGAAGTTTTAGCCAACAATTTCATCTTAACGAGGTGCAGTGTTTTCTCCTTCGCTCTTGAGATCGCGATCGAACTAAAACTTTCTGCAGCTTGCATAAGTTCTGCTGTGAACTTTAAAGAGGTTGCAATTTAATTTAAAGTTCTAGTCGTAGAATACATTTTAGTAGCTAAGGTGAACAAATGCTAAAGCGTGGCCCAGCGGTAGTTGCTGTTGCGGACACCTGACTGAGTGGCCAGCGGCATTTTCCGTGTTTTAGAAGGCACGTTCCGGCTACTGTCTATGATAGTAGTGGTCAAGCCAAGTGAAAAGCATCTCTGGCGGCTTGAAAATTCTGATAATCAGGTTGGCCACTAATATGGCAGAGCTTATTTAGGATTTGGTGGGTCTGGGGTTCGGAAATCAGACTCGTAAAGTTCCGTAAAATCCCCTAGGTTAGCTAGCCAATTCCCTAATGGAATAAAGCTAGAGCAATTAGTATGAAGGTGAACCCATACGATAACAAAATTCATAATTTTTATCATACTCTTGACCTTCAGCGTTGAAATTGCGTGACGGTCATTTATAAGCATAAGTTGTTGCTGTGGCAATCCCTGGAGATAATTCCTGAGTGCATAATTTTGCATGGATTGCTTGCCTGCCTTGCCTTGCTACCAGTTAGGTACTCTTGCAACAATGTATGCGGTGCTTGAAACGACTTGAACAATATACTAAGTATACTTGTAACTGCTACTTTACGTTTGGTTCCTGACACGATACGTTTCAAGCTAATATTTACATGCGGGACGAGTGCTCGCGTTGCCTTGGTTTGCAGAAGTTCAGGTTTAACTTAACTGAGAAGATGATGGAAATTACGTAATAAACTGGCTTGCCTAAAGCCACGATCACACCTAACTGAATTAAAATACTAATTCGGCATACATTGCTCGTTGAAGTAAGGATATTGCAATTAAAATAACCAAGCCTCCCAGCGATGTATGCCGAGTTAGTCTTTGAATTCAGTTGGCAAAATAATGAATATCAAAAATTAATTACGCTCTAATTAAGACTACACTGTTGATTTATAGTCTCAGGTGGATTCTCGTAATAGTTTCCCTCTAAAATGTTTAAATGTACCTAATAGCTACTATTTAATAAAATTGGTTCTACGAGTTTGCTGAAGTTTTTCGTCAATATGCTATGTTATAAAATTTAAAAACTTACATAAAAGGTCGAAGAGGAAACTATAAAATGGAAGAAAAGTTGCATAAAACAGTAATTGTAGATAAAACATGGCTGCGACATCAAGGCCTTACAGTGGTTTCCTGATTATACTATAAAGTATATTTGTTTGAATATCTACCTCCTTGCTACGTACAATCAAGAGCAGGTCAAGCTTGACATTCGCAGTGCGGTTTCAGTGTCTACTGACTAAGATAAGCGCTGTACACTCAACAGCACGTCAGTAGAAACACTTTTGGACCTTATGCCGTGGTAATAGAGTTGAAAAAGTTTCTACCGACAAGCGGTTGACCGTACAAGTATAAATTCCAAGGTGTCAAGCTTGACGTGATCTTGACTGTACGTACAATAAACTATCGCTATTTAAGAACGGCCTTGGTACACAAGTCTATTGTGTATTTAAGTGTTTTTTGTATAAATAAGGTAAATTGCTCGAGTTACTTAAAACTGTCTTCTCTCTCGATCTTCAATCTCTCGTTCTCTTATTTGTTAGTCAATAATTTTATTGCAATTTTCCCATTCATTGGCATTGGTGCCTGCTGACGTAATTCATTGGCGTCAGTGATGTAGAAGTAGATAGTGATTCTGAACAGTGTAGATTATAATCCCACGCATTGATTATCTACATTCAATATGTGCAACCTACTCATTTGTATAAAATGAGATACTCTTTCATAAATTAATTAATCCAAAGGTTTATTTTTTTCTGTTTATTTAAACTCACTTTTGATTTTGAATGTTTAACATCCCATAAAATGTCCACTGCAGGACAGGGAACTCCCTCTAAAATTTCAGCTTTTGCTGGAATAATGTAGAGGGGACCACAATATTATTTAGTATTTTGAAAGCTCTTTGCGTTATGAATTATTGTCGGCTTCGGTCTTTTTTGGGTTGCTACTGTAGCACCAGATTGCTGAGCACTTGATTATGTACAAATTGTCAAATGAAAATTTTGTTTAAATAAAACAAATAAATGAAATAAAAATACTCTTGTAAAAGCGATTGCTCGCAACTGTTTAAAATAGTTCTTTTGTGTTGTCTCGAGCCAAAAGGTTTTCAAATTTCAAACTGTCCGCTGATAATCATTCATTTAAAGGCTTAAGTCGTATGACCAGTTTCCTCGCATTATTATTTATTATACTTGCATTGTTCCTTTATACTATACTTGCTTTTGGTAACTCGTCCGGTGTCTTGTTTGTTTAATAGCATTGTTTGCAGTATCATCCCTCGGAACCTGTTTGTAACTCTAGCCTAGTCATTGTGGTCTAGCATGAATGTAATCCTGATGTTGATACTTGTTTGCCACGTGTCTACACTGTGCATATCGACTGACATGTTTCGAGCGTATCGGATGTCTGTCCGTAGCAAGACTGCCAATGCTATTGATAGACAAACTACATTCGCTTGACATCCTCGTGCCCTTGTAAGTTTCAACAGACCATTGTCTACATTGTCTGCTGGTATAGATTTGTTTGATTTACAATATTCGATGGTGATATTATAAACATGCTTTTCAACAGCTTAAATCACACGCGAAGTCTGTGCGCTTGCTCTTATCTTAAAGTCCATTAGATTAGTAAGTATTATTGTAATTGAACGTTGTTTAATGTCCGTTCAGAGTATAAACATTACGATTAGACCAGAACTGTCAATTTTCATTGCAGATTAGGTATAGTTAGTGTATGTATACCGTCTGCGCGATAAATCAAAATGGTCTGGATTTAATTGTTGATATGGCGAGACGTCCCCTCCTGCAAGGGGCCAGTGTTATAGTTGGCTAAAACGTTTGCGGACGTGTGGGTAGGAGTTTATCGACCGTCGCGTCTCGCCAGGGCTCCCCAATCTTGCCGGCTCCTGTCTGCGATGCTTTTTCAATGTCTTTTTGTAGTCTCGATGCTTGGAGATTGTTTAGCATTTTCCATTGTAGAACATTTTATTTCGTTTTTCGTTGAACCTTTTTTCGTCTTGTTTGTTTTGAGTAAGTATAAGAGTATTCAACTGTGTCTTTTATTAAATTTGCACCGGTCTGGCCTCTAAATCTCCAGTCTGGGACTAATCGTAGCTGTGTACGTTGACCTTAGCCACTGCTCTAACTTTTTCAATTGCGTTAGAAAGTCGATGGTCTCCTTACTATTTGTACAGAGCTTATGCTGTGGTTTCAGTTAATTTGTAATGTTATTGCGTGTCAGGTAGTATAGGTAGGAAGGAATTAATTTATCTTCGGTAATAAATTGACATTACTGTTAATGACCTACCATTCGAATAACATCAGAACTCATTGAGTTGACGTCAGCAGCAATTCTGTCTGTGGTGATAATAATGATTGATTTAATAATTACTGGTGTCAAATTAGTTAGTCTTTAAATTGAACGGAATTCGTACGAACGCGGTTTCGTTTTTAACTCAAAATTCTGTGAGTTTGTTATTTTTAGGTACACTGTATCTGTGAGTATTTTTCACCTAGGTACATATTAAAATTAAGGACATAAGGGACAGGTTTCCCTTCCCATTTTCACGATTTTTTTAAATTATCGGAAGTTCATAACATAACATTTCATAAAGCGTAAAAATCTGTTTATTCCTAATTTGACCCCAGACAAGACAGTGTAGTTAGTTCAAAATGTAATTTTTTGGCTCCTGTAACATTGTACGAATACGTACAGTCAACGACAGGTCAAGCCTGACACTCGCAGTGCGACTTTAGCCCTTTCGTCTATTGGAATAAGGACGGTACAAAGTTCAATGTGTCAAGCTTGATGTGCTCTTGACTGTACATACGTCTCTTTTTGTCAACGTATGACAAATAAGTAGGGAGTCCAGATCGCATCACTGATATTTTTGGCTGGTAGTAATTGCTGACTAAAATAGTCTGAATGACCTATTATATTGTCTATGTATTGGACTGTCCATGTGTTCGTGTAGCCTGGTTATAAAATGAATAATTTTAGAGTTTACTAGCTTTTATCCGCGGGTTTGTCTACGGGATCTAATTAAAAAGTTAGAACTCATCAAAATTTTATAATTTCCCTACATAATATAAGATGCATTTCTGCTTACTAAAATTATCTTTAGAATCTATTTAATTGGTGGGTAACTATTTCCGTAATAGGAAAACCGACACATTAAATTTTTTTGGTTGAAGAAACTTTCAAAACAGTATATAATACGGAGACTATGGTTAGTAAGTCATATTTGCTTAACATTGTGTATCATTAATATATAAGTCAATGGTATCATTCAATAATTATGCTAATAAAAACTACGCCAAGTATTAAATAAACACAGCATTTCATACCTCTGAGTCATTTTTGCAGAATAATTAACTGTAATGTGTAAACTTTTCTTTGCAAAGAGTTCTATGTTTTTGTTTAGTTGGAGGGCTCTAGGTTAAGCTAAGATTAAAATTCTCAGTGTTATTAAGGCAGAGATGAGATGTTTTATGGAAAAAGGAAATAATAACCTGTTCCTCTAATCTCCTGTGTTTAAAGGAATTCTAAACGCAGTGGTTTTATCCAAGCTATATTTATCTCTCTACATTTCAAGGTGGGGAGAATTTGTTTTCACTTCTGTGTATTAGATAATTAAACTGGTGAAAGATTAAGTAATTATTAAAACTTCTCGGCATTAACTTTTCGATCGATTCGCTGATCATTGTGTGTAGAGTTTTTTTTTGCGAATTCCTAGATGTTGTAACTCGAAACGTTTTACATTTACCCTCTTTTAAGGTTGGACATGAATTTATTAAATTGGATACCTTTAATTTTATAATTGAGATGCAAGAGAAGCTGCCACTTCCGAGCTTCATTCAATAAACGGTGTGAAAATAACAAGTTGAAAAGACTAAGTTTCGTTGTCAAAGTTCGACAAAGTTTCGAAAAGACGCTTTGACCTTTTGAAGGCGTAAGTAAGAAATAGGTACTCGCATATCGTAATTTCTAGTTTCCGCTTGGATTCCACCCAAGCATGCGGTGATAAAATCTGCAGAATTAGATCTATTTGAAATATTTCCTCAATCTAAATACCGCCTATCAAAATGGCGAGTCGCATCTGTGCCAATACACGCTTTGAGATTAAATGAATGTGTACGGTAAACATGTGACGTATAGAGATTCCCACGCCTGAACCATCTGCCAAGTTTTCTGGCGTCGCTCTTTAGAAACGGGAGTGTCGCACCCGTAATTCGTCGTCTTTACGCTTTTGTGCTAATTTCTCACTAAATTCTGTATATATTTGTTTATCCTTGAGTGCGTTAGTGCCAAAAGATGTCCGTTTTTTGTAGAGCGAACGATTTGTACGAATTCGTGTTATTATTGCTGTTTTCACTTGTGCCTCAACTTGTGTACTCTTGTGGTGATATTCAGTATTTTAGGAACTTGGTGATCAGTGTTTAATGTAAACGCTTTATGCGCATGTAAGTGAGTGATATGAATGTTTTTCGAGATAATTATATTGTGAAAAATTCCTGTACAGACGTCACTCACGCATAACAATCACTGCCGAATGTTGTGTCTGCATGTATCCGAAAAAATATCTTAATTGTAGCAATTATAATTGTAACTGCGACGGTAATTTGAAATGCAATCATTGAAACCAGAATCTAACCTATCTTTGCCGATTTTTCCTTACTTCTAAAATTTAAGAAGGGTTTTAGAATATGGAAAGGCTGATAAATTTGTGTTTTACAGTCACTACTGTTACAGGTGGCCTTCCCATTTTTATCTATGCATCTTCTTATCTTGAATAGCCCATTGTCCCACTGCTGGGCCAAGGCCTCCCTCCGTTCTCTCCATGATGTCCTATCCTGTGCTTCCTCCAGCCAATTAGTTTAAGAGGCGTCTACCTCATCGCCATCTCCGTCTCTAGGTCTACCGCGTCGCCTTCTGTTCGTTGGTGGCATCTACTGTGTGGTGGCTTTTGCCCACAAAATTATTATTCATAGTCCACTACTCATAGTCCAGTTTAATTTTTTCGTAAAATCCCAGTTCAGTAGTTATTAACTTTTGCAATTTGTTTAGTTCTTGTTAATTGCGAACTCTTTGTGACAAGTTACCATTCATAAATTTTACAACGACAAATATATTAAAAAGCGCAGGTCTTAAGGGAGAGAGAGTGGACCGGTCATGTTGCGTTTATGCCCTGTACCTTTGCCTAATAGGCAGCTACTAAATGGATCTTCCCACAATGCTGAAAGCATCGTGGTCAGCCTAGAAAAAGATGGTGCGATGAACTAGTAAGTAAATTTCTTTGCACAAGACCAGGAACATGAATAGTAAGAAGTAAGAAGGGATAGGGTACAGCAATGCCCTTCAGTGGGATAGCGTAGGCTAGCATATTAATAATAAATTTAAAAGCGAATATTAAGTTGTTTATGTTTATGGCGCCGTAGTTCTGTGAAGTACAATAGTAAATAGGTGTAAACATCGTGAGTCATCATCACGCACGTATTGTTTTTCTGCACACTACTGAAAATATGTTGTTGACAAGATATTTTTTTATTATTGCGATGAAACTCTTAAGCCAGATACGCACCAACGTTATGCATGTCCAGCGGAGAGGGATGCAGCAGCGTGAAAGAAAGACATAGTAGTTTAGCATGCGCATTGCGCGTGGCCCAACACGCAATTGGAAGGTTTTTGTTTGTTGCAATACTGCACTAGTGTTATCATAATATATAGCCAGTATAAACGTAACAACATGCTCAATCATTTGAATGATCATTGCTAAATAATTGTTCATACAGGATTCAATTCCTAGGTCTATGGATTGTCCAGTGTAGAAGCGCTTGTGACCGAGTTGTAATTGTTCATTCTTTCCGATAACGACACCTAGCGGCAAAACTACTAGAGCGTTTCCGTGCTTCGGAAGGCTTTTGTCACTAATAGTAGTCGTTAGGCCAAGTTAGAGGCCATTTGGCGGCTTAAAAACTATGACGGCCAGGTTGGCCACTAACCTGGCAAAGCCTGATCTAGGATTGTGCCTGGTTTGCCCTGTGGGTTGCGGAGGACATATGGCAGTCGCTTTGTGCAATAAAGTCGGTGCCCTCGCCAAATCCCCTAGGTTAGGTAGTACGTAGACTCCGTAAAAACCTTGGTAGAAAACGGGGAAAGGCTAGAGCGTGGCTACGGCAATGATGGATGTAAGGACAGGACAAGCCTTTACAAAGTTTTCCCGCTTATTTATTGCTTGATTCATCGGGTGCAGTTGGGACTGGGAGTAGTTGAACAAGGCGGGAGTTGAAAGTGGGCGCAGTTGCTACGAACCCATAAAAACAAGCAACTTTCCTAAATAAAAAATGTAGTACTCGAAATTTTTTTTTTAAATTCTAATAAATAATGAGTCGATCAAGTGACTTACTGTGGAGAGACGAAAAAATGTTTTCGAGCAAAACTTTTTTCTTCGGGAAAGTTGCTTCTTATGAGGAGAATCACTGGGCTTCTGCAGCACAACCATTGAAAGCTTACAAATTAATGTCCCTGCTGGACATCAAAACTACTATGTGATCTTTCACGTAAAATATGATTACAAGAAGAATAATTGTGCCTTTTTAATTTTATTCCATTACTTACGCAAGTCACGTGAGTTTTCGTACGTACCGTAGATTACATTGGCGATAACACTTCAGTGCATTTTTCGCCATAAAAGATATTGAACTTGACTATTTCCGTCCGCATGGACTTAAAATGAGACCATAAAATAAATTTGACACTAGGGCTAGCACCGCCCCTCCCGCATCATGCAGCTACCTCAGGAACCTACTCAGGGTCGGCGCATAACGTCGAAGACTTTCAGTTTTTCCATATCAGCCTGCATCTCAACATTCAATACTTTGTTTCTCATGTCTCAAATATTCCATCATCTTTATACTAAAAATATCAAAGAAACCTGTTCGGCTGTTAAGGGTGGGTAACTTTCTGAAAGCGCTGCTCTATAATCTAGGAAAACGGACCAAATATTCATACTTTCTCCTTTGTAAGTGTGATTAAAAATGTGTTCTGTATTGTTCCAGCTGGAAATCCCTTCTGTGGCGCCATTGATGGAGTTCCGCTTGGACAGCGCGGAGTACTGCCAGGCCCAACACAAATAAACGCTCGGCGCCGACCGCGGGCGAGAGGGCGCTAACCGATGCTGGCGGGAGCGCGTGCTGATAGCCGGCTCACATCCACCCATAGGTAACTACAGACCAAACAAGTTGTGTGTACCTCTGGCACTAGGCTGTTAGGGTAAACACTGTGTTCCTTGAAACTGAGCATTCAGATAATGAAACTGAACAACTTTTCCTAAGGAACGTAGGTCGAAATACTAACACCGAGTATTCTTAGGTTGATGCTACTTACATAAATATATACAGATTCTATAATTTTTTGGTCTATTTCGTGGTTTCTAAGAAGGTTTGTGAGGCATGTTCCTTTCTACTGACCAAGTCACCTCGCACGGCAAACGTCTCGCAAGGGTTGTATTTCACCAGTGCTGTGCGGGGAGCTAACCCACAGAATAAAGTAATAGTACTACCATACAGAACAGACATTCCGTCTCAATTCAAATCCACCCCGCACCCCCGCGCGCACCCACCCGCGCGATTTGTTTGGTGCTCCTGAGGGTCATTTGTACTGAATATGCGGGCCTACGCGCGCTTCCAAATTCAAATTCGCGCTCGTTGTAAGTAGTGTCCGAGGTGTGGCTAAGCTGTAAGCTGGAAAAATTCCAACCAATAGGATTTCTCCATTTTCCTAACTTGTCAAATGGAGCAATATAATAACAAACAAATAATAGAAATTAAGAAAAAGAAAGCACACTAGTTAACTGGATACAGGCTTTATCAGTTGTACGAGTAGTACTACCATACAGAACAGACACTCCGTCTCATTTGAAATCCACCCCGCACCCCCGCGCGCACCCACCCGCGCGATTTGTTTGGTGCTCCTGAGGGTCATTTGTACTGAATATGCGGGCCTACGCGCGCATCCAAATTCAAATTCGCGCTCGTTGTAAGTAGTGTCCGAGGTGTGGCTAAGCTGTAAGCTGGAAAAATTCCAACCAATAGGATTTCTCCATTTTCCTAACTTGTCAAATGGAGCAATATAATAACAAACAAATAATAGAAATTAAGAAAAAGAAAGCACACTAGTTAACTGGATACAGGCTTTATCAGTTGTATATCGACTGCCTGCCTGCTCAATGATAATAAAAATATTATTGGTTTGAATTTTCCATTTCCACAGCTTTGGTGGAAAACCATCCTTAGGCTACCTGACAGCACTCGGTTTGTTGAAGACAATTAACTTAAGGGACTTTCAGTGCACCCTTACAGCCCCTGTTTAAATTCTGTTTACTGCAGTTATTTAAATGTCAGAGTATAAAATATCCATCACCATTCGGGTGCTGCACACGAATGATAATCGGTGGCTGATTGTCAGGCGGGATTTTTCTCGCATCCGGTACTTAAGTGTGTATTATGCGAATCGTTCATTATTTTCTCAGATGATGTCACTCACCGATTGTCTGTTTTGTGGAGCACCCTAATAAAATATTTAAATGATCGCTCAATGTCCAGTTTATTATCATGATGATACAGATCATTGATCCCATGAACACACGCACAGGGAGACATCCTGAATATCCTCCTATTGCTACGATGAGGACAGTTAGCCAAGGTCATCGGTTTAAAATAGGTAGCTAGAATATTTTATAGGCATAGATTGCGCGATGAGCTATAATCTTGCATCGCGCGATAATACAGATTTTCTTCCCTGGAAGTTTTATGAGGTGGGTCTGCCCACAGCCAAGAAATTGAACATATTTTCCTAAAGTACGTACGTAGGTCGAAATACGTAAAGCTTCCCATAGAAACTGTAACAGCTGATAGCACATTTTATAGTAAGGTTGAAATTTCAAGCATAGCATAGGTATACTCGTCGGAAAAAGTGGTTTAGTGTCATATACAGATTCACCTCTTAAATTTAAAACAACCATTGTAGAATAGTCATGAAGGGAATGAAGCTAGATGTTTGCCCAACACTTTTTGTTTTCCCAGCCGTCAGCTAACAAAAGCTATTGAAACTATGTTGGATTGTGCACGTTTGCATCCATTAAATCCATTCTTTCGTTGCTCAATTACACACATCGGGTATGACGATTTAAGGAGCCCGTGGGGGTTCTAATGACCGTCTAGAGTCTAGAGCAAGTCTAGACTCTAGACTTGCACTTAAGGATTATATTTAGGGGCGCTTATAGGTATACCTATCGTCTTGTGAATAGGCAAGCGTACCCTCTTCTAAGATCGAAAGCAAAGCAAATAGATATACCTATAATATGTAGATGTGTTATGTCGTGGTAAAATTAAAAAATAATCCGACCATATTACGATAGGCTGTGTCAGAAGCGGTTACCTTCTATACAGGCGGTTACCTTCTATACAGGATGTAATAAAATTAAAAAATAATCCGACCATATTACGATAGGCTGTGTCAGAAGCGGTTACCTTCTATACAGGATGTAAAAAAAGTACGATGATCTTTTTAAGGGATGATCACAAGACGTTACACGGCCTTTCGTAAACTCTATTAAACACATCACGGCTCTCCAAATGGTGCGTTGCATTTTATAACACATTTCTTTTATTTTAATTTTGAAAAGTGTTTCTTTTTTAGATCTATCGTAAAAGTTAATTATAGAATACTCGTAACAACAATAAGTGCGAGTCCGAATCGCGCGCATTTTAAACACTCAGCTGGCGGCTCGCACTTGGCCCGTTTTTTGGTCTGTAGGGATTTCATATTAACCCTAATCCTAATTTTTTTCACCTTGGGGGATGATTTTTCAAAAACGCTGAAACACACAGGATTTTCATACGAACTTTCATCCCTTATTTTACTCCCTTGGGAGATATCTTAAAATTGCTGAAACACGTGTTTCTTTACTTCTTATTATTAGCTAAAATCCAAATTTCAAGTACCTGATATAAAAACTGTAGGATTTTCATACGAACTTTCATTCCTTATTTCACTCCTTTGGGGGATGATATCTCAAAATTGCTGAAACACGTGTTTATTTACTTATTATTAGCTAAAATCCAAATTTCAAACACCTCATGTCAAAACTGTAGGATTTTCATACAAACTTTCTTCCCTTATTTCACCCCCTTGGGACATGCATTTTCCAAAATCCTTTCTTAGTGGGTAGTTTTGACGTGCATAGACCCTGTTTACAAAATTTCAAATCTGTATCTATAGCGGTTACCGCTCGGCGTTGATGAATCAGTCAGTCAGGACAAGCTCTTTTATATATTTAGATAGCGTATAGCGTGTAATCAGGTCCCCTAGTTCTTTTATCATGTTATGAAGACACCACCCACCACCACCTTCACACACATAGATAACGCTAAAGAATATTTGCCTTCCTAAAGACGTCTTAACTTGACACAGGAAATGACGAGGGAAATGACACTTAGGTGCAAAACATCTGCAGTGCTATCATCAGTTATCTCGGCTTAAATATCATTACTGACCAAAAACAAACATTTGCACTTGTAGATAAAATTACTTATGTTTGACTTGCATCGATCCATAAAAATCCATTTTCGTTTAAGGGTTCCCCTTCCACTAAGTATTTTAACGACAATTTTTTTTGTAATTTTTGGTAAACTGACCGCAGCATAATATAATCCAGTTCAATTAAGAACGCGGCGTTACGTTTTATAAATAAAATAATATCAAAAATTTTTTGTAAAGTTGTTAAATGTACATATTACTAAATAGTTCTACGAATCCTATCTTCTCTGTCGTTTCGCTCTTGGCAGAGCGGTCGTGGTCAAGTTGAGGCATCCACGTCGGTGTTAGATGCGGACATAGCTCTCCGCACGATCTTCCTGTTAGACCCTGGGTGTCTACTCTAAAAGTCCGATATATCGAAACGATACTACTCGAAACATGCAAATGCAAAACTTCGTCTCTTGGCAATAGAGTAGAATATTGGTTGGATGCAGTTTGAAAATTCATCCAACCAA
Source organism: Athrips mouffetella (assembly GCA_947532105.1). NCBI lineage: Eukaryota > Metazoa > Arthropoda > Insecta > Lepidoptera > Gelechiidae > Athrips > Athrips mouffetella. The sequence continues at coordinate 7,733,943 of OX383960.1, read as the reverse complement.
TATTCTACTCTATTGTCAAGGGACGAAGTTTTGCTGTTGCATGTTTTGAGTAGTATCGTTTCGATGTATCGGACTTTGAGAGTAGACACCCTGTTCCCTGGCAGACTGTCTGGTGTAGTCAGATACGCGGCTTTCTACTGCGGATTTTACTTGGTCAGTCCAGTGCATTGGTGACCTGCCTAAACGTTTTTCTATGTGTGTATTGGGGTGACAAACGTGTACCTCTTATAATTGAAGAGATCTCTTTTCTTAACTGCAAAATGTTTGTTTACAAAACGTCGCGTTCTTTCGTGTAATGTAATGGACGCTGCTGCGCCTTCAGTTAAGGGGCTGAATTACCTCCCTTTCTTACAAAGGACAGAATACGCGTGCTAGAACGGAGCGGATTCGCGCTGTTTTACGTTTTTCGCTCATTTTTGCATTTTTCTCGGAATCTGTACCCATAATATTAATTATCAAATAGCTATATTATTATGTATAATGTATTGAATAATGTGTAAAAGTTTTAGCATCATAGATTAATGGGTACTTAAGAAAAACGGTTTAAAAGCAAAAAGCAGAGGTAACTGGATTTTTTATTTGGCGTACAAAATCTATTTAATCGTGTTTCGGAGTCGGCCATATTCTTGGAAAGATGCTTTATTATCACATAAATTTTTTTCACGGCCATATATTCATCACTTTTCGTTAAACACCTGCTCAAGTGAAGCGTATTTAGCTCTTATCAGCCCCTTAAAAACCCTACCCTTCCGTTTACCCATAAGAGTTGCAACACAAAATTTTTACTTGTTGGTGGAAATTCGCATAGAACCGTGATAGTTAGAGGGGAGACTAGTGCCCATTTGTTGACAAAGAAAGTGGCAGCAACATATTAAAGTGAGAAGCTTTAACTTTAAAAAATATTCTCTTTCTCTCTCTCTTCTCTTTTGTCTCATGCGCTGGCCATAGTTATCATAATACAAGGTGTAACGGAAAGGTGTGATAATACTGAAGGGTGTTAATCTGCCTATGAAACTGAACAACTTTTCCCACGAAAACCCAAAGACCTCCCAAACAAAATGCGCTATCAGCTGATGCAGTTTCTATGGAAGGTCAAAAATTGATTTTGTTCTATGACCTATGTTCCTTGGGAAAAGTTGTTCAGTTTCATGGGCAGATTCACACACTTCAGTATTATCACACTTTGCCGTTACACGCTGTATATTTTATATAGGGATGGATATAGAAGACTATACAGGGTGTTAATTTGATTGCGTGCCATATCTCAGAGGCGGGATTATTATCAGTAACTGAACAACTTTTCCTAAGGAACATAGGTCGAAATACGAAAATCAATTTTTCACCTCCCATAGAAACTGCATCAGCTGATAGCGCATTTTGTATGGAAGGTCAAATTTGGTTTTTCGTTTTTCGACCTATGTTCTTTGGGAAAAGTTGTTCAGTTACTGATACTGATCCCGCCCCTGAGCTATGGCACGCAATCAATTTAACACCCTGTATATATGCATTGATACTCATAGTCGTAGATAGCGAAATTGAAAATGCAAACCGTAGCAAACTATAAGTTTGCATAACAAACATTGGTGTCCGGGCAGGCTGTTTACAGTAGCTGTTATCATTGGTATAAAGCAGGGGTATGGCGATGAGCGAATCCATACTGACGCGAAGTTGGCATCGGATCACAGAATTCACACTCCAATAGTCCGCTCACATGACCACAAATCTATTCAGTACATAACTATTTTTAACAACCCATTTTTTTCTCCCCACTTCAGTCTTTGCTCTGTATCTGACGCAAACACACTTTCAAAATGACACCATCCAAAAATATCACACCAGACAAACGATTTATGAAGTTTTTATTTCTGTTTCAGTTACCTTAAATACGGAACCCGTTAATTGGAGCATATCAAGTCGCCGAAGTTCGAGTGAACGCCGAAACTTATGTTCGTCGCATAATTTTTTGTTTATTCCTAATTAATAACTTTTGTTTTGCCGTCTCCGTATGTGCTCGAGTGGTTGAAAGCGACATCCATGCGGGTGGTTCAAATGATATAATTGGACCCTTTCCAAACTAAAGTAACGAAACTGCCGTGTGTTGTGTGGAAATAGAGTGACAATTTGTCTGTTAGACTGTGTTGGGAGTGATCCGCGAAGTGGTGCCATCTATTGAGTGCGCGTGGTTCTGTGTAGTGTTGCGTTGATACCGACCGTCACCATGAAGCAGAAGGACATCCGCCCGGCGCCGTCCCTCATCGAGTACAAGAACATGCGGTTCTTGATTACCGACAGGCCTTCAGACATCACCATCCAGTCCTACCTTCAGGTAAGTCTATTTCTCTTACCTCTCTGACAGTTCAGAATAGTTTGAATAAAGGGATTTCAAGAATATACAACCAGAGAGACAAATACGTCTTTGGCGTTTCCTAAGAACTTTCAGTCTAAATGGGCCTCCATCTCTTTACCTTAAGATTTATTTCAGGGACGGGAATATTCTTTCACGTGAGCCCTTTAATTTATGCGGATACATACATAAAATCTCTTTATGGCACAATGATTTAAAAAAAATTAAAACTAAATAAAAAAAATTACTTACTACGCTGGCTCAGCAACCCCAAGAGGATCTTGGCCTCCGACACCAAGTCCATTTGGACTGGGTTGGGTTGGACTTCTCCATTCTTTCCTGTTGTGTGCCGCTTCTTGCCAATCGGCTCTTTGGAGGGTTCTCATCCAGGTCTTTCCGCACTTCGTCACCCCAAGAGTTTTAAAACCAATATAAAGCATTCTTGAACATTGATAAGCCATTGAGGTGTAATGTAATAAATATCTGTGCCATACATACATTCAAAATTTCAAACTTTGCATACAAACATTTCTTAAGCAATCTTCAATGGCGATAGACAATGTTGTATTATTAAAGCCGACACATTTAAAATGAGTATAAAATAACGATTTCCTCAATCTCACATAAACGCACGGAAAATAATATTTCCTGTTAGGATTCTTACATTCTTACTTTGCCTTTATAAATATGTACGTGTGATTGATAAAGGCTTTAACAGTATGATAGGTACGAGTTATGAAGTATTTTATTATCAAATCAAGTCTACCTTGCCATCTAATCTTACTTTCATTTTAGTTTTATAGTCCATAAACTATTGTTTGCACAGTGGTTCATTGTTTTTCCAAGAGATCTTTATCCCAAGCAATCGTGTCACGTGTATGAAAAGGAGGTAATTCATTCATTCATCTGAAAGAAAGTAACTTCATGAAAGTGAAATCTCAGCAAGAGGAAAAGTTAAATAATAGGTTCCTTTGAATTTACGAGGAAAACATACAACTTTGACTTAGGTAATTTTCGAGAAGTTTCGCCCATTTAATAAGTCTTGTACTTTTGTACAAAATACCGGTGAATCAAAACTTGCCTACTATGATAAGAAGTTAAGATCTCACAAAGTCTACTGCTTTTTTAGGGTTCTGTTGTGTATCTGTAAATAAATAAATAAGAGCTCCCAGAATATTACAAACAATAGGCATGGCTAGCCAAATATGGACACCACGCTTGTTAGCGTTACGGCTGACACAATGAACGGCGGTGGTTGGTGACTGCAGAATTGTTGCATGATACGAAGTCAAGACGATACTGTCCGTCTTCCGGTTCAAGATCCCTTCATCATCATAACATCCCACGAAACGTCCACAGCAGGACAGGGAGCTCCCTCCAGAATTCCAGCTAAAACGCGTGGTAAAGGCGAAGTACCATAGTAACAACCCTTGTTAGCGTTGTGGCTGGCACCATGGACCGCGGTTGCTGGTGACCCTAGTATGTAAAACGGTACGATACACAGAAGGACGCTGCTGCCCATCCTCTTGTTTACAATCCCTCAGTCGCCTCCTACGACACCCACGGGTAGAGATGAGTTGGTACTATTCTTTGCCGGCACCACACGGAACGCAAGATCTCTTACTCGCCATTAATGAACCACGGAAAGATATTGGATTGTATTATTATAAGCTGGCGTTTGGGATTGTGCTATTGACCTAACAAAAATGTTTTCCTTTAGGTAAACTTATTTTCTCGTAAATCATCTGTAAGAAGTAAGTACTTACTCAGTTCAGTTTCATGGGCAGATTATTTCAGACGTACGTTACATATTGTAAAAGAAAGGATGACTATTATCCTCCAGCTTCATCTTTCCTTTATGAAGAGATTTAGAGGGAATATTTGTGGGCGTATGCTGCGTCAGGACGTGTAGCCGTGATTGCGCGACGTGGACCCACTGCGTAGCAAAATACGCTTCGCGTGGCGAGTACGCTCTACGCAGCTCCGCCAGTACTATTTAAAATCACGCGTTCAGTGTCAATAGACATGTTGCGTGATGTGTGTACCGGAATGTACGAATTCAATGCGCCGCGTGCGCCTCGCTTGACGTAGCGGCTAGGACTAATTTCGTAAAACAAACACGCACGGCGCCCGAGCGAAACGCTCTACCCCGCGCGCTAGCTAGCGGTGCTCTTGTATTTTGCTGAATTTACTACGCGCGTGCAACTACGCGTCGTGATCCCGCCTGACGCAGCGTACGCCCTGTACGAGTATCAATGCGATTTTAGCACATAATAAATAATACATGCAATCAGTGGTTTGACAATGTTTTTTCTGAGTTCGTACATTGCACTCTATTCTCTTGATCAACCCGACTTTATTACATCTAGATAATGATCTAGTATAGATTTCAGTATGCCTCTAAAGAGTTAACACAGTCTACTAGATAGATACGATCGTACTTGCCTTTAGGTACTATTAGGCTGCAACAGTTATGGAAGCGCATCTGCACAGAAAGGGATGAGGCCAATGTTGATGATTAATATTATATTTATCCCACAGGAGCTGCGCAAGCACAACGTGTGCACAGTGGTGCGCGTGTGCGAGCCTAGTTACGACGTGGCGCCACTGAAGGCCGAAGGTATCGAAGTCCGCGACTTGGCCTACGATGACGGCACATTCCCACCGGCCAACGTCGTCGACGAGTGGTTCGAGATTCTGCGGGACAAGTTAGTATGCACTCAAATATACTATCAGTACATTTTATGTTCAGTCGAACACTCCTCGATAGGGAGAAAAAAATATAGGCAATACAAATAACGATTCTGCCAAGCTGCAGAGCAGTAGAATAGCGCCTCTATTGCAACACCCTTGCAGGTTATCTCAAGTACTTTTCTGGTATACTTTTTACAAATAAAGGCGACATCTGATGAGGCATAAACTCTTGAATAACTCTCTAAATGTAAGATGTATTAGGTCTTTACCTATGAAATTGCCGTTTTGTATGGCGAATTTTAGGTAAACTCAATTTTCAGTACTAACATTTTTGCATTTTTCTTAGGAATTATAAATCCAATTATTTTGATTTGTTTAAGCATTATTGGGAAGATATTAAGCTAACAGAAACTTAAATTTAATTTTCGAAAAATATTATCTGTAAAAAAATATAACAAATCTAATGATGAAATCGGACGACATTTAAGACGAACTATTTTCGAACCTTTAATTTTATGTATCAAACTAAGATAAAAAACTTTATTTTATGCGTAAATTGATAACCTTGAAGTCAACTTTCAAATATAAGACAAATGAAAAAAATAGCATTAAAATTATAGGAATTATGATCTCATTAATCTGTAAGACAATTTCGGCAATTTCATAGGTAAAGACCTATTAATTTCCTCCACGTTTGTTTATAGCGAGACCCGGCCCATTCGCTTTACCTGTAAATTTATATCCCGGAAGATTTCCCGCGGGATCCCCGCCCCCGGTCGGTTTAGGTAGTCTGATTAGCCGGTGGGCTAAGGGTGTTACAGGTGACTGAGATATCACAAAACTTCGCTGGTTTTATAGCCACGTTCGTTCAATGGCGGTTTTTTTGGAAGAGCAGGTGTTCTGTCTAGGTAGCGCTATCGCATGAACAAAGATTTGCTCGTTTAGGTTTGAGAAATGTCCTGTGGTCCCAAGTGACCGATTCTGTTACTTGCGTAGATACGTACTTGCGTATTATTATGTATAATGTATTGAATAATGTGTAAAAGTTTTAGCATCATAGATTAATGGGTACTTAAGAAAAACGGTTTAAAAGCAAAAAGCAGAGGTAACTGGATTTTTTATTTGGCGTACAAAATCTATTTAATCGTGTTTCGGAGTCGGCCATATTCTTGGAAAGATGCTTTATTATCACATAAATTTTTTTCACGGCCATATATTCATCACTTTTCGTTAAACACCTGCTCAAGTGAAGCGTATTTAGCTCTTATCAGCCCCTTAAAAACCCTACCCTTCCGTTTACCCATAAGAGTTGCAACACAAAATTTTTACTTGTTGGTGGAAATTCGCATAGAACCGTGATAGTTAGAGGGGAGACTAGTGCCCATTTGTTGACAAAGAAAGTGGCAGCAACATATTAAAGTGAGAAGCTTTAACTTTAAAAAATATTCTCTTTCTCTCTCTCTTCTCTTTTGTCTCATGCGCTGGCCATAGTTATCATAATACAAGGTGTAACGGAAAGGTGTGATAATACTGAAGGGTGTTAATCTGCCTATGAAACTGAACAACTTTTCCCACGAAAACCCAAAGACCTCCCAAACAAAATGCGCTATCAGCTGATGCAGTTTCTATGGAAGGTCAAAAATTGATTTTGTTCTATGACCTATGTTCCTTGGGAAAAGTTGTTCAGTTTCATGGGCAGATTCACACACTTCAGTATTATCACACTTTGCCGTTACACGCTGTATATTTTATATAGGGATGGATATAGAAGACTATACAGGGTGTTAATTTGATTGCGTGCCATATCTCAGAGGCGGGATTATTATCAGTAACTGAACAACTTTTCCTAAGGAACATAGGTCGAAATACGAAAATCAATTTTTCACCTCCCATAGAAACTGCATCAGCTGATAGCGCATTTTGTATGGAAGGTCAAATTTGGTTTTTCGTTTTTCGACCTATGTTCTTTGGGAAAAGTTGTTCAGTTACTGATACTGATCCCGCCCCTGAGCTATGGCACGCAATCAATTTAACACCCTGTATATATGCATTGATACTCATAGTCGTAGATAGCGAAATTGAAAATGCAAACCGTAGCAAACTATAAGTTTGCATAACAAACATTGGTGTCCGGGCAGGCTGTTTACAGTAGCTGTTATCATTGGTATAAAGCAGGGGTATGGCGATGAGCGAATCCATACTGACGCGAAGTTGGCATCGGATCACAGAATTCACACTCCAATAGTCCGCTCACATGACCACAAATCTATTCAGTACATAACTATTTTTAACAACCCATTTTTTTCTCCCCACTTCAGTCTTTGCTCTGTAAAAAAATAGCATTAAAATTATAGGAATTATGATCTCATTAATCTGTAAGACAATTTCGGCAATTTCATAGGTAAAGACCTATTAATTTCCTCCACGTTTGTTTATAGCGAGACCCGGCCCATTCGCTTTACCTGTAAATTTATATCCCGGAAGATTTCCCGCGGGATCCCCGCCCCCGGTCGGTTTAGGTAGTCTGATTAGCCGGTGGGCTAAGGGTGTTACAGGTGACTGAGATATCACAAAACTTCGCTGGTTTTATAGCCACGTTCGTTCAATGGCGGTTTTTTTGGAAGAGCAGGTGTTCTGTCTAGGTAGCGCTATCGCATGAACAAAGATTTGCTCGTTTAGGTTTGAGAAATGTCCTGTGGTCCCAAGTGACCGATTCTGTTACTTGCGTAGATACGTAATTTGTGTTAATTTTTTCGTATAAAACAAATTGCGTGCGTAGAAAAGCTTTAGTGTCAATTTCATCATCTAACTATAACAATAACAAAACACGCTCGTCTCACTCTGGCGAATAGATTGAAAACAGCAAGACGGGTATATTAGGTAATGGTTAAGTTAGATGGTGCAACCCACCCTTAGTCTCAGTGACATTAACTGAGCACAGGCAAATTTACCATATTTTACATTCAAAGGAACGTGCGCAAACCACTGGCTTTTTGACGTGACAACGTCTTATAATTCGATGGAGCCGGCTGCACGCACGAAAAAATGCGGCGTTACCTCGCTCTGAGGCGTTCCATTTAAGGCTTGAAGTGCAAGCGAGAGCGCGGAACGAGCGATAAAGAGACACAATCGGCGTTTCTATGTTTATATAAGGAGAATGAAATTAAGGGTACAAAAAAAAATGAAAAAAAAAAATAAAAAAAAATACAGTCTTTTCTTATGACGTTGTCACGTTCAAATAACGTCAGTAAACCGACTTTACAGACAACCGTTTTTTGCTCAAGATTCACATTGTTCGGTGGAGCACCTTCTGTTAAAAATGTTTTCAGCCAGCCTACATCAAAATAATCTTCGAATATTACCGTCTAAAGCCAGATCACACCTAGCTGAATTCAAAGACTAATTCGGCATACATTGCTCGTTGAAGTAAGGATATTGCATTTAACATATTCATATTCATTTATTTGGTAATAATTATTGTTATTACATGTCAAAAAAAAAACAAATCATCACATTGTAAAAATTAACATTAAAAGAAATTTTTAAATAATATAATACAAATTAAAAATGTCAATAATGTAGAAATAAAATGTCATAATAACAAAATATCACGAAAATTGAAAACAAAGTCATAAGGTCATTGCTGATAAAATCGACTGTCCCATTCTCAAACACTGGGTGGGACTTATAATTAAATAAATTTATGACATTGTTCACTAACATAGGCTAAGTATTTACTAACATAAATGGATTTTGTGGTCTGATCTAATAAATGATAATAATAATACTAAATTAACTATTTAAAAAGATAGGTACATAAGTACTTATACTGTCAATTTACTATTGAGAAATTCCCCGAAGCTATAAAAAGTATGCTCGAGAAGCCAGTTTTTAAGTCTGATTTTAAAGCTATTAAGTGATAAAGCGTCCACTATACTACTCGGCAATCTATTATACACCATTGGAGCCGCAACATGGGTTAGTTTTTCAGATTTTGCAAGTCTGTGTTTGACAGATTGCAGTCTACTCGCGTGCCTGAGCGTTTTTACGGTTGTATCGCCGCGCAACTGGTACTGAACTTTGTGTAAATGTACATATACGGCAATCTGATAAATCACGATTGACGGCAGAGTAAGAATACCAAGTGCTGAAAAAAATGGTTTGGCGGAAACGTCCTGCCGTACATGTACTATGGCACGAATGGCTCTTTTTTGCATTCGGAAAGCACGTTCCCATTCTGCGGCCCGCCCCCATAGTTCAGCGCCATACGTTAGAATTGAGTGTACTGTGGCGAAATAGCATGAGCGCGCTACGTTCTGAGGCACCACTTGAGCCAGTCGCCACAAACATAACAAAGCCTCCCCGCAATGTATGCCGAATTAGTCTTTGAAATCAGCTAGGTGTGATCGTGGCTTTAGGTTAGAACACGTTTAGAACGTGCAACTCTATTCCCATATTTCTTAAGGCATAACTTGTATGGAATATAATTTTGACTTCATTTTCCAGGGCGGAGAACAAGCCTGAAGCTGCAGTAGCGGTCCACTGCGTGGCGGGGCTGGGCCGTGCTCCTGTGATGGTGGCGATCGCGCTCATCGAGCTCGGCATGAAGTACGAAGAGGCCGTCGAGACCATCAGGGAGTGAGTATTCATTGGGAGCTTATTTTGATTAGCCTCTTGAAGACGCAGTGGCATCCAATACGTGGCGAGCCTGGGCCGTGCTCATGTGATAGTTGCCATTTAGCTAATGGAGCTCGGTATAAATTGCGAAGAGGCCGTCGAAACCATTAGAGAGTGAGTAGTCGGAGCTTATTTTGAATAGCCTCTTGAAGACGCAGTGGCATCCAATACGTGGCGAGCCTGGGCCGTGCTCAATGCTCATGTGATAGTTGCCATTTAGCTAATGGAGCTCGGTATAAATTGCGAAGAGGCCGTCGAAACCATTACAGAGTGAGTATTCGGAGCTTATTTTGATTAGCCTCTTGAAGACGCAGTTGCATACAATTCGTGGCGAGGCTGGGCCGTGCTCGTGTGATAGTTGTCTTTTTGCTCATCAAGCTCGGCATTAAGTACGAAGAGGCCGTCGAGACCATCAGGGAGTGAGTTTATTTTGACTAGCTTCTTGAAGCCCCAGGAGCATACAATGCGTGGCAATGGCAGCCAAACAATAAATACAAAATAAATAAATGTGATAGTTGGCATTTAGCTCATGAAACTTGTTTCCGTATCCTCTTATGATAGCTCTACTCATGAACAACTTTCGTATATATATTTTACGCAAAAAGTTATTGGTTCTTCATACATATTCGCTCGATCCACTTGTAAGAAGCAAATTAAAATTTTGCCAATTCCTACTCGTAAAAGTAGTAGAAGTCCAGTAGAAGAAGTAATAGAAGTTCAGTTTCATGGGTAGAACAACACCCGGAATGGTTAGCTGAGATATTCAAAAGACATTGTAGATTTGCCGCCCATAGCCGCAGTCAGATAGTCGCATGTGGAGATAAACCGGCTTTGCTTTATTTTCAGTCCATCTGAACATAGTTTTCCGATTGTCTCTTAGCGAAAATCATGTCATAAATTGAGATTGAGACTTCAATAAAAGAAGGCTACGAAACTAATATATTTTAACGAAATATCAGCGATTTAAGAGACCAACTTATAACTCGAATAGGGCAATCAACGTCTCAAAAGGGGCTCGCCTTTGACATCAACAAAGTTCGCCTTTGTCTCGCAACGATTGTTAGATTAGACAGAGATCCAAAACGGTTAATTTGAATAGCAGTCCTTTACATCGAAATTCCAAAATCTAAAGTTTTATTTTTGTCATTCATTTACCGGCAAATGGCAAATGAAGAGTGTGAAAATGACGTATTTTAATCTGTAGGACGTCCTTTCGACAATCCGTTTCGGTTCTATCCTGCACAGAAAAAAATTATCTCTTAAAACAAGAACGCAATATGTTTCAACTGATATTGCTTGATTATAATATTAAATGTCTTAGAGTAAGATAATCACTCTAACGTATTAAAAATGCCGAATTCTTAGAGTTCAAGACAGAATTTCTTCTAATAAGAATTATATTACTAGGTTTGAAATTGATATTTTGAATGAAAATCATTTATTTTTTACATCAATAATGAAAAAAATCTTAAAGCAAGTAAAATAATAATCAATACTAAAAATAATTTGTTTCGCCTAAGAATTATCAAAAATATTAAATGAAGATTTAGGACATTATTAAGGCAAATAATATGTAGCTTGGTATAAGATAGCTGTCGTTTCGCTCAAGAACTAAGCAATGAAGAGTTAAGCCTATATTAAGGCAAATAACATTTTGCTTGGTAAAAAATTGAAGTTCTTTTGCTCAAGATCTAGTTAGATATGCAATGAAGAGTTAAGGCGATGTTAAGGCAAATAATTGTTGCTCGGTACAAGATATTGTGTCAAAGACGGAACGGTATCAAAATTTCGATTAGTTTGCTAACCAAGCCTCTGGACTAATGGTCAGAGCGAGGGACTACGATACCGATGGACGCGGGTTCGAATCCAGCCACCTCCAGGACTTTTGGTAAATAATAATGGTTGATAATGATATATAATAGTTAATGATAACTTTAATAATTAATAGAAATGGAAACAAATGTGAAAAGAGAAACGTTAAAAAATAAAAAGATCTAATATAAAAATACCGGCAGAGAGCATAAGAAGAGGAATAAAAAGAAAAAGCGGGGTTTTTTTCTTTAAAAAAGCTTTTTATTTTATTTTCAGAGCTTTAAATTTTTTTACAAAATTAGTATCGCTCTTGGGGTGACACATTTAGCTTTTTGAAAAAAGAGCTTTAAATTCTTTATTCACATTAGTTTCCTTCTTGGTGTGAAAGATGCTTCAATTAAATAAGTTTGGTTCTTGATGTGATAGCTTTTAGTTTTTACAATAAGATAACAGTTGAAAATTGATATAAGAAATTTAGTTCTTGGACGGAGAACTATAATACAAAACATTTTATTTCTCAATCTAAGACGTTTTCGAGTTTCCTTATATCGAAAACCCAAACGATCTTAACTTAAATAATATTATTTGGTTCAAGATATCTTTTTTTTCTGTGTGTTACGTAATTATGTTAAGTACATTATTGTATTGCTTGTTACGTCTAGGACCTTGAACAAGTCTAGACTTCGGTATAAATATGATAATATTTGCGATTTTGAATAAAATACAATTGTATCGTGCGTGATAAGTTCATTTTTGTTCTATCGTGCGTGATAAGTTCATTTCTGTTCCTTCTAACAAGGTTACAACTGGCCACGATGTTGGTTTTAACACCTCTTATTTACACACTGAAATCTATACAATTTGTTTAAATATACGCAATTGGGTAATGTACAAAATACTTCTAGCTACATTGACGCAGGAGCAGAGAAAAAAGTGATAAATAATGTATAATAGCTTGACTAGCCCGTTGGTGTAGTAACACTGTAGTTGGTAGTGAGCCTGCCTTCATCGCCGTGAACCGCGGGGTTCGATCCCCGCCCAAGGCAAACATCTGGTGATGAACGCAAGTGTTTCTTCTGTTTTTGGGGGTGTTATTTATCTATTTATGTATGTACATCAGTCTAAGAGCCCTAACGGGACATTGTAGGTTGTGCAAACACCTAAACAGAATGGGTCTATACGAAAACCCATACTGCAGATTTTGTGCAGAGGATGATGAAACGCCTATACACTTTATCTGCCACTGTGATGCACAAACTCACAGCAGCAGTCGGGAAACAGCATATACTACACCCTGAGGTTGCCCGAGCTCTCAATCCTAGGCAGATCGTCAGCTTCTTTCAGGCTGTCGGTGTGGCTGAGGGCCGAGGAGATGTAGTACGAAGGGTTGGCTACAATAGATCTATGCAGGTCGCAGTGACCGTTGGGAACTCGGAGCCCGGCCCCTTTACCCTCAAAACATAAACATGTACATCAGTCTCTGAAACGCAACACATAGTACAGGCTTTGTCTAGTTCGGGATCGGATGACTGTGTGAAACGTACCCCTATATTTATTTATTCCTTTCGCATAATATTTTCTCTCGTCAGCTCCATCTGTCTAGAGGTAAGGCTAGTCCGGAGACTTGTACTTAAGTTGCACAACGCTTATTGAAATTATACTAATGGTATCTATTGAAATACCACAGAATAGATAATACTTTAGAATCTGCATAACTGTCCAGACGCACCGCAGGATATCACCCATACTTAGTTGATATTCCGCACATTCGCACAAAGCGCTTTGAAACTTCTTTTATAATGCGCACGGCTAAAGAGTGGAATTCTCTGCCTGCGTCTGTGTTCCCGAGTTCATATAACCCGAATCTCTATTCAAATCGCGAGTGAATAGGCTTCTTCTGGGCAAGCTCACTCCATCGTGGACCTCATCTCTGTCTTCAAGACTAGATCGAGGTCAAGAGTAAGCCCATTTTCAATAATAAAAAAAACTTTTCCCGAGGAACTTAGTTTGAAATACGAATTTTCTTTGGCTTTCCATAGAAACTGCATCACATGGTGGAACTTGCATGGGAAGCCAATTTTTATTCTTTCGACCTATGGTGCTCCTAAACTAAAGTGGTTCAGTTTCATCATGGTCTGGATCTACACACTTTTCCGGAAGATTTCTTCTTTTACACCTTGTTTTTAGGGTTCACTTTGTTGTCCGTCTGTCTGTCTGTCAAGACCCTTTATCTCACGAACGGGCAAAGGTATCAGGTTGAAATTAATACCATGGATCCATGAACCACACAAGATCTGAAAATTTCAATTTTTTACAACGACGCAATCAAAAGATATGGCATTTTATGTCCTCATCTCCATACATTTATTAATAAATGCAAAACCTACTTCCCGTTGACCTAAAATTATGAAATTTGGCATGAAGCTAGGTCTCACAGTACAAATAATGGGAAAAGTCTGAAATAATTAAATATTACAACTTTTCTCACAACTAATGGTAACCAATTGTGGTGAGCTCCCGTTTGAAGAACATTCATATATTACGCCAGTATTATATTACTCTATGATATAAGAGAGGGGTCAAGTTGGATGGTCGCGGAGGCGATTTTTGTTTTGGTTCTATTTTAAAAACGGGAACACTTACAAACTTTAAAATTGGTATGTTTATAGTGCATAAGCTACAAAATAACAACAAATAATAAAATTTGGTCAAGCGCGTGTCGGACTCATAAAATCTAGCACTTTAACTAACTGAAATTTTAACTAATACAATTATGATTATGTGGTGGTACGGAACCCTCGGTGCGCGAGTCCGACTCGTACTTGGCCGGTTTTTTTTTATTTTTATAAACTGACTAGCCTTTGCCCGCTACTTCGTCCGCGTGGATGTTCATAAGGGGGATGAATTTCGCAAAATCCTTTCTTGTCCGATGCCTCCGCTATAATAACTATCTTTGTACTAAATTGCAGTCCATTCAGTAGTTTGGCCTATGCATCGATTGATAGGGTTTCCTTTTAGTTTGTTGTAACCAGTATTTTGTATTGTCCTTGCAGCCAGCGTCGCGGCGCGATCAACGCGAAGCAGCTGTCGTACTTGGAGAAGTACCGGCCGAAGTCGCGCCTCAAGAAGAACGGTCACAAGAACTCGTGCTGCGTGCAGTAGCCACGTGACGTCACGTGACGAGTGTCGGAAGTCGCATCGCAAGTCGCCGCAGCGAATCTAGCTCTGCTTTCACACACACACCAACACGAGGCAGCAACACAACTAATACTAGTTTATATAATGTAGAAATCGCCTTTTTCGACGAACACTTTATTTTTCAGATTGGGTTGTATTTGTAAACGAATTTCTAAATTAAAAAAAACCGACCCGCTTGGTATGACATTCCCGTTCCGTTTCACTCGAGCTTAGCTCTCGAAGTGTTTGTTCTCGAGTTTTCTATGACGTTTTAATTGAGAGCCTTATTGTAAGCTAATGTTTGTACGTTCAAAGCAAAGTGACCCTTGTGCAACAGTGTCTTAGTGGAATATGTTAGAGAAGCGAGCCACAATTTGTGTTCATAGTTGAAACTCGGGTATTGTTAACTTGAGAATCAATATCCATAATAAAACTGTGCAGTCAACGTCGAACTTAATTTCTTATATTTCTTTCAATGTATTTTCATTTGTGTGGTGAAATCATGATTATTTTTTCTTTAATAAAATATTATTTTCTTTTGTAGAGACATTATTATTATAATAAATCGAGACATAATAGACAATTATATTTATGTTTCATGAGAAGATTATGTTTTTATGACGATAAATTGTGTATTAAATTATGCTTTTTGTAACGATTAATAAAATTGTGAGCGTCACTGAACGTAGTAGGGACTTAAAAATTGTAGAATCTTTGACAGATTAAATATCGTGTTGAAAAGCAATAACAAACTTGACTTTGAAAGGTTTCAATGAAGTAGCTCTTTGATATTATTTTTCTATTCTTATTTATGAAGATATTCGGAGAATAACGATCGTGTAACTACGGAACAGTCACATTCATAAATAAAGATATTTATAAGCAATATATATTTGTGTTTTATTTCACCAAAGTTACCACCCACACCTCTCGCAGCGAAACCTAGCGAAAGAGAATATTTGGGAGAGACAAAAATAGAGAGTGCTTGTCACTTTCCGTCATTATACAGGGTGTTCGGCAGAACGTTGGACATACGAAAATGGCGGGTAGGTGGGGTCGTCTGCTACTTGCTCAGCCCCAATGATTTCAAATTTTCGCCACGGATTTTTGAATTTTTTTGGAATTTCATCACTTCTTAAACTTTAAAACTCCTACAACTTCATTAAAAATTGATAAAACTGGCAACTTTTTTTTGGTCTTCTTCTGGACTGATGGAAGATTCATTTAAAATTATTATTTGGCGCAGATACTTGATATAAAAAACCGGTCAAGTGCGAGTCGGACTCGCGCGCCGAGGGTTCCGATATACCTATAGTATTTTTGGAAGCAATAAAGTCCATTTTCAGGACCGCAAAACTAAATTTGTTTGTAAAGGTTTTTTGCAGATTTCTGAAAAACTGTGCAACTTAGAAAGATCGTTTTATTTTTGCTGTAAAGTTTACATAAACCTCTGTCAACTGTAATTAATTCAGATTTTCCCTTACTCAAACTTCGGAGATAAGGGGGGGGGAATGGTATTTTTTTTGACATTTTTCATCATAACTTGAAAACTAAGAAACTTAAAAAAATACAAAAATATATTTTAAAATGTACAAGTAAAGCCCTTTCATATGATACCCCACTCGACCTAGTAGCGACAATTTGAAATTTAGCCCCCCCTATTTTGGCCCCCTTTACATTAATAATCACACTTTTTTCAAAAAATTTTCATGTGCAATTAAGTTGGGCAACTATATTCTAAAACTATTCCAAATTTCAGCTCGATAGCGTAAGTGGTTGCTGAGATATAGAGGTGTGACAGACAGACGGACAGACAGACAGACAGAGCGGCACCATAAGGGTTCCTTTTTTTTACCATTTTGGTATCGGAACCCTAAAAAAGATATGAGCCCTCAAACATACAAAAAGGGTAAAGTAAATCTTAAAGCTCAAGTTCACATTGCCTTAAAAAAAACTGAAAGTGATAGAGCGCTTCTACTTCTATCAAAACATGCTTAGGGCTGACCTTTCTAACGGCATGTCATTTGTATTTTTTTTTCACACTGAGATATTCGCAAATTTTGTCATTTTCGACAAAACTCTACTTTTGCGGCAAGTGAAATGTTTTGCGAAATTTATCATTACCAGTTTTACATACATAACATCACGCCTCTGTCCCGTCGGGGTAGGCAGAGACCACAGTCCTCCACCTGCTACGATCTTGACATACTTCCCTTGCTTCCTGTACTTTCATCAATCCTTTCATACATGCTCGTCGGTTTAGGGTACTTTTAACCTGGCCTTTATTCAGAACGTCCTGAATTTGGTCCTGGTATGTTCGCCTAGGCCTTCCCCTTCCAACTTTTCCATTTACTCTCGCCTGGTAGATCTCTTTCGTCACCAGTCTCTTTCATTACCAGTTTTATCAATTTTTAATGAAGTTGTAGGAGTTTTCAAGTTTAAGAAGTGATGAATTTAAAAAAAATCAAAATATCAGAATAAAAAAAATCCGTGGCGAAAATTTGAAATCATTGGGGCTGAGCAAGTAGCAGACGACCCCACCTACCCGCCATTTTCGTATGTCCAACGGTCTGCCGAACACCCTGTATAACGCCAGTTTTGGCGGTAGCGCCACAGAATATATGTAGCGCGTTTTTAGTACAACGCTTGCCGTCAACCAGTGAAGACCGTCTGCCTTCGAATATGAATGTCGCAGCCACGTGGGCGTGACATGTGTGGTCCCGCATTGCGCCGATGAGGCTCATCCCTGCAGAAATAATCGAGCTAAGTATCTATTGTAGTTTCTGTTGGCTTTAGAGAGATTAGATTACGAGAATACAGTCTAGGTACTGGGGCAGGTCATAGAACAGCGCTTGCCTAACCTAGCTGCGGACCAATAGAACTGATCCAAGAACAGGACAGTCTCGCGAACGGAGAAACTCTGGTCCGCGACAGTGGTTGACCTAGGTCCGGTAAGAAAGTACCGGGAGCGTGGATGCCGAGGGTGATGATCCTCGGACAGAAACATCACGTCCAGGGGATCCTAGAAAGAGAAGGAGTGAACATCATTCAGGTATTATGTCTCTGTAGACTGACAGGATTGTAGAACAGCAGAGAAGCTGTCAGGTACTTGCGCCAAAAGCAAAGCGACAGCCTTTATTACAGAAGCAAATTCAGGTTAGAAGATTTGTATTTTTTATCGTGACGTTCTGATGTTCCCCCAACCCAGGGGACAACGCTACAACACCTTTTTACATCTTAAAGAATGAAAACACTCAGGGGCCACCTGATGTAAAGTAGTCACCACCGCTCATCATCATAACATCCCATAAAACGTCCACTACAGGACAGGGAGCTCCCTCCAGAATTCTAGCTTTTGCTGGAAAAATGTGGAGGGGAAGTACCATAGTCACCACGTTTGTAAGCATTACGGCTGGCACCATGGACCGCGGTTGTAGGTGACCGCAGTAAGTAAGATGTAATATACAAAGGAGGATGATGCTGCCCATCCTCCAGTTAACCCTGTTGCCTCTTACGACACCCACGGGTATGTATGGGTTGGTACTATTCTTTGCCGGCACCACACGGGACCACCGCTCATAACCACATCTTATTAGTGGCATAATTTGGCACCAATAAGACGGCAAAGTGCGATCCCCAGAACTAAGATGGTGTGTCTTCTTTTTCAAAGTAAAAACCACAAAATTTATTGTTTAGTTAGGCATTAGGGTTGTAATCCTATGTAAAGTTTATCACTGTTATTGAAATTTCACCCCAAATTCAACCGGATGTGCATGGGGATGCGGTTGGGGATAGGAATAGGGATGCGGATCGGGATAGGGATGCGGATCCCATCCCCATGCGGATCCACCCTATGGCCCATGGGGATGGGGTAAGGGTAGAGATAGAGACAGGTGTAGGGATAGGGGTTTTATGGGGCTAGGGGTAGGAATGGGGTACCTAGGCGGACCATACAACATACTAAAAAATCAGAACTTCATGCTTTGCGATTTTAGCCTTTATTAATGTCGATTTCTTCGAGCCTATTAAGTCCTATTAAGTTCAATGATGTAATTTACAACGAAAATAAAATGGAATTAGGGACTCCTTCAACTTTGTCATTAATTTGTTTGTATAATTTTAAAGAAAAAGCAATATAAAAAAATAACATTTATTTTGATTCAAAAATTGCAACTTGTTCTTGGAATACTGGTTTCACAACTTTTCACATGCTCGAGGTAGTAAGTACAAATACACATAAATCAAATATTAACCACATAAAACATCACAGATTTCGTAATTTAATTAATGTAAAGAGTGATCTAAAAGTTCAATTACTCACTGGGAAAATTTGTACTTTAGAAAATGTAACATTGGTACTTGTACCAGAAACGTACCAGAATACACATACGTGCAAAGAAATATATCGCTAAATTGTACTTATCACCTAATTGTAAAGAGAGATATTACTTATAACACTACGCTCAAATTATTATGTTTTAACATACCCATGGCTCATTATTTTTAAAAAATAATATGCCACAAGCCATAGGTAAATTGCCCGTGGTACTACTAGTAGGACAACGCAGTAGTACCATGGCAATAAATCTAACTTACACATTTTTCACATTCAAGTACTTATTTACTTGGTTTCGTTCGCTCTTTCTTAAAAAACTGAACACAATCAAAACTTTATACTTGTACAAAGTAGAAAATCACAAAACACAGGAAGTGTTAAATTAAAATCATTTAAATCTTTTTACCGTTCTTATTTCAATAGACATAATGGTTACAGTCGCACTGCGAGTGCCAAGCTTAACCTATTAAGCTTAACCTAGTCCTTGACTTTACTTGATTGTGTATGTATGCACAGCACATGCACTTTTTCTCCGTACCGAGCAATGTATGCAACCTTTATAGACCTTTGTCTAGAATGTAACGTTTTTGGATCCATCTTAGATGAAGATGATTTACTTTTTACTCGTATTGGACATATTTGGATAGCATTTTGTAGGTATGATAAGATTTTAAGTTTATACCCAAGAGGAACAAACTTGCGGGGAAAGTACACAAAATGTACTCATATTTAAGTACATAAATGTACAAAACGTACATTCTTTTACAGCCTCAGCATTATACCAGCACCGCCTCGCCTAGCTACTAAGTTATTAAAAACGGTCTTTAAGTTATGTGACCTACAGTACATTTTAAATTTAGAAGTCAAAATAGTGGTCGATGCGGAGACCGCGTCCGCACGCCGTCTACCTCTTTTAAGTATAATACTAGGTGCTTGCCTCTTGTTGAAGCGGTTATATGGACGCCGACCCTTAGTTTGCAGCTTTCGTCTATGTAGCGGATACTGGGGCTTTCTGTCCACGAGTAACACGTATTTAGTTTGTATTTCTCACTTCTTGGAGAACATTGGACTTATTTGGGTAGAACTTTCTACTTTTTAGGAACATACTTGTGTACCTTCCCTTCGTACCGCGCAATGTACTATCAACAAAGTTGGCGCCTGACCACATTTAAGTTTAGTTTCGTGTGCCGTAGTTGCTCGCGGGAACCTCCGCAGACTTCGCCTTGCTAGTGTTTGTCCACTAAGTGCGAGTTTTAACTCAACATGTGACAGATGGACTCTAAAGGACCCAAAAAAGTCATAAAAATAAAACTAACACCGTTGTCGTTTCTTATTGATAAGGTCGGGGCGGGCTTAGATCGCTACAAGCAAGCAACAAAGTGGTCAGGCGCCAACTTTGTTGATAGTAAGTACCCTTGATAGTAAATTGCATCATTTGCAGTTTTTATAGCCCATGTAACGGATTTTTCAATACATTTGCTCGAAAAACGTACTTACAAGGACGTAAACTTTGCTCGTAAGTAGTTACTTACCGAACTAGTGCGGTAAGTAAAAAAAGTATAATACCAAGGAGTTTTTACACTCTGGTCATAAAATTATTTTGTAAAAATACTACAGTGGTGACTTTTTACTTGGGTGACGACTGCCTACCTATATTTAAAATAAAATGGAGAGTACCAGGAGAACAAAAAACGTCGTAAGATACACGTCCGTAAGGGTTATGACAAACTCGTGCCGATGGTAAACCCTCGACTTCGTCTCGGGCTTACAAAGCGTCAACTCGTTTGTAATAACCCTACTTACGGAACTTGTATCTTAAACTACTATTTACACAATTTTGGTCTGACATTTATCCTAAATTTACTTTTTAGGAAGCGTTGGACATATTTGGGTTGTAATTTGTAGTTAAGATAGTTACTTTTTAGGAACATACTTGTGCACTTTTCCGCCGTACCGTGCGATGAAAGTTTTGATATCGAATTTCCGTTTGCAGCCTTCATAGTTCATGTAGCGGATTTTACCGAACACAGCTCGCTCCGCCCAGCCTTGGTCGTGGATACCACAAACCGACCACATGCAGCCTAAGACAAAGAAATAATAAATCAAAGATTAATTTTTGTTACAAATGCCAATTGTAGATTTTACAACAAGTGCACAAAACAAACCATTTTTAGGATAAAATGGTTTTGTGGACGAGTTATAAGCTCTGCTTTTCACTTTGATTGCGAGGAAATAAAACGTAAAAGTACTCTCTAAATGTAACTGAAGAATGAGTTGTTCTGCTTTAGTGAAGAATATGCATGGGGGGGGGGGGGGGGCAGCAGGCCCGCGCGCAGGGCGTACACCACCGCGATTACTTGCATGCCCGCGGTGCACAAAATTCGATTTTGTGCAGCCTATATCCTGCACAAAAAAGCACTTTCAGAGCATGAGAAGTTAAAATAGTATTTACATCTCTCATATTCGGTAAGTAAGTCCTTATTACCACCAAATGGGGCTTGTAGGTGACCAATTAGCGCTCTAGGGTAATAATGTAGCTAGAAAAGCCCTAGGGCGGTAAGTAATTAAATTTTGAAAGAGGTGTTTTTTTTTTAATTACTTACCGCCCTAGGGCTTTTCTAGCTACATTATTACCCTATAGCGCTAATTGGTCACCTACAATTTGGTGGTAATAAGGACCTACTTACCTCACAATCGAGATGTAAAGCAGAGTAGTTAGCTCGGGTGTAAGCATCAATTGCACCCTCGAACTATAGATAAACTAACTAAATATCTCGGGCTGCAATTGATGCCTTACAGCCCTTGGCTACTAATCTACTATTGAAGTTTAGATCTACGTTTCTTAACAAAAGTTGTTCATTGTTATGCTCTTAGTAACATACAACAGCCCGTATGGTGCCGGCAAAGAATAATACCAAGAATACCAACCCATCTACCCGTTGATGTCACTAAGGGATGGACTAAACCTGAGGATGGGCAGCACCATCTTTTTGTGTATCGTAACATTTTACATACTGTGATCACCAACAACAGCGTTGCCAGCTGCGACGCTTACAAGCGTGGTGACTATGGTAAACTCTGACTCCTAACTACCACGCGTATTTGCTGGAGTTCTGGAGGGACCTCCATGTCCTGCAGTGGTGGACGTTACATGGGATGTTATTTATTTATTTATTTAACTGTTTATTGTACACATAAAAATACAAATAAAACAAACATTTATAGAACAGACACAACAGGTGCTGCTTATTTCAGCTTGGAAATTTCTTCCAGCAGACCTTGGCAAGAGAAAAGACACTGGAAGGGGCAGATAAACGTGCACAATTTATAAAATAACTACTTATACACATATACCTAAACTACTACGATATATAATAAATATAATAATAATACTAAACTATACTAAATAATAATAATATAAAAATCATACAGACAAATATACACTTATATGTATATCTTTTATATATATATATATATACCTACCTATATAATATAAACAAAAATACATACATACATACATACATAGATAAATATATGGATGATGAACATAAATCAATATTTGCACAGATAAACAAAAAGCCTGTCCGGTATACTAAAACTCACCGGTATAACCATTGGGATCCCTGCCATCAATACTGTAATGGTCATTCAAATAAATGGAGAACTTGAGTGCATCCTCCGGAGACTCGGTCCACTCTAGAATCTTCTTGCACCAGTACATGCGCAGGAAGCCGTGCATCTTCCCTTCTTTCACCAGCTGGATCTGGGCCGAGTTCCATAGGTCGTCGTGGGTCTCCGCTTTAGAGAGTTGTTCGAGATTGTATATGTGGGTGCGTTTGTCTTTTCTGTTGGTTAAAAAGTAGTAGGGATTCATTTTTGGTCAACAAGTAGTAGGTAATAATTTTGGCAGCGAAGCTCCACGAGCTTATTCCACCATCCGCCTGCAACCATCGGGAGTCCAGACGCACCGCAGGATATCACCCACACTTGGTTGATATTCCACACATTCGCACAAAGCGCTTTGAAACATCTTTTATTATGCGCAAGGCTAAAGAGTGGAATTCTCTGCCTGCGTCCTGTGTTCATTAACCAGAATCTATTCAAGTCGAGAGTGAATAGGTTTTTTTCTGGGGAAGCTCGTCCCATCGTCGACCTCATCTCTGTCCTACATCAAGGTAAAGTGTAAGCCAATAAAAAAAGGCTCCATAAGGAAAATTGTTTGGGGCTGACTGTCGGCTAGTCGGCAAACCGGTATTTTGAAAACCTCAAAAAAAGCTGTCAGGTGCGAGTCTGACTCGCATGCTGAGGGGTCCGAAATACCTTCAGAATTTTTTTTTCAAGCAATAAAGTATATTTTTAGGACCGCAAAAATAAATTTGTTTGTAAATGTTTTTTCAGATTTCTAAAAAACTGCAACTTAGAAAGATCGTTATATTGAGTAAAATGGCAATTTTCTTGCTAACTGTAAATTTTTTGGAAATTTGTGAATTGGGATCATTTGACAAAAGAAATCCCTGAAATCCCCGGACTCCTGAAATCATTTTGGCGTAGCTGTAACAGTTAAGGTAAGTAGATTAAGTCCATTGGCGATTTAAAAAAAAAAGGTACACCCAACAGCACGTCAGTAGAAACCCTAGACTTTATGGCATAGTAATAGAGTTACTTACAAATGTTTCCACCGACGTGCGGTTGATCGTACTTCCCCTTGCTGTCCTATCTCAAAAATCCACCCTTTAGGGCTCCCGCACACGACCGAGAATCGGTGGCCGATTTTTTGTCGGCATCCCGCTCTTACGTGTTATCACCTGGATCTTCCGTCCTTGTCCTGGGCGATAATCGGCCACCGATTCTCGGTCGTGTGCGGGAGCCCTTAAACTCGTACTGCATACTTTACGCGTTGTACTAAAAAATATATGGAGGTAAAGAGTCGGCCTGCAAATTAGTAGCCTAATATGCTAAATATTTAAGGGGCTAAATGCTTTCAAGTCCGTGTTCGAATGACAACGTCTCTGATCATCATGTCAGAGGATACAATAGAACATACATTTATTAAAAAAAAAACAGATTAAAGTGACCATAGTTTATTTAGAACCTATCAACTGTGTAAAACATAGGTTTGAGTTTACACAATAGATACTATTATACTGCGTACAATAGTTATTTGTTATGCAAGGCAGCAAAAGCGTTATTTGGCGTGAGTGCCTTGTATTGAAACCTGAGCAAGCGAAGGATTCTAGAATTGAACCACGAGCGAAGCGAGTGGTTCAAAAGAAGAATCCTGAGCGTAGCGAAGGTTTCAAGGCACGAAACGCAAAATAACTTTGCTGCCGAGCGAAACACAAAATTTTTCACCTCACTAAAGTGAGGAAGCAGCCAGTACCGCACCGTGGAGGTCTGCCATACTGCATCACGTTCGAATTTCAAAAACCTTTTGCCCGCTAGCAGCCAAAAATCGCTTTTGGCCGCAGAAAAACCTTTTGCCCGCTAGGGGCCAAAAATCGCTTTTGGCCGCAGAATTTAACCGACAAAACAAATGTTTCCGAGCTTTAGAGGTGAAAAATAACTTTGTCCGTGACCGTTAATGCGCAGAAGTCAAAAAATGAGTCGCGGGGGTGAGCGCGGCTCCTCCCAGGAGGCGAGTGAATCGCTCATCGGCTCTCCGCCTGTCACCCATGCGCGGAAAATAACCGTCATGGACAAACTTGTTCTAAACGCGCTGTAACCGAGCAATATTTGTACCTATCTATATATATAAAAGAAGAAGGTGACTGACTGACTGACTGACATATCAACGCACAGCCCAAAACGTTGGGTCTAGACTCTAGAGATTTCAAATTTGGCATGTAGGTTCCTTATGAGGCCTAGAGGTGCACTAAGAAAGGGTTTTACAAAATTCCACCCCTAAGGGGGTAAAATAGGGGATGAAAGTTTGTATGAAAGTCCGCCAGTTTTGAAGT
The DNA here is from genome assembly GCA_947532105.1 of Athrips mouffetella. Taxonomy (NCBI): domain Eukaryota; kingdom Metazoa; phylum Arthropoda; class Insecta; order Lepidoptera; family Gelechiidae; genus Athrips; species Athrips mouffetella. The sequence goes on along the minus strand of OX383960.1, from coordinate 7,708,946 downwards.
TAGGATCTTCAAAATTTGTATTTAGGCTGACGACTAAAAATAAAGTTTTAAGTATCTCATGGTTTTTGAAAATTCTATACCATAAGGGGTGAAAAGGGGGATGAAGTTGAAAATCCTTCATTTTCAAAGTTAAATCCACTTAATTTATTGTTTAGGCATTAGGGTTGTATTTCTGTGGAAAGTACATCACTGTTATTGAAATTCCACCCCAAATTCAACCCCTAAAAAAGGAAATAGGGGTAAAAAAGTCTAAAAACCAATATGGGTATCGTTTGTATGGTTTATCGGGTCGCTGATTACGAAAGCTACAACAATTTTAAAATCCAACGTGGTGGACGTGAAATACCATCATACCCTAGGGATGGGGTTAAGGTGCGATAAGGTTGAAATGTCTAAAAATCAATATGGGTGTCGTTTGTATGGTTTATCGCGTCGCTGATTACGTAAACTACAAAATTTTAAAATCCAACGTGATGGACGTGAAATACCATCATCCCCTGGGGTTGGGGTTTGGGTGGTCTAAAAATCAATATGGGTGACATTTCTATGTTAGGGATAGCGGTTAAATTGGCGTTAGGGGTAGGGATAGGGGCAGGGATAGGGTAGAGGTAGATAGGTAGAGGGAGAGGGAGAAGGAGGGGAAGGGGAGAGGGAGGGAGAGGGGCAGGGGGAGAAGGAGGGGTAGGGGGAGGGGGAAGTCGAAGGGGAGGGAGGTGGAGAGGGAAAAGGAGGGTGAGGGAGAGGGAGGGGCAGGGGGAGAGGTAGGAGGGGGAGGGGGAGAGGAAGGAGGGGGAGGGGGAGAGGAAGGAGGGGGAGGGGGAGAGGAAGGGGGGAGAGGGAGAGGGTTTTAGTTTTTCTCAATTACTTCTGCGAATTGGCTCTGTTTTGAAATATTACATAAATGTGTCTCTCATCTCTCTTTCTACAGTTGTTAGGTTTAGTGACAACTATAAGGCATAATACTGCTGCTAAGTTCTTCTGTTCTGAGTAATTTAAGAGTAACTTCAGCTAGATCTTGAATTGTACTCATTGGTTTTCGCAGGGTTAGTCCCGTTTTTCCTTAGTTTAAAATTACCCCGAAATGACGGGAAAATGTCTCATTGCTTCGGAAAACCGGTAACAACATAAATACGAAAACCACGCGAGCGAAGCCGCGGGCAACAGCTAGTATAAATATATAGCAAACAAGCCACCTTACAAACCTTATCCTCTATCCCTGCTCCGCAACACAATTCTTTCAGCTTTAGATCTGTTACTGAGCGTGAAGTTGAGAAACACATCCTTAGCATCAAATCCAATGCCGAAGGTGTTGATGGCATAAGTCGCAGGATGATTTTACTGGGGCTTAAAACCCTGTTACCTATTCTTTGCCATATTTTTAACTTCTCGCTCAGTACCAGTACCTTCCCTAGCTGCTGGCGCGAGGCTGCAGTAATTTCTATTCCCAAGATCTCTAATCCTTCTTTACTTTCACATTTTAGGCCTATTTCCATCCTTCCTTTCCTTTCCAAAGTCCTTGAACGCCTTGTGCAGCACCAACTGAGTTTGTTTGTTAATAGTAACAATATCCTCAGCCCTTTCCAATCCGGTTTTCGCCCGGGACATAGCACTGCTACTGCTCTGACTAAAGTGTCCGATGACATCCGGTTTGGAATGTCAAATCAACAGGTTATACGGCAATTGTTCTTCTCGATTTCAGTAATGCTTTCAACACCGTTGATTTCGACATCCTTTTGGCCATGTTAGAATCTCTCTCCGTCTCGGACTCGGCAGTCGAGTGGTTTCGTGGTTATCTCTACGGGCGCCGACAGCGTATCCGTGCTGATGATAAACTCTCAGATTGTTGCGACGTAGTTGCTGGTGTGCCTCAGGGTGGTGTTCTTCCCCTCTCCTTTTTTCCATCTTCATCAATTTCCTAACTCCCCTCCTATCCTGTCATTACCACCTGTATGCTGACGATCTGCAAATTTACTGGCATGCTTCCACTGATGATATCGTGAATCTGATTTCCAAACTCAACGACGATCTCGCGACTGTCCATCGTTGGAGTGAGTCACATGGTCTTTTAGTAAATCCTAATCATCATTGGAGGCTCTAAACAGATATCACGGCTCAATTTTGACGTTATTCCACCTGTCACCTTCAGTCACGTTGCGTTGCCTTACAGCAAGGTTGTCAAAAACATTGGTGTCCTATTCGACAATACTCTTTCTTGGCGGCCACACATTACTAAAACCAGCCGTAAGCTATTTGCTGCTGCTGGGGCACTTCGTAGGTGGAAAAACTTGCTCCCCGTGAAGACCAAAGTTGAACTTGCGCAGTCCTTACTTTTGCCAATTCTTGATTATTTATTTATTACAATAGGTACACCAACAGTAATGGTATTAACACATTTGCAACTTATGCTATATTAAGTCTAGGAACTGATACCAAAACCAATGACAGGCGTACACAACTATCGCCAAAATTGAGATCGGACAATACAGTAAGTGCTTAAATTAAATGATATTACCTACAAAAATGAAGAACAAAATACAAAACAGAATAAAAGTTAGTTAAATATTATAAACAATATCTACGAGCAAGATTTGAAATAAGTTAAGTTAACATTAAATTTAGTTTATTTTTGAATGTATTTAGAGGATCACAAAATATATCGAGTTCAGGGTTAAGTCCATTAAGGTCATTGAACAGAGTTACAATGCGAGTAGTAGGCGAGTTGAGACCCAAATTAGTTTTACAAATCGGTTGAGAGAATACTCGGCGCACAACACCTCTGGGATAGCGAAAAGGCACAGCGAGACCTATAGAGCTTAGGATGGAGGGAGCGTCAATGAGGTTATTAACAAGCTTGTACAAAAACAGAGCGTCATGAATCTTCCTTCTGCTGCGGAGTGATTTTATTTCAAAGAAAGTCAGACGGGACTCATAAGGCCAGCGATGAGAAATGCCATGTGATGTAAAAGCCAGCGATCGGGTAAAGGACCTTTGAATGCGTTCCAAGCGCTGAGATTGAATCGCATAGAAAGGGCACCATGCAGTCGACGAGTATTCGAGACCTGTGCGCACCAAGGCGATATATAATGCCAGTTTGACTTTTATAGAACGAAACTGACGGGTATTGCGTCTAAGGAAGCCCAGCATCTGAGGACCCTTACTAACAATAGCACTGATATGCGATTTGAAGGAAAGCTTGCCGTCGATTAGGACACCTAAATCACGGATTTCACCGACTTCCTGAATAGTGGACCCACCTAAGTTGTACGTGGAGTTATAAGGCTGCTTCTTGCGAGTATATTTGATGTGGAAGCATTTACTTGTGTTCAACACCATTTGGTTATCCGTACACCACTGAAAAACATTGGTGACGTCTCTCTGCAAAAGGACCATCTTTCTCGAGACCTGCGATCCAAAACTGATAATCTATTGCTAGTTCCATTTACTCGGTCAGATTATTATAAGGAATCGTTTACGTTGAAAGCTTTTGAATGATTTGCCGTCTGATATTCGTCAGTCGAAGTCTCTTGCTGTTTTCAAAACAAAATTACATAATAATTTCCTTAATAAAACTCTTCCATAGTTTGCAACAAGTTTGTATGTATTTTATTTACCTGTATATATATATATATATATTATTTATTCTTTTACTTACATTATATGTTTACATTATTTATTTATATTTATTGTATTGCAGTAGTATATTAATATTATAAGTATATTGGCACACTACTACAGTTTTCATTCAAACTTTCCTGCATGCAAAGGTTGTCTGGTAGAGATCGCTCCTAGCGATAAGACCGCCTTTGTCACCCTTGATTTAAGAGTCTCCTTTTATTGTTAATGTGTTTTGTGTGTGACAATAAAGTATTTATCTATCTATCTATATATACATATTTGTAATTGGTTCCTCGAAAACGGCTCTAACGATTTCGATATTTACCATGTACAGGGGTTTTGGGGGCAAAAAATCGATCTAGCTAGGTCTCATGGCTGGAAAAAATCGTTTTCCCCGTGTTTTTGAGCATTTTGTAAATTCCGCGTTTTAGACAGAAACTTACAGCGCCATCTGTTGGCGAGTAGCATAGTTTGCTCACCCGATGATAATTTCAGATTGACGCAGCTATAGAGTGAAGCTCGGTTGCCCAGGTACATACTACGATACTTCTTTGAGTATTAAATGAAATTTTCCAATGAATTGAAATGCTTTACCTGTGATCATCTAAAGTCTTCCTAGCCCAGTTACTAGCCCCTTTTAAACTATCGTAGTGTTCGCAATAGAAGCAGAAGTTATCCGCGAGTTCTCTCCGAACTATCGCTTCTTCGAGGAATGCATTCACACTTTCCGTGTATTTAGATTTGTATTCTTGCACACATAGGGCTACCCGCTGGACTGATATTTGACCTAAAAATTACAGAAATTAAATTATTATTTTCTGTAAAGTATTACAAAGACGCACAACAGTTTACATGCCTGCAGGGAATAAGAGAGTTAGCGTTTTGTTCTGGCTGCTATGCGGACTGATACAAATGCTTTCTGGCCGCAGTGGCACCGTCTCAGCCTACCCCGACGGGAAGGAGGCGTGATGTTTTGTAGATATGGATCTTTCTGGAACTTTTTTACTTTCGGCCGTGGTTTTCTGACCCACACCACAGCCGAAACTAAAGAAGCCTGTTTTACAAACTTCGTAATATCGTTTACAAAATAAGTCCACTGCTGGACAGGGAACCCCCCCCCCCCCCCCCCATCCCAAGTTTCACAACAAAAAGCGTAGTGTATATCGGGGAGACGTACCAACTACCATTGCTTACAGCCTATGTGCATAATGTTATACAGGCTGTCCCAGGAAACACTGTCAAGCGGTGGTCCAGGATTTGGTTGTTTTTTCCATAAGAATGACTAATTGATAGGGTATTTTGATACTTTTAATGGTACTTTTACTACAATCTATGGAACATCCTTTTTGTATTTTTAAATTGATGATCAAAATTTTAATCGGCCCATTAAATTGTTAGAAAATGTTATTTACCATACTTTTTGAGTAACAAGTAGGAATGTTAGGAGGCTTATTATTTTATGTATGAAAGTAACGTTCAAGGCAATCATGACACACAAAGAAAATTGGAAAAATGTTCAGTAAAAAAAAAAAAGATATGAATTTTTAAATTTCCTTCGGCAGAAAATTTAATAAAATAATTCACAACTCGAAAACTACAAATAATCGCGGAACATACATGGGGGTGATTCGGGTAGCCCAAGGGGTGGTCCACCTCTGGACCACCGCTTGACAGTGTTTCCTGGGACATCCTGTATAAGTAAAAAAGCTGGTAAAGTGCGAGTCAGACTCGCGTGCCGAGGGTGCCAATAGTATTTTTTGATAAAACATAGTCCCTTTTTAGGACCGCAATACTAAATTTGTTTGTAATGGTTAATGAAAATTTCCAAGAAACTGTGCTAAGTAGAGAGATCGTTTTGTTTTTTATCATTCTTTCATTGGCAAACTTCGGATATAAGAGGGGGTTTTTTATCATTTTTTCATCATAACTTGAAAACTAAGTCGTACAAAAATACAATTTTGGAATATACAAGTAAAGCCCTTTCATATAGTACCCTACTCGACCAAAATGAACAACCAAAACTCTTTAATAACTAGAAAAGTTTCTAAAGAATATATAAACATGGATTGTCAACCTCTTTGTCCCCAGGGCACGGCCTATTGTAAATGAAATAAAAACTTTATTGCTTACCAAAATGAAACCAAGGCGATAAATTGCTTAAGGCATCTTGTGTAGGGTCATTCCTCTTGGAAGCAAATATTTTAAGCCGTTTGTCTAAGAAGCTCTTCATCATCTTCATTGCCTCATCGTACCCTGGTTTAGCCCACTCCACTGGTCCCACTGATTCGTCAGCTTCTCTCGTTTCTATTGCTTTATCAAAGTCTATAGGCTGAAAAATATTTTTTTAAATTGATTGTAATGTTCCAAATCTAAAAGGCCCTTATTTTTTATTTATTTACAGTTTATTGTACACATGAAGTACTTGCTTATAGTTGGGTTGGATGTCTGTAAATGATTTCGGAGCTGGCAACCAATGTGCCCATTTAGATTCGGATAGTACATGAGCAGACGAGTTTGTGAAGCCCGGCACACAAATTTATCTGGCCCTCTAGCGGTGTTAATGACGTACTTAATGTACTTTTTTTATTTTTCATGAATATCTCGAATACTGCGACACATAACAGAAAATGTCCTAGTAATAAATTAATCTAAATAAAATTCTCTACCAAAAATACATTGCAACTTTTTCGCTAGGTTCAATACTTTAAGAGATCTTGAGAGGGGAAAATGAGCAAACAAAAAAATTTTTAAACTGCTGGATTGTCATGCAAACTATCATCCCTTATTTCACCCCCGGAGATGGGGGATGATTTTTCAAAAGTGCTGATACATGGGTTTGTTTTTTTTTTGTACTTATCCCGAATGCGAATTCTTATTCAAAACGAGAGACTTACTCTACAAAATATCATACGCTATTTCACCCCCTTGGGCAAAAGTGCTGAAACACATGTACCTTTATTTCTTATTATTAGGTTAAATCCAAATTTTTATCCATCTCATGTCAAAACTGTAGGATCGTCATACAAACTTTCATCCCTTACTTCACCCCCTTGGGAGTTGTTATGAAGAAAAATCTTATATGGTGGTTTGTATATGTAATTAACCATAGTTTAAAATTTCACATTTGTAACAATAGCCGTTACGCCGCGGCGTTGATGAATCAATCGGGACATGCTCTACAATATACTTATAGTTGTCTATTATCCCCTCTCAAGATCTTTTAAAGTATTGATTGTACTGAAAAAGTTTCAAGACCTTTTATGTACAGAATTTTATGAAGATTAATTTTGTCCTGAGACAGTATTTGGTATGTGTCTTAGTTTCAGAGATATTAATGAAAAATAAAAAAGGGACCTTTACACCCCCCACCCCCCTTGGCCCCACAATTACCGTCCAGTACTTTTAGTGTGTTGTTGTGGACACTTTCTTCTACAATTGTGCCAAAATTGGCTGACTTCCGAATGGTTTCCCCTATATTTCATTTGTTGGATGAACTTACTACTGTCATTCTAATCAAGCAACATAATTTTGACTGTAAATTTACCATTACAAAGTGACGCCGTGTAGGAAAAATAAAAGAAGATTAAGTGAAAAACCCAGGCAATAAAAAGAAAAGTGACCTCACCTCAGGCTCAAACTTGGCAGTGTAAGGGTGTTTAATAACAGGTGGGAATTGAGTGAGGTAGTCTCCTAGTTTAGAGTTGATCTTATTCCTTATGGTCCTAGCAGAGTACTCTTGCTTGTCTGATGCCACCCAACATGGGACTATGTTGTGAGCATCTACCTGAAATTATTTACAATCAATCAGGAATCACAACGGTTTCACATGGTTGCTTTGCACCATTTCCACTAGCAATAAATAAAACACAAGTATTTCTATAAGAAAGTTGGGCCAACGTAAGAAGTCCGTTTGGATGTTTCTTTATCACCAACACACAGGGTTCATTTTTCTATGCAGGTTACAATTTTTCGTACGTTTGACATCTGTCAGAACGGACCTATTACAGTGGCCTTACTTAAGAGTAAGTTCCAAAACGGTAATACTTTAACATTTGCCAGCAGTCTGTCTCGACCACACCGATGGACTTCATATAACGCTATCCTGCTGTCAGAGTAATTTTTACCCGATTCGGAACGCAACCATAATAATAACATATCATAATAACTGATATTAAAAGTACCCTTAACCAACGAGCATGAAAGGATTGAGGAAAATAGAGGAAGTAAGGGAAGTACTCATCAGCAAAATTGCTGCCTGTCCTATATCTAACAATAATAATAAGTATGTCAAGATTATGATCTTGACATACTTCCCTTGCTTCCAGGGGAGGCGGAGGAGGCGCAGGGGAGGGCTGTGGTCTCTACCTACTCCGTTGGGAAATCGGTGTGATATTATGTAGGTCTGTAAATCTTTGTATTTTTATTCGGCATCATCTAGTTCCATTAAATATTGCCATCAAAACAGAAAGTGACAGCTTCAAACTTAGGGTGAGAAGTAGGTTTTGTAATAGTATCCTAGCTGGGTGAAATAGCTCGTATATGTGATCTGATCACCCGTCTGCGCGAGCCGCGGTGTCTCTATTAGAAATAATAATAATAATCCTAGCTTTACCCACCTCTAATATAGCTAGGGCCCTATATAAACTTGTACAGTTAGTAATTAAGCGTAGATTAAGTTATTTTTGTGAAAACAATGAGGGTGGCATTTTCTAAATAGAAAAAAACCCTCCTTAAAATTTTTGATTAAAAAATAATTATCTAAAAGGTCTTTAAAACTTAAAGAAGCTTTGTGCAACTGCCCAAACATTTTTATTAATAATTTTATGGCTCCAGGCATGATTCCAAAAAAAAATTGCATAGTAAATTACCCCTAAAACACACTATGTGCCTAAAGCAGGGAGAAAGAAATAATTTCTACCCATTAACAAAGTTATACCTGTATTAGAGGCACATCTTTTTTCAACTTTTTTTTTACCCCTTCTAGCCAGCCCATTGGGGTCTTTAGAGGATTGAAGTCACATACTACTGCCCCAATATTATGGTCAATGATCCACTGAGGCAATGCATCAGCTCCACTGCCTTCCAGCAAGTGAAATGAGACATTCAACTTCTTGCATTCCGCAGCCACTTTCTCTAAGCCTGTAAAATTGTAGGAAGTGATTAATTGACATAATAAAATAAGAATCGGGAAGCTGCTGGATACGAGTGGGCGTTTGTCCAGCAGTGGATGTCTTTCGGCTGATTGTATTGTGATGATTGTGATTGTGATGAATAAATTAACCTTTGAAACCCCGCCATGCAAACAATTTGCAATAATCTATGCAGTTATAAACATAATAAATAAGGTGGACACTGTCGTGAGGGAAGACCAAGGGAATAAGAAAGTGACGTTCATAGACGACAAGTGGAGGAGGGGTAGCATTGGAACACCAAATACATACATACATACATACATACAGAGACCACAGTTCTCCACCTGCTACGATCTTGACATACTTCCCTTGCTTCCTGAACCTTCATCAATCCTTTCATACATGCTCGTCGGTTTAGGGTACTTTCAACCTGGCCTTTATTCAGAACGTCCTGAATTTGGTCCTGGTACGTTCGCCGAGGCCTTCCCCTTCCAACGTTTCCATTCACTCTCGCCTTGTGGATCTCTTTCGTCAATCTTCCTTCATTCATCCTCTCTACATGACCAAACCATCTCAGCATCCCTTTCTCAATTTTAGTCACTACGTCTTCTTTTATGCCACAACGTTCTCTTATCACACTATTTCTAATCCTGTCACTCAATTTCACACCAATCATACTCCTCAACGCTCTCATTTCTACTGCATTAATTCTACTTTCATGCTTTTTCTGCCATACCCAGCTTTCACTGCCGTACATCAGTGTTGGTACTAAAACGCCTCTATGAACAGCCAGACGAGCCTTGTGAGACATCTTCTGACTCTTCATAAAAGCATGCAGAGCACCATTCACCATGTTTCCAGCATTCACTCTTCTTTCGATATCACTTTCACACTTTCCATCTCTCGTAAACTTAGAACCCAGATACACAAACTCCTTTACTTGTTCGACTTGTTCACTACCTATTAATATAGTACACTCTGTCATACACTCTTCTCTTTCAAGTACCATTACTTTCGTCTTGCTTACATTAACTTTCATTCCTCTCCTATCAAAAGCCACATTCATCATTGTTACCATCTCCTGTAACTCGTCAGCAGATGACGCTAGTATAACTTGGTCATCAGCGTAGAGAAGACATTTGATGAGTAACTCATTCATTCTCAGTCCACACATACTCTCTTTCAGATCAGTCAAACAATTATCCATGAATAGGTTAAACAGCCAAGGTGACGCTACACATCCCTGCCTAACACCTTTTTCGATGCTAAACCATTCAGTGTACGCCCCGTTTATTCTGACGCAAGCACTGGAATCCTCATAGAGAGATTTCAGTGCTTGAATCAGATGACCGTTCACCCCATACATAGATAATGCCGACCACAATTCATTCCTCACCACTCGGTCATAGGCCTTTTCCAAATCCACGAATGCGCAGTAGACTTTTTGGTTTTTGGCCAAAAACTTTTCAGCTATGCACCGCAAGGAAAAGACCTGATCTTTACATCCCATTCCCTTTCTAAATCCCGCTTGTACGTCCCATATTTTTTCGTCAGTATCTTTCATCACTCTTTCAATCAAAACCTTTGCATACAGTTACAGCGGCACAATCACAGCCTTGCACCAGTCACCTGGTACTTGGCCGTTCGTCCAACACAGGTTGAAAAGGCGGTACAGCTAACTAGCCACAATGCCTCGCCCAGCCTTCAACATTTCGACCGACACTCTATCATACCCACCTGCTTTACCTGATTTCATACTTTTCATTGCTTTCATGATCTCATCCATACTTATCTCACTTGCATTACTCTCATATTCATTCTCATGCATTTCCACAGAAGACCTCGCTACGCTAGCCTCTGCTTCTCTCTCAAACAAACTTTCAAAATATTCCTTCCATCTCTTCAGCACACATTCTTCACTTTTTATAATACTGCCATCCTGGCTTCTGATTTTACTCAGCTCCGATGTTCAATGAACACCAAATGCTACAATAAAATAAAAGATTAATGTACATCAGCTGTGAATAAGTCTGACTTACCTTTTAACAAGAAATGGAACTGCCTAACAGAAGCATCTAAGTACTTAGCAATGATACAAAAACACACGTGAAGGGGTACTTCGTTTTTCAAAGCAAGCTTTTGTGCGAATAGGAAGGCCCAGTTGTCTTGCACCCTACTGTCACGGGACATCCAATACACGATCCCTTCGCAATCATTAGGCACCATTAGCTCTTGAGAGATGATTCTAACACGATTTTTGTTAAACGTAAACTTTAAAATTGATACCGCGGTCTCCTCTCGGCTTTGTTGAATTTTGTTCATAAACTCCTCAAGGTTAGAAGTATTTTCACTTGACTTGGAGGAGGAAGCTTCAACTTTAGGTTTCTTAGCGGCCGAAGACATTTTTAACGAATCAATCAGAGGTTTTCTTTGAAATTTCAACAATATGTTGCAAAAATATATGCTACAACAAGTAGAAATACGCGCCACCGCCACCATTTGCAATCACAGATAAAAAATTATTAAGCAAAAAAAAAAAAACTAAAAAATAGTGATGTGAACTGAAATCCGGTATGACTTTCCGAATCGGGTAAAATACTTTCATCTATAAGCCCGCCCTTGTATATTGTATCCTCAGAACAAAAACCTCCTTGCTTCGCTCGGAGATCGGACTCTAGTTTTTTACTCTGAGGTTACAACCTCAGAGTACCTCAACCTTAGACTATATAATACAGTGTTGCCACACCTGAGTTCCCAAAAAGTACATATCCAGCGCTGAAAAGGTACATTTTGGGGTAAAAAGGTACATAAGCATTTTTTTTTTCTTAACTCGCTTTGATGGCTCTCTCGCAATGAACGTGTGGTTGAAATAAGTCTTTTGTGCAAAGTTCGGGTGAAGTAACTACCCCCTTACTTTTTTCTGCCGTAAAGCAGCCGTGTTTGCACTGCTGTGTTTCGGTTTGAAGGGTAAGGGAGGTGTCAAATTATTTCACCAATAATAAGACAGTAGGTGTCATGGGCGGTGGTGACCACTTACCATCAGATGGCCCATCTGCTCGTTTAGCCACTTGTGACATGAAAAACAATTTAAAATAACGTATATGTGCTCATAATTGTCAATTGAAACTCAAATAATAAATTGATTATGTTACAAATTCTACAACCAAGTCATACATGATTACAATGGATGGATGTCAATTGCCTGATACACGGTCGGCAACAAGTTCCCGACAGAGGTCACCTTGGTTTGCAACCATTTTGGTCCGTTTCAACTACACAGTCGCCGATTTGTTGACAACAAGCATTGAAATAGACTACACGGTCGGAGACGTAACCAACGTCCTCTATTTGACCTTAGTTTGGGAAGCTGCTTTCAAGACCAAGGGCGTTGGAAAGTCACAAAAAATTTGGTTGTAAACCACGAACTACACGGTCAGAACCGACGAAGGTCACCTCTGTCGGGATAAGTTTCAGCTGGCGAAATATTCGTTCCACCGAAGCTTTTAAAAGCGAAGGACTAGAAGTAGGCAAATATTTTTTAAGTTGGGAAACAGAAGGTCTTGGTTCATGTTTTGTAACTTGAAAACTATATTCCAGTAGTTGGTGGTCGTTAATGTTGGGTCTAGTTTAAATGTTTCATGATCCAGCAGATCATGCTCTCGCCATTCTTGGTTTAGAGCTGGCTCGTCCATAACAGTTTTCAAAGCTGGATATCTCTTTCTCTTTAATACTTCATTTAAATCTTTTCGTTCGAAAGATTGTGCCACTATTGGGTCCAGTATAGATGTTTCAAGTATCTAAAGTCCTTAATTTGTTTGATCAATTCTATGTAGAATGCATGCTGCATGGTTAATGATTGTTGTACGTTCTGATACATGCAGCTTTCATTATTATCTTTTTTTTGGCGGCGTTTTATAAAATATTACACATTATTTTGGTTAAGAACAAAAGGTACGTAAACTGGACCCCATTACACATAACACATTGGAGGCTAAAAAGGTACGTCAAATGTGTAAAATGTATGGTAACGGCAACACTGATATAATACTAACGTATAAAAGACAGATTGTATTGAGCATTAGTTCATAACCACGTTTTATCTCACTTCAACTAGAAGTGATTCATCGTAATAGAAAGAGCTAGAAATATATCGTCTGGTTGTACTCGATTCTCCCCCGCCACAGGCATTTTTTGGTCGGATTTTAATGATAAGCATAATCCGACTAAAAATGCAGGATCCATAAACACAGGACAAAACCCCTCCTGTAAGGTGTCACTTAATTTGGAAGGTTTATGCCTCCATTTTTCTGTCAGACTGTGAAAGTTGTTGTTTATTTGCTTACTGGTTGTTTTTGCAAAATTTTAGTATAAAAGTGTGTTTCAGCCAATGTTTTGAGCTCAGAAATTGCTCAGAAAGTTAATGAAAAATGTTTTGTTGTGTATTAGGCTGCAATGCCCGAGAAAATTACTAAGAAAACAGTGCCGAAGTCATATCGTATCATGCGTAAGTATTATTTAGTTTATTTTTGCAAATACGCAATATTTTGCTTCACGAAATATTGTGTAGTACTCAATACATTGTGGTATATTAGGTGTATGCTCAATATCGTATTTTATTAGTAAATTTTACATAAAAATATGATGATAAACATTGATATCAAAACATGATATAGTGATGGGATTTCTTACATCGATATATTTTTATCCAACTGAGGCGAAGCACAAATCTCGTACCTACCAAATGGCTTGATATATTTTAATTTTATGAGGTGTCATAAGGCTGTTCAGCTAGGTTTTAGTAAAATTTTAAACACTGATGCCATATTTTCAACCGATGGTATTGTACATAAAATACGTTTTGTTAAAGGCTATTATGATTGTTGATCTATATTGAAAAAGACAACTGTTAGTTGTTGTTACATCGTAGCCTGGGAGACCAATAAACTGAGATAAACCCTTAACCATTTGATACATAGCATAGTTTATAACTTATGACTTTGTACATAAAAATACACTATGTTACAGGTTAATCATTGTTAATCAATAAGTACATAGTGAAAAAGACAACTGATGGTGGAATCAATATTGGAGCCTGAGAGGACAATAAAGTGAGTTAGTTAAAAACTATGTTTTAATAGTTTTTTAGTAACTATGTTTTAATAGTTTTTAACGGCAACAAATTCAATGATTCCCAAAATATTTTTTTATACCCAAATACACTTCAGACAAAATGGATTAATGTACACCAAATTGGCTGAACGTACACCAAATTTGGGTAACCGGTTCGGTTAAGTTGTGTTAGGTTATCTTGCGACCACAACGCATGAGCCGAGCGAGCGTGACGCGGCCGCTGCCGGCGAAGTGCCAGAAGCAAATTCGGTGTACATTCATCCATTTTGGTAGACAAAATTTGGTGGATATTATTTGGTAAAAATTTACTCAAATTTGGTGGCACGTTAATACACCCGTTTTTAACTTATGATATTGTACATTAAAATGTATTTTGTTACAGGTGTTTATGTTTGTACATTTTAAATAAGGAGAGAAAAAGACAACTGTTGGTGGTATTAATATCGGAGCCTGGAAGGCCAATAAACTGAGTTTTGTTCTAAACCCTTTAATAGAATAGTTTTAAACTTATGATGATGTACAAAGTAGAAAATTGCAAAATTTTACAACCACAGGAAGGATTCCTAACCTGCGTCTTCTCCGTCAGTACCGGAGACGCTTTATCAACTAGGCTACTGTGATCCTGCCTGATGTTGTGAAATCTGCGACCTCTATACGCATTTCAACGTTGTGTTGGTGCTGCCACCTAGTAAGCATTAGCTGTACTAGACTACTAGCTCAAGTAGTCTATTATTGCAATAAGAATTCAAGTCGAAAATTGGTAACACTTCGTATGATTGAAAATGATTTTAACATTTCCTGTGTTCGGATAAATCTACCAAGTAGAAAATTGCAAAATTCAATGATTTGGAATTATACGTAGTGTTACCAAATTTTGACTTGAATTATATTTACAAAAATAGGACTTGTTGAGCTAGTACAGCTAATGCTTATTAGGTGGAAGCATAAACGCAACGTTGAAATACGTATAGAGATCGCCAATTTTACAACATCATGCGGGACCCTGAGCCTAGTTGGTAAAGCGTCTCCGGTACTGACGGAGAAGATGCAGGTTCGAATCCTACCTGTGGTTGTGAAATTTTGCAATTTTCTACTTTGTAGATCTATCCGAACACAGGAAATGTTAAAATAAAATATTCTTATGTTATTGTACTTAAAAATGTTCAGGGGAAAGGCAGAGCGATGCACAATGGTATAGAATAAGCTGGTTTATTAGGAAAGATACAAAAGGCATGAGAGCCGTGTGATGAACAAAAAACGAACGACAATAACAGACATCTATCAAAATATATAAAACACTTATAAAAACGGCCAGCTAATAGTGGCGTCAACCATGAAGGTGCTTTACACCAACACACCCCCTCAACTCATGGCTTAACGTCACGCAGCCCTAACGCAGCCGTCAGTAGCTCGTGCCTTATACGAGGCAAAGGTTTGGTGAGGATATCTGCCAACATCTTGTCAGTCGCCAGATATTCCAAAGTTATGGCTTTGTTGTCACGCAGCACATCTCTAATAAAGAAATGTCTAATATCAATGTGCTTGCTCTTTGCGTGAAATACACCGTGATCTTCAGCAAGGCAGATAGCACTTAAGTTATCAGCATGCATTCTTACCTTAGACAATGTGTGAAGACCTAGCTCCTTCAGCAGACTATTTAAGTATACAGCCTCTTTCATAGCTTCCGCCAAACTCACAAACTCAGCCTCACACGTAGAAGTCGCAACAATGCGTTGCTTTTGTGAAGTCCAAGATATGGCTGCACCACCTAGTACAAAAACATATCCAGTAAATGATCGTCTATCGATTACACAACTACCCCAGTCTGCATCCGAATATCCCTGAATACATAACCCTGTCGGTTTAAATAACAAACCATGCGTTATTGTACCTTTTAAATATCGCAAGATCCGCTTTGCAGCTTTCCAATGGGTATCTTGTGGATTTTCTGCAAACTGTGCAAGTTTTGCCGTAGCATTAGCAATCTCTGGTCTAGTTGCCACACTTAAATACATGAGTGCTCCGATCAGTTCTCTATAAGGAAAAGATTTCTCTGCAACCTTTTTCTCTTCACTTATCACTTGTTTTCCTGTCTCCATTGGAGTCTGAACAGGATTACAGTCTTCCATGTTGAATCTTTTCAATATATCTTTAATATATTTTTCTTGTGACAAGTAGTAACCATTACCACTTTTCTTTATATCTATCCCAAGACAATAAGTTGCAGGACCAAAGTCTTTTAACTCAAATTTCTTGGCCAGTTCTTGTTTGAACTTATCTATCACATCTCTCCGTTGCGAGCAGATCAAAATATCATCGACATAGATAACTACAAAAAGATCAGCTCCATCTTTAGTATGTTTATGATACAAGCAAGGTTCACTCACAGTAGGTCTCAACCCCATCTCTTTCAGCTTTGAATCCAGCTTAATATTCCACTGTCGTCCAGCTTGTTTGAGACCGTATAGTGATTTCCTTAGAAGACATGTGTCACCACCTGCTTTTATTTCTTCAAGCATTCTTATTGCCTTTTTTCCTGTTTCACTTTTACTATCTATTTCGATTAGTTTCTTTAGACTTTCTTCCAACAGTTCTGGAACCTTCATATAAATGTCTTCGTTTAAGTCTCCGTTTAAATATGCCGTGTTGATATCAATTTGGTCTATGTCCATTCCCATCTCAACGGCTAAAGCAACCAACAGACGTACAGTTCCAATTCGCGCAACTGGAGAAAAAGTCTTATTATAATCCAGCCCTTCTCGCTGACTATACCCTTTCGCAACTAATCTCGCCTTCTTTTTCTCTGTTTTGTCAACGTTTAACTTTGTTGTCAGTACGTATCGACAACCTACGACATTTCTATCAGGAGGCTTCTTCACAATGTTCCATGTATTATTTTTTACAAGGCTCCTTATCTCAGATAATATCGCTTCTTGCCATTTGTCTTTTTCATCACTACTCAAGGCCTGCTTTAACGTGATCTCAATAACTCCAGCAAAGTCATCAGTGTCGGCGTATTCCTCTGTTGATGCTTCGCTTTCATTATTTTCAGTTTCTTCAATCTCGACCATATTATACAGCTTTCGAGGACGCCCGACGTGCCCTCTTTCAATTCTTGGTCTTCCAGGACCTCTTTTTAGAGTGATATTCCTCTCTAAAGCCTCATTGCCATCACTATCATTACTAACTCTAGTACCGTCTCCTCTAGTATACGTACTACCGCTTGTTTCATCGCTCAATGGCAAAACTGGTGGCCTTTCTGATGAGATTTCTACACTTAAGGGTAGTCCCGTCAAAGAACCCGACTGTCCCGCTTGAATTTCTATTTCAACAGTCTTTTTATCACTATTCTTTTCACAGTGTAGTTCAATGAGTGACTCTTTTAAAATATTATCATTATTTTCAGGTATCTTACCTTCTTGAAAACGAACATCCCTCGACACTATTATTTTTCTGTCTTCAGGTATCCACACTTTATATCCAATAGATTCAGCTGGATAACCAACAAAAATGCCGAGTGAACTTCTTGGTGCAAACTTATCCTTTCCTGGTTCTTTGTTCAAGACGTGTACTTTTGTACCGAACGATCTAAAATATTCGATATTCACAGGTCTCCCGAACCATTTTTCATAGGGAATTTCACCGTTCAAGCTACTACATGGACACCTATTACGTATGTAGCACGCCGTCGCAACGGCTTCTGCCCAAAAACTTGCGGCTAGTCCCGAGGATAAAAGCATACATCTTGCCTTTTCAAGCAATGAACGATTCATACGTTCAGCTGTTCCGTTACTTTGGGGTGTATGCGGCGTTGTTAGTCGTCTCGTAATTCCCGCACTTTGTAAATATAAATCAAAATTTTTATTTACAAATTCACCACCGTTATCCGATTGTAAACATTTGATTTTCCTATTTGACATATTTTCAACCTGACACTTGAAAATCTTGAACTTTGACAATACGTCACTTTTATTTTTTAGCATGAAGACTTCACACCAACGAGTACAGTCGTCAATAAAAGTAACAAAATATTTATTTCCCGCGTTCGATTGAACTCTCATGGGACCTACCACATCAGAATAAATTATTCGCAACTTCTCATTGCAGGGTCCACTGGACTTCACAAAAGGCAACGAAACCATTTTCCCTTTAGCACACACATCACAATCACGCAAGTCACAATCAGTATTTACCGGGTCAATACCTGATTTCTTAAGTAATTTCATAAGATCTCTTCCATTCAAATGTCCCATACGCTCATGCCATCTATACAGATCGACATTCTTACTTCCTGATACCACAGACGCTGAAGCGTCCATTTCCCTCAAGTAATATAAATTACCTCGCCGGTCAGCGGTCAGCTTTACTTCGCCATCCTTGACTGCGTATGCTACATCACGCTTAAAAGTGACTACACAGCCTCGTTCAGTGAGCTTAGCGATTGAAATTAAATTACTTCGTAAGTCGGGAACTAGTAAAGTATCTTCAAATTTTATGAAGCGCGTACGGTCGTCATTGCATGCTAATATCTTAACTGTACCCTTACCTTGCACGGTTGTAAAAGATTCAGTGGCTAACTTTAACTTTTGGCTCGAAGGCAGTACCTCCTCAAACCTTGCCGCGTCGTTGCACATGTGAGCACTGCATCCGCTATCAAATAGCCATTCTTGACAGCGCTTAGCTCCTACAGCCAGGCAGTCTGAAATTTGATTGATGGTTAATGCTTCACATTCTACAGTTCCATCTGGTTCTGCGCAACTTTCAGCGCACCTAGTTTCCGAAGTTTTCTTCTTCTTTTTACAGTCCGATGCCTTGTGTCCAAATATATGACATTTAAAGCATTTATACTTAAAATTCGTTCCAGTTCCGTTCCCTTTCTTCTGACTACTTGTTCCAGCTCCAGATCCATTCACGTTTTTCTGACGTCTACCCACATACATAGCACCTTCGATATCTTCAACTTGAGCGTTTCCTCTCGAGGTATACTCCTCGACGATCTTTACTCGAAGTTGTTCGGGTTTAGGAAGGTTGTCCCTAGACTCTATAGCGCAACGAAAGTTTTCAAAACTAGAAGGCAGACTATACAAAAGCATGATTGCCAATAAATCATCATGGATTTGGATGCCCATCTCTTCAAGCTTATCTACAGCTTCAAAGAAAGAATCGAGATGTTCGCTTACATTTTGATTTTCGCCCATCTTCTGCAACATCAACCTTTTCAACAGCGTTGCCTTTTTCGCAGGACCTCTCGACGCAAACATACTCTCCAATTTCAGCCAAACTTCTCGTGCAGTTCCCACCTTCTTTACATGATGAACAACACTTGGATCCAACGATAAAATCAACTCGGATTTAGCTTTTCTGTCAGCTGCCTTCCACGCTGACAAAGTGGCATCTCCGTCGCTGGGCTTTGGCTTCTCACCACTAACATACTCCCAATAATCGCCTTTGATCAATAAAGCCTCCACTTGCACTTTCCAGGTATCATAGTTGTCTCTTGTCAATGTTTGGATACGTATACTCGAAGACATTTTTGGATCCGACTATACCTAATTTACCAAATATTTTTACGACTACTATTTTTTTACCAGCTCTGGGCCCATAACCCTTGTTCAGGGGAAAGGCAGAGCGATGCACAATGGTATAGAATAAGCTGGTTTATTAGGAAAGATACAAAAGGCATGAGAGCCGTGTGATGAACAAAAAACGAACGACAATAACAGACATCTATCAAAATATATAAAACACTTATAAAAACGGCCAGCTAATAGTGGCGTCAACCATGAAGGTGCTTTACACCAACAAAAAATGCGTTTTGTTACAGATTATTATGATTGCTAATCTTGAGTACGTAGTGAAAAAGACAACTGCTGGTCATGAAGAATCATGAGTGAAACCTGTACTAATAATAGCTTTTTGTACATTTTATTTGAGTATTAGTAGTATTATTAAGGATAAAATACACTGCCTACTGGAAATACCTATGTAAGGATCTTTTTTCTTTAAGCTAAAAATAAAATTATAAACTTATATTAGCCTTTTTATTTACATAATACAAGTTTAAAAATAAGTAATCCATAACAATAAAAAAACTCTGACAGTATTTGTTTTTTTTTTCACAAATTTTGTCACCTGTATCCAAAATTCATCGATATAAAAATCAACAATACCTCATCACTACTTGATTATGACAGTTAAACAGTGTGACGTCACAAATGTCAGGCGCTGAAAGCATTTGAGACGGCTTACACGGGGGGTTTGACCTCAACCCTCTGACCTCTATATTGTACTTGTATATATAGACGTCAGTGACCTCATAGACCGTAAGGGCACTGCATGTTATCCTACGTCATCTAGTACACAAAATTTGCAACTTTGTAGCGATAGTAGTGGCCTAGTAGGTCCACAAAACGTTGGTCTGCCAATCCGGAACCTGGCAGGTTTTGTACAGTTGGAGAGAAAAGTGGTTAAATGACAGATTACACGAATGAAATCTATTCGTAGAAATAGAAGGTACCTATACAAGTAAAAAACAACAGGTCTGCCTTGCATCCTCTTGGCAGTTTCGCCAGTCCGACCAAATTTGTGGTCCAATCACATCCGACCACATTTGTGGTCCGACTAGCGAAACTGCCAAGAGGATGCAAGGCAGACCTGTTGTTTTTTACTTGTATAGGTATCTTCTAATTCTACGAATAGATTTCATTCGTCTAATCTGTCATTTAACCACTTTTCTCTCCAACTGTACAAAACCTGCCAGGTTTCAGATTGGCAGACCAACGTTTTGTGGACCTATTAGGCCACTACTATCGCTACAAAGTTGCAAATTTCGTGTACTAGATGACGTAAGATAACATGCAGTGCCCTTACGGTATCAACCTCACCTCCTCAACCTCAGTGTGGTTACAACCAAGGAGGTTTAAGTAGCAGCTCTTTCTGCTAAGGAGGGAGCTATAAGCGTATCATTTTCTTGCGAGGGACCTCCATATTAAAATGCATGGATTTTTTTCAAATCCTAAAAACGTAAATTTTTTATCTTTCTCTCTGAGAAATATGTGATATAGGACTAATAAATGCTACTACCACAGTTTTTCTGGTGAATACACTTACCATTCAGGAAAAAACGGTGTTAAAAATCACGCATAAAATGGCTATTACCGATTATTTACGCTTGCATTCTTAGTTCTAATGATCAATTCACAAGTAAAAAACGATATATTTTCACTTTCGCAAACAAAGTTTATACTAAAACATTAGATTTTTAAAGATGTCTTGATTTTTGTAAAACTTAACTGAGTTTTTTGACCGATTAGCATGGGCGACAGTGAGACGCTTTACACTTCATTAGCTCATACAGAATATGTATATGGCGGGACCGAGGAGGTTTAAGTAGCAGCTCTTTCTGCTAAGGAGGGAGCCATAAACGTATCACTTTCTTGCGAGGGACCTCCATACTAAAATGTATGGATTTTTTTCAAATCCTAAAAACGTAACATTTTTATCTTGGTCTCTGAGAAATATGTGACATGGGACTAATAAACGCGACTACCACAGTTTTTCTGGTGAAAACACTTACCATTCATTCAGGGAAAAAACGGTGTTAAAAATCACGCATAAAATGGCTATTACGGATTATTTATGCTTCCGTTCTTAGTATTAATCAACAATTCACAAGTACAAAAAGATATATTTTCACTTTCGCAAACAAAGTTTATCTTCTTTCTTTAAACTTAAGAGCTGTGCTCTTGTCGGTGGAGTAATCGCCAATGTTTCCTTGTTTCCGCCAGTTCCTTCACCTCCTGATACGACTCAACCTGTACTTTTTCTTTTATTTGTTCCATAAAGGTTCTTCTCGGTCGGCCCCTTCCTCTCTTTCCCTCAATTTTCCCTTCTATGATGTTCTTAATAAATGAATCGTGTCGCATCAAGTGGCCAATCAAATTTCCTCTCCGGTTCTCTATAGTTTGTACGATAGATCTCTTTTCTTTAACCCTTTCAAGTACCCTTTCATTTGACACCATTTCTGTCCAGCTTATACCTTCCATCCTTCGCCAACACCACATCTCAAACGCCTGCAGCCTCTCTCTGTCTCTTTGTATCATTGTCCACGTTTCTCCCCCATAGAGTGCGATAGTCCAGATATATGATAAATGTTTGTGAGAAGAAAAAAGCATGGTTAGATTGGTTAGCTGTAAAAGCTAATCAAAGAATGCAGAAGGCCACAAGTGATGATGTTAGTGTAGCACAAAAGGAATATAAAAGAGTGAAAGGCATTGTAAAGGATGTTGTTGAGAGAAAGAAAGAGGAGTGTAAAGATAAGTTTGACAGAAGGCTTTCTGAAGATTTCCAGTCAAACCAAAAGTTTTTCTGGAAATCCATACGGACAGCCCGAGGAAAGTTTGGAACATCGGAGCTGAGTAAAATCAGAAGCCAGGATGGAAGTATTATAAAAGGTGAAGAATGTGTGCTGAAGAGATGGAAGGAATATTTTGAAAGTTTGTTTGAGAGAGAAGCAGAGGCTAGCGTACCGAGGTCTTCTGTGGAAATGCATGAGAATGAATATGAGAGTAATGCAAGTGAGATAAGTATGGATGAGATCATGAAAGCAATGAAAAGTATGAAATCAGGTAAAGCAGGTGGGTATGATAGAGTGTCGGTCGAAATGTTGAAGGCTGGGCGAGGCATTGTGGCTAGTCAGCTGTATCGCCTTTTCAACCTGTGTTGGACGAACGGCCAAGTACCAGGTGACTGGTGCAAGGCTGTGATTGTGCCGCTGTACAAGGGAAAAGGGTGACAACAGGACTGCAAAAATTACCGCGGGATAAGTCTTCTCAGTGTCGTCGGCAAACTGTATGCAAAGGTTTTGATTGAAAGAGTGATGAAAGATACTGACGAAAAAATATGGGTCGTACAAGCGGGATTTAGAAAGGGAATGGGATGTACAGATCAGGTCTTTTCCTTGCGGTGCATAGCTGAAAAGTTTTTGGCCAAAAACCAAAAAGTCTACTGCGCGTTCGTGGATTTGGAAAAGGCCTATGACCGAGTGGTGAGGAATGAATTGTGGTCGGCATTATCTATGTATGGGGTGAACCATGGGTGAACGGTCATCTGATTCAAGCACTGAAATCTCTCTATGAGGATTCCAGTGCTTGCGTCAGAATAAACGGGGCGTACACTGAATGGTTTAGCATCGAAAAAGGTGTTAGGCAGGGATGTGTAGCGTCTCCTTGGCTGTTTAACCTATTCATGGATAATTGTTTGACTGATCTGAAAGAGAGTATGTGTGGACTGAGAATGAATGAGTTACTCATCAAATGTCTTCTCTACGCTGATGACCAAGTTATACTTGCGTCATCTGCTGACGAGTTACAGGAGATGGTAACAATGATGAATGTGGCTTTTGATAGGAGAGGAATGAAAGTTAATGTAAGCAAGACGAAAGTAATGGTACTTGAAAGAGAAGAGTGTATGACAGAGTGTACTATATTAATAGGTAGTGAACAAGTCGAACAAGTAAAGGAGTTTGTGTATCTGGGTTCTAAGTTTACCTGAGATGGAAAGTGTGAAAGTGATATCGAAAGAAGAGTGAATGCTGGAAACATGGTGAATGGTGCTCTGCATGCTTTTATGAAGAGTCAGAAGATGTCTCACAAGGCTCGTCTGGCTGTTCATAGAGGCGTTTTAGTTCCAACACTGATGTACGGCAGTGAAAGCTGGGTATGGCAGAAAAAGCATGAAAGTAGAATTAATGCAGTAGAAATGAGAGCATTGAGGAGTATGATTGGTGTGAAATTGAGTGACAGGATTAGAAATAGTGTGATAAGAGAACGTTGTGGCGTAAAAGAAGACGTAGTGACTAAAATTGAGAAAGGGATGCTGAGATGGTTTGGTCATGTAGAGAGGATGAATGAAGGAAGATTGACGAAAGAGATCCACAAGGCGAGAGTGAATGGAAACGTTGGAAGGGGAAGGCCTCGGCGAACGTACCAGGACCAAATTCAGGACGTTCTGAATAAAGGCCAGGTTAAAAGTACCCTAAACCGACGAGCATGTATGAAAGGATTGATGAAGGTTCAGGAAGCAAAGGAAGTATGTCAAGATCGTAGCAGGTGGAGAACTGTGGTCTCTGCTTACCCCGACGGGAACTAGGCGTGATGTTATGTATGTATGTATGTATGATTTAATAAACCTTTTTCTAATTTTTAGTGATATCTTTTTAGATTTAAGTGTATGTTTCTTCGGGTTGAAGGCTTGTTTGGCTATTGCAATTCTGGCTATTATGTCTTGTGTGCATCGAGAGTCATTACTTATTATACTTCCAAGATATTTAAAACTATTTACTTGCTCTATTATGTTATTACCCAGTTTAACAGGTCTATTGTTCGGTGACTTTTTGCATGCTGTCATTATTTTAGTTTTTTTGGCATTTATCTTTGATTGGTATTTTTCAAATATCCATGGTGCTAATCAGATTTTGTAGCTGTATATCAGTTTTTGCTAATGCAGCAATATCATCTGCAAAACATATAAATTTAATATTTTCTCCATTAATTTTGACTCCCCCTTTAGCATTCTCTTTAATTTCTTTAATTGCACACTCTATGAAAATGTTGAATATCAACGGTGAAAGAGGACAACCCTGTCTAACTCCTTATCGAATCCTTGCTGTTCCTTTTTCTTCGCCAACCTCAATTATTGTTTCCTGCTCCTTGTACAATTCCATTATAATATAAATATTTTCTCCATTAATTTTGACCCCCCTTTTCTTTAATTTCCTTAATTGCACACTCTATGAAAATGAGGAATATCAACGGTGAAAGAGGACAGCCCTGTCTAACACCTTGTCGAATCGTTGCTGTTCCTTTTTCTTCGCCAACCTCAATTATTGTTTCCTGCTCCTTGTACAATTCCATTATAATCCTTCTATCCCTGTAGTCCACTCCAATATCCTTAAGTGCTGTCATCATCAACCTCCAGTCCACCATTTCAAATGCCTTCTCTAAATCGATGAATGCTATATGCGTGTTTAGCCTTAGATCCATCCTCCTGTCAATTATCATCCGCAGTGCCAGTATACCTTCTCTAGTACCCTTTTGCTGTCGGAACCCATATTGGTCATCTCCCACCACTTCCTCTACTTGAGGTCTTAATCTGTTCTGTATTATTTTCAAGATAATTTTTGAAGCCTGTGATATGAGACTCAAAGTTCTGTGCTCCTCGCATTTGAGGGTGTTCTGTTTTTTAGGTAGTGTTACGGTTTTAGTTACTTTGAAGTCTTTTGGCACTTTCTCTTCTATATAGATAAGTTGTGTAATTTCAAACAGTTCGTCAAGTATTGCTGGGCATGCAGTATATTTTATGAGTTCGATGTAGATACCATCTGCTCCTGCTGCTTTTCCGTTTTGTATACTATTTATAGCTTCGTCAAATTCCTTTCTTAGTATTGTTGGTCCTAATTTGTCATGTTCTATCTCTTGTTCTTTCTCTATATCTTCATCTCTCAATCCTGCTCCTTCGTAAAGTTTTTCTATGTATCTCTTCCAACGCTCCAAGATGTTTTTATTTTCTATTTCTATGTTTCCCGATTCATTTAGTATAGCGGTACTCTTCGTTTTATGCCCTTTAGTTTATACTAAAACATTATATTTTTAAAGATTTCTTGATTTTTGTAAAACATAACCGAGTTTTTTGACCGACTAGTATGGGCGACAGTGAGTGCTAACTAACAGACGATCGGCAGCGCTAGAATTGAACACAATCGTGATCGTTATCCATTGAGTTGAAGCCAATGCATAGGTTTCACGGTAGCACCGAACACAATCGTAATCGGCTTCAAGACGATTACCATTTGAACCGTCTTCAATGATAGTCATTCGATCAATTGAATGAATGATTCGGTACTATTTGACATTTGAAAGCCATTCTGTGCGTTCCAATATGCACTAACAGACTGCTTTAGAGCACTGTGAGCGCGCTTAAGTCGGTCCAAATTGACCTAAAGCGTGCTCTAAAGCACTCGCTCTTTCACCGCCTTACGTCATTGATGACGTCATCGTTTCTGCTATCAGTGCTTTAGTCAAATAGGTGGAGCAGTGAAAGCGCTAATGTCAAAATCGATTTGACACATATAAAATCCCACACGATTGCAGCCAGCTGATGTTTCTCAAGTTTTGATTTTAATGAGTTTGTCTCTAATGGAAATGAGAGTGGATTTGGCGCACATTTTTCAGGGATTAGCTTAGGCTTTGTTAAAGAAAATAAAAACAAAACTGACATTTTGACAGATGAACACGTGAGCGCGCTTAAATCCATTCCAAATTGACTAGAGCCATTAAAGCAGTGATAGCTTTGTGAGCGTGCTAAATCAATTTGGACCGTCCGTGAGTACTGTATACGCTTTTAGCAGCGTTTGTACAATTTGGAACACAGCCATTATCGGTAGCACCGAAATTTAAAAAAAAAAAAAAAGAAACAAACACTACGGATTGTTTCTTGAAATCAACGCACACATCACATTCACTGAATATAGTCGGTTTATTTCTATATGCGTGCATTCGTCGAATATCATCGAATACAGTTTTAAACCAGACTAGAGCGCGCTTATGTCAATGTCACTGAGAAAAATTAAAAGTTTGATTTTGTTTTGCGTTTTAAGAAATTATTGAGAGATAATGATTATTCGATAAGATAATTTAATCTAAAACTCCAAAAAAAGTTGAAAAAAATCTCTCGAAAACGAGATTGATGACAAATGTCTTATGAATTTGACGTTTCGCACACGCTGCACTACCTCATTTTCGTATGCAATGATAGCGCGCTAAAGTGACGTCACTGATGACGTCACGTCACTTAAACGAGTGAATACGAGCAAGTTTTGAACCGACTATTAGCGCGCTAAAACCGCACACAAAGCTCATGAGCAGGTTTTAATCCGTACTGAAAAATTGATTCCGATTCCGAGTCCAAAACGTCAAATGAACAAGGTTACTCCATCGTTACCTTGTTGGTATAATTTGGTAGATTTCCTGCGTTTTTACGGTGTTTTCACCACATATTGTTAGGTATTGTTTTTTTTGCTGTTGCTTTTGATCGTTTCTTTTGTGTTTTTGCACTCCTCCTAGCAGCGGCAGAGCAAGAATGATTAAAGAAAAGAGATCTTTTGGAGCGAAGAGTAATGAGAGACTCTTGCTTGCAGCTCTCTGCTGCTGCCAGACAAATCATTCATCGACAGTTTTTGCCTTTCGAACCTTTCGAAAAGGACTTTTACAGATCTTTGTGAAGATTTGATCTCACTTTTGGCACAGGATTAAAGGAGCAGCGCAATGCGCTCAGATATTTATGGTACTTACCTGTGTTTTAGCATCTATATACTGTAAAAAACATCAATCAAGATGATGTTAGTTTGTTATTTGACTAACCCTGTGAAATTTATCTACTAAAAGAAAGTAGCTTCAATCAACCCTCTCCCAAAACGGACAAATTTATTGACTTTCAGATTCTGGAGTTATGCGAGTGGTTCTTACCAACATAGTGTTGGAGATCACAGGATGATTAATGTGTGTCAAAGGACAATGTCGAATTGCCTGGCAGAGGTCACTAATGTCTCATATTTAAACTCGCCACATATTTTAAGAAAATATATAAAATTCCCACAGCAACTTGAGAGAGAAGCTCTTCTATAGAGGTAATAATTAATTTAAAATTCCCGTGTGGTACGGGCAAAGAATAGTACCCAAGGAACATATATACTGATGTGGCGGGATGTCAAGGTAAATTTTTCTGCCAAAACCAGGTAAAAATACACACACATATGTTGCATGGAAGGGCTTCTAAATAACTATAGATCTTATGCTAAGCATCTCTCAAAATACAAGGCATTAACTTAGGCTAACCGTAGGATAATGCTTGATCTGTGTTTTTTACACAGAATTATCAATAATTCAGTAGATTCTCCATCACTATTAAGTAAGATATCAAATCAAATCAAAATAGTTTATTTGACAGAGTTCATGTCAAGTAGATGTTTTAATAATTTTAGGAGTCCATTGATCTCAACCTGCATGCAGGTGTGCAAATTTTACAAATAACTTACATACCTAGTCTAGATTCTAAATTACATCATGTCAATTTTTATAACCTAAGAATTCTTTAATGGAGTAAAAACAATTATCTAAAAGCCATACCTTTAGTTTACATTTAAAACTTTTTTCGTCTAAACATTTCAAATTATTAGGTAATGCGTTATAAATGATGATGCACATGTTATACACATTATTTTCATATATATATTTCTTGCAAGGAGGTTTATATAACATATATTTATACTGAGATCGGTGATTGCAGTGTTTGTCAAAAAATTCAGGATGTGATCTTACAAATAAGCACAGAGTTTTTATGTATAAGCAGGGTAATGGCAAAATATTATATTTCTTAAAAATAGGTACGCAGCTGTCTGTAATATATGCATTATCTATAGCTCCAACACATCGTTTTTGAACTCTGAAGGCCCTTATGATATCAACAGAATTACCCCATATTAATAATCCGTAAGTAAGCACTGATGAAACATATCCATGGTATGCTGTCAGAGCTGTCTCAGTTGAAGCAGTTTGTCTCAATTTTTTTAAAGCAAATGCGAAACGATCTAGTCGTTGGCAAATTATATCTATATGCTTTTTCCAATTTAGGTGGCTGTCTATATTTACTCCCAAAAATTTAAATGTATCTACTTCTTCTATTTTCACATCATTATAGTTTATTTGCAGTGGAATCGGATTACAATTATATGAATAAAATTGCATCACTTTTGATTTATTAATGTTCACCGTCAAATAATTTAAAAAATAATTTAATATAAAGCACACTGTTCCTAGACCTAATGCAAAGCCTACAAACTATGTTCCCTTTAGAGCTCTTGGATATAGAACAAATCTTGGTGCTTCAGCTCCTATTAACAGAATGATAAAAACTTATAATTCTATGTACAAGCATTTCGGTTTGGATGTATTCAACGATACCTCACCCATGTACAAAAATAAAATTAAAAGATATTTGTATGAGAAACAATAATGTAATATGCTTTTAGGTAATCTGATCTGTTTAAGATAAAATTATACTTTTCGTAAATGATATTTGAATTGAATGTTAATGTAAAATGAAAATTGAATTGACATGCATGATATTTTAGTTCTTTTAGTGATATTATAATTAGGTATGTAAGTTTTAACGGTAAATTGACATGACATGCATGATATTTTAGTTCTTATAATGATATAATAATTATTATGTAATTTTTAACTTCTAGCATGATGTGGCAGCCTTTAAGTGTGATGCATATTCGCTTACACCACCGGTAAATGCACCACAGGTAAATGCACAGATTCAGCACTACACGAGGTAGTAGGGAAAATAGAGTGTGCGATACATCACAAATTATCAACACTAGGCGTTTTAATAGACATTGAAGGAGCCTTTGACAAAACAATGTTCCACAGCATGAGAACGGCACTACACCACCATGGGGTGGGAACAACCCTCAAGAACTGGATATGCAATGTGCTAGAACAATGAGCGATACAGGTAACAGTGAACGACAAAACAAGAGCCGTAGTGGCGAGGGGATGCCCACAAGGAGGTGTATTGTCTCCGCTGCTATGGAATCTTGTAATAGACAGTCTCCTCACACAACTAAATGACAAAGGTTATTTCACAATAGGATATGCCGATGATATTACCATCCTAATCAACGGAAACCATGAGCACACTCTATGCAACCTCATGGGACAGGCACTAGTGTGATAAATATGATCTCTCCGTTAACCCTATCAAAACCGAAATGGTCCTTTTCACAAAGAAAAGGAAACTTTCAACAATGGGAATGCCAACATTTTTCAAAACAAAATTAACTCTTTCAACCGAGGTTAAATACCTTGGAATAATGATAGACAGCAAATTAACTTGGCAAAAACACCTAGACAACACACTGAAAAAAGCCAATGTAAAAGACTCCTAGGTCAGAACTGGGGTCTCTCTCCCAAAATTGCGCACTGGCTATACACAACAGTAATAAGACCAATCACCACATACGGCGCGTGGTATGGTGGCCCAGGACAACTCTAAGAACCGCTCGAGCGGACCTAGAAAAGCTACAGAGACCAGCATGCATCTGCATAACGGGTGCTATGCGCACCACACCAACAGCAGTCCTGCAGGTGATGCTAGACCTGCCACCCCTAGACTTATACATACAACAGGAGGCAACTCTAGCATCACTCAGGCTAGGACTGTCAGGGACACTAAGCGTAGACTCTAGAATTCACCACACAAAAATAAAAGAGAAAGCCCTAAGTCACCAGCCGCTATTAGCCGCACCATGTGACAGGATACCTAAACAAAACACCCTTAACAAAACACCTTTAACAAAACATACAACATAAACTTACAAGAAGAAACACATGACTACTCAGGTATAAATGAACTGCGCATATACACTGATCGGTCAAAAACAAAACTAGGCACAGGTGCAGGTACATATTCACAAGACCTTAATATTGAAATATCAAGCGCCCTATGACAATTTCACACAGTATACCAAGCTGAATGTGTCGGCATTATACAAGCTGCACAAGCAACAACAGCGAGGAACATAACTAACACAAGCATTCGTATAGTCTCGAACTTTAGAACTTACCCGTGGGTGTCGTAGGAGGCGACTAAGGGTTAAAAACTCGGGGATGGGCAGCAGCATCCTCCTGTGTATAATACCATGTTACTTACTGCTGTCACCTACAACTGCGGTCCATGGTGCCAGCCATAACGCTGACAAGTGAGGTTACTGGTACTTCCCCTCCATGTTTTTCCAGCAAAAGCTAGAATTCTGGAGGGAGCTCCCTGTCCTGTAGTGGACGTTTCATGGGATGTTATGATGATGAATAATTAATTTAGATATTATATACACTTTCAACCTAAATGCCCTTAACAGTTGATTTTTTTTAGATTCTCTTTAGAACTTACCCGTGGGTGTCGTAGGAGACGACTAAGGGTTAAAAACTCGAGGATGGGCAGCAGCATCCTCCTGTGTATCACACCATGTTACTTACTGCGGTCACCTACAACTGCGGTCCATGGTGCCAGCCATAACACTGACAAGCGAGGTTACTGGTACTTCCCCTCCATGTTTTTCCAGCAAAAGCTAGAATTCTGGAGGGAGCTCCCTGTCCTGTAGTGTACGTTTCATGGGATGTCATGATGATGAATAATTAATTTAGATATTATATACACTTTCACTTTCTTGCCCCGTGTGGTACCGGCAAAGAATAGTACCAACCCATACATACCCGTGGGTGTCGTAAGAGGCGACTAAGGGTTAACTGGAGGATGGCCAGCAGCATCCTCCTTTATATCTTACATCTTACTTACTGCGGTCACCTACAACCGCGGTCCATGGTGCCAGCCGTAACGCTAACAAGCGAGGTGACTATGGTACTTCCCCTCTACATTTTTCCAGCAAAAGCTAGAATTCTGGAGGGAGCTCCCTGTCCTGTAGTGGAAGTTTTCATGGGATGTTATGATTGATGATGATACACTTTCAACCTAAATGCCCTTAACAGTTGATTTTTTTTAGATTCATTGAAAAGTTCAGTTTCCACGAGTACTGGGCTAAAAACCTAAGACAAATGCTCCAATCACTTGCTCAAGAAAGTTAAAAAGTTGCATTGGAGATGAAATAAAAACAAAACTCATGACTTACCATATAGAAACTCCTCCCTGCCTAAAACTAGCTTAGGGCAAGGAGGTATTCATAGCCCGGATGCCTGGACATATAGAAATAAGGGAAAAGAGACATATGGAAATATGCTGATAAATTGGCTAGGTTGGGAGTGGATGAAGTCTTGATAGGCCCAGAACCCCGCCTACCCATCCCTAGCAAGATAATTAAAGGGGTTTTCAAGAGAATAATTATAACAGAGGCCGACAATCCAAACTCTTTATAAAAGAGTATGATAAGACAAAGATCAGACATTTATTACAGTTTCCGAAAGCAGATATAACTAAGATAGTAGGTGTAATAATAACAGGACACTTTATCCTGAATAGACACCTAACTTTAATGAAGATGAAGGAAGATCCAGCCTGTCCAGCCTGGAGTGAGGAGAAGATGAAACTAGCTTCCACTTCATCGATAACTATTTTATCAAATAAATATTCATAATGATGTTTAGATAATAGCCATGGTCATATGCCATGCCACATTCCCTAACTAAATGAAGTTATTAAGTTTATGCCACTTTTCGCCAGTTGCTCAAAGCATCTTTAAAATTAAAGCTCCTTTAAGTCTATTGCTGACTCTTTCTGTTTTGCTGACAAAGAAAGTGACAGTAATAGATTTAAATCAGCTTTAACTCTAAAGACGCTTTGTGCAACTGGCTGTTTGCCCTAAAGCTTCTTTGAGGGAAGGTGGCATGGCATTACCCGACTACGGCAAAAAAAGGGTGAATTGTAACTCCGTTCAAAGAAGCTCAACAAGCGATCGAAACCATTGTCGGTCTGACAAGGGCCCAATCCGCAAATCAGATATATAGATATATTTTAAGTTCAAAAACTCAACAAGTAGGTACTGCAAAATGTTGTTTTAAAAAGTATGAAACAAGAAAAATTGTCAACTCAAATTATTATGTACAAACTATTATATTAAATAAATATTCATAGTGATGTCAGATAATAGCCGTGGTCATATTATGCCACCAACCCTAAAAGCGAGCAAAGGCTTTAGGGAAAAGTGACAACAATATAACCACGGCTATTATATGAATATCACTATCAATATTTATTAAATACCATAGTTTATACATAACAATTTTAGTGACAATATTTTCTTGTTTCATACAATTTAGAGCAAGATTTGCCAGCTGTAGTCGGGTTCTAGATTTTTAACTATTTTTAGGGTTCCGATACCAAAATGGTAAAAAAAAGGAACCCTTACGGTGCCGCTCTGTCTGTCTGTCTGTCCGTCTGTCTGTCACACCTCTATATCTCAGCAACCACTTATGCTATCAACCTGAAATTTGGAATAGTTTTAGAATATAGTTGCCCAACTTAATTGCACAAGAAAAATTTTTTAAAAAAGTATGATTATTAATATAAAGGGGGCCAAATTTCAAATTGTCGCTACTAGGTCGAGTGGGGTATCATATGAAAGGGCTTTACTTGTACATTTTAAAATATATTTTTGTATTTTTTTAAATTTCTTAGTTTTAAAGTTATGATGAAAAATGTCAAGAAAAATACCATTCCCCCCTTATCTCCGAAGTTTGAGTAAGGAAAAATCTGAATTAATTACAGTTGACAGAAGTTTATATAAACTTTACAGCAAAAATAAAACGATCTTTCTAAGTTGCACAGTTTTTCAGAAATCTGCAAAAAACCTTTACAAACAAATTTAGTTTTGCGGTCCTGAAAATGGACTTTATTGCTTCCAAAAATACTATAGGTATATCGGAACCCTCGGCGCGCGAGTCCGACTCGCACTTGTTTTTTTATTTGCCATACTATTTTTAAAGTAGGTAAAGTTATGTTTAAAACCATTACATCTTTATTGACCTACTATTTAGTTAGATATCACTTTATTGCTCACATAATAACAAAAAAAAACCGGTCAAGTGCGAGTCAGACTCGCGCGCCGAGGTTTCCGATAGATCTTTAGTATTTTTGGAAGCAATAAAGTCCATTTTTAGGACCGCAAAACTAAATTTGTTTGTAAAGGTTTTTTGCAGATTTCTAAAAACCTGTGCAACCTAGAAATATTTTTTTTTATTTTTTCTGTAATATTTAAACAAATTTCTATCGACAGTAATTAATTCAGATTTTTCCTACCGCAAACTTCGGAGAAAGGGGGGGGGGGGGGGGGGAATGGTATTTTCTTTGACATTTTTCATCATATTTTGAAAACTAAGTCTTAAAAAAAACCAGCCAAGTGCGAGTCGGACTCGCGCACTGAGGGTTCCGTACCACCACATAATCATAATTGTATTAGTTGAAATTTCAGTAAGTTAATGTGCTAGATTTTTTGAGTCTGACACGCGCTTGACCAAATTTTATTATTTATTGTTATTTTATAGCTTATGCACTATAAACATACCAATTTTCAAGTTTGTAAGTGTTCCCGTTTTTAAATAAAACTAAAACAAAAATCGCCTCAGCGACCATCCAACTTGACCCCTCTCTTATATGAATGTTCTTTAAACGGGAGCTCACCACAATTGGTTACCATTAGTTGTGAGAAAAGTTGTAATATTTAATGATTTCAGACTTTTCCCATTATTTGTACTGTGAGACCTAGCTTCTTGCCAAATTTCATAATTTTAGGTCAACGGGAAGTACCCTGTAGGTTTTGCATTTTTGAATAAATGTATGGAGATGAGGACATAAAATGCCATATCTTTTGATTGCGTCGTTACAAAAAATTGAAATTTTTAGACCTTGTGTGGTTCATGGATCCTAATATATGGTATTAATTTCAACCTGATACCTTTACCAGTTCGTGAGATAAAGGGTCTTGACAGACAGACAGACAGACGGACAACAAAGTGATCTTATAAGGGTTTCGTTTTTTTCTTTTGAGGTACGGAACCCTAAAAAAGTACAAAAATATATTTTAGAATGTGCAAGTAAAGCCCTTTTATACGACACCCCACTCAACCTAATAGCAATAATTTGAATTTTGCCTTGGGTAATTCAATAGTCATATTTTTTTAATATTCTTTCATGTGCAATTTCGTTGGGCAACCATATTCTAAAACTATTTCAAATTTCAAGTCAATAGGCCCGTCCACACCAAGCGGCAGCCGCGCCCGAGGCCCGCCGCGCGGTGTCGGTAAAACGGTTTGCTCAAAGGTGCCTCAGTCGTTTGCCGCGCTCGGTGTAGACGCGTCGTTTGAAGGTGCCGCAAAAAATGGACAAAGATCAGTGTCGACGTTTGATAAGTTTGTATATGCCGCAAATAATTGGCTGGCCGCCCGTGGTCGCCCGACCGGTCGGCTGGTGGTCAAGTGGACAGCTGCTGGTCAAGTGATCGGATGGTGGTCAAGTGGTTGGCTGGTGGTCAAATGGTCGTCTAGTGGTCAGCTAGTAGTCAAATGGTCAACTATTGGTCAAGTGGTCGTCTAGTGGTCAAGTGGTCTTCTAGTGATCAAGTGGTCGGCTAGTGGTCAAATGGTCGACTAATAGTCAAGTGGTGGTCAAGTGGTCTTCTAGTGATCAAGTGGTCGGCTAGTGGTCAAATGGTCGGCTAGTGGTCAAATGGTCGGCTAGTGGTCTGCTAATGGTCAAGTGGTCGGCTGCCAGCTCGGCTTTCTTGTTTATATTGGTGTGTAGCACAATAAACGGACATACAGCGACCTTCGTGTGCAGTACAACAACGCATTCAGGATTCTGATGGGGCTGGAGTGGCGCTGCAGTGCGTCGGCAATGTTCGCGGAGGCGCACACGGATGACTTCTACGCCATCATGAGAAAACGTTGCGCCTCTCTCATGCACCGGCTCTGCACCAGCACCAACAGTCTCCTGAAGGTGTTTGTGTACCGCTGGGACTCTCCAATGTTGCAACATTAGGACCAGCTACATAGGCTAAGAAATAAATAATAATTTTTAGTTTTAACTAACAATAGTGTATAAGTGTTTTGTATTACTAACATACTATGGACGTTGTCTGAAATAAAAATTTTGAATTTGAATAAAAGCAAAAGCTGCCACGGCCGTGCGCATGTACGGCGCCATCTTTTCCGTTTGATTGCTCGAGCTTGCTCGGGCTGCTTTAGCGAGGCAGACTAGTTGCGTGGAATTTTACGACCCCGCATGCCGCGGCAGGGCGACTGCCGTGGCGGGCCTCGGGCGCGGCTGCTCGCTTGGTGTGGACGGGCCTAATTGAAGGTGCCGCAAAAAATTGATAAAGATCAGTGTCGACGTTTGTATGCCGCAAGTAATTGGCTTTGGGCGCCGGCCGCCCGTGGTCGCCCGACCGGTCGGCTGGTTGTCAAGTGGTCGGCTGCTGGTCAAGTGATCGGATGGTGGTCAAGTAGTCGGTTAGTGGTAAAGTGGTCGACTTATGGTCGAGTGGTTGGCTGGTGGTCAATTGGTCGGCTTTCTTGTTTATATTCGTGTGTAGCACAATAAAAGCAAAAGCTGCCACGGCCGTGCGCATGTACGGCGCCATCTTTTCCGTTTGATGGCTCGGGCTGCTTTAGCGAGGCTATAGATGTAAGGCCGGTTTAAAACCAATTAAACCAATCCGTTTAAAACGAAAAAAACCGTTTAAAAACGAAATAAACAATTTTTTTCGGTTTAAAACGGTGTTGATGGATGTCTATGTTTTTCTTTATAATAACTACATTTTCTGGATATTACCGAAGTAGGGATATAACGGAGTACCTACCTATCAACTGTGTAAAGATTTTTTATAAGTGTTATATTCTGATATTGATATACTTAGCGGGTTTGGTCCGTCCGACCAAGAAGCGCAACACACAAGTAATAAAAACTCGTGTGTTGGTAAATAAATATGTTTTTCATTGATTTCAAACGATGTAAATAATCAATTTCATTCGGTTAAAAGTAAAACGGACGGCATTATGTTAATGATGTCTTCAAATCTAGTATGTGTAATATAATAAATAAGTATTGTGTGTTATACCGTATACCTACATACTTAAGTTTTCGTTTTGGTAGTAGGTAGGTATTTTAAAACTAATTAAACGAAACATGACGTCAAGTGACCAAAACTTCCCCATAACTGTTACGTGTATCCGAACGTATATAAAATTAAGATCTAAGTGTTGCCACATGTATAAAATTTCAAGACTAACTTCGATATTTTCATGGTTGCAAATGGCCTCGAGGGAGAACAAGATCCACGTAAGGTAGCCATTTTGCTTCATACCATTGGTCCCGATGCTCTTCAAATATTTCATTCCTTTGACGTCGAGATGTCTAGCATCACATTTAAGGACTTGTTAACCAAGTTTGAGAACTATTTTGCGCCGCGTGTCAACATCTCAATGGAGAGACACAAGCTGTTTAATCGAAAACAAGCCGCAGGGGAAGAAATCGAGTCGTACGCCACAGATCTCAAGAATTTAAGCATACAATGCAACTTCGAAAGTCTTGCTGACAGTTTGCTAAAAGATATCTTTTCCTGGAACCTAAATTCTTCATGCGCGTACATAAGAGAACGCATTTTGTTAGACAAACCAGCAACATTCGAAGAAGCTGTCAGTCGCCAAAACATTAAGAAATACGAAGCAGGAAGCACAAGCCCTAGCATCTAATGAAATCATCGCCGCCACTGTCAGTAGTCGTCCATCGTCACGTCAGAGTCATCAAGCCAACAACGGTAATCAACGTCAACGTAGTCAAACTCGTCAAGACAATACAATTCGTCCAGGTAGTCACAGTCGTCAAGAGAGTCACCACCGTCCAAGAAGTCAAGATCGTCAATCCAGTCAACAAGCGTCATACAAGTCTAATATATGCTCAAAATGTGGTCAAGTTCACCGTCTACGCTGTCCAGCCTTAGGAGTCACCTGCAGGAATTGCAACAAGCTGAACCATTTTGCCAAGTGCTGCCGCTACAAGCAAGTAAGAATAGTAGAAGAAGAACAAACTGTTATAGCTAACGAGGCAGATACCTTCTATTTCAATTGTCTTTTTATTGATGCAGCTACTCTTAAAGATTCTTACCAAGCCAGTCTGTCTATAAACAATAAGAACATTGATTTTCTTCTTGATACAGGTGCCGACGCTGACATTTTGTCATTTAACTGTTATAAATCACTTAATCTGCCCCTGTCCAACATAAAGAAAAGCTCTTATAAGCTTTCAACACTAAGTGGTGAAGTCTTACCTACAGTAGGTTATTGCAGTCTATCAGTCAAACATAATAATAAAGTTTACAATGTCAATTTTCATATTGTGGATTTGCCTTGCAAGAATATAATAGGTCGCAACAGTTGTGAGGTCCTTAAATTGATTAAAAGAGTTCACAATGTTCAATTTAGTCAATCTACGGACACTCTGCTGGTTGAATATAAAGATCTTTTTACCGGAATAGGTTGTCTTAAAGATTATGAATGCCACTTGTCAATGAAACCAGATGCCACTCCTTCAGTCGATGCTTGCCGCAGAATCCCATTTAGTCTCTTGGAACAATTAAAGGAAGAGTTATCTTTGTTAGAAAAAGATCAAATTATTATCAAAGTCAATGAACCTACTGACTGGGTTAGTTCAATTGTAATCACTTCCAAGAAAAATGGCAAACTCCGCCTGTGCATTGATCCAAGAAAACTAAACAAGGCTATAATGCGTCCACACTATCAATTTCCTACTATAGACGAGATAAAGTACAGCCTTTCTGGTTCCCAGTACTTTACAACTCTTGATGCAAATAAAGGATTCTATATGTTAAAGTTAGATGAACCGTCTTCAAAACTCTGTACTTTCATCACACCTCAAGGTAGGTATAGATTCCTCAGACTTCCCTTTGGCATAAATGCTGCCCCAGAACTGTTTCATTCTATAATGACACAAAAATTCTCTGATATCCCAGGCGTCAAGATCATGATGGATGATTTTCTCATATATGGTCAGACAAGAGAAGAACATGATTTTAGACTAAAACAAGTCTTAGAGAGAGCTAGGCAGTTAGGGATAAAATTCAATAAAGAAAAATCGAACATATGTCAGACAGAAGTCAAATATTTGGGCCACATCTTCACTCAAGATGGTGTGCGAGTAGATGATACTAAAGTCAAAGCTATTTGTGATATGCCTTGCCCCCAAAACGTAGCAGAACTACAAAGGTTCTTGGGTATGGTGACATACCTTGGTTCCTATATAGAAAATTTGTCAGAGAAAACCTCAAATCTAAGAAAACTTTTGTCTAAAGAAAATGAATGGTGTTGGCAGGACATCCATACTTCTGAATTTAATTTATTAAAAGAATGTATCACCAAAGCCCCTATTCTGACATACTATGACCCTAATAAAACAATCACTTTGTCAGTGGATTCCTCCAAGGATGCCATGGGTGCGGTTATCTGTCATGACAATCACCCGATTGCATATGCTTCAGCTTCATTAAGCCCATGTCAACAGTCATATTCCCAAATTGAAAAGGAGCTATTAGCTATCCTATTTGGTTGTACGAAGTTCCATCAATATGTGTATGGTCGTCACATACTAGTCGAAACAGACCACAAACCCATAGTCTCGCTTACTAACAAGCCAATTTACAATATTCCTCCCCGTCTACAACGAATAATGTTGAGATTACAACCATATGACCTGAATGTAACGTATAAACCTGGCAAATACTTATATGTCGCTGATACTCTGTCTAGAGCAGCCTTACCTGAACAGTCATTACTTGATCTAGATTCTGACCTAGATTTACATGTCAACTTAGTCCTCAAGTCACTGTCAATCAGTCCTCAGAGACTAAAAGATATCCAAGAACAGACCTCCAAAGACCAGGAATTGTCACTATTAATTAAATATTGCACATCAGGTTGGCCAGAACATAAAAAATCAGTTCCAGACATTATTAGACCATATTTCCCTTTGAAAACTGACTTACATACAATTAATGGCATTGTTTTTAAAAATAACAGTGTTATTATACCCTTAGTAATGAGAAATGACTTATTAAAACAGATTCATGCTGGTCATCAAGGAATCAACAGTTGTCAAAGATTAGCTAAAAACCATGTATATTGGCCTAACATGTATTCTGATATAGAAAAATATGTCAATAATTGTCATATCTGCCTCACTAACAGACGCAGTAATTCTAAAGAGCCCCTACAGCCTCATGAAGTCAAACCAATTCCTTGGTACAAGGTTGGTGTTGATCTATTTGATCTCAATTCAGATAAATATGTCATAGTCGTTGACTATTTTTCCAAATATTTTGAACTCACCAAGCTGATAGGTGGTTCCAATAGTAAGATTGTTATAAGTCAACTAAAATCTATATTTTCCAGACATGGAATTCCCAACATTTTAATGTCCGACAATGGTCCCCCATTCAACTCCAAAGAGTTTCAAGATTTTGCCTCAGATTGGCAAATACAACATATAACTTCAAGCCCCTATTTAGCACGGTCCAACGGACTCGTAGAAAGAACTATTGGCACTGTAAAAAACATTTTAAAAAAATGTTTTGCTGATAATTCTGACCCTTATCTAGCATTATTGCAGTACAGAAATACCCCTAAAGATTGCATGTATTCTCCTGCACAATTACTCATGTCTAGGTCTCTTAGGTCCACACTCCCAGTCCTAGAACAATCTTTGAAGCCTAGAGTACCTAACTACAGGTTGCTTAAAGATAAGATACAAAAACAAAATAACCAATCACAGATTTATTATGATAAACATACAAAGCCTTTGTCTTCACTAAGCATTAGTGATAAAATATACTTTAAAAAAACACCCCAATAGTGTTTGGATTCCCGGTACAGTTTCAGCCTTTGGTCCACAACCTAGGTCTTACATCATTTCCTCTCCAGAAGGTACTTTCCGCCGCAACCGCCAACATATCCTGAAACCAAAATATTCTCCATTACAGTCTAGTTCATTCTGTCCCTTATCACCTCCCAAATCCAACAGTCATCCTGTTTTTCAGCCTGACGCTGATCCTCCTCAACGTTCCTCGCAGACTTCCAGTCCTAAGCTGTCCTCGCCTTCGTCATATCACTCCCCTCGTCCAGTCACTCCCGTCCAAAACCCTGAAATAATACCAAGCACTGAACCAACTCCAAACGTTCACGTAAACCAACCCAACGTTACTTATTCATCTTTTGGTAGAGCTATTATTAAGCCTCGTAGATTTTGGTAAATCATAAGTTTTACTTTGTTTTTATTTCGATTGTTTTTGTCATGTAATTTATTAGATTTGTCATAACCTCAAAATTGTATTTTTGTTCACAGATTATTGTAATGTCAAAGTCAAATTGAAGTTTAGCAAATGTCAATGTTACGTCACTTTTAGGGATGTTCGTTTCATATCATAGATAATAAGTTTGAATTGAAAAAAAAAAAAAAAAAAAATGTACTTACGTTCCGTTTCATGATTTGTCTTTGTAAAAGAAACTTTCTTTTTTAACAGGGAAGATGTTACGTGTATCCGAACGTATATAAAATTAAGATCTAAGTGTTGCCACATGTATAAAATTTGTACTATGTATTTCCTTCTTGTCATGGCCGCCTGCCCAACAATAAATGCTCTGAATCAAAAGCGTCTTTATTAATTTAAATATATACGCCCGCACAAGTTACAACAATAACGACGTGTAAAACACAGTTCTTTTATTTTTGTAGGCGAGTTTTCAACCGTTTAAAACGGTTTTTTTGAGGTTTAAAACCGCAACATTTTGTTTAAAACGTTCTAAATTCGTTGTTTTACATCTATAAGCGAGGCAGACTAGTTGCGTGGAATTTGACGACCCCGCACGCCGTGGGCGCGGCAGGGCGACTGCCGCGCGCGGCGGGCCTCGGGCGCGGCTGCTCGCTTGGTGTGGACGGGCCTAATAGCATGAGTGGTTGCCGAGATATACATGTATGACAGACAAAGTCGCGCCATAAGGGTTCCTTTTTTTACCATTTAGGTATCGGAACCCTAAAAACAAATGTACATGGAGAACTTAAACCTAATGTGGGCAAAGGCGGCCTATTGTTTATTTATTGTTATTTATAAAATTATTTAAGGTAAATTGTGGACTTTACCTTAAACAATTTTATAAAATATTCTTATAGTAGTATAAGAATATTTTTTTAAAAGAAAACAATGTTCAAAATTTGTATTTTTTTAATAGAAAATAAACATATACCTACTATAACTTTGTTTTAATCACAGCCGGTTCTTGTTAATAAAACACCGTAGCCTAAATTAAGTTTTTGTATAATCACAGTATTTACTGGCTTTTACAATCATCGTCAGATAATATCATATTGTTATGAGCTAGCGGTTCGGGATTGGAGTGAAACACCAAAGTAAGTTTTTCCGTTTATAGGCTAGATAAGATAAGGACTTAGTACCTGGGCGACCGAGCTTTGCTCTACAATAACTGCCTCAACATTAAAATATCATCAGGTGAGCAAGCTATGCTACTCGCCAACAGATGGCGCTGTAAGGTTCTGTCTAAAACGCGAAATTTACAAAATGCTCAAAAACACGAGGAAAACGAATTTTCTCAGACATAAGACCTAGCTAGATCGATTTTTTGCCCCCAAAAACCCCCGAATGATAATTTCATTGAAATCGTAAGAGCCGTTTTCGAGAAACCGATTACAAATATATATATACAAATATTGCTTGCTTAATAGTTAGGACTTATATACAACCCGAGCTTCTTGTTCACACCTCACCAAGTTCGCCCTCTGAGCCTCTTCGTACGGACTCCCCTCCGTGCACTCTTCCACAGAGTTTTCTCGCTCTGGGACCTCTTCAACGGAGTCTTCCCTCCGGGACCTCTTGTAAGGGGTCTTCCCTCCAGGACCTCTTCCCTCTGTACTGTACTACCTCCGGCACCTCTTTCAGAGTCTTCCCTCTGTACCCTCTTGAGTTCCCTCTGAGGCTTCCTCTTCCTTAGGACTTTTCCTTGTTCTTCTTTTCTCTTTTTAGTTTGCTTTCCACTGAACTGCGGAGTAGCCATCATCATTGGTATCTTCTCAGGCGCCCACAGTCCTAACTGTTTGACGAGGAGTAGTGGGCATGGGCTGCCTAGTGGCCGCAGGGTGCGGCGGGGGAGGGGAGGGGCCTCAACGGCTTAGCCGCTCGGTGGCCCGGCTTATATATATACCCATGCTACTTGTTTCCGAACATTCTGGACTCATTTTTTTATTTAGGTTTTTGTTAGATATTTCTAGTAATTAGCTCTCTTTCTTTTCTTTCTAGAATGTTCTGAACAAAAAACAAATGATAAAACAGCTATATGGGTGGGTGGGATTCGAACCGGCAACCATTGGCTTGTAAGCCCAACGCCCTAACCACTGGACCATGGGGCTATTAACGATGAAATTTTGATAGTTCTTTTTGAAAGCTGGCAACCTGACGTCATGCTCGTGTCACTATGTAGGTTGTAAGGTTGATGACTGACAAACCCTGTTGACAGAATTGTTAAGCTGTTAAGGCCTGTGACTTCTTCAGAAAATAGGACCAATGGCTTATGTGCCTTCTGAAGCACGAAATCATTTTACTTTTCGCACCCACTGGGAGGTGACTAGAGGTTGCAATGGGGGTCACCACTATTAGCTATGCCACTCCAAACAAAATTAGTATGTCTCCATATTATAC
The DNA here is from genome assembly GCA_947532105.1 of Athrips mouffetella. Taxonomy (NCBI): domain Eukaryota; kingdom Metazoa; phylum Arthropoda; class Insecta; order Lepidoptera; family Gelechiidae; genus Athrips; species Athrips mouffetella. The sequence goes on along the minus strand of OX383960.1, from coordinate 7,665,722 downwards.
ATAAGCATTACATCCATCTGCTGCTCTCTTGAAACCGCTCGGGGAGCTAGCATCCTGAAATGTTGTACAAAATGTTAAATGCATATCTTTTTTTAAACAAGAATGGCAGACTAGACTACCGAAATGCAGACAAAAAGTAATTCACAAAATATTTGGATTTCAGTCGAAAGGAAAGTGCATGATTAAACTAAAACATTTCTGTAATTGAGAATCACTACAAACTAGACATAGCCTATGTATCTGCAGAGGAAATTACAAGAGAAACAGAAAATTTGTAACTAACCTTGACTTCCACTTTCTTCTTTCTTTTTGTCGTTTAATAATTTGTGACTGCTGCTGAGCGAATATTAGGGGTAGGTAAGGGCTTTTCACACACAATATGAAAGAAACATCGTCAAAAGCGCCAGATAGAAAATTTTATAACCTAGGGTGGAAAAAATAACCTAAAAGAAGACTGAAAAGTCGTGCGTTTAGTTGCTCGCTTTTTGTTCAATACTTTTTATTTTTTTGAGCTAAAAATCAAATAAAAAATAATTATTTCACTCAATTAATCCCTTTCAAGCCAAAATACTGTATAAAAAGTAACATTCTTCTAATCAAAGATTTGTAAATTGCTTCCGAAATATTTTCATGGTGAAGAAATATAACGCATATATTTAGTTCACTTTAATCATTCATGAACCCCATCAATCGTATTCAACCAAACTGATAGTTACATGCTACCGTTTTGTTCAACACGATTACGACTCAATGGGAATCATGATACCGATTCAAATCGTTAACGATTGAGTTTCAATTCTAGCGCTGCTGATCGGACAGCTCTGAGTTTATCTCCAGACCACGATTTTTTCCAATAGCGTTGCGGATTGACCCAAACGACAATTTTGCTGTTGGGCAAAATCGTGGTACGGAGCTAAATTCAGAGCAGTCCGATCCGAGTAAAAAACTATACTATATCCATTACAACCTCAGAGTAAAAAACTATAGAGGCCGCCATATACATATTCTGTATGAGCTAGTGAAGTGTAAAGCGTCGCACTGTCGCCCATGCTAGTCGGTCAAAAAACTGAGTTAAGTTTGACAAAAATTTAGATATCTTTAAAAATCTAATGGTTTAGTATAAACTTTGTTGGTGAAAGTGATAATATATAGTTTTTTACTTGCGAATTGATCATTAATACTAAGAACGGAAGCGTAATAATCCGTAATAGCCGTTTTATGCGTAATTTTTAACACCGTTTTTTTCCTAAATGGTAAGTGTTTTCACCAGAAAAACTGTGGTAGTAGCATTTATTAGTCCCATGTCATGTTTTTAGGATTTGAAAAACATCCATACATTTTAGTATGGAGGTCCCTCGCAAGAGCTGCTACTTAAACCTCCTTGGTCAGTACTGTATACCATGATAGCGTACTCTTAAAGTACTAATAGACGATCGGATCGGACTGCTCTGAATTTAGCTCCGTACCACGATTTTGCCCAATAGCAAAATTGTCGTTTGGTTCAATCCGCAACGCTATTGGACAAAATCGTGGTCCGGAGCTAAATTCAGAGCAGTCCGATCCGATCGTCTGTTAGTACTCTTAACAATTTGGTGTCCGTCTTCCCAGCAAGCCCGTGCGAGATATAGCCAAGTGGCATACACCAAAATTTAGTGGAAATTGGTTCATTCCATCAGTAAAGTGTCAGATTCAGTGCATCAAATCTGACGACACTACGAGCTGAAAACTTTGGGTGGCTGTAGAGACGTCTCGTCAGCCAGCCCATTCTATGCAGGGAAAACTACGAAGATTACATAAAAGCAAAATAGTTCCACATTTACTGCATGTCTAGTGCAATTGATTGTAAAAAAGCCGAATCGAAAATGTCCATAGTGTAGGAGCACTTCATCAATAATTATGGGTGGCTGGAGAGACGTTTTCCCAGCCAGCCCATGTGATATCTCGGAACATATAGTAGGTAGGAAGATAAAACAAAGCTTAATATTTGCTACCTACTCGGAACAGTAGGTAGCAAATATTTCAAAATCCTAGCTCCACTAACTTTTGAGATATTTGTATTTTTTCATGGGCTTGCTGGGGAGACGTCTCGCCAGCAAGCCCATGCTGTAACTCAAAAAGTACTGCACGTAGAATGCTGAGCGATATACCAATAGAGAGTGCATATTTGATGCAATAAGCACCAAGAAAAGTGAGTCCCTAGGTCTTACGGTTTCGGTGCTAGAAACAAATATCATTTTCCCGCCGAAAATTTTGAATGCATGATGTGAAGTGCGACGTTGCCGTTCTGTGCAACTCAACATGTTGCTGTTACAGCATTCAAAAATCAATCTTGTATCCTTATAGTTAAAAGGTACTGTAGACGCACGTGTAGATTATTTGTAATTTGAGAATAGTTCGGGAGACGGTGTACTTAGTAAAAGACTGATTGGTTATCAAGAAGTTTTTATTTATTTGTGGACGACATGTTAAGAACGAAAGAGATAATATGTATTTTAGCTCACGTGAAGACTAACTGGTGCCTCAATCTCTTTTTAGCAACCGTGACAACTGTATTCTAGGAGGAGATGTAGGTTTAATGGTCTCAGTAACAAACTAAATTTTTTAAAGTATTCTTAAATTGTCCTGTATTTAATAAGTTAAGAAAACTGATTTATTAAATAAATACGTGAGCCAAAATACATATTATGTCTTTTGTTCTTCACATGTTGTCCACAAATAAATAAAAACTTCTTGTTAACCAATCAGCCTTTTACTAAGTACACCGTCTCCCGAACTATTCTCAAATTACAAATAACCAACACGTGCGTCTACAGGACCTCTTAACTATAAGGACACAAGATTGATTTTTGAATGCTCTAACAGCAACATGTAGAATTGCACAGAACGGCAACGTTGCACTTCACATCATGCATTCCAAATTTTCAGCGGGAAAATGATTTTTGTTTCTAGCATCGAAACCATAAGACCTAGGGACTCACTTTTCTTGGTGCTTATTGCATCAAATATGCACTCTCTATTGGTATATCGTTCAGCATTCTACGTGCAGTACTTTTTGAGTTACAGCATGGGCTTGCTGGCGAGACGTCTCCCCAGCAAGCCCATGAAAAAATACAAATATCTCAAAAGTTAGTGGAGCTAGGATTTTGAAATATTTGCTTCCTACTCTTCCGAGTAGGTAGTAAATATTAAGCTTTGTTTCATCTTCCTACCTACTATATGTTCCGAGATATCACATGGGCTGGCTGGGAAAACGTCTCTCCAGCCACCCATAATTATTGATGAAGTGCTCCTACCATATGTACATTTTCGATTCGGCTTTTTTACAATCAATTGCACTAGACATGCAGTAAATGTGGAACTATTTTGCTTTTATGTAATCTTCGTAGTTTTCCCTGCATAGAATGGGCTGGCTGACGAGACGTCTCTACAGCTACCCAAAGTTTTCACCTCGTAGTGTCATCAGTTTTGATGCACTGAATCTGACACTTTACTGATGGAATGAACCAATTTCCACTAAATTTTGGTGTATGCCACTTGGCCATATCTCGCACGGGTTGCTGGGGAGACGGACACAACAATTTGTACAGAGGCAAAACGAGCAGAGCAAGACATCATAGTCGATGTACTTCGTCCCTTTCTAATTATTGCCATACTAATGAAGTTTGCACATTTTCCGTGCAAAAAGTTAAGTTTTATATCCACAAATTTTTATTTATACGTATTTTTTAATTCTGATTTGAATAATTTTCAACGTGCAAAGTATAAACTTCTCTCAGATTTCATTAAATATTGATAAATGCAGAAAATCATTTTCTTTTGATTGATCTGGATTAAAAACTCTTTGGTAAAATGATTTTTAACAAAGATTTTGCATGTGTTGATGTTGTCATTTCTTTCTTTCTTTCTTTCATCTTACGTCCTACTCTGCTCGCATAATTTTCGGAAGAGCGCAATCTGGTTAAAAGTGCCACGCGTGAAGTAATAAATCTATGGTATACGCTTTTAGCAGCGTTTGTACAATTTGGAACACACCGCTGCTGTCAGGCTGTGCGTTCCATATTGCACTAACAGACTGCTTTAGAGCACTGTGAGCGCGCTTAAGTCGGTCCAAATTGACCAAAAGCGTGCTCTAAAGCACTCGCTCGTTCACCGCCTTACGTCATTGATGACGTCATCGTTTCTGCTATCAGTGCTTTAGTCAAATAGGTGGAGCAGTGAAAGCGCTAATGTCAAAATCGATTTGACACATAAAATCCCACACTTTTGCAGCCAGCTGATGTCTTTTAAGTTTTGATTTTAATGAGTTTGTCTCTAATGGAAATGAGAGTGGATTTGGCGCACATTTTTCTGCGATTAGCTTAGGCTTTGTTAAAGAAAATAAAAACGAAACTGACATTTTGACAGATGAACACGTGAGCGCGCTTAAATCCATTCCAAATTGACTAGAGCCATTAAAGCAGTGATAGCTTTGTGAGCGTGCAAAATCAATTTGGACCGTCCGTCAGTACTGTATACGCTTTTAGCAGCGTTTGTACAATTTGGAACACAGCCAGGGTAATTCTTACCCGATTTGGAACGGACTCTTACTCTGACAGCAGGATAGCGTCATCTGACGTCCTTATGTGTGGTCGAGACAGACTGCTGTCAAAGGTAATTATTACCCGTTTTGGAACCCACCTATTCAATCCATCACAAAAATCGTACAATTTACCCGTGTAATTTGCATAATATTCTTAGAAAATAATGCGATAGTATTGCTAGTTTGTGCCTACCCCTAACGATGTCAGAAGAATACGAAATTGCTCAACTTCCTGAAACCAGCCATTGCTACAACTGCCTATCCGAAAATGAAGAAAAAGATCTTCAGATATACTCTATCCAAAATTTATCTTTAAAAAACATAATAAAAGTAAGTGTTTATGCTTTTCTTCAAGTGGTTCCTTTTAGGGTTCCGTACCTAAATGGTGAAAAACGGGACTCATTGCATTGTATTCTGTAAAGAATCTACATTGAATAAAATTATTATTGTTATTAGATAGGTATAGGACAGGCAGCAATTTTTCAAATTATCCATAAATTATCTGAATCTACCTCTAATGTCTGTTTGCTGTTTGTCAGCGGGGTCTATCTCATGAACCATATTACCTAGACTAGACAGTTAAAATTTTCACAGATCATGTATACCACATAATTTAAAAATAATATAAAATACCATATAAATTTGTTGTTATAGCGGAAACTTCCGTTTCCACAAATTGAAAGCTGGTATCTTTTTGGAAGAAAGGTCAAACCATACCTAGCCTACATGCAAAGTTTCAAGCTGTACAAGTTTCTAGTCTTAACAATGAAAATATTTAAAAAAAATTATGTGCCTAACCATCCATTAGACATATTATTTAAGTTGGGGATACCGCAACCCACACACAGACGAGTGATCGCACCACTTAGATGGATCTAGTTCACTCATTTTGCCAGGAGAAACAGGCATCATGGCCTGCTTTGCTTTGATCCCTAGCCATGAGATGGCCAGTCTATGCGGCGAGTTGCTCATTGGTTTCATCAGGGTGTCCCCACTTTTCCATCCCCCCTATCTACTTTTTGAGATGTATCGAGTGAGGATCCTGAGATTCGAAGCTGCTTGCACACATTTGCTGTGCCTCGCTGGTGTAGGTTAATTTTTTGCATTCAAAACTTTTTTTATGTTTTACTTTTTTTTTATTTAATATTAATTGTCCAACATGCGATCGGTCTTCAGACCATAAGCAGTTAATTTAGATGTTGTGATGGCGTTTTAGGCGGGCCCTTCCAGTGTCAGGCTGCCTTCATATGTAATTAGATATACAATTTTATTTATATGTTGTCCCACGTATGTGTACGTTTCAGACGTCTCGTTTGCAATGGCTTACTTAGACAATGAGCAAGTCTGTTTTGGTGGTGAGTTATTTTGCTCTTATAGGCCTTCGTTATTGTGTTTATTTCCTCTTTTACAGTTGGGATTTTCAAGTAGTTATGGATTTCATCCATTCTCGTGAACCATGGAGCATCCACTATAGCCTTAAGTACTCCATTTTGAAATCTTTGCAGTATCTCAGTATTGGATGTTTTAGCCGTTCCCCAGAGCTGAATGCCATAGGTCCATATAGGTTTTAGGATACTCTTATAAATCAGGACTTTGTTTTCTATGGAGAGTCTAGATTTCCGTCCAATGAGCCAATCTAGTGTTCTGAACCTATGGTTAAGTTCATCACGTTTTTTTTGGATATGAGTTTTCCAGGTCTGCTTGCGATCTAGGTGGAAGCCAAGGTACTTTACTACTTCATTGTGTGGTAGTACATCTTGCCCTAATTTCACAGTCGGGCAATCCTTTTTTCTTAGCGTGAACGTGATGTGGTTCGATTTGGGAGCACTAGCTTTAATACGCCAAGATGTCATCCATTTGTGGACTTTGTCCAGATGTGTTTGGAGTACACTCGAAGCCATATCAGGATCTTCGTTGGATGTAAGCACTGCTGTGTCATCAGCGAATGTGGCTGTCATAACATCGTTTGATTCTGGTACATCAGCTGTGTACAAGAGGTAAAGAGTTGGACCCAATACAGATCCCTGTGGAACTCCTGCCTTTATGTCATAGAAATTTGAAGTGGATTCATTGATCTTGACATAGAAGATGCGATTTTCAATGTAAGATTTTAGTAGTAAATACATGTTGTGTGATAGGAGCTTTTTAAGTTTATACAGCAGGCCATTGTGCCAGACTTTGTCAAAAGCCTGCTGCACATCCAGAAATACTCCTGAGCAGTACTTTTTGGTTTCTAGAGAATCTCTTATATGTTCACACACTCTATGGACTTGCTCGATAGTTCCATGGTTTGTTCGGAAACCAAACTGATGGTCTGGAATGGATCCACATTTTTCTAAATGATCATTCAACCGTGTCTTTATGATTTTCTCGAGAACCTTTGAGAGTACTGGAAGTAGACTTATTGGCCTGTATGATGATGCCAGGTGTTGAGGCTTGCCAGGTTTCAGAACCATGGTTATTTGGGAAACTTTCCATGCGCTTGGGTAATGCGAAGTTCTTAGGATTGCATTGTAGAGTGACGTAATGAAATGTTTTACTAACCTCTATTAATTTTCAGATGGATCGATTGAGTCTGTGCTACATTTGCAAGAAAGTTGCTAAGAATGCAGAGAAGTTCATAAATAATGTGGAAAAAGTCCAGATGATTTTAAAGAGTTATAAAACTGTTAGTACTACTGCTTTCTTATTTTTTGTATGTAAACAGTACTGATTACAAAAAAGTTGAGAAATATAACTCTTGCCATGAGATATAAGTATATAGGGTGGAATTTTTTAACGCCACCTGGAGTAAAAATACTCTGAATACTGGAGATGAAGATTTTACTTAAAGGAAACATTCCTTTATTTTTAAAAAGAAATATCCCCTAACCCCTTTTACATTAAATATCATAAATTAAATGACGATAATGATATACCGTTAGCGCGCGCTTTTGCTAGGTCTGTGGATATATATATCAAACTATGTTCCTTTTCTTTTCAGGGAAACAAGACATTTGAAAACATGAAATTGTCTGTACAACCTTGCTATAATTTGTCAACCTCACAACTAGGCGATATTGAATTGAAAGCCCAGGACCCTCAAGAAAATAATGAAAAAGTTTTTGAATATAAACCTGATTTAAAGAATGATCTTGATTTGGATCTTCATTGCAATTTTATAGGTAAGCAAAATTAATGGAACTGCAAATCCAGTGACTTGAGCTAGGTTATTTTGGGTGTATTGCCCTTGTTTTCATCAGAAAACAAGGATGAGGAGAATGTGTATCAACACATAACAACAATTTTGAAATGAATTTGCAATTCAATTGGGTTCTTTTTACATGTAAGATTCAATTAAACGAGGGGTGAGGGTTAGAAGAACGAGGAGTGATGTTTTCATAAATATGTCCAATATATTTCATTTTAAATCGCCAACATGTGGTACCTTGAGTAAATGAATTTGGGTAAAAGCAGGCTGTGTTCCAAATTGTACAAACGCTGCTAAAAGCGTATACAGTACTGACGGACGGTCCAAATTGATTTTGCACACTCACAAAGCTATCACTGCTTTAATGGCTCTAGTATTATATTACTCTATGGCTCTAGTCAATTTCGAAAGGATTTAAGCGCGCTCACGTGTTCATCTTTCAAAATGTCAGTTATGTTTTATTTTCTTTAACAAGGCTAAGCTAATCCCTCAAAAATGTGGGTCAAATCCACTCTCATTTCCATTAGAGACAAACTCATTAAAATCAAAACTTGAGAAACGTCAGCTGGCTGCAAATGTGTGGGATTTTATATGCGTCAAATCGATTCGATTTTGACATTAGCGCTTTCACTGCTCCACCTATTCGACTAACACTACGGATTGTTTCTTGAAATCAACGCACACATCACATTCACTGAATATAGTCGGTTTATTTCTATATGCGTGCATTCATCGAATATCATCGAATACAGTTTTAAACCAGACTAGAGCGCGCTTATGTCAATGTCACTGAGAAAAATTAAAAGTTTGATTTTGTTTTGCGTTTTAAGAAATTATTGAGAGATAATGACTATTCGATAAGATAATTTAATCTAAAACCCCAAAAAAAGTTGAATAAAATCTCTCGAAAACGAGATTGATGACAAATGTCTTATGAATTTGACGTTTCGCACACGCTGCACTACCTCATTTTCGTATGCAATGATAGCGCGCTAAAGTGACGTCACTGATGACGTCACGTCGCTTAAACGAGTGAATACGAGCAAGTTTTGAACCGACTATTAGCGCGCTAAAACCGCACACAAAGCTCATGAGCAGGTTTTGATCCGTACTGTAAAGCACTGATAGCAGAAACGATGACGTCATCAATGACGGAAGGCAGTGAACGAGCGAGTGCTTTATAGCACGCTTTTGGTCAATTTGGACCGACTTAAGCGCGCTCACAGTGCTCTAAAGCAGTCTGTTAGTAGCAACTCGGCTTAAGGTCGCAAAGGGCCCGAACGTTTCGGATGATGAACCTAGAATCAACTTTTAGTATCACCTTCAAAACCACCGGGACGAAAGCTGTCAAATGCCTGGATCAGGAGGTATGACGTCATAAATTTTTGTATGGGATTTCAATTTTTTTTTGTTTTCCTATCGTGTAGTGTATCAAGTGAAAGGGCTTTAGGAGCTGATTCTGGAAATATACTACATTGTCACATTTGAGCATCTGGTTATCTTAAAATCAAAGAAACATTTTCGAAACACCAAGTTTGAGCTCTTCCAGGGAAAAAACGGCTGAATATATTTTTTTTAAATATACGTCCAATGTCTCACTATATCCTCATTAATAAATTATATAAAAGCAATTTTGAAAATATTGAACAGGAAACTAGATAAATAGTAAAACCTTTAAAACCTATCCTATCCTATTTATCTAGTTTCGCGTTCAATATTTTCTAAATTGCTTTCATACTATTATTAATGAGGATATAGTGAGTCATTGGACATACATTTTACAAAAAAATATTCCGCCGTTTTTTCCCTGGAGGAGCTCAAACTTTGTGTGTTTCGAAAATGTTTCTTTGATTTTAAGATAACCAGATGCTCAAATGTGACAATGTACGAGTAGTATATTTCCAGAATCAGCTCCTAAAGCCCTTTCATTTGATATACTACACGATAGGAATACAACAAAATTTTTTTAAAATCCTGTACAAAAATTGATGACGTCATACCTCCTGATCCAGGCATTTGACAGCTTTCGTCCCGGTGGTTTTGAAGGTGTAATATCATGTTTAATAACATACTAAAAGTTGGTACTAGGTTCATCATCCGAAATGTGTTTACCTTAAGTCAAGTTACTATAGCGTAAATTGGAACGCACAGTATGTAGCTTGATTAGTATGACAGCAGTGTGAGAGCAGGATGGAGTTATGCGTTAGATATTGGAGCGACAGAGACGCGTATCGCGTCGCCCTCTCTCACACATACCTCTGTCCTGCTATCATTCTAATTAGGTAATATTTATTTCTACTGTAGGGGGCCATTGAGCTGCTTTAACCAAAACATAACTTTAGTACTAATAAGAAATAGTAAAATATGCACTGCGCTTTACCTGTGTTTAATTTATTTCCATTGGGGTTGAAATTTAAACTATGACACTTCAGTGTTTTCTCTTGCTTTTTTAGTTATAACTATCTACATTTAACAGTTTTTACTAAACAAAAGATGATGGTTTTTTGTATTCCAGATTTGGAGATAAAACAGGAGCGTATATCAAATAACAACTATTTGGAAACTGAAAATGATGATCAGTTTGATGATGATATTCTAACAAATGTTATACATAACATAGAAAATGCTTATGAAGTGAAAACAGAGGTAAATGATTTAATATTAAAATTGCCAAAGGCTGAAAGGAAAGTGAGAAAATCTAGACTGAAAAATGGGAAGAAAATTGTTATGCAAGATAAAGTTAAAAAGAAAATTAAGTCTTTGAAGAAGGCGACAGATTTTAATGATGAAGTAAAGTTGGAATATATGGGTAAGCTTGTTTTGAATGTGTTTTAATGATGGCATAAATGTGCATGCATCTATTTCTAGCACAATGCTTGCAAGTTTCCTAGAAAGAGATGGGTCCTATTTAGTTTTTTTTCCTGTTCCTTCACGTGAGCCCTCTAGTTGTTTGTTGTCGCAGACAAATTGTATGATTTGCCGCTTCATATAATGCCTTGGCATTTAAAAAAATGCCTAGAAGCTTATAAATACATTATGCCTCGATATTTTGCATAATGACGAGTAATTCGTTTTTGGCACTCGCTTCGCTCGCTCGGCTCGTGCTACGTGGATCAAGTAACCTAACCCAACCGAAATACCCTATAATGCACCAGTAGTGATCTAAACCCGTTAACGTATACGATTTGCGGGCCGTTTGTAAATGGCGATTTGTCGGCTTTTTGTTTATATACGATTTGCCTGATTTGCGAGAAGGCACAGGTTCGAATCCTGCCTGTGGGTTTTGAATTTTGCGATTTTCTACATTTTTTGTAATTTCTTTCTAATGAATAGTGTTACAATTTTACAAATTTTTTTAATTCGACACTGTACCCTCTTAACAGATATTTTTTTGTTGTAGAAGATAGAATACAATGTGTGCGTATAACATACGCGGAATGTTTAGGAGATAGAGCGCAAAAGCGTTTAGATCCCCTGTATCAATCTTGTGAATACAAATGTGCTGATTGTATAAAAGGATTCAAATACAAACATAGCTTCGACAAGCACATGGAGAGGCATAGTAAGGTATAAACATAATATTACTGATACTAAAATAAACCAGGCAAGTGATAGTCTAACTTGCGCACCGAAGGTTCCAAACCACTAAAGTAAAATTACCGCCTTAGTCAGGGACGCGCAGTCACGCAGAAGTGTATTAAATGCGCGCGAGTCCGACTCGAACTTGACCAGATTTTATTATTTCCTGTTATTCTATATCTCATGCACTATAAACATACTAATTTTCACGCTTGTAAGTTTTCCCGTTTTTACGATAGAGCTAAAACAAAAATCGAGTAGAAATCGCCTAAATAACACGTTTTTAGTTTCCCTTTATTTGGATATTTATTTTTTTAGAATTTTTTGTTATAGCGGCAACTGATACACATAATCTGTGAAAATTTCAATTGCCTAACTACTACGGTTCATGAGATACAACCCGCTCACAGACAGACATTGGATACATATTATTAAGGTCCCGATTTTCACTCTGTGGGTACGGAACCCTATTAACAATTTGATGTATTTTTAGGTTTGCGGAGACTACGAATGTGATATTTGTAAATTGAGGTTTCTTTCTCAAGAAAAACTGAACAATCACGGCAAAAATCATTATGTGTGAGTATTTTCTCCTGGGTTCGTTTCCGACGGGTTAGAATGGAAATAACCCAATCCAATAGTTTAAATGTAACCCCCTAGGGTAGTTCCTGTTTCGAATAAGTTTCACCCTATCTCATTCCGTGGGCATCGTAAAAGGCGACTAAGGGGCCTGGAAACGGAAGGTGCTGAATCCTTCTGCAACGTGTAACGGAAAGGTGTGATAATACTGAAGGTTGCGAATCCGCCCATGAAACTGAACAACTTTTCCCAAGGAACATAGGTCGAAATACGAAAAACCAAATTTGACCTCCCATGCAAAATGCGCTATCAGCTAATGCAGATTCTATGAGAGGTCAAAAATTGATTTTGTTCTATGACCTATGTTCCTTGGAAAAAGTTTTTCAGTTTCATTGTCAGATTACACCCTTTAGTATTAATCCTTTTAGAATACAGCCGTCACCATCCATTGCGGTACTTTGTTCGAGCCGCAACGCGTTGAGCCGTAAATTTTTACATACATACATACATAATATCACGGGTTATAAATTGGAGGATGGGCAGCAGCATCCTTCTGTGTATTATACCATCTTACTTACTGCGGTCACCTACAACAGCGGTCCATGGTGCCAGCCGTAACGCTGACAAGCGAGGTGACTATGGTACTTCCCCTCCACATTTTTCCAGCAAAAGCTAGAATTCTGGAGGGAGTTCCTTGTCCTGTAGTGGACATTTCATGGGATGTAATGATGTTTTTATAATGCGCACGGCTAAAGAGTGGAATTCTCTGCCTGCGTCTGTGTTCCCGAGTTCATATAACCCGTCAAGTCGCGAGTGAATAGGCTTCTTCTGGGCAAGCTCTTTCCATTGTCAACCTCATCTCTGTCTTCAAGACTAGATCGAGGTCAAGAGTAAGCCCATTGACAATAAAAAAAAAAAACCGGCCAAGTGCGAGTCGGACTCGCGCACTGAGGGTTCCGTACCACCACATAAACATAATTGTATTAGTTGAAATTTCAGTAAGTTAATGTGCTAGATTTTTTGAGTCCGACACGCGCTTGACAACATTTTATTATTTGTTGTTATTTTATAGCTTATGCACTATAAACATACCAATTTTCAAGTTTGTAAGTGTTCCCGTTTTTAAATAGAACTAAAACAAAAATCGCCTCAGCGACCATCCAACTTGACCCCTCTCTTATATGAATATTCTTGAAACGGGAGCTCACCACAATTGGTTATCATTAGTTGTGAGAAAAGTTGTAATATTTAATGATTTCAGACTTTTCCCATTATTTGTACTGTGAGACCTAGCTTCTTGCCAAATTTCATAATTTTAGGTCAACGGGAAGTACCCTGTAGGTTTTGCATTTTTGAATAAATGTATGGAGATGAGGACATAAAATGCCATATCTTTTGATTGCGTCGTTGTAAAAAATTGAAATTTTCAGATCTTGTGTGGTATGTGGTATTAATTTCAACCTGATACCTTTACCCGTTCGTGAGATAAAGGGTCTTGACAGACAGACTGACAGACAGACAGACAGACAGACAGGCAGACAGACAGACGGACAACAAAGTGATCCTATAAGGGTTCCGTTTTTTTCTTTTGAGGTACGGAACCCTAAAAACATATTGTTGTTATACAACGTGTTAACAGAATAAGGGAAACTGATAAAATAGTTTGTTCAGAATCGAGATAGAATAAATTTCACGGGTTTTTGATAAGGGTAATTTTTTAAAATTTTTATTATTAAAAATTTTGCCGCTTCTATTCTAAATATTTCTGTGGATACGCGCGCTGGCGGCGGCACTGCGCGTTTCATGAGCGGTGAGGAGGGGAGGGAAGTGGGCGTGGCGTGCGCGCAGTGAGCTGACTACTCGTAGAACAACGATGAAACTAGAACAATGATGAAACTTTAAAATAATAATACTTATCTAGAAAAAAAATCTATTTTTAAGATTTTTTTACGGGTATGGATTTATTTTAATAAAAATCAGTTGGGGTGTATGAGGGTTTCGCTTATTCCATTATCACGTTGTACAAGTAGGGTGCTGGATGCCAAAAATTCTCAATATAACTTTAAAAAAAAAATTCAATTCTGCTGACTGATAGTCAGAAGAATCATCCTCTAAACGATTAAAATCTAAGAGACAGACATCCACACCTCTTTTTTTAATGGTTATTTAAAAACGTGTACCTATATAAAATGTATACTGGCAGACGATTGTTCGATTGAATACAGTGTGTTGGACCACAGAAAAATGGTCTGCCAGCATAATAGCCCTGCGTTGTAAATTCACGGCGCTTTAAAGAATAAAACTACTAAACCCGTGATTATGTGGAGCCTTGCAGGTCTGCCTCTTCGATTTTCTACATCGATCTTCTCCTACATAGATCATGTCCTACATAGATCTTCTCCAAGAATACAATCTTTTACCGCTATATAGAAGACGCATTTTATTTGATGCTACTATACTACGCAACATATGCAAAGGTTCATATAATTGCAATATCTTGACCAGTAAGATACGCTATTCTACTACTCGCAGATTAAGGTCTCCTATGCTTTTTCACACTAACTTGGTATCAAATAACTACTGTAATCGAGCTCCCTTGCAGCGTGTCTGTAAGACATATAACAAGTTCTTTGATGATGTCGACATTTTTCATGAGTCTGCTGTGTGCTATAAGCGAAAGGTACACGAAATATTATTAGAACTTAATATCTAGCCTGTTTTGTTTCCGTACATATCACTTTTTAGGGTTCCGTACCTCAAAAGAAAAAAACGGAACCCTTATAGGATCACTTTGTTGTCCGTCTGTCTGTCTGTCTGTCTGTCTGTCTGTCTGTCTGTCTGTCTGTCTGTCAAGACCCTTTATCTCTCGAACGGGTAAAGGTATCAGGTTGAAATTAATACCATATATTAGGATCCATGAACCACAAAGGATCTGAAAATTTCAATTTTTTACAATGACGCAATCAAAAGATATGGCATTTTATGTCCTCATCTCCATACATTTATGCAAAAATGCAAAACCTACAGGGTACTTCCCGTTGACCTAAAATTATGAAATTCGGCAAGAAGCTAGGTCTCACAGTACAAATAATGAGAAAAGTCTGAAATCATTAAATATTACAACTTTTCTCACAACTAATGGTAACCAATTGTGGTGAGCTCCCGTTTCAAGAACATTCATATAAGAGAGGGGTCAAGTTGGATGGTCGCTGAGGCGATTTTTGTTTTAGTTCTATTTTAAAAACGGGAACACATGCAAACTTGAAAATTGGTATGTTTATAGTGCATAAGCTATAAAATAACATCAAATAATAAAATATATTCAAGCGCGTGTCGGACTAAAAAAATCTAGCACATTAACTTACTGAAATTTCAACTAATACAATTATGATTATGTGGTGGTACGGAACCCTCTTTGAGCGAGTCCGACTCGCACTTGGCCGGTTTTTTCTTTTTGTCCGGCACAGACTCTGTTTATCTTCTGAGAATTTTTTAAATTTATTTTATTTTTTGGTTCTATTTCTTTTCTAATATGAAAATATCTAAATTTGCGCGCCTCCCACACTATATTATTGTTTTTTAGGGTTCCGTACCTCAAAAGAAAAAAACGGAACCCTTATAGGATCACTTTGTTGTCCGTCTGTCTGTCTGTCTGTCTGTCAAGACCCTTTATCTCACGAACGGGTAAAGGTATCAGGTTGAAATTAATACCATATATTAGGATCCATGAACCACACAAGATCTGAAAATTTCAATTTTTTACAACGACGCAATCAAAAGATATGGTATTTTATGTCCTCATCTCCATACATTTATTCAAAAATGCAAAACCTGCAGGGTACTTCCCGTTGACCTAAAATTATGAAATTTGGCAAGAAGCTAGGTCTCACAGTACAAATAATGGGAAAAGTCTGTAATCATTAAATATTACGACTTTTCTCACAACTAATGGTAACCAATTGTGGTGAGCTCCCGTTTCAAGAACATTCATATAAGAGAGGGGTCAAGTTGGATGGTCGCTGAGGCGATTTTTGTTTTAGTTCTATTTAAAAACGGGAACACTTACAAACTTGAAAATTGGTATGTTTATAGTGCATAAGCTATAAAATAATAACAAATAATAAAATTTGGTCAAGCGCGTGTTGGACTCAAAAAATCTAGCACATTAACTTACTGAAATTTCAACTAATACAATTATGTTTATGTGGTGGTACGGAACCCTCAGTGCACGAGTCCGACTCGCACTTGGCCGGCTTTTTTTTCTCAATCAGTGTGTAACTTCTGCTCTCATTCAGCACTTTGTAACTACTTCTAAGAGAGAAATGTTTATGGAGTTAGTACCAAAAAGCTATGTTATTTCTTTTTCTTTTATAACCATGTATGTGCTAACATCTGTTTTTAGGGTTCCGTACCTCAAAATAAAAAAAAACGGAGCCCTTATAGGATCACTTTGTCTGTCTGTCAAGACCCTTTTTCTCACGAACGAGAAGAGGTATCAGGTTGAAATTTTTATAACGAATATTAAGGTCCATAAACCACACAAGATCTGAAAATTTCAATTTTTTACAACGACGCAAACAAAAGATAAGGCTTTTTATGTCCTCATCTCCATACATTTATGCAAAAAAGCAAAACCTACAGGGTACTTCCCGTTGACCTAAAACTATGAAATTTGGCAAGAAGCTAGGTCTCACAGTACAAATAAAGGGAAAAGTCTAAAATCATTAAATATTTCTACTTTTCTCACAACTAATAGTAACCAATTAAGGTGAGCTCCCGTTTCAAGAACTTTTCTATAAAAGAGGGGTCAAGTTGGATGGTCGCGGAGTTTTTAAAATCAAAGAGCAAAAGCTTTTAGTATATCATATGGTAGATAGGTACGGAACCCTTAGGGCGCGAGTCCGACTCGCACTTGGCCGTTTTTTTTCTCCATGAAAAAAAAAGCGGCCAAGTGCGAGTCGGACTCGCGCACTGTAATTGTATTACTTATATATTACTATTGCACAAATAATTGTATTACTTGAAATTTCAGTAAGTTGAGTCTGACACGCGCTTGACCAAATTTTATTATTTGTTGTTATTTTATAGCTTATGAACTATAAACATACCAATTTTCAAGTTTGTAAGTGTTCCCGTTTTTAAATAGAACTAAAACAAAAATCGCCTCAGCGTCCATCCAACTTGACCCCTTTCTTATATGAATGTTCTTGAAACGGGAGCTCACCACAATTGGTTACCATTAGTTGTGAGAAAAGTTGTAATATTTATTGATTATAGACTTTCCCTTTATTTGTACTGTGAGACCTAGCTTCTTGCCAAATTTCATAATTTTAGGTCAACGGGAACTGACGGGAAGTACCCTGTAGGTTTTGCATTTTTGAATAAATGTATGGAGATGAGGACTTAAAATGCCATATCTTTTGATTGCGTCGTTGTAATAAATTGAAATTTTCAGATCTTGTGTGGTTCATGGATCCTAATATATGGTATTAATTTCAACCTGATACCTTTACCCGTTCGTGAGATAAAGGGTCTTGACAGACAGACAGACAGACAGACGGACAACAAAGTGATCCTATAAGGGTTCCGTTTTTTTCTTTTGAGGTACGGAACCCTAAAAATAAAAAAAAATAAAAAATCTTTAGAAGTGTTCTAAACAACAGCTACAAAGCCATTATACCTTAGGCTTCTTTTTTTGCTGTAACCATAATAACGCAGCGACAAACTGCTAAAATTGCCAGCACCAAATAAATTAGTATCGATCTGAGCTATCACCCTTAAGCATGAAATGGCGGCCAGCACCCCAACTATTATTTTCACATAGTATTTTTTATTTTTTTTTCAGAAGATATAAATGCACTCAGTGTGGTTTCTTGCGTGTATGTCGGTCCTCCGTAGAGGATCACATATCAACGTCCCATGAAGATGTAGTGCGACACAAGTGTCCAAAATGTGATAAATTATTCAAGTAAGTAGTCCTTATTATAAATAAGACCAAAGTTATTTTTTATCTTGTCGATTAAAAAAAAATTGCTTCCGAATGGATGCCTACGGGGCCTACCTCGTCGTCCGTGACCGTCCGGTAGGCCCCGTAGGCGAAGGCAGGCCTGTGACCATAGAATACATGAAACAGAGTTAGAAAGGCGAAGTAGGCGGGCCCCGCGTGCCACGGATAGGTCCGTAGGACAAACAAACGTCAAAACCTCAAAATGACCCCTTCAGTCATTTGCCCGACTCAATGGCGTAAAGAGCAGCGACGTATTTTTTAAGAAAATGCCGTTTTGTGCAATATTATCACGTCGAGCTCACAGCAAAGATAAAAATTTGCAAAATGGACGCCTATTGTACCACCGATAACCATTTAGAATACCTTTTTATCCACTATATTTGTTAAAACAAAAATATTTTTTAGCCGGTCGAAACCAGAGCAAAAGTGCTTCCAAAAATACATCGATATCGATAAATTTCTGTATACTTGCATTATTCCTGTAATGTTGAATACTTACTTGTATATATTTTTTAGCTTTGAAGTTAACCAATAATTTAATAATAATTAAAAAATTAAAAATTGTTTGCACTCATACTAAATCCCAACTTTAGAAAGAAATTTTTGGCAGCTACCCAGGTGATCCAAAAGAAAAGCAAAGATGGATCGATGCTACAGGGCTAATAGATTGGTTAGCCACCAAAACAAGTTCTACTTGCTCGAAACACTTTCTGGAGAGAGACATCATCTTTTCGGCACAAAGGAGACATTTAAAGCCTCTTGCTATACGCTATACCTGTAAGAAACCGAAATCACTTCCCGGAGGGACACCAACTGTAAGAAACCGAAATCACTTCCCGGAGGGACACCAACTTAACCACACACGTCTTTACTGGTATATTAATTTAATTTGTTGGTTCTTCTTATTGCTGACTAGCAGTTGCCCACGACTTCATTTGCGTGGGATTCGTAAAAAGAGTAGATATTATGCTTTTCTAGGTCTAAGTCCATATTCCTGCCAAATTTATTCAAATTCTGTTTAGTGGCTGGGTCGTGAAAGAGTAACAAACATCCAAACATATAAAAATTAAAACTAAAATAAATTATCTTTATAATATTAGTGAGATATAAATAAGAAAAATGTAAATATCATGTAAATAATAAAACAAAACGATGCTTCATGATCTATTTTATTTTTAAAGAATATTAACACGCAGGGATCTTCTCATAAAAAACCGGCCAAGTGCGAGTCGGACTCGCGCACCGAGGGATCCGTACCACCACATAATCACGATTGTATTAGAAATTTCAGTATGTTCCTGTGCCAGATTTTTTGAGTTCGACACGAGCTTGACTAGATTTTATAATTTTTTTGTTATTTTATAGCTTATGCACTATAAACATTGCAATTTTCTTGTTTTCAAGTGTTCCCGTTTTTAAGATAGAGCATAAACAAAAATCGCCTAAAAAGGTCTTTAGTATCGGAGCCACACTTATTTTTTTTATTTTTTGTTATATTGGCAACAGAAATACATAATCTGTAAAAAATTTAACTGTCTAGCTATTACTGTTCATGAGATACAGCTCAAACAAAATTTTGTAAAAACAGATGACTTTGGTGGCATCTTTTTCATTTGGTTTAAAGTATTTTTTAAAACAAAAAATACATTATTTATTTACTCAACAAGCTCCAATCAACGGGGTGGGTCAAACTTTTTTTTACGCTCCCCCCTTTAGCTGTTTGGGAGCCCCCCTTCATTTTTTAAATTCCAGGCAATACACAACACAATAAAACTAATTAAGAACGCATCCTTTCCTTCCCTCTCTTCCCCCCCCCCGTACCTGCCTGAAACATCAATGAAAAAGCAATGGCCGCGCGCGCAATTCTGTTCTCATGAAAATAATATCTAAAACGACAAAAACTCCTGTGTATAATACAAAGTGACTTTGAATTTACAATGTTTTGTGTAAAGATTGATTGATGCAGTGTGACCTCTAATAAGAACCAGCGCCTGGATTCCCTATCATCCCCCGTTTCTTATTTCTTCTATTTGCCATCCAGATACAAATAATATGATTCAACATAAACGTACCAAACATTGTTTTGATAAAGCTGATTACAGTGTAATTAATAGAGAAATTAAACGCATAGTTTGGTCAGAACTACTTTCAAAGAGCAGTGCAGAAGATTCTGTCAGTATATTTTATGAACATATTTATGCATTAATTAAAATACATGTCCCCATTAAACTAATTAAAAACTCGGACTATCCCGTCTGGTTCACGCGTGCACTAATTCGAATCTTCAACTCTAAAAATAAATACTGGATCAAATGGAAAGTATACAATAACATTTATGATTACGAACAGTTCTCCCTTTACCGCGACAGATTTAAGTCTGAATGTTTAAAAAGCTTTAATAATTATATTGGTAAGGTACAGGACGGTATAGCTAATAACGACATAAAATCCTTTTGGAGTTACGTTAACAGCCGTAAAGCTAAACACAAAATTCCTTCTACAATCAAACATGACGGCATTACTAGCGACGATCCTGAGGTCATCTGTAATATGTTTTGTGATTATTTTCACTCGGTATACGAAGACTCTTCCTTTGACCCTTGTACATGGTTGCCTCCAGAAGATAATCCTGATGATATTCATCTTAATAATTTATACTTTCCACTTGAATCCATTATTAAAGAATTGAAATCTCTTGATACAACAAAAGGTGCTGGACCAGATGGGATACACCCCGCGTTCTTCAAAAACACTGCGGCCACTATAGCAGATCCCTTATTTATAATATACAACAAATGTATGCAGGAAGGAGTTTTCCCGCGAATATGGAAACTGGCACATATAACTCCTGTCTATAAAGCTGGATCTAAAAACCTAGTGGATAATTACCGCCCGATATCCATCTTGTCCACCTTGTCGAAACTTTTTGAAAGACTAGTACATAACTGCATATACCCTATACTACATAATAAAATTATACCACAGCAACACGGATTCGTCAAATCTCGATCAACTGTAACCAATTTAATGATCTTCACCACATACCTATTCGAAAATATGGATAACCGTGTTCAAGTTGACGCCGTATATACTGATTTCAAAAAGGCTTTCGACAAGGTGGACCACGAGATACTTTTAAATAAAATCGCATTTAATGGTATCAAAGGCAATCTTTTACGCTGGTTTATCTCTTACATCACACTTAGGTCTCAAAAAGTAGTTATCAACGGGTTCGAGTCTAATTCTGTAACAGTTTATTCCGGTGTGCCTCAAGGATCCATCCTTGGGCCACTACTGTTTGTATTATTTATAAACGATATTGGTGAATGCTTTCAGCATTGTAACTTCCTTTTATATGCTGATGATCTGAAGGTCTACCTAGGTGTCCGTTCATTAACTGATTGCCTTAAACTTCAAAGCGACTTAGACAGATTAACCCAATATTGTATCATAAACAAACTCCATTTAAGCCTACCCAAATGCAATAAAATTACATTTACTAAAAAGTCTAATATTATTAATTTTCCTTATAAACTTAACGGCACATACCTTACTCCTGTATCAATAATTCGAGACCTCGGTGTCCTTTTGGATTATCAGCTTCATATTGACACTCACGTTGATAAAATTATTAATAACGCCTTCCGTGTTTTCGGCTTCGTTATGAGAACCTGTCGCGACTTTAAGCGTCCAATAACATTTATTTACCTCTACAAGTCTTTAGTTCGTCCCAATCTTGAATATGCGTCCCAAGTCTGGAACCCTTTCTACAATAAGTATATTGACAAAATCGAAATTGTCCAAAGAAAATTCTACCGCTCTCTGCACTATAGGTGCTTCCGCAAAAAGCTCTCTTATAATAATCTTAAAGTTAAGTATTCCGTCATGTCTCTTCAGTCACGTCGAGTTTTGTTAGACGTTATGTTGTTTTACAAGGTTTGCAACAATACACTTGATTGTTCCGCACTTACGAGTTATCTTGCATATAACGTCCCTATCCGTCCTCAGCGTTCAATCAATCCACACAAATTATTTTTCACGTGTCCCTGTCAAAGTAATGCTGGATTGCGTTCTCCTATGCGCCGGATAGTAACAACCTACAATGATAGATTTATGCATATTGACACATTCTCTACAACGCCCAACAGATTTAGGAACTTGGTATTGAAAGAGCTTCAAGATTTGTAAACTAGCATTCTACTTTTTAAATTAGGTGAGTTTATATCTGCTTTCGACCTACTTCTTTTAAATAATCTGTGAACATTGTAGTTGGCTGTGTATAGACTTAAGTCTCTTTGTATAACTTATTCTTAAAGTAAGCCTTTGTACACTGCTGTTATTTGTTCCAAATAAATAAAATAAAATAAATAAAATCAGGTACGTCCTTCTTCACCCCGCCCCGCCTGAGAATCGGATCTGTAAACGTTAGTTTAGTATTATTTAATCTGTGATTTTAGTGAGATATAAAAAATAAAACAGCTTGCACAACCTAACATTAGCGTGACGATTAGTTTCTGCGCATGGTGACACGCGGAGAGCCAATGAACGCTTCGCAGTCCTTCCCCCACCATACCCCGCGCACCCCCGCGACTCGTTTTTTGTGTTCTGCGCATTAACCGCCATCGCTAGAGTTAGTTATTGCAAGCTGTACGAATCTAAAACAAACCTATGTTTCGTGAAAAAGTTGTAATCCAGAGTACAATAATCCATTTTATCGATAATTTGCCCAATGAAACATACATCCCTAGCATTTGCACAATAATGATACCAGTATAACACAACAATTTAATATTTCAAAATCGCTAACTTTCTATTTTCAGTAAAGAAAAATCTAAATTATTTTTTTAAGTATTATGCATAATGTTGCACACATTTATAAATATATTGTTAGGGAAATATTTAAAAGGAAAGTTAAAACAAAGAAAGATCCAATGGATACTTTTTGAACCGTTTTGTGCAAACTTTATTAGTATGGCCACATTTTATCTTTGTCTCTTTCTCACCCAAAAACGTCAGATTTTGACGTTTTTGAAAATAATGTTATAACGTAATGTAATACGGTAAATTTTTGATTGCTTGGATTTGGCTCTTTTGACTTTTTCGATTCACCAGTAGACGACAAATAGCTAGCGGTTTTTTTATGTAGTGAAAATATAATTTATCGTGTAAATGTGTGCAAACTGGCGACACCGGTTCCCGTACAAAATTGTCAGTATTGCCTTTCTAACTCTGTTTCATGTATTCTATGCCTGTGACAATCCGCACTCTAGGTATGCAACGCGGCGCTAGAAGTCGACTGGGTTAGGCAGTCGTTTTTACTTTTCTTTATGTCATCTTAAGCTTATGGCGGCTAAATAGGTAAGTAAGTATTTGTATGTTTGATTGAACCATATTACACTTGCATCTCGCTCAGTATCTCATAAAGTGACAAAATCATCGCCTGTCCGCGATCACCCGCGATTTGTGGTACACTGCAAGTATCGACTTTATGCTTAGACCGTAAGGTTGAAATTTGTCGGCACACCGCCTGGGAGTGACGGATCTGTAAACGTTAGTTTACTATTATTTAATCTGTGGCGAAGGCAAAGCACAATAGTATAAGATCCCACAGCAAGATTATGCACCTACTCGTATCTGTTATTTGAACGAAATGTGGTCTATATGGAAGGTTACACATGGGATCATACAACACTCTCATTTTGAAGGTAGGTGTCATACAGAAAAAAAAAAAAAACTGCGATTATATCAAAAACGACTGTAACGACTTTGATGAAACTTTGCACTATCGAGAATCTCTATTCAAGGTATCTTACTGTAATATTCATTCCTCTGCAAACATTTATAAAAGGGTTTTTGCAATACAACCAAAATGTTGAAATGTGTTTTTAAGGTTCTTGCGGCAAGAAATTTCTGGGCAACCCTAAGGCGTTGTATGATCCCATGTGTACCCTTCCTTATAGACCACATTTCGTTCAAATAACAGATAGGTGCATAATCTTGCTGTGGGATCTTATACTGTAACGTTTATTTTGAGAATTGGCCAATAAGCTCAAGACGAATACGAATGGCATGATAGAGGGGAGGATTTGCCCAGCTGTGGGACACTACATAGCCTAGTAATAATATTTTTTCAATTAGTGAAGTCAAAAGTAACAATTATTGTTGTACAAGTTTTGCAATGTCGCCCAAAATAATTTTTTGTTACGGAGACGAACAGACCCAAATCATATAAGACAGAGCCCGTAACGAATTGATCTTTTATATCTCTCCTCTTGACGCGGCTTTGACTGGTAACGCACCGACTATGACGAAATACGCACTAATAAGATTTTATTATTTTTTTTAGGGTTCCGTAGCTCAAAAGGAACCTTTATAGGATTTCTATGTTGTCCGCCTGTCTGTCAAGACTCTTTTTCTCCCGAACTGGTAAAGGTATCCAGATGAAATTAATATCAAATATTAGGGTCCATTGACCCTTGAAGTTGTGAGAATTCTAAACTTCAAAAGTCAAACAGTCAGTCAGCACAGTCAAAAGTTATGAATATTTATGTCTCCATCTCCATACATTTATGAACCAAACCAAAACCTATAGGGTACTTTCCGTTGACCTAAAATATTGAAATTTGGCAAGAAGCTAAGTCTCATAGCAAAAGCAAAGGAGAGTCTAAAATTATTAAATACTCCAGCTTTTTTCACAAGTTATCATAACTAATAAAGATGAGCTCCCGTTTCAAGTACATTCATATTAAAGAAAAGTCAGGTACGAGTGGATGTGGAGGTTTCTCTCTTAAAACCTAAGGGCAAAAGCTTGAAAACTATGATATTGTGGATAGTACGGCCTCGCACTTGGCCAGTTTTTTTTTATTGTCAGTGGGCTTACTCTGAACCTGAGGACAGAGATGAGGTCGAGCTTGCCCAGAAGAAGCCTATTCCAGGGAAGACAGAAGCAGGCAGGTATTTCCACTTCTTCTTCTTGGAACTCTTGGGCATACTCTCCGAAGTGCAGTCTGTAAAAAACTGACAGACATGCAACCTTGCGATTGTTTGTCAGACTATCAAATTTGGTTTTCATCAGCACATCATTACCAACAATCTGTTGATTGCTTGTGGGTGCTTAAGTTCCTGAGCACGCACTTAGTCGGCGCCCCTGAAAGAATGTCCAAAATCAAACATAGGGAACAACCCTATAGGGGCCGGTCCCGTGGTAGAATGTCCAAAATCAAACATAGGAAACAACCCTATAGGGTCCGGTTTACCTTCTGGGCTGTGAAAGTCATTTAAATTATTTTTCTTTATAAAATTGCATACATACATTCACGCCCCTTTCCCGTCGGGGTAGGCAGAAACCACAGACCTGCTACGATCTTGACCATCTTGACATACTTCCCTCGCTTCCTGTACTTTCATCAATCCTTTCATACATGCGTGTTGGTTTAGAACGGTCTGAATTTGGTCCTGGTACGTTGGCAGAGGCCTTCCCCTTTCTACGTTTCTCATTCTACCGACGACGGAATGGAGAAGGTGGATGCGTTTAGGGTGACAGGTTGTTTGTGTGTGCAAAGGAATGTTTCCTTTTATCTTCAAAACGTTTTGACCGATTCAGAAACGGTTCTCAGTGAAGGATTTATGATTTATCAGTGATGGTTCTTAGATTATAGCTGTGGCGTAAATTCAACAGGGGGCGCTGTAATAATAATTTTTATTTATGTTTATAAAATTCTTTAGGTTAAGTTGCTAGGGCAATGATGAGCAAATAGCGTTATTCTAATCTAATTTCCTATTTCAGGCGTAAAACTTCACTAAGAAAACACGCGTTTTATTCGCACAAAGACAAAATTCAATGTGTTCATTGCAATCATGATTACGCGACTAAAGAGAGTCTCAAAGCACACATACTGAGGTAAGTACGGTGAGCACGAATTCTAATAATTAAAATTTAAACACTTTAGAGTAAGAGGCTACCTCCTGTCCACTAGCGCCCCAATTGGTTAAAAAGATATTACTCGCTAAATACAAAACTCACCGAAAATCCGGAAAGACATTAATAAAATTATATAGTCAAGTTCAAAATGACTTGGAGGCAGACCTTGGAAAGAAGCAGTTGTGTCCTTTTAAAAAAAAAGGTTTTCATAATACACCGCATTGATAACTTACTGTATTCTTAACGCAAACGAACGAAGTCCGTGTGTAAATAATATGTTATTTATTTACAGAAGACACCCGACGGAGTTATTACACAAGAAGCCAGTTAAAGAGCACGTTTGCAAAGAGTGTGGGAAGGCCTTTTTGATGGCCGGCGAGCTGAAGAAGCATAGCGTGACACATTCCGACGCTCGCAACTATTACTGCGTCGAATGCGACAAGTTAGTAACGAGTACATGTTATCTTATTACGTGGGGCCGAGTTCCTTAATGGACCTCGGAGCACTTCGACCCTATGGGATCTTTTGTGCTTCCTCGCCTTATTGCTCCTGTGATCTTCCACTGTCTTCGAATATGCTCGTTATGAGCTTTGCTGTAGATTTCAGCGGAAGGAGCCTGTAGCCTTCTGGTGTCGGATAAGCCTGACCCAGAATCTTCATACGCTTGTTAGCCAAAGCGTTGCATGTGCACATAAGATGCTCCATGCGTTCGCTTTCCTCACCAACAATACACATCTACTTATTAACGCCTGAAGTGCAGTCAACAGCATGTCGGTGGAAACATTTGTAACTCCAAAGTGTTTCTACTAACGTGCTCTTGGGTGTACAACAAGGAAATTGAACCTCCTTGCTTCGCTCGAAAAAAACCGTTCAAAATTATTTTACTGTATAGGATGACATCTGCCAGCATGCAATGTCAGCAATGTCACATCATCATCATTACGAAATATTCAAAATATATATATAACTCATTTATTCAGGAAAGTATTACAAATTATTACAGATTTTAACGCCAAACTGCAAGCAATTTGTTGGCAGACTAAAGTGCTCTCAGGTTACCACTAATATACCTACACTTAGCAACAGTGTCCAGGACTACTTCAGAATGCATATAAAATTTTGTTAATTTTAGGTTATTATTAAATATGAAGTAGTCCTAGACCATTCTGGTAATAAGCAT
Source organism: Athrips mouffetella (assembly GCA_947532105.1). NCBI lineage: Eukaryota > Metazoa > Arthropoda > Insecta > Lepidoptera > Gelechiidae > Athrips > Athrips mouffetella. The sequence continues at coordinate 7,638,687 of OX383960.1, read as the reverse complement.
ACTTATACGGAACTTACATAAATAGCTCAGAAATATAAATAAATAAAACTAAATAACCTACACAATATCTAATCAAGATTATGAAAGAAAAATGTTTTAAGCCTTTTCTTTAAACACAAATAACCCTATTAAATTAATAGAACGACGCCTTCACTATCTTTTGACGAATTATTTCTTTAATCCGCCTTCTATTACCCTTATTATCCTGTGGTGTACACCGACGCGTTTGCATGTGGTAGCGAACGAACGAAATAACTAAGTTTTAAGGCAGAGTTTAGCATAGGAAACGTATGTGTAAGGTACCTCGAAACTTGGCTCATAGACTGGGATAAGGTCAATAAGTAAAAATAAAAAATACGATTTTTTTCGGTTGCAAATAATAAAGTTAAAAAATAATTTTGTTTCAAATATCGATAGGTCGTATGGCAGAATGAAAAGTAGCCATGGCCAGTCTTAAAAAAAACTGACAACTGTTCTAAGTAGTCTGTGGTCGGTTTATACAGCTGTTAGTTCTTTTTTATGATAGGCAATTACTAATCATCACATTCTGCCATAGGACCTATCGATACATACATACATACATAACATCACGCCTTGTTCCCGTCGGGGTAGGCAGAGACCACAGTTCTCCACCTGCTACGATCTTGACATACTTCCCTTGCTTCCTGAACCTTCATCAATCCTTTCATACATGCTCGTCGGTTTAGGGTACTTTTAACCTGGCCTTTATTCAGAACGTCCTGAATTTGGTCCTGGTACGTTCGCCGAGGCCTTCCCCTTCCAACGTTTCCATTCACTCTCGCATTGTGGATCTCTTTCGTCAATCTACCTTCATTCATCCTCTCTACATGACCAAACCATCTCAGCATCCCTTTCTCAATTTTAGTCACTACGTCTTCTTTTACGCCACAACGTTCTCTTATCACACTATTTCTAATCCTGTCACTCAATTTCACACCAATCATACTCCTCAACGCTCTCATTTCTACTGCATTAATTCTACTTTCATGCTTTTTCTGCCATACCCAGCTTTCACTGCCGTACATCAGTGTTGGTACTAAAACGCCTCTATGAACAGCCAGACGAGCCTTGTGAGACACCTTCTGACTCTTCATAAAAGCATGCAGAGCACCATTCACCATGTTTCCAGCATTCACTCTTCTTTCTATATCACTTTCACACTTTCCATCTCTCGTAAACTTAGAACCCAGATACACAAACTCCTTTACTTGTTCGACTTGTTTACCACCTATTAATATAGTACACTCTGTCATACACTCTTCTCTTTCAAGTACCATTACTTTCGTCTTGCTTACATTAACTTTCATTCCTTTCCTATCAAAAGCCACATTCATCATTGTTACCATCTCCTGTAACTCGTCAGCAGATGACGCAAGTATAACTTGGTCATCAGCGTAGAGAAGACATTTGATGAGTAACTCATCATTCATTCTCAGTCCACACATACTATCTTTCAGATCAGTCAAACAATTATCCATGAATAGGTTAAACAGCCAAGGTGACGCTACACATCCCTGCCTAACACCCCCTACATAGACAATGCCGACCACAATTCATTCCTCACCACTCGGTCATAGGCCTTTTCCAAATCGACGAACGCGCAGTAGACTTTTTGGTTTTTGGCCAAAAACTTTTCAGCTATGCACCGCAAGGAAAAGACCTGATCTGTACATCCCATTCCCTTTCTAAATCCCGCTTGTACGTCCCATATTTTTTCGTCAGTATCTTTCATCACTCTTTCAATCAAAACCTTTGCATACAGTTTGCCGACGACACTGAGAAGACTTATCCCGCGGTAATTTTTGCAGTCCTGTTGTGACCCTTTTACCTTGTACAGCGGCACAATCACAGCCTTGCACCAGTCACCTGGTACTTGGCCGTTCGTCCAACACAGGTTGAAAAGGCGGTACAGCTGACTAGCCACAATGCCTCGCCCAGTCTTCAACATTTCGACCGACACTCTATCATACCCACCTGCTTTACCTGATTTCATACTTTTCATTGCTTTCATGATCTCATCCATACTTATCTCACTTGCATTACTCTCATATTCATTCTCATGCATTTCCACAGAAGACCTCGGTACGCTAGCCTCTGCTTCTCTCTCAAACAAACTTTCAAAATATTCCTTCCATCTCTTCAGCACACATTATTCACCTTTTATAATACTTCCATCCTGGCTTCTGATTTTACTCAGCTCCGATGTTCCAAACTTTCCTCGGGCTGTCCGTATGGATTTCCAGAAAAACTTTTGGTTTGACTGGAAATCTTCAGAAAGCCTTCTGTCAAACTCATCTTTACACTCCTCTTTCTTTCTCTCAACAACATCCTTTACAATACCTTTCACTCTTTTATATTCCTTTCGTGCTACACTAACATCATCACTTGTGGCCTTCTATTGGACGAAAATATATATTTTTTTAAAACCTCGTCATTTATGGCCAAAAAAAATTGGTATTTTTTATTTATCTTTAATGATCCTACTCCTGTTTATGAGCCAAGTTTCAAGGTACCTTACATATAAGTTTCCCTAGCGAATTGTAAAGGCCAGAAGATTAGAATGAAAATGTATGAAACTGACATAAAATAACGAAATGTTGCGTGACAGATAATGTCAATGCCATACATTTTCATTCTATTCTACAAGCGTTTGCAAAGATTGAAGATGACTGTTGTTTGGCAGATCCTGATCTAAACAAATATAATAATAAATAAATTTTAGTTATTAAAGATTTTTGTCGAGACTGTTCCCTCAGTCAAACTGTATTAACAGTATTGCGGTTCCTTGTTTAGTTTTAAGAAAAACTAACATTTGTAATAAATAAATATTATATTCTATAAACACCCACTTTTGGTATTTCTCCCTCTTTATCTTGAAGTTGGTTCATTAATTTTATTATTATGAAGCGCTCGTGGCCGAATAGTAGTTGCTCTTTGGCGTTGACCGTGGTCAGAACCCGGATGGGTGACCGCTAGTGGCACAACAGCTATAGCGTTTCCGTATTTCGGAAAGCACGTTAAGCCGTTGGTCCCGGCTACTGTCGATGATAGTAGTCATTAAGCCAAGTCAGAGACCCAGCCGGGCTGGCCAATGATGATAACTTTTTTATTATTACCGTTTTTTGGCCGTGTGTACTTAATTCTATGTTTGTTTTTTCTTTCAGGAGTTTCAAAACTCAGACATGCCTTCAGCAACACTTGAAAACAGTTTCGGTTCATAGCTCGCCGGCGGATATAAAGTAAGCGTTTTTTATTTCTTCTTCTTTCGTGTCGAAGGCAAAACTTTATACTTCTTAATTTTGAGAAAGGTATTGTATTCGTGAAAAAAAAAGTTTGTCTACTTTTGTCAAATATCATAAAAAGCAAGTCCCCTAAAAATTAACGAGTCGGGTCGGTCGGTCTGTCGGGTTGGTTGACCTAGCGGCTAAACGAATAGTCCGATTGTCACCATATATTAAATTTAAGCTTTTTTTGCAAATTTATCTAAGGATTGTGAGTGGTTTCTAGCTCATTTTGAGGGTAGCTGTCATATGCTGTCATACAACAAAAATGAAGAATTGAAATTTGCTGTTAAACGTCTCATACTATTTTTATGAAACTGAACTGAATGGTCATGCTAAGTTTCATAAAAATCTATTGAGCTGTTTTGCAGCAAATTTCAAGTTTTCATTTTTGTTGTACGACAGCTACTCTTAAAATGAGAGCCAGCAAAAAACTACTCGGAATTCTTCGATCAATTTGGTTCAAATAATAAAATAATGTCTGAAGAATGCGTTGAGTTGGTTCGAGAAAAGGGTGTACAGCCGTGCTGGTTTGCCCAACTTGGCAGTTTCCCTTACGGGTGTATGCGGTTGCCACTTTTGTTGCCTTATCTTTCTACAAGTGGGATATTTTTTTATAAATGCTTTTTTTTTAATTTCAGACATCCCTGTCCACTGTGTCCAAAACATTTCAGGACCAAAGCGCACGCCAACAGACACTTGGACACCGTTCACATCAAAGCCGGTGTTAAATTTTATTGCGACCAGTGTGGAAAGGTACAAACAGCAACACTTTTAATTGACCATTGTAGAAAAATACAGATACTTTGTAATTTGCCAGAATTGTGATAAAATTAGAATTTTATCATATTCCTGATTATTCACTCACGTGCTCCACCAGAATATTTTTTTAATCCAATGCTCCTGGGTACCGGTAGTATGCATGGCCAATCTAGTAACCTATCAAGCAACCTATTGAAATATTCACGAGCGCTACAAGAAACCAAGTTTTATTTCTCAGAATGCAAACCTTAAACAACCTTTGTTTACGACATCCGGTATCCGGCATCGACTGGGACTAGTGCACTTTATGCGTATTCTGGCGTAAACGGGAGCAATCTTACTGGTGAAAACTTACGGGTGAAAACATGTTACTGGTACATCGCTTTTGAGCAACAATACTAAGAAATAATAATGTAAAACTACTGAAAACTAACCATTTTATGAAAAAAGTTAATAATTGACGAAAACATATGTCTGAATTATCCTAAGGTAGACTGGCCGACAGTGCCTGTAGGCACTAAGTTCTCTTTTTTATATATCCATGCATTTATAAATGTTTATTTATTTAGGAAAGGTCTTTGTCCAGCAGTGGAAAACGTAACGGTTACGGTCATACATAACGATTAATATTTGTTTGATGAACATAAGTGTTAGTTCTGTGTACGGGTTTTATTTATGTATGTGTGTATATCAGTCTCTGATACCCATAGTAAAGGTTCTGCCTAGTTTGGGATCAGATGACCTCGTATAAAACGTCCAGCACAATTTTTTTTATAATAATAAAAAGATAGATAAATAAATTATGACGTCATTATTCGCAATCTACTTAAGATTTCGGTTGCAACGTTCAATAAAAGACGTTAATTTTACTAGCTTGATAAGTAGCTGTACAAATACCGCGACTGTACATTCGCTTGTGGATCCATTTAATTTCTAGTTATTTTCCATTGTTTTATGTGTTTATTTATTTGCTTTCAGCACTACAGTTGTAAATATAAACTTGCTTACCACATAAGAGAACATGAAGGCTACGAGAGGCCGCGCAATTTTGCTTGTAACGTCTGCAACAAAGTATTTCATGTGAGTCTATATTAGTTGATTTAATCACAACAAAACGTTGTATGTTTGAGGCTTGAAATATACTTATAAGGCATACGGCAAGGGCAGAATGCTCGCTGCCACTTAAAAACTTGTTCATACAAAATGTATGAAAGCGATACGTTGTAAATTATACATAAGCGACGTGGTGCAGGCGTGCTGCTTCGCCGCCTGCTCCTTGCCGTACGCTTAATGTCGCGTCCGCGCCGCGCCCGCGCCGCGCCCGCGCCTCGCCCGAACCACAGAATAAAGTAATCGTACTATCACACAGAACGGACACACTCCCTCCTCCCCCCGCCCGCGAGATTCTCGTGGTTCTTCTGCGGGTCTTTTGTACTGAATATGCGAGCCTAAGCGACCTTCGAACCTTGCCCTCGGGTTTATGTTTATTTTACCCCTAGTAGTTATATACCACCCGTATATCACCCTCGTGGTGCCATCAAAGAATAGTACCAACCCATCTCTACCCGCGGGTGTCGTAAGAGGCGACTAAGGGTTTATGAACCGGAAGATGGGCAGCAGCATCTTTCTGTGTATCGTATCATCTTACATACTGCGGTCACCAACAACAGCGGTCGCCAGCCGCAACGCTTACAAGCGTGGTGATTATGGTGAATCCCCTCCAATGTACCACGCGTTTTTGCTGGAGTTCTGGAGTGGACGTTTCATGGAATTTACGACCTACTAAGACCATGAAACTGAACAAATTTTCCTAAAGAACAAAGGCCGAAATCCAAAAAAAAAAAATTATCTCTCATACAAATCTCCCATACAAAATGATCAGTTGGTGCAGTTTCTATGGGAACAACAGACGTAATTTCTTTTTTGTATTTCGGCCTATGTTCCTCATGGTCTAAGCGACAGGCTAAAATATCAAATCATCGGTAGTAGGTCGAGTGGGGTATCGTGTGAAAGGGCTTTACTTGTACATTCTAAAATATATATATATATTTTTTTACAACTCTTAGTTTTCAAGTTATAATGAAAAATGACAAAAAAAATACCGTTTCCCCCCTTATCTCCGAAGTTTGTAAATGTAAAAATCTGAATTAATTACAGTTAATAGAAGTTTATGTAAATATTACAGCAAATATAAAACGATCTTTCTAAGTTGCACAGTTTTTAGAAATCTGCAAATAACTTTACAAACAAATTTAGTCTTGCGGTCCTAAAAATGGACTTTGGTGCTTACAAAAATACTAAAGGTATATCGGAACCCTCAGCGCGCGAGTCCAACTCGCACTTGACAGGTTTTTTTTATAGTAAGTCATCAGATAAATATTGAAATACTCGTGTGATTCTTTTATGGAACTCTCCTTTGCTTTACTACCGTGTGGGTACCTCTGAAATGAATAGTTGCATAGTATACGGTTAAGTGTTAAGTGTATAATATAAAATAGCTCTTCTTTTCAGACTAAACGAATTCTCTCCGAACATTTAAGAATCCACACAGGCGAGAAACCCTTCCATTGTCCCATATGTCCTGCTCAGTTCAACCAGTATGGGAGTCTATACAACCACAAGAGACTCATACACAAACTCGTCGGGAAGGAAGCAACAGACGAACAAACAAACGTAAAGCAAAGAGGAAGGAAGAAAGATTATTGAAGTCATTTTCGTATAACACAATTTCATATTTAATGCTATTCATGAATATAAATCAGCCATATTTACTATAGTATTATATGCAACTGTTACAAGAGGGGTGTTCAAAAGCTAGTGTCGCGAAGGTGAGTTCCATAATAACGTCACACGAGTATTTCAACATTTGATTACCTAACATACACTATTTGTAAACTCTTGTTTCCTATAATAATGTGTTCAGAAACCAATGCTGTTTTATTCTAATCTATATGATACTAACCATACTTTTAGTTTATTTTTCGACTGTCCGACGATAACTCTATTATTATCTATTCAAGTCGCGAGTGAATAGGCTGCTTCTGGGCAAGCTTGTTTCATCGTCGACCTCATCTCTGTCTTCAAGACTAGATCGAAACCAAGAGTAAGCCCATTGACAATAAAAAAACTGCTAAGCGATGTGCCGCGCTTCTATAATATCCGACAGCGAACTATAAACGCTTTTACCACTTATTTTTTTAACAAACTAGCTTTTGCATGTTAATAAATATACCAGTGTTTAAGTTAAACTATTAGCTAACAAGCTAGCAAACAAAAAAGTGTCATTAAAATCGGTTCAGCAGTGTTTGATTGATGCTCAAACAAATAGACAAGCAATCCAAAAATCTGTGATTTGGATTCATTTCATTCATAACATCCCATGAAAGGTCACAGGACAGGGAGCTCCCTCTAGAATTCTAGCTTTTGCTGGAAAAATGTAGAGTGGAAGTACCATAGTCACTTCGCTTGTTAGCGTTACGGCTGGCACCGTGGACCGCGGTTGTAGGTGACCGCAGTAAGTAATATGTTAGATACAAAGGAGGATGCTGCTGTCCATCCTCCAGTTTACCCTTAGTCGCCTCTTACGACACCCACGGGTTTGTAAGGGTTGGTACTATTCTTTGCCGGCACCACACGGGGATTTGGATTCAGGGGCATCAAAATAGCATAACGTGATAATTTTTTTATAAATATCTTCAATGTACAGATAATATCAATTTCCCTTCCATTTTATAATAGTGGAGAAAAGATAACTGCCAATTTTAAAGTCAATCTTTATGCACCGTCCGCGCATCTCTGTTAGCTAAATATCCTACACCCAAAGGTTGCCTGGAAGAAATTGCTGTTTAGCAATAAGGCCACCTGTTTTTAATACAAACTTTGTATCGTTCTTTTATACAAATTTTGTGTGCAATGAAGAATATTGTATTGTATCGTAACTGTTTCCACAATTTTCAAAATTGAAATAGCCTTTTTTTACAGTCTAAACGAAACCTGGACACGCATTTAAGGATCCACACAGGCGAAAAGCCCTTCCATTGCCCCGTGTGTGCCGCTCAATTTAACCAGTATGGAAGTTTATACAACCATAAGAAACTCGTACATAAACTCGTCGGGAAGGAAACCACAGACGAACAAACAAACACACAGCCAAGTAGAGGAAAGAAGAGGATTGTTGAAATAGTCTTCTAAATTTATTTATTTTATGTTACATGGTGATTTATAAAATAGGATATAGGTTAACTATATTCAACGTACAAGTAGCGGCAGGAAACTAGCGCTGACCTTCATTGTTCCACTTCTAAATTTATTTTTTTATGTTACATTGTGATTTATAAACTAGGGTATAGGTTAGCCATATCCAAAGTACAAGTAGCGGCAGGAAACTCTAGCGATGACCTTTATTGTTCCACTTCTAAATTTATTTTTCACCTCCAAAGCTCGGAAACATTTGTTTTGTCGGTTAAATTCTGCGGCCAAAAGCGATTTTTGGCCCCTAGCGGGCAAAAGGTTTTTCTGCGGCCAAAAGCGATTTTTGGCCGCTAGCGGGCAAAAGGTTTTTGAAATTCGAACGTGATGCAGTATGGCAGACTTCCACGCTGCGGTACTGGCTGCTTCCTCGCTTTAGTGAGGTGAAAAATTTTGTGTTTCGCTCGGCAGCAAAGTTATTTTGCGTTTCGTGCCTTGAAACCTTCGCTACGCTCAGGATTCTTCTTTTGAACCACTCGCTTCGCTCGTGGTTCAATTCTAGAATCCTTCGCTTGCTCAGGTTTCAATACAAGGCACTCACGCCAAATAACGCTTTTGCTGCCTTGCATAACAAATAACTATTTTTATGTTACATTGTTATTTATAAACTTGGGTATAGGTTAGCCATATCCAAAGTACAAGTAGCGGCAGGAACCTCTAGCGCTGACCTTTATTGTTCCACTTCAAAAAAATGTTTTTTGTTACATTATGATTTATAAACTAGGGTATAGGTTAGCCATATCCAAAGTACAAGTAGCGGCATGAAACTCTAGCGCTGCCCTTTATTGTTCCCTCTTCACATTCTCTTTTGTCGAACATTATAGTACAATCTTTCAGCATTCTTCCTGTATTTGTGAGCTACTTCTGTCAAAGCATAGAGCACAGGTACATAGAGTTTTGAACCTATAAGGTCATTTTTTTGGACCTGATATGCGCATTCCCACCTTATTACAGAGGTCAAAAGCAACAACTTTTGTTCTACAACTTTCCTAACAACGCAAAAAAAAAAATCTACTTCCCGTACAAAATTGGTCGATCACCACTTTAGTATGGGGAGTAGAAATTTTTTTGTGCGTTGTTAGCAAAGTCGTAGAACAAAATTTGTTGTTTATGACCTCTGTAATAAGGTGGGCATACGCATATCAGGTCCAAAAAAAATAACCTAGTAAATACAGCGCCATCTATAAGATTTTTGAGGCACATTCCTCGGCGTGCGCGATTATATCCCCTCTACATTTCGCTCAGCGCTAAACTAACGTGCCGCTACCAGTGTTAATGTATTATTTCAATAAAGGATTAACATAAGACCAGGTTTTGCTTATACACAGCGTTATTTTTTATTACCCCGGATATTTTAAGAGGTGGTTCTGTTCATGAAACTGAACAACTTTTCCCACGGAACATAGATCAAAATACGAAAAGTTTTTCGTATTTCGACTTATAAGGTCGTTGGGAAAAGTTGTTCAGTTTCATGAATAGAACCAGCTCTTCTGGGGTGATAAAAAAATAAAGTTACTGTAGACCCAAAAATTGCGTTACGTCGCAAAAATATGTAAGTAAGCATTGTCGAGCCACTCTCGATTTTAAAGGGCAGTTTGTACCCTTATTTCGTAGCAAACCAGCTGATTTTGTAAGACAAATTCTGGAATTTGTAATAAAATCTATAAAAAGTTACACTAATGTAAATAAAGGTGGCTCCTCAATCTGAACGTCTGAATTGAGGAGCCACCTGTAACTCGTTAAGTAATAGATATACATTTTTGAAAGTTTTGTATCATTTTGTAGTAATTGTGAATGGTATGTTGAAAAAAATTGGGTCCAGTAGTGTAAAAGTTCAAGGAAATACAAAAGTTTTTGTGTGGCTCCTCAATCCATAAACCTGTATCTACAAGTACAAAGTACAAATTACGCGCAAGTAAGAGAGGCTCGCCGCGCCGCACCATTTTGCACTAAGTTCGGCAAACCACTTCGCGTTTACCTAAAGAAATTGGAAAAAACTTCACCTTATCGTTGATAAGTAAGAGATCTTATTAGCAGCTACCTTAAAATATGGTCACCCTTCATAGCGAATTCAAGAGGTATTACGAAAAGTTGTTTTTTTTTCTGATGCTGAACAAGTACGGCGTTGAAATGTTCATGTATATTTAGTAGACATTGCTACTAAATGCTAGTGTCTCCGGCTTTTGATTCCGTTGTGATCTGAAATAGGTACGGCCGCCTATTTATTTGCAGAACGTCAGGATTGAGGAGCCAAACAAAATGAATTTTTTTACCGAATTCACTTTATCCTGCCGTTTTGATAATATACTACAAAATCGAACGCACCTACTACTAAATGATCACATGTTCTAATTAACTAAAAATAGTCATGGAAATTCACGCTCTTGTTTATGGATTGAGGAGTCACACAAAAACTTTTGTATTTCCTTGAACTTTTACACTACTGGACCCAATTTTTTTCTACATACCATTCACAATTACTACAAAACTTTCAAAAATGTACATCTATTACTTAACGAGTTACAGGTGGCTCCTCAATTCAGACGTTCAGATTGAAGAGCCACCTTTATTTACATTAGTGTAACTTTTTATAGATTTTATTAAAAATTCCAGAATTTGTCCTACAAAATCAGCTGGTTTGCTACTAAATAAGAGTACAAACTGCCCTTTGAAATCGAGAGTGGCTCCTTAATCCTTACGGACATGAAAAAATTGCACCACACTGTTTTTTTGGGATCTTATCAGGATATATAACAAAGTGGAAAACCAAATTTTTTTTAAACCTAGAAATTTTCAGAATTACGAAGTTATTTTATCACTATTAAAACTACCACTTAAAATTTGTGACACAGTGAACTTTAAGAATCTGTATTAAAACCTCGCATGGACTGAAAGACCTGGTCACCCATAGTACAGGGTATCCTAGTTTGGGGACCAGGCATCTCAAAAATGTTTGTAAGTAATACTACCTACTACCTACCATTTATTTAGTTTGTAAGAATGTTAAACCAACCTAGGTACTTACTTAGCTGGAAATAAACGAAATTTTTGAATTTTGAATTATAATTACTTTAAACGATTTTATACAAAACCGTAATTCCGAACTTTGTGGGGAAAATGGTCAATGTATGAAGTGCTGTATTCCGAGCTTTATTAGGTCTAAAGAGCTTTAATAGCACTGAAATCCTAGCAAATTTTATGTTATTTAAAAGTGACGTGGTGACATTCTTAATACGATTGGTATCCAACCCCTAACTTATAACCCAACGACCTTGAGTTTTTTGATGCACAATCATTATTTTTGAAGTGCATTTAAGAATTTCCCATATTCATGTAAAATGTTGCTTGCCTCTGCAGAAGCTTGGCCCTACATGCGACCTAATAATTTTATTAAAATGCGAGCTATATGGCAACGTCTTGGCAACATTTTACATGAAAATGTGTTGGGTTCCGTATCTCAAAATAAAAAAACGGAACCCTTATAGGATCACTTTGTTGTCCATCTGTCTGTCTGTCTGTCAAGACCCTTTTTCTCACGAACGAGAAAAAGTATCAGGTTGAAATTGATAACGATATTCGTAAGGTCCATAAACCACACAAGATCTGAAAATTTCAATTTTTTACAATGACCCAATAAGAAGATATGGCTTTTTATGTCCTCATCTCCATACATTTATGAAAAAAGCAAAACCTACAGGGTACTTCCCGTCGACCTAAAATTATGAAATTTGGCAAGAAGCTAGGTCTCACAGTACAAATAAAGGGAAAAGTCTAAAATCGTTAAATATTTCAATTTTTCTCACAACTAATAGTAACCAATTAAGGTGAGCTCCCGTTTCAATAACTTTTCTATAAAAGAGGGGTCAAGTTGGATGGTCGCGGAGTTTTTAAAAGCAAAGAGCAAAAGCTTTTAGTATATCAATGGTAGATAGGTACGGAACCCTTCGGGCGCGAGTCCGACTCGCACTTGGCCGGTTTTTTTTTTCACAGTAACAACTGTGTAGCCAGCAGGGGGAGGGCGGATACTTGAACAAAAATTTGCGCTTCTAAGCTATATACAACATTGTCGGTCGGTGTGACAAATATGTATCATATATCATCCCATAAAACGTACATTGCAAGACAGGGAGCTCCCTCCAGAACTCTAGCAAAAACGCGTGGCACATTGGAGAGGATGTACCTACCATAGTCACCACGCTTGTAAGCGTTGCGGCTGGCGACCGATGTTGTTGGTGACCGCAGTATGTAAGATGGTACGATACACAGAAAGATGCTCCTACCTATCTTCCGGTTCATAAACCCTTACTCGCCTCTTACGACACCCACGGGTAGAGATGGGTTGATACTATTCTTTGCCGGCACCATACGGGTTGACAAGTATGTATATTCATACCAAATTACAGCTTTCATCCGCATGGGTTAAAAAAAGTAGCAGCCACCGACCGCAAGTGTCGACCACCGGCCACAAGTGGCTGTCGCGCGCTTCAGCCACCTTCGTGGCCACTTCTAGCTTCTTGTGGCGACGTTTGTGGCTGAGGCCGGTGGCCCGTGTGCGGGAACACTAAGACAGATAGACAGAGGGACATGACGAAACTAGGGTTCCTTGTTGACTAGTAAACTCTTAAAACAGATGTAAAAGCTGGTAGAAAGAAAACCGGCCAAGTGCGAGTCGGACTCGCGCACTGAGGGTTCCGTTCCACCACATAATCATAATTGTATAAGTGAAATTTCAGTAAGTTAATGTGCTAGATTTTTTGAGTCCGACACGCGCTTGACCAAATTTTATTATTTGTTATTATTTTATAGCTTATGCACTATAAACATACCAATTTTCAAGTTTGTTAGTGTTCCCGTTTTTAAATAGAACTAAATAAAAAATCGCCTCAGCGACCATCCAACTTGACCCCTCTCTTATATGAATGTTCTTGAAACGGGAGCTCACCACAATTGGTTACCATTAGTTGTGAGAAAAGTTGTAATATTTAATGATTTCAGACTTTTCCCATTATTTGTACTGTGAGACCTAGCTTCTTGCCAAATTTCATAATTTTAGGTCAACGGGAAGTACCCTGTAGGTTTTTCATTTTTCAATAAATGTATGGAGATGAAGACATAAAATGCCATATCTTTTGATTGCGTCATTGTAAAAAATTTATATTTTCAGATCTTGTGTGGTTCATGGATCCTAATGTATGGTATTAATTTCAACCAGATACCTTTACCCGTTCATGAGATAAAGAGTCTTGACAGACAGACAGACAGACAGACGGACAACAAAGTGATCCTATAAGGGTTCCGTTTTTTTCTTTTGAGGTACGGAACCCTAAAAAATACGACAAAGAGTTTCTGTATGTCTATAATATTTCTCAATGAACAGATGGTTTTTTATGTACTTTTTCTTTTTCACTCTCATCGTCCTCGGCGAAGACCAAGTATTTTTCTTTAAGCATGTCGTTACATGGGTGTCCGCTGCTTCTGTCTAAGTTTGCCCGTAGACACATAATGTTGCAGAACGAGACGAGCCCACAGAATTCGCAGGTCATCTCTTCTTCAGAATCTTCTTTACGTCTGAGGCCGCATTCGAAGCAAATGTTAAATTTTTTGTGCTAGAAAATTAATTTGAAGGATTTAAATAAATCTTTAATAACTTCACTGAGATTTCGCTTCACGTAGCAGAGAAGGAAGAGATGTTGATACTCGTATGAATCGGGCCGTGGGCCGTGTGAATTCAGATTAGTAAGTATACTAGAGGAGCGTATGATTATCAATCGGACCTTGACGTCACAAAAGGGGGCAGAGCTTATGTCATTTTCCCTATGAACTTTTAAGGCTTGTCTGTTTTGACTAAAGCCACCGCACCGGTTTTCTTGTCTGGCCCAAGTTTTTTTTATCATTACTCATCAGCCCCCATCTTTTGGCATATGAATTGTTTTTGTGCAAATCACGTTTTTCCTTTTTCGTTTCCAGAAATGGCCTCCTGAACACCGGGCTCCGGTCTAGAACTTCTTACATAGTTTTTCGTGATCCTCTCATACAGTCCCATCTACTGAGACATCTTTTTCTCCCTGATTATCACGTGAAAAATCCTTCGCAGTTCCCGGTGAAATTGAAAACATTCGACAAATTTTGAGATTGAGTTCAGATCGCGAAACTGAACAATTTCCGCCTAGGAACGAAAAAAAAAATTACTTTTTCATAGTAAAGTCTGACCATACATTTTGTATAGGAGATCGTATTTTTTTTACGTCTATCGACCTATGTTCCTTGGGGAAAGTTGTTCTGTTTCGTGATTTGAACTCAATCACAAAATTTGTCGAATGTTTTCAAATTCAGCCTGTAGTATTCCCGAAAAATATATTTTTTTAAGGTGGTTTTTATAAAGGTGGCGCATTATATCTTCACTTTACATAGGTACATACATAATATCACGCCCCCTTCCCGTCTGGGCAGACCAGATTTTGACGTACTTACTTCCCTCGCTTCCTGTACATATTTTCAAACTCAATTGGGAAACCTATGGAGGTAAGTTTTTTTTAACCCATCCTAGGTAATTTAGGCGTTATACAATGCTTATACCAGAGTTCATGAATCACGTTTTGTAAACAAAATAAAAACCTCAATATCATTTAAAAACTGTCTGTGGATACTCGATGACTACCTCGTGAGATGGAAGAGAAATCTTTACAAAAAGCAAAATGTTAACGAATCGAGACACTCTTTCGTGAACTCTATTATATACTTAGATGTAAAATTTTAGCACAGTCGGCCGCACGTCAGTGGTAACACTTTGACCTTAAGCTGGTCTCTGGTTTCGGGCGTTCGTAGCATTTTTCTCTCTTTTATAGCGAAACTTAATATATTTTTGAACTAGACTACACTTATTTGTAGCGCCACCTCTGCAGTCTGCAGTATGTATATACTGGTAGATTTTTCTCCTTACGGTATTCACAAATTCTTAATAAATCTTTTAACGGCTGAATCGGTCACACCTCGGGCCCAGGACACTACATAAAAAGAGCGCGAATTTGAAATTATGAGGTCGCGTAGGCTCGCATATTCAACACAAAAGACCCTCAGGAGCACCACGTGAATCGCGCGGGCACGGGCGGGTGCGCGCGGGGGTGCGGGGTGAATTGCAAGGGGGCGGAGTGTGTCCGTTCTGTATGATAGTACTATTACTTTATTATGTGTTACGGTGGATGTGTAGGTTTTTCTTAGGTTTGGGCCACACTGATCGACGGCGATCGACGGTTTGCCTAAGTATGGAAATCCTTTCGCATCGACGTGGCGAAAGGATTTCCATACTTTGCGCTCGTTTTGTATAGGCAAACTGTCGATCGCCGTCGATCAATGTGGCCCAACCCTTAACATACCAATGGAATTTTACTGCCATTCTTGTGGCAGGTAGGTTTGATAGAACTTTCTATGGTTCTAATTAGTAAAGATACAAACTTACGGCGCGAACAGCAAGCTCCGGTTTTACATACGGCGTTTTAAATCCCTCTGCTTCTTTGGCCAACCTAGAGGCAATCTTATGCTCCCTCATAAGACACCCCACGTCCGCTTCAACGACGTTCATTTCCGCTGCCTTCATCGTCGAAGTTAGTGGCAACTTTGCTTTTAATCTCTTCTGATAGAACTGCAATATGCACAGCGCTTTCCACAGTATACTCTCGTCTGTATATTGTCTTCGGTGTGTGGCTGCTAGCATGTCCCAGATCTCGAAACAGCGTGATGTAGTCACCCATAGTCCGAGATTGTTCTTATTATCTTTGTGGTCCTTTATTATTGTTGCCCAATGGCGATGTTTGAATCTGTTGAAGAAAAAAAATTCTTTTATATGCCTGGATATTCTTTAAATTCTTTGAGACTGGACTGGATTTTCTACAACATCATGCACATGCGTTGAGTATATACTTCGGCATCCGTGGCGCGCAGGGGCAATGATGCTGAAAAACATGACTAAGCTCCGATCAACTTTACATCATAATATATTCTAAAGCTATTCCAAATTTCAAGTCGATATCATGAGTGGTTGCTCAGATATACAGGTTTGACAGACAGACAGGCAGACAGTCGCACCATAAATCCTTATGGTCCTTTTTTTACCATTTTGGTATCGGAACTCTAAAAAGGATTATTGCGAAACTCATTCCCAAAGGGGGTGGAATTAAGGGTTGAACGTTCGTATGGTAGTCATTCATTTTGAATGTGAGATACATATAAATATAAATTAAGGTAAAGTAAAAGAAACAAAATTTTTTGGAAAATCGTTCCCGAAACGGGTGAAAATAGTGTTGAAACTTTGTTGTCATCCATCATCATCATATCAGCCGAAAGACGTCCACTGCTGGAGATAGGCCTCCCCTAAAGATCTCCATGACGACCGGTCCTGCGCTGCTCGCATCCAGCGGCTTCCCGCGACCGCCACCAGATCGTCGGTCCACCTTGTGGGGGGCCTGCCAACGCTTCGTCTTCCGGTACGTGGTCGCCACTCTAGAACCCTTACGCCCCATCGGCTATCGGTTCTTCTTGCGATGTGCCCTGCCCACTGCCACTTTAGTCACTTTAGAAACTTTGTATACCTACCTAAAAGTGAATTTGTTTGTTTGTAGAAGTAAAAAGCATCAAAATTTAGATTTGGGTTAAAGTAACAATAACGAACTATTAATGTAAATGAACTACTAATGAGACTAATGAAAGCTCAGTAGTTCGGTCCCGGACAAAACATCCGAACTACTGAGACAAGACGAAAATAAATACCTAGGTATTTCGAATGAACGGACTATACTGGATGTTAGGGACAGCCTTCCGAATGCTGAAGGGGCATGATCAGTCAACAACACTGAACAACTTTCAGGAAACAAAAAAATAATTCCGCGTCTCCATACAAAATTGTAAACTTGATCGGGCAGTTTGTATGGAGAAGCCGATATTTTTTCGTTTTTCTTCATACATTTTACGGTCCGCGTCGCACTAATCCAGGCCTATGTAGGTACTAGGTACGTACTTGTAAATGACATTGATGAGTTCCTTTAACAGCTTCCCCTGTATCCAACGCACATGCAACAATCGAGTGCATTCTATCATCAAATTCATTGCTTCTGAGTATTCGGTCGCCTCTACTAACATCGGATCGACTTTACCTTTACCTCTCCCTTCGCCCTTCGACGAAGGGCTAGCTATTAACAAAAAAAAATAACTATAAGTTGCTTATCTGTTGTCATGTATACTGGGTTATTTTTTGAACCCTAGCCTTTAAAGTTATGTTAGGTACTTATACTTCAAACACAACTTTCTCAAATGAACAAGGGTCGAAAAACGAAATTATTTATCGTTTTCCTAACCTAATCTAACCTACCTACTAAGAGCTTTTTAGATAGGTACTGTACTGATCTGAAGTCCCTTCATATAGGATCCTCAAGTCAGATACGTGAAAGTTTTGGCCAAAGTTGATCGTCTAGAATAATACCCTTTAAGAATATTATATTTTTTCTGAATCCTACGTCATACCGTTTTATATATTTATAATATTTTGTAATTTACAGATTCTGCTCGGTGGAGAGTGGCAATAGAAGAATGAAAAAAAAAAACACACTTGTTATTTTAATACTTATATTAGAATATAATCCTAATCTTTACATGTCTAATTTGTGTTATTTAATTTTATATTGGATCACTATTTATTTAAATTTAGTCTCATTTTGACTGGAGTAGTTCATCTGAATTCATGTAGATTCATCAATTTAGGAAAGGTTTCATCTCATTTACAATGCAATATTATAGCCGTTAAAGTTTCTGAAAAAAAACCTATGTTAATATAAATGAAGTAATAAAAATAATGTGGGGACAATCCCCAGGTTCGGAGCCCCGCCATCGCCCCGAACAGGCTCGTCCTAGGCTCCCCTACTCTGAGTCCTAGGTCCGAGGCATACCATCACCCAGTTCACGATGATATGACGCTAAACTACCCTAACAATCCAACTGGATCGTCAGGATTCTGATCATCCTCGCGGAGCTGGATATCCCATCGAAAACTTAAACTACAGTAAAGACTAGGGTTAATGTATGTGGAGAGTGGAACTAACTAACCACAGTACAACCCAGAAGGTGATGATGTCTCCCCCCGGTATGTTCATGCCCCGCGTCAAAACCCGACTTCCACGTGGCCCACCTTTAAGGGACAATCACTGACTCATCCAGGGTTCACAGGGTATTTGACTATTTCTTTTAGCCACCCATACCAGAGCTGGTCACCGAGCCCGCCAGGCACACAAAGCATACAGTCTTCCTTTAGGAAAACAAGGCACTCCTACAAAATGAGCTCTTCCTGTAATCCCTCCGGGCAGACAATGATCGACATCATCGAATCCCTTAGTTTGTTTTGAAATAAGTTAAACTGAAAATAATTAGACAGCTCCACACGTCCAAGTGTGAAGTCTGTACTAGATACGGGTATAGTATTATTGCTTGCATGGCCAGCCTAGATCAATAACGGTTTTATAACGAGAGATATAAAGAGTTTGAAGGGCAATTTCCCTCCCCCCAGTCACTGAGTGACTTTATTGCACCAACAAGGTCTCCGTATATCCTTCATAGCTCTCACTTGTGATGCGTAGCTAAATCTCTTTTCCGTTACCAACCCACGCAGGACAAGGATTATGTAGAGTAACCCCAGTCTAAACACTCATTTAAATAAAATGAATTGCATCTAAACTATAATGGGATTACCCAGCATATTTCGAAGAAGAACATATAAGAAGTAAGTATGACAAAAGATTACTGAAGGTAATCCTTAAATAAAAGTGAAGAATGATGACCAGAACCGAGAAGATACGGGATAGTAGTATCTAAGCTAGGTTGGTCCAAACATTTATGATTTAAGATCTTAAGGGAAAATCAAAAGCATCGAGTATTCAAAACCAAGAACACTGGGAGAATTTAGCGTAAACAACACTAGCTAAAACTCGATGTTCTTTAAAAGAGGACTCAAAAGAAGTATAAAAAATGGGATTATTGTATATACTTAAATATTCGGAACATATCTACAATGAAAGAAACTAAACATTATAATTTCCGTTCCATTATTGTTTTCAAGAATCTATTTAGTAATATTAAAGGTGGTTTCACACCGAGTCAAAGTATAATTTTAAGTATGTTAAATTATGACAAGTTTTATTAAGCAAAATAAAACATAGAATCTTATAAGGTTTAGATTCCTGTATGATTCAATGAAGATTAAATAGATTATTTAACTACTTTAGGATGACACACATAAAGTTCAGAGGTCCCCCAAGGTCAGAGTGTCGTACAGCCGTCGCAGCCTTGCGGGCGAACGTCGTCAACACACTTTACAAGAAGCAACCCACGAACGAATGTAATGTCTCCATCAAGAATATTCTTCCTATTGATTCAGGACAATTCTAATTTATTCTTTATAAACAATCTAATGTCATTAGATTAAACTACAATGTCCCTTCACATAAGAAGAAAGTTTTAAGTTGTCTAACTACTCTACATTTGGTAATCTAACGCTAAGATCAGGAGGTCCTCCCGCGGTATATGCCACTCAAACGACGCAACCAATAATGGGCAAGCGTTGTCAGCACATAACACAAGAAACACTATTTCCAAAATCCAACGTTAAAACACCTTGCTAATATCCTTCCATTTGTACTGGAATAACACCAATTCATCCCACACATATAGATGGGAGAAATCAGGATGAATCAGCGAAATCTCACACAAATAGAAAGAGAAGAACTTTAGTATCAGACCCTTTTAGGCTTGAGGGCTCCGGCCCAAGAAATGATTAAAATAAATAAATCCGAAGGTTGATATTATCAGTTAGTCTTAGACAGATACTCCAGTGACACGCGACATACATTTGCCACAACCAATATAGTGGACATCGGGGACACATGTCACGAGGCATCCATCCATGCTTGGTCGAACTAAATAAACCTGAGAGCAAGTATTTCTTAATCTCAAAATTTGGGACTCCTAAAGAATGATAGTAAAAGGAAAGATAAGCACCTCCTATGAACATGAGTACTGAAATGTAGTAATGCTCTCAGCATGTTCCAATTTTGGGAAATTGAGGCAAAAGATTCAAAATCACTATCAAAACAATTTATTATTATTTGAAATAATATTATTTATTATTTTCACTCTACTTAAACTTACCCCTTATTTCACAATAAAATGTCACAAATTATATCCAAGCTTCAGTTTGAAGATATTTTATTTTAAGATTTTGAACTGACGTTCTAAATTCTTTTGATCTGACAGAGTATTTATTTTAGATTTTATCAAACGAAGACACTAGCATATAAAATCTGGAATTTTGATTTTGGGCCAAAGATTTTATATAATTTTCTAAAAAAGGTAACTATTTAATGTTTTAATATTTATTGCCATTTTGATTTTGGGTTTTGATTTATTTTTTGTTAAAGAGATAAAAAATTTATAAAGATTTCAAAAATAGCGTCTAGCTGTGAGTAAAACTAAATCCAAAATGATTTATTTGTTGACTATTTGACAATAATGTCAAATGAGACAATTCTACCTAAAAAAAATATAAAAAATATACATCGTCTAAAGTCACTTTGAAATGATGGTAAAAAAATATACATCATCTAAAGTCACTTTGAAATGATGGTAATCCAACACATCAGAGTCCAGTTTTTATGTTTACATCATGGACTGTTTTAATCAATTTCTCTGTAAAAGGAAAAATTAAACACAATGAAATTTACATTACCTTTACATTCCAAGCAATACTTTTCAAGCCTTCATGCACTGTCATTTTGTGAATTGCTTTTTCTTAGCATTAGAGTTCTCAATAAATCCTGTGGAACTGTTTAGAAATAAAACATTACCCTGCCTAGCTATACGCGAACAAAAACATATACAGAACTAGTTTATACTTAACTATGGGAAAAGGAAATCTTTATTACTATCTACAAATAACGACTCAGATTAGAAACACAGTATGTTATCATTTTCACAGAGTTATTAATGATTACAAAAGAAAATCGTTAAGAGGGAATAACAATTTACTTAATGTTTCACACAATATAAGTTTCTTATGATCTTGTGTGTAGATCTGTAAGGCTGCAAATATTCTCCATCTAACTCTTCCTCTTTTGACATTGGAGTCTGGTTTCCTCAATGTTATTTAACTCACACAACCTGGAAGAAAACTATGAATTTCATTAAGTCACATTTCCCCTTATTTTAAAGCACACAACAACTTTGAACTGAATATACATAAAATGGAAAACCACAAAATTGAATACTTACATAATGTTAGATTCACACCTCTTATTCTATACACATAGGAATCAAATTCTGAATGTTAGCGGCTTGAATTTAAATGCAAATAAACCTTCCTATTCTATATCCTAAACGGAGCAATCCCTATCTTTATCTCAATTGAAGGAATCCACAATCAAGGATCATAGCCTCCTTCAAAAGATTCATCACATCAGCTGTATGATGGCTATCTTCGCGAACTACAAGATAAAGAAAATAACTCACTGAAGTCCAGTTTCCTACCGTCTTTCTTCCAAATCTGTTGGACGGCCCAAAGATCCTTCCGAAATATATGGAACGTTTCACGATTTTGCGTGTCATCCTTTTATATGATCTTCATCTTTACATTCCAACTAATTTTTTTGTCCTTCAGTTTCATCTGCAACTTTTACAAACAAGTCAAAATTCTATTTCACCTCCATTGCCCTCACTTTTCATCAAAAACCTGTTTCCTAATTTTTCTCTGTTGCTTTCGTCCAAAATTTTTAGCAACTATTTTTTATCCCCGAAAATCACTTATACGCTACACCAAAACTCCACAACTTGATCCGCAACTAAATTTTTAGCTATTATTCCTTTTTATCCAGAAAATTACTTCTTCCCTTTTTCATTGTCCCTTTCCCAACTTGTCACCGGTTGTCTTATTTTTCTACTCCCCGTTTCTCGCTAAACTTCTTGACAGTTCCTCTAAATAGTATTTTATGCATTAAAAAAAAAATTAGGGTTCCGCAAGTGCACAGTACCTAATACTAGCTGCCCGCATTGCAGCGGCTTTTCGCGGCAAACTATGTTTAATTCCATATAAAAATCCCAGAGAAAGAAGAAATTTCAGTATTTCCTGATTTTGTAAATTTTTCGGGTAACATTTTTTAAACTTGTCTTTCCATACAAACATTATCTTGAAAATTACGTACATACACAACAACAAAAGCATCAGCTGAATCGGTCAAGCAGTTCTCATTATATTGCTGTCGTATGCAATAGATTGGAGGCGTCAGTTCACTATTACCTACTTATTTCATCTGTGGAGGCGTACCTAACCCTGGACAAATGCCATCGAGCGTCTTCTTAGCAAACTCAAACACGTTTCCATACTCCTGATCTCCGTCATAACTTTTGAGGAGAGGATCCGCACCGTACAGCAGCAAGTTTGTTAACTGCAAATAAAATATACAGGGTGTTATACATTCTGTAAGGGACAGTGTACCGAAAACTGAAAGGGCTTGCTCAGTCAACGAAACTGATCATTTTTCCCAAGATACATTTTTGGGAAATGAAACAAATTTTTTACCTCTACATACCAAGTGTTCGACCAGAGTGAGCAATTTGTATGGAGAGGTCAAACTATTCTTTTATTTACTGTTGACTGAACACGCTATTTGAGTTTTCGGTATACCACCAACATGGATGTACAACATGAAATTGAGAGCCCAAAGAATATTAGGTTGAAATACCGTTAAAACCAATCAAGTGCGAGTCGAACTCGCGTTCCGAGGGTTCCGTCATCTCCGTTAAAGTATTTTATTTGAAGGAATAATATCCATTTTTAAGACCGCGAAAAAGTTTGATTGTAAAGGTTTTTTTGCAGATTTCTGAAAAACTGTGCTACTTAGAGAGATCGTTATATTTTTCCTGTAATATTTACATAATAGTACATTAAGATGCACGTGCGCTATTTTGGATATTACGGCCGAGGCTCAGAAATTGCAGCCCGAGCCGCAGGCGAGGGCGTAATGGAGCCGAGGGTGTAATAACCAAAGCGCACAAGCTTCTTACGACGTTTTTCAACACATTTGCGTATAAAAACGAATCAAAATCGCTTACCTTTTTTTCCTAAGGAAATTTCGTAGACGTTTTCCTCACATTTCTAGGTCACCCGATACACCGGACTTGTGTTCAAGTATTTTTGACGTTCTACACTTATCACTGTTTTTCTTATTTGTAGAAGTCATTTATTTTTTAATTACATTAAACACATTTCACAACAAGAAATATCTGTTAAAATGGCACGCGTATTACTTTTTTCGAAGACACAGATTATACATGCGCGCGCAGGAGACAACGACTAAGCTATCAAACAGACTACTTTTCAATTTATTTTAAAATGGAATATTTTGTTACTTTAAAGACAAATTTGTAGTTAGTTAGTTGATGTAAATCAATATTTTCGTTTAATTAACGTTTTTTTATCATATTATGGAACACAGTTTCTTAATTCATTAAATTATTATGAATGTTATAGATATAGAAACTCCTTGCACCTTGCCGCTATAAAAAACAAAAATAAAACACTAACCTGCCAAACAGCTTACTCAGCAAGGAGGTCTTTGTTCTGAGGCTCACTCCCTTAAATTATTTAATATTGAATATTTTGTTACTTTAAAGACGAATTTGTAGTAAGTTGGTTGATTAATATAAGTATTTCCATGTAATTAACATTTATTTATCATATTATCTAACACAGTTTACTTTTTCATGAAAATATTATGAATGGTATAGATATAGAAACTCCTTGCATCTTGCCGATTTTAAAAAAAGACAAAAATAACACTAGACAAAGACAACACTAGTGAAATCATAGTAATGAAAAAAGCACGCGTGTTTAATAAGCTGGATTATGGACCTTAATACAGTGCAAATAGAGCTGTTTTATGAGCAAATGTGTTGAAAACCTGTTTTGACTATAATTAATTCAGATTTTTCATTTAGGAAACTTCAGAGATAAGGGAGAGGAAATGGTATTTTTAGTATATATATTTTTCATGACTTTAAAACGTAAAAGAATACTTTTGATCCCACTTGAAATAGTAATGTCAACAATAAAAAATTTCACCCCCCTATTTATACAAAAATAATAAAAATACATTTTCACCTCCAAAGCTCGGAAACATTTGTTTTGTCGGTTAAATTCTGCGGCCAAAAGCGATTTTTGGCCCCTAGCGGGCAAAAGGTTTTTGAAATTCGAACGCGATGTACTTATTATTTTGTAGTATGCTGTATAGTACGGCTTGTTAGCTTGAATTACGGTCCCATCCGGCAGAAAGCATGAAACTTGGCATACATGTAGCTTTTATATATGTGCTTCAATGTCGATAGAGAAACACGCTGGGAAATGATTCCCCCCCCCCCTTTTCCCCCATTTTATCTCCCTCATTTTGTTTTTTTTCATTTTTTACTAAAACGGTAGGACTGATGAGGTTACTTTTCAAGGACCAAATAATTGACGATAATTTACCTACAAAACGATACCACAAGACTAATAGTTTTTTAATAAAGCCGTCATTATATTGTGAACTTATGAAAAAAATAATCACTTTTTTTCTTTTTTTCTTCACTTAATGCTAAATGAAAGGTGTGCTGGCCAGTATGGGCTCAGCACAGATGTCAAGATGTCAGACGGTTGCGGCAGGATAAGGGGTGAATATGTCAGGGTGATATGTCAATAATTAAAATCCAACCGTAACAGTGGAGCGTGTTTATTACACTGAAGTACTTAAGTGACGCGTTACCCCCAAATCTAGGTCGCACGTCAGCTAAAACAGAAAACTGCACTTTGTACGATCGATGGCTCGTACAAAAGGTGTTGTGTCAAAATGGACTAAAAAGGTTAAAAACTGTATACATTAAGCTACAAAACGATACCTAACAAATTATTGTAGAAGGTTTGGTTCCCGAGTTACAGCTCACGGCGTCTGGCTCAACGAAATAACTCCTTTTTTGCGTCTGTACAATATGTTTACGGGACCTGTTCCGAAGCACGAAAGCTTATCCTTATAGGTATAAGTACAGTCCCCTGCAGCTAAATGTATACAAGCTAGTATGGCGGACACCGCGCCTATTGCCTTACATATCCTGGATACATTTAGCTGCAGGGGACTGTACTAGGATTCAAGTAACTTAATAAAAGAACCAGTTCAGTCAGTGAAAATTATACTTATACACATATTTATTTTAATTACAATCGCAGGTATCTCCCCCGCACTTACAGAGGCCAGTACAAGGAAGCCCTGACTTCCTACATAGGCATAGACCTGTAATACAGCTGCGGCAGGAACACTTAGTTAACTCCTTTACGGATGCTGCGGTTTCTTTGATCGTGCTCCATAATGGAGTCCAGACACCATTTTCTTTCTTCCATCCCCAATTTTGGAAGTTGGAATGTTCAGGGTTTGCTATCAAGCTCTGACCCCAGATGAATCCCGCTTGCAAACGTGCCCGTTTTGTATGCTCTAACAGAGCACTAAATGTGGGTGGCAGCCTATGGCCCGTCCTTTAATGAATAATGCCTTCCTGGCTTGATTGATGTCTTCTACGTCAATTGTTTTATCATATGTTATGATAACATATCTTGACAAAAGATACAAATGATGGTTTTCAATCACATTTACAGGCTGTGATAATTCTTTGAATATTTTGGTGACTTCAGGAAAATATTTCCATGCTTTCCAAAACGACTTCTTTCCTTTTCCACTGAAGCCCGATACAGTATCACAGCCAGTAAACGCATGAAAAAACAGAATGCCACTGCATATATCTGGACCGAGTGTATTAACCAGTTGATGGATAGCGATACTACGTGTAGCTTTACCGACACCGAAGGATATCCAAAATTATTCTAACTTCATTTTTTCGAGTTTACCATACAGGGAAACAGCTATCACAACCACATCTGTATCCACAGTTCTTATTAAAACCTTCGTGTGACCGTGCTGCACAGCGTGAAAAACATGAAGGAGGATTCTGGAGTCAGCTTCTTCTTGTTTCGACTTCAGGGAAGCTACGTCTGTGGTGTCATTGCATACAACTTCCTCGCCTTTAGTTGCAACAATAGTTTTTGTGTCATGTTTTTCGTGTAGTCCGTCTGCTAGAAAATAGAAAAGTTCAACTTTATTTTCCGAAGAGCGTAGGAATGTTTGCCAGTTTCTTGGCAGCTTGCCTGCTGCTGTGACCCTTTGTCTGAGGCCTTTTCCTCGCTTTTCTCTAGTATTATTCTTGAGGCTGTCGTCTTAATAAACGTCAAAAATGACATATACTCTCTTCTCCTTTCGGTTCGTTACATAGTTTATAAAACTATGGCGGTAGTCTTCAAACGTTATATTAGTCCCTGGCCTTATCATTTGAACGACAGCAGGCCCATCTAAAAATGATGCAGTGCAGTCTGTAGGACCTTCCATCTCCTTAGCAGAAGTTTCATTTTTATACTCTTCGTCGTCTTCATTCTCCTCTAAACATTGTAGGAGTTCCGATTTTACCACCGGTCTTAAGTTTCCTGTCTCTGAGAGGGACGGTGGGAACGGTTGATTTTCATGTTTGAAAAATTCATCCATATCACCTTGCCTATGCTGACAGGCGATATAAAATTTGGAAAATAAGGCGGCATCACTTTTTGCCAATGTAAGTTTTGTGGCCTGTTTTGGTTTACAAGAAGCTGTACTTCCAAATATAATCACGTTATTCCTTTTAATTGGGTTGAATATGGAAACATCCGTTGAAATTATGCGTTGTTCCACAAATTGAGTGTATTCCCATTATTTCTTGCAAAAATTAAATAGATTTATGCATATTTTGAAAACTATAAGTCCTATCAAGATAAATCCAAAGACTGTTTCGTAGATAATTTTATGAAGAAAAATAAATCTCTTGACTGCTTTCTCCTAGCTTTAGTAGTTTTAAAAAATAAAATAAAAAAAAAGACACAAAAGAGGGGGGAGAGGGGGGAAAAAACAGTCCTTCAACCTGTTTCTTTTTCAATATTGAGGCACACATATCAAAGCTATCTGCATGCCAAGTTTTGTACTTTCTGCCAGATGGTACCGATATTCACATATTTTTTAGCTAACAAGCCGTACTAGTAGTACTGGCCGCTTGTAAAACCAGCCACGCACTATCGTTTTCAAGATGAGAAAGAGGGATGCAGCTATAGGAAAGAAACAAATAGTATTATGAATAGTGAATGCCTGGTGGGTAAGGTACTGGCTGATAATGAAAAGTAAATTTAAAATTCGATCGCTTTTTTTTTGTTCTGTTGCCCAGATTAATGGACTCGTCCTTTGACTTCGAATCAACGCAATACAAAATAGATTTGCCTGCCACTGACTATCCTCTGTCTCCACATTGAAATCCAATGAAAATGAACCTTGTTCTGCAAATTTATCAAGTAGTTTATAGGTAGAGTCACGAACATAAGCACAACAGTCCCAAAAATAATAATAATTTAATTATAGTGATTTCCTTTTAATGTCTAGTATTCTTTATCTATACTCGTACATGGCCACTCGTCCGTGAAATCTCTTTGACCTTGAGCTGGTCTCTGGTTACGGGGGTTTGTAGCAAAGCGCTGGTTCAGGTTATACTGGTTATGTTTCCACTTGCTTGTTGCCGTCAGTACCACTATGTAGGTATTATGTTAAAATGTTTGAGTAATTATTTCTTATATTTCAATTGCTTTTATTGCATTATGTTAACATTTCCTCGCTTTAATGTGGTGAACCATTTTGTGTTTCGCTCGGCAGCAAAGTTATTTTGCATCTCGTGCCTTGAAACCTTCGCCACGCTCAGGATTCTTCTTGTGAACCACTCGTTTGCTCGTGGTTCAATCCTAGAATCCTTCGCTTGCTCAGGATCTGAGTGCTCAGGTTTCAATACGAGGCACTCGCACCAAATAAACCTTTTGCTGCCTTGCATAACAAATAACTATTTTAATTCTTCCGTTTTCAATAGGTAATGGGCAAGCATTATTTTAAAAGTATTCCGAATTTCAAGTCGATAGCGTGAGTAGTTGCTAAGATAAATAAGTGTGACAGACAGACAGACGAAGTCGCACCATAAGGGTTCCGTTTTTAACATTTTGGTTCGGAACCCTAAAAAGCAAAGCTAGGTGCCTCCACACTAGAGCTGTGTTTTTTTAAAGAAACAATGTCTACGAGTTCGGACACTTTACTTTACTTGCAGTCTATTTGAGTGAGTCTAACGTCTACCTACAGAATCAGAAGTTAGGTAGGTATCTCATAGCACATCTGGTTTTGACTAAACTGGTAAACAGATAGGTAGAAGAAAGAGTTCAGGTGTCGCACTTACCGTCGGAAATTTCTCCTCTCCAACTATGTCTAGAAAATAGTCTTTTGAAAATAGCTTCATTAGTATAGTTTGATTTTTATCGTTAATAATACAGTTTAAATTGGTATTGTTCACTATGAACACATCTAATAAATCTAACTTCCTTGACATGGCGATATCTATGGGAGACATTCCACGATATTGTACTATTGGATCAGCTTTGCGTTTGAGAAGTAAGTCCATTGTATCACGCCGTATCTGCGGGTAATAATCAGAGCTTCAAATTCATTACCAAACAATGTGAAGGCGAGAGCACGTACGCAAGTATTTAACAAACCGCCGCCGTTCCTCTCATACTTAGATACATTCCGGCACATAGACATGAACCATCTTAGTTCTCAGGGTGGGCCATGCGCTTTTTTAGGGTTCCGTACCTCAAAATAAAAAAAACGAAACTCTTATAGGATCACTTTGTTGTCCGTCTGTCTGTCTGTCTGTCAAGACCCTTTTTCTCATGGACGAGAGGAGGTATCAGGTTGAAATTGATAAACCACACAAGGTCTGAAAATTTAAATTTTTTACAACGACGCAATCAAAAGATATGACTATTTATGTCCTCATCTCCATACATTTATGCAAAAAAGCAAAACCTACAGGGTACTTCCCGTTGACCTAAAATTATGAAATTTGGCAAGAAACTAGGTCTCACAGTACAAATAAAGGGAAAAGTCTAAAATCATTAAATATTTCAATTTTTCTCACAACTAATAGTAACCAATTAAGGTGAGCTCCCGTTTCACGAACTTTTCTATAAAGGAGGGGTCAAGTTGAATGGTCGCGGAGTTTTTAAAATCAAAGAGCAAAAGCTTTTAGTATGTCATATGGTAGATAGGTACGGAACCCTTATGGTGCGAGTCCGACTCGCACTTGGCCGGTTTTGTCTTATTAGTAACAAATTCTGTCACTAATAGTAAGACAGTGGGTGCTATGGACGGTGGTGACCAGTTACCACCAGGTAGCTTACCAGTTCGTTTGCTCACTTGTAAAATTAAAAATACTTCTACATACTTACAACCATAGAATACATGAAACAGAGTTAGAAAGGCGAAGTAGGCGGGCCCCGCGTGCCACGGATAGGTCCGTAGGACAAACAAACGTCAAAACCTCAAAATGACCCCTTCAGTCATTTGCCCGACTCAATGGCGTAAAGAGCAGCGACGTATTTTTTAAGAAAATGCCGTTTTGTGCGATATTATCACGTCGAGCTCACAGCAAAGATAAAAATTAGCAAAATGGAGGCCTATTGTACCACCGATAACCATTTTGAATACCTTTTTATCCACTATATTCGTTAAAACAAAAATATTTTTTAGCCGGTCGAAACCAGAGCAAAAGTGCTTCCAAAAATACAACGATATCGATAAATTTCTGTATACTGGAATTATTCCTGTAATGTTGAATACTTACTTGTATATATTTTTTAGCTTTGAAGTTAACCAATAATTTTTTAATAATTAAAAAATTAAAAATTGTTTGCACTCATACTAAATCCCAACTTTAGAAAGAGATTTTTGGCAGCTACCCAGGTGATCCAAAATAAAAGCAAAGATGGATCGATGCCACAAGGCAAAAAGATTGGTTAGCCACCAAAACAAGTTCTACTTGCTCCAAACACTTTTTGGAGAGTGACATCATCTTTTCGGCACAAAGAAGACATTTAAAGCCTCTTGCTATACGCTATACCTGTTAGAAACCGAAATCACTTCCCGGAGGGACACCAACTTTACCACACACGTCTATACTGGTATATTAATTTAATTTGTTGGTTCTTCTTATTGCTGACTAGCAGTTGCCCACGACTTACAAAGAGTAGATATTATGCTTTTCTAGGTCTAAGTCCATATTCCTGCCAAATTTAATCAAATTCTGTTTAGTGGCTGGGTCGTGAAAGAGTAACAAACATCCAAACATATAAAAATTCAAACTAAAATAAATTATCTTTATAATATTAGTGAGATATAAATAAGAAAAATGTAAATATCATGTAAATAATAAAACAAGACAATGCTTCATGATCTATTTTATTGTTGTAGAATATTTACACGCAGGGATCTTCTAATAAAAAACCGGCCAAGAGCGAGTCGGACTCGCGCACCGAGGGATCCGTACCACCACATAATCACGATTGTATTAGAAATTTCAATATGTTCCTGTGCTAGATTTTTTGAGTCCGACACGAGCTTGACTAGATTTTATTATTTTTTGTTATTTTATAGCTTATGCACTATAAACATTGCAATTTTCTTGTTTTCAAGTGTTCCCGTTTTTAAGATAGAGCATAAACAAAAATCGCCTAAAAAAGGTCTTTAGTATCGGAGCCACACTTAATTTATATATTTATTACTGTTCATGAGATACAGCTCAAACAAAATTTTGTTGTTGTAGCGGCAACAGATATACACAATTTGTGAAAATTTCAAATTTCTACCTATTACGGTTCATGAGATACAGCCCACTGACAGTCAGACGGACATCGGAGGCATATCAATAGGTCCCGTTTTTCACCCTTTCGGTACGAAACCCTAATAAAGAATGAGTATAAAACTAAAACTCGTATACAAGGTGTAAGTAAATACTTGGCTTCTCAAACAAAAGTTATTATGATGCGTTTCCAGGCAATACACAACACAATAAAACTAATTAAGAACGCATCCTTTCCTTCCCTCTCTTCCCCCCCCCGTACCTGCCTGAAACATCAATGAAAAAGCAATGGCCGCGCGCGCAATTCTGTTCTCATGAAAATAATATCTAAAACGACAAAAACACCTGTGTATAATACAAAGTGACTTTGAATTTACAATGTTTTGTGTAAAGATTGATTGATGCAGTGTGACCTCTAATAAGAACCAGCGCCTGGATTCCCTATCATCAGGTACGTCCTTCTTCACCCCGCCGCCTGAGAATCGGATCTGTAAACGTTAGTTTAGTATTATTTAATCTGTGATTTTAGTGAGATATAGAAAATAAAACAGCTTGCACAACCTAACATTAGCGTGACGATTAGTTTCTGCGCATGGTGACACGCGGAGAGCCAATGAACGCTTCGCAGTCCTTCCCCCACCATACCCCGCGCACCCCCGCGACTCGTTTTTTGTGTTCTGCGCATTAACCGCCATCGCTAGAGTTAGTTATTGCAAGCTGTACGAATCTAAAACAAACCTATGTTTCGTGGAAAAGTTGTAATCCAGAGTACAATAATCCATTTTATCGATAATTTGCCCAATGAAACATACATCCCTAGCACTTGCACAATAATGATACCAGTATAACACAACAATTTAATATTTCAAAATCGCTAACTTTCTATTTTCAGTAAAGAAAAATCTAAATTATTTTTTTAAGTATTATGCATAATGTTGCACACATTTATAAATATATTGTTAGGGAAATATTTAAAAGGAAAGTTAAAACAAAGAAAGATCCAATGGATACTTTTGGAACCGTTTTGTGCAAACTTTATTAGTATGGCCACATTTTATCTTTGTCTCTTTCTCACCCAAAAACGTCAGATTTTGACGTTTTTGAAAATAATGTTATAACGTAATGTAATACGGTAAATTTTTGATTGTTTGGATTTGGCTCTTTTGACTTTTTCGATTCACCAGTAGACGACAAATAGCTAGCGGTTTTTTTATGTAGTGAAAATATAATTTATCGTGTAAATGTGTGCAAACTGGCGACACCGGTTCCCGTACAAAATTGTCAGCATTGCCTTTCTAACTCTGTTTCATGTATTCTATGCTTACAACAATGCGATCTTGCTTCTCTCACGGATTCTACTTACATTTTCCTGAAAGTCGAATTCAGAAGGTTTGCATATGACAGCGTGAAGCAGCGTTGGACATTCCGTTGGAGAGATGATCGTTCGATTGGACTTGCTTATTACTGGTTGATCGACTCTCTTCAGGGTATGCGTGGTGTCCGCCCCTAGCTCGAGGAGGGTCTTTATCAATTCTACGTTGTCGTTACTAAATTCGTCCGCTATAACCAAGTCCAAGGCGGTGTAGTCTAGCAACTGAAATACATGTACAGCGCAGCGTGTAAAAAGATCATTCCCAAATACTGAAATGTAGATTAGTACCATGAAACTGAGAAACTTTGCCCAAGGGTCATAACTAGGTAGTTCTAAAAAAAATTTTAACCTCGCCCAAAAAATGCACTATCGCGTGATGCCGAATCTGCTTGAAGTATAGATTTCTTCTTACATATCTTGACAAATTTGAGAAAAGTTGTTCAGTTTCGTGGTCTGAATCCACAAATTCAAATTTTGCAAATGTATTTTTAGTTCCACCGTCAAGTGAGTGCTTCCAATAAATCAACCTATAAGCCATTTCTATGTATAAAATAATAATACTTTATTCTTAAAGTATTATTATTTTATTATTATTAAGTAATAGTATAATCTAGGAAAGCCACTCTCCGGGTTGTTTGCCGGGTCTTGTATTGTAATGCGTGCTATCAATTTCTAGTGGTTTCGAACTCGTTGTATGAAGTATCTGGGGTGTGTTAGGACCCAGAATATTTAGTATTTAGAGGGCATGTAAGTAGCATCGCATCTGTTTTGATCACGCTCTACATAATCAATCACTAGCAATTATAAGTAGGTACACACCTGCTGAAATTTTTCGTTTACATCGGCACCATAAGCTGCCACATGCCGGATAACTTGAGGACTTTTTGACATAACAGCCATCAACATAGCTGGTTGAGGACACATCACTAGTTTTGGATCTGCTCCGTCATTCAATAGTTCACATATCGTATCATCAATCTTATTTAATCTAAAAATAATAATTATGTTATCAACGTCGTCGATGGACTCGCAATCTACGTGGCAGGGAGTTATGTACAGTCAAGGGCATGTCAAGCTTGACACATTGGACTTTGCATCTACCGTAGCAGCCGTAGGAGCTGAAGTCGCACTGCGAGTGACAAACTTGCGATATGTTATAAGACTAACACATCATCATCATATCAGCCGAAAGATGTCCACTGCTGGACATAGGCCTCCCTTAAAGATCTCCATGACGATCGGTCCTGCGCTGCTCGCATCCAGCAGCTTCCCGCGACCTTGACCAAATCGTCGGTCCACCTTGTGTGGGGCCTGCCAACGCTACGTCTTCCGGTACGTGGAAGACGGTTGATTCTTCTTCTTGCGATGTTCCCTGCCCACTGCCACTTTAGTTTAGCGATTCTCAGGGCTATGTTAGTTACTTTAGTTCTTCTGCGGATCTCCTCAGACTAACACAAAACCGCTTAATTATGCTAACCGTACGCTATACAATATGCAAGAATAAACAAATAAAAATAAAATAAGTAAATAATTATTAGATATATTATTTTTACTAACGGTTCTTCGGTTTCCTTGCTTTTGTCTTCCATTATTGGTACTACAGGCATTTTCAAATTACCGCCCTTGGATTGCTTTCCTTTCACAGTGGCATTTTTGCTAACCGTAATAGCTTTCCCTTTAAGCAAGTCGTCTAATGCTGCATCTATTTCAGGAACCATGTCAGTAACAGGAAACAGATATTGCGCTTTGGGGTCATATTTTCCCTTGCTGAATAGGTCAGTAGTTTTTGCATAGTATTCTCCACTTATCATTAGAAATCTTTTCTTGTATATTTTGTGGACGTCATCGTCCTTGGGTTCTTGTTCAACGATAGGTTCTACGATATCGCTGATTCTTGTGTTCGTACTTTTCGTATTTTTTGTATCAACCTCTTCGAACTCTGCTTCTCGGGTTAAGTACCAGTCGATTGTTTTGTATTCGATTTTTTCTACTCTATCTGCGGCTGTTGGACGAGTATGCGGGGGTAGTGGTGGGAGCAGAGTCTGTACCATGTTTTGTGGTGAGATATAATTAGCCACGCACAAGTACCGCATGAGCGCCACGCCAAGAGGAGTACAACATGAGTCGTTGCAGGCATTCACGGTCGCACCAGCTTCTACTAAAAAGTGAATGATGTCAATTTGGTCACCACACTGCAAAATAAAGACAGCATCTATTTCACGAACGAAAGAAAGATAGTCACTATTTGTACATTGTATACACTTAGTCTAAACACCAAAATGAATGCTGCAAAAGTTCAACTTTCCTCAATTTCATTACCAAGGATATAACTAACTACGGTACTCAAAGCCACAGATGAAATAATTAGTACAAAAGTCACTTTGTTTGACTTTCTGAGTTTGGTTACGACATTGCAGGTTGAATCACCTGAATCTCTGAAAAGTAAGATGTTTCCGTGCTTCGGAAGGCACGTTGTGCATTGGTCCCGGCTGCTATATTCTATCTTAATGAGCCATATCAGAGGCCTACGGCCTACAACCTTAATGATTTGTTAATAATTAGTATGTCCAACACAGTCAATCCCTTGCAACCTTAACGTCGAAAATATACAGTAGGTACTAACAGTTGCATACATCAAAGCGGTGTTTCCCCTCATGTCAGCAATATCAGGGAATACATCTTCTTCATTCACGAGTTGAGTAACACTGGTTCTATTTCCTATATAACTTGCCATGAGAAGAGTTCTGCAAACAAAGCTTGAGTCTTTTGGAAAAAAGCATTTTAAGGAATGTCTGATTGTCAAATCCTATTCAAATGCGCTTGTTGATTAAACCTATTGCGTCTAAATCTACACAACATAAAATTTGGCACGGAATAGGTATGATTAGAATCTTTGTCGTACACTACGAGTATACTCGTACTACGAGTGTACTCGTAATTGGCATCATTTTTAAGTTGCTTTACCATAGAGACGGAGCGAAGCGAAGATGTGGCCAAGTAGATCAATCATAGTGCATGGAATCCAGATGCCGGTCACTCGTCAGCTAGTCAAATTCCCCGCGGTCCCTGATCTGACTGGTCAAATTTTGCACGTATCTGCTCATCTTAGTGGAAACGTACCCTTAGTTGGATTTCTAAAGAGATCCATAATAAATCTCTTTTGGACCGATCATGGGGTTTAACAATGGTCGAATGTGTTACCTATAAGTACTTTTATTAGCCCTTAATTGGGCAGACATTTATGCAAACTTATTGTCCGGAATGGACAGAAGGAACATATTTCCCACATAAACTAAGGGCATGTGGGAGCTCAATTTCTATTGCCCATACCATATGAAAAATTTGGGGACATGATATATTTTTCACCGAGGCCCGCAAAATGTAAAATGCTGGGTGGGAAATATATTCCTTTTACCCTCCTTCTTCTTCTCCCGAGCCTATTTCCCATATTTCTTAGGGTCGGCCCTCCTAGTCCTATTTCGCCATTCTGAGCGTTTTTGTATCATTACCGGTTTTAAGTCCGTCGTCTTCATATCTTTGGAAATGGTCCCCATTCAGTTAGTCGTTTGGCAGCCTGGCCTTTTGGAAATATATTCCTTTTACCCAATTAAGGGTTATGTAACACAAGTATAAAAAGTAATTGCTTACCTGCAGTCGTACTCGTGCTTAGAAGCGGCTTTGAATTTATGCCGGGGCCCGTTAAGGATCATCTCCAGGTTCAATTTGGTCCTCGCCCTTTGTGTCTCGTGCTGGTAGCTATGCTTCATCATGTGTACCACCATCGAGTTGTCGTTCCAAGCATAGTATGTGACGAATTGTGGGTTATTTACCTGAATAAAAAAATACATTCATAAAATCACACCTCTTTTCCGTCGGGATAGGCAACCTGGCCTTTATCTAGAACGTCCTAAATTTGGTCTTGGAACGTTCACCGAGGCCTTTCCCTTCCAAAGTTTCCGTTCACTCTCGCCTGGTGGATCTCTTTCGTCAATCTTCATTCATTTATCCTCTCCACAGCGTGTTAAAAATACTAAATATCTAACGGCGAATAATGTTCATTGATTCTCTTCTCTGTTAGCAAATAAGTAGACTGCAGTCAAAACTAATCCTGTACTGTTTGATTTGCTGTCATCGCTGAAATGGTCACGAGTACTTGCTTTCGCATATCTCATATTTTTATTTGGTTTCAGTCACTACTATGAGATTCTTAAAACCTTCGATAGAAGCACTCTCACACCTTAAAAAGTTTTAAGCCTTGCATTAGTTACCTGCGTCCGTTGTTCTAACTCTAAATAGGTATAGTTTAAACATATGTATATTTTTATCATTATTTAATACTGTTTATTTAATAACTGTTTACTATATACTGGAGATTTTTACATTTTGGTAATGTGAAATTTATACAGGTTTACAGATTTTTCCAACCTGTCCCGTATATACTGTATTTTTTTTGGCGTTTGCTTAATTTGAACTATTTATAGGGTTCGGTTATCTTGTGAACAAAGCCGAAACAAATAGTAAGGGTGATGAAGGACAAATTTCTATATGATTTGCTCATGTCTGCCTCTTTGACTGATGATAAGGAAAATCCTCTAAAAGATACAAAAAATATTGGCGGACATCCACACCCCTGCGTTTTTGAGGAATTAAGTTATAACTATTTTGAAATTTGTCAATGAAACGTACACCTGGCAGACTATGACTATCTGATTAAATACAATGTATAAAACCCCTGAAAAATGGTCTGCCACCATAATAGCCCTGCGTCGTAAAGTTAAGCGCTTCAAAATGCAAAAATTCACTGCTTCGTCCCGTGATAGTGCAGAGCCCTGCATGTCTGCCTCTTCGATTTTCTACATCTTCAGAAGTATTTTAAACAGGAGCCACAAAGGCAGACAAAAAAAACATTATTTAGTATATTTTTTTCATTTTTTAGGGTTCCGTACCTCAAAAGAAAAAAACGGAACCCTTATAGGATCACTTTGTTGTCCGTCTGTCTGTCTGTCTGTCAAGATCATTTATCTCACGAACGGGTAGAGGTATCAAGTTGAAATTAATACCCTATATTAGGATCCATTAACCACAAAAGATCTGAAAATTTAAATTTTTAGTACGACGCAATCAAAAGATATGGCATTTTATGTCCTCATCTCCATACATTTTTGTGCAAAAAGCAAAACCTACAGGGTACTTCCCGTTGACCTAAAATTATGAAATTTGGCAAGAAGCTAGGTATCACAGTACAAATAATGGGAAGTCTGAAATCAGTAAATATTACAACTTTTCTCACAACTAATGGTAACCAATTGTGGTGAGTTTCCGTTTGAAGAACATTCATATAAGAGAGGGGTCAAGTTGGGTGGTAGCGAAGTCGATTTTTGTTTTAGTTCTATTTTAAAAACGGGAACACTTACAAACTTGAAAATTGGTATGTTTATAGTGCATAAGCTATAATATAACAACAAATAATAAAATTTGGTCAAGCGCGTGTCGGACTCAAAAAATCTAGCACATTAACTTACTGAAATTTCAACTAACACAATTATGATTATGTGGTGGTACGGAACCCTTGGTGCGCGAGTCCGACTCGCACTGTTCGGTTTTTTTGCTTTAACTCAAAAACGCAGCGACGCACAGAAAAACTTGTAAGGACCAAATCGATTCGTATTGAGCTGATCTATCGTCCCTATGAGCAAATCATGTACCCAAATTGCAGCCAGCACCCTAACTAAAATGTCAGAAACGAATTACGCACCGTATTGTAAAACACCTTAGCTATCATTATGTGCAGTGGCAAATTTCATAAAATGTTTAGTCATTCATTATGTAATGTCCGATAATGATACGTTTGATGCCGGCAAATAATAGTATTAACCCATCTCGACCCCTGCGGGTGTCGTGG
Source organism: Athrips mouffetella (assembly GCA_947532105.1). Lineage (NCBI taxonomy): Eukaryota > Metazoa > Arthropoda > Insecta > Lepidoptera > Gelechiidae > Athrips > Athrips mouffetella. The sequence goes on along the minus strand of OX383960.1, from coordinate 7,600,247 downwards.
GAATTATGACACGGAGGAAGGGCAGCAGCATCTTTCTGTGTATCGTACTATAATACATACTGCGGTCACTAACAACAGCGGTCGCCAGCCGCAGCCGTGGTGACTCACCACACTTGTAAACTTTGCGGCTGACGATCGCTGTTGTTACTCGTAGTGACCGCAGTAAGTATGATAGTAAGTAAGATACACAGAAAGATGCTAGGGGATTTACCAGTGGTGACTATGGTAAATCCTCTCTAAAGTACCACGCATTTTTGTGGAGGTCTGGAGGGAGCTCCCTGTCTTGCAGTGGACGTTTCGTAGGATGTTGTGTTGTGTTCAGCAGTATCTCGACCATTTCATCACTAAACAAAACAATCCTTAAAAATAAATCACAAATAGCATATGATTGGTAAATACTAAAAAAATGCATACCTCAGCCCGGTCGCTAGTTTCTTGTAGCATGTAGACCTTCCCCTTGTAATACTGATAATCAAATAAATCTTTATTGCAAAGAAGACTGTTCATGTCCGTGCAATGTTCTGGGTACATTTTGGTCCATTTTTTATTCGCTGCTACAGGATCTGCTCCATGTTGCTTCAGAAATTCTACTGCTTCGTTGGTTTCACCTATCTGTAAATACAGCCTAAATAGTGCAACCATCATCTGGAAAATATGTTTTGAGAATAAGAAGCGTCGTGGCCGAGAGACACTAAGTTGGAACAAAGTTCGCCATTCACTATAGGTAGGAGACTAGAGCATCCGGACGGCAGCCGGTTGCGGACCGCACGCAGATCAATCAGCAGAGTTGACCCCTATATTACTCAAACAGAAGAGATGCAAGTGCAAAATTTGGAGGGTGGATGGACGGACGGTCTAGACAAGCAAAAGCTTTTTACTACATACTCGTAGCAGCACAAACGCAACTTAGAATATGTATTGAGGTCGCAAATTTCATAACGTCAGGCCCATGGTAGTCCAGTTTGTTGGGAGAGACGTCTCCGGTACAGAGAAAACGAGAGTTCGAATCTTGTTCGTGGTTACGAATTTTCAATTTCCTACTTTATAGAAAGTCCGAACACAGAACACAAAGCTTCTTTACTCATGTACTTGACTGAACACACGCATGCGTGAAACCTTCGCTAGAGTAAAAAAAAAACCGGTCAAGTGCAAGTCGGACTCGCGCGCCGAGGGTTCCGATATACCTATAGTATTTTTGGAACCAATAAAGTCCATTTTCAGGACCGCAAAACTAAATTTGTTTGTAAAGGTTTTTTGCAGATTTCTGAAAAACTGTGCAACTAAGAAAGATCGTTTTATTTTTGCTGTAAAGTTTACATAAACTTCCTCAAACTTCGGAGATAAGGGGGGGGGGGGGAATGGTATTTTTTTTTAACATTTTTCATCATAACTTAAAAACTAAAAAACTTAAAAAAAACACAAAAATATACTTTAAAATATACAAGTAATCATACTTTTTTCAAAATTTTTTCATGTGCAATTAAGTTGGGCAACTATATTCCAAATATCAGGTCGATAGCATAAGTGGTTGCTGAGATATAAAGGTGTGACAGACAGACGGACAGACAGACAGACAGACAGACAAACAGAGCGGCACCATAAGGGTTCCTTTTTTTACCATTTTGGTATCATCGGAACCCTAAAAACAACACACGATCGACCGGATGCGGACGGTCCGATGCTGGGCTCGCTTGCGGACAGCACGCAAAACAGGAAAAGCATGTATGAAATGATCAAGTGCGGACGGTACGTATGCGTACCAGATCCAGACGCAGAGGGAAATCCGGATGACAAGAAAAGGGCCCTTAGTCCGAGGGGTATAGGTAGAAAGTTAAAATGGCGGCCAGTGACTCAGTTACGTCACAGACTGTCACATATCGATTTTGATAACAATCGGTCCTAAAGATCAGTCCAGTGTCTATCTGATAAATTTTAATGTTGTGGTTGTGTGTTGTATTTTTTGTTTTTAAATAAATTTATTGCATCTGACAATCGTGGACTTCCCATTAACCCTTTATTTTATTTAGACTATAATATAAATTATTACGATATTATTACTAACAGTCCTAATAGTTTCCTTGAGCACTTTTCTATAGGGCTCTAAGAAACAGATTCCCCAAATGGAAGAAGCCAGGTCTGGAACAGATGAAGGACCGTAAGGGCGCCAGACTAGACGAGCCAGCTGTGTCCCTCGCCACAGACCCACGTTGCTATTGAGCGAAGGAAAGTCTTCCACGCCGGGGCCCCAGCGGAGGTCGTTGTAGAATAAACCCTAGAAGCGAAGTGAGCTGCAGATACTAATAATAAAATAATGCAGCTTGAATGGAATGAGTGTGGCAGCAAGATGGAGCAATGCGTAAGATATTGGAGCGAAACAGACACGTATCACTCCGTCCTGCTCTCACGCATAGCTCTGTCCTGCTGTCATTCTAATCAAGCTACATTATTTCGACTATTATAATTTTAGAAAAACATCGTCGGACCTTAGTTACCGACCCATCCGACGTCGTGACCGACCCATTTTGTATGGGAAGTCGAAAATTTTTGTGCGTTGTTAGCAAAGTCGTAGAACAAAAGTTGTTGCTTTTGATCTCACTAATAAGTGGGCAAAAAAGTCCAAAAAAATAACCTTGTATAAAGTGAATAACGAAAAAAGAGGACTACGGTTCACCTATATCCTATATCTCAACTGGACCTTCTGTAAAATGACAAATCTACAATAAAGTTTCGTTTTTTAGTATATCTGAACCACTTGGTTTTTGAAGGTGGTAGGGCTATTGTGCAAAGTCCGTCAGGGGAAGCACCACCACCTTGCTTTTTTCCGCCGTGAAGCAACAGTGTTTGCACTGCTATGTTTCGGTTTGAAGAGCAAGGGAGCCAGGGAAATTACTGGCAGGGAAATTACTCACTTTGTTGTCTTGTTAGTGTCATTTATGCTACTAATAAGACGGTGGGCGCTGTGGGCGATGGTGACCTCTTACCATCAGGTGGCCCACAAGGTCGCTTGCTCACTTGCTAAGTAACCAGCAACTAATGAATCATAAGTTAGTTTCCATTGCAATATACTTATTAATATTGATTCCTTTGTTGAAAAAAACAGAAGTTTTGAATTTGTGGGAAATCAATTGCGAACTACGGTGTTTATACTCAAATCAAACTACTCAAATTGAAAACTACTCATGAAACATAACATTAGTAGTGTCCTGGGATATACCCGCACTGACTACTGTTACAAACGATTCTAGGTACTTACTGTAAAAACCTTCCCGTCTGCGTAAGACATAACTCCATATCCATGTAGACGGTTGGCGAAGAATTTACCTTCGTAGGTGGAGAAGGCACCATCCGGATCTTTGTGACGCCACCGGTAGTCGCCTTCTCCGTGCATCGTGTCGCACAACATGTTACCAGTGTACCATTCCAACGACTGCAGTAAAAGCATAGGAAAGTGTAAGTGTCTTCAATTACACCTACCTATGTTAGCACCTACCTATGTACTTTCTGTGTAAACTGTAATAGCTGTAACTAGCGACTCTTCAGTACCCAGATAAACCTGATGGGTTTTCGTGGTACGGAATTTAGTTTCAAAATATGTAATTTCTTGATAGTACAATAAATAAAAAAAAAAAAAAAATACGAAATATACAGGGTGGACAGATCAGCGTTATCTTTGCTAAAAGTAACTCCGTCAGTAGACACTCTGCAATACCCTCTTTGAATACACTCAGTAGAATACAATAACTTTCTTTAATGGGGCCCACTTCAAAATCTCATATTATTTAAAGTATTGTAAGTTGTATGTATGAGGTGGTTGACAGTTACGGTTTGCATAGGCAAAACTTTAGCAGAACGCATACAATCCCCAGACCACTTAATTAGTTTTTCCACTTGTAACTTATCCTCAGCTGGTTCATTTGTTCTATTGCCGACAGATTGTAGTGAGGTGAAATTAATGTGTGCCCCCGGATGGGATGACATAACAGCGTTATCACTAAAAGCAATTTCTGCAAATATTACACCAGTGCTGACTGATCTAATAAATCGTTGTCTGCAGGATGGAATTTTCCCAGATGCCTTGAAAAAATCTATTGTTCACCCTGTTCACAAGGCTGGGAGCAGAGACAGTGTAAATAATTACAGGCAATTTCTATCCTCACAACTCTGTCTAAAGTATTTGAACGCATCATCAATAATTGTCTCGTAAAATATCTCGAGGAATCCCAACTATTAAGTAGTTGTCAGTACGGATTCAGATCGAGTCACTCGACTGATGATGCTGTTCATAAATACACAGACTTTTTAGTAAAAAAAATGGATGGTGGGAAAAAGTGCCTCTCTATCTTCCTTGATCTGGCAAAAGCCTTTGATACTGTCTCTGTTCCCATACTTGTGAAAAAGTTAGAGTGTTTAGGCATCAGAGGAACTCAGCTAGCACTACTTTCTGATTACCTCACAAAACGATTTCAACGTGTTAAATTAGGTGAACACGTTAGTGAGGAAGTTCCAGTAACTTTCGGCGTGCCACAGGGCAGCATATTGGGTCCCACTCTTTTTCTATGCTACATTAACCAATTGTGCCAACTTGATCTTTCAAACTGCCAAATTGTAGCCTATGCCGAAGACACGACTCTCACGTTTTATGCGAACACATGGGAGGAATTATTTCGCCATGCTCAGTCAGGTTTCAACGTGGTATGTGACTGGCTTGCGGCTAATTCTTTAACATTAAACTCAGACAAAACCAAAGCCATAGTTTTTACTATCATCGATCACCCTGGTGTACCAAAGTCATTTCCCCCACACAAATGTAAAATACCCCATCTGCAACCATGCGAAACTATCTGTCCTAAAATCGAGTTAGTGAATAGCGTGAGATACTTGGGAGTTACTATTGATAGAAAATTAACATTTGAATCTCACATTCATAATACTTCCCAAAAAGTACGAAAGTTAACATACATTTTTAAACAATTACGCCATGTCGCTGATTCCAAATTGGTAATAAATGTTTATCTTGCACTGGTGCAGTCAATCTTGTCATATTGTATGAGCTCATGGGGTGGAGCTGACAAGACAAAACTTATTGAATTGGAAAGGGCTCAGAGACTGATCCTCAAAGTCTGTGTTTTCAAACCGCGACTGTTTTCAACAGCTGAGCTTTACAGTGAGGCAAAGGTTTTAAGCGTGCGTCAGCTATACATTTTGGCTACAATTCTACGACAACATTCGACCTTACCTTTCGAGCGTCCTCTGATTAAAATCAGAAGACACTATACGGTCTGTAGTCACGTTTTGGTACAAACAGCTTTAGCTCACAGATTTTTTATAGTCCGTGGTGCAATTTTATACAATCGTATAAACAAAAAAGTCAACATGTATACCTGTTGTAGACCTGAGTGTAAAAAAATTTACCCAGTGGCTGATTGTGCTTAGTTATGAGGAGACAGAAAATCTTCTAAAGATACAATCATAAAACAGGTGAAGGTATACGCGCTCATCATGTACACTCCCACTCACTCACTTTCACACACACTTACACACCACTCTCACACAACACTCTCACACACTCTCCTACGCTCACACTCCCTCTCTGACGTATCCTGTACACAACTCTCTTTTCTTTTATTGAAAAATTTTGAATATGTTATATTTTCTAAAAATTGTTTTACTGTAGTTTTGTAATGTTTTAGATTTGCAATACTTTTGTTTTTCTACTTTGTAGTATATTTTAATCCCATTAATATCCCGGATGAATTTCGACATTTATACAGGGCGGAGACCTGAAGTCCTAAAATACAGGCCTTTGCTTAGTTTAGGCTCCAGTCTCCCACAAATACCAAGTCAATTTTCAAGTTACTTTTATTGCATGCATGATTTGTGGTGAGAAATAAACATATTTTTGATTGATTTTTGATTTTGATTTGATTTGACTTTATTCAGAGATTTTATTGTGTTAAGGAATAAGTCAAAACAGGAAAGCCTGCCGGTGGGTGACGTAGTAGCTAAAAGCTCATACAGTGTCCATCTAGGTAAGAATCGTCCAGGGCTCTAAAAAACCTTTCCAAACAGATAGTTTTGCGGTCTTAAAAATGGAAGTACTACAAGTATATCGGAACCCTCGGCGCGCGAGTCCAACTCGCACTTGACCATTTTTAGGGTTCCGATACCAAAATGGTAAAAAAAAGGAACCCTTATGGTGCGACTTTGTCTGTCTGTCTATCTGTCGCACCTCTATATTTCAGCAACCACTTATGCTATCGACTTGAAATTTGGTATGGTTTTAGAAAATAGTTGCCCAACTTAATTGCACATGTAAGAATTTTGAAAAAAAAATATGATTATAATGAAATAGGGGGGGGGGGGGGGGGGGGGGGGGGTAAATTTCAAATTATCGCTACTAGGTCGAGTGGGGTATCATATGAAAGGGCTTTACTTGTAAATTTTAAAATATATTTTTGTATTTTTTTACGTTTTTAGGGTTCCGATACCAAAATGGTAAAAAAAAGGAACCCTTATGGTGCGACTTTGTCTGTCTGTCTGTCTGTCACACCTCTATATCTCAGCAACCACTTATGCTATCGACTTGAAATTTGGAATAGTTTTAGAATATAGTTTCCCAACTTAATTGCACATGTAAGAATTTTGAAAAAAATATGATTATTAATGTAAACGGGGCCAAAATAGGGGGAGCCATATTTCGAATTGTCGCTACTAGGTTAAGTGGGGTATCATATGAAAGGGCTTTACTTGTACATTTTAATATATATTTTTGTATACCATCCCCCCCCCCCCTTTATCTCCGACGTATGTGTAAGGAAAAATCTGAATTAATAACAGTTGACAGAAGTTTATGTAAACTTTACAGCAAAAATAAAACGATCTTTCTAAGTTGCACAGCTTTTCAGAAAACTGCAAAAAACCTTTACAAACAAATTTAGTTTTGCGGTCCTGAAATAGGACTTTATTGCTTCCAGAAATACTATAGGTAAGTCGGAACCATCGGCGTGCCAGTCCGACTCGCACTTGACTGGTTTTTTTTTTTACTTTGATGGCATCTTATTCTTTTGTTTTTAAATATTTTTTAAAACTAAAAATACAATATTTATCTACTAAACGAGTTCTAAACAACGATACTCCACTCGATGGGGTAAGTGAAACAACTTTTTACCCTCTCCCTTTAGCTGTTTGGGAGCCCCCCTTATTATATTACTTTTTTATTTTTAGTATTTGTTGTTGTAGCGGCAACAGATATACACAATTTGTGAAAATTTCAATTTTCTACCTATTACGGTTTATGAGATATAGCCCGCTGACAGACAGACAGAGATACAATAGGGTCCCGTTTATCACCCTTTGGGTACGGAGCCCTAAAAACCAAATGCGTTGGAAGGTCAAGGAATTTGATTGCAAACTGCGTTCTACACATTCAAAAACTATCAACGAGACCCATATCGGACCTCGGTTTAAAACCGTTTAGTAGGCCTTTGACACCGTTGAGTCTTCTTCTATGCAGATGCAACCACCACAGTGTTCACTGGGGATACGTGGGAAGCTGTTCATAGCACAGGTTCATAGACATCTTGAGGGCAGGTCTCAACAAACTTATTGCTCTCAATTATGAATAACAATCAATTATGGACAAAAGTTCGACCTAAGCTCTGCCTCTATTTGCAATGCGCCAGACGTTCTCTATCCAATTTCCCTAATATTATAGTCTGAATCAACATTATACTTATTTAGGAAGTTACATTGAGCCCACTTTGTTTAGCTTTCGTTAGGTATCGAAAACAAACTAACTTCACATTAATCCGAGAAACTTTTGTAGATATAACTAAATAATACTCGTACCTCAGCCCCAGTCCAATGGTTCTCTCCTTTCCCATTCTTCCTCTTATTTTTATCTCTTTCTCCAAAGTAGTACTCATCGTATACCCATCGCTTTTCTCGAACCGTTTGGAACAGAGGGCATGTAGAGTCTAAAGATTTCACCCTCTCATCGTCTCTTGCTTGTTCCTTCTCATCTTCCCTAGATTGCATCCTCTCATCTTCCATGGATGGCATCCTCGCATCATCCTTGGATAGCACCCTCTCATCAATATTTTCACGACTATCCCTTGATAAAAAAGTAAAAATGCTTTAGCTATATCTACAGTACTAAAATAGTGGAAAAGCATAATATTAACATACATAAAGTATTTCCTAAAATATGTGTGCGTGACCAGGTAAAATAAATATCCTAAAAATAAACATTTTGAGGTTATTATTATGACGTGATATGATAATATACTGATATAAACGCCCCCTGGCGTAGTTTCCAAAATCTTTGACTGATAGCAAAGATCAAAGAGATTTGAGCAAAGCCCAAAGCAAACCAAACGCCCCTGCGTTTAGAAGCGCAGCGTTTATCTAACGTCAATGACTGATAGTCATGAAGGAAAAAAAAATTACGCGCCCAGATGGAGTAGTAATCAAAACGTACTATGGGTGCCGGCTATGATACAATTTTGTAACTCACACACACATTCACACTTTTCTTCCAAATAGTCGTTCACGGCATGTGACATGGACAACATCTCTGTCATAAAATATCAGAAATAAAATAAATAACACAAAACATTAATAATTGTGCGGTGAAATTGTGCCGAAACCATGCCGCAAGCAAAACTACAAAGCTTGCTGGTATCACATTTTTCTGGTGAGTAGTAAACCGCTTGGTTTTTACAATTTTCGTGGTCAAATTTTTAGTAGAAAATTGTGTTATTGATTTTTAGTGATGTGAAGTAGTCGATAAAAAATAATATAGAATCGAGTCGTCAGCTTATTATAATTTTATTTCATTTATTTATCGCAGTTTTCTGAAAGATCCGGCGCAAAAACGTCAATGGGTGCCAACATGCGGGAGAGACCAAAATTGGATTCCAACCAAATATAGTAGAATCTGGTCAGCTCATTTAATAACAGTAATTACGAATTAACTGAAGCCCGCAGAAAAAGACTTCATAAAGATGCCATTCCAACCGAGAACCTAATTTTTTCCATCCTCAGAAATCCATAATCTCTACCAGCTATCTTAGTCAGCCCTAGATCTCACAAGGAAGCTAAGTGCCAAATTTAGAGTTTCTAGACCCAGTTGGGCTGCGCGTTGATTCTTAGTCAGTCAGCCATTCATTTATTCATTCAGTCAATCAGTTTCTATATCTAGATTTGACTATTCGTAACGATGGCAAATAGTTGCTGATCTAGTTTTTCAGTTATTCTAAGAACTGTAAGATTTTTGTGCTTCGTTTAACAGTTAGGCAGACAGACCATACTGAACGAAGTATTGGTGTTATATTAGCTTCAGCATTATCTCTTTATCCAAATAAAATATTTTCATTCTTACAGGTTGATGAACAAGTGCTTCCCCCTCAGAACTCAACGATACATGCTTCCGAAGGTAGCTCTACATTGTCAGAAACAAGATTAAAATACAAAATTGAAGAGCAAAGGAAGAAAATAAAACAATCAACTATGGCATGTGTTACTAATTCTATTACATTTTTAATTAGACTACAAAACATTGTTTTACTTTTTGTTGTTAATAATTTTTATTGTAATAAATATTATGTCAATATCAATGGTGATTTACGAGAAAAATAGGTGATCAAAAGTTATTTTACACGTAATGTAAATACGTTTTACAATAATTTAAATAGTTAAAAATATAAATTAAAAATATTGTTTAAAAATTTGTTATGTATTTTTATTTGTTTATGTTTAATTTGACGTGGTCCTTGCAATTTTATATTTAATTCTGATAAGTGATAGATTTCATCCTCACCACCTGGACGTCTGATCTCGAACTAACGTACGTGGATAACGCTTTTACCGCTCACGTGCAAGGTGTGGAATGATCTCCCTCTCGAGGTGTTTCCTTTGCACAACAATTTAGGGTCCTTCAAAAGGCAAGTCTACAGACATCTCAAAGGCCTGCACCGTATCTGCTCCCCTAAGTTGCTAGATGTCCTAGACGACAGTGACCACCTACTATCAGGTGGGCCGTCTATCCCTGTGCGTCTCTCGGTAGTTCGCTCACTCTACGAAATAAAAGATATATTTGTATGGAGAAGCAAAAATACAAAATACCAAATGCCCAAAGAAGTAAGCAGTTCCCAATATTATTGCAAGTTGCAAATTGATCACCATTGTATATGAGAGGTTCGATAAATAAGTCCAGGAGCCATGTGATAAAATGTAAGTAAATAATCGATAAATATACATTACATCACTATTTTAAAATTCAGCAACCATGAAGTTTCTTGTTTTTTACATGCCAAATAACATGAAGGAAAAAAAATTACGCGCCCAGATGGAGTAGTAATCAAAACGTACTATGGGTGCCGGCTATGATACAATTTTGTAACTCACACACACATTCGCACTTTTCTTCCAAATAGTCGTTCACGGCATGTGACATGGACAACATCTCTGTCATAAAATATCAAAAATAAAATAAATAACACAAAACATTAATAATTGTGCGGTGAAATTGTGCCGAAACCATGCCGCAAGCAAAACTACAAAGCTTGCTGGTATCACATGTTTCTGGTGAGTAGTAAACCGCTTGGTTTTTACTATTTTCGTGGTCAAATTTTTGTAGATAATTGTGTTGTTGATTTTTAATGATGTGAAGTAGTCGATGAAAAATAATATAGAATCGAGTCGTCGTTATAATTTTATTTCATTTATTTATCGCAGTTTTCTAAAAGATCCGGCGCAAAAACGTCAATGGGTGCCAACATGCGGGAGAGATCAAAATTGGATTCCAACCAAATATAGCAGAATCTGCTCAGCTCATTTTAATAACAGTAATTACGAATCAACTGAAGCCCGCAGAAAAAGACTTCATAAAGATGCCATTCCAACCGAGAACCTATGTCACAAGGTAAATGAAAAACTAGTTTTTTCCATCCCCAGAAATCCGTAATCTCTACCAGCTACCCCTCTCAAAAACAGCTGTATGTACGTTTATAACTCTGTGCAGTGTCTTATTTACATTATTAACTAGCCCCATACAAATTTTGGACCCCCGTTTCACCCCTTCAGGAGGTGAATTTTAAAAAATTCTTGTTAGTCAGCCCTAGATCTCACAAGGAAGCTAAGTGCCAAATTCAGAGTTTCTAGACCCAGTGGTTTGGGCTGCGCGTTGATTCTTAGTCAGTCAGCCATTCATTTATTCATTCAGTCAATCAGTTTCTTCTTTTATATATCTAGATTTGAGTATTCGTAACGATGGCAAATAGTTGCTGATCTAGTTTTTCAGTTATTCTAAGAACTGTAAGATTTTTGTGATTCGTTTAACAGTTAGGCAGACAGACCATACTGAACGAAGTATTAATGTTATATTAGCTTCAGCATTATCTCTTTATCCAAATAATATATTTTCATTCTTACAGATTGATGAACAAGTGCTTCCCCCTCAGAACTCAACGATACATGCTTCCGAAGGTAGCTCTACATTGTCAGAAACAAGATTAAAATACAAAATTGAAGAGCAAAGGAAGAAAATAAAATAATCAACTATGACATCTGTTATTCTATTACATTTTTAATTAGACTACAAAACATTGTTTTACTTTTTATTGTTAATAATTTACATTGTAATAAATATTATGTCAATATCAATGGTGATTTACGATAAAAATAGGTGGTCAAAAGTTATTTTACACGTAATGTAAATACGTTATACAATAACTTAAATAGTTAAAAATATAAATTAAAAATATTGTTTAAAATTTTTTAATGTATTTTTATTTGTTTATGTTTAATTTGACGTGGTCCTTGCAATTTTATATTTAATTCCGATAAGTGATAGATTTCATCCTCACCACCTGGACGTCTGATCTCGAACTAACGTACGTGGATAACGCTTTTACCGCTCACGTGCAAGGTGTGGAATGATCTCCCTCTCGAGGTGTTTCCTTTGCACAACAATTTAGGGTCCTTCAAAAGGCAAGTCTACAGACATCTCAAAGGCCTGCACCGTATCTGCTCCCCTAAGTTGCAAGATGTCCTAGACGACAGTGACCACCTACTATCAGGTGGGCCGTCTATCCCTGTGCGTCTCTCGGTAGTTCGCTCACTCTAGGAAATAAAAGATATATTTGTATGGAGAAGCAAAAAGACAAAATACCAAATGCCCAAAGAAGTAAGTAGTTCCCAATATTATTGCAAGTTGCAAATTGATCACCATTGTATATGAGAGGTTCGATAAATAAGTCCAGGAGCCATGTGATAAAATGTAAGTAAATAATCGATAAATATACATCACATCACTATTTTCAAATTCAGCAACCATGAAGTTTCTTGTTTTTTACATGCCAAATAAAGACAAATAAATGTCGTACTTTATTGATATTTTGTTTTTAATTGGGCATATCATAACATAAATGTCTCTATCTTTTTCTAACGTAACGTATTCAAAGATGTGTGATAGAGTTAAAAGACAAACCCCGTCTCCCGCTTCCACCTACCCTCCCACCCCTCTGAGCGGCCGCATAGGTTTCGATACAAAATGGGCATGATTACTACTCCATCTGAGCGCGTAATTTTTTTTTCCTTCATGCCAAATAAAGACAAATAAATGTCGTACTTTATTGATATTTTGTTTTTAATTGGGCATATCATAACATAAATGTCTCTATCTTTTTCTAACGTAACGTATTCAAAGATGTGTGATAGAGTTAAAAGACAAACCCCGTCTCCCGCTTCCACCTACCCTCCCACCCCTCTGAGCGGCCGCATAGGTTTCGATACAAAATGGGCATGATTACTACTCCATCTGGGCGCGTAATTTTTTTTTCCTTCATGCTGATAGTGATATGATAATGAACGTCATTCGTCATTTGTATTTTCACGCCTTTTTCTTTTTCTTACGTCAATGATTTTCACTGACATTTACCAGGTGTTCCTCGCAAAAAGTTTAGAACTTTTTTTTTTTTTGTCATTTATCATTTTTAGGGTCCCGAATGAAAATGGTACAAAAAACCCCTACTGGTGCGACTTCATCTGTCTGTCACATGTTTATCTCAGCAACCAATCACGTTATCGACTTGAAAAAAAATGTCTAAGAAAATACATGCCCCCCTCCTTTATCTCTGAAGTTTGCGAAACGATAATATGAAATAATAGTCGATAGAGGTTTATGTAAATATTACAGAAAAAATATAATGATCTCTCTAAGTAGGAGACTTTTTAGAAATCTGCATACAACCTTTATACTAAAATAGCTGTTTCCCGCGACTAAATACATAATTTGTAACTTTATTTCACCCCCTTGGGGGGTGTTTTTCACAACTATTTCTTCTGCTTCAATCCGAGATTCTCTGTTCCTCAGCCTCCCTATTTTTACCTCCATCTCTACTTCTATGTCTCTCTAACTTTCCCTCTACCTATCCCTCGACTTCTTTTCCTATCCCTGTCCCTTTCTCTTTCTCTAGCTCTATCTTAACCTCAATCTCTACCTCTACGTCTACCGTCTACCTCTATCTATCTTTTATCTACTTAATTGTTACTTTAACTTGCCTTAGCTCGTTAATCAAAATGTTTATGCATTTTACTTCTAAACGGTCGGATTTTCACACAAACTTTCAACCCAAATTTCACCCCCTTGGGGGAAGAACTTTTAAAATTCTTACTTTAACACTTAGTCAATATTTATGTTACTTTACCCACTGAGCATTGTAACTTACATGAAGTCACGATAACTTTCTTTATCACCCATTTGAAAGGTAACTGGTAGGGTAGCCTGGTCTAAGATGACGCACTTTAGGTTCAAATTAATCTTGTTTAAAAACTATTGACATTTAAAATATAAAAAGACTGTATTCAATAGCCTAATAAACTGACTCATATATACTAGCGCTTCAAACGACTGGAGTTATAGGTTTTGCCAGAATTAATAAAAAAATAAAATATGGCATGCGCGTACTCTTAGACTACGCTGTGGGTAAGAGTACGCAAACGCGTTGATAGATAAGAGTACGCAGTCATTTAAATGTTAAAATTGGGTTTGTTATATACATAAGTATTTAATAAAACTCATTAACAATTTAATTTAGGTGGCTTTATTGCGTTTTTTTTAACTTTGCCTAGGTTGTTTTGTAGTTTTCACCGTCTTCTTTTGGCTTTTCTCTGAATTTTTTTTAATTAGTGGATTATTTTGGTTTCTCATTTGTTTCTTTTTCTTTTATCTTCCTCTTATAAGGCGAAGCGATAATAGCAGACTTTCCCCGTTTGCGAGAAGAACGTGTAATATTTTTTTGGGCCGGTAATGGAGCCAAAGCTGAAAGCAATAAATATTTGCGCTCTCTAATGGACAGTGAAGGTTCTGATCAATCCTGAACAAAAATTCAAAACAGGTAGCTAATATTATGGTACAACAAACACTTAAACAAACAACTACTCTAAAAAAACTAAATAAATTTACTGTTAATGCTCGCCAAAAAAATACGTGTAAGAGTACGCGCGTCATCTTACCCATTACTGAATTGCGTACTCTTACACATATCGCCCGATTCCGGAAGAAATTTTCCCTAGCTCCATCTAACTAAACTGACCTGAACCAAGCGGCTCGGGACCCCGAGTTGAAAGTATAAGCTAACTTTCAAAGATTTCGGACCTCCTTGCTTCTAACTTTGACAAAATCGATATTTCATAAAATACCTTTAATTGAAGCATTAGCACACTTCCAAAATGTAGAAAATAAGAAAAAAAAATATGAATTTTGTTTGAAACTTACGTAGTTTCTCTGTTTTTAGCTGAAATTATTTTTCACACAGTGGCTCCTTTACGCTTGTACTTCAAATCGACACTGAAGTTAGCTGCGGAGTGTAAGTTTTTTTTGCCGCAATTGGCATTGCGTACTCTTATCGACTGCGTCATCTTAGACCAGGCTACCCTACTGGTTATCCTGTATATACAGGCTGTAAGGGACGGTGTACAAAAAACTGAAAGGGCGTGCTCATTCAACGAAACTGAACAATTTTTCCAAAGAAACATTTCTGAGATTCATATCCCATTCATTCATTCATATTCCATTTTTTCATATAAAAGGTTTTTTACCTCTCCATAAAAACTATTCGATTAGAATAAGCAATTTGTATGAAGAGGTCAATTTTTTTTTCATTTCCCAAAAATGTTTCTTTGGGAAAGTTGTTCAGTTTCGTTGACTGAACACGCATTTCAGTTTTCGGGACACCGTCCCTTACACCCTGTGTAATAATAAATAACTTAGTTTTGCAGTCCTAAAAGTGGACTTTATTGCTTCTAGAAAAAATAGGTATATCGAAACCCTCGGCGCGCGAGTATGGCTTGCACTTGACCTTTTTTAGGGTTCCGTACCTCAAAAGAAAAAAACGGAACCCTTATAGGATCACTTTGTTGTCCGTCTGTCTGTCTGTCTGTCTGTCTGTCAAGACCCTTTATCTCACGAACGGGTAAAGGTATCAGGTTGAAATTAATACCATATGTTAGGGTCTATGAACCACACAAGATCTGAAAATTTTAATTTTTTACTGAAAAGATATGGCTTTTTATGTCCTCATCTCCATACATTTATGCAAAAAAGGAAAACCTACAGGGTACTTCCCGTTGACCTAAAATTATGAAATTTGGCAAGAAGCTAGGTCTCACAGTACAAATAAAGGGAAAAGTCTGAAATCATTAAATATTACAACTTTACTCACAACTAATAGTAACCAATTGTGGTGAGCTCCCGTTTCAAGAACATTCATATAAGAGAGGGGTCAAGTTGGATGGTCGCGGAGGCGATTTTTGTTTTAGTTCTATTTTAAAAACGAGAACACTTACAAACCTGTTTATAGTTCATAAGCTATAAAATAACAAAAAATAATAAAATTTGGTCAAGCGCGTGTCGGACTCAAAAAATCTAGCACATTAACTTACTAAAATTTCAACTAATACAATTATGATAACGTGGTGGTACGGAACCCTCAGTGCGCGAGTCCGACTCGCACTTGGCCGGTTTTTTTTTTATTCCGTTGGGTTTTGGTTGAGTCCCCAGACTCTACGCAAAGGTCTGCCAGCATTGTCACCAGCAATCTTGAGATCAAATTCAGCGACTTGCTGGCTCTGGTTTATACCAGACCCAAGGAGGTTTTTGTTCTGAGGTATACAAACAAGGGACGGTGTACCGAAAACTGAGAGGGCGTGCTCAGTCAATTAAAACCAGGGTCTAGATAAGTACTATACGTACAACATTAAAACTGAACTAGTTTCCCAAAGAAACATTTTTGGGCAATGAAATTTTTGTTTTTTACTTCTCCATACCAACTATTCGGAGCAATTTGTATGGAGAGGTCAAAATTTATTTTCGTTACCCATAAAAGTTTTTTTGGGAAAGTTGTTCAGTTTCGTTGACAGAGCACGCCCATTCGGTTTGCGGTACACCGTCCCTTACACCGCGTATTTTTCATAACAGACCAGAGTATATTTTTTATTTCCTGTAAAGGACATGAAGGGAGACGTATTTTGCAAAGATTTCGGACCTCCTTGCTTCGGTATTTTGTGAACGAAAGATATCTTTTTCAGTGATTCGTTGTATATTTGTAAAGTTAATTGTAAAGTATATAATTATAGAACCAAACATAAAATCAGAGACAGTTGCATCGCCAGCAGCCTCCTTTTGCCCTTTCGAAATAAGTGTATTCCTGAAACAAATGTTTTTTTATGTTACAAATGAGCAAACGAGCTTTACAGTACGGTAGAAAGACCAGAACGTGTTTGCCGAATGCGGACCTTACCTTTAATTACTCGTACCTTTGCAACACGAATTCCTGCGCAATGGCCATAGTTCGCATTCGGCAGACTCGTTCTGGATACCGAAATTAAATACACCTTGTATAACTATAGGTACTATGTTTTGATAATTTTGAATCATACCATGTGGATTTTAAGATCGACGACCGACCTCACAACACACACCATGGAGCCTCCAAAGGCCTCAGACATGCCTCATTTACTACTACTTCCGTCGATAGTAGCCGGTAGTAATGGCTTAACATGCCTTCCGAAGCAAAGTCTCACAAACTAATTTTTGTTTGACAGTGTTCCCACCTAAACGCTCTAACTACTAGATCACGGAGGTCGGTCTGATTAATCGGCGTAGATAGATACCAACTCTGTTTAAGATTTTGGCATCATATAGTAAGCCCATCGACCATAAAAACCGGCCAAGTGCGAGTTGGACTTGCACACCGTAGGTTCCGTACCACTAAGGTAAAAATATGGTCTTAGTTATGGACGAGCAGCACGCAGAAGTTTATTAAATGTGCGAGAGTCCAACACGCACTTGACCAGTTTTATTATTTGTTGTTAACCTTAAAAAAGGAACGTACCATAAGAAAAGCAGCACCGAGTAGCAAAGCCTTATGCTTGGGTTGAGCAGCGCTGTCAGGGAAGTTGAGGCTGGTCGTGAAGGTGACCAGCTCGCGTTCCCACCCGTGGACTATTTTGCCCACCTCACGCAGTGTGTCTCCTGAGAGGATCTGAAAAGAAGCAGAATCATTATCACCTTGTGATGCAAAGTGTTAAACAAGAATTTGTTGTAGACAAACCTATTCGTGACACCAGAAAAAAAATTTGAGATGGATGATTCTGCCCATGAAACTTAACCACTTTTTCAAAGAAACATACGAGTAGGTCGAACATAGGTCGTTGCAACTACGTTTTTTTTTATTGAAAATGGGCTTACTCTTGTCCTCGATCTATTCTTGAAGACAGAGATGAGGTCTACGATGGAGCGAGCTTGCCCAGAAGAAGCCTATTCACTCGCGACTTGAATAGATTCGGGCTATATGAACTCGGGAACACAGACAAAGGCAGAGAATTCCACTCTTTAGCCGTGCGCATTATAAAAGATGTTTCAAAGCGCTTTGTTCGAATGTGCGGAATATCAACCAAGTATGGGTGATATCCTGCGGTGCGTCTGGACTCCCGATGGTAGAAGGGAGATGGTGGAATAAGCTCGTGGAGCTCTAGAGCACACTCTCCGAAGTACAATCTGTAGGAGACCGACAGACATGCAACTTTGCGACGGTGGGTCAGACTGTGAAACTTGGTTTTCATCAGCATTTTCATCAGAATCATCGTACCGGAAGACGTAGTGTGTCTTCGACCAATGTTCTGTGAGGAGAGTTATTCAGTAAATTTTGATTTCTGATCTCCTCATCTGATCTCATCACCTTATAAACAATCGAATCACGCTGCAAATCTTCTAAAACTTGGCGCCTAGTAATAGGGTCCCATTGGCATCTTAAAAACAACAACACTTAGAAATAATTCGTACTTTGAACTTCGACAGCATAAGTGCGCTTCTCTTCATAACAGTGGGTCCCTCGATCACGAAAATGACGCCATCATTGACGTCCCGGACCAGGTAGAAGGGCACCATCCAGGTCCACTTCTGCTGCACCCGCCCCATGTAGTCTCCACGACGTATGTATCACACCTCCCGGAGTATTTACCACCTTGTGATGCCAAGTGTTAAACAAAGATTCGGTCTAGCCAAACCTATTCCTGTGATATTTCGTGCTTCAGAAAAAAAATGAGGGATGGATTGTTCTGCCCATAAAACTGAACCTCTTTTTCAAAGAAACATAGGTCGAACATTGATATTATATATTCTTTGCCGTCGCGACCACGTTTCGGAACACTTAGCGCATCTTTCGACCAATGTTCTCTGAGAAAAGTTGTTCAGTAATTTTTTTTTCTGAGCTTATAAACAATCAAATTACGCTGCAAATCTTCGAAAACTCGGGGCCTAGTAATATGGTCCCATTGGCATCTTAAAAACAAGAAGACCTAGAAATAATACGTACTTTGAACTCCGACAGCATAAGTGCGCTTCTCTTCATAACAGTGGGTCCCTCGATCACGAAAAGCACGTCGTCATTGACGTCCCGGACCAGGTAGAAGGGCACCATCCAGGTCCACTTCTGCTGCACCCGCCCGATGTAGTCTCCGGGAGGTGTGATTACTTTCATCTCCTGAAAAATTAAAGAAACGATTCGAACAAGACGCAGTAAAGTAATCCGCCGTACCTATGTTACAGTCTGGCCAACGAAAGCTGTCCATACAAAACCAAGGGAAATTTAAAAATAACAATTTTTAAACCTGAAAATACTGCAAAATAACAATTTGAT
Source organism: Athrips mouffetella (assembly GCA_947532105.1). Classification (NCBI taxonomy): domain Eukaryota; kingdom Metazoa; phylum Arthropoda; class Insecta; order Lepidoptera; family Gelechiidae; genus Athrips; species Athrips mouffetella. The sequence continues at coordinate 7,581,045 of OX383960.1, read as the reverse complement.
ACTTTTAGTTGGTTTCCAAGACTACAAGTTAGTACTTACCTGAAAACCAACTAAAGGTATCAAATTTATAATAAATATTTTCAGGATTTAAAACTTGTTATTTTTAAATTTCCCGCGGTTTTGTATGGACATCTGTCGTTGTCCAGACTCTACACTCATAAATTTAGCAGTACCTGGTCGACCGAGCTTTCTATCTAAAACGCGGTATTTAAAAAAAAAAAAAGAGTTTGCTAATTATGTAGTATGATTTTATTTTTTATCCCATCTATTCGAAAAGAAGAGCTAGTTTGTTCTACGTTAACAGGGACTAAAATCGCATTTGAATCCCTAAGGGACTTAAAGTGATTTTAGTTAGGAATGTGGATAAAGAGCTAGTTTGTTCTAGGTTAACAGGGACTAAAATCACTTTTATTCCCTGGGACTAAAAATGTTTTGAATTAGAAATTTAATTGTTTTTAGCCTCTAATTATTTCTATATTACGTGTGTTTTATTGTTATTATGTAAATAATTAAACGTACTTTTCTCACAAAATCATAATTGCTTTTACTTATTTTCTCATAGAGGGTGATAAAAAGTAGAGTGTCCACTTTGGGAGTAACACAATTTTAAAGCTCGAGCGACGTACTTTGAATTCCTCGCTGCGCTCAGGATTCTATTCTAGAATCCTTCGCTCCGCTCTGGATTCAAAAAACGCTCTCGCCTTCAAATAGTTCTTTGCTCCCTTGGTAAAAAAACTACTATTAAAACTACTATTAATTAGTATTTAACCTTATGCTCAAAAAAGTATAACCTCAAACCAAAATCACATCCGCACACTGGTAGAACTTTCACTAAGAGTAGTGACACACTTGCGGATCTTTCCAACGCGGAGAGTTCCGCTCAATACGCTCGCAACGCTATTAATGACATATCTGACGATTTCTGCTGGTGTCGAGAGATTTTTCGGTCGTGGAACTTTCCGCGTCAGAATTTCCGCGGATGTGTCACTACACTAACTATACTAAGCAATGCCTTGTTATAGCTAGCCGTTTCTAAAGCATCAGAACCTTCGCGATCTAGTGGTTAGAGAATCACCTGACTGTTCGAAAAGTTAGAGTCCCGACTACTATCTACGGATGCAGTCGTTAATGAGCCATGTCAGAGGCCTTTGGTGGCTGAACAACTCTGACACCAAGTATTTGTGAGGTCGTTCGTCGACCTTGCAACCCTCACGACATGATGATAAGAACTTTGTCTGAAGCGAGCCGTATTTTGAGCAACAGCCAGTAATTTTAAGCTTTACAAGCCAGGCATATAAAATTATACCTGTAGTCTACAAGGGAAGCAGCATGAAGCTGCAGCTAACCGTCTCTTGAGCACCAGGGCCTCCTGTCGGGTGTTGTCATGTAGATGCATGGTGAAAGCCCTGCCCGTACCGCACAGACATCTTTGTGTGGAGGTAGACGTCTCACTGGCGATGTACAGGGCTTCACCTTGCGGCACTCGGACGATGTAACGGTTTTCAGACTCTATTTTTGATGTCACTGGAAAACATTAAATGTTCAGTAAATATAAGGTCCTAATGAAATTGTAAACAAAATTTTAGTGAGTTAATCAGACCATGAAACTGAACAACTTTCCCTAAGAACATAGGTCGAAATACGAAAATAAATTTTTGACTAAACTAGGTTTCATGGTCTATAAGTAACATACTAAAATTATGTTCATTATTTCTGTAGAACCCTATTGAAATGTACAAAGCTTTTTTAAAACTAAATATTTCCCTCAATTTTAATAACCCACCTAATAATTCTAAAGCCTTGACAGTTACCCAATTGAAATCAAAGTTTATTTTTAACTGAGATTGACTTGTTTACCAAGGATAACATTTCTTAGGATTCGGCACGTGTAAGTATTGGAAGATCAAACGTACGTGATATGTGTTTTTTCTTATTATGATAAAGACAAATAATAAATAATGGTTTTCTTTTATGATCCCAAGACTTTATATAAAAGTTTAATTGTAAGTATAAGTATTTTTATTTTTACTTAAAATGGCTTACTCTTGACCTCGATCTAGCCCTGAGGACAGAGGTGGAACGAGCTTCCCCAGAAGCAGCCTATTCACTCGCGACATGAACAGATTCGGGTTATATGGCTAAGCTACTCCTTAACCATGTTCATTAAAACAGATCTTGCAAAGCGCTTTGTATGAATGAGTATATAAACGATAAAACATGGATTCAACTAACGGTCGTCTAGTTCGACAGTCTGCTGGATAAGAATACTGGAGAGGCCGATGAGGAAGTCCAGACCATGGACTGGAATAAACTGGCTGCGAGGGTTGGACTGCCAGTCCACCGTGGTCACGGGCAGCTCTGCACGGGTAGCTGAAGAAAAGGAGTTACATAAATAATCATCATCGTCTTCAAGTGCCTTCTCCCGTCGCAACCCGGCAACAATAAAAGCTATCTGGGGGTCTACTACGGTAGCTGGAACGTGTCGGCCATATGCGAACCATTTCTTTTGCAAACAATGATGTTTTATTTCTAGATTTTCTACCGAACTTATTTGAAATACGACCACACGTTGTCAGTGTGAGCCGTTTTTCAGCCGCTGAAAGGAAATCTAGAAATATAAGGTCATTGATTGCAAAGGAAATGATTCGCATATGGCAGACACGTTCCAGCTACCGTAATAGACCCCTGAACTTTAGGCAACAAATAAAAATAAATCCTATAGAAACTGCATAAACTCATAAACAAGGTTATTTTTTTGGACCTGATTTCCTTTTGCCCACTTATTAGTGAGGTCAAAAACCACAACTTTTGTTCTACGACTGTGCTAACAACGCACAAAAAATTTTCGACTCTCCATACTAAAGTGGTCACGTGACCTACTCATTTTGTATGGGAAGTTGAAAATTTTTCGTGCGTTGTTAGCAAAGTCGTAGAACAAAAGTTGTTGCTTTTGACCTCACTAATAAGTGGGCAAAAGGAAATCAGATCCAAAAAAATAACCTAGTATAGTCAATACTCGTACATTATGTATGGAGGAGTATTATTTTTATATTTAGATCTGTTTCTTGGGAAAAATTATGCAGTTTCATGATCTACTTAAATCATAACTTCCCTTGAAACGCCTACTGCAGGACAAAGAGCTCCCTCCAGAACTCTAGCAAAAGGGCCGTGGTACTTTGGAAGCGATTTACCATAGTCACCACGCTTGTTGGCGTTGGGTTGAGGCCCTTAAGCCCTTATTCCTTTTTCGATCCCCAGGGGTAGAAATTATATTCTGTTGCTGAATTTGACTTATTCTGATTCTGAAATGAATGTTAAGTATTGACAGGTTACCTTGCCGAGGCTGAACACTTATTACAAGATCCGGCCGAAGAGATGACCCATCATCTAAAACAAAACCAAAGTTAAGTGTAATACACCTGCAGAAATTCCGACCGAAAGTTCCGCGAACGAAAAATCTCTCAAGTGTGACACCATCGAAAATTCCGCCAGATGTGTCATAGATAGATAGATAGATAGATAGATAGATAGATAGATAGATAGATAGATAGATAGATAGATAGATAGATAGATAGATAGATAGATAGATAGATAGATAGATAGATAGATAGATAGATAGATAGATAGATAGATAGATAGATATATAGATAGATAGATAGATAGATAGATAGATAGATAGATAGATAGATAGATAGATAGATAGATAGATAGATAGATAGATAGATAGATAGATAGATAGATAGATAGATAGATAGATAGATAGATAGATAGATAGATAGATAGATAGATAGATAGATAGATAGATAGATAGATAGATAGATAGATAGATAGATAGATAGATAGATAGATAGATAGATAGATAGATAGATAGATAGATAGATAGATAGATAGATAGATAGATAGATAGATAGATAGATAGATAGATAGATAGATAGATAGATAGATAGATAGATAGATAGATAGATAGATAGATAGATAGATAGATAGATAGATAGATAGATAGATAGATAGATAGATAGATAGATAGATAGATAGATAGATAGATAGATAGATAGATAGATAGATAGATAGATAGATAGATAGATAGATAGATAGATAGATAGATAGATAGATAGATAGATAGATAGATAGATAGATAGATAGATAGATAGATAGATAGATAGATAGATAGATAGATAGATAGATAGATAGATAGATAGATAGATAGATAGATAGATAGATAGATAGATAGATAGATAGATAGATAGATAGATAGATAGATAGATAGATAGATAGATAGATAGATAGATAGATAGATAGATAGATAGATAGATAGATAGATAGATAGATAGATAGATAGATAGATAGATAGATAGATAGATAGATAGATAGATAGATAGATAGATAGATAGATAGATAGATAGATAGATAGATAGATAGATAGATAGATAGATAGATAGATAGATAGATAGATAGATAGATAGATAGATAGATAGATAGATAGATAGATAGATAGATAGATAGATAGATAGATAGATAGATAGATAGATAGATAGATAGATAGATAGATAGATAGATAGATAGATAGATAGATAGATAGATAGATAAATTCTTTATTGTCACACAAAAACAAAACAATATACAGGAGACTCTTAAAACTAGGGTGGACAAAGGCGGTCTTATCGCTTGAGGCGATCTCTTCCAGACAACCTTAGTTGCTTGTAGGAAAATGTAAATAGTAACTGTAGTAGTGTGCCAATGCCAATATATAGATAATATTTAATGTAAGTACAACTACAATAAAAACAAAATATACACAAATAAATAAATATATAAAAATACATATAAAAATATATATAAAATATATAGACAAATAGATAACATATAAATATATACAAACTCAGTTGCAAACTAAGGTACAATTTTATTAAGTAAGAAGTTATGCAGTTAAGATTTAAAAATAGGTAGTGACTTGGAGTGACGAATCTCAGATGGCAGATCATTCCAGAGACTGATAGCTTTTAAAGTGAAGGATTCCTTATAGTAGCCTGACCGAGTAAAGGGTATTTCCAACACATTATCAGTTTTGGATCGCAAATCACGAGAGCGGTCAGCACCTAGGTATCGGAAACGTTCTTTAAGGTATGAGGGAGTACGAGGGTCATGCAGTACGTTGTAGAGAAGTACAAGGACATGCTCATCTCGGCGCAACCTGATAGGAAGCCATTTTAACTTGCTCCTGTATTCAGACACATGGTCAAACTTACGCAGCCCAAATATAAATCTTATGCAAAGATTTTGCAGGCGTTGGAGCTTACTTAGCAGATCCTCATTGAGATCAATGAGGCAGACATCCGCATAATCAAGAATCGGTAATAGTAAGGACTGTGCAAGTTCAACCTTAGTCTTCACGGGGAGCAAGTTTTTCCACCTTCGAAGTGACCCAGCAGCAGCAAAGACTTTACGACTGGTTTCCGTGACGTGTGGCCGCCAAGAAAGAGTGTTATCGAAAAGGACTCCGAGGTTTTTAACAACCTGGCTGTAAGTCAGTGCAACGTCACGGAAGGTGACGGGTGGAATGTCATCAAAGTTGAGCCGAGATATCTGCTTAGAACCTCCAATGATGATTACCTGCGACTTGTTGGGGTTAACTAAAAGGCCATGGGACACACTCCAACGATGGGCAGTCGCAAGGTCGTCATTGAGTTTCGAAACAAGATTACCAATATCATCGATGGAAGCATGTGAGTAAATTTGCAGGTCGTCAGCATACAGATGATAATGACAGGACAGGAGAGGAGTTAGGAAATTGATGAAAATTGAAAAAAGGAGGGGGGACAGGACACCACCCTGAGGCACACCAGCAACTACGTCACAACATTCCGACAGTTTGTCATCAGCACGGATACGCTGTCGGCGCCCGAAGAGATAACCACGGAACCACTCAACTGCCGAGTCCGAGACGGGATGTCGAAATCAACGGTATTGAAAGCATTACTGAAGTCAAGGAGAACAATTGCTGTAACCTGTTGATTCGACATACCAAGGCGAATGTCATCGGAAACTTTAGTTAGAGCAGTAACGGTGCTATGTCCCGGGCGAAAACCAGATTGAAAAGAGCTGAGGATATTGTTGCTGTTAACAAATATACTAAGCTGGTGCTGAACAAGGCGTAGGTAGGCATAGGTAGGTGACCTAAAAATTCCGCCAGATGTGTCATAGGTAGGTAACCTAAAAGTTCCGCCAGATGTGTCATAGGTAGGTAACCTAAAAATTCCGCCAGATGTGTCATAGATAGGTAACCTGAAAATTCCGCCAGATGTGTCATAGGTATGTAACCTAAAAAGCGTTGCGAGCGGAAAGAGCGGAACTCTCCGCGTCAAAAAGATCCGTGTGTCGGTACACGGCCAATATTTCACTGGGCCACCAAGGCGGCGCAACCAGTCGCCGCTACCAACAAAATGTATACAGCTCTATATAGGGTGACTTTTAATTAGTTCTTGATAGAAAAAGGTATGAATGTACTCATGATACTGAACAACTTTCCACAAGGAACATAGGTCAAAATACGAAAATCAAGTTTTGACCTCTCATAGAAACTGCATCAGCTGATAGCGCATTTTGTATGCGAGGTCAAATTTGGTTTTTCGTACTTCGACCTATGTTCCTTGGGAAAAGTTGTTCAGTATCATGAGTACATGCATATCTTTTACTATCAAGAACTAATTAAAAGTCATCCTATAGAGAGTTACTCACCTGGTGTCCGTTTGGTTGCGCAACCAATTTGGCGGCGTGACCAGCTCGGATGCTGGTCGCGCTACCACTCGCAGTGAAATATAGCCCTTAATACTGTGGCCGCAGGGTGTGGCTTGGTGTCTTTACTGGTGTCTAGTTACGGACACCACGGTGGCGCGGCTGGTTGCGCCGCCATGGTGTCCCAGTGAAATATCGGCCTAAATCGGTACATTTAACGTTTCCATATTAACTGGTGACTTGTGTGATGATCACCTACGAATATAAGAATAATGATGGTTAGATATTGTAAATTTTTGTTGGTCTATGCTCAGATAAAGGACTAAATAAAATAAATCAATATTTAGTAAATATCGCAGCAAAATCGAGCTCGGCACAGTTTTTTAGAAATCTGCAAAGAATCCTTACAAACAAACTTAGTTTTGCGGTCTTAAAAATTGACTGATTGATACTTCTAAGAACACTCGGCGCGCGAGTCTAACTCAAACTTGACCGGTTTTTTTAAAGCCCTGTGTAGATCAACAACTTACTACAAACTTACCGTGTGTTGCAACCGGATTATCAAATCCTTTACCATGTTTTGATGTCCTTTCTTCTTGTTCTTGTCCTTCTCTACCTAACGTTTCCATATTCACTACAACCAATCGATATTTTTGTATCTATAAAATTATATTTTAGATTTAATATTTATTGTTATTACGTGCCTTTTGTTGATGTTACATCGAAACAATGTGTTATCTGTCTTGATATCAAGTATTGAGTAGTTTGGTCGGCGTGATATCAGCAAAAGATAAATCGAAATCATTATTATCATTGTCCTCGTAATCATATAAATATGTACATCGAAATTACTTGAACGTGCAAGACTCATTATTGCAATGTATTTTTTTCTATTTTTGTTACTTTAACTAATAGGTTATTTTTATGAATGGGTAAGTGTAGACCCTCGATAAAACGATTATCGAAAAATCACAGTCGCGAGTTAGAAATAAATGCAGCATGAATTTTCATTGGATTTGAACCGGAAGCCCAGTGCTACGCATGATAATTTTTTTTTACTTTTTTAATATTTTTTTTTATCGATACCAACAAAAAAATCTCTTTTGACTAGGTACATAGTAAAGCGGTCTCATTCTTTACGGACTCGTTCTTTACGGGAAGGTTTATTAATTATCAAGGAAAAATTTTTTTGTTCGGAAAAGTTGCTTGTTTTCATATTAGAGTCTGATTAGAACAAAGAGAATTAAACGTAGTGTATATAGACTTTAAGGGCACTGCATGTTATGCTACGTCATCTAGTACACGAAATTTGAAACTTTGTAGCGATAGTAGTGGCCTACTAGGTCCACAAAACGTTGGTCTGCCAATCAGACACCTGCGGCATGTTTTGTACAGTCGGAGCGCAAAGTGGTTAAGTTACAGATTACTCGAATGAAATCTATTCGTAGAAATAATAGGTCTTTGCCTATGAAATTGCCGAAATTTTCTTACAGATTAATGAGATCATAATTCCTATAATTCTAATGCAATTTTTTTCATTTGTCTTATATTTGAAAGTTGACTTCAAGGTTATCAATTTACGCATAAAGTAAAGTTTTTATTTTTAGTTTGATATATAAAATTAAAGGTTCGAAAATTGTTCGTCTTAAATGTCGTCCGATTTCATAATTAGATTTGTTATATTATTTTACAGATAATATTTTTTGAAAATTAAATTTAAGTTTCTGTTAGCTTAATGTCTTACTAATAATGCTTAAAAAAAATAAAAATAATTGGATTTATAATTCCTAAGAAAAATGCAAAAATGTTAGTACTGAAAATTGAGTTTACCAAAACTTCGCCATACAAAACGGCAATTTCATAGGTAAAGACCTATTAGAAGGTATACCTATACAAGTAAAAAAAAAACCGGCCAAGTGCGAGTCGGACTCGCGCACTGAGGGTTCCGTACCACCACATAAACATAATTGTATTAGTTGAAATTTCAGTAAGTTAATGTGCTAGATTTTTTGAGTCCGACACGCGCTTGACCAAATTTTATTATTTGTTGTTATTTTATAGCCTATGCCCTATAAACATACCAATTTTCAAGTTTGTAAGTGTTCCCGTTTTTAAAAAGAACTAAAACAAAAATCGCCTCAGCAACCATCCAACTTGACCCCTCTCTTATATGAATGTCCTTGAAACGGGAGCTCACCACAATTGGTTACCTTTAGTTGTGAGAAAAGTTGTAATATTTAATGATTTCAGACTTTTCCCATTATTTGTAATGTGAGACCTAGCTTCTTGCCAAATTTCATAATTTTAGGTCAACGGGAAGTACCCTGTAGGTTTTTCATTTTTGAATAAATGTATGGAGATGAGGACATAAAATGCCATACCTTTTGATTGCGTCCTTGTAAAAAATTGAAATTTTCAGATCTTGTGTGGTTCATGGATCCTAATATATGGTATTAATTTCAACCTGATACCTTTACCCGTTCGTGAGATAAAGGGTCTTGACAGACAGACAGACAGACAGAAAGACAGACAGACAGACAGACAGACGGACAACAAAGTGATCCTATAAGGGTTCCGTTTTTTTCTTTTGCGGTACGGAACCCTAAAAACAACAGGTCTGCCTTGAATCCTATTGGCAGTTTCGCTAGTCGGACCACAAAAGTGGTCAGATGTGATTGGACCACTTTGGTCGGACTGGTGAAACTGCCAAGAGGATGCAAGGCAGACCTGTTGTATTTTACTTATATAGGTACCTTCTATTTCTACGAATAGATTTCATTCGTGTAATCTGTCACTTAACCACTTCTCGCTCCGACTGTACAAAACTTGCCAGGTTTTGGATTGGCAGACCAACGTTTTGTGGACCTAGTAGGCCACTACTATCGCTACAAAGTTGCAAATTTCGTGTACTAGATGACGTAGGATAACATGCAGTGCCCTTAAAGTCTAATACTTTTTCTATGGATTAGAATCATTGGGCAAAATTGACGCTGTTTACTTGCATAAAACGTCATCTTCATTTTATGATTATTTCATTTTGTTGTATTTTAAAGGAAAAAAGGAAGTAAATGAAACACCCCTTATGGAAAACCATTTATTTTTAGATCGCGTTAATAGTTACTCGAACTTTTACGAATAAAGTGATAACATTCAATTTGTTTAAAATGACTGGTAACTTCCGTTTAGTTGAAATTACGTAGTATATTTCTATCTAATATCCTTTTATATCATTTTCTAGTAATATTATTACTATGGATAAAGTTTATCTTCAGGGAGTTTTGCAATGTACCGCCATCGGTGTTTTGGACAATCTGAAGCCAATACCGGTCCGGAAGACTTAGAAAAAAAGGAGCGCATGCGCGCTCATATAAATTTAGTATTTTAGGTAACTATTGTTAGCCACATGTAAACCAAAGAATTATTGTCCTAGATTTAGTCTAAAGTGCTGCACTAGTGTTACATCGTGCTTGTCTGATAACCATCAGTTCTTGCTTTTTCCAGCTTTTGAACTAATTTAAAGAGACCTTCAATAATCTAAGTTTAAAGCATATTAATGGGCGAAGCATAAACTATAACTTCTCCTGTGATGACATTCATAAATAACAGAAATAAATATTTATAAGACGTTATAGCGTACATAATTAGTTTACCGAATTTTATTATTGTTTATTTTATTCTTTTTGATTGAATATTTAGATGACTCCCTTTATTTAACACTTAGTTACGTTTAAAATTACATTTAATAATATGTTTAATACTTAAGTTGACACACTTAAAACACAAAATAGGTCTAAATATGAATTTATATTTTTTAACAACGACGAAATTACTTCCTCAGTACACTCATACAATCATAAATAGGACGACACCTCTCAAATATCCTTATCTTTTAGTCCTGCCCAAAGTTCTTACAATTATATGAACTATAGAAATGTAATCGCAAAAATATATCTAGCAAAAGTCAGTATAACGCTCAATATGATAATATATTTAAAATTACGTTTAACAACAAAAGCGTAGCAGTTTCACTTGAAGATCACGCTGCAGGTGGAATGGAGCTAAAGAGATCATGTGATTAATAGTTACTATCCCTACGCGTCTATGGCTGGTTAGACCCGTACGGATACAAGGAAACTTACCTGGCTTACAAGTACGACACTAATTGTAAAATTATAGCAATCCTTTGAGGATAATGAGATATTAGAAAAAAATACAGCTATTCCATCCAATATAATGAATACTTGTACTGGTAGACGATGAACTTGTTATCAAGTTGTGAGAAAGCAAGATTCACGTTTGAGTTTATGAAACTTTTATTGGCAGAATTGCCATTTAAACGTGACGTATGCTTCTTGCTCACAAAACCAATATTAAATTTCGATGGTTTGGGTTGTTTATCGCTGGAGAGCACGTTGCCAGCCGATGTTTAGTTTGAGTGTGGCCGGAAGACAGGGACTCGCCTCACACTCGCCATCCAGCTCGTCAGCCAGGTTATCATGCAGTTCCCTGAGTGCCATCAAAGCTGAGCGAGCAGCTCTCTGGCAACCCATATCACCTTCACAAGTTGTATCCGCTTCCGACAAGAAAACTAAATCGCATGTTGTTGGTGGTGCTTCACCCTGTAAAATTATATGTAAAATTGAAATATGTTAAAATATAACAAACGTAAGTTCTTCATAAGGTACTTGGAGGGGATTTACCATAGTCATCACTCTTGTAAGCGATGCGGCTGGCGACAGCTGTTGTTGGTGACCGCAGTATGTAAGATGGTACGATACACAGAAAGATACTGTTGCCCATCCTCCGGTTCATAAGCCCTTAATCGCCTTAGTTTTTCAGTTTCATATGCAGATTTACCGTAAAACAGCCTATAGGTATGCAGACGAAAGTAAAGTCAAAGTATTTTTGATAAATATGTAAAAGTTACCAAATCATATTGTTTTTATAAACGTAGTTTATTATTATGATATTTACTTACGCATAAGTAGCAGATCTGATGCAAGCTGCACAATGGAAGGAACAATTGACCACGATCTCCAGCTAACATATCAACCCCATGGCAGCGCTGTACAATCTTTGCTAATACTGGGCATGAACCTGCAGCTCCAACTGCAAATAAAAGCCGGTATTTGGTTTTTGATTTCAAAACTTTAAGGCTTTTTTTTTTTTTGGTGGATACAAGGTTATTTTTTTGGATCTGATACTTTTGTTCTACGACTTTGCTAACAACGAACAAAAACATTTCGACTCCCCATACTAAAATGGTAATTTTTTTTACGGGAGTTGAAAATTATTCGTGCGTTGTTAGCAAAGTCGTAGAACAAAAGTTGTTGCTTTTGACCTCTGTAATAAGGTGGTGTAGCGTTATCGCTCATATTCCTTTTTCGTGTTCGATACTTTTTGCTTCTTTCTCGGTGTATTGACTGGCTGTTTGTATTCATTGATAGTGGATTCAAAATTTAGGTTTTCCTTTTTCTGTGCTTTTTTTTGTTTGGCATACGACATCAAGCAGATCAAAAACTTTCTAAAATATTTTTTAAATCATGTAATTAACCAAACTTTGTACAAATCCATTTTTTATAGTGCTATTTAGCCACAGCACCGCTGCTCCGATCTTATGCTAATGTTTTAATGAACTGATCTGGTGCTGTAACATATTCATAGAAGATTTGGATTTTAGCTCGATATGAACTTCTCATTTTTCTAAAGCTGCCCGATTACGGGCAGTAGGTTCCGGCTTGCACCTGCAACACAACCTAGGACTGTCTCCAGAGAGACTCCTTGTCATCTGCGGCTTGCGCCGTGCCCTCCACCGCAACTCCTCTTCAACTATTATACGTGTTTCTCAACATCGCTGGAAGACACCACGAACTGGGCAAAGCTGCTGGATCAAAATACAGATATTTATTAAGCTATAATATTTATTTAACCTTATAATCTTTTCCAAATTCCGAAAGCGCCACCGGTCGCGCCACGATATTTTTGTGGTTGAGAATCTTTGGCTTCAAATTATTATTTTGGAAGCAAATCCGTGACTTCTTTAGCTGAGCGATATAGTTTAGGTGGCCATATAAACATATCTTCTTTTAAAAAGCGATTTAATTGTAAGCAATAGACGCGGCGGTTATCCTGAATCACTTGTCACAGGTTTATAGAAAAATTCCTTAAATTTTTAATGCAATTTGTTAAAATCTTGATAACTTTTTTGAGATAACCTCTTTTGAAATTCTAATCAACAAGATCAAATTTATTATAACTATTTTGTTATTAATTTGTTAAATTTACATCTAAAATCAGGATTCTGTGTTTATTTTAATTAAAATTTGTGTGCTTATATTTCCTGGTTTCTTTCATGGTAAGTTAACTCTTACTCTATTTACACTAATTGCAGTACTTTTAACTTAATTACTTTTATTTCACTGCAGTGGGCATACGCATATCAGGTCCAAAAAAATAACCTAGAATATTTTTTTAGTCAATTACCTGTAGATACAACAGGCGAACGATGGCGTCCGCTTCCACCCATGTAGCCCTCAGAAAACTGCATTTCATTCTTGCCATTCAAGTAATGTCCAGCACCTTGTTCCTCTTCGAAATCATCATTTTTATCAAGTGGTCTAAAAGCAGGAATCTCGTTCATCGCAATATCTGCTTTTTCTTTTTTGATTGCGACTCTTTTATCTTTCATATCGTCAGGAGATGGAGACGATTCTACGGTAGATTCAGCCATTTTTTGAGTTTGTAAACTTTGCTTGAATTCCTTGAGTGCTTTTCTCATTTTCTCGAGACTGTATGCAGCGGCAAGCCTTGACAGCAGTTTCTCTTTCATTTCCTGCTCTTCTTTGGAATCCATTTCATCATCTACTTCCGAATAACGAAGAGCATCGTCAACGAGCATTCCTTCCATATTTTTTAGTTTTTTATCTATATTGTCTAACTTTTCATTATTTTCTTTAGCAGTGTCTCGCTTTTCATCGCTATGTGCTGCCTCAAAATGTGCTCCGTCTATTTGTATATCAGTCTCTTCATTTGGCTTTTGCTCCACGTAGTTCCTCTTTACGAACCTGTGTTTTCGAAACGAATTTGTTGGACGAATCACTTCTTTGTTAAAAGTATCGAAATATTGCTTACGAAGGTTGTCTTGGTTGAAATCGTTTACGTATTTTTTGCTGCGCTTATCGATACCAAAATAATCTGACCAGTCGATAGATTTCTTTCTAATAACTTTTGGTTTATCATAAATTTCATGTTGTGCATGGTGGTCGTGGGTATGGCCGTGATCATGACCATGTTCAGCTTCTTTAGCAACCACTCCTGGATGATGCAAGACATGACCATGGTGTTCGTGACTAGAGTCTTCATGAACGGTAGAGTCATTATGCTCATGGGTTTTGTTGTGTTGCAAGAGAATTGTGGGTGGTTTTGCATCATGAGTATGTTCGTTCTCATCAGCATTTCGCTTCACAGGATTCTTTATTTCCATGTCACCGAAGATTTTTGATAAATCCTTTATAATCCTTGGGTCAGTACCTGTACTGCTACGGAAAGATTTTGATCTCTGTTTCTGGTTTTGAATGAATCTTTTCTTTTGATTATTAAAATCGTATGGACCACTGCTTCGTTTTGTTACTGGAAAATGCTTTTCTAGATCGTAAGAATATTGATCTTCGTCTGCAAGGTCTTTCATTGGTTCTTCATCTAAAGGTTGGAATGCAATAGCATACTCCTCTCGCCAGTCATCCTTGTCGTCATCAGATACATCGTACGCGTTATAGTTGGAATCAGAGTCGCTGGTTCTCTCTGGGTTAACAAAATCTTGTGGATGAGGACGATCGACGTTTGAGTCTGAACTGCGCTTCCTTTTAAAAGCTATAGGACCCCAGTTGTCAGGATAACGCTTTTTCACTACTTTGTCCTTGTACAACTTAACCACACCTTGTGGAGCTGTTTCTGGACTACCTTGTGCTTTGTTGTTCTTATATTTTGACCACAACTGGTTAAGAAGCATCGCATATTCTGAATCATGCTCAGCGCGTTCCTGTAGAACTTCGTTTTTTTGTTCATCTTCAGCCTCATTCCTTTCTCCAAATAATTCCCGTAGTCTATCATTATCGGAATGGTGGCTTCTCTCACGGAAAGCGGATTCTTTTCTTGGAATACCCTCGGAGCGAGAATTCTTCTTCTTGATGACCTTATATTCGTAAGTTTCCGGAGACCTATCACTTTCATCTAACAGCTTGACAATATATTTTGGAGAAGGTCCATTTTCAAAATCTTCAACATCTACGGAGTAATCGGGTTCTGAAACAAGATAAGTTAAGTATGTGTTTAATTTATGGAAAATTTTATGGTAAGAGTCTCTCATAAAGTGGACCAAAGTTAAGATTAAGATTAATGTGTTAATCTTGTTCAAGCATTTGTCAAGTACCTGGATACCCCGGCGGTATGAACTCGTAGAGGGTGTCGTAATCGGACGAGGGAGCGATGGGGCCTCGGACGTGGGCCCTCTGCCTCCTTTGCAGGGCCTCAACTGCTCCTCGTAGAGACGCCCCCTGCTCTCCAGCGACTGCAACCACTAGCGCCACCCACAGCCACGGTAGTAACATCGTGGCAAGGGTTGTCTCTGGAAAAGATAGGAAGGAAGAATGAGATTAAGAAATACTGATAGAGTTGCTATTAGCCTCAATCTGTATCCATGGGAATATTATTCTTTGCCAAGGGTATCACTAATAGAACTGATTTTCTGCACGCAAACCAATATCTTACTAAGGTATGATGGGCTACCTAATGGTAAGAGGCCACCACCATGCATTGACATCAATAAGACAAAGCACATTGCCCACCCTAAGGATTAAGATGGAAGGTGCCGGTAATTTCACTGTCTCCCTTGCCGTTCCAAACAAAACACAGCCGTGCAAACACAATTGCTTTACGGCAGCAATAGGCAAAGGGGTGGGTACTTCCCTAGACGGACTTTGTACAAAAGCCCTATCTATCTTCACTAAGCCCTAACAAAGAACGAAAAATTCCTTTATGGCTTTATCGTAAAATCCTTCACATTCACTAAATTCTTTAAGAAGGGCCACAAAACCGTTTGAGTGTAATTTTACGATCGCCCAAAGGTTTTACGAGGTGACAAAGCTATATCACCTTATAAATCCAAGTACATAGGCCTAACAGTTTACTATTATTTAATCTGTGGCCTAACAGTATAATCTAAATTATTGAAAAGTGAGATGGAAAAAGATTGCCACAGTAAATAAATGAAGAATAGAAGAAGAAAATATTCAGCCACCCTTTATACAGCGTGAATTTTCATTGGTTTTACTGCCGTAGTAAAAACAAGCAACTTTCTTAAAGCAAAAAATATTTGTGCTCGAAAAAATTTTTTTCGCTTTTCGTGAATGAGTCGAACACGTGAACACTTTACTATGGAGAACAAAAAAATCGAGTTAAAATATTTTTCTTCGGGAAAGTTAGTTGCTTGTTTTCAAGAGTAGAATCGCTGGGCTTCGGGAGAAAAACCAATGAATATTCACGATGTAGGAAATGATCGTTAATTTAACGAAGGCTATCTCAACATTCGCTTTCTTTTTCTCAATTTGTTTTAGTTCAGCCCAAAATGACCATCGCTTGCAATCCCTTTCTTTCTTTTCGAAAAACGATTTTTCCTTATCATGGCTTTTTCAGGGTTCTGTCTGTAGTCAATAAGAAGCTCTTATAGTTTCGTCATATCCGTCTGTCTGTCCGCGACTTATGCAGAGATCCTTAGTAATATAATGTATTATTTGGTTCTAGTAAGCTGTAATTTGGTACAGACAAGTGGTAAAATAAATTATTGAAAATAAACTTGCGACCCCGGCCTGCAGTTTAAGGCTAATACTGCCTGAATGACCTTGAAACTGAGTAACTTCATAACCACTTTTTATATTAAATATGGTATGTTACTTAGCAGAAAAAAAAACGTAGTAATAAACAAGATGTGAGAAGTGAAGAAAAATAAATCTAAAGAAATAATTAAAAAAAACTACTCACCTCCTTCAAAATGTTGTAAGGAATCAATTAGCACTAAAAAATATAAAATAACCAAAGTTTATTTATTTCAATTACATATAAATTTGCAAAAAAATGTTCATTTTGGAGTCGGTGCCATTCTTAAACTGTTATAAAAGTGTAAAAAAAAATCTTTTTCCGAAACTGGTTTCGAACGTTCAGTTTCGAAAGTGGCCGAAGCGGTAAAAAAATGTAGGATGATCCGTCTGAGGGGTGATACATCACTAATAGATTGTAAAAAAGATATAAAATAATACTTTTTTTAAATTATTTTTTTTAATTTGGTTGATCATGACTATTGATTTTTCTTTGAAGAAAGTTATAGTAATTTATTGAAATAGATAGTTACTTGCTAGTGATTGGATATTATAACAAAAAACATCTTTGTCTGCATCAACACCTGATCATAGAGGTCATTTAACCCTCCAGGTGCTTCACTTCCTCTTGAGTTAAAACTACTTTTTTAGAAAAACCGGCCAAGTGCGAGTCGGACTCGCGCACTGAGGGTTCCGTACCACCACATAAACATAATTGTATTAGTTGAAATTTCAGTAAGCTAATGTGCTAGATTTTTTGAGTCCGACACGCGCTTGACCAAATTTTATTGTTTGTTGTTATTTTATAAACATACCAATTTTCAAGTTTGTAAGTGTTCCTGTTTTTAAATAGAACTAAAACAAAAATCGCCTCACCGACCATCCAACTTGATCTCCCCTCTCTTATATGAATGTTCTTGAAACGGGAGCTCACCACAATTGGTTACCATTAGTTGTGAGAAAAGTTGTAATATTTAATGATTTCAGACTTTTCCCATTATTTGTAATGTAGACCTAGCTTCTTGCCAAATTTCATAATTTTAGGTCAACGGGAAGTACCCTGTAGGTTTTGCATTTTTGAATAAATGTATGGAGATGAGGACATAAAATGCCATATCTTTTGATTGCGTCGTTGTAAAAAATTGAAATTTTCAGATCTTGTGTGGTTCATGGATCCTAATATATGGTATTAATTTCAACCTGATACCTTTACCCGTTCGTGAGATAAAGGGTCTTGACAGACAGACAGACAGACGGACAACAAAGTGATCCAATAAGGGTTCCGTTTTTTTATTTTCAGGTACGGAACCCTAAAAAGTATATTTTTTAATATATTTTTTATTCAATCTATTATTGATGTATATCTCACCTTAAAAGGATTATCGTACTTTTTTTACAGCCTTTATAAGTGCTGTTACTTAAGTTCTTATAACTTGTTTTGTGAGCCTCAAAAAATATATATTTTCATCGCACAAAATGTTTGCCTCAGTCTCCCGTAGGGCTATACAGCGTAATATTATAAATTTTCTTTGACTGTACAGTACACAGCTCCACTGGTTTAGTTGTAAGAAATAATATTATCTCGAATCATTGAACTGTAAGTAGAAGATTTTTGATTAAAATATTTTCGCACAATAGTAAGGGTCCAAGCTGGGTAACAATAGGAACTTTGACAATGGTTAAGCGTTCTTTTGTGAAGCTGTTACTTGCCGAAAGTATCCACTTAGTACGGTCAACCGCACGTCGGTAGAAACATTTGCAGCTCTATCACCATATCATAAAGTCCATGGTGTTTCTACTGACGTGCTGTTGGGTGTACCTGTCTGCAAATTTCGTTACGTTGACGTTAGTTTTTTTTTACTGTCTATGGGCTTACACTTGACCTCGATCTTGCCCTGAGGACAGAGATGAGGTCGACGATAGAACGAGCTTGCCCAGAAGAAGCCTATTCACTCGCGACTTAAATATATTCGGGTTATAAGAGCTCGGGAACACAGGCGCAGGCAGAGAATTCCACTCCATAGCCGTGTGCGCATTATAAAAGATGTTCCAAGGCGCTTTGTGCGGATGTGTGGAATTTCTACCAAGTATGGGTGATATGCTGCGGTGCCTCTGAATCCCCGATGGTAGAAGAGGAGTGGTAGTATAACTATAATGCCTATCTATTCTGTGCCGGGGGCAAGAATCATCAGGGTTCCAATAGTTTTCAAGCCTTCAAATGGCGGAAGTTTCGTACGCAAAGTGACAATTCTAAACTCACCCACTACCCCTCGCCTTACCCCCACTACCTATATCTATATTTTTACCTTACTACCTATATATTTTAAACTTTAAAATTTTCACAGTATACATATATATGGCATTATAGTTAAGCAGCATACTCGAAGGTATATCAAACATATCGATTATTAAAATAACGGCCAAGTGCGAGCAGTTTTCACGGTCATTTGTTTAAAAAAAACTGGTCAAGTGCAAGTCAAATTTTTAAAAGCAATAAGCCTATATTCAGAACCGCAAAACTAAGTTTTTTATAAAGGTTTTTAGAAGATTTCTTTAAAAAAAAAAACCGGCCAAGTGCGAGTCGGACTCGCGCCCTAAGGGTTCCGTACCTATCTAGGTACCATGTGATATACTAAAAGCATTTGCTCTTTGATTTTAAAAACTCCGCGACCATCCAACTTGACCCCTCTTTTATAGAAAAGTTTTTGAAACGGGAGCTCACCTTAATTGGTTCCTATTAGTTGTGTAAAAATTTTAAATATTTAATGATTTTAGACTTTTGCCTTTATTTGTTCTGTGAGACCTAGCTTCTTGCAAAATTTCATAATTTTAGGTCAACAGGAAGTACCCTGTAGGTTTTGCTATTTTGCATAAATGTAAAAGCCATGTCTTTTGTTGCGTCGTTGTAAAAAAATTAAATTTTCAGGGGGGTGATCGTGGTAATTTCAACGATATTACCAAAACAAAAACGTTCGCCTAAAACACTTAGTTAAGACTTAACATGACTTTTGAGGCAAACGTTTTTGCTTTGGAAATGTCGTTGAAATTACCACGATCACCCCCCAGATCTTGTGTGTTTTATGGACCTTAGTATTCATTAATCATTATCAATTTCAACCTGATACCTCTTCTCGTTCGTGAGAAAAAGGGTCTTGACAGACAGACAGACAGACGGACAACAAAGTGATTCTATAAGGGTTCCGTTTTTTTATTTTGAGGTACGAAACCCTAAAAACTGGGCTACTTAGAAATAGTTTTATTTTTTCTGTAATATTAACTTAAACTTTAACGACTATTATTAATTCAGGTTTTTCGTTAAGCAGACTTCGGGAATGAAACTAAGGGAGGAATGGAATTTTTTTGACATTTTTATCATATCTTTAAAACTAAGAGTTGAAAAGAAACACCCCATGACCTAGTAACGACAACTTAAAATTTAGCCCCCCATCATTTAAAATAATGGCCTCCCCTTGTTTTCGCCAGTTATCGCGTTCTTGTGTCTCGGTTCTCCAGTCTGATGTAAAAGCATCCAAGTCGTCGCGCTATCTTCTTCTAGGACGACCTTGGCGACGCCGCCGCCCGTCTTCTGGGATCCAGTCCGTAGCTAACTTAGCCCACCTATCTGGATGCATTCGTGAGACATGTCCTACCCAGCTCCACTTCAGAATAGCTGTCTTTTTTCCAACGTCTGATGCCAGTTTTGGAACGCAGGGTGGTATTCCGGATGTGATCTATCCATGATCTATCTTTTTAACACGCTTATTTACACCTAAAATGCTACGCTCTATTGCACGTTGGAAAACCTTGAGTTTGGACTTTTGAACTTTCGTTAATGACCATGTTTGCGCACCGTAGGTTAGGATAGGCAGGGTACACATGTCGACTAGTTTTCGCTTTAGTGTCAATGGAAGGTTGCCCTTCTCCTTCATAGACCAGTAGCTCTTCCAGTCATTTTGGATTCGTCTGTCAACCG
This sequence comes from Athrips mouffetella, assembly GCA_947532105.1. NCBI lineage: Eukaryota > Metazoa > Arthropoda > Insecta > Lepidoptera > Gelechiidae > Athrips > Athrips mouffetella. The sequence continues at coordinate 7,560,471 of OX383960.1, read as the reverse complement.
CTTTGTCCTGCCTGTTTTCGAAACTTGCTATCTGGCCTAAGTAAGTATATTCGTCGACATAGTGTATAACCTACCCATCAACTTCGACTCTACGTTTCGTGCTATTGCACATGAGTTGAGTATTCGACTTTTTTATTTTAAGTCCAACCTCAAGGCTTGCCGTGCTCAGCTCCTGTAGCATGGTTTAAGTTCTTTGTCTGAAGTGGTGAACAAGATGATGTCGTCTGCGAACCGGAGATTGGTAAGATTTTTTGTACCTATTTGAATGCCTTTAGACGACCAGAAAGCAGATAGTGTCCTGAATATTTCTTTTAAAACGGCCGTGAAAAGTTTTGGCGACAGCGGGTCGCCCTGTTTTACACCACGATCAATTTTAAACGATGGACCATTATATTGTAATTTTATGCATGCGGTAGGTACTATTTCCATAAATTGATTATAAAATATTTATATATGTAGGATTTATATTTTGTGCTTCAAGGGCCTGAAATATTGATGAATAATGGACGCTGTCGAATGCTTTCGAATAATCAACGAAAGCTTAGTAGAGGGATTCAGTATATTTTTCTATGATTTGATTGAGTGTGTGAAGATGATCTGTGGTACTAAAACTGGGTTGGACTTCAGCTTGCTCGGGAGGTTGTTGAGAGTCTAGTTTGCCAGCAATACGTGCCTCTATTATTTTAATAAAAACTTTGTATAAATGGGATATTAAGCTAATAGGCCGGTAGTAGCCGATTTGGGTCTTATTGCCTTTCTTATGTAGTCTTGTGTTTCTTGATGAGCTCGGGAATGTTTGGTGGTTGTCAGGAGGCGGCGTAGTAAATCAAACCATTTTAATTATTTATTGAACGTTTATTCACATGGTGAATTATTACAGTCTCGACAGGAAGTATGACATCGACTCTAGAGACGTGACCACAGACAAGGCATAGTGATGTAACATGCCCTTTTTTCTTTTAAAAATTAAAAAACAAAAAGTCATTTGACGTTAGTGACATTTAGGAAATAAATTCTAACCTATAAATAACTTATGTTTCTAAGCTACAAGGTTAGCAAATATTACATTAGAAATACATAGAATTTTGGAATATATCGTCATAATCATACATTGAATTAGAATAAAATTGTCAGTGTAATTATCATGCTTGTCATAACTTAAATAATACTTAATTCTAAAGAATGTGAAAGTCAAATGTTGTTGTTTATTTACAAATATCTAATTACTTTTTACAGATTCAGTCTTTGTGTTTTCTTTACAAGTCGTCCACTTTTAGTATATGTTCTTTCAGGTATTTCTATTTCAGCACTACCGGCGTCGTCATTATCACTGCTAATTGGTGATAAGACATTTGTATCATGTAAGTTTTCAGTAGGACTAGATAAGTTACAAGGTTGACAATCAGACAAAGTTAATTGATTTTCATATTCATTATAGTCATGTAAACTATCTTCTAACATTTGACTTTCATTTACATTGATAAATTCTGGAGATTGAGTTTGAACTTCCTTTGACTTATTACTACTGCGCTCTGTCTCAACTGACTGAAAGGAATCAGAATCACTTGAGCTATTAATTGAAACAGTTGGACTTAACGGGCAAGAATTATGAGTATAGATGAAAGTGTACCAATCATCTTCCTCTTTTTGTGAAATTTTAGGATTTTGGATACGGACTGACTGATTTGATTGTGATTCTGACTTCTTTTGTTTGTGGCTTGGATTTACAATGTTTGAGTTTTGACTTGGACCTAGGTTTAAATCAAATGAAACTTTTTTATTTTCATTCTTTGACAATGACTTTTTATGACTGTTTTGCTTGTGATTGTTATCTCTACGGATATGTTTAGAATTTCTCCTATATGTTGCACCATAATTATCCTTGACTATAAAGGATCTAGGAAATTTAGACTTTGCCACAATAGAACCTTTAGACCATATAATATCTTTAGGGTTTTTCTTGAAATAAACATTATCATTTACATTGAATGGCTGATATTGTTTACAATTTTTGTTGTAGTACAATCTTGTTTTTTGTAAATTCTCATTTTTTGTTTTTGAATGTTCTGAGAATTTGACCACTTTAGGTGTTAAATTGCTTACTTTACTTGGTAATTTAGTTCTCAATTGTCTAGACATAAGTAATTGAGAGGGTGACTTTAAGTTACCTCTTGGGGACGTTCTGTATTGTAATAGACCTATATAGGGATCTGTTCCTGACTCTTCACATTTTCTAAGAATGTTTTTAATTATTTTTACAGAGACTTCACTGAGGCCGTTTGATTGAGGATAATGTGGACTTGACATAATATGTTCAATGTCCCATTCCTGAAGAAATTTTTTAAATTCTGAAGAGTTGTAAGGTGGACCTCCATCGCTAAGAAGTTGCAAGGGGATTCCATGTCGAGCAAAGATCGACTTTAAATGTGTTATTACATTAGAACTTCTACTGTCTTTATTTAAGTTAGCAATTTCTATGTAATTTGAATAAAAATCAACGACTAGCAAATGTTTTTGTCCTTTGTAATCAAACAAATCTGTAGCTACTTTTTGCCATGGAAATAAGGGTTGTTCATGAGATATGAGTGGTTCTTTTGTTTTATTCGAGTTGTACATACAGCATGACTCACATTGTCTTATTTTATTTTCAATTTCTTGATTTATATGAGGCCAGAACACTATACCTCTAGCTAAATTTTTAGTTTTTTCTATTCCAAGGTGTCCTTCATGTAAAATATTTAAAATTTCAGATCTCATTGAAGTAGGTATTATTACAGAATTATTTTTGAAAATTAAATTGTTTATAATATGAATTTCCTCTTTTATATTCCAATAAGGTAAAACTAGTGGGTTACAATGTTTTTTACATGTAGGCCATCCTTCCCTGAAGTATTCTTTTAGAATCTGTGAAGTTTGATCTTTATTAGTGTGTTCTAAGATTTTATCTAATTTTTCCTGTGTAATTGCTAGATTAGAGGTCAATAAATTTACATGAATTTCAACTTCTGACTCAAGTTCTTCTAAGGATATTAATTCTTGGTTTTGCTCTGAATTCTTGTCAGTGATAGGGGAACGTGAAAGGGTGTCTGAAATATACATTTCAGTTCCTTTAGTATAAGTGACAATTAAGTGATATGCTTGCAAGGCTATCATCATTCTTTGTAATCTTGTGGGTACTTCGGACAATGGTTTCTTGAAAAGTGTAACTAATGGTTGATGATCAGTTTCAACATGGACAGGCTTTCCATACAAATATTGATGGAATTTTTTACATCCGAATACAATTGCAAATAATTCTTTCTCAATTTGAGCATAGTTTTCTTGACTTTTGTTTAATGATTTAGACGAATATGCAATTGGATTTTTTCCATGCAAAATTACAGCACCTACTGCTTTTTTAGAAGCATCCACGGATAATCTGATTGGTTTGTTGATGTCATAATGGACTAAGACGGGTGATTGACAAATTAATGATTTTAGTCTGTTGAATTGCTGTTCATGTTGATCTAACCATTGCCAAGTATTATTCTTTTTCAATAAATCTCTGAATAAAGTTATTTCTTCAGATAGATTTGGAATATAAGATCCTAAATAATTAATCATTCCAAGAAATCTTTGTAGTTCCTTGACATTTTTTGGACTCTGCATTCTAGTTATAGCATCGACTTTGGATTGGTCTGGCGAAACACCGTTTTTATTAAAAATATGACCGACATAGCAAATCTCTGACAAGCCAAACTGGCATTTTGATTTGTTGAATTTAAGATTTACTTCTGATGCTCGTTTGAATAAAGATTCTAATCTTTGATTGTGTTCCTGTTCTGTGGAACCGTAAACTAGAATGTCATCCACAAAAATAATTATTCCTGGAAGATCACCAAAAAGTTCATTCATGGTTCGGTGAAAGATTTCTCCACTTGAGTTAATTCCGTAAGGGAGTCTTAAAAATTTGTATCTGCCATAAGGCGTGTTAAATGTACATAAATCACTACTTTCATCGTCTAATGGGATAGTCCAATAACCTGAGCTAGCGTCAAGCTTTGAGAAAATAGAAGCACCGGCTACTTTGGAGCGAAGATCATCAAAGGTAGGATAAGGATAATGGGGTCTTCTGATTGCTTCATTTAGATTTCTAGGGTCAAGACAAATTCTAAGTTTTTTGTTAGGTTTTTCTACTAACACAATAGAGTTTACCCATTTGGTCGGTTTAGTGACCTTTTCTATGACTTTAAGTTGTTCCATGCTTTCAAGTTCACTTTTCAGTCGTTTCTCAAGTGAATATGGTATTCTACGTACTGGACATACTTTAGGAGGTATGTTTTCATAAATATCTAGATGGGCTTTGTATGGTAGACAACCTAAGCCTTCAAAAGTATGAGCATACTTTGAAACTATTTTATCTACTAACCTGTGACCTTTAGTTGTATCTTCATTTATTTTGAAGATCCTTTTGACAATACCGGCTTTCTCACAGATGTTCCATCCCAGTATGGTTTGGCACGGACATTCAACGATAACAAAGTATATATTTGTGTTAGTTCCATTTTCGAATTGGCAATTTATGACACAACTACCTAAATTTGGTACAAGTTGTCCTGAAAAGGAAAAAATTTTGTTATTTGTTCTAAAAGTTGGTATGTTAGTATGCGTTTTTGACCTGATTAAATCTAGATTTTGTTTTGAAATTATGTTTGTATCTGCACCTGTATCGATTCTACATTTTATAGGATAATTGTTAATGTTTACCTGGATTTGCCACTGGTCCATATTAGTATTATTTTGGTTATTATTTAATGATCCAATCACAAACTGGTTACCCTTTTGGTCATTTTTAGAAGTGACAGTGTTTACCTTTCTTGATGGTTTGTTACTGTTTTTGTAAAAACAATAATTAGTGAAGTGATTCATTTTCTTGCAATTGGAGCAGATTTTTCCTAGGGCTGGACACTTGTGTCGATGAATCTGGCCACATCGGTTACATTCACGATTTGATGAAGTTCTTGGTCTTGAATTTGAATGCGTTCTGAAGCTTGTTCTTGAGTGTGATCTTGTTGGTCTTCTTGTATTAGAAACATCGCGTTTTACCGATCTTGGTATGTGGTTATGAGTGACAGCTTGGACTGATGTTGAACCATTGTTGCTCTGTGTCAGCATAGCAGTTCTCTCCTGGGACAATTCCATATTCTTGGCTATTTTTAAGGCAGTTTCTATTGTTAAGTCATTCTCTTGAAGTAATCGTTCCTTAATCTTGTTATTTTTCATTCCAATGACGAACATATCTTTTAATAATGATTCCCGTAGCTCCTTAAATTCGCATGAAGTCGATAAATTATTCAGAATAGTGACGTATTCGTCTAAGCTCTCGTCGTTCTTCTGGTGGCGTGTGAAGAAGTTATATCTTTCGAATGTTACATTGCTGCAGGGGTTAAATTTTTCGTCGAACTTTTTTAGTATTTCGTCAATTTTAGCTTTTTTGCGGTCAATGTTCAGGCTGTTGAAAATTTCAATGCCATCGTCACCTATAGCATTCAAGAAAATGGCTACCTGCTTTTGGTCAGTGAATTTGTCAATCTCATTTGCGTCGCAAAAAATTTCGTATTTTTGTTTCCATGCCTTCCATTTTTCAGAAGCATTGTCTCCAACTTGTATAATTATTGATAGATTGTAAGATTGTTCTTGTTTGATGGGAATGATACGACGGAATTACAGTACTTATACAATTTATTAAAAAGGCACACACCTTACATATTAATGGCGGATGAACAAGAAGGAAGGGCTAGAGGGCGCTGCAATCGCCATACAATATTTGTTGCGTTCAGTTAGCACATTATTAGACAAATGGATGCATTCATTTTAACACCCCCTCTCAACAAATATTTTCCAATATTTTTTACATGTTAAATTTCCTGACATAAAATCATGACCTGCCCTTAACATATAATCATGCATCGCCTTAACAAAATTTTACCAGCTTAGATATATTTTTAATTGAGAGTTGGTTAGTCATGCATTTCAAATTATATACCACCTATAAAATTACATATTAATTTATTCCTCTAGAATAAATAATACAACATAATATGCATGACCAATCAATCAATACACACCTTATTCAAATTTTAAAAATAAAATTTATGAATTTTACAAACAAAGTTGTTCCTAAAGGCTTTGTTAACAGATCTGCAATGTTATCTTCCGTTTTAATATATTTTAATGAAATACATTTTTGTTTTATTTTGTCAACAATGAAATGATACCTTATATCCAGATGTTTCAATCTTTTATTATTTTCACTATTAAAAACCAATTTAATCACAGATTGATTATCCTCAAAGATTACCGTTCCACTGCTAACAATATCAAAATCAATTAACAAACCCTTAAGCCAACAAGCCTCTGCCACTGCCATACTTAAGGCTATGTATTCAGATTCAGTGGATGATAAACTAACACTAAGTTGTTTCTTACAGCACCATTGAATTGTACAATTATTGAAATTGAAGACATAACCTGTGGTTGACTTCCTATCTAATAAATCTCCTGCCCAGTCAGCATCCACAAAACCTTGCAAACCGTTGTCATTGCTGCTATAAACAAGCGCATAGTGTAACGTCCCCTTAACATAGCGTAGAACCCTCTTAAGCGCTTTGAATAACATTACACTAGTACAGTGTTGATACCGACTAAGGAAACATATTGACACACACAAATCTGGCCTTGTACCACAGACTGCATACATTAAGCTCCCAATCAGCTGTCTACACATCCTTTCAATTTCTAAACTTTCAGGCCTCTCCCTTTTCAGCACATCAAAGTTGAAATTTTGATCTATTGGTGTAGAAACAGCTTTACAGTCTGACATGCTGTAAGCTTGTAAGACCTTGGATAAGTATTTTTCCTGAGACAGAATAGTTTTTCCTACCTTCTGCTCCATGTCAATGCCTAAATAACTTTTTGCTAAACCTAGGTCTTTCATTTTAAAACTTTTACATAACTGTAACTTAAAATTTTGCAAAACTTTATGCTCAGTACTAAACATTAAAATATCATCAACAAATAACAACACATATGTTTTACACTTGTTGTCATTTTTAAAAAATAAACAATGATCATTTCTAGACTTTGTAAAACCTTCATTTTCAATGAAATTATTAAACTTTGTGTTCCAGTATTTAGGTGATTTTTTTAGACCATATAATGATTTATTAAGTTTACAGATTTCACCAGATGGAAGTTTTAGATACACCGTTTCATCTATGTCACCATGCAAGAAAGCACCTACTACATCCATCTGATGAACTGGGAGTTGCAGTTTGTTAGCTACAGACATGAAAACCCTAAAAGTTGGTAGTCTTGCCACTGGCGAATAGACTTCTAGGTCACAATCTGACTGTTCAAAGCCTCTTGCTACTAGGCGAGCTTTGTACACTTTTTCACTGCCTACATCCTTCACCTTAAATACCCACTTACTAGAAATTACTTTATTTCCCTCAGGTACAGTTTTAACTTCAGTCCATGTGTTATTTTCTTTTAATGTATCCAACTCAGTCTTTATGGCTTTCTTCCATTCTTCCTTATTTTCAGCATTAATTGCTTCTTCTAATGTTACAGGTTCTACCTCAGAGAGAAGTCCAGTTTCATAATCTGCCATCCATGCCGGTTTCTTTGTTTGTCTTCCACTTCTTAACCGTTTTTCTTCTGGAGAAAGCCCCTGATCTTCTATTACCGTTGTCTCCAACGAGTCTGATGATTCTTGTAGCCACTCTTCATACATTGATGGGGAACTATATTCTACTTTATCACTGAGTTTTTCCTTTTCTGCCGGACTTAAAATATCTTCCAAAGAAATCTCAATTTCCCCCTCTGGTTCTGGTGTCTGTGTCCTTTCCTCTTCTTCCTCCTCGGGCTCTTCTTTTTGTACAGTACCCAAATCAAGAAAATCAGGAAAGGAACATATTTTCTTGCTATTGCTTCCTTCATTCTCCTTTTCCTGACTCTTACACAATGCCTGTTTATCAAAGAAGCTCCCCTTGACGAAAGTAACCTCCCTTTTGATCAATACATCATTTTTATCAGGAAAATAGACTCTGAATCCTTTAGTTGTTTCACCATATCCAACAAAATATCCTGGCTCTGCTTTGCTATCCCACTTTTTGCGTTTTTGATTAGGTACATGAACTGACACTTTAGTACCAAATATCTGTAATTTATTTATGTCAAATACACCCTTTTGAAACCATAACTCATATGGAGTTATATTTTGGACTCTGCTTTTACCGGTCCTGTTCAATACAAAAACAGCTGTATTAACGGCTTCTGCCCACAGTGATTTGTCAAAACCACTTGATAAAAGAATCGTTCTAGCCGCTTCTGTTACAGTTATCATTTCCCGTTCAATACATCCGTTTTGTTCAGGTGTATAGACTACACTTGTCTGGTGAATAATTCCAAAGCTCTCTAACAAAGACTTAAACTCTCTGTTCATGAACTCTGACCCACAGTCAGACCTAATGATCTGAACTTTATACTCCAAGTTTTTAGTCACAAAGTTAAGGAAACTCCTAACCTTATTTATTGTTTCAGATTTATTCCTTAGAAAATATACTGTTCTAAACTTGGTATAATCATCTTTTATTAGCAGATAATATCTGGAACCGCCTAATGATGTTGATTCCATAGGACCGCACAGATCCATATGTAAAACCTGACCTGGTCTCTCGGCCCTATCTTTACTTACTGGAAAAGGTCTCTTATGTGACTTACCCTGTAAACATGGCTCACACATTACTTCACAGTCACTACTGGCTCTGAAATCTATCTCACATCTTTTCAACACACTTTTTACTTGCTCAATGTTTTGATGACACATTTTCTCATGCCATTCTTGCAAACTGTCAATAGACTTTCCTACACAAACACTCTGCTTTTCATGCCTAAATTTCATAAAAAACAAGTTATCTTTCTTATATGCCAAAGAACAAACCTCTTTATTGTTGTTTTTTCTAAAATAACCACAATTATTGTTGACAGATAAATTATAGCCTCTATTCGTGGCTGCACTGACTGAAAATAAATTTAACTTTAACTCAGGGACATGCAACACGTTATTTATTGTTGTACTAACCCAGTTTTTCCCATTGTAGGCCTCGACTGAAATTGTACCAATTCCAATTGCCTGTATAACCTTACCATCGCCGACAACAATAGGTTTTGGACTTTGCAGTGTACTATACTCTGAAAACCTGCTAATGTCATGTGACATGTGTTCAGTGGCACCACTGTCCATAACCCAATCTTCACTGTGTAACACACTATTCAAAGCTGATGACAGCACTGACACAGGAAATGCATTACTTTGACTACTGTTTTTCTTAGCCCAACAGTTCTCAATATTATGACCTTTTTTCCTACAAAAAGTACAAAACTTACTATTCATGTTATTTTTTACAACTTTACAGTCCTTTTTGAAGTGTCCAGTCTTACCACACTTAAAACATTTTCTTGTAAGTCTTCTGTCCATTGTAGCGAATGCTGTCTCCCTTAGCTCTTCCGCTTGGGAGTGGGAAGTGAAGCGTTGCTCTTCTATGAGAAGTCGAGCTATCAGCTGCTCCATTGTCCTCTGTTCTGCTGGCACGGAGTCCCATGCTGAGACGAAGTGTCTATACTGCTCCGGAAGCACACTCGTGATTTTAGTGATAGCCATCTGTGAGCTCACCTCCGCTCCAAGATTTCTAAGTTTGCACAAAAGAGTTTCAAATTTGCTCAGGTATTCTGACATAGTCTCACCATCTGTGAATCGCATTTGGAAGAATTGTTGCTGCAGAATATGCACCGATAAGTCTCCTTTCTGTTCAAAAACTGTGTGGAGCTTTTCCCATATTTCTTTGCTAGATTTACACGAAGCTATATGTGGAATCACATTCTCCGAAACGCGCGAGACAAGGAAGCCTTGTGCCTTGGCGTCTTTTGCCGTCCACTTTTTCAGCTCATCTGCTTTGTCTGGTGGGGGACACGAAGCCGTCCCATCGACAATATCAAATAAATCAGCCGCCCGTAGTAGTACCTTCACTTTAAACTGCCAAGCCGTCCACCCGCTGGCATCTTGCAGTGGTTGTTGAAATTGACCATTCATGGCGTCCATCTTGATTGCATCTGTCCGCAATCTGTATGCCCTACGGAAATGTTCCTTGGGATCGGACTATTGCCACATACACGAAAAACGATTGAGCTTCGACCGCTCCCGGCTCCTGGAATCCTTGACCAGATCCACGCCGCTTCTCTGGTTCCGTCCTTGCTTCCTTGCTTGGCCTCACGACCTTGACCGATCGCTCGCCGGGCCACGTCGCTTGACCGCGACCGATTATTTTCCACCTTGCAAAAGCAACCAAAACAATCAACAGGCCATGAGCGTGACTGGGTCGATAACCTATTGATAGATTGTAAGATTGTTCTTGTTTGATGGGAATGATACGACGGAATTACAGTACTTATACAATTTATTAAAAAGGCACACACCTTACATATTAATGGCGGATGAACAAGAAGGAAGGGCTAGAGGGCGCTGCAATCGCCATACAATATTTGTTGCGTTCAGTTAGCACATTATTAGACAAATGGATGCATTCATTTTAACAATAATAAGTGGTTTTATGTTCATAATAAGTACGTTAGACTTGTTTTCAGGCATTTTTTCGATGTTAATTTGAATGTGTAATGGTGGCGTACCTGTTCTTTGTCTTGGCCGTTGACGATTATGCTTTCATGGTTTTACCATTTGGGCTTGTCCAATTTAATCTTCTGACACCATCTTGTGTTTCTTGATGAGCTCGGGAATGTTTGGTGGTTGTCAGGAGGCGGCGTAGTAAATCAAACCATTTTAATTATTTATTGAACGTTTATTCACATGGTGAATTATTACAGTCTCGACAGGAAGTATGACATCGACTCTAGAGACGTGACCACAGACAAGGCATAGTGATGTAACATGTAGAAGTATGATATTAGAGTAAGTAAGTAAGTATTGAGTATTGAGACTCAATACTCAATACTTACATTGAGTGACACATACTTTTGGGCACACTACCGGTAGTTAAAATACTATTGTATAAATTCGTTAAATATGGTATCAAAACGGGTTTTCCTATTTCTAGAATTTCCGACGTGACTCCGACTTCGTCAGGGCTTTTGTTATATTTCATGCATTTAATGGCAGCATAAACCTCATGATCGGTGACGGGCTGTACTTTGCCTACAACTGTAGATTCTAAAAGATTTTCTAGGGGTATAGCTATGGCAGATTGATTTTTGAATAAAGATTTGTATAAAACAATGTATATACCTACTTCAAGAACTTTATCTCTATTTCTTTGGAGTACGTTGTTTTCATCTTTCATGCTAGTTGTCCATGTTTTAGCTTTGAATATACCTTGTTTGGCTATTCTCAGAGACGTTTGTGTTTGGAGAGCTACTTTAACCAGTCTCGTATTGTGATCACGCACATCTTTTCGAATAGTTCGTTTAACTAGTTTGTCGATTTTACTGTATTCAGGCAAGTTGTTTTTTAGTTGTCTCTCATCTATTAATCTTATGGTTTTTTCTTTAAGTTTTTTATTATTTTGTTTGGGTATTTTTATTTTTTTGCTAGCTGTTCTAATATTGGTTACAATGGTATTGTATTGAGTTTTAATATTTGATTCTACACCCATATCAAGGTTACTAAAAGCATTTTTGAGCTCAAGGTTAAAGGGTTAAGTTTAATTCTGTGTTGCTGATTAGAGTCTCTTTATTAATGTTTTTTATTTTATGACGGAAAAGTTTATTACGAAATAATTTCATATAAAATCGTACTTTGGCTCGCAGGGGTCTATGATCTGAGCTGAATTTGATTCTGTTTATTATTCCGATGTCTTTGATTATATCTTTATTAGGGGACAAAATGTAATCCATTTCGTTTTTTATTTATAATAATAACAATTTGTTTTTTGCAATAAAGTTGGGCAAGCATATTTTAAAGTAATCCAAACAAGTGGAAAGCGTGATTAGTTGCTGAGATAAACAGGTGTGATAAACAAACAGACGAAGTCGCACGTAAGGGTTCCTGTTTTACCATTTTGGTTCAAAACCCAAAAAAGGCTGTATAAGTACTGTGACGATACCGACACACCACAGGTCGAAAAACTTGAGATATTCATTTTTTACACCCTTACTCATTGATGCAAATTTTATTCCTTAAGCCTCTTTGAATTACAAACACGCCAAGAGAATTTATAACTATTTCATGGAAGGTTTAACGCTGAAAAATGTTGAATGTTTTTTTTCCTGAGATATCAAGCTACGGGAGGAGATCGGGGCAAATCGAATTACTGGGTTTTCTCCCTTGGGCATGACGACGGTAAAATGTTTAAGGGAAACTTGTCAATCTGTTCCATGCTTCCCCCACTTACCCAGTAATCGGTATTTCGTTTCAACTTTATTGAAGCAAAAAGCAAATTAAATAAACAGAATGAATCCAATAATTGGGAAAGGGCACGGATAGAAAAACCTTTTTAAATAGAAATAGAATTAAGTATAACTTAAGTGCGGAATCAGAGGATTACCCATACCACAGCCCATACCCAAACTGTTACTAGTAAAAAATCGTTTCAGTCGGCCGCTAACCTTGAGCGGGTCTCTGGTTTGTAAGGTTTTTAGCGTAACGCTGGCTCTGTTTATACTGGTTTTGTTGCCACTTATCTGCGGCCATCTGTAGGAGACTCTTGTGTGGTTACTTAAGTGTTAAGCCGTTAAGTACGGGAAAGTTCAAGTAATTTACGAGAGGACACCCATATGCTACAGACGAACATGTGTTGATATTCCGCTATATACACCTATAGTATGGGGTGCATTCCAAAATAGGTTTTTGTATTTTTTTACAACTCTTAGTTTTCAAGTTATGATGAAAATTTCTGAAAAATACCAAAACTTTACCCCTTTTATCTCCGAAAACGAAAAACCTAAAAGAAATACAGCCTTCCAAATACTGAAGGGGCATGATCAGTCAACGACACTGAACAACTTTCAGTGAACATAACTTTCAGGAAACGAAAAAAAAATCCGCGTCTCCATACAAAATTGTAAACTTGATCGGGCAATTTGAATGGAGAAGCCGATTTTTTTTTTCGTATCCTGAAAGTTTTGTTCACTGAAAGTTGTTTAGTGTAGTTCACTGATCATGCCCAGTATTCGGAATGTTGTCCCTTACACTCTTTATTACAGGAAACATATAATACTCGAAGAGTCCTATAGTTTTTCAGAAATCTGAAAAAAAAACCTTTTCAAAGAAAGTTAGTTTTGTGGTTCTTAAAAAGAACTTGTTTTTAAATGGTATGGGTATATGGGAAACCTCGGTGCGCGAGTCCGATTCGCACTTCACCCGTTTTTATTACCTATCTTAAATTTGTTGTTGAAGGAGATAACCAAAACGAAGTATGATTTTTGCACAGATTTTTGTGAAAGAGTGTCTTTATTTTATACTGTTTATCATACTGACCATACTACAGAAAAATAAATAAATGGTACAGCAGCACTACGCTTACTTTCTCGCGATATACGATAGTCATCATTCAACAGTGTCCTAGGGTTTGCACTATTCGTTTTATTTTACTATTCGAATAAATTGAATACTTTAAGAGCTAAATATTCGAATATTTTTTAACATTTATTGAACATAACAAAATTTCCATTCAACATAAAGAAGAGTAGTCAGACCAGGATTTGGTTTGATTCCAACATTATTTTATTCAAATAAAATCAAGTATTTTAATTATTTTTATTGTTTAATGGTCAATAAAACCACATTTACCGTTTTACAAAGCAAACTTAGGTTAGTCTTCGCGCGGACTGTAATATTTCTTTTTATTACAAATTTAAGTATTTGCAAAAAATCACACAGAAACACGTATTTAAGAGGCTACCTGCGGTCCACTCGCGACCCCGTCAGTTAAAAAAATATCACTCGCTAAATACAAAACTTATCGAAAATCCGGAAAGACAGATTAAAGTAAAGGTACCATTGTTTATGTAGAACCAAAATAAAGTATGCTGTAGTTACAGATACAAAAACTGCTATAAGTGGCCGTTTTTGGCACTTTTTGTATCTGTAACTACAATCAACTACATTTTTCAGAATTGATAGGTTCTAAATAAACTAGGGTACCTTTACTTCAATCTGTCTTTCCGGATTTTCGATAAATTTTGTGTTTAGCGAGTGATATTTTTTTTTTAACTGTTGGGGGCGCTAGTTGATGGCAGAAATCCCCTTAAGCGTTTCTTGAAAATCATCCTCTTAGCTTCATCATTAGTACCTACCGAAGTTCTATACAACTTTTCATGTTTTATTTCATCCCCCGCGTCTGAACGATTCACGACGGTTCTTTCCATAGAGGAAAATTTGGCGCCGGAAACTACATGTCGGAACTTTTCCCAAAATCTTGTCACTTGATCAAGCAAATGAAAAAATTATGAATGCATTGTTTAATATACTACTTTCTCGAAAGTAAAAATTTGCATAATCTTGAAGCATGGTGGCTATGTGCAAAACGTTTGCTCTACAACTTGGAGTTAGTAGGAAAACAGAATTTTAAATTTTCATACTAAATCGTTTTAGATTGGAGTTGCATAAAATATTTCGTACATAATATACGCACACGCTACCTCTAAATAACATATAAAAACCGTTTTCACACGACATTTAAATCGCGATATCCTAATTTATAACATTTTAATATCCTAATTGGAAGTCAAAAAACTTAATATCATGCTCCGAAATGGCGGAAAATTGTATTCTGCGTTGAGGATAGCCCTCAGGGATCTATATGAAAAGGCCTCGAATCCGACCCTCTTGCCGAGATTATAGCCGCAGGATAATGGGAATATGATAGTGTGTTTAGGGCGTTATATAGTAAAACCCTTTTTATGGTCTTACTGAATTAATAACCGTTAATAAAGCAAATCCGTCTTTATTCTTTCCGATATGTCCTGGCTTCACAAATGCCAAATTAAAATGGGTTCTTTATTGAAAACAAAAACTTATAACATGAAACCTTGTAACAGTACAAAAATATATAAATGTGTGCTCGATCCGAAAGCCGATGCCCGACGGCGCACCGCCGCGTCGCGCCGTTAGGTTGCTGTGGCTGTGAGTCATAGACATACTATGGCGATTTTATTTGCCTGCCTTTTGAACCCTAGTGTAATAATGTTTGATTACATAACAGCTTTCGTGGTCTAGCGGTTAGAGCATTCTACTCTTAATCCGGAGGTCCTGGGTTCGATTCCTGATGAACACTGTCAGACCAAATTCACTTTGTGTGACTTCTCAGTATGGTTAGGACATTGCAGGATGAATCACCTGATTGCCCGAAAAGTAACATGATTCCGTGCTTCGGAGGAAGTCGTTGGACCCGGCACTATCTAAGGTAGTAGCAGCGTACTACAATACTACCATGTTAGAGGTCATATAGGCGGCTCAACAACTCTGACAGCAGGGTTTTTGAGGTCGATCGTTGATCTTACAACCCTCACGATATGATGATGACATAAATAATTTGAGAAGAACAATTCCCTCGTACATCACTTCCATATACGATTTATATGTACATATAGGAAATAGCTTAAAAAGTGCAGTTTGATAGTGGGTAAATGGTTAGAAAGCTACCTCCTTAAGGTAAGTCTAGAAACTAGAACTAAAACTAAAAAAAGAGAGTGTAAAACGCTTTTATTTGAAAATCTAAAGACTGTGATAACGTGTTAGTTCTTTTTGTACATCTAATAAAAACTTGTTTAAAAAATGTTTACTGATATTTTTTATGATAACTTCATTTCGTAGTATGAACGCTACGCCGTAGCAAGTATCGTAGCAAATATCTCTGGACTCAATTCTTGAAAATCACCGGGTGATAAAATATCACTCAAAAAATTAAAAACCACTGATTTTCCAGGTTTTTTCCATTCTATCTAAGAAAATAATAGCTAAACAAGTAGTTTTAAATGTGTCAAAAGCCAGTTTTCTATTTCCTCATTTCAGCTTATTTTTTTATTAACTTGCTCTCAAAATTTTACTAACCACACACTAGGTAACAGAAAAATAAAATCCCCAATAATAATATGTACGAGTAACAAAAAAGATATATTTGCCTTTTCCATGGACCATAGTACCGTAGGCCGTACCGTTTGGACCGTAGTAATTATGTATTTATGCAAGCAGAATTAGTATATATAGTATTATAATCATTTATAATATTACGTACACATTCTTGTCCCCGTCTAATATATTTATTCTCTTACTTCCATATGGTTGGCTGGAAGAGATCTCTTTTAAGAGATATGCTCGCCATTGTAAACAATTTTTTTCTGTTATTTGTGTCACTGTTGTTGTGTGCAATAAAGAGTATACCTATATAGTAAAAAAAAACAGTGAACACATTGCATCAGATCTGATGATAGAATATTTTGTATGTAAGGTCAAAAAGCATGTTTCGCTGTTAGTGCTGTAGTGAATCTAGTGTTCGTATAGTTGAGTTCTTTGGCAAAAATAAATCACTCATTATCACAGTTAAGTATTCCGTTCGTACTCAATGAAGCCATAGATAATCACGTAGATAATTTATTTAAATATTCCTCAAAAATTACATATAAATGTAAATCTTAACAGCCGGTTCACTATTAAACTCTTTCAAAGTCCTAAACGATCCTGAAGTATTCTTTGTTAAAAAGCCACAGGCAAAGTCGAATGACCCTTTTTTAGCACGAGCCTCATTAAAAACTCCATGGTGTAGAAAATCTTGTATAAAACCACTTAGCTGAATGAATGATAAACAAAAAACAAAAAAAAAACATAAGAACGCAGAGAAATTTAAATTAAGAACTCACTTACCTTTAAAACATTTATCACGAGGTAACAACAAACCACTTGCTACAAGAACCTTTTCGCGCGTTCGTGCACCTTTAAGATGTGATAACAACTGAGCAGCGTCTGAACGTTTTGTTGGGGCGCGTCGCTTCCTGCGCACTGCTGTGAAACTGCCATGAAAACCAATCTAACATGACCTTTTGCACCCCGCTCTGAACAAACTTCACCCCCTCGAACGTTCCTTGATAAATCCGCTCACGGAAAGAGAAGTTCTTTTAACGAATTGTCACAGTCCTACTTTGTCTGGTCTTTTCCTGCAGAGAATGGTAAATTTCATAAAGCAAACAGTAGAAACCAATTAAGGGGTGGCATGGACGTACCTAGGGCGTTCGAGGGGGTGCGGTAAGCTGGTGGGGTTACATAACAAGCAGATCGATCGATACGCTGGGTGGCGTGGCTGAAACTCTCGTTGGTGATACATAGGACCTTCCAGCATTAGAACTGAGCCGGCGACCGAAAATTTTCCGCATCACTTGAAGCTTTTGTTGTCAATAAGTTCATTGTTTTTGGTAAAAAATGCAATGGACGTGCTTTTGCTCATAGCTTGCGAATATACTCCGACACCTGCTCTTTGGGTTTTACTTTTATTTTCACACAGCGAGAATAATATATAAAACCAGAACAATGTTTCAAATGTTTTCTTGTTATTTTCTGTGGCGTCGTTCAATTTAGTTTTACGTTTTTCTTACCATATAACATAACGATTGAAAAAAGAACTTTGTTTTAATGGGAAACATTTTTCACTGGAACAGTATTTTCTGTTTTTATGAGTTTGTGTTGAATCAATTTGTGGCATACGGGGACCATTTATTTGTATTACGATGACACAATTGGATATCTTTTTTGGGATTTTTGTAAATACTTGCTTCTACTCATCTGAGGACATGTTTATAATAATCAAAACATCGAATCACAACTGCCTATGTGAGAGGAAAATTTGGCTCTCCATATTGAGGTTCCTCTCAGAGACAGAGACATCCTTGTCTCTTTTCTGAAACAGATTTATTTGTATGTCACTTTAGAAAGAACGTTAAGGTTTCAAAGAATAGTACCAACCAACCCATCTCTACCTAAGGGTGTCGTAAAAGGCGAAGGGATTATAATAATAAATGTCCACTACAGGACATGGAGCTCCCTCCAGAATTCTAGCTTTTGCCACAGATTAAATAATAGTAAACTCTTTTGCTGGAAAAATGTGGAAGGGAAGTACCATAGTCACCTCGCTTGTCAGCGTTACGGCTGGCACCATGGACAGCGGTTGTAGGTGACCGCAGTAAGTAAGATGGATGGTATGATACACAGGAGGATGCTGATGCCCATCCTCCAGTTTATAACCCTTAGTCGCCTCTTACGACACCCACGGGCAAGTATGACTGCCGTTTTTCTTACACCTGGCATAATATGAGAAAGTTGATGGATCATGCCCCGTTTGTTTTTCTTCAAGTTTGTTTTAAACTGTCGCACTTTTAAAAAAATGTTTCTTTATTTTTGTTTGCTTTTACGTTCACTTGATTCCAGGTCATACCACGATAAAAAAAATGCATTAAAATTTCATGCCAAAATACCTATATTTCGATCGGGCCTGTCCCTTAAACCCAGTATGGAACTAAACATTACTGAAGTAAGTACTTAAGTTAAACACTTGTTTAATGTTAAGTGGTGAGAGATTTACAACCTTTTACTTTAATTGAAAAAAAAAAGAAACACTGCAAACTTACCTGCATTTATAAGTAGAATTAAATGTCTGCCATTTATTATTATAAGCCATTTCTGCGAAAGCCCTGAAGGTAGTGACTTTGCTAGCAAGCCACTTTGAAATGAGTTAGTTACAGCCACTAATTAGTTATTTAATTTGCTATTTGCTTTGTTCGACATTGTTTTTGAGCATGAGAAATTGTAGGCAAGAATTTAATTAACACGGCATTTCTAATCTTGTTTCTCGTCTGATTAAGTTTTTCTCGGTTTCTTTTATTTACGCACTCATAAATAACGTCTGCAGAAAGTACTTGACATGTCGTTCAAACAAAACACACGCAAGCCCGAATCAAATAAGTTTTTAATCACACATATAAAATAACAGGCCAAATTCAGGACGTTCTGAACAAAGGCCAGGTTAAAAGTACCCTAAACCGACGAGCATGTATGAAAGTACAGGAAGCAAGGGAAGTATGTCAAGATCGTAGCAGGTGGAGGACTGTGGTCTCTGCCTACCCTAACGGGAAAGGGGCGTGATGTTATGTATTTATAAAATAACAACGAATATAGTGGGAAACTCCAGTAGTTGGATGGGGTATGCACCAAAATGTGCATGTATGTTGGTCACTTACGTCACTTTGTATGGGAAGTTGAAAATTTTCTGTGCGTTGTTAGCAAAGTCGTAGAACAAAAAATATTTTCTTATTTATCTTACTGTGGGCAAATGGATTTCAGGTACAAAAAAAATAACCTGGTATTTCATACAGCTAGGTTCAGTATTGTAAGAACGAGCTGTATGAGGTCAGCTCGCATTCTTCCACATAGGCATTTTCATTGAGAGAACCGTCCGGAGCTAGACAGGCGCGACGACTTGGCTCATCTCAATAATGAACTGGGGAATTTAATTTGAAAGGAAATTTGAATTGAATTAAAATACTTGTTAAGTAATTAAAGTAGAAAAAAAGCATTTATTTTTACTGTCGTCAGAGAATGTTTTTATTTCAACAGGGTCCAAATATAACAAATTATTTTACAAGTGAATTATCGTCAAAATATTTACGTGTTTACCTAATCATCATCATAACATCTCATAGAAAGTATACTGCGAGCTGCGGCTGGCCTGTTGGTGTTGTTGGTAGAACATCTGTCTTCTGCGCCGTAGCTCGCGGGTTCGATTCCCGTCCAGGGCAAACATTTGTGTTATGAACATAAGGTGTTTCTTCTGTGTGTGGTTGTTATTTATCTATTATACGTATATTAGTCTCTGATACCTAGCAGGCTGTGTCTAGTTTGGGTTCAGATGACCTAATGTGAAATGTTCCCCATATTTTGGGAGATGAACCATAGTCACCACTTTTGTTAGTGTTGTGGCTGGCACATTGGACCTCGGTACTTAGTAAAGTAGTATATAAGTAGTATACTGTCCATCCTCAGGTTTCGAATCTCTTAGTCGCCTTTTTACGACATCCACACACAGGAAGAAATATATGTAGATAAAAAGAAATAATCCTAATATAAAATGTAACTTCGAATTTTGGAAATGTTCTAATCAAGTCAATTCGGTTCCACTTTCACGTGGGTATTTCATTAAATAAGACCGTCGGTCTAGTGGATATTCCCGCACATCAAAATTAATGAAGAGGGGAGACGACTAAGCTAGAAATCCGGTATCTAATTAAGAAGTTTAAGGGATTCATTTAGATTAGTATATCCTAAGTAAAAGATGAGAAACGATTATATCTATTTGTGTGCTAATTATATCAATTTGTGTGCAATAAAAAGTCTCTATTTATCTATCTAAAACATAGAGAAACCCGTTGGTGTGGTTGGTAGTGAGCCTGCATTTCACGACGTGGGCCGCGGGTTCAATTCCCGCCCAAGGCAAACACTTGTGTGATGAACACAAGTGTTTGTTCTGTGTCTGGGTGTTATTTATCTATTTCTGTATGTATGAGAGTTTGGGATCAGATGAGCTTGTGTGAAATGTCCCCCAATATTATAGCGACAACCAACAGTGACGAGACGAATGCTATGTTTTGCTTCAGCGTAGCTGTAATAAGATTGAAATTGGAAGAATAATTTTCCATAATTTACTAGAAAGATAATGAGGAATATCGATTTTTACGTAGCAGGAGAATGTTGATCCAAAAATTTTCCGTTAATGGAAATAACTTAGTCTACGTTTCATGCCGTAATCATATTATTTTAGTATTTTACATATTTCGGACTATGTTGATTGCGGAAAGTTGCACAACTTCATGGTCTGAATCTATCGTTTAAGTTTGTTTCTACATTCGTTCCCAAAACACATTGTGTACACTCATGTTATCTCATAAAATGTCCTGAGTTCTTCTTTTCACTGAGTTTGACTTACTCAATGAGAATTTTCGTTGGTTTTGCTCCTGAAGCCCAGTGTTTCTTATGAAAACAGGCACTTTTCGAAGGAAAAAATATACATAATATACAATTTTCGACAGTATACATAATGACTTAGATTTGATTCACGTGACCACTTTAGTAAGTTACCACGTTTAGTGTCACGTTCGCTTAATGTCATATTCGAGTAGAAATTTCTTGCTTGTATTCGTGAGTAGAAGAATCTTTGGGCTTCGGGAGAAGCTGTGAAAATCTACGATGTGTTACTGGAAACTAACACGGAATCGTAAGTTGATAATAATTTGCAAAATAATAAACCGTACTGAATTACCATCTGGCATTTGGTAACACAACCTTTTTTTTGTGATGGAAAAAATTACTACGCATGTCGCAACGTTGGGGAAACGGTACGGTTATGTGGGGCTTGCACCCACTAAAAACTCCAACATGTGCCGCTCTCGCATGCACCACAGAACTATGTTCGCATGCACCACAGAACTTTGTTCGCACTAATTTCGTAACCTCTGGAGAGGCTCCCTCACCTAGGCGACGTCTGAGTGCGACAACCTAACACAACCTAGCCAATCCCCTTGTCTTACCTTAATGGACCTATGGATGAACGAATTTCCTACGAGTTTATTATTTTTTGAAAGTTGATTATTTGACGCGGAAATTGATGAACTTACGATTCTTGACTATTATTTTCCGGTGCCATATACTCGTATATTAAAAAACAGCCAAATGCGAGTTGGTCTCGCGCCCTTAAGGTTCTGAACCCATCCACCATATCACATTCTTCAAACTATTGCCCTTTGGTTTTAAAAACTCCGCGTCCACTCTAACTTGACCTCTCTTTTATATGAATGTATTTGAAACGGGACCTCACCTTAATTGGTTTGATTACTTATGAGAAAAGTTGTAATCACTATCATCACTACATACTCGTATAATAAAAGAAAGTCCCCCGAAACGTTTTTCTGTCGTCATCCATCCTTCCATCCATCATGTCTGTCTGTGATCGCTAAACTCAGGAACTACTATATTGATTTCGATTCGGTTTTCACAAATAGATAGATTGATTCAATAGAAAGGTTTGAGGCTATAATTTATAAATATTGAGTGCAAATTAACTGAACTGTGATGATGTTTGTAGATCTAGTCGGAAAAAAACGTGCCTCTTGAGAGCTTTCTGGGCGTGCGCTGCCTGAATGGTTTCATTTATATGAAAATTATGTATTAAAGAATTGTTGCTCTCTAAGAGCTCTAAAGAAAAGTCCGCGATAGTATTTGTCTATCTTTTAAGGATAACCCACAGTAACCAACTATTTATAGCAATAAAAGTAGATTTTCAAAATAAGGTATCTTTGAACGTATTTTTGCCCTCAAGGTATGGATCCTTATTTCATTTAAAAGGTTAGTAATAATAATCAATGAATATAGATCGAAATTGTCCTTTACACCATGTTATTTCAATAAATATCTTGGAACATATATAGTCCTAGAATGAGCTTGGCACTCGATGTGCATTTCCGTTGATAGCCGAACGTTGGCGAGAGTTTCCGAAGTTAATATCAGCGAGCCAGGAACCCGACAGGGTGAGGGCACTCACGGAGGGCACACTTCGTTGCGACTGGATGAACGAAGTCTGATTTTTTAAATTTTAGGTATATTTTTTGTGGTTGTATTCCTGAGGTACAACGAAATAATTTAGAATGTTTTAAAAATTGTGTAACAAGTTGACGGCTATCGCAATAAAAGGCACCACCTCTACCCGTAGATTAGTACCCGTGCGAAGCCGGGGCGGGCCGCTAGTATTTAATAATTTTAGACTTTTTCCTTTACTTGTGCTATGAGATCTAGTTTATTGCCAAATTTCATTATTCTAGGTCTACGGGAAGTACCCCATAGGTTTTGGTTCATAAATGTATGGAGACGGAGACAAAATTGGTCGTATCTTTTGATGGTGTTTTTGTAGAAGTTTGAAGTTTTGGTCAGTTTCAAAAATCTATAGACTTTAATATTTGGTATTAATTTAAACTTAATACCTTTACCTGTTGGGGAGATAAAGGGTCTAGACAGACAAATAGACGGACAACAAAGTGATCCTATAAGGGTTCCGTTTCCTACTTTTGAAGTACAGAACCCTAAAAATGATTCTATCACAGGGTTCTATTAACGACGCCAAACATGACATCGATTAAAATCCAAACTCGGAAATGTAGGCATCGCTCGCAATTGCTACGCTTTAGGCATTCGTTTGTGCCTCTAGTTTAAAAAAATAGTCATGTATTCGTACAATATCACCATTCACTACTTCAAAGAATAACAGTAAATTAAGTTATATACATAACGTGTTAAGCACTTACGCTTTTGTTTGGTAATGTCGTTAAAACTACCACGATACCACCCACAGGCTTTCATCTTAGAAATAAAGTAGTAATACTCGATAACCACTTGTTGAGTAAGACTTACATAAACTTACCAAATAGAGGGTGCTCTCTAGGGAAACTAAATATTTACGAAACATTTGAGTAAGCTTTACTCAAATGTTTTAGAATTAGATTGAAGGATCTAAGTCATTATAAATTTTAAATGGTCCTATTTTCTTTTTTAATGTTATAGCAGGCAAACGAGCAGACAGCTCAACTGATTTAAGTGTCAATGCCGCCCATACGTACTTGCAACACCCGTGGGGGGTAGTGAGTTTGTTAACCCGCCTTTGAATGACCCCGTGTCGTAACTACCGGGGTGTGGAAAATCTACAGAAAATCGGAACCTATATAAAATACGAAGAAGTCAAAGACGTTATTTTTGCAAACTGAATTTTATATTAGGTTGCTAGGCTACCTGAATCCTGCGTTCCGTTACACTCCCGGGGAAGGAGGACCGGGAGGTCAATATTATTTATACAATAAACAAAAAACAAACTGACTATCTACTTAATAAGTTAATCTAACCGGAGGTCGAGAAATACGTCCAGCTCTAGTAGTAGTCTGTAAGTCAGAATCAGGTAATCTAGAGTCCTGGTTATCTATTGTCAGTCTTAAGTCCTCGTTATCAGGAGTCAGATGGAGCTCAAGTGGATACAGTCGTTGTAAGGGTCGCACTTTGTGACCGTGTACTGTGCGTACCTTTGCAACACGCTCGTGTCCGTCCCGACCAGCGTAAGTCTCTTCAATGAGACCAAGAGGCCACAATAAACGTTTACTTTCTGAACCGATCAACACTACGTCACCAGGCTTTACAGAAAATTCTGCATTACGCTTGGCACTTTTCTGAATTAGAGTGCTTACATATTCGTTTCTAAAACGCTGACGAAAATTGTCTCTGAGAGTCTGACAGTATTTAGCTCGCCTAATGAGGGATGTTTTATCTATCTCATCGAGGTCACCAACATCGTTGCCAGGAAGAGGCTGAATGAACATTGATGGGGAAAGAGGTTTCAACTCGTCAGTGTTGTTGCTGAAGTAAGTCAAAGGTCGATTATTAATAGTGGCTTCACAGTCGCACAGAACAGTTTGAAGTTCATTAAGCGTGACTGCTGCCCGACCCAGAACTCTGATTAACATCTGCTTAAGAACACCGACTAGCCTCTCGAAGAACCCTCCCCACCAAGGCGCACTAGGAGGCGAAAAATGCCATTTAATTTGCCTAGTATTTGAAAAAGAGACAATTTTATTCCAGTCCAGAGCACTCATCAAGTTATGCACACCTACAAAATTTGTGCCGTTATCACTGTAGATGTCTTTAACCCTACCACGACGGGCAATAAATCGTCTCAAAGCAAGTAAAAAGTCGTTGCTCGACAATGACTCTACTACTTCGAGATGTATGGCTCGAAATGTAGCACAAGTGAAAAGCACTATCCAACACTTGCTGTGAGACTTCAACAACAAAGGACCGGCCAAATCCACGCCAGTAGCTTGAAAAGGCGCTACAGCTTCAGTGCGGTCTTTTGGTAAATTGGCGGGTGGGGTTTGTATTGGTTTTGCTTTGTAACGTTTACAGATGATACATTCTGTAATTGTCCTTTTCGCTAGCTTTCTGACACCCACTATCCAGAACTCCTCTCGCAGATGAACCATTAGGCTTTGAGTTCCAGCATGTTGCAGGATCCTGTGGCGCTCAGCGACAAGACGTGTTACAATGGTGTCGTTCGCCGGGAGGACCACAGGGTGTCTAAAGTCATAGGTTTCACTCATGTGAGCCAACCGAGTTTTTAAGCGAAGAACACCGTTTTCATCTGTAAACGTTTGAAGCTTAGATAATTTATGACGGTGCTTTATCTGTATTAGGCGGAACAATACCTTTTGCGCTCGATCAAACTCCTCGAAACACAAATCTGTGTGCGGAAGCGCAAAAGGAGCCTTATATTTAAATCTAAGCATCCAACCGATTGTTCTCACGATTTTTGAGTACTTATAAAAATAAGTCAAGCGTTCCAAAAATGATGCTTCTTCTACAATCATTACTCTGATTGGAGTTTTCCTACGCTCTCCATCGATTATATCAGATTCGATAGGTGCACCCGAAACTGGCCAATTTGTTTGGTCAATTAACCACGAAGGACCTTCCCACCACTTACCTTCGAGTAACGTTTTAATCCCTACACCTCGCGAAGGTAAGTCGGCGGGATTCAAATTCCCAGGAACGTGTCGCCATGCATTAATAGCCGATGAAGCCCTTATTTCTTTAACCCTGTTGGACACAAAGACACTCCAGGGCCCTTCTCCTTTGATCCAGGCCAAAACTACACTGGAGTCAGTCCAGTAATAAACAGGACAGTTAGTGAGCTTGAGGGATTCGACTACTGTAGCAGCTAAACGCGTTGCAAGAGTAGCTGCTATTAGTTCCAGACGCGGTATTGAAACCTTCTTAGCAGGAGTAACTCTAGCTTTGGCCATGACTAAACGGACGCAAACATCACTTTCATGCTCAGATCGAAGAAAAATACATGTAGCGTAAGCTGCTTGACTCGCATCGCAAAATACATGTATTGAATTATTACACGTTGAAATGTTATGACGTGTTAAACGTCGGGGTATCGAAATTTCCCCTATGAGATGAAGTTGATCTGCACAGCTCTTAAAATCATGAAGTAAGCCAGATGGCAGTTCTTCATCCCAAGAGAGATTTTCGGCCCAAGATTTTTGTAAAATCATCTTAGGGACGATGGTTGTTGGACATAGGATACCTATGGGATCAAAAACCTTATGTACAACAGAGAGAAGACTTCGCTTCGTAATGCATCCCATTGCACCACTTATAGAATTCACGTTACAGCTTAGCTCATCATTATTGACATTCCAAACAATGCCTAAGACCGAGGTTGATGAGGTTTCATCGGATTTGATGGGCGCTGTTACCCAGCAACGTAAGTCAAACTTACCATTAAGCATCACTTCCTTAGCCTCTCTTATGAACTTCTCCATTTCGTCAAACGAGCTCACGCTTGTCACGCAGTTGTCGACATAGAAGGAGTCCTTAAGTTTGATGGCTGTATCTCTCAGGTGATCAGGTGCCCGATTTAAATGATAAGCGATAGTTGCTGCAAGATGAAAGGGGCTGGAAGTAACGCCAAAAACAACACGCTTATGTCGGTAAATTGCGATACTTTTATCAGCCTCTTTTACGTCAGACCACCAAAGAAACTTTAGATACTCACGGTCTTCGGGAACAATGGAAATTTGCAGGAATGCCTTGGCTATATCAGCTGTAACTCCGATGGCTTCCTTTCTAAAGTCGATGAGAAGGTTAGGGATCAATTCAATTAAGTTAGTACCTTTCTCAAGACAGCTATTTAAGGAAATACCATTGACGTCCTTAGCAGACGCGTCGAAAACCGGCCTTATCTTAGTAGTTGCACTTGACTCCTTGATGACAGCATGATGTGCTAGGAAGTGGCCAGAATCAATGTTTTGGCATGGAGCTTTTTCAATTATACCTAAAGTCAACCACTCATTGAATGCTGCATCATAAGAAACTGTCTTACCTAATGAGTCAAGACGCTTAGTGGTAGACAAGAGCCTTTTCTTTGCTACCTCATAATTGTGCTCAGGTCGAAGCATATTATCACACCATGGAAGACATACCTCGTACCTATTTTCATCATTTATAGAGATAGTTTCATTGAAGTGTTGTAAAACTTCTATTTCTCGAGACTGTTTCGAAACTTGTTCACTGGGGTCCCGGATTCCCAGAATTTCTAATTCCCACAGGTCAGATAATTCGGGTTTAAATGAGCAGTGGAGGTTGGTCGTCGTGGATGTATACACTCCAGTGACGGGACCTTGAATCGTCCACCCCATCTTGGTCTGAACTGCAGTTAAGTTATTGTCGAGCTGTAACAAGTTGCCAGTCATTAACATACCTGAAAAGTCAGCACCAATGAGCATTGTCACATCGTCAGGTGTAGCCGTCGAGTCCGTCAAAGTAATGCCTTTAAGTCGCAGTTGCTCTATCAGTACATCAGACCTAACTTTAGGTAAGAGACCACAAATATTCTTCTGCCCTAAAACAGAAAGATGCATAGAAAAATTATCACAGATACTCTTCAGGCAGACGTCGTACACTGGGTGTTCCACGGTGCTAGTTTCGATGCCGCCGAATAAGCAATGCGTAAGTGTTTCTACACGGGCGGGTTTCAATCCAAGTTGTATAGCTAAGTCCTTCTTGATGTAAGAACGTTGAGCTCCTGTGTCAATAAGTGCTCGAATACAGATCTCCTTGTTACGTGAAATAAGCTTTACCGCCAAAGTTTGCAACAAGGTTGTCGACTTAAGTTGACTAAATAAATCATTCGAACTCTTTTCAGATTTTGACGAATCATTTCTCTCTGGCAGATTTTGACATAAAAGAGTGACGTGACGTTTCATACAAAACAAACATTTGGGAAAATATTTACATTTTCTCGAATTGTGCGTAGTTTTCAGGCAAATTTGGCATGCTTTTTTAGATTTTACAAACTCTAACCTTTGTTTCGGCGTCATTCTTGTAGCTTTGTGACATTCAGTACTTGCATGCGTTTCTTTCTCGCACCACAAACATTTAATCGATACTGTAGAAGTGTGAGGCTTTTTGCTAGATTCGGAATAAAAACATGCGGTTGGAGGGTGAGGGGAAGAGTCGGAAGATGTACCTGCTGTGGAATGTTGCGTAAATCCTTGACGGGCCAGAGTGATATGTTCTTCAGATTCTACCTCGTCTTTCAAAAAGTTCATGAGTGAGGTAAGGTCATCTTCTGTCTCTTTACTACTAACCCTGCGTTCGGATCTAATACGGCTCCAAGATCTTAGCAAATCTTCCGGTAATGCGCTCTCTATCATCGGGTAAAGGATGGAAGCAAACTTATCTTTAGTTACCTTTAATGTCTCTAGGGCTTGAAGATGGGTTTGCAGATCATCATAAAGACGAGATAATGAGCACGTCTCACCTTTCAACTGAGACCAGACCAAACTGAGCAATCCTCTTACATACATCTCAATAAGCATGTCATCGCGAGCAAAACGTCCCTTTAATGCTTCTATGGCTTTGGGATAATTTTCAGCACTTGGGGGATAACTGAGCACCAATTGTCGAGCGGGACTACCTTCAGTTGTAGATTGGATGAGGTACTGAAATTTGTCTAAACTGTCAATGTCATCTTCGTGGATTTTGCGGAACTGACCCCAAAATTGTATCCAGTTTAATATATTTCCATCGAATTTGGGCAATTGCAGTTTAGGCATTTCGAGGGTCTTTTTCGTGGGTATAACTGTACTATGGGAATCTGACGTATCGCTACCTGCACGACTACCACCAGTTTGCCTCGGCGGGCAAATATGATTTTCATACTTAGCTGTTACTTCTGCCCACTTCTCTTTGTAGACCAGAGCCTTGTCCTGATCATCCGCAAACAACGTCTCGTCAAAATTTTCCATTGGCAGGAATGCATCCATCACCTCATTTTCAGATTTCTCCAATTTTTCTGCAGCAGTCTTTACTGCGATGTAGGCCGCGTCGATTTGAATAGCTATAGGTACCTCCGATAAAAGCGCTTCACTGAACTTTTTTTCAAGAATGGTAAAATCACGCCGGAGTTGCGTACGCCGTCTTTTTAAAATCTCCATTGTATGAATAAATCGCACAGGTTCTATTATTTACCAACACGGTCGCCACAAATATGGAAAATCTACAGAAAATCGGAACCTATATAAAATACGAAGAAGTCAAAGACGTTATTTTTGCAAACTGAATTTTATATTAGGTTGCTAGGCTACCTGAATCCTGCGTTCCGTTACACGGGGAAAACCGCATAGAAATGATCGCGCAAACCACTTTGCGTTGCAACACCAATTGTCCAAGTGATGTGGATGGACCCTATCCCTACGGCATTTGGTGAGGACACGACACACAGACGACAGACGTCCTCTAATGGACAAAGGATATTATCCTGATCAAAATTATTTGCGTCGCCTCTTCACAGCAAAAATGGCATACCATGGTCATGTAAGCTCTATATTGAGATATGGTCTTGTACTATGGGGAAACTCAGTGGACATGAAACGTGCATTTTTAAATCAAAAGAAATGTTTAAGAGCTATGTGTGAAGCTGGTCCCATGGATTCCTGTAAACCATTGTTTAAAGAACTGCATCTGCTACCCCTGCCATCGATGTATATCTTGGAGTTGGGTCTCTTTGTGAAACATAACTCTGAAAAGTTCATAAGAAAACAAGACACTTTCTCCTTCCATACAAGGTATCCTGATAGATTAGTGGTTGTACCGGGTACAACAACTTGTTTTCAAAGAAGTAGCTACAATATGGCAGTAAGAATATTTAACAAAATTCCAGATGACATAAAAACCTTGCCCGAAAATAAATTTAGAAATGCCTTTTACAATTTTTTATGTGAAAAATATTTTTATAGCGTTGACGAGTATTTAGAATTTAAGTAAATTTTGACATTGTAATTTTGTAATTAAGAGTAATATAGGTTAATATGACATTCTTTAATAATATATAAATTGAAAGTGAAATGAAATGACATACATATTATTAAATATAATCTTATCATAATTATTTGCATGCCCAATTTGTTTATTGGTTAAGTGTGATACTACAAAAAATTTAACAACTTGTAAACCACATTTACTGCAAATAAAGCTTTCTTATTCTTATTCACAATATTATACAGTTCTATTATTTTCATTTCCCAACACTCATGTCTCTTAGAGGAAGTTGTTTGGTTTAGTTTACTGAGCAAGCAGTTTTAGTTTTCTGTACATCGTCTTTTGCACCCTGTTTATTGCACTATAAAAGAAAAAAAAATGCTGCGAGGAAGTAGTTAAGGTGCTAATGCCAAATTCTTCTTCCTTCACGCTTTATATTTAGGTCGTGAACATTCTCGCACGTTCCTTGCAGTGAGAATTGTAGTCAAATTAACAAAGGAGTTAGCTCTAGAAATAAATTAACTTTAATTTTGTTGAGTGAGTGATTTTGATTCTTAATGGTGCAGAGAGCAGCACTCTTAACTGACCATGGAAGAAAAACACATTGATCGAAAGGGATTTATAATAAAGTGTGAACCAATTCAACGTTCCTATATTGGAAAATTAAAATGTTAATGTGAAACGGCACATTTACGAAACTTGCGTTAAAATTGTTCAGTTCTGGAAATCTTTAAGGTGTTTCAATATGACCAAAAATTCAAGCATTTTTGAGACTCTTTGGAATATTTCATAATCCTTATTAATTTAAAAGATAGTCATACTTAACGAAAGTAGTATTATTGTCATGGTTTCCATACCGAAAGTCGTCGCTGATTGGAGTAGTGAAGCAACAAGGGAGAAGGTATGTAAGGGTGTGAAATAAGGACTTATGACTTGGTATTTGTCAGCGTTCCGCCTTGACATGTCGCTTAAATACGCATTATTTAGCTTTAGTAAAAAAATAAAGCTTCTGTTAGAATGGTGTTCATAGTTCTCAGGACCTCGATTGCTCGTCCTTGTACCCGATCAAAATGTTCGGTTACTGGGGCTGCTGTACAATAATGAGATCATTTCGTTGATTCAGAATGTACGCTAAATCGTTGATCCTATCTAAGATAGGCCATGTAAGAGACCGATTTAGCAGTAGCTAAAAGCTAACAGGGCTAGGTTTGAATTCAACCGAAGTGACCGATTTTTCCACAGACTTCAGTACAGCGTCACATAGCTTGTGTTCAAATAAGTTTGGAAACGGAGTAAGCTTAAGAGCTTAAACTACAATTAAAACATGAATTGATATCAAAGTGTGATCCGCCCAGCATATCGTTTGCATTGTAAACCCTGGTGTGAGAGTTGTTGAGCCGCCCAAGGCCTCTGACTACTACCGTAGGACCAACTGCTGAACGTGCCTTCCGAAGCATGGAAATCAGTGTGCCAACCAGGAATCCAACCCAGTACCTCAGGATCAAGAACCGAACACTAACCACTAGACTCGGGACCTAGGAATGTCTACGAACGCGTCGATAGGACTATTTTTAACAGCTTTAATTATTTTTATTGATGATGAGGATGGGCTTGTTCTTGACCTCGATATCATGAGGACAGAGATGAGATCGGTGAGGTCTAACTTTTTTGGGCGTTTGGCCAGTAGGAGGATTTGGGTCATCTGGTTTTAAATACTCATCTGACTAGCCATAATATACTGCGGAAGGGATGTTCTGAATAAACAAAACAAACATGTTATGATCATCTGAACTAACAAATAAGATAATCTAAAACAGGTTGACTTAATTTCACGGTTCGCTGCTTGCTCGTGTGATCATCAATTTATGTAAGTAGGTAAATACGAGTAAAGATGTGTTTAAAGTACAATATACGACTACGTAAATTGTATCAGGGACCTCATTTAACTACCATATTTAATAATATAGGACTAATCCGTTAGTATACGTATAGTATATTTTTATTTTGTTAAATAAAATTAATGACGCTTACTTCGATTCTATTATTTTATGAGAACTAATTAAGTGTACCTAGTTCACAAACATATAAAAGAGAGCGTCTCCTTGAGAAGATTTAGCCTTTGTCGTAAAATATCATGGCAAATTCACTATAAATATATCTTACTCAAACACATGCAAAACACAGGTCCGAATTAAGGTCTAACGAAACGGGAGCATCGTTAACGTCATCATGTGGGGAAGATATTTACCCAGTTTGATATCGTCATTCAGTGTTGAAGCACAAATAAATAGTGAGGCTTTACTTGCTACGCCATAGCAAAAGCGTAGCATGCACAGCTACGAAAATAAAAGTCACAATAGAATGAAGGACCTATATACATTAATTAGAGAAGGAAGATAGATTTGAGCAGAAAAATGGGCAGCAGCATGCATCTGTGTCATAGGCAGGCATAGGCTGTGGCTAGGCACTCGAAAAAATATCAAAATTCGAAAATATTTTATTTATTGTAGGATATTTACTTTGTTGAATGGATATTACCAATCACTCAAAAATTCTTTTAAAAATTTTATAGTGTAGCGACTCACCAGCTGAGCTATAGTATGACAACAAATAATCGAACTGGTCGAGTGTAAGTTGGACTCAACAAATTTTGGCACAGTAGTAATTGTTTTGACCTATGGGAAAAATTATGAGAAAATATGAACCAGCTAGCTATTACGGTTCAAAAGATACAAGCTTTTCAAAATCGGACATATAGACAAACAGACAGGCTGTTCAACCTCGGGGCAACATGGCTTTACTGTCAAGTCTCAGGAACACAATTCACAAAACCAAAGTGATTTGAACCTCGCTGAGAAAACCATCGTCACGACTTCAAATTCAAATTCCTTGGTCACAAGGTGGCGACGTTCTATGGATTTGACAGGTTATTTTAAATATTTTCTAGTTATCATCGATGATGTGTTTGGGACTTGGAGGTTTGGGACCTGTTGGCAGATGGCCAACGTATGGTACTAAAATAAATTAGCAAGGTATCTATTCCGAGCGAAGCAAGAAGGTCCGAAATCTTTGGAGAAAAATTTTTGAGACGGACTAATTTTGCAAACGAAAACTCCTCCATGCTCCAATAGTCGCATTCAAGATCCGAACAAAATGAAGTCCGTATTTTCGTGTGTTCTAAATTTGAAATTTCAAAGTAATAGTTTTCTGACATCAAAACAAACATCATATCAAGGAGATTTGAACCTCGCTTATCTGAGCATCACATTATCACGTTATTACTTACGTACGTTTATACGTTGTGTAATGTTTCGTTAGGTTCTCTGTTTTGTGGTTTTAGAAATCGAAGTAGAATGTTTAATAATATTAATTATTTACATGTCAGCCCCTAATGGCGGCTGCGTAGTCAAAACAATTTTCAAAGTTCATATAAAAATAAATATTTAGCAAGCGCAGGCGGGTAAAATATCAAGAAATAGGAAGAATTAATTGAAATAGCGATATTTTTGTCGATATATTTTGTTCATATGCCCATTTCTACTCACACGTATATAGGGTCAAGAGTTCGACTATCGAGAAAGAAGTTAATATTAACTTCTTTCTCGATAGTTGAACTCTTGACTTGAGGTCCTGTACAAACATACTCAAAGTTTCGGGTCGTTAAGTACATAACCGAAGTTGTCCAATATTTCTTAGGCTTTATGTTGAGTTACTATACAGGCTGTAAAAAAAGTATATACAAACCGGTTTTCAGTAAAATGAAGGATGTAAATTTGTCCAGGAAACTGAACAACTTTCCCTAATAAGGAACAAAGGTCGAAATACGAAAGACATTTTTTGACTTCTCATGGACACTGGTTTAGCTGATAGTGTATTTTGTTTGGGAGGTAATTTTTTTTGGATGGTGTTTAACTGCAAATCAATATTCCTTGAATTTTAATACAAATAAAATCCATATGACAATCAGAAATACTAATATGCATAGCAAAATAGTTTCCTCAAAATATTCTAATTTTGGCAGCAATTTAATTTCGTGGACAGTTAAACTCCTGGATTGCACACTAGTAAATAATTAATTCGTAATTAACACGTAATTCGTTTCTGGCATTCGCTCGCCGGCCGCTGCCGCGGCACGCTCGCTACGCTCGCTCGGCTCGTACATTGTGGTCGCAAGATCACCCAACCTGGGTTTACTTTAGCTAACGAACCTATAGTTTTTGATGCGCAATCATTATTTTTGATGTGCATTTAAGTATTGCACTTGAGAAGTAGCAATTTGGTATTTTTGATGTATAGTCAGTATTTTGATGTGCAATCAGTATTTTTGATGTGCAATTATTTTGTGATTTAAGCCTTTTTTTATTTCGACCTAGTTTTTGATCAGTTTCATGGGCAGTTGCATCCTTCTGTGTCGGTATACCCTTTCTGTTACACCTTGTAGATGACTGGAAGCCTATCTTTCCATCCAGAAGTTTGGAGGCGCTGGCTTCTTTATGTACTTTGCGTTTCAAATGAGAATACGACTGAGCTAAATAGATTTGCACTTTTAGTAGTAGCTTTGTACTTTTGCACAACCACTGAACCCCTGTGAAGTGAGCCATTGACTAGTACTATTCTCATGTGAAACGCATAGTATATTCGAAGTATTTTTTTATTTATTGAAAACACACAAAACGGGAGTTGGACGTATTTACTTTTAAAAAAATGTAGCAGATAAATCGAACAACTACAGAAATGCTAGAAAACAATGAAAAAAATACTCAAGTATACTGATCCGCTTCCAAACGAACAATTCAGATGTCATTTAAGAGCGAAAAATAAATAATGGCACTGTCTTGACCCCCTAGACTGTACCAGGTGAGGCTCTATTATTCTTAGATTTGTCCACCATGACGATTCCGAGCCGATGCCGATAAAACAAAAGAACAGCGCCGATCACAGAAAAATAAGGGTACTTAGAAGGAGGATTAAAGAAATAATTCGTCACAAGGTAGCGAAGGCGTCGTTCTATGGATTTGACAGGTTATTTTGAATATTTCCTAGTGATCACTGATAGTTTGACATAAAATATTGGGACATGTTGGCAGATGTCATCCCATAGTAAAATAAATTAGCAAGGTATCTATTCCGAGCGAAGCAAGGAGGTCCGAAATCTTTGGCGCCGATAGAAGTGACACTATATCTAAGTAATAAGAACTGTTTTTGCTGGTAACTTTGTCGGCGCTTTTCTCTTGTTATCGGCATCGGCTCGGAATCGTCGCAGTGCACAAACAGCCTAACTCTTAAAAATTCAAAGTCAAATTCTTATTTTACTATTCTTTATTAATACAAAGAAAAAACATCAATTTTATGTTGACATAAAAAATCCTTACGTATATTTTATTTTAAAATAACTTCTTATCTAAGTATTTTAAATTAAACTAATAAATAAATTAAAATATTTTAGTACAAGATTAGTACACTTAAAAGTAATATCAATGGCTTGGCAGATCTTTTTCATATGACTGTTTTAAAATGTTACAAAGCACTATCCTACTGGATAATTTTAAGAAAATTTCAGTAAGAAAAAGCCTGTTTCAGAGAAAGTTACCTAATCATTAGCAATTCTAAATTCATTTCTACTTTTTCATTTGGTTTTTTGTTACTTCATTTTTACCGCGCCACTTACATTGTGCTAAATTTAAATTAGCTAGGTTGGCATGACAAGTCAAACTGAACAACTTTTTATAAGAAACATACTTTACTCCAGAAACAAGTAAATATCGGCTGTATAAAATTACGAACTTAATTGGACAGTTTTTATGGAGGCCTATTTTTTTTATTTCCGCTGATATGTTTCTTGGGAAAAGTTGTTCAGTTTTCAGCAACCTGATTCTTACACCTTTACGAAAATTTAACGTCTGTAAGCGTTTTTCAAACCAATAAGTTTATAGGGTATCTTTTAAGTAGCAAAAGATATGCATGTATTCTTGATTACAAATAATGTTCCCAAAAAACATAGGCCGAAAAACTAGAAAAAAAATTGTGATGCCATACAAATTTTAGTATTAGGGTTGTTTGTATGGGAAGGCCAAAAAATTCTCCTTTTTCATGTTTCTTTGGGAAAGTTATTTGTAATCATATCTTTTGCTATCAAGAACTAATTAAAGGTCACCCTATATACGTCGAATAAATAAACTGTGGATTCATTGGCGCCGAAGCGATATTTTTTAAATTAGAAATACTTACTTAATACAAATATGCACCTATTTATACGTAGATATTAGTACTTTGTTACACCCTTATGGCACTCACTTGACTATGACATAAAAATAGTACGAATATCACTTTTATTTTGATTCTGATTAAGTTCAACATACATTTAATTAACATCTCTGTGTGTGATTGACAAAGCTCTTAAAATGTGTATGTACGTTTTATAATGAATCTGCTCTTTTGCATTAAATATGAAACTGAAGTTTCAAATAGACTATTGACTACCTTTAGGTAGGCTTCGTTTCTTTTACGTATTTATCAGCTTTAGCTATTTAATCTGCGACTTATTCTGTACAAACTTAAAGCGATTAAAACTTTTGAGACATTTTAATCCTATAGAAATACCTTCGTCATCTTATCTTTATTAGCGCTAAAGAAGAACCCGGTGAGAGGTTTTGTTTTATTTTACTATCAATCACAAATTGTTTTTCTATTTTTCTAAAAAATATTCTATTAATTTAATTTTAGTTACAAATGGTTGTCGTTCGGTCTTTCTACTTTAAAACTCTTCATCATTGGGATCTTCCGCATCAGCCAACTTAATTAGCCCTATGAAACTCTTCTCTGGTTGCATGAGAGAATGTCTATCCCCCCCTGTATTCCTCACAGCTAGTCTGTCTCCAGCTTTGAGGAACAGAGCTGCAGACGAGAAACAGCTGTTCGGTTTGTCCATTGGTTCCGATGAGTGAGTGGATTGGGCGCACTGGAGGAGTGTCTCCCGACCCTCGATTTCTGCGTTGGTGCGGTGAAGCACCCAGGATATGATATCGTGTGCGTCTAGGTAGTAGATCTGGTAAAAAAGATTATTGTTTTATTCACTATGCCCTTTAATGTTGGATTTTTTATGAGATCATTTCTAGTTAAATAATTGTCTAAGCCTACAATTGGCTGGGCTAGAATCTTTTTGAAACCGATTGAAATCTGTCAAACAAAATAGTATGAAGCTAGAAGCTAGATCTCATTTACGCCATAATTATAATAGGAACCAGGTTCATAAAGTGAAAACCTATGATGATTTAACAATAAAATACATTTTATATATTTCTCAATGGTGGAGCTTTATTGTAAGAACAAACATGAATGCCCAT
The DNA here is from genome assembly GCA_947532105.1 of Athrips mouffetella. Lineage (NCBI taxonomy): Eukaryota > Metazoa > Arthropoda > Insecta > Lepidoptera > Gelechiidae > Athrips > Athrips mouffetella. Next base: position 7,523,178 of record OX383960.1, on the reverse strand, counting down.
TTTTTTTGCGTTCAACAGGTTTGAATCGGATTCAAACGCTTCAAAAATTCCCTTTGAGTTTACATGCTAGTGCCCAAAAGTTGAATTTTTATTTGAGTAGTCCAAAAAATATATTAAAGGCCTTGGTGAATGGAAAGTAAACAACGTCAGGGAATAACTCAATGAATAAATTATTAAACATATAAGTATGTATTATTACAAATAACAGTACAATTTGCTTAAAACTCGTACATTACGAGCATAATGTAAATTTTAGAAAGTTACAAAGAGAATAATATATTATATTTAAACGATGTTCAAAAGCCGAAGGCAAATTATAATGAGACTAGGATGATACGGGTGAAAGGAATTATAAAGGTTTCAGCGCCTGTTGTCTTATTTTATTGTCGTTGCACAGCCTTTGTATGGAACTATATAAAATTATATTTTTGTAATTTACAATTTTTTTATTAAAACGAGATAATTAAAATGACAGAAGAGGCTGTAAAATACGCGGCAGCTGGCCGAGTGTAGGCGAAATGTATGACGCGGCATACACCTTGACGAACTCCTGAGCTGCCGTGCCGTGTATATTTACATGTCCGTAGGGTTACTTTCCTTTTTCGGCCTACCTACGTATTGTGCCGCTGCGTCCAGAAAGCAGTCACTTCGGTTCGCATAGCGGCCAGAAAGTAAAAAAACAGGCTGCAGTCACGTAGACTATTATTATTACTTCAGGCAGCTTGCGTTTAGACGAAGGCTCAAGCTGTACTCACATCACGCTGCTTGTGTGGAAGAGGTCGAAATAGTTACCTCAACGTAAGATTTATCTTGGTTGGTGTCTACGCCGATATGGTAGATCTAAATGTGCTCACTTAAGAGTGAGGGGAAGCCATAGCCCTATAATACTAGAAGCCACTTGTCTATGCCCCAGGCCGCAATAGTTACCTGGACGTAGACGAGATAAACGCCGGTATGGTGGACGTGAATGTGTCCGCTTCTTGTGAGAGTAGGGCGGGGGTGCGGAGAAGCTATAGTCCAGGGGGAGGGGTACCACACGTCGTGCGGCTTGTCGTGGGCTACGCGGAGGAGCCCGTTGCCTGAAAGTTGAAAAAAATACCAGCTCTCAAAGGTCATATTACCTATAAGGTACACGGTTAATGCACGTAACTGCCTTCATTCTCCCAGTATAGGGTGATTTTTTTTATAGGAGGCAGACGAGCAGACGGGTCACCTGATGGTAAACTATCACCGACGCCCATAGACATCCGAACACCAGGGGGGTCACAGAAGAAGAAGCAGGCGTACCAATCTTGCATGTGCGGCAAATAACCCTTACTGGTTGGACGTATACGCTGGGGGCTACTGTAGCTTTTTAGTAGTTGAAGTACTGCTGGGTGAAGGCCTTTTATTTGATCCTCAAACTTCAAATACACAACGCCATATTCAATATTGAATGTCGTTAAAATGAGTCGCTGTGCGCGATGTACCTACCTCGATGCGGGAAAACGATCTGTCAATGTCATGGGTTGTTTAAGTTCTATACACAGTCTATAGGTCTTATTTTGCTTACTTGATCCAAAGACTATATAAGTACTAACTTTATCGAATCACATCCTGCAGCAATATAGTTGCCAAAAACTTACACTTGACTCACAATTAGTGTGGGTATATGTAGTGTAGGTAGGCATAGTAGGACAGATAAAGCTACGACGGTGACAACGACCCTAAAGGTAGTAATTGCTACAAACTTGCTACGCCGTAGAATGTTCGTAGCCATTCATATAATATTATTACTTTTAAAATTAAATTGTTACCTTTATAATGCTCGTGTATTTCAGTGTTGAGGTGTGAAGTGTTGCCGTGGAAGTGCGCAGCTATGAACGGTCGTCCTCTACTCGTGCCCTGAAAAAAAAAAGTCCTTAAAAAACGGAAAGTAGGTTCACAGTCACAGGTGGTGCCGCCTAAGAATCTTGGGGTCACTACCAACCTGCAGCAGGGTGAACACTTAAAATATCGGCCCTGCATGCGTACACACAAGACGAATGGCAGTGGCACTGCAATCAAGGCCTTGCAGGCAGGGCTTTGAGTGGGTCCTTTAATCAACACACAGATCAAATTACCTCATCCTTTGATATCGGCCATGCATGCGTACACATAACACGATTGGCAGTGGCAGTGCAATCAAGGTCTTGCAGGCAGGGCTTTGAGTGGGTCCTTTAATCGACACACAGATCAAATTACCTCATCATTGACCTTAATTTGTAGAACACGAATAAAGGAAACAAACAACAAGATGCCACCTTATTTAAGGTTGTGTTGTACACTTTGAGAAATAAATTTATTGCGTCATAAATACAAAACATTTAATAAGGATTGTTTGTTTGGCGGCAATTTGGGGTAGTTCTATATTTTATTATCCATCACATCAGACCTTAGCTTATCGTGAATAGGTTTGTATTGCAAAAATGCCAAAAACGGCCACATTTAGCACTTTACCAATACAAAGCTATAAATGATATGCTTAAGCTATGATGTTATGGGTTATAACATATATAACTACTCCATATTGCCGCCAAACGAACAATACTAATGAAAAGTTTTGTATTTGCGACGCAATAAATTTATTTCTAAAAGTAAGGTGCTGCCACTCAGCAACCACCTAAGTCTCCACGAACTTAGTAACGCGGTGTTTATTACTCCCTCAGAGGTGTATAAATCTCTCGAGCGACCCCAGCTCCAGGCCACGCTCAGTAATGAAGTCGCGTGAGTAACGGGCCTTTATAGGCGTTCAGTGCACGTCGATTAAGAAATTTACGGCTCTCTGCTCTTAAGTAGTTTTTACTAAATTGACATGTGTGGTGTCTCCGTCGGGCCTCTTGTGATTGGGGACATATTTCAGTAATAACACACCATTACATTCACGCAGTATGGTATAATAATAGTAAGGAGATTGACATATCAATGCTACAATCAATAACACTATTTTATCAAGTAGACGTGCGCACCGTAGCGCGGCCTGACAGAGACTGACTGCCTCGCCCATGGTCTCGGTAGTGGTCGATGCGTTGACAGCCATTGTCCAAGCTGGCCACTAGCATTGCCTGCTGTACACCACAACATGAATTGTTTTAGTTTTTGTAGGTGCTAAGTACTAAGCTGAGCCAATTTAGAGGCTGCTAGTAAGTGACTATAAAACTGACAGTAGGATTGGTCATGACCTTAAAACTCATAACATTGACTTATTAAGTTTTAAACAGCGGTATTATACTTTTTAGGTTTATTTTCTAACGCAAACGAGCTACTTTTTCCTTTCAAATAATTTAGTGAGACCTTTTATTACTCCCTACCTTCAATCATACATTGGTAGATGCACGACAGCTCCACCTTAAAAAAGAGGCGCAAACCTCTTTTTGCTCTTAGTTAGTTTTTGCTTTTCTTTTAAATTTCAAATTTGGAACACACGAAAATGGGGATTTTTTTTTCCTTCGTATTTTGAATGCTTCTGTGCATCTATGAAAGTTAATGATCGTTGCTCCTCACTCTTAGATGCATAAATCTATTGAGGAATCCAGGCCACGCTCAGTATTTAATGGAGTCTGTATAGGTATTCAGTGGTTGTTGATAAAAAAATTACAACTTTCTGATCTCAACGATTAATTTTGTTTTAGTACTTTTGTACGTACGTATGTAATTGAGCCACATTAGGAGGCTGGTAGGTGCTATAAAACCCAAAATAAAACTAATTGGTCATGGGCCGCATACCGGAGTTTACGAAAGAGTCAGGTGTTTTGTAAACAAAAATTTTTAAATTAAGTTTTTTCTTTTATATGTAAGAGCAGGCAAACGAGCAGACACTACGAGCGAGCATATTTGTATCGTCAATTACACGAGGTACACGTTGGTAACTACAATACACACACAGAATAACGACAGCAGAAAGTCACAAATATATTTATTTTTAACACATTTTACATAAAGAGGTTATGATTTTGTTTACAAAACCCTTTACTCTAACGTGAACTCGTTATAGGTACAACTCATAAGATTTGACTCTACTTCGTGTCAGTGATCAAAATATCAGACTAATTATGTTTGATAACTAATGCGTTACATATATCCCCTTTAGCCACACCCTGGACGGATACTGCATACATCAAGTGCGAATATGAAATTTGAAATAGGCAGCGCAGCCTGCATATTCAGTACAAAAGACCCTCAGAAGGACCACGAGAATCACGCGGGCGGGTGCGCGCGGGGTGCGGGGTACAATGCCCTGGGGGCGGAGAGTGTCCGATATGTATGATGGTACTATTACTTTATTCTGTGCTTTAGCGCAAGTGGAGGGGTACAGTCAACAAGAGAGAGTTGTTTTGAGACGGACCTTTACGGCCGCAGTGCTTTAGCAACTGGTCTATGAAACCCCATATTGGAATAATTACTCTGCAGTGGCCAACCTGAGGTCGCAGACGGTAGGGGATGGTATTTTACATATTATAACATCCCATACATTTTATAATCTTCGCTTTCGTCATCTCGAAAAATTATTTGCACGTCGTCTAGATACCAGATCGGTGAGTTTTTGAAAGTGGAATGTACCCTAATGCGACTGAACAGGGGGGTGATCGTGGTAATTTTAACGACATTACCGAAACAAAAACGTTTGCCTCAAAAGTTATGTTAAGTCGTAACTAGTGTTTTAGGCTAGCGTTTTTGTTTTGGTAATATCGTTGAAATTACCACGATCACCCCCCCAGGTTTCGTGCTTTGCCGACCCCGTGGGTTATTATGTCTGTTATTTGTTTTTGGCTTGTAAAACCTTCTCTTTAAGTTTTCTTCATTACGCCCTTAAGCCTGCTTTAGGTGAATAAGTCTCCCGAGAGAACTTAGCTTCAGGTCAGGCTTAGTAATGAAGTTGTGTGAATTACGAGCCTCCATAGGCGTTCAGCGCTCGTCGGTTAGGAGTTTTACGGTTCTCTGCTGTGAAGAGAGTTTATTAATGTAAAAGACTACTAAACTTTTGTTTATCTACTTACTTGATAAGTAAATAGATTCATATTCAAGTAGTAAAAGTAATTTAAAAAATCTGACAACTACAGTTTAGGGCTCGTTAAAAACATTTTAAGAATTATTACGGAGGCTTAAATGCAATAAATTACTCACCAAACAAAAGGATCAGCTTATATTATCTGACCTATTTAATCTTATCAAGTTCTCAACCGTAAAGTCTTCTATAATTAACCCTTAAAATTGATTAAAATCCTTTAAATCTTAACTTCAATCTTATCCTTCTGTCTCTATACTAGACACGTATATCATAGTGTTTATCGACGATTGTGGCGCTGGTAACCACTCTGCATACCTTTCCAATATTAATCTATGCACGTTTATTTTATTCCGGGTCTTAGCGCGATACTTATAATTAGGCAAAATAAATGAACGTTTATTTATCATAGTATCGAACACAGTTTATTTATTCATGAAATAATACGAATGCTAAGTATAGATATAAAACTCCCTGCTCCTTGCTGAAATTGAAAAATTTTAACAAAATAAGAACACTAGTGCGATAATATAATGGAAAAAGCATGCGTGTTTAATAATCTGGATTATGGATCTTAATCCAGTGCAAATAGAGTTGTTTTATGAGCAAATGTGTGGAAAATTACCTTACTTTTCCCGACGTTTCAACTGAGTTGCATCATCCGTGGTCACAGGTAGACTGAAGGGAGGTGAACTACGCAGATATTATAAGTATCGCGATAACACCGGGGATAAAATAAACATGTATGAGAAGTAGAAAGTTTTAAACAAACTCTTCTGTATGACTTACCTGTTCATCGCTTCTGACGGTCCTTGTAACTGTATGAAGCGCGACCTTGTTCATGGAGGCTTCACCAGGGTTGAATTTCTTCGTCTTACGTCTGCGGTAAAAATAACAGGGTTAAAGTTTAGCCAGAAAAGTACTATCTAAAAGATTATAAAGAAAAAAACTAAATAATTATTCTGAGCAATATCATGGCCTTTGTAATTTTTCCCTTTGAAGAAAGATCGCCAATTTTTTAGTGATGTACAATATTTAAATTAATTATTCACTCAGAATTTCTTTTGAGTCCTATACTATTAAACGAGCGATATTTTAATATTTGTATAAATAATAAATAAAGCATTTATTAGCTCTCACAAAAAAAAATTTGGTGCAAGAGGTAGGTAAATAGGAGTTGGTAAGCAATAAAATTATTGATTTGTGAGAGCTTATCCCCGTGTTTTTAAGCATTTTTTTTAAAATACCGCGTTTTAGACAGAAGCCTACAGCGCCATCTGTTGGCGGGTAGCATAGCTTGCTCACCCGATAATATTTTAATGTTGAGACGGCTATTATAGAGCGTAGCTCGGTCGCCCAGGTACTGTTTATAATACTACAGGGTGGACCATAAGTTTTTTTACTTTTCAAACTAAATTAAAATGAAAACTAATAACATCAGGTGAAAACCGTTTATTAATTATGAAAACACATAAAAAGGGAATTTATTTTTTAAAAATTACATCATCCATATGTGTTCCTTCATTACTTTGGCATTACTGTAACCTGGAGCGAAAATTTTCAATGACGGCCTGACAAGTGTTCCGAGAAATGTTTTGAAGACCAAAGGGGACGCACTGTTACAGTGAATACAGAGCGGTATATTGTCATGTTACAAAACTTTTTTGCTTAAAAGTAAAGTTTTTGAGACCAACCCCGTGTCTGTTGCGGAATTGAAGCAACGTATTCGCGAGGAAATGCAAAATTCCCTTTTTATGTGTTTTCATAATTAATAAACGGTTTTCACCTGATGTTATTAGTTTTCATTTTAATTTAGTTTGAAAAGTAAAAAAACTTATGGTCCACCCTGTAGAAACAAAACGATGCGATAAGGTCAGGTCAGGTGGGGTAATAAGTGATACTTTATAATTTGTTTGTTTATGAACTGAACCTGCTGCCCGCGGTGTTAAATAACTCTTTGCGATAATGATCTGCACTTTGAAGTATCGCTTGTACTCGTATGTAACATTGTCAGACCGTACCTACCTTCACATTTTTTCCTTCTATGGACCAAACGATAGAATAGAAACGTTTCTGTGTTTACAGTTTTTTTTATCGACATGGGAGCGATAAAAATCATAGAAAGATTCCAGTTCAAACTTTAATTTAATGCGCACGGCTAAAGAGTGGAATTCTCTGCCTACGTCTGTGTTCCCGAGTTCATAAAACCCGAATCAATGCAACGCGAGTGAATAGGCTTCTTCTTCTTCTCGTCTTCAAGACTATATCGAGGTCAAGCAAGAGTAAGCCCATAGAAAATGAAAAAAAAACCGGTCAAGTGCGAGTTGGACTCGCGCGCCGAGGGTTCCGATATACCTTTAGTATTTTTGGAAGCAATAAAGTCCATTTTTAGGAACGCAAAACTAAATTTGTTTGTAAAGGTTTTTTGCAGATTTCTAAAAAACTGTGCAACTTAGAAAGATCGTTTTATTTTTGCTGTAATATTTACATTAACGTCTATCGACTGTAATTAATTCAGATTTTTCCATTCGCAAACTTCGGAGATAAGGGGGGGGGGGGGGAACGGTATTTTTTTTGTCATTTTTCATCATTACTTGAAAACCAAGAGTTGTAAAAAAATACAAAAATATATTTTAGAATTTACAAGTAAAGCCCTTTCATATGATACCCCACTCAACCTAGTAGCGTTAATAATCATAATTTTTTTCTTAATTCTTTCACGTGTAATTAAGTTGGACAACCATATTCTAAAACTGTTCCAAATTTCAAGTCGATAGCATGAGTGGTTGCCGAGATATACAGGTGTGACAGACAGACAGACAGACAAAGCGGCACCATAAGGGTTCCTTTTTTTACCTTTTTGGTATCGGAACCCTAAAAAGAAGTTAGGCCTTTTTATCACAGCCGGGTCTCGAATTCTCCGACGGTACCAAAGACTCCTTAATCAGTTAGGCTACTGTGCAGGACTGCATATAGGTCTAATGATCTCACGCGAAAAATCGTGTCTTTCATAACCCTTTATTTCACTTGACTCATAACTTGTGACGTACAAGACAAAATCAATTTGAGTGCCTTCTTCTTTACCAGCCAGTAATAAGTAGATTCTTAAAGTAGAAAATTGCTTATACAATACACCCGTAAAGTCTACCCGTGACCACGGCTGATGCAACTCAGCCAAAACGTCGGGAAAAGTAAGGTACTTTTGCTAACACATTTGCTCATAAAACAGCTCTATGTAGTATTTGCGATCAGCAAGTTTCTCACGCACTATCGAGACCTAAGAGCATCCTTTTACGACTCCTACATAAAATTCTTATATTAAATAAAAGTATGACCATATATGTCTTTATAGTGTAGCACTTAAAATATATGATGTGAATATGTTTCAAAAGCATCCATTACTTGACGAGATTTTCTTAAAGCCCTTACTAAATAAAAAATATTAAAAAACAAAAACCCGACTGCGTAACAGAAAAGAGGAAAACAAGCCAGGATCAATGGGATTAAATTACTTGTATTTTGTGGTGGTTCACATATCAAATTTTAGGTAGTACGAGTACTTGACTTGCCTGCAATACGTTATAAAAAAATAAAAGTGAATTAGAGTCGGATTTATCGTTTTAAAATATTTTTTTATTTCATACTTCTTAGTTTTCATATTTGTTACGTTAAATCACTCTTAAACATTTGCTAAAACATGTAAGTATATATTATTGTGATCGTCTCTAAAAAACCCTTCATTTTGATACCCTACTTTATAGGCTTAGGAGAAAAAAAAATTTCAAGATACTCAATTTGGCTCCGAAGATCTTCCACATAAATTTTTCATAATGTCATCAAAAAACAAAATATAAATCATCAAAATCGGTTCAGCTGATTAGTAGTCACGCACGAGGGAACAAAGAAACTGATATAAATACATACAGGTCAAACACATAACCCTCCTTTTGGACTTCGCCGCAGTCGGGTAAAGTTGAAGGTGTGTGCAATAGTTACGCCCAGTATTATATTACTCTATGGCAATAGCTAGTCCTCGCTAAGAGCATGTCGAGCTTATTGAACTTTATACTGTACTTATTGTGTAAGTTTTCCTCAGCTGTATCGATACATAAAAGGTTTATAAAGGCTTAAACGTTATCACCGGGCTCATTTGTTAGCCAGGGTCTCATTAGCGATGTCAGGTGACTGGGGTTTGAGGGGGTTAAAAATAGATCCTCTCTTATACCTGGGAGACTCATTAAAAATATTCGCTTCGTAACCCCGAAGCCGAGAGAGTTTCTTAATGATAATATTTTAAACACTAGCGGTCCGCCCCGGCTTTACACGGGAAGCTAAAGTTCATAAAATGATTCCATAGATAAAAGCACTTTCAGTATTTCCCGCTTTTGAAACGTTTCTTTTTTTTAGATCTATCGTAAAAGTAAATTATAGAATAACAACATATTATAAAAACTGGTCAAGTGCGAGTCAGATTCGCGTGCATTTAATATACTTTTCAGCTGGCGGCTCACACTTGACCTGTTTTTGGTATGTAGGAATTTCATAATAACTTTCATACCTAATTTTTATCTCCTTGGGGGATGATTTTTACAAAACCGCTGAAACACATGCATTGCAACGACCATTCATCACTTATTTCACGCCCTTGGGGGATGATATCTCGAATTTCCTAAAACATGTTTTTCTTAACTTTTTACTATTAGCAAAAATCCAAATTTTCAAGTACCGCATGTCAAAACTGTAAGATTTTTATACAAACTTTCATCCCTTATTTTACCCCCTTGGGAGATGGAGTCAATCGCATGGTCTTATCGTCAATCCTGATAAGTCACAAGTTATCATCATTGGAGGCTCGAAACAGATTTCACGGCTCAACTTCGATCTGATTCGACCTGTTACTTTCAGTGGTGTCACTTTGCCTTTTAGCAAAGTGGTTAAAAATCTTGGGGTTCTTTTCAATAGCACTCTCTCTTGGGCTCCGCACATTACCCAAACCAGCAGAAAAGCCTTTGCTGCTGCTGGTTCGCTAAAAAGGTGGAAAAACTTGCTCCCCGTGAAGACTAAAATCGAACTTGTGCAATCCCTACTTTTTCCGATTCTGGACTACGCAGATGTATGCCTCATTGACCTCAATGAGGACCTGCTCAATAAGCTACAACGCTTGCAAAATATGTGCATCAGATTTATATATGGGTTGCGTAAGTTCGATCATGTGTCTGAATACAGGAGCAAGTTAAAATGGCTTCCTATTAGGTTGCGCCGTGAAGAACACGTCCTGACGCTTCTGTACAATGTTCTGTATGACCCACGCACTCCTTCCTACCTTAAGGAGAGTTTCCAGTACCTAGGTGCTGACCGCTCGCGTGTCTTTCGATCGAAGTCTGACAACATTTTGCGGGCTACATTAACACGGTCGGGCTACTACAAGGAGTCTTTTGCTTTAAAATCTGCTCAACTGTGGAATAATTTGCCCTCTGAAGTTCGTCACTCCGAGTCGCTTGCTATTTTCAAAACAAAACTGCATAATTATCTCCTAAGTCGTTCCTCTTCTGTTTGCAACTGAGTATGTATACATGTATTCGTAACACTATAGTTATATATATGTATATTTATTTGTTTATATTTTTGTATTTATTATATATATATATGTGTGTTTTTTGTATGCAATTTTTTATTGGTACACTACCTGCTGTGATTATTTATTTATGTCTTTTCCTCTATACAAAGGTTGTCTGGTAGAGATCGCTCTCAGCGATAAGACCGCCTTTGCCCACTATAACCTTAAGTGTTATTCTTTGTGTGTTCTTATGTTTATGTGTGCAATAAAGAATTTATTCATTCATTCATTCATGAATTTACCAAAATTCTTTCTTAGTGGGTAGTTTTGAACCTGTGTACAAAATTTCAGATCTGTATCTATAGCGGTTACGGCTCGGCGTTGATGAATCAGTCAATCAGTAAGGACAAGCTCTTTTATATATATAGATGTACTCATGTTCTTCAGAATATGTAGCTGTTGATAAGTGTGTGTAGATATGTGTGTTTTGAGGTTGTGAAGTTTAGAAATGAAGTCGAATTACAAAAAGAATATGAGCTCCCATACAAAAGTGGAAAACATTTTTTAATTTACTGTCACTCGTATCCTTCTGTATTTTAATAATGCAAGGTGTAACAGAAAAGGGACTGCCACAAAACCGAACAAAATTTTTCCTCAGGTACATTTATTTTCTTCAGATGTATTTTGTCCTGCCATAAATAATGTGCTTATTATTATTTTTTATTGGCTTTGTATGCAACTTTCCCGAAAACAGAAAATGTGTTACTCGAAAAAAAAAAAATCAACTCCCTATTCAAAATGAGTCGACCACGTGGTCTTTAATTATGAAATTGCCGAAATTTTCTAACAGATTAATGAGATCATAATTCCTATAATTCTAATGCAATTTTTTTCAATTTACGCATAAAATAAAGTTTTTATTTTTAGTTTCGTGCTTCGTCTTAAATTGTTCGTCTTAAATGTCGTCCGATGAATGATGAATCATTAGATTTTGTATATTTTTGTACGATAATATTTTTCGAAAATTAAATTAAATTTTCTGTTAGCTTAATGTCTTACCCATATTGCTTAAAAAAAATGGATTTATAAAGAAAAATGCAAAAATGTTAGTACTGAAAATTGAGTTTACCAAAATTCGCCATACAAAACGGCAATTTCATAGGTAAAGACCTATTATTTTTTCCGGGGAAGTTGCTTGTTTTCACTGGGTTTTGCGTGCGAAATCAATGAAAATTAACGTTCTATATGAAGAACATTTATGTTTGATGGGGAATGTTAACTAAAATAATGACAGCATCCAAAAAGCCACCGAACAATAGACCTGTTAAACTGGGTAATAACATAATAGAGCAAGTGAATGGTTTTAAATATCTTGGAAGTATAATAAATAATGACTCTCGATGCACACAAGACATAATAGCCAGAATTGCAATAGCCAAACAAGCCTTCAACCGGAAGAAACATATACTTAAATCTAAAAAGATATCACTAAAAATTAGAAAAAGTTTTATTAAATCATATATCTGGACTATCGCACTCTATGGGGGAGAAACGTGGACAATGATACAAAGAGACAGAGAGAGGCTGGAGGCGTTTGAGATGTGGTGTTGGCGAAGGATGGAAGGTATAAGCTGGACAGAAATGGTGTCAAATGAAAGGGTACTTGAAAGGGTTAAAGAAAAGAGATCTATCGTACAAACTATAGAGAACCGGAGAGGAAATATGATTGGCCACCTGATACGACACGATTCGTTTATTAAGAACATCATAGAAGGGAAAATTGAGGGAAAGGGAGGAATGGGCCGACCGAGGAGAACCTTTATGGAACAAATAAAAGAAAAAGTACAGGTCGAGTCGTATCAGGAGGTGAAGGAACTGGCGGAAACAAGGAAACATTGGCGATTACTCCACCGACAAGAGCACAACTCTTAAGTTTAAAGAAGGGGAATGTTGTTCAGTTTTATGGGCAGATTCACATCCATCAAACCTTACCTACCCTTTTGTTACATGATGTTGTTTAAGATAATTTTCTCTGAAGGCACGAAAGTTTATTAATTTAGACACTTTGGAGAAAACTCAATAAACTAATTATTATTTCTCGACGTTGTTTCCAAAATATTAGAACATTCTTGGCGTCTGTCATCTTATCAATTTGTTAATTAGGATATTTTGCCTAAGTTTATACTTGTTTCGAAAGCTCAGGGTATGGTTTCAAAGCTTGAATTTCACTGAGTGAGTTATGAGTTTTTAAAAATAATAAGATACCTGTAAACTTTGAGAAGGGAAATCACACATAAATTATTATGTAAGTTTTTTACTTAACTCACAAGTGGCCAAACGAGCAGGTGGACCACCTGATGGTAAGTGGTCACTACCGCCCATGAAACCCATTGCCTTATTAGTGAAATAATTTGACACTAATAAGATAGAAAGCGCGTTACCCACCCTGAGAACTAAGATGGTATGTCCGTATGTCTCATGTGCCGGTAATTTCACTGGTTCCCATACCCTTCAAAGCGAAACACAGTAGTGCAAACACCTGCTTTACGGCAATTTCGTTTAGTTCTTTACAATCATTTAATATGCGGACGAAGTCGCGGGAATAAGCCAGTATTTATAAATGAGACAAAAAATATTGTCTCCAAACATATTGAAATTCGGTTTCTATTTGACACGGGACGAGTTGGAGTCGGCACCACATTTACAATTTTACTAATTAAAAAATTTGCTACTTTCTAAATAAAATCAGTTCACAAAAATTCAGTTCACCCGTGACACTGTGCTTGTAGTAGGTGATTTACCATAGTCACCACGCTTGTACGCGTTGCAGCTGGCAACCGTTGTTGTTCGAAACCGCAGTATGTAAGATGGTACGATACACAGAAAGATGCTGCTGCCCATCCTCCGGTTAAGCCCTTAGTCGCCTCTTACGACGACACCCAGTGGTAGAGATGGGTTGAATCTATTCTTTCTCGGCACCACACGGTGGTGCTCGCAACAGCGCCGAAATATTAGGAGCTCACAAAAATCCCACATCGTGGTAAGAACCCGTCAAAGTCTTAAATTTAAGTAATAAAGCAGTTACCTCTCGTCAGCTTTAGAGACTGCCTTAGGAGTAGGAGGCTCTAAGTCGATGGCTTCGGAGCTGACTTCAGGGAAGACGCTGCGTTTGTTCCTAGTGCCCTCTGAAGCCTCCGTCGTGCCGGTTAAGGATGGGAGACCTGAAAACAAGATCAGCTATAAGGATGCCTTATCTAAAACTTACAGAGAGGATCATCATAATATCCCAAGAGAATTCTACTGCTAGACAGGGAGATCTCCCCAGAATTCAAAGGAGCACGCTTGTTAGCGTCACGACTGGCAAAATGAACCCTGCATGTGGTTGGTACTCGCAGTATAAACCACAATACCCAGAAGGGCGTATTTCATCACGTGTTTCAACTCTACATGAGGCAAAAGCAGGAAATATAAGACCGACCATTTAACGCATTCTGCAGGCCTTCTTGACTTCTCATAGTTAGGGTGCTGGCTGCAATTTGGGTATATGATTTGCTCATGATTCATATTAATAGGGATGCTCAATACGAATCGATTTGGTCCTTACAAGGTTTTCTGTGTTTTTCTGGGGTTTTATACATTGTATTTAATCAGATAGTCATAGTCTGCCAGGTGTACGTTTCATTGTCAAATTTCAAAATAGTTAAAACTTAATTCCTCAAAAACGCAGGGGTGTGGATGTCCGCCAATATTTTTTGTATCTTTTAGAGGATGCTCCTTATCATCAGTCAAAGAGGCAGACATGAGCAAATCATATATAAATTTGTCCTTCATCACCTTTACTGTTAAGGGACTGATAAGACATGTTTTATGTAATTTATGCTGCTTACAGAACATGTGGTTAAAAGGAAATCGGTATTTTTCCTTACACCCTGCATAAGGTTTTAATGAAATAGTAAACACAATTTTAATTGTTACTCAGACCATGAAACTGAACAACTTTTCCTAAGGAACAGAGGTCAATACTCGTATACGAAAATAAACTTTTGACCTCCAATAGAAACTGCATCAGCTGCGATAGCGCATTTTGTATGGGAGATCAAAAATTGCTTTTCGTATTTCGACCTGCGTTTCTTGGGAAAAGTTATTCAGCTTCATGGTCTAAGTAGGATGCTGAAATTATGTTCTCTGTTTCTGTAGGACCCTGTAGAGACCGACATACCTACATGCTCTGTACCGTGAAGGTTGAGGAGATTAAGCAATCGCGTCACGTAATCCTCTTATCGGCGACGCCTCCCCGGGGATGCCGATCTGATCCGCCATCGGAACGTTTAATTTCATCGCATTACTGATAAATTGTTTCCAAACGGTTTCGGTTTCGAAATGTTAATCAATTCACGTCAGGGGAATAATACAGGTGTAAGAAAACAACGTCCGAAAACTGGAACTATAGATTTAGTGTAGAGAGACACCTGCGCAAATTCCGCGTTGGAACAATCCACAACGGATTATTCCGTCAAGTATGACCACGGAGCAAAAAGAGGTTGGCCACTAACCTGGCAGTCTAATCTAGGTTTGGGTTTGGTTTGCCCTCTAGCTTGCGGAAGTCAGACGGCAGTCGCTCTGTGTAAAAACCAGTGCCCCCGCCAAATCCCCTAGGTTCGGTAGCCGACTCGCCGTAACATTTGACAAAAACGGAATAAAGCTACGGCAAATAATGTAATAAGTAATGATGGTCACTGTAAGTGCGGATGATAATATATTTTTTTTATTGTTTCTGAATTTGTATATTTAGGATTTTTTTATGTATGATCTTCTTTACCAATATTAGGGTTCTCCGGATCTTCATTGAGTAGCCTCTTCAGCTCCATCAGGTTGGACTGTTCAGGTTTGTTTAGCGTGAGAACGGCATCCGTGAAATCTTCGGGCTTGAGACGAACCATACTTGAGGTGCCGTCCTGCAAGCAAAGTTAAGTGTAATCTCAGAACAAAAACCTCCTTGCTTCACTCAAATTTCTTTGAGTGTAATATAATATACAGTACACACAGCCGCACGTCGATGGAAACATTTTGACCTCAATACTCAATACATTTATTGCCTTCATATGGTACATAACAAGATGGTATTATAATGCATGCATGGTTAAATAAGGTATCTCATATGAGCCCATTTTCATAGGCATTGCAATCATTGAGATAGACCGAGATTTTAAATAGTTATCAACAATATTTAATTATGTATTTATATAATGTAGGTATATTTTGTTAGTTTATTTATTTTTATCATTGAAATATTCGTTTAAATTATAGTAAGTTTTATTTATTAGGTATTCTTTTAATAGTTTTATCATCTTATTATAAGAATTTTCTATTCTTATATTTAGCGGTAGATGATTAAATATTTTTATTGATACACTTAAAGGGCCAGAGCTATGTATTTTTAATTTAGAAGGTATATTATTGATTTTATTTGTTTTGTACCTGCGAGGGTACAGTCGGGGCTGATGATCTTCCATTTCATAGAACTGCGGGTTGTTCCTAATAAATTTGCAAGCTTCTAGAATGTATAGAGAGTTTAAAGTTAAAATTTTCGATTTAGTAAAGGTCGACCTACATAATTTTTTAAATCTAAATATATAATATTATTAATTATATAAAAGAGCATGTCCTGACTGACTGATTCATCAACGCTGAGCCGTAACCGCTATAGATACAGATCTGAAATTTTGTACACAGGTTCTATGCACGTCAAAACCACCCACTAAGAAAGGATTTTGGAAAAATCATCTCCCAAGGGGGTGAAATAAGGGATGAAAGTTTGTATGAAAGCTTGATAACTTAGACTTTATTTTTTGAATATGATTTTTCCAGTTGATATGGGTATCAATATTCAGACCTAATAAGCTAAAATTACTAACACATTCGAGTGTCGTATTATTATATGAAATACTAACGTCTAAAGCCGCTTTCTGATATGGTCGAAATTGCATGACTTTGGTTTTATTAGAGTTTATTTCTAAACAGTGGTCCGTCATCCATTGATTTACGTTGGTCAAAAGGTTTTGAGCTTTTGGTGTTAACTCAGAGGAGCCTTTGCAGGTTATTAAAATTGAAACGTCACTGAGCGGGCCTCTGGTTTAGGACGTTTGCAGTGTTGCGCTGGTTCAGCTTATACTGGTCTTGTTTCTATGTGCTTTCTGCCGTGCGTACAAGTAGACTGGAGTTATACAGGGTGACTTTTAATTAGTTCTTGATAGAAAAAGGAATGAATGTACTCATGATACTGAACAACTTTCCCCAAGGAACATAGGTCGAAATACGAAAATCAAGTTTTGACCTCCTATAGAAACTGCATCAGCTGATGATAGCGCATTTTGTACGGGAGATCGAATTTGGTTTTTTGTATTTCGACCTATGTTCCTCGGGAAAAGTTGTTCAGAACAAGCTCTGATGTCTAATTAAACAATCTCATTTATCCAAAATGCTTGACGCTACACGTTAAATGATAAAGACGTCAAAAAAGGAAATGTTTCAACTCTGGCCATCTCTATGTACAGTCAAGAGCACATCTTGCTTGACACATTTGACTTTGTACAGTTCTTATTTCAATAGATGTTCGGGCTAGAGTCACGCTGCGGGTATTTATTAAATATAAAAGTCACATCGTCACCAGCGTTGCCAAATCGTTCCTTTTGGAACATTTTACGTTCTATTTTACGGACACGCGTTCCCTTTGCGTTCCCATCTTTTGTGCGTTCTTTTCGTTCCTTTCCAAATATTAGAAATTCCATCAAAGAAACAGATGTTCAAAAAGAATGGCGTGATCATGCTATGCTTGATCACGAGAACATCGGACTCTATTCTGCTCTTGAGTCATTACATTATTGGAAAAAGGTATTTGAACTAAAAAACGCAACCGGAGAGCCTAGATTTCCAAATTTAAAAAAAATTATTCATCTTTTATTGGTGCTGCCCTTTTCCAACGCATCTGTAGAACGTGTTTTCAGCAAACTAAAATTGACTAAAACTGAAAACCGGAACAAATTAAATACAGATACTTTGTCACCCCTCATGCACGCCAGTGACGGCATAAACCTTCAAGGAGGGATAAATAAATATGAGCCTACACAAAACCTTCTCCAAAAGAAAATTTCTTATAGAAATACGCAGTAAGCTGTAGTATAATAAATAATAATAATAAATAAATAATAATAAAGGTGAGGTGTTTTTTTTTTAATATATATATCTAACTGAGACTGCCATCATGCATATTTTTTTTACATAGCTGCCTTTGTGCCTTAGTACTTTGCGAGTAATAATGTGATCTGCAAAAGCAATAATATAAGGGCTCTTACAGACAACGATAACGCGCGATAGGAGCTGTCAGCTGCCTGCAGTCGTCGGCAGTCGGAAGCTGTCGCGTGACTGTCGACGGCGGTGATCATCCGGCTTCGCACGACAGCCACTTGTCACAACGCTCTCTCCCTCCCAAACTATTCTATTCAAAATGTATGGCGCCCGGTCAGCAACGGCTGCCGTCGGAAGTCGCGTGACAGCCGGATGATCACTACCATCGGTAGTCGCGCGACAGCTTCCAACCGCCGACAACTCCTGTCTGTGTCTGTTAGAGCCCTAATATGTTTGCCGCCTGCATGATACTAACAAACTAACGTAACTTAGTTTAAAATTGATTCTTAATGAAAAAATAGATTTTTTTTACTTATTTTTCTATTGCGTTCCTTCATATCTAATTTCGTTCCTTTTTAGACATCCCAGCGTTCTAAATCTTCAATCGCTACTGGCAACCCTGATCGTCACATAAAGTGACATTTCCCGCCACACATTCTGTTTTGTCGGTGAAACCTTTAAACGCAAAGATTTTAAATCTCATTTACCCTAGTACTCTTGCTAGTACTAAGTACTTAACAAATTTAAATAATGTACTGTATAATACAAACGTTTCGATAAATTTCTTTGAAGAGTGCTGAACAAACAGGGAATATAAAATATTCTTTGTTCTACGTTGCGCTGCGCAGTTTAAAATGTATATTCTTGTATTTTTCTGTAGCAAACGTTTGCATGTTTTATTTCTTGAATGTCGATGAACATTTTTTATTCATGAACTACTTTCATCTGTGTTTTTTTATATTCTCAAACATAAAAGCTAATAATCGTTCAGAAATACGTATGAACATTTACTTTTGTCTCGTTTCTATGCTTTTCGAATATTATATGCGATATTATTACTTTCATTGAGAATTAACGAAATATCTTACAAAGCTAACAAAGCTTGCCAACAACTTTTTGCCCAGTCAAGACCACATCCCGCTCTAAACTCCGGTTCCATCAGAACTTATATTGTATCAACCCTTTTACATTACTTATACAATCACATGGGATTTTTTTTGTCATGCTTCTTTTTCCCCACAAGGCGCCACTTTGTTTGTTGTTTTAGCTTTTAGTTGACGTCATAAAGTGATCGAAGAATACTAATATGAATAAAGTGTACTTTGACACAAAAAAAAAGACTGAAATTCGTTGAAACTATTTTGAATTTCAATTTGAATGAATTCTCACCTGTGTATCTCAAGCAACCACTCATGCTATCAACGAAATTTGGAATAGATTTAGAGTATGATTGACCAAAAATGATTTTATTTTAACACTTCCTGTGTTCGGGCAGGACCACAGTAGCCTAGTTGGTAAAGCGTCTGCGGTACTTACGCAGAAGACGCAGGTTCGAATCCTGCCTGTGGTTGTGAAATTTTGCGATTTTCTACTTTGTATGATTGACCAACTTCATAACAAATAAAAAATTTAAAGAATATTATTGCTATTATTTGAAAGGGTGTCCTAACAGAGGGGGGCAAAATTTTACATTGTCGTTACTAGGTTAAATGGGATATCATATGAAAGAGCTTTACTTGTACATCCCAAAATATTTTTTTATATTTTTTTAAGTCTACATGTTATGATGAAAAATGATTAAAAAAAAAACTACCATCCCCCCCCCCCCTTATCTCTCTGAAATAATTAGGGTCGATTAAAGTTAGTGTGAATTACAGAACAAAATAAAACGATTTCACTAAATAGCATAGTTTTTCGGAAAACTGCAAAGAATCTATACAAACAAATTTAGTTCTGCGGTCCTAAAAATTGACCCAATTGCTTTGCAAAACACTACAGGTATATCGGAACCCTCGGCGCGTGAGTTGGACTCGCACTTGACCGTTTTTTTCTTATCTCATCATATAATACGTAATTTCAAGATACATAGTTTCAGCGAAAGTCGTCTCGTAAACTACATACTGAGATTAAACATCCATCACTAGTATCACTACGCTTTCATCATCATCATCATCATAACATCTCATGAAACGTCTATTGCAGCACAAGGAACTCCATCCATATTACCAGCAAAAACGCAATAGTCATCACGCTTGTAAGACGCTGGCACCATGGACTGCGGTTGTTGGTGACCGCAGTAATCGCAGTATATGTAAGATAGTACACAGAGGGATGCTGCTGCCCATCCTTCGGTTCATAATCCCTGGGCCGCCTCTTACGACACCCACGGGTAGCGATTGGTTGACTATTCTTTGCCGGCTCCGAACGGGCTCACTAGACTTCAAAATAGTAAATATTGCTTACCTTAGACCTCCTCTTATCATAATCCATATAATAGTCCCCACTTTCGGCATCTTCGTCGTCATCCTCGTAGATATCCTCATCATCATCGTCTTCTAACACGGTCAGTCCGTGAAGTTTCTCCAGAGATTCATCTTCCTTCTTCTCCGTGCCTTTGAGCTCATCAGTGAGACGCGGCCCTTCGTCTTCGTCGGCGTATATCTGGAAGGAAGACAAAGGATAAGAGTATAAGGAAGAGACAAATTTGCCCAATTTTTAAAAAATAAAATGCTATTGTAATAAAAATCACATTAATAGTAATAAAACTATTAACACAAAATCGTTGGTACAGTGGATCTGTATTGTATATGTTATTATCTATTATTATTTAAGTACCTTAGATTTGGTAAATGTGATGTAAAGCTATAAGGAAAATAAACCTAACTCAAAAACTCAAAATCATCTAATCATTGTTGGATAT
Organism: Athrips mouffetella; assembly: GCA_947532105.1. NCBI lineage: Eukaryota > Metazoa > Arthropoda > Insecta > Lepidoptera > Gelechiidae > Athrips > Athrips mouffetella. Next base: position 7,502,493 of record OX383960.1, on the reverse strand, counting down.
TAAAATCTCTTAATGACGTCAGCTGAACTACATTGCCCAAAACTGGACTTTGGCAAGTTCCCACAGCAATTTAGTTTGTAGTACAGTTCCCATTTAGATAAGTACGAGATAAGAGAGAGATTAACATACAATCATTTCGTACCAAAGGTATTTTAGTTTAGTCTATCCACACCACGCACAAACCTTGCCGTAGACAGGATGTGCCTTGAAACAAAAATTATGAGCAATGACTTCACCTGTTACTTTATTAGACACAAAAATGATCCAAATCAAGATACAAGTTTGAAATAGACCATAATAAAGTATAGTTAAGTAGGTAATGTAGTCTCCGATAAGGAATCAGATAATAGAGTTGAAAAAAGTGACCGCCGTTTTGAACTTATGTTACGACCGATTGCTTTCAAAATGGACATGTGGTAGTCTCCAGGATCTCGGGTACCTACGAGTTCAAAACTCTGTTTCAAATCTATGCGATGGATTATGCCATAGTTGCATAGATCACCCTAAAAACATACGTAACGTCATATCTTCCTCCCGACGGAGTAGGTAGAGACCACAGACAGCCTCCTGTTACAATCTTTACATAGTTCGTCGGTTTAGGCTACTTTTATTTAGAACATCCTGAATTTGGTCATGTAACGTTCGCTGAAGTCTTCCTCTTCGAATACTTCACTCTCGCCTGGTAAATCTGTTTCGTCGATCTGCGTTCATTCATCCTCTAGAGTAAAATGCATAGTCTTCGTCTAGTCTTTCTGACCTTCCTATCGAAATAAATCCGTGCAACTCAAGTAGTACACATATGGAAAAACACCGAGCTATTTACGTAGTCCCACATCACAACTCGCAGCCCACATAATAATCACGCAAATGGGATGCCTGCCAGCCAGGTATTTGCAAACATCTTGTAAATTTCAGGCTGGATGACGTATGAAAACGCCAGTCCACTTCCCAAATAAGCTTCGTACTTTATGGAAATTGCGTTTCCGCGGGAATCTCTTCCAACGATGACGAAAATCGAATGTAAATATGATAAAGTATATGTGGTATCAGACAGCACTATATCTTTTCAAAGACTAATTCGGCATACTTAAATTGCTGGGAGGATTGGTTCTGTCAATTCCAATATCCTGACTTCAACGAACAAAGTATGGCGAATTAGTTTCTGAATTAAGGAAGGTCTGATAGCAGCTTTAATCAGGAAGAAGAGGAAGAAGTTTTTCGTATGAGGACGTCAAACTATCGGATGAATTCGGATGCTGCTGATATCTTTACCTTATAAATTTTTGTAAGAAGGAAACACGTGCAAAGCATTCTGTAAATATAAGACCCTACGTAGTTACGTTGTTTCTCACGATATTTAAAAAACCGTCCAGCTGCGAGTCGGACTCGCGCGCCTAGGGTGCCGATATATCCATAGTATTTTTACAAGCAATGAAGTCCATTTTAAGACTGCAAAAGTAAACATATTTTATAATATACAAATAAAGCCCATTTGACCAAGTAACGATAACACTAAATCATACCCCCTCCCCCATTTGGGTCCCATTTACAAGAATAATAAAAATATGTTTTCAATTTTTCGTTTGCAATAAAATAAGGCAAGCAAATTTTAAAATAATTCAAACTTTGAAATCTGTAGCTTGAAGTGACAGAGAGATAGACGAATTCACACCAAAAATTATTTTTGCCTTCTTCAGGAATTTTCGTGAATGAAGTTGTTTCCAAAGTTTCAAATTGCTTCGAAAAATAAAAATAACCACAGCGCGGTTTGGGAGTCATGATTTTTATACAAATCTAAATCTTGAAACGTAGAATTGTAGACCTTGTTTTAATTACTAATCGATTGATTTACATTTTTTGTTTTTTGATACCTTCTAACCACAATTATTATATAAAAGTTTCTTCAAAAAAGAAGAAGAAAGAAAAAGAGGAACAAGTTAGTTATAAAAAAATTTGTGAGTGTTACAATGTTTAAAATAAAACGCTTAAGCGCAATGTGGGTGCGGCACACTTTCATAAATAAAACTATAAGAAGAAAAATAAGATTACGAATAAGAAGAAATGAAAAGATTTTGAGAAGTGTTTTATAGGAAAATATGTGAGCGAAGCAAAAGCTTATATAGCTTTCGTGCTACTCTATTTATCTTCTTCTGTTAGCACCAGTAAAGTGATTTTAATATTACTTGTTACAGCGAATGCAGGAGCAACTTAAAATTCAAATCTCACAGAGAGAACATCTAGACATAACTTGTCATTGTGGATAAATGTAATATGAAGCGGAGTAATCTCTGAAATCCCGCGAGCGAGCTACTAATTAACTCGTTTGTTATTGTGAAACGTAATATCCAAGCACGTAGACAAGATATCTGTGTACACAGCAAGGTAAGCTCTAGAATAATCCCCATAATCGCGAGCTTGACAAGACATGATACTTATTTTTGGTTAATCGATGTTTTACATGGTATACGATGTGAATCTTGGAGGGTGGGAATCTGCCCATGAAACTGAACAACTTTTTCTAAGGAAAGTAGGACGAAATCCAAAAAAAGTATTTTGATCTCCCATACAAGATGTGCTGTCTGTTGATGTACGAGTATTTTCTACAGAAGTTGTTTTTTTTTCTCTTGCAGAATTTCTTGGGCGGATTCACACCTTTCATGGTAGCTAAACCCTTGTATTAAAGTAGTTATACAGGGTGTAACTCAAGCTTTTTTGGTTGCAGTTCCTTATTTCTTTCTTTACAGGGCGAAAAAAGGTTGCAATAGGTGCATGCCCCGTCCACTCACTGGAGTGTCCCACTGTGGGCTGAAATTAGCGTTTCATAGACATTCAATATTTTTTTTGAGTGACGCTTTATATGCTTGGAAGCGATTGAGGATACCTACTTTATGCCTTATATAATGAACTTTCAGGTTTATAAATGTAAACAGCCAACAGTTTTCGAAAAAAAATGTATGGAGTCGGCGTAATAAATGATGATATCTCCACTATCGCACAATCTATACATATAATAAAAGAGTAGAAACCGCGTGTCTGTACTTTTCTATACATATAATAAAAGAGTAGAAACCGCGTGTCTGTACTTTTGATAAATTTATAAAAAAATTAGTGTGGGTGATAAGAAACGACTAATAGAACTCAAAAATATGTTTTCTGAACTTTTTGTCTGTCTGTCTGTCTGTCTGTCTGTATGTTTTCGATAAACTCCGAAACTACTGAACGGATTTTCTCGCGGTTTTCGCAGATAGATTAAGCTTAGCTCTGAGCAACATATAGGCTATGTTTCATTCAAATCGGTTCACTCAATCAGAAGCTACACTAATGTAAAGTATCTAATTGCCTGTACGATAATAACTCACAAACCGATTCAAACTGAGTTTCCAATTACGAGTTTGGCTTACTTTTGTGCTACATCAAAGTTTAGTTTCATTGCAAACGGTTCACCCAGACAGAAGGTACGCTAAGTTTCATGCAGCGGCGCAAATAACTCACAAAATATTGAACGGATTCAAACGGGGTTTTCAATAAATTGTCAAGCTTACTTCTTTGCAACATATTAGCTTAATTTCATTGAAAACGGCTCACTCAGACAGGTGCCCGAAATTTCCAGCGGAGGCGCCAATATCTCACAAACAACAGAACCGATTAAAACGAGGTTTTCAGTAACGTATTTGGCTTACTCCATGCAACATGTATGCTATGTTTCATTGCAAATGGTTCACTCAGACATAAAACACACTAAGTTTCAAGCGGCGGCACCAATAACTCACAAACTACTAAACGGATTTTCAATAACGTGTTTAGCTTGATTCTTTGCAATGTATTAGCTTACTTTCATTGAAAACGGTTCACTCAGACAGAAAATGCCCGAAGTTTCAATAGGCGGCGCCAATAGCGAACAAACTACTGTACCGACTCCAACTGGCATTTCCATGACGTGCTTGGATTAGGTACCTACTTCCGTGCAAAATATAAGCTTAGGTTAGTTGAAAACGGTTCACTCAGATAGAAGTTACGCAAAGTTTCAAGCGAAGGCGCGATTAATTCAAAAATTTTTGAGCAGATTCAAACGTGGCTTTCAATAACGCGTTTGGCTTACTCCTGTGCAATAAATAAGCTTAGTTTCATTGCGATAGGTAGGTTTACTCTGACAGAAGATACGCAAAGCTTCAAGCTGCAGAACCAAGAAATCACCTACTGAACTGGTTCAAAGTCAAACGAGGTTTTCAATGACGCGTGGGGCTTCTTCCTGATAAGTTTTATTTCATTGCAAACGGTCCACTGAGACAGAAGGTTCGCGAAATTTTAAGCGGCCGCACCAATACCTCACAAACTACTTGAACGACTTAAACTTGGTTTTCAATAACGTATTTGGGTTGCTTTCGTGCAATATTTTAACTTTTTTTTTTCCATCGGTTCATTTAAACAGATAATAGGCGAGTTCAAAGTTTCAAGCTGTGAAACCGAGCTGAAATCAAACAAAGCTTATAATTTTGGAAGGAAAAAAGCGTTGTTGAAAATTCCGTTTGATCCGGTCCAGTTGTTTGTGTAAAAGTCGTGGGTACAGCTAAAGATTGGTAAAATCTAGATTTAGTTTTATTGTAAAAATAATAATAAAAAAAATCCTATTTCGGCATGGCGGTGCAACAAATGTAAAAAAAATTATGAAAGTTCTAAAGTTTTGAAAACTTAGGAAGTAGGTAGTTATAAACGAAATACTTCAAAAAATAAAGAGAGAAGTGAATCATTGTTTTTTAGGAATTGTCTTTTAGGGGGAGAGATGAGTTACATAGATTGTACGGAAGTGAAGTCCGACAGTTTTGTATGTAGGTACATGTAGAGTTAAAAGTATGTAAAGCTAGACACGTTGGACTTTGTACCGCTCTTTTTTCAGTAGCCACAGAAGCTAAAGTGACTGCGCCTCAGATTTAGTTAGGCTTTGTTGAAACCCGTTGATACGGATTATTAATAACTATGATTAGTTAGATTTTACACTTCAGTCACACGTAAACAAGAGGTGTTTAATTTACAAAATCCATATTATCGGTATTCTGTATACCTAATAATATAAAGGCGAGAACTGCACTGTCTGTCTGTCTGTTACGCTTTTATAACTAATCCGATAAACCGATTGTGATAAAAAATTGGTACGAAGATAGTTTGAACCATGGGAAAAGTCGTTAGCTATTTTTTCTGAACCCCACGCGGACGGAGTCGCGGGCAACAGCTAGTTATTAATATATGAATTATTTTGGATTTTTTGACATACTACATGCTAAGGCCAAACTTGCGCCTAAGGCATTAAGTAGGTATCCTTAATCGTTTCCAAGCAAAAAAAAGCGTCGCTCAAAAAAAATATTGAATGTCTATGAAACGCTAATTTCAGCCGACTGTGTGTCCCACCTACTGCAAAAGATAAAGCATGCATGATGTGCTCGAGAGAGATATTTTTAATAGCATATTTTGATGAAAGGACAACAAATAAGTAAAATTGCATTAAAATACTTTATCAAATTTTTATTATGACTACCTTAACCCTTTATAGGCCAGTGGTCGCATATAAGACCACTAAAAAGTTTGTAAAATGGAATTAATTGTTAATTTTACAATGTACTGACTCACCACTACTGAGCTTTTATGGTTCTATGGACTTACGTTTTGTTAAAAAATAATATTCTGTGTTTGTTTCATTAATGACCTTATTCTTAAATTATTTTTAAGATAGACATAACAAAAGATAGAATTGAATTACTGTGACAACATACACAATCGTGTTCTTTCTGACCCAAAAACATGATAATTTTTCTGTAAAAATTACCTTCAATAAATTAAAGTCAAGAAATAAGTCCTACAAAATCCATCTGCGCTTGGCTAGAATCAAACGAATTGCACTATCCGCTATCTGAAACTTGGCAGCTTATTTTCATGGTTGAAGGAGCACAGTCGCTCCGCTTTGAAATAGATAAATAAAACGACAGCTCTTTTAAAAATAAAGCGAAACGTAATCAATTTGTTCTTTTATCATTTTCAGAACGCATGTGGCGCCATTTGGGGGCATGTTGTTTTTATTTATGTTATGAATCCATGTTCAGTTGATTTATGATCGAGATTATAAAATAATTACGTCTGTTATTTCTTTTTATACCTACTTGATTGGTGTTGTTTTGGACAGACATACACAGCGATTTCTAACACTTTGATAAAAGACATCTTCCAAAATAAAAACGTTTAAAAGGAATACGAGTATTTGTTTGTAAAAACTACCTCTCATAAAATTTTGTTAACTGCAGACGCCTTTTTCGACCGGCTAGATAATTTTCTTATAGTAAGTACCTTCCTACTTATTATTTTTAAAACGGGACCATATTGATATGCGTCCGATGTCTGTCTGTCTATCTATATCAACAACGGGCTGTTTCTCATGAACCGTAATAGGTAGATAGTTGAAATATTCACATAGCCTATGCACTATAAACAAATCAATTTTCATGCTTGTAAGATTCTTTATTTAATTTTTATAATTTTTTGTTATAGCCGCAAAATTAACATAAACTCTGTTGCCACTATAACAAAAAATTATAAAAATTAAATAAAGAATCTTAAAACTAAAGAATATTACGGAATATTAGGATTATCAAACAATTTTCGTGTCTCTACGTAAGAAAAACGATCGCTGATATTAAGTTTCGGCAAATAGAATATCGAAAGCTTTTGAAAATAAACCAAACCTAAGTAGATTGGATCGGACTCAGTATAAAGTCATTTCAACACTAAGCTATATTTGCCATCTCGTATGCCGCAGGGGGGATGCACCTCATCTGCATATGATAATGTTACGTCGTCATTCGCTCCGTTACGTCGCTGCAAGTTCACCGAACCGTCCCCACAATACTGCTAAGTACTACGCCACCCGTTGGTGAATTTTTAAAGGCAACAAATTAAATGATTCCCAAAATAATTCTTTATACCCCAATACACTTCAGACAAAATGGATGAATTTACACCAAGTTGGCTGAACGTACACCAAATTTGGGTAACCGGTTCGGTTAGGTTATCTTGCGACCACAACGCACGAGCCGAAAGAGCGAAGCGAGCGTGCCGCAGCAGCGGCCGGCGAAGTGCCAGAAGCAAATTTGGTGTACATTCATCCATTTTGGTAGACAAAATTTGGTGGATATTATTTGGAAAAAAATTTACTCAAATTTGGTGGCACGTTAATACACAGCCATTTTTAAATGCTTTGGACGCATGCTTGACTTCTTACAGTACACTGGAGCAGTGTTTGTCAAGTGTATTTGTGCCTTAGATACCTACGCCTTAACACCTATGGCGTATCTAAATAGCATCCATAGAACTAAATACCGCAGAATTAAATTGAAATCAATGTTCTAGGACCAAATTCAGGACTTTCTAAAAAAGGCTGGGTTAAAAGTACCCTAAACTGACGAGCATGTATGAAAGGATTAATGAAAGTACAGGAAGCGACGGAAGTATGTCAAGATCGTCAAGATCGTAGCAGGTGGAGGACTGTGGTGTCTGCCTACCCTGACAGAAAAAAGGCGTGAAGTTAGATATAAGATAAAATACGTCAAAATCAGTTCACGGGACGCTATTTCAAGCATTTTTATTGGCCATGCTTATTGCTTACCAAGATGAATTTACGTTAAAAAAAGCAAATAGGTATGACTTTCTATGCTAGAGACCATTCATTTAAAAACATATTTTTGTGATTGATATCTGATCTGTCCGTAAGTCTATCCGTATTAAATATTCAAGCGCCCTTTTTGAACACAGGAAGCATAAAATGATGAAAAAGGAAAAACATCAAAGTGGCTCCAGTCATAAATAGATGTCATATCGGCCTCAGTGACCTCCAGCAGTCCAATATTCCCCGCCTCTCACACTTATTACATTCCTTAGAGATTCACATCAAAAGAAGGAATCACATCAAGAAACTAAAATTAATTTTGTACGCACGGCAGCAGGCACATAGAAACATAACCAGTATTAGCTGAACCAGCGCCACGCAACAAACGTCCGAAACCAGACACCCGTGTTTCCATCGACGTGCGTCCGTGTGTACCACTTCCATTAAATAACGGAAATAGTTCCGTTATTTCATATTTCCGTTACCAATCAGTACCTTTTTTCTTTGTTTCTATAAATAAATTATGCCTTCGGGTCAATTTAGCCCACAGCCCTTTCAACCCGCGGGATCAGTTGACCACTATCGTCGTCGAGTCGACCGACTGCCGATCTGATTCGAGGGCTCAGTTGACAACTTTTTTTGTAGTCGAATCGATCCTGTGGTTCCCAGCCAAAACATTAGGTATCATCATAACATCCCATGAAATGTCCACTACAGGACAGGGAGCTCCCTCCACAATGTGGAGGGAAGTGCCATAGTCACCTCGCTTGTCAGCGTTACGGCTGGCACCATGGACCGCGGTTGTAGGTGACCGCAGTTAGTGAGATGCTATGATACACAGGAGGATGCTGCTGCCCATCCTCCAGTTTATAACCCTTAGTCGCCTCTTACGACACCCACGGGTATGTATGGCATGGAACTATTCTTTGCCGGCACCACACGGGACATTAGGTGTAGTAAATGATATTTTAGAAAGTAGAATTAATAAAGTACAAAGAAAGGAAGTAAAGCAGCTAGCGATACAACGTGATGACTGGAAGTTACTCCATCGACAAGAGCCAAGCTCTTAAATTAAAGAAGAAGAAAGTAAGTACCTAAGTTGTTTGTTGTGCTACCCACGCGTGGGTTTCCAAATTGAATTGGAAAAGATATTTCATCTTAACGAACTTATGGAATGGTCTTTAAATAAATACTAAACGTACATTAGTATTAGAAAATTACTAACAAACCCAAATAACCAAAATTTAATTAAACGTACGAAAGCAAATATTTGAACGGTTCATTCTAAAATAATATGAAACTAACAACAAATTCCATTCATTCACTAAAATACACGTCCTCAATAGCGGCGGTCTCTAGAAATACGTGACATATTTTCGATGGACCGAAATAACTGGAATATTTTAATTGAAGCCAAACAAACTAAACAAATTAACATGAAATTCTAAGCAATCGCTTACTTTGTACCAAAGACTCAGTTCAAGGCATCCAATAATTTCTAAAGTAGGGCTTGGAATGAAGAAACTTGTTACAATACGAGGTTAAACAAAACAAAAGGGTGAAACACTTTGAATACACAGCCTGTCCAATGATCGGCAGCGAGTAGCACCTATCGAAAAGCAAATTTTAATATCATGTTACAACGCTGGTTAGCTTTTCGCTGGAACAAATAGGCCGCCGTTATTGCTGATCTATCTAAGTCATTAAACAGACTCTGGACCCAAGTCCAAACCATGTGCAAGTGGGGCTATGACGCGGATCCTGCTTCTCTGTGTGGCTTCTCTCCGCAAACTATGGCACACCTTTTGACCTGCCCTGCGTGCTCTTACGCGAGGTCCTTTACAGTACCACAGATAGGCCGTCTGGCTGTCTGTGTGGCGGAGTATTGGTCCAATAAAGCACTCTACAGCGTGAATGTGTATTGGTTTTGCTCCCGAAGCCCAGTGATTCTACTCATGAAAACAAGCAACTTTCCCGAAGAAAAACGTTTCTTACTCGTAAAAATTTTTTCGCTTCTCCATAGTAAAGTGGTCACGTGATTGACTCATTTTGTATGGGAAGGCGAAAAATTTTTTTTGAGGTAAATTTTTTTTCTTCGTGAAAGTCATAGAATACATGAAACAGAGTTGTATTCTATGGTGAAAGTCGCTTGTTTTCATGAGTAGAATCTCTGGGCTTCGGGAACGAAACCAATACAAATTCAAGCTGTAGAATCGACTCGAAAGAAGTAGAATTGCTCACCGCAGATTTTGATACGTGAAGAGATGCTGCTGCTCATTCTCCCTTAGTTGCGTTTTACGATGACCTTAGGAAGAGATTGGGCGGTAGAATTCTTAGCCAGAAAGTTATTATTTTTTTCGTGTGTTTAAGATGCAGTTTGGGACAAGTGATCCAGTTTCATGGGCATATTCACACCCTTCATTATTATCACACCTTTCCTTGACACGTTATAAAATGTAAGCAGTCACCGACACACCTGCGGAAATTCCGACCAACAGAAATTCCGCCAGATGTGTCATAGGGAACCTAAAAAGCATTGCGAGGAGAAGGAGCCGGAACTTTTCGCTTCGGAATTTCTTTAGATGTGTCGCTACTTTGAATAACTCTTCTTCACATTTTTAGGGTTCCGATACTCGTACCAAAATGGTAAAAAAATTAACCCTTATGGTGCGACTTTGTCTGTCTGTCTGTCTGTCACACCTCTATATCTCAGCAACCACTCATGGTATCGACTTGAAATTTGGAATAGTTTTAGGATATAGTTGCCCAACTTAACTGCACATGAAAGAATTTTGAAAAAATTATGATTATTAATGTAAAGGGGGCCAAAATAGGGGGGGCCAAATTTCAAATTGTCGCTACTAGGTCGAGTGGGTCGTCATATGGTCTTTACTTGTACAATCTAAAATATATTTTTGTATTTTTTTACAACCCTTAGTTTTCAAGTTATGATGAAAAATGTCAAAAAAAATACTATCCCCCCCCCCCCCCTTATCTCCGAAGTTTGTGAAAGGAAAAATCTGAATTAATTACAGTTGACAGAAGTTTATGTAAACATTACAGCAAAAATAAAACGATCTTTCTAAGCTGCACAGTTTTTTAGAAATCTGCAAATAACCTTTACAAACAAATTTAGTTTTGCGGTCCTAAAAATGGACTTTACAAAAATACAAAAAGTATATCAGAACCCTCGGCGCGCGAGTCCGACTCGCACTTGACCGGTTTTATCTACCCAAAGATGCACAAAAAAGTATTTTTATATCTATTATCATACTTTTTGATTGTGAATTCATTCATATCATATCGCCACCCACGCAATAAATTCAAGTGTTCAAAAACATCAGTGAATAAAATCCGTCAGTGCCAAATGCCAATTCACGTAAAACGCGTGGGCCGAACAAAAGTCTGCTCTGAATCAATTATTGGATTTCCCAAGCTTTTAATATAGTAGTTCAGTCGCCCGCTCAAATTTTATTTGCTTCAATAGTTATCGATTCACGTAAGTTTCTGAAAGAGAACTGAAAGATATTTTTCATCTCATTAGCTTGGAAAACTGCTTTATCGGTCGAAATCCGCGTGCAAAAGTAATTTTTCTAGCGTGCAAAAGGTTGTGGAATTAGAACGTAACGTATAAGGTACTCAATTCTTGAAAATCACCAGGTGATAAAATATCACTTTTGAGACTTTAAAAATTCACTTTAGCCCTGATAAACTGTTGAAAGGTAAATCAAAATACACGAAAATTAACATTCAAGGATTGCTTCATATTTTACGATTATGAATCTTTACTTTTGAAATAAAATGAAAATTATTTTGAATTTTTTGAGTGATAGTTTATCACCCGGTGATATTCAAGAATTGAGTCCCTGGCGCTAGCTACACCATATCATTTTCCTCGCTGTAGTAAGGTGAAAAATTGTGTGTTTCGCTCGGCAGCAAAGTCTTTATATCTCGCGTCTCGTGCCTTGTAACCCTTGCTACGATCAGGATTTTTCTTTTGAGTCACGAGTAAAGCCAGTCCGATGAAGGGAATCCTACAGAGTGACTTTGAAGTCATTCGAGATATTTTAAGGGGCTGATAAGAGCTGAATTACCTCCCTTTCTAACGAAGGGCAGAATGCGCGTGCTAGAACGGAGCGGATTCGCGCTGTTTTACGTTTTTCGCAAATTTTTGCATTTTTTTCAAAATCTGTACCCATAATATTAATTATCAAATAGCTATATTATTATGCATAATGTATTGAATAATGTGTAAAAGTATTGGCATCATAAATCAATGGGTACTTAAGAAAACGGTTTAAAAGCAAAAAGCAGAGGTAATTTTGGATTTTTATGGCGTACAAAATATATTTAATCGTGTTTCGGAGTCGGCCATATTCTTGGAAAGATGCTTAAGTGTCACATAATTTTTTTTCACGGCCATATATTCATCACTTTCTGTTATCAATTCGCCAATAATCAATTTTGTTGCCTTGCATAAAAAATTAATATTTTATTGGTGTCAAAGATATACCTGAAGTTACTGAAAGAAGACATGAAAGGGAGTCCTCTTTCAGTAATTTTCAGCAACTTACCTTGCCGGTCTATAATAACGGATAAGTGCTTAACTCAATGTCAATCAATTAAAAAAAAATCTTTTGGAATTATTTATTTTTTAACAATGCGTGAAAATACATTCCAGCGACTATACTATCACCAAAATAACTGAAAGAACGCAAAAAGTCCATTAAGATTTATGGCTGCCATCAATTGTGCATGTAAATTGGTTTTGACAGGAGCTTGAGATACGAGTGCCACGGTGCTATACTTAGCCAAATTGAAAGTATATCTAATTTAGCCGCATTGTAAGGAGCAATACGGGTAATTTGAGAACAAGAATTCTTCTCACCTGACATCTATTCGAGAAAGAAAAAGGGAGCAAACAGAAATTAAATGGCTATTTCGATCACTTTTTCCACTTTAGAAATAGTCTTCGTTGCGTGAGTTTTGTTGTTACCTAATTAATCTTTTAATCTAATATAGTAACTCTGTTACAGTAAATTTGGTTGGTTGTCCGTCCAGTGGCCGACTGCGGGTCAGTTAAACTTAAATTGATAAACTTATTTTCATAAAGTTAACTTCGAATATAATTTAAACCACAAGAACTACCTACTTGAGTAATTTTAAGTCCGTGCGATCAAAGACGCAACCAATTACTAATTACTTTTCTGTAAATACGAAAGGAACGCTGTACGGGTGCTGACGGACAAATTTCTATATGATTTGCTCATGTCTGCCTGCATGTCTTTGACTGATGATAAGAAGCATCCTCTAAAAGATACAAAAAAATATTGGCAGACATCCACACCCCTGCGTTTTTGAGAAATTAAGTTTTAACTATTTAGAAATTTGACAATGAAACGTACACTTGGCAGACTATGACTATCCGATTAAACACAATGTAATTATAGGACCCCAGAAAAGTGGTCTGCCACCATAATAGCCCTGCGTTGTAAAAATTCACTACTTCGTCCCGTGACAGAGCCCTGTATGTCTGCCTCTTCGATTTTCTAAATCTTCAGAAGTATTTTAAACAGCAGCCACAAAGGCAGACAAAAAATACATTATTTAGTATATTTTTTTTGTTTTGCTTTAACTCAAAAACGCAGCGACACACAGAAAAACTTTATAGGACCAAATCGATTCGTGTTGAGCAGATCTATCATCACTATTCACGTCTGTGTCCCTATTAATATATTTACAAATAACATAAAGTTGTCAAATGAAAATTGTTCACAAAGGTGAGCTTATCTCTTTAAGAGATCTCTTCCAGCCAACCTCAAATAATCTTATCTTAATGTGAACCATTAGCAAATCATATACTTAAATTGCAGCCAGTACTCTAACTACTGCTGTTTGTTTGATAAATTATTTTATATTAAATACAAAATTAACAACCATAGGCAGGATTCATACGTAGGATACATATGTCGGTATATTATATATTTTTATTATGTGTATGTTATGTGACTACAACGTTTTTTGTTATGTTTATGTAACATGTTTATATAAGTGCACTACACTGCAGAATCCTGTGTAATGTTGATTTGGTCTAAAGGTTGTCTGGAAGAGATCACTCTGAGTGATAACACTGCCATTTGTAAATGTTACATTATTAGTGTGCAATAAAGTATTATTCATTCAGGATTCTTCCTTGCTTCTTCTCCTTATATACCGGCTTGAACAATAAGGATGTTGAGAAATTCACAATTGCTTTTAGCATAGAGAAAGCTTTTAGTCATTCAACTTTGCGTTTGTGCTTCCCATAACCATTTTCTAAAGCCTAAAATTATTGTTTGCAACTTCGAATCCTGCCTGTCGTTGAGAATCTTATGATTTTCTACTCTGTCCGTTTGTTTGCGAAGTTTCACGATGAATAAGCTTTTAGTCATTCAACTTTGCGTTTGTGCTTCCCGTAACCATTTTCTAAAGCCTAAAATTATTGTTTGCAACTTCGAATCCTGCCTGTCGTTGAGAATCTCATGATTTTCTACTGTGTCCGTTTGTTTGCAAAGTTTCACGATGAATCGATCTCGATGAAATCGATCGAAACTTGACATATAAAACTTAAAATAAACGACGAATAAAAAACCTGCGAAAAGGCTTTTAAATTAAAGCGGACGGCACCACGAGCAACAGCTAGTTGCTCCTAAAAGGGGATTGGCATGAGCTTCTAATGTCGAATTCTAAAGCTTCCATCTGGAGCTATAATTACAATAGCCACACGCCGCCGTAAAACATTGTAACTATCTGATACAATCAAACAACATGTAATTTTAGACATGATAAATTTATCTGACTAAACCTTAATAAGAAGAGCTCTTTGAGTAAGATAAGAAAAAAAATCGAAAGTAGGTATCTCAATCCCTATTTCGATTCTAGAAAGTAATACTTCGGTGTGTATGTATTATGCAACGTTCTTTGTAATAGTAGTTTATGAGACTGTCATATAAAACAGGTTATTAAAACACGAGTTTTGGTATAAAACGAGTGTTTTAATACCATATTATATGCAGTTGCGTATACTACTTTATCTTCACTCATGCAATAGGTAGGTACTTACTTATAAATACAAAGGTAAGTAAACAAAAAAGGCAACTTACATTATGTACCTATACATATTTCAGTTACTGTTTACCGTTATGTGTGTAAAGAAGCCGCCTTATATCTGTCTGCTAGGTTTTTGAAATAAACAAGCAAAACATTTTCTTAAAGTGACGTGGTTTTCTTTTTGATTTTCGATATTTCCCAATTCACTGTAGGTTTTGTCGTTCAATTTTATGGACTTCTATGGAAAAAGATCGTAAGTTATTTTAGTAGCCACTTCAAGAGAATCTCTAGGTGTCACTGCATGTGCCCTGCCTGTACCGCTGTTTCTACTTTTACAATAAATTTTTACAGGCACGAATTACTTGAAAAAGGTAAATATTTAGAAATGGCGGCAAATCTAATACCTATCTCCAAGGCCTACTATGATTCCAGGCTGCGCGCGCATCTTTTCCACCACAGATGAAATAATTGTAACTATAGTAACTGTTACTGTAACTGCTCCAAATTAATAGGTTGTTTAAAAGGTTCACTTCGTAAATATGCTACTGATATTTGACAGCTACTAAGAAAAACTGTTAAAGTTATAACCGGCTCTTTAAAAGACCTTCTATTCAGTCTTCTTTAAAAAGGTTTAGGTTCAAGAAGAATTTTATCCAAGTGTTATGTAATGATTAAAAAGTTAAATTACGTAACACCTTTGCAAAATTTTCATACAAAAATCGTTACGTAATGGTAACTTTTTAATTTTTTATACATACTCTGCGTAATATTCAGCCTTATGTATCAACTTTTTGAATCATAATTCAAAGATTACGAAATGAGTGAAGATAAATATGTATTATACTTTTTTCATATTTGCTTCCCCGGGTTTTCAAAAACCAAACTTTCAAGGAAAGGTATCCAACTGTCAGGCTCCGATTTGATTTATGAGTAGCCTAAAATAACAGACTCGTATCATGTACAGCAAGGAGGTTTTTGTTCTGAGCATGTACCTAAAAAACTCCCTTCAAGAATTTTTTACAAAAGCGTGTTTTTAGGGTTCTGTACCTCAAAATAGAAAAACCGGCCAAGTGCGAGTCGGACAAGCTCCCTAAGGGTTCCGTACCTATCTACCATATGATATACTATAAAAGCTTTTGCTCTTTGACTTTAAGAACTCAACGACCATCCAACTTGGGTCAAGAATGAAATTTGGCAAGAAGCTAGGTCTCACAGTACAAATAAAGGGAAAAGTCTAAAATCATTAAATATTACAATTTTTCTCACAACAAATAGTAACCAATCAAGGTGAGCTCCCGTTTCAAGAACTTTTCTATAAAAGAGGGGCCAAGTTGGATGGTCACGGAGTTTTTAAAGTCAAAACACGTATTTATTATTTTTTTATGTTATCAAACTTGCACATAAAAAAAAATACTTGAAATAGTTTATTTATATTAGTAAGAAGTTTAGTCACTTTTTAGTACTTTGGAGGAAATTTTTTTGGGTAGCTTAAAATAGTAAGTAAGTATGTTATTTTAGCCTCCTCTCTAACATTATAATTAAATTAAATTAAATCAGAACTGAGCCGATCAGTTGGGTACCTTTCCTTGTAAGTTTTTTGGGTTACACATGGCAAACGAACAGGTGGGCCACCTGATGGTGAGGGTTCACCACCGCCCATAGCACCCACTGTAATTGTAATTGTGCGTTGGGCTATTTTCCGCAACTCGACGTCAATGCGCCTATTTTGCGTGTGGGTAGAACAGCGATTACTCAAGCCACCCGATTTCCTGAAGAAAGCCCAGCAAGCCGGTGACGTTGCTCGCTACTTCAGGAAGGCCCCCGGGAACACCAAGGTACTTTGCCCTGTATGTGGCTAACTCCGTGCACTCCAGAAGGACGTGAGCAGCTGTTTCATCTGTCTTCAAGCAGGCTCTGCAAAGAGGACTGTCAGTAACACCTAATACAAAAAG
The DNA here is from genome assembly GCA_947532105.1 of Athrips mouffetella. Taxonomy (NCBI): domain Eukaryota; kingdom Metazoa; phylum Arthropoda; class Insecta; order Lepidoptera; family Gelechiidae; genus Athrips; species Athrips mouffetella. The sequence goes on along the minus strand of OX383960.1, from coordinate 7,485,804 downwards.
ATGTTTGTTAAAAGATCCGTGACCAGTAATAGCGCCGGTTGCCAGTCTAAGTTGGGATTTACTAAGACGTAACAGCTTGCGGGACAGACGACTGTTGATGCTAGGTAAGGCTTCCCTCGCCTGCCTGCACGTGTCTTGACTGGTCCAGTTCGTTTCGTGTAAGCAATAAGTCCTTGTTCTAAGCAGCGTGCGAATCTGCCTCGCCGGTATAGGTATAATGGGTTCAGGTCCAATAGCCTTAGAGTCCGACCCCCTGCGAGCCAATTCGTCCGCCGCGTCGTTACCTCGGCAGCCACTGTGACCTTTGATCCATTGTAAGGTCAGATGGTTGCTAGTACATACCTCAGCAAGTAGTTGATGGCATTGGTAGATGAGCCCTGAAGTCATGGTGTTGCTACTCAGGGCTTGGAGTACCGCCATACTGTCCGAGAGGATTCGTATTGATTTCTCTTTTACCTCCTCACCTCCTAGACAATATGGCTGTAGCTGCCATTGATATCCCCAAACATTCTGCCTGGAAAACTGTGTTATAGGCGCCCAATGGTGTAGCTATTTTTATGTTTAGGTCTTCGGAGAAAACGCCTGATCCAGTACCTGTTCTCGTCTTTGACCCGTCTGTGAAGATCCTAAGCTCCCTGGGATTTAAGCCCTCGTAGCTATCGTCTTCATGCAGCTGGATCTTGTACTTTTTATCGAATACATACTGTTTCGGTATCCTGTCACTCGTGGCCATCAGTATCGGGATGTCCACGAAAGCTTTCTCAAGAATGCTCGTGTGCAGGACCTTGTTCTTGTTCCACAGTTTCAGAGCTCTAAGACGTACCGCACCCACTGTCTTATTAGTGACATACTTTGACACTAATGAGACAGCAAAGCGCGTTGCCCATCCTAAGAATTAAGACGATATGTCGTAAGATATGTCTCATGTGCCCTCATGTGCCTGTATTCCATACAAATTTGACACTTGTCAGACTAAAGGTTGCTTAGTTTTGTGCTCACCTAGAGAAATTTATACAACGTGTAACGTGTGCGTGTAAGGTATGAGGCCCATAATATGCCCATAAAACTAAACAACTTTTCCCAAGGAACATAGGTCATAGAAAAAAATAAATTTTTGACCTCCCATAAAAAACCTGCATATCTGATAGCGCATTTTGTATGGCCAAAGGTTTTTCGTATTTCGACCTATGTTCCTCGGGAAAAGTTGTTCAGATTCATACCCTTTATTATTATTATACAACGTGTAACGTGTAGCGCAAAAGTACTAACAAAATAATGACATAATTTTTTTTTTCTAAAATTTTAATACTGCGATTGATTAAAGTAATATCAACAACCACGGAATAACTACAACTATAAACCGATCCAATATTTTCGTAGTATTTACTAATTTCAGTTACTGTTAAGGTTTTATTCGTTTCAATGTAGAATTTGTAGAGAACAACTTGTGCCATAAATTCGTCAATTTTACACGCTTGTTGCAACTTAAATATGATTGTTCAGTATTACTTTTTTCATAAATCAAAAATACTCCGATTCAGTAAAAATAATGTCATAGTTTATTGTTGAGTCACGGAATGGCTACCACTACCGCTAAAATATTTACTTATTTTAGATGTAACACGCAGTTTTTTCTATCTTCTGCTATGATTTTATTTATTGATCCTTATACGGAAGTATAATGTAGAGTTTGTAGAGATAGCCTTTAGGGGCACTGCATGTTATCCTACGTCATCGAGTACACGAAATTTGCAACTTTGTAGCGATAGTAGTGGCCTACTAGGTCCACAAAACGTTGGTCTGCCAATCCGCAACCTGGCAGATTTTGTTCAGTCGGAGCGAAAAGTGGGTTCGTGATAGAGTACACGAATGAAACCTATTCGTAGAAATAAAAGGTACCTACGAGTATATAAGTAAAACACAACAGGTCTGCCTTGCATTCTCTTAGCAGTTTCGTCAGTCCGACGAAATTTGTGGTCCGATCACATCCGACAAATATTAAAAAAGACAGTGAAAAATTAATTTTCCCAGACATGAGACCTAGCTAGATCGATTTTTTGCCCCACAAAAACCCCTGTACTTCATCGAAATCGTTAGAGCCGTTTTCGAGAAACCGATTACAAATATATATATATATACAAATATTGTTCGTTTAATAGTATAGGATACACTATAATACAAAATAAATTACTATTAGTTATTTGATATTCGGGCTCCGGTGCACCGCTTTCCAATGTTTTGTAAAAACGTTTAATATGTCCTCATTTATCAAGGATCATTCACTCCGTTATTCTGGTCGCTTTATTCTGACATGTTTTAAGTATTTGTTCAGTTTCATGCGTAGAGCAGATAAACAAAGTGTAAAAAAAATACTGTGATTTTTAAACCACGTCATTTTTAAACCACGTCATTTTCTATCCATTACACTGACTATACAGGGTGTAAAGGATAGGTTTCCGAATATGAAAGGGCACGACCAGTCAACGTAACTGAACAACTTTCAGAGGGTAAAATTTTGTATGGGGAGGCCGATTTTTATCTTCATTTCCTGAAAGTTTTACTCTCTGAAAGTTGTTTAGTTACTTTTACTGGTCATGCCCTTTCAGTTTTCGAAAACTTTTCTCTTACACCCTGTATAACTTTTGCAAAGATTGTAGGGCTTCCATATCATATTGGTTCTCGAAGTGGGTAACGCGTTTTGCTGTCTTGTTAGTTTTAAAATACGCTATTGCCCACTAAAGTGACTGTGGTATGAGCGGTGGTGACCACTTACAATCAGGTGGCCCGCCTGCTGAAAAGTTACATTTAAAAAAATATGCGTGCTGATTACTTATACTTTACTATAGGAAAGTTGTTCAGTTTCATGGGTAGAAGATGACCATGTCGTTTAAATAAATAAATGATAAATAAATCATTTATTTCTTAAAATCACAATATGGCAATTTATCCTATGAACCCGCCAAACTGCATGGCAGTTTGTTGGCGGAGGCGGAGACATGCTCTCGTGGTAACACTGTGCCTACATACCTACGCCTATTTACCTATTATACACAATGATTGAGTAAACTATTGTTTAATTATTTCCTTCTCCATTTTCATGAATCGCTTGTTTAAAGAATCGCTTATTTTTCCTACCGTACCAAAGACCCTGTATTTCCACATGTCATCGACCCGATAGCCCAAATAAATACACAAAATAAAGATATTGGGCGAATCGCCAATACGATTCACGATTTGATGACTGCGAGGGAAATGGCGACCAGCCAGTAACCTATTTTAAATGTTTATTCCTACCTATCATATCCCTAACATCCTAACATTTATAAACTTGATGTGAAACTACGTCGAGGAAATCAAATGATTAGTTATTTACCAATATTTATTGAGCTTTGATAGTTCTGTAGTCCCTGCCTGCCCACTTAGCACGCTTCCTGCGAGAAAAGATATCTCGGAAAAATGTCACTTTATTTGAGGAATTATGCCATCTAATATATCACCTGCAAGCGCGAAGAAATGTTTAGCAAATCCAAAAATTACGTTTTTGATATTTTAGACAGAGATAGCTTTATACACTAACACATGTAGCCGTCCTTGTCTTTAAAATGTGTCGCACTGCTAGGCTGTCAGAAAAATGTGACCATGATTAAAGTCTTTAATCTATGGGCCTAGATAAACTGACAACTGCAGCGTGCTAAGCCGGCTGGACGACATTCAAATCACAAAAACGTAAAGAAACCGTTAGCTTTTGTGAAATTCGTGTAAACTCTTTTTTGTTTCGTTTATTCCAACGCTTATACTGTGTACAAAATAACTGTGTCTGCGACCGTTAATGCGCAGAAGTCAAAAAATGAGTCACGGGGTGAGTGCGGTTCCCCCTTAGATTATGAATAACGGCAGCTTAGGCTCCTCTCAGGGGCAAGCGAATCGTTCATTGACTCTCGGCCTGTCACCCATGCGCGGAAAATAACCGTCATAGCCAATCTATCTTGCAGCCATGACACTAAAACCCCTAAAACCAGAGTATATTTGACAAAAAGAATGACATTGATCTATAAACTCAAAGCTGCCGTTATTCATAATCTAAGTATAAACTTGTTTTTTCTGACAGCTTTAGCCGATTGCTTTTGACATAGCTGCATAATGTGTTGGTAAGCTTTGGAATAAACAAAAAAATACATCATAAATTGCGTCTTTGTAGATACAAAAACCCAAGTCTTAAAGATCGTAACAGTAAATAAAGAGACACCATATGGACACCATTAAGAAATCTCTCATTATGAGGAAACTCGTCCAAGTCCTCTGCATTATGGGCGAGTTTAACCTATGGGTGAATTTCCACCAGTGCTGTACGAGGAAGCCAAGCTGTGAGCTGGGAAAATTCCCACCAATAAGATTGCACCGCCATTTTACTAGTTTGTCAAATGCGCTGTCAAATGGTATTGGCAGGAATTTTCTAGCTCACAGCTTAGCTCAGAAGTAAATATATGTATAAGCTAAAGCCAAGGCTAAAGCAGTATGGAAACTCCAAACAAACGTCCAAAAATGGCGCACTCGCACATGCGCACACCGCTACAGGAAAATAAGCAGTTTTCGCGCTGAAGTCAGTCGTGGGTGCCGCGTCGTCCGTCGATTCAAGTCAGTTTTTTCATTCCATATCAATAAATTATTGTTATGCAAAAATAAAAAAGCTTTTCAAAATGTCGTATTGTGCAGTTTATGGCTGCTTGAATACATCAACATCAAAACCTGAACTTTCATTTTTCAAGCTCCCTGCTAACGTTGAAAGGTAAGTAGTATTATTATATTTTGATTTATTGATAGCCATACATAACATACAGCAGCAAGAGGCGTCCGTTAAAGTCTACGCAATTTTTTTTCCTACCTTTGTTTCCCGCGCAGTTTTTTTATTTGCCGATTGCTTTAAATTGATCTTTTTACTTACTGACACGATTGCTTCCAAAATGGATATCTGAGGGTCTGCGTGGTCTGTGATGTGGAGCCTAATATGAAAATTGTAAAAAATTATCGCCATTTTGAAATTTTTAATTACTGGACCGATTGCTTCCAAAATCGATATCTGAGGATCCGCGTGGTCTCTAATGTGGAAACTGTTATGAAAATTGTAAAAATTGGCCGCCATTTCGAACTTTTAATTTGCTGGACCGATTCCTTCCAAAATCGATATCTAAGGGTCCGCGTGGTTTCCGATATGGAATCTGTTACAAAAAATTTAAAAGTGACCGCCATTTTGAGTTTTTATTTACAAGACCGATTGCTTCCAAAATCGATATCTGAGGGTCCGCGTGGTCTTCAAACCGATATCAAATCAATTATCAGAATCTATTTTTAACGTGGATACGTCCATGCTTTCATTTATGGTGTAATTTCGTGAAAAATGGATATAGACCATCTGGCGGCAATAAGATTTACACAGGCAGTGCACCTTTTATATCTATACGCTGAAGGCAGCTTATTAAGGAATAAGCGGAGAGCAAAGTCCAGTGTGTCGAGCTCGACGTGCTCTTGACTGTACGTATCCACAACATAGACGTATCCACGTCAAGCTCACGGCTGTATTAAGACGCTTCTTACACTAAAATTAGCAGATACAAGCTCGTCAATGCAAATGTCAATCTCATGTACACGTCAATAACGTTCGTATTAGAGTGCTCTGCAACGTAGCTGTTATGATGGTCGTACAGACTAATTGGTCGTGCAGAATGAGAAAAATTAGGATTTACGTATCAAAACATTGACTGATTTTAAAACGGTACGTACAGGTTAACATCGAAGTTATAACAAATAATTTCCTGCAAAAATTTTGTAAATCCGTTTAGGAGATATATCGAGTATAGTGTGATTTTGGAAGAAAAAAGCTCTTTGCTTTATTATTTTTTTCTAAGATATTTTAAATTGTGTCGAAAAGATATACTTACAAATTATAGCTTAAACATGGATAATCAACACATGTTTTTTTATATTTATTTCTTGAATAACGACCTACTTATATCGTCTCAAAACACGCCTAAATTTGCAAAACACAGAGAGAATCGCCTTAAGGATACAGCCAACTAGGGATTTTTATTCACCTACTGTACCGATTGCTGTCCACGTCTGTGGGTATGGCCGTTTAGTCTCTAAATTCGTTTAAACTTGCTACGGAATTTCATTGGTGATATAAATTTTAAACAAAAACATTATGTACTAACTCTGATTCAATTGATAAAACATGCTGGATATAGTATTTTGTTATCTTTTTCAGACGTTGCAAATGGCTCCGCTTGATATCTCGAGAAGATTTGGTTAACAAACTGCCTATAAGCTACACCGTTTGTGAAGAACATTTTCACGCTTCGGATATTCTACCGGGAACGCATCGCAAGAGGATTAAAAGAAATTCATTTCCATCTCTCCATCTACCAGATTCCATAAAAAAAGATGTGCAAACGTCAACAGAAGCCCCGAATTTGGTTGAAATATATACGCAGACAGAAAAAAATGTTGCGAGTAACAGTACTCAAACCTTGGGGTCTCTTTTTTCAGACACACAACAAAAAAGAAAACTAAAATCCGAGCTTCGGGAATGTAAAAAGAAAATCAGATTACTACTGAAAATGAATCAGAATAAAAATGAAACAAAAAAATCTCAAAGAGACACCTTTCACAAATTGTGTGATAAATTTCTCACGAAAGAGCTGGCCCAGTTGGTCAAAGCACAGACTCACTTAGTTTAATTGTACCGGAAATAGATATCACCAAAGTTACAAAATGTTTTGTTTGAATTTGTGTTACACCAGCCCTCAAGCTTAACAGTACAAACAAACACAAAGCGATATGTCTCCCAAGTCCAAGTAAGCAAACATGGAATACCAGTCACCACTGAAATAAATAACAGACTATTCTCTATACTTAAAACTAAAGTTGATGCCATGACGGAGATGGAAAAAAACTGCTCAGTTGTCATTAATGTAATGAGTTTAAAGGCTAATTAATTAATTAATAATAAGTAATAATAATAAGTAGTAATAATAAGTAATAGTTTAATTATAATTTGAAGCAAGATAAAATGATTGGCTTTCATGAGGTCAATGGAGTACAGTCACCTGAACCAGCAAAAAAATCTTTGGTTGTGATGGGTCGTGGGATATTTATCAACTGGAAACAACCCGTGGGGTTTTCATTGGTCTCCGAATGTAGAAATTATGAAGAGATAGCTAAGTGGATTGACGAACTATTACAAAAATTATTTGAGATAGGACTAAACATTAGAACGTTCGTTTCCGACATGGGATCTGATCTAGTAAACGCAGCGAAAAATAGGGGTGTCACCACCGAACGGCCTTACTTCTTTGTAAACAACAGAAAAATATTCTATATCTTCGATGCTCCCCATCTCATAAAACTGGTTCGCAAAAATTTGATGTCCTATGACTTTCATTTCCAGGATCGTGTGGCTAAATATGAGCACATCATAAAATTTTATGAAAATGATAAACAAAAAAGTTTCAAACTAGCACACAAATTGACGAACAGTCACATACACCCAACAAATTTTGAAAAAACCAAAGTTTGCTATGCTACACAACTATTCAGTAATTCTGTCGCCGCTGCTATATCAACTTACGTAGATTTAAATGTTATTCATGAATCTGGAAGGGACACAGCAGAACTAATAAAAATTATGAACAATGTGTTTGACTCGTTACACTCCTCAAACCTAAAAGACAACTACGAATATAGAAGAGCGTATTGTGGCAAAGAATCACAAAAAGCTTTTTTCAATGACATGTTGACTTTTTTTCAACAACTGAATTTAATTAATCCGAAAACCGAAAAGGACGTTACAGCAAATGTGAAGTTTATAAAAGGCTTCCAGATAACAATTACATCAATTTTGCTGTTTTAAAACGATTTGCAGACAGAAGGTTGCACGTTTTTAATGACAAAAATGCTGAATCAAGATGTGCTAAAAAAATTTTCGAACAAATCCGAATCAAAAATCGACAGAACCCACTAGCAGACAATTTACGTCTGCTTTTCAAAAACTATTTTTCACGAATCTTATAAAGCCTCCAAAGGCGAGTAACTGTGCCAATGATCTAGGAAAACTGCTCCTTGAAACTAGCGAGATACGTGTTTTGAATGACCCATGATGAGGCAAGAGGATCCCACGCTACTAAAGCTGAAGAAGTGAATATCAAAATTCTAATTATGAGCTCCGAATATAACCAACTGGACATACCTGAGAAAAACTCACTTTTTTTATGTTTGTGGCTATCTTCTTAAGAAATGTACCGAACATCACAATGAAATTATATTCTAAACCAAATCAAAGAACCCACAACTTTACAGCAGAGAGTCAGGACATGAGATATAGAGAATAAAGCAAAGATAGCAACAGGAGTTTACTAGTGACACCTCCAGATGATTTTGTCGAATATGTCGAGAAGATGGACACCATTTTTCGCTATTGTTTTGAAAGAGAACACATAAACTGTAAAACAGCTGCATCAATTTTCGGAGAAATAGAGAAAATCAGTTTCTTAGTGCCTTGTCCCTGTTTTCCGATAGTGTATTTACAAAAGCTATTCATAAGAATGAGAATTTTTACACTATAAAATTTAATAACAAAGCATTTCGTACTTCTCGTTTTGTAAATAATAAGATTTGTTTAGTAAATAATTTGTAAAAATTACAAATAAAGACTTCTAAGTTGTAAGTGGTTATTTTTCTTTTACATTATGTATGTACTAATTATACTTGTAGAAGCGAGAGAAAATGAGAGAAAGTGATAAACAGTGAAGTGTTAAGGGATAGATAGTAGTAGCATCACGAACAACGTACCGTTGGGCCGAACGAACCTTTGGTATTATAACTTAAAGGCGTATACTAGAGGAAACATTTTCTAGTCAATTTAAAGTCTAAAGTGTCTCTACTGACGTTCTGTTGGGTGAACTAGTAAGGAATTTTATTTAGAGTCAACCTGAGATTGAAAGACATGGCGGGGGTCCCGAAGTAATCTAAAAATATTTTTGACGAACTCATTTTATCTTTCGAAAGATAGAACAATAACGTCGCCAATTAATCCATGAAAAGGTTAATTTACTGTTAACTAGGTACTTAATTACGCCTATTGAACAACTTTGTCGCATGTGTGTACGTACCTTAATAGAAACCTCAATGTTCAGCTAATAAGGTGTGAAGCATATCGTTTATAATTAGAAGTCAATTAGGCAAGCTTTAATCAGATTTTAGGTCGCTAATAACTTCATACACACACCAGCTAAATAGTTGATGGTGTTTTACAGGAGGATTTAATAAATTGACGTAAGCATTTCAAGATGTAGGTAATCAAATCATAACATAAAATAGGAATAAATATAGAGCTCCTTTTTTTTTCAGATATTGGTCTCGTTTTTAGGGTTCCGTACCTCAAAAAAAAAAAACGGAACCCTTATAGGATCACTTTGTTGTCCGTCTGTCTGTCTGTCTGTCTGTCTGTCTGTCTGTCTGTCTGTCTGTCTGTCTGTCAAGACCCTTTATCTCACGAACGGGTAAAGGTATCAGGTTGAAATTAATACCATATATTAGGATCCATGAACCACACAAGATCTGAAAATTTCAATTTTTTACAACGACGCAATCAAAAGATATGGCATTTTATGTCCTCATCTCCATACATTTATTCAAAAATGAAAAACCTACAGGGTACTTCCCGTTGACCTAAAATTATGAAATTTGGCAAGAAGCTAGGTCTCACAGTACAAATAATGGGAAAAGTCTGAAATCATTAAATATTACAACTTTTCTCACAACTAATGGTAACCAATTGTGGTGAGCTCCCGTTTCAAGAACATGCATATAAGAGAGGGGTCAAGTTGGATGGTTGCTGAGGCGATTTTTGTTTTAGTTCTATTTAAAAACGGGAACACTTACAAACTTGAAAATTGGTATGTTTATAGGGCATAGGCTATAAAATAACAACAAATAATAAAATTTGGTCAAGCGCGTGTCGGACTCAAAAAATCTAGCACATTAACTTACTGAAATTTCAAGTAATACAATTATGTTCATGTGGTGGTACGGAACCCTCAGTGAGCGAGTCCGACTCGCACTTGGCCGGTTTTTTGAATTAAGTTCATGTCGTGGCTAAAGAATACTGTCACCACATATCGTACACATAGCCGCTCGTCTGCGGAAGCACTTAAACCTTGAGCGGGCCTCTAGTTGCGGGTGTTATAGCACCGGTTCAGCTAAGGGATCCCGCACACGACCGAGAATCGGTGACCGATTTATTGTTGGCATCCCGCTCTGACGTGTTATCACCTGAATCTTCCGTCCTTGTCCTGACCGATAATCGCCCACCGATTCTCGGTCGTGTGCGGGAGCCCTTATACTGGTTTTGTTTCTACGTGGTTGCTGCCGTGCGTACAGCCACGCTGCGGTCACCAATCACCGCGGCCCATGAGTACATGCATATCTTTTGCTATCAAGAACTAATTAAAAGTCACCCTATATCAACTAACATTCGCGAAAGTTGTGTATTTTTGACAATATTACATACAAACGGGTCGAATTGTTAACCTTCTTTTTTTGAAATCGATTAAAATCTGCCATCTAAATATAACTGTATAATGACGAAAGACATAGAAAGCCAGTGTTACTTCGATAACCAAATCAATTGAAAACGTAAATGAATCATTAAACACTCATCTTTTAGGAAACAAACAATATTTTACGTAATGACCATTACTCATAACATAATGTAGGAACAAAGGAACTATCGACTAATACGTTCAAAGTCAACAACAATAGATAGTCGCCCTCTTTATGTAGTTTATTTCGCCACAGTTTCCGCGAATCCAACCACAATAAAATTCTTCATTAATAATAATAGCTCTTTAATAATATTTGAATAATAATAAAGTCTTGTTTCTGAAACAGACGACGATTCTTAGATGCGCAGAGTACAAGAAGTTATTTTCGTGGAAAACGTATAAATAAAAAATAGTTATAAAATAAACGTATAAATTGAGAATATGAATTCGTCGAATAGTTACAATCTTCTTGATTTAAAAGATCTCTACACAGTCTTTATAATTTTCTCTCTTTTTTGTACATTAGTACCTTAATGCGGGTTCTTATAAAAAAATAATCTGTAATTTAATTAGTGTTTTAGTTCCAATTCCATGCGATCCATGAATAGAGTGAAGAACCATGGTGATGCTACACATCCTTGCCTAATTTATGATTGGGGTCTGGCTTTGAGGTCAGATGGTAGATGCAATGGGTTAAAACCATTGCACTTGTCAAAACCCCTTGATTAGATAGCCGACTCCGTAAAACGATGATTAATTAATTATTAAAGGTTCAATTTTAATTATTTAAACCACGGAATATTAAACTTATATCTTTGCGCATTAGTTTATTAGTAGTACCTTCTACTATCTTATTTCACTTGCCAAGGTCTGCTGAACGATATTTCTCATAGGAAATAAGTACTGTTGTGTCGTCTTTCTGTACGTTGTTGTTGTCTATTGTAATTTCTTGGGTTTAATTAAATTAATTAATGAATTAAATAAAAGGTTATAAAAAGAAGAACGGCCCTGAGCTTAGATCCAAAATAACGTGATTTTTTTAAATGCGCAATAAAATCTGTACCTAAAGTAAATGTTCGGAAGAAACGTTTCTAGTTCCAACAAATATCGACGGAATATCGATATCGTAGGTGGGACGCCTTATGAATGTCCAGGTTAATATAGCAGGAGCGTTCGCATGGTATTTGACTTATGCCGTATTCTCATACGTCATATTTTATTATTTAAACATAGTGGGGTTAGCGCTCTAAAACGCGCATTAAAGATATTGGCACAAAAACTGCTATGCTAAAGTGGAGCTGGGCAGGACATGTCGCCCGCATGCACCCTGGTAGATGGGCAAAATTAGCCACCGAATGGGTCCCGGAGGATGGTCACCGTCGGCGAGATAGGCCCCGTAGGCGTTGGCAAGACGACCTTAACGTTTTTCTAGAGAATTGACCAACAGTAGCTCAGGACAGAGAAGATTGGCATGATAGAGGGGAGGCCTTTGCCCAGCAGTGGGACATAGGCTAGTAATAATAGTGGGGTTATAGGCAGGAGAATACGAGTACATTATCCAACATCATGATCATATTTTATTTATTTATTTTATTTTGTTTGGGGAGCTTACGGCCTATTTTATACAGTAATTGAATTCATTAATAAGTAGATGCCAATTATGAAGCTACCATAGTTATTATATCGTGGGAGTTGTAAGGTCGCTGACCGATCTTGCAAACTTTGGTGACAGTTCTGTTGAGCCGCAAAAAGCCTATGGCGATTACTTTCGTAAATAGACGTCATCTTACTCTTCGGATAATCAGATGTTTCATCCCGCAACGTCTAAACCGAATTGGAGAAAGTGATTTTGTTGGTCAGTGTCCTCACCCGGAATCGAACCTAGAACCTCAACAGACCACTACGGAGGCATATATTCTTTGCCGATACTATATTACGCCAACGCGACTTTTAGGGATTTTCAAAGAGATTTAGATTATCATATTTTTGAACATTTTTGCTTTTAGAATGTATCAAATAATAAATCCTAAATATTGATAACTATTCGAAGAAACTTCTCAAACCACAGCTTAAATTAAGTTTAACTTTCCTCAAATACAAAATACACACAGTCCTACCTATATAACGCTCTGGGCAACATTTTAACAGTTAAGCTATTTAATTTAGTAACAAATGTGTTTATTATGCAAATTCCTTAATGTAAACGCAGCACGATGACGTAAAACAGAGGATCGCGAAATATGCTTAACCCACATTTTGCGCCTGAAATAGCCTGCAGCGCAAATCTTAAACCGTACACGCATTATTTAACGAACGCGCGTGGAATGCGCTTGATACTGTTTATGACCGCACTAATAACGTACTATTTTAGCTCCTTACTTACTTTTATTTCTTAATTGAATGAGAGCGTAGATAAAAGTTTTAGAGCTCCATGCCCTAAGAGTAAAGGTATGATAAAAGGCACAATACGTAAAGCAGAATCTGGCTCGCACTTGGCCGGTTTTTTGTATCTGAAAACACACAAGAAGTCAAAAATTTCCGATTTACAAGTGCAAAATACAAAAAGTATTTTTATATAAAACCTGTCAGGTTAATTTAAAATAGATAGAGAAAGTACCTAAATTAAATGAAGCCTATTATCTGCAGTAATTTACCAACAATAGGAGCTCTAACTCGTAATTTATTCAATTACTATGGCAAATGACAGCTACACAAAGATGAAATCGAGGCTATCGATGCTAGAATAGAATAGAAAAGAAAAACGTTTATTCTCTGTAAACACATACAGTACATAAAAGACAATATTTCTAGCTTATAAGTACTACAAAGTAAAATCACAGTTATACATAGAAGGCAACATGAAATCAGTAGTTACTTACATAAAATAATCCTATTCTAAAGAGAAGCATCAACAAAGTGTCAACTATGTACTGTTTGGGACAGAGAAAATGTTCAGACTCAGCATGTTGTCACAGCAAGCTGTGACGCTGTTCATTCTGCCCAAACCCTGAGGTGAGTAAGAAAGAGCGATACAGAAAAGACTTAATATAAAAAATAATCTGTGTATTTATATAGTTACCAAAAGGAGCTAGGGATGTAAACAAGTAGGTAATATAAATATGTGTTGAATACATTTACTTATACATACATACATACATAACATCACGCCTCTTTCCCGTTGGGGTAGGCAGAGACCACAGTCCTCCACCTGCTACGATCTTGACATACTTCCCTTGCTTCTTGTACTTTCATCAATCCTTTCATACATGCTCGTCGGTTTAGGGTACTTTTAACCTGGCCTTTATTCAGAACGTCCTGAATTTGGTCCTGGTACGTTCGCCTAGGCCTTCCCCTTCCAACGTTTCCAGTCACTCTCGCCTGGTAGATCTCTTTCGTCAATCTTCGTTCATTCATCCTCTCTACATGACCAAACCATCTCAGCATCCCTTTCTCGATTTTGGTCACTACGTCTTCTTTTACGCCACACCGTTCTCTTATCACACTATTTCTAATCCTGTCACTCAATTTAACACCAATCATACTCCTTAGCGCTCTCATTTCCACTGCATTAATTCTACTTTCATGCTTCTTCTGCCATACCCAGCTTTCACTGCCATACATCAGTGTTGGTACCAAAACTCCCCAATGAACAGCCAAACGAGCCTTGTGAGACACCTTCTGACTCCTCATAAAGGCGTGCAGGGCACCATTCACCATGTTTCCAGCATTCACTCTTCTTTCAATATCACTTTCACACTTTCCATCTCTCGTAAACTTTGAGCCCAGATACACAAACTCCTTCACTTGTTCAACTTGTTCACCATCTATTAATATAGTACACTCTGTCATACATTCTTCTCTTTCAAGTACCATTACTTTAGTCTTGCTTACATTTACTTTCATTCCTTTCCTGTCCAAAGCCACATTCATCATTGTTACCATCTCCTGCAACTCGTCAGCAGATGACGCAAGTACAACTTGGTCATCAGCGTAGAGAAGACATTTGATGAGTAACTCATTCATTCTCAGTCCACACATACTCTCTTTCAGATCAATCAAACAATTATCCATGAACAGGTTAAACAGCCAAGGTGACGCTACACATCCCTGCCTAACACCTTTTTCGATGCTAAACCATTCCGTGTACGCCCCGTTTATTCTGACACAAGCACTGGAATCCTCATAGAGATATTTCAGTGCTTGAATCAGATGACCGTTTACCCCATACATAGACAATGCTGACCACAATTCATTTCTCACCACTCGGTCATAGGCCTTTTCCAAATCCACGAACGCGCAGTAGACTTTTTGGTTTTTAGCCAAAAACTTTTCAGCTATGCACCGCAAGGAAAAGACCTGATCTGTACATCCCATTCCCTTTCTAAATCCCGCTTGGACATCCCATATTTTTTCGTCAGTATCTTTCATCACTCTTTCAATCAAAACCTTTGCATACAGTTTGCCGACGACACTGAGAAGGCTTATCCCGCGGTAATTTTTGCAGTACTGTTGTGACCCTTTTCCTTCGTACAGCGGCACAATCACAGCCTTGCACCAGTCACCTGGTACTTGGCCGTTCGTCCAACACAAGTTGAAAAGGCGGTACAACTGACTAGCCACAATGCCTCGCCCAGCCTTCAACATCTCGACCGACACTCTGTCATACCCAGCTGCTTTACCTGATTTCATAGTTTTCATCGCTTTCATAATCTCATCCATACTTATCTCACTTACGCAATTCTCCTCTTCATTCTCATTCATTTCCACAGAAGACCTAGGTTCGCTGGCCTCTGCTTTTTCTCTCTCAAACAGACTTTCAAAATATTCCTTCCACCTCCTCAGAACACATTCTTCACCTTTTATAATACTTCCATCCCGGCAGCTCCGATGTTCCAAACTTTCCTCTGGCTGTCCGTATGGATTTCCAGAAAAACTTTTGGTTAGACTGGAAATCTTCAGTAAGCCTTCTGTCAAACTCATCTTTACACTCTTCTTTCTTTCTCTCAACAACTTCCTTAACAATACCTTTCGCTCTTTTATATACCTTTCTTGCTACACTTACGTCATCACTTGTTGCCCTCTGCATTCTTTGGTTAGCTTTTACTGCTAACCAATCTGACCATGCTTTCTTCTTCTCACAAACAGCTGCCTGTACACTTTTATCCATCCACATATTCTTCTTCTTTCCACCCTTTCTCCTTTTTGACACCCCACAAACATTGACAGCTATACCTACTACTCCATCTTTAAATTCATTCCACAAACATTCAATATCATTTACTTCATCCAGGTTCTCAAATCTTTCACTCAAGTCTTTCAAGTATTCTTTTCTGACATCCTCCTCTTGCAATCTCTCTACTTTGATACGTTCTAGAACGCTCGTCTGCTCTTGTGGTCTATGCCGCCACCGGTTAAATAGACCACCAATTCGGGTCACAACCAGGTGGTGGTCTGTGTCGATGGCGGGATTTACTTATATATAGTTAAATAATATCAGACAGTCTTTAGTCTCTCTAACAAGCTAAAATTCAATATAAGACCAATATAGGTACGCACGGCAGCAAGTACGTAGAAACAAAACCAGTGTAAGCTGAACCAGCGTTACGCCACGAACGCTATAATTTTTATCGCTACGCTCGCCAGCATCCCATAAACCAACACTCGAGTTCGATACCCCATTCATTATTTCATTATGTACCGTTGCATAAACTACTATTATTACACCATTATTTTAAAGTCTTGATCTTGAATGCCCACGATTATGACATTTCAGTCGAAATAATCGATTATACTTAGCTGAAATAGTCAATCCATACTACGTTTAGTTCTCGAAAAGATAGACAGCAGATGAGAGTGAACTTTCATGAGCTCTGAAGGTCGTTGCGTTAATTCGTTTCCTGTTTGCGGCTGAAAATTCTCTCAACGTAAACAAAACAAAAGATACCTAAAGAAAATTTTAAGAAAATGTGGGCATAATAGCAAAAAGTTTGTTTCGTTATGTTCTAAAGTAGGTAAGTACATTATAACAACTTTTGGGCCACGTGACTCATCTTTGCCCTTTGAATTTCTTTTACGAAAAATTCGTGTTTGGAATGAAAAGAATAGAAGTCACGTGGTAAGAAAGTTATTTATGTACCTTGGCAAGTAACGTGAGACTCAATCCAACATTGACAAGTTTGCACATATCCTGGAACCTCAAAACTTGGTGGATATTCGCTAAATGTACGTAGAAGCTACAAGAAACTCATCAACAACTTTCTCGTCGTGTTGGACGCAGACAATGAAGTTTGAAACTTACGAGGACTTACTGGACGTCTCGACGTTACGAGATTATACGAATAATATAAGATTCAAGTAGCCAAATACCTAGCTGAGGAATAGATGAACGAGAAATACGTACGCGTTTATGTAAGTCTGCTATTATGATGATGATGCCAGATGTAAGACTATTTGTTGAATATGCCCCACCATAACTAGTTACGTAAATCTATACACAAGATCAACACACATGTATGAATTTGTACTTTGCACCGCAATATTACAAGTCACATGGCGCCCCTAGCTAGACCCCTGACACAAATAACTCTGAACAAAGCAATCCCAGTGGCGTCTAGTTTAGATTCTAGATCCTAGTTTTAATTAGGAGCAATTGCAGTGTCAGACAGGAATTAAGGACGGTGCAATTTACCAAGCAAATTAAATGAAAAAATCTAAATGCGGTATAATTTTTGCCTCCACACCATGAACTGAATTGTATAAGTTTTAGAGTCTGATCTAAGAATTTTGTTCGTGTGAGTCAAAATTCGTCGGTTTCATGACCTGAGTAAATCAGATCACTTGAGAGGTTATGGTGGTTTTTCGAGTTGTTGAAGGGATATTCTTAATCGTCCAAAGTATTAGATTTTTCGGAGAGATCAAACGAAAATTTTCTTATTTTTAGTTAAAGAACGATGTTTTGTAAGTAGGTACGTTGTTAGTACCTAATTTCTTCTTTATAATTTGAGTCGAAGAAGACCCAACAACACCATAAGAAGAGACATATATGGCTCTCTAACAACGAATTTACAGTGAGGACTAAACGCCATACGATAACAATAATTTGCCTACGATAACCCGAATAAATAAATAAATAAATAATGAGAAATCCGTAAAATTCGAGTGTTTTTGGTGCCCTTATTACGTCCCTACGTCATACATAACACTAGTTATTTTACAACGTTAACTAGCTAGTTGAATAGGTTGATGAATCTGAATTGATGAAGCATGCCTTAATTAGTAGGTACCCACAACTAACTAAATATATTTATAGACTTAGCTGTTTGGCACGTCAGATGCTCAGACTCTGTTGTCGTATGTGTGTCCTTTCTTGTCAGAAAAACGATATCGTGTAGACGTATCTTTATTTGCTTCAGTAAGTCCATATACCTACATACCTCCGCCTCGGATAATTTCGATAATTTTGATTTTGATATCTATGCCTTCTTAGTTGCTAAGATATTATGTAGATCGGTATGTCAGTGATGTTTAAGAATTGATAACCTAAGTAGTACCTACCTTAAAGGTTGGTAGTTCTCGGGAAAACGTTCATATAATACTGTCCATAACTGTAAGAGATATTTTTGTCTTCATAAATTGAAGCAGCTCAGAATTTTATTATACCCACATGAAAACTTGGACTTAATATTTTCACTGCTACCTCCATTTTATTCTTCACTGTAGCAAAGACAGATCAACAGAGTATGGTTTTCACTAAAAACAGGTATTCCAGGCATATCTTTTACCAGCAGTTATTAGGTCATAACGTATAGGTGGAGGTCAAAGCTCTTTAATTGAATTTGTCACCACTTAGTTCAAGTCTTGGTAATTTGCCGTTTGCCAATTGTCCGGTGAATCAGGAAAACGGGTTCTTAAATATTTTGACGACTGCGATTTAGATTAAACAGGCGTTGGCTGGACTTAGTCCATCTAATGTTGGCAACTTTGTTTTTTAATTTATGCATAAACAGCATCTTTTATCCTTAATTGTATATTGACATTAATCGGCATATCGATTTATGCTTGTTGATCAACTTTGGCCAATGACTGATGATGCGAAATCGATCGCACAAGTGTCACAACATCCAAAAAGAAAGCAGAACCTTTACAATTATTTTAAACTATGTAGGTCATAGGAGACAATTTTAAACTATGTAGGTCATAGGAGACAATTTCCGCAAGATCGCTTTACCACTGTCTACTCTGGACAGAACTTATAAATCTTTAGTAGAGATTATGTCACGGGACACAAGAATAGCCATCCTTGTTTTCCTAACATTATGACGTCATGTTTCATAACAAGACTTAAGACACTACCTCACACTCAATCATGTGCAAAATGACGTAGTGGTTTGTACAAAAAAACTTGCTTCAATTCATCTTACGTCATCATATCGTATTATACATACATTATGATATCTGTACAAAACAGAAATTTATGAAACAAGCGGAACGTTTTGTGTGTAGTGTTAATACTTTATGTTATTTTTCTCAAACTTGCTTGGAAATTTAATACTTATTTTGACAATTTGCTTAGAGATAAATCATAATAGCTGTAATGGTTTAACACACGAGCAGCTGCCGTCAATGTTAGTATGAAAATCCATTTCTATCGAATTTTGCGACCAAATAAATTACTATGAAAACTCATATCTGTCTAGTTATTTAAAGTGGAATGTACCAACAGGCATAACAACCAAGGAGGTAACTTATTTTGTTTAAATTTCGAACAGGCTTGCAAAAAGAAACGTAAAAAAAACAAACGTAGGAATATTAAGTAGAAAGTTTTTAATGTTTGTTTGGAATAAACTTAGTTTGAATTTCCGCGTATTTATTTAGAATAGTACTTACTATACAAGCCTTGGCCGCAACCAGGTATTGAAGGACTTACGCATGTGGGCCTTGGCTTCGCCTCTGCCTACATTATCACGTTCGTTCTTCAATACCTGTTTTGTCGGCCATGGCAGTAATGTACTAATATTTAAAATTGTGTGTTTAGTTTTTTAGGTTGGTATTGATAAATCCCTCGCAAGTGTGAGATTGCTCTCAAGATGTACCTTACACACCAATTGTACCTGTCCGGTAAAGTTGCAACAGCCACTTAGGCTAACAACAGAAGACGACTACAAAAATAAAACAATTAATTAATCAATTACCTACATCTTGAGTGCAATCTCAGACTTGAGAGGGATTTATCAATACGACCTTTAAAGTGTCAAGTCCATGTATCTAATATAAAGAAAAGATATTTTGATTATTCTGAAATCTTTTCTGGCAAATATAATATTAACAATGTATTAAAAAATAATTAGATCGTGTAAACATTTGAAGGCTTACAGAGAAGTGTTTGGTTAATTTAAATATTTACCACGTGATAAGATTGTATGAATGAAGAGTAAAATAATTATCTTACATTCTATCTGTACTGTCATTATTAGGGTGTTTTCTGTCGTCTCTATACACTCACTCAAAGAGCATGATCAGTCAACGTAACTGAACAACTTTTTTAACGAATAAAACTTTCAGGAAATTAAAAAAAAAAATTGGCCTCTCCATACAAAATTGCAAACTTGATTGGACAGTTTGTATGGAGAGGCCGATTTTTATTTTCATTTCCTGATAGTTTTCTCGCAGAAAGTTGTTCATTTACGTTGACTGATCATGCCCTTCCGAAGAAGGCTGTCCCTTACACCCTGTTAACCACCCTTTTAATTTGTGTCTCTACAGTCGAAGTAATGCAGCTTGATTAGAATGACAGCAGGACAGAGCTTAAGTGAGAGCAGGACGGAGCGATGTGTGCGTGTCTTTGAGCGACAGAGATACGCATCCAAAGATTTCGGACCTCCTTTTTTCTGTGCACGTACGAGTATCACTCCGTGCATTTATCGTTCACAGCTCTGCCGTGATTCTAAGCAAGCTGCATTAGTTTTCTTTGGAAAAACAAATAAATTTTCAGGCCTCCGAGTCATAGAGTTGGCCTTTTTAATTAAGTTCTTAGACCACACAGTACTATACGGTTTTATTTATTATTATTTTTAATCCGTAAGGACTGTGTGGTGCCGGCAAAAAATAGTACCAACCCATACATACCCGTGGGTGTCGTAAGAGGCGACTAAGGGTTAACTGGAGGATGGGCAGCAGCATCCTCCTTTATATCTTACATCTTACTTACTGCGGTCACCTACAACCGCGGTCCATGGTGCCAGCCGTAACGCTAACAAGCGAGGTGACTATGGTACTTCCCCTCTAAATTTCTCCAGCAAAAGCTAGAATTCTGGAGGGAGCTCCCTGTCCTGTAGTGGACGTTTTCATGGGATGTTATGATGAAGGACTGTGTGGTCTAAGAACTTAATTAAAAAGGCCAATTCGATGACTCGGAGGCCAGGGTGTCTACTCTCAAAGTCCGATATATCGAATCGATACTATTCGAAACATGCAAATGCAAAACTTCGTCCCTTGACAATACAGTAGAATATTGGTTGGATGAATTTTCAAACTGCCAGTAGTTAGCACCAACCAATATTCTACTCTATTGTCAAGGGACGAAGTTTTGAATTTGCATGTTTCGAATAGTATCGATTCGATATATCGGACTTTCAGAGTAGACACCCTGAAATGAATTCTTTCACATCTTAAACTACTGTGAAATTTATGTAATTACATAGGCATGAATCTAATTTTACTTTAAAAAAATTACGTTAAAATAAAGGCTTAATTGCTTAGTTTTAAAATACATCTTAAGTCGATGAAAGGTCGCCCCGCAATTTACGCAAATTTAGGTTTATTTAACCACGTGTTTCCGCAATCGTAAATACTCAGCTGACCTTAGAGAAAAATACCAGGATAAAATCAAGATCGTATCGAAGTCGAGGCTCTATCTACATCTACACTAATATTAAAGAAAGGAAAGATTTGTTTTTTCTATGGATGTTTGTAACGAAAAAACTCAAATACTACTGGACCGATTTCATAATCTCTTTCACCATTAGGGCTCCCGCACACGACCGAGAATCGGTGGGCGATTATCGGCCGGGACAAGGACGGAAGATTCAGGTGATAACACGTCAGAGCGGGATGCCGACAAAAAATCGGCCACCGATTCTCGGTCGTGTGCGGGAGCCCTTATTAGAA
Source organism: Athrips mouffetella (assembly GCA_947532105.1). Lineage (NCBI taxonomy): Eukaryota > Metazoa > Arthropoda > Insecta > Lepidoptera > Gelechiidae > Athrips > Athrips mouffetella. Next base: position 7,464,040 of record OX383960.1, on the reverse strand, counting down.
TGCTACATTATTATTCAAAAACCTTACTTACTTACTTACTACGCTGGCTCAGCGACCCCAAGAGGATCTTGGCCTCCGACACGAGAGTTCTCCATTCTTTCCTGTTCTGTGCCGCTTCTTGCCAATCGGCTCTCTGGAGGGCATCCAGGTCTTTCCGCACTTCGTCACCCCATCTGTACCTAGGACGACCGACTGATCGTTTTCCAGTCGGTCGTCCCACGTAAGCTCTTCTGGCGGCCCGATCCTCTCCCATTCTCTCCACGTGGCCGAGCCAGCGAAGCCTTGCAGCCTTGGTCTCGCCCATGATGTTGGGTTCGGGCACTAGGTCTACGATCTCTCTATTTTTTCGGAGAATAAGCTCTTAGTGGCAGAACGGAAAATTTTGCGGAAAATTCTGGGACCGGTCAAGGAGGCGGATGGCAGATGGAGGCGAAGAAAAATAGAGAGATTCAAAAACCTAGGTCATATTTATTACTAGAAACAATTAAGGACCCCTATAAAACTTCAATAATGTAACCCAAAGTGTAAAAAAGTTAGCCATTTTAAAAGTGAAAACTTCTTTAGCGGCGCTTGGCCCTTTTTTAGATGGGTAAAAAATGTTAAACTCGCGTCAGATGTCGCGTCAGATCTGATCGAAAAAGCTTCAACTGTCAACCGTATTGTTATTACAATACGATTTTTTATTCAGTGACATCAAAGAAGTACGCGAGTAATGGCGCGATTGACCCTTACAAAAAGCATAGGAGTGCAACCCGTCCTTTTTTAGGGTTCCGTACCTCAAAAGAAAAAAAACGGAACCCTTATAGGATCACTTTGTTGTCCATCTGTCTGTCTGTCTGTCTGTCTGTCTGTCTGTCAAGACCCTTTATCTCACGAACGGGTAAAGGTATCAGGTTGAAATTAATACCATATGTTAGGGCCCATGAACCACACAAGATCTGAATATTTCAATTTTTTACAACCACGCAATCAAAAGATATGGCTTTTTATGTCCTCATCTCCATACATTTATGCAAAAAAGCAAAACCTACAGGGTACTTCCCGTTGACCTAAAATTATGAAATTTGGCAAGAAGCTAAGTCTCACAGTACAAATAAAGGGAAAAGTCTGAAATTATTAAATATTACAACTTTACTCGCAACTAATTGTAACCAATTGTGGTGAGCTCCCGTTTCAAGAACAATCATATAAGAGAGGGGTCAAGTTGGATGGTCGCGGATGCGATTTTTGTTTTAGTTCTATTTTAAAAACGGGAACACTTACAAACTTGAAAATTGGTGTATTTATAGTTCATAAGCTATAAAATAAAATTTGGTCAAGCGCGTGTCGGACTCAAAAAATCTAACACATTAACCTACTGAAATTTTAACTAATACAATTATGTAGTTAATAGAATCAGGCGTTACTTTGCGGAAGTCCATCTCAAAGAAATGAAACAAATATATAGCCACCTTCCGCAACAATGATGGATGCTATGTACTCACTGTGCACCGCCCGCCCGCCCGCAAATAAATGCGCATGCGCAGGCAACTGCAACACAGCAACTACCCAAAAACACTCTACACGTGTTTCGCCTCTACACGAGGCATCTTCAGGAGATGTTAGACCGACCAGTGCCAAACACCGAAACACGAAACACGTGTAGAGTGTTTTTGGGTGGTTGCTGTGTTGCAGTTGCCTGCGCATGCGCATTTATTTGCGGGCGGGCGGGCGGTGCACAGTGAGTACATAGCATCCATCATTGTTGCGGAAGGTGGCTATATATTTGTTTCACTTCTTTAATACAATTATGATTATGTGGTGGTACGGAACCCTTAGTGCGCGAGTCCGACTCGTACTTGGCCGGTTTTTTTTTTCTGGTCGGGGGACTATCAGGGTAGCTGGAACGCGTCTGCCATATACGAACACTTTCCTTTGCAAAGATGTTTAATTTCTAGATTTCCTTTCAGCGGCTGAAAAACGGCTCGTTGAATTATACCACACTGACAGTGTGTGGTCGTATTTCAAATTAGTAGATAGGAAGTCCACTACTTATTCATCTGAATAGATGGTCGAGGCCAATAATGAATGAATAATTAAAGTACAAAATCTTATTTCAGTAAGCAAGTTGCGCAACCAAGCCGGTAAAAATAAAACATCATTAGTTGCAAATGAAATGGTTTGTATATGGCAAACACATTTCAACTACCATAATAAGCCCGCCTTTGTAAATGTACTGTTGTGTGCAAATTTCTATTTGTTAATTGTGCAATAAAGAATATATAATAGTACCCCAGGACTCTACTTTCTGAAGTATTCATATCGAATATTACGAATTTGAAAATGTCAATCTAAACAAAATACGAGTATGTACTAACTAGACAAATATGTTTCTAGATAAACATCCTCCAAAACTAAAAGCTATCCGTGCGAAGCCGGAGCGGGTCCTAATGTGATAAAACTAGCTTGTCTACCACATTTAGATTTTATCATAATCTGCTTTTGATCTATTATCCTCTTTGTTTGCCTTCAGTAGTGTGTTGCAGCTGTAGGTATTTACCTACTTATATGAAAGGCCATACATCTTGCTAGAACTTTAAACTAAAACATTGATCATGGTTCAACGTAGTCTGAGTAATCAAAACGACATCACTTAAACAAAACTCCCACGACTAAACAGGAAATACTTATGGAATTAACGTCCGTCTGTCTGTCTGTCTATCATTGCTCTTCTTAACCCTCCAGACCTCTTAGCCACGTCAAACAATAATATAAAGTAATGGAACTTGACACGAATCAGCTGTGCTCTACACACAAAGAAGTAAAAGTGCTACCATTTTTTATGTAAGTTATAATAAATTTATTATTGTAAAAGTGCTACAGAGATATACTGATGTAGTTCTGCTGTGAAAAAATTATTATAAGAAAACGCCTACAAAAAAAGAATCAAATTCCAGTAAACGAGAAAATTTTGAATTAATACCGTATACTTTCACAAAAGAATATTATATTTTAAATTATTTGTTTCAAACCTCTCAACGTTTGTTTTACACAAACTTTTCAAGAAAATACCTAATGTAAGGCCATCGCATTGATGTATTAAAAACCGGATAAGGGCGAGTCGGACTCGCGCACCGAGGGTTCCGAACCACTAAAAATACCGTCTTAGGTTATGGACGCGCAGTCACGCAGAAGTGTATTAAATGCGCATGAGTGCGACACACATTTGACCTGTAATATTATTTATTGTTATTATATAGCGTATGCGCTATAAACTTAATTTTTTCCGTTTTTACGATAGAGCTGAAACAAAAATCGAGCAAAAGTCACGTTTTTGGTGTGGAAACCTATTTTTTTATTATTATTTGTTGTTATAGTGGCAACAAAAATACATAATCTGTGAAAATTTCAACTGTCTACCTATTGCGGTTAATGAGATACAGACGGCTAACAGACAGACAGACAGACTGACATCGGAGGCATATTAATAGGGTCCCGTTTTTCACCCTTTGGGTACGGAATCCTCAAAAGCACCGCGGCGCTTGGCCATCGTAATAGGCCCGTTGTGACATCTGCAAAAAAAAATTAACCCTGTGTGTTGGTCGTCAAAACGGACTAGTTGGGCGACCTAGTTATGCTCGAAAAAGCAAAGAATTTCCCCTGGCTAATTCAATTTTGAAATCACTATTCGGCTCGAAAAAACAGAGAAAAATAATTGTCCCCGACAGGAGACCTGGCTACTACTAGCTAGTTCAATTTTATACCACAATTTACTAATACGGGCCTTACAAAGACAAGACTGAAATCTGTTCTCTCTAGAAACATGAGATGAAGCACAACTAGACTACCTTCCGGCTATGAAAGGTTTTAACAAGGTCCATCGTTACTGGAGAACTAGGTTCTAAAAGGATTTCATGTCTTCTATTTTAAATTCTATAAGCATTATTATGTTTAAAATGTTAGAAAATTCAGGGTGTCAGTATATAGTCTATATAGTTTTTTCGTTTTTGTCCAATGTTGTGTGTAAGCGAAAATAATTTAGCAACGTATTTCCAGTTCTATAGAAAGGACCGTCCATCGACACGAAAGCCCTGTCGATACCGCTCCGCTATAAAACTTTCAATCTTGTCAAATCGTGATTACATTTGACGACGGCTCTTTCCTACGAATAGAATCGATAAAATGACGATAAAGGGCCGATCACACCTGACTGAATTCACACACTAAGTCAGTTAGTCTCCTACGTAGGAAAGGAAGGTAGAAAGATGGAACTAAGTAAGTCACTAACTGAGTAAGCCGCATAGTAAGCAACGCAGAAAGGAACTTTAGTGAAGGGCCAATACGAATAGAACACCTCATCGTACGGAAAATATTAATAAGGGCTAATTTATGTTGTATAGAAAAACACTAGAATAACTACAAAAAAAAAACCACAGAATTACCGGTATACTAAAAAACAATCAAGGAATTAAAATTAGGTTGCACCAGTCAAGTAAACACAAAGAATTTGAGTGCTTTATTCATTCTTTTAGTTAGTATAAATTTTTCATTTAAAATCGTACGAAAAGCGAATAATGATTCCAATGAAAAATAACAATTGAATGATAAAAGATTATTTGGATAGTACTAAGTAGTACATTCGAATATTTCGATTGTTGCTTCTTGAAATAATTGTACATCACTATTAAGGAACATCAACATAGTAGGGATCATAGTCAGTTCACTAGTTGTGCTGCTATATGTTAGTAGGTATACGTCTATATTTTCTGTGCTGGTACACTTTATAGCGCGACTGATATGTTCAGATACTTTGTATAAAGGCTTCTATGAGTATTTTTAATGACCTTAAAATAAATTGAAAAGCAAGCTAAAAACTCGTTTATACTTTTATATTTAGTAGTAGAAGTAGTTTTAGAATACGATTGTCTTACTTTATTGCAATTAAAATAATTATAATATTATTATTATTGTAAAGGGGGCCCAAATGGGTAGGTCAAAGTTTTTAATTGTCAGTACTAAGTCAAGTTAGGTATCATATAAAAGTGCTTCACTTGTACATTCCAAAATAGTTCTTTATATTTTTAACGACTCTTAGTTTTCAAGTTATGATGAAAAAAGTTTAAAAAAATACCTTCCCCCCTTCCTTATCCCCGAAGTTTTCCGAAGAAAAAATCTGAATTAATTAAAGTCCATAGAGGTTTATGTGAATAATTCAGAAAAAAAACAATCTCTCTAAGTAGCACAGTTTTTTTGGAAATTTGCAACAAATCTTTACAAACAAATTTAGTTATGCGGTCCTTACAATGGACCTTATTGCTTCTAAAAATACTATAGGTAGGTATATCGGAACCCTCGATGCGCGAGTCCGACTCGCACTTTAACATTTTATTTGTGTATGGTGAAAATCGTTAATTTTTCATGGTATGAGTCCATTGATGAAATTTTTAGGAGATTGTTTGACACCTTGTACTTGTCCGTAATTTTGTTAGACTTCCTTAAGGGATCCCGCACACAACCGAGAATCAGTGACCGATTTTTTGTTGGCATCCCGCTCTGACGTGTTATCACCTGAATCTTCCGTCCTTGTCTTGTCTTGTGTTTCTCGGTCGTGTGCCCTAAAAGAGATACTTTGTAATCCTGACAAAATTTTCAATTCATGTCTAAATCAGTTGTCACTTTCATAAAAAAATGTGTAGGATCAAAACTGTTTAGTTTTCGCGTCGAGTCGGAAGCAACAGTAGTGTGCGTATGATCGAACACACACATGCGCGCAGTCCACGCGGAGTCGTAGTGCGTCATTTCACCCGAGACGCGTTCTCGCCCGCTCGGAGGAAACGACACCTTTTAAAAAACTGTGTTTTGAATGGACCTTTTTTCTCTCAAGGTATTTTTAATGAACTACTAATATAGCTCAGCGCAACGATTGTATAACGGAGGGTTACTCGAGGGGAAGCGAGGGGCGACAGGGAACAGCTCTTCAAGTTTGTATACTCAACAGCACGTCAGTAGAAACACTTGAGACTTACTCGTAATGACATGGTGGTAGAAACTATCATCCGCACATCACTTATCATCCGAAAATCACTCATCATCCGCTCATCATCATTCATCCACTCATCCACGCATCACTCATCATCCACTTATCATCATTCATTCACTGATCAACTATCATCCGCGCATCACTCATCATCATTGATCCACTCATCAACTATCATCCGCGCATCACTTATCATCCGCTCATCATCATTCATCCACTCATCCACGCATCACTCATCATCCACTTATCATCATTCATTCACTGATCAACTATCATCCGCGCATCACTCATCATCATTGATCCACTCATCAACTATAATCCGCGCATCACTCATCATCCTTTCATCATCATCATTCATCCAGTCATCAACTATCATCCTGCCTAACTTTGGCGCCGTAAAAAAAAAGCAATTTAAAAAAAATAATCTATTTAAATCCGTGCCATCGCTGTACATTTCGTTGATTTTGTGATCGAAAGATCGATGGACACATACTAACGACCAAAAGGCAGTCTTATTTCGGAAAGCCATGCCATGGAAATCCGTCTAAAGAGGAAAATCTAACAGACCTGACGAAATAATGTAGCCTGTTTCCTGCCTACGTTTGGCGCCGTTTGCTTCTTTTAAAAGTAATCCATTTAAATCCGTGCCATTGTTGTACTTTTCGTTGTTTTTATGATCGAAAGATCAAAGGACACATACTAACGATCAAAAGGCAGTCTTATTTCAGAAAGCCATGCCATGGAAATCCGTCTCAAGAGGAAAATCTAACAGACCTGACGAAATAATGTAGCCTGTTTCCTGCCTAAGTTTGGAGCCGTTTGCTTCTTTTAAAAAAGTAATCCATTTAAATCCGTGCCATCGTTGTATATTTCGTTGTTTTTGTGATCGAAAGATCAAAGGACACACACTAACAATCAAAAGGCAGTTTTATTTCGGAAAGCCATGCCATGGAAATCCGTCTCAAGAGAAAAATCTAACAGACCAGACGAAATAATGTAGCCTGTTTCCTGCCTAAGTTTGGAGCCGTTTGCTTCTTTTAAAAAAGTAATCCATTTAAATCCGTGCCATCGTTGTACATTTCGTTGTTTTTGTGATCGAAAGATCAAAGGACACATATTAACGATCAAAAGGCAGTCTTATTTCGAAAAGCCATGCCATGGAAATCCGTCTCAAGAGGAAAATCTAACAGACCTGACGAAATAATGTAGCAAGCAGCACGTTCAAGTTTCCGATCATCGACCCTAAACAGCTCTACCTATTCCGACCACTGCCGATTACCCATCATCTACCGGTCACCCATCATCTACCATTGACTCGTCTTCCGCCGGTCACCCATCAATATCATCCACCGGTCACCCATCTTCGTCCGGACATCAATCACGTACCGAAAATCTATTACTCTGATAACCCTTCTGACCGATCACCCATCATCTACCTATCTTCCTCCGCCTACCCTTCATCACCAGTCACCCATCACAAAACAACTACCTAGGTATGGTATGTAAGTAGGTACTTACTTGGTTAAAGGAATAGATATTTTTTGAATTTTTGACGGGATACATAATATTTATCTTTGCGCTTCCCCATTCTCACTTCGAGCTCTTGTGGGTATCGGCCGCGTGTCAGAGCTATTTATTAGACTTCGCGCGGTCATACTAAAAATGTATGGCGTAATCGTAATGGTTTTAAAAAAAATCATATTAAATATGTAAGCAATATTAAACCGTGATTGCAGTTTTGGTAGTTTTTACGTGGTGCAGTCTTAAGTAAAATATTTTCGGCCAACGATATTTTTACAGTAACAAAACGCTGAAGTCAATTCTTTTTATCTAGAAATTTATTGATCTTATTTGGATTTTTTATTTCTGTATGTATGTTTATTTATTGTTTGCCATAGTTTCTCATTATCTTTTGGATATGGTTTTAAAAGACCTCGACTAACAATGAATACTTTCGGGCGAAATGCCCAACCGGGCGAACTCGCCTCGGAGGAAATGACCACCAAAAAATTACATCGGAACATAGTAAGCCACTTAGTTAGGAGGTTTAGTGATGGGCAAATGCGAATGATTGACTCGAATCGAACAACTTGTCGAACAAAAAATAATGGCCTAACTGATGGTATACTTTTTTACTTAAAACAAGCGCTCCTACTAGAAAAACAATTAAAGACCGCTATATTCAAAACTAACAGTGTTGCACTAGTCAAGTATTCTACACGGACACATCTGACTCCGTCGCGCTTTAACTGGCGATTGATTGAGTACCTAACCGAACCGTAAATTTTGAAAATTATTGAATCAGTGTTGCTGCGATAACGAGATAGATGGTTGAATTTTAAAAATACAGTAACTCTACCGAATATTCCTATAGAAAATATCGAGAATATCGAATTCTTAAAAGTACCGGTAATAATCGATACTAAAAAACCGACCAAGTTCGTACTTCGTGTCAAGCCACGCGCAGTGTAGAGTTAAGGAGTGATCACACCTAGCTGAATTCAAAGACTAATTCGGCATACATTGCTCGTTGAAGTAAGGATATTTCAATTAACATAACCAAGCCTCCCAGCAATGTATGCCGAATTAATCTTTGAATTCAGCTAGGTGTGATCACTCCTTTACCTAGTTCTTCTTACGATTTTTTTTGTCGCAAAGCAGGTTTATTAACTCTACTGAACAGTCGTATAGAAAATATCTGAACCTTTCAAGTATCGATGGTAATCTATAGTGAATTTTAATTTTTTTTTTATTAGTACTTGTTATTACACCATGAATAATAATTATTCTTTATCGACAAGTTGTTCATCATCATTCGCAAAATTTACCCATCACTAAACTTCCTAAGTTCTTTACTTGAAGGGAGTAAGGAGGTTTAGTGATGTCCGAGTACGAATGATTAATTTTAATTGAATTCCGTGTTCGCATCGAAATTAAATTGACCAATACATGGTCTAAGGGACTGGTTTCCGAAAACTGAAAGGGTGTGGTCAGTCAACGTAACTGAATAATTTTCAGTAAATAAAACTTTCAGAAAATATTAAAATAATCCTCTTTTCCACAAAAAAGCCACGATCACACCTAGCTGAATTCAAAGACTAATCGGGATACATTGCTCGTTGAAGTAAGGATATTGCAATAACACAACCAAGCCTCCCAGCAATGTATGCCGAATTAGTCTTTGTATCCAGCTAGATGTGATCGTGGCTAAACTGTCCATTTGCAATTTTATATGAAGAGTATTGAAGAGGCTGATAGTTTTATTTACTGAAAGTTGTTCAGTTACGGCGAATGACTATGTGCACCTGCAAGAAAAAAGAGAAAAAAATGTATCCACTTCATTTACCACAGCCATTGTTTTTGTTTGATCAGAAATACTCTCATTCATAAGATTTGGCACGGCAATGTTCAGGTCTCATTTGTCCATTTAAGTTAAATAAAAATAAAAACATCACGGAAATGTATTGTCAGCCTATTAAAGCCACGATCACATCTAGCTGGATTCAAAGACTAATTCGGCATACATTGCTGGGAGGCTTGGTTATGTTATTGCATTATCCTTACTTCAACGAGCAATGTATGCCGAATTAGTCTTTGAATCCAGCTAGCTGTGATCACTCCTTGACTCAACCGAACAGTCGTATACAAATTTTTTTATAGTGATTTTTTTAAGTTTATTATTAGTACTTATTATTAAACCAAGATAATGCTTTATTTTTATTTTTTATGGACAAGTTGTTCGATTCGAATTAATCATTCGCAAAATTTTCACATCACTAAACCTTCTAACTCCTTTACTTGAAGGGACTTAGCATGTTTAGTGATGTCCAAGTGCGAATGATTAATTCAACATATCGAACAAAAATATACTTATATTAAAAAAACGGTCAAGTGCGAGGCAGACTCTCGCTTCGAGGGATGCGATATTCCTGTAGTATTTTTAAAAGCAATAAAGCCCATCTTTAAGACCGCAAATAAGTTTGTCTGTAATTTTTCTTCTTTCTATTATCGGTTGTATTTGTCTTGAGGTTGTATCAGCCATTTTTTAACAATCGATAGCATTTTATTGTACAATAATTATTTTCGATAAGGCTATTCAACAGAGTTACTGTATTTCAAGATCAACTACCGACAGCGAAACTATCGTTATCGGAACATCACTATTCAGCAACTGTATTAGTAGGCACTTTTTCTACTTAGCTTCCTAGCTGGAACTCTGAATTCACAAACGTCTTTTTCTACGTAGCCTCCTAGGTAGATTTCTTATTCAGTCGTCAAATTCAAGCAGGTGTAATCGCGGCTTAAGACCTTCGAAGAAATATGCACGGGTTTTCTCGTACATTACTCAGTCGTTAACAATTTAATAACACTTGTACGGCTAAATAAAACGGCATTGTACGGCTAAATAAAACGGCATTGTAAGAGAACAGGGTCATACTCGTAAGAGTTAAATTCTACCGACTAGAGTACGGTCAAACGATCGTCTGTAGGAACTTTTTCAACTCTATTACCACGCCATAAGGTCCAAAAGTGTTTCTACCGACGTGCGGCAGTGTGTACTAGGTACGACTTCAAGTTTAGGTCCAGTCAAGAGCACACCTGACTGAATTCACACACTAAGTCAGTTAGTCTCCTACGTAGGAAAGGAAGGTAGAAAGATGGAACTTAGTAAGTCACTAACTGAGTAAGCCGCATAGTAAGCAACGCAGAAAGGAACTTTAGTGAAGGGCCAATACGAATAGAACACCTCATCGTACGGAAAATATTAATAAGGGCTAATTTATGTTGTATAGAAAAACACTAGAATAACTACAAAAAAAAACCACAGAATTACCGGTATACTAAAAAACAAACAAGGAATTAAAATTAGGTTGCACCAGTCAAGTAAACACAAAGAATTTGAGTGCTTTATTCATTCTTTTAGTTAGAATAAATTTTTCATTCAAAATCGTACGAAAAGCGAATAATGATTCCAATGAAAAATAACAATTGAATGATAAAAGATTATTTGGATAGTACTAAGTAGTACATTCGAATATTTCGATTGTTGCTTCTTGAAATAATTGTACATCACTATTAAGGAACATCAACATAGTTCACTAGTTGTGCTATACGTTAGTATACCTCTATATTTTCTGTGCTGGTACACTTTATAGCGCGACTGATATGTTCAGATACTTTGTATAAAGGCTTCTATGAGTATTTTTAATGACCTTAAAATAAATTGAAAAGCAAGCTAAAAACTCGTTTATACTTTTATATTTAGTAGTAGAAGTAGTTTTAGAATACGATTGTCTTACTTTATTGCAATTGAAATAATTATAATATTATTATTATTGTAAAGGGGGCCCAAATGGGTAGGTCAAAGTTTTTAATTGTCAGTACTAAGTCAAGTTAGGTATCATATGAAAGTGCTTCACTTGTACATTCCAAAATAGTTCTTTATATTTTTAACGACTCTTAGTTTTCAAGTTATGATGAAAAAAGTTTTAAAAAAATTACCCTTTCCTTATCCCCGAAGTTTTCCGAAGAAAAAATCTGAATTAATTAAAGTCCATAGAGGTTTATGTGAATAATTCAGAAAAAAAACAATCTCTCTAAGTAGCACAGTTTTTTGGAAATTTGCAACAAATCTTTACAAACAAATTTAGTTTTGCGGTCCTTACAATGGACCTTATTGCTTCTAAAAATACTATAGGTAGGTATATCGGAACCCTCGATGCGCAAGTCCGACTCGCACTTAAACATTTTTTTTTGTTGTGTATAGATGTATGTATGGTGAAAATCGTTAATTTTTCATGGTATGAGTCCATTGATGAAGTTTTCAGGAGATTGTTTGACACCTTTTACTTGTCCGTAATTTTGTTAGACTTCCTTAAAAGAGATACTTTGTAATCCTTACAAAATTTTCAATTCATGTCTAAATCAGTTGTCCCTTTCATAAAAAAATGTATAGGATCAAAACTGTTTAGTTTTCGCGTCGAGTCGGAAGCAACAGTAGTGTGCGTATGATCGAACACACACATGCGCGCAGTCCACGCGGAGTCGTAGTGCGTCATTTCACCCGAGACGCGTTCTCGCCCGCTCGGAGGAAACGACACCTTTTAAAAAACTGTGTTTTGAATGGAACTTTTTTCTCTCAAGGTATTTTTAATGAACTCTGCTAATATAGCTCAGCGCAACGATTGTATAACCGAGGGTTACTCGAGGGGAAGCGAGGGGCGACAGGGAACAGCTCTTCAAGTTTGTATACTCAACAGCACGTCAGTAGAAACATTTTAGACTTACTCGTAATGACATGGTGGTAGAAACTATCATCCGCACATCACTTATTATCCGAAAATCACTCATCATCCGCTCATCATCATTCATCCACTCATCCACGCATCACTCATCATACACTTATCATCATTCATTCACTGATCAACTATCATCCGCGCATCACTTATCATCCGAAAATCACTCATCATCCGCTCATCATCATAATTCATCCACTCAACCTCACATCACTCATCATCCACTGATCAACTATCATACGCGCATCACTTATCATACGAAAATCACTCATCATCCGCTCATCATCATCATTCATCCACTCATTAACTATCATCCGCGCATCACTCATCATCATTGATCCACTCATCAACTATCATCCGCGCATCACTCATCATCCGCTCATCATCATTCATCCACTGATCAACTATCATCCGCGCATCACTTATCATCCAAAAATCACTCATCATCCGCTCATCATCATCAGTCATCCACTCATCCACGCATCACTCATCATCCGCTCATCATCGTTCATCCACTCATTAACTATCATCCGCGCATCACTCATCATCCACTTATCATCATTCATCCACTGATCAACTATCATCCGCGCATCACTCATCATCATTGATCCACTCATCAACTATAATCCGCGTATCACTCATCATCCTTTCATCATTCATCCAGTCATCAACTATCATCCTGCCTAAGTTTGGCGCCGTTTGCTTTAAAAAAAATAATCCATTTAAATCCGTGCCATCGCTGTACATTTCGTTGATTTTGTGATCGAAAGATCGAAGGACACATACTAACGACCAAAAGGCAGTCTTATTTCGGAAAGCCATGCCATGGAAATCCGTCTCAAGAGGAAAATCTAACAGACCTGACGAAATAATGTAGCCTGTTTCCTGCCTAAGTTTGGCGCCGTTTGCTTCTTTAAAAAAGTAATCCATTAAAATCCGTGCCATCGTTGTACATTTCGTTGTTTTTGTGATCGAAAGATCAAAGGACACACACTAACAATCAAAAGGCAGTTTTATTTCGGAAAGCCATGCCATGGAAATCCGTCTCAAGAGGAAAATCTAACAGACCTGACGAAATAATGTAGCCTTTTTCCTGCCTAAGTTTGGCGCCGTTTGCTTCTTTTAAAAAAGTAATCCATTTAAATCCGTGCCATCGTTGTACATTTCGTTGTTTTTGTGATCGAAAGATCAAAGGACACATACTAACGATCAAAAGGTAGTTTTATTTCGAAAATCCATGCCATGGAAATCCGTCTCAAGAGGAAAATCTAACAGATCTGACGAAATAATGTAGCAAGCAGCACGTTCAAGTTTCCGATCATTGACCCTAAACAGCTCTACCTATTCCGACCACTGCCGATTACCCATCATCTACCGGTCACCCATCATCTACCATTGACTCGTCTTCCGCCGGTCACCCATCAATATCATCCACCGGTCACCCATCTTCGTCCGGACATCAATCACGTACCGAAAATCTATTACTCTGATAACCCTTCTGACCTATCATCTACCTATCTTCCTCCGCCTACCCTTCATCACCAGTCACCCATCACAAAACAAAACTACCTAGGTATGGTATATAAGTAGGTACTTACTTGGTTAAAGGAATAGATATTTTTTGAATTTTTGACGGGATACATAATATTTATCTTTGCGCTTCCCCATTTCTCTAAAACAAACACTTTGTAAATACAAGGAAAGAAATATCTTACTTTAGAAAATAGTAAAAAACAAAGTTACCTTGTTACACTATGAAAGCAGAGAATGTGTATACGTTGAAACGCGATCCATAATTTTGGCGCGTCGCGGTGCAAACTGACGTGGTCTCAATTCGAGCTCTTGTGGGTATCGGCCGCGTGTCAGAGCTATTTATTAGACTTCGCGCGGTCATACTAAAAATGTATGGCGTAATCGTAATGGTTTTGAAAAAAATCATATTAAATATGTAAGCAATATTAAACCGTGATTGCCGTTTTGGTAGTTTTTACGTGGTGCAGTCTTAAGTAAAATATTTTCGGCCAACGATATTTTTACAGTAACAAAATGCTGAAGTCAATTCTTTTTATCTAGAAGTTTATTGATCTTATTTGGATTTTTTTTTCTGTATGTAAGTTTATTTATTGTTTGCCATAGTTTCTCATTATCTTTTGGATATGGTTTTAAAAGACCTCGACTAACAATGAATACTTTCGGGCGAAATGCCCAACCGGGCGAACTCGCCTCGGAGGAAATGACGACCAAAAAATGACATCGGAACATGAGGTTTAGTGATGGGCAAATGCGAATGATTGACTCGAATCGAACAACTTGTCGAACAAAAAATAATGGCCTAACTGATGGTATACTTTTTTACTTAAAACAAGCGCTCCTACTAGAAAAACAATTAAAGACCGCTATATTCAAAACTAACAGTGTTGCACTAGTCAAGTATTCTACACGGACACATCTGACTCCGTCGCGCTTTAACTGGCGATTGATTGAGTACCTAACCAAACCGTAAATTTTGAAAATTATTGAATCAGTGTTGCTGCGATAACGAGATCGATGGTTGAATTTTAAAAATACAGTAACTCTACCGAATATTCCTATAGAAAATATCGAGAATATCGAATTCTTAAAAGTACCGGTAATAATCGATACTAAATAACCGACCAAGTTCGTACTTCGTGTCAAACCACGCGCAGTGTAGAGTTATGGAGTGATCACACCTAGCTGAATTCAAAGACTAATTCGGCATACATTGCTCGTTGAAGTAAGGATATTTCAATTAACATAACCAAGCCTCCCAGCAATGTATGCCGAATTAGTCTTTGAATTCAGCTAGGTGTGATCACTCCTTTACCTAGTTCTTTTTACGATTTTTTTTGTCGCAAAGCAGGTTTATTAACTCTACTGAACAGTCGTATAGAAAATATCTGAACCTTTCAAGTATCGATGGTAATCTATAGTGAATTTTTTAATTTTTTTTTTAGTACTTGTTATTACACCATGAATAATAATTATATTTTATCGACAAGTTGTTCATCATCATTCGCAAAATTTACCCATCACTAAACTTCCTAAGTTCTTTACTTGAAGGGAGTAAGGAGGTTTAGTGATGTCCGAGTGCGAATGATTAATTTTAATTTAATTCCGTGTTCGCATCGAAATTAAATTGACCAATACATGGTCTAAGGGACTGGTTTCCGAAAACTGAAAGGGCGTGGTCAGTCAAGGTAACTGAATAATTTTCAGTAAATAAAACTTTCAGAAAATATTAAAATAATCCTCTTTTCCACAAAAAAGCCACGATCACACCTAGCTGAATTCAAAGACTAATTTGGGATACATTGCTCGTTGAAGTAAGGATATTGCAATAACACAACCAAGCCTCCCAGCAATGTATGCCGAATTAGTCTTTGTATCCAGCTAGATGTGATCGTGGCTAAACTGTCCATTTGCAATTTTATATGAAGAGTATTGAAGAGGCTGATAGTTTTATTTACTGAAAGTTGTTCAGTTACGGTGAATGACTATGTGCACCTGCAAGACTAGAAAAAGAGAAAAAATGTATCCACTTCATTTACCACAGCCATTGTTTTTGTTTGATCATAAATACTCTCATTCATAAGATTTGGCACGGCAATGTTCAGGTCTCATTTGTCCATTTAAGGTAAATAAAAACATCACGGAAATGTATTGTCAGCCTATTAAAGCCACGATCACATCTAGCTGGATTCATAGACTAATTCGGCATACATTGCTGGGAGGCTTGGTTATGTTATTGCATTATCCTTACTTCAACGAGCAATGTATGCCGAATTAGTCTTTGAATCCAGCTAGCTGTGATCACTCCTTGACTCAACCGCACAGTCGTATAAATTTATTTTATAGTGAATTTTTTAAGTTTATATTAGTACTTATTATTAAACCAAGATAATGCTTTATTTTTATTTTGCATGGATAAGTTGTTCGATTCGAATTAATCATTCGCAAAATTTTCACATCACTAAACCTTCTAACTCCTTTACTTGAAGGGACTTAGCATGTTTAGTGATGTCCAAGTGCGAATGATTAATTCAACATATCGAACAAAAATATACTTATATTAAAAAAAACGGTCAAGTGCGAGGCAGACTCTCGCTTCGAGGGATTCGATATTCCTGTAGTATTTTTAAAAGCAATAAAAGTCCATCTTTAAGACCGCAAATAAGTTTGTCTGTAATTTTTTCTTCTTTCAATTATCGGTTGTATTTGTCTTGAGGTTGTATCAGCCATTTTTTAACAATCGATAACATTTTATTGTACAATAATTATTTTCGATAAGGCTATTCAACAGAGTTACTGTATTTCAAGATTAACTACCGACAGCGAAACTATCGCCATCGGAACATCACTATTCAGCAACTGTATTAGTAGGCACTTTTTATACTTAGCTTCCTAGCTAGAACTCTGAATTCACAAACGTCTTTTTCAACGTAGCCTCCTAGGTAGATTTCTTATTCAGTCGTCAAATTCAAGCAGGTGTAATCGCGGCTACCAACAGAAGCTCAAGTCTTCGATTCGTAGTCAAGCTTGATTTTGACCTTGAGCGGGTCTCTGGTCACAGGTGTTTGTAGCGTAGGGCTGGTTCAGCTTATACTGGTTTTGTTTCTACGTGCGTAGGTACATAATGGCTCTGCTTACTTCATGAAAATCATCATCATCTGTTTGACTTCTTTCAGTGTAAAAAGTTGTCAACTGAACAGCAAACTTTGACTTTAATTAGGTACCAGTACATTTTCCTCAGTGTTTGTGTAGACGAGTGGCAAACTTGACTTGCCAAATGGCTACTGTTATTATGTTTTTAGCAACCCTTGAGACTCAACCCTGAAAACCACTGTAGAAAAATATCATTCAAAAATTTCAAAATCACTGACTTTTCCTTTCAAAATTGAAGATTGATATTCGTTAAATAAGTATAACATAACATCACGCCTTGTTCCCGTCGGGGTAGGCAGAGACCACAGCAGCATAGAATAACGGCTCTAACGATTTCGAT
Organism: Athrips mouffetella; assembly: GCA_947532105.1. Classification (NCBI taxonomy): domain Eukaryota; kingdom Metazoa; phylum Arthropoda; class Insecta; order Lepidoptera; family Gelechiidae; genus Athrips; species Athrips mouffetella. The sequence goes on along the minus strand of OX383960.1, from coordinate 7,446,705 downwards.
GTTTACCATGCATAAGTACGTGGTTTTCGGGGCAAAAAATCGATTTAGCTAAGTCTCATATCTGGGAAAATGCGTATTATTCGTGTTTAGCATTTCTTTACATTTAAAATACCACGTTATAGACAAAAACTAGCTCTATCTTTTGGCCGATAGCATAGCTTTCTCACCCGAAGATATTTTAATGTTGAGGCGGCTTGTGAGAGCGAAGCGTGGTCACCGATTTACCTTTTAACAGTTAATCAACCCTGATTAACTGTTAAAAGGTAAATCGGTGACCATGTTTGAATTTTGAAAGTGATATTTTATCACCCGGTAAGTTTCAAGAATTGAGACCCAGATGTCAAGTGGCGAGACATGGTTATTCGCCCTCCAAAAAAGTATACTTAATTGAAATGAAATTACGAGATAATAGTGAACCGAAGCTGGTAAAATATTATACATAGTATCAGTGTATTCTAAATTCCCAGCCCAGCAAGAAACACCTCTGTCAAAACTGGCGTCTCTCCAACTTGTGTTTACAAACTTTCGGTCTATCCCACTATATTTATACCTTCGGAAAACCGCGCCAGCAAGTACAGACAAGACCACATCTAGCTTAACACATTGGATTTTATGTCCGTTGTTATTACAATGGCGGTGGGAGTTTATATCGCACTTTTCTATCGCACATTGTCAAACTTGAACTGCTCTTGACTGTATATAGAAAGCTACTCAATCCACTGGCAGGAGAAAAATTAATAGTTTAGGCAGGTACATTTACACAAAGATTGTAAATGTACACCTATTGTGATTGTAAATTTTTATAATTACACGAAGATTGAAAATTGTTTAGATGCGTAATTTTGTTTACGTTTTGTGAGAGGAAGTTTTGTTTTCAATTCAACAATCGTTCACTTTGTTTAATGTTTAAGCTTCTTCTTGTTGGCGAGGTCTCATAATCTTTAACTTCAAAACAAGCCTGAAAATAATATGATAAAACTTTACATAATTATGTTTAACAAAGTTATCTTTAGTAGCTTATTCTGTGCTTTAGCATAAAAAATAAGCAAAACCACTGTAACTACCGGCAGCATTATGCAGCATTATGCTGAGTGGAGACCTTTTTTGAGAACAATGTGTATTATGTTTATAAACTGTTTGTTTTTACGATTTTTATTTGTTTCCAAAATAAATGTTTTTTATTTAAGAGTGGTGTTTCTTCCATGGTCATGTGTCTCATTGTTACCGCCCAGTATTATATTACTCTATGTGTTACATACAATTTGGTCGTTTTATTTATTTTAGTAGAAAATTTCAGTGTTTGGTAACTCAATATTATACGTTAGTATTTATTATTTTATTTTATTATTTATTTTTTATAATCAAAGCACAATACGTATTTAATAATGCCTCGATTTTTAAAGGCGCTAGCTAATAGCTGTCAAATGCCTAATTTTACGTTGAAATATTAAAATAAATGGCCATCAAAACCATTGAAAAAAAATACAAGGTGATCAAGATTTCAAAAAGGTTTCTACTTGAACAGCATTGTATTTTTGCTAACCACGTTTTAGGAAAAAAATCCCCAGCAGCACCTGTTTTTGTGATAATTTCCAAAATTTCTCCAAAACCGCAAAAGTTCACTAGTTAGTTTTTACATAAAAAAAAAGGTATCTATTATATCTATATTTTTACTTGAATGTTTTATTTTTATTCCACATAATACTAATGAAAAGTGCATAAAACCGAGTTTTTGAGCGCGTGCGGCCGCAAACCCGACCAAAAACTGTAAGCGCGTGACATCTTATCGTGCACATACGACTAAAGTGCATTTTTAATTTGATCAAGTAACGCTGAGTCCTATTAAGGCCTTAAGGTGATCCGTTTTCCATACAAAAATTCAAATGACTTGCTTTCTTACGCGGGACATAAAATTCTGTTGAAAAACAAACGAATACTAATATTTTTAGTTAAATTTTTCGCTAGTTAATACAAAAATACAGTTAATGTACTGAAAGTACTATTTTTTTTTTTTAATTTTTGGTTCAATATTACGATTGTGGGCGTGCGGTCAAAACTATACGGTTGTGCTTTGTGTGCATGTGTGAGTGATCGTACTCATGTAAACACGGACTGACGAGAGTAATTGACTTTAGTGGACATATGGAGATATTTTTCTTATCGAAATTGTTGTTAGGCGTTGAAGTTGCACGATGAAATTTACGCGAATTAACTTTTTGCACATATATAGTTGGTACTTATTGCATTAAAAAATAAAACCTTATATTTGCAGCAGTGGCTCCATCTAGTTGCGTTCGGGGCTAAGCTGGCCGTCACAGATCACCTTAAGGAAAAAGCCTAACTGACTTTGAGGAAAAGCTTTTTTCAGAATATCGCACTCAAAAGTTCTTCATTTAAAAATCTCTAATATTATTAAATTGTAAATTGATTTGTCTGTACATTGAAGATATTTATTTAAAAAAATATCACGCTATGTTATTTTGATGCCCCTGGATGCTCTTGGACAAACTTTTTGTCTGTTTGTTTATTTGATCGAACATCACGCAAAAACTACTGAACCGATTTTATTGAAACTTTTTTGTTTGATAGCTAATAGTGTGCCTTATACACTGGTATTTTTGTTAACATACGGACAAAGTCACGAGCAAAAGCTTAGCTGTAACAGTTCTTTCTGTAAAAAAAAATGGACAAATTACAGCTACAGTGCGACAAGGCTTATAATGAACGTGGCAAAAAAGGAGCTAACACCGCTACGATGTGAAACGTCACTTTTGACAGCTCTCCTCATACAAACCAGCGCACCCACTCGCGTTTATTATAAGCCTTGTCGCACTGTAAAAGAAGCAATAAGAACTACAAATAAATGGTACAGCAGCACTGCACTTACTTTTTCGCAATACTCAAGGAAACACTATCAACCGCAAACTTAAATTTGTAAGGCCATACACATAGTATGGAAATACTAACTTTTATTTACGTTTTTCCATAACAATGTTCGAATGAAATAAACAGATCACTTCAGATTTCAAATAGTCAAACATTAAAACAAACAAACCTCAAACGATTTAGAGTAAATCACATGTTTAACTTTTGGTAGTACTGGAACACCCTTTATATAAATTTTCACAGATCAATGGATACTACCTTATGATACTTGCATGGAGATTTTTTTTATTTCCCAGCATATGTTCCTTTTGGATAATTGTTCAGTTTAGTCTTCTGAGCAAGTCCATTCAGTTTTTGGTACAGCCTGTGTACTCAATTTTATAAAAAAAAAGTCATAAAGAATATCCAGTCAGATAGACAACCAATCCAGGATTAATATTATAGAAAATTTTAATAAACTCAATAGAACCAATTTTGGGTAAATCACATATTTACGATTTGGTGGTACAGGAACACCCCTTATACGGAATTACACAGATCAATTGATACTGGCGCAAGATATCGTACATGGAGATGCTTGGTCATGCAAAGTTTCATCAAGATTCTATGAGCCGTTTTTGAGAAAATTTCAATTTTTCATTTTCGTTGTATGACAGCTACCCTCAAAATGAGAGCCAGCAAGAAACCACTCAGAACTCTTCAATGGATTTGCATAAAACTCGTAAATTCAAAATATGGTGTCAATCGGACCATTCGTTTAGCCGCTTGGCCAAAGCGAGACGGACAGACCGACCGACGGACCGACCGACCGACCGACCGACCAACCGACCGACCGACGAACGGACATTTTTGGGAGACTTGTCTTTTATGATGTATAAGTGATATAGAACACATTTTTGAGAAAATTTGAAAATCTTTTTTTTTTCACGAATACAATACCTTTCTCGCTCCGCTCGAAAGTAAAAAAACAGTAAAATAACGTGCGCTGCAGTTACGACGTGACCAAGGTGTACAATTGAATTACCACAAAAACAAATTGTTTAATGACTCCTAAACTGACCGTTGTTGTTAAATACACACGCGATGACGTCAGAGGATAATTAGTGGTACATGGTGGACTTATGAATGAATACGAGCTATCGTGTGGCTATGGAATTTTTATTATTTACTCAAATGTTTAATGTAGTCTACGGTAACGGAGAGGCGACCAAGGACTGGGAAGCTTTTGGTGAGCCAGATGGTCAAATGACAGTTTCTGTCGCGGGAAGGTACTGGTAAGAACTGCACGGTACCGGAGTGAGTGAGAAGAGGCCTATGCCCAGCAGTGAGCGGATGTGGGCTAATTAGATAATCTACATATGAGCATTGAAGCCCAGCAGCGACTTATCTATGAGGTTTATGTTACGTCATCATTGGTGGTACTGGTATTAATAGTACAGTCAAGAGCACGTCAAGCTTGACACATTGTACTTGTACCGATCTTATTCCTGTTACTATTGGGGCTACAGTCGCGCTGCGAGTGTCAAGCTCGACCTGCTCTTGAGTGTACCAGGCATTAATAAAATGTCTTCGACGTAAATCCCATTCCACGTGAGGATCAACAGTTGATTTGAAAATCAACGTCAATTTTGAATGTAAAAGTGGTAAAAAAAATATATTTGTGAGTAAATGTGTAGTGTGTTAAATGGTAGTTCAAAAGGATACGTGTGTATGCTAAGGTGACAAGATGTGCTTCGTGGGGTTAAAGAGAAATTTTGTCTAGCCATATGCAAAATATAGATCCCACTTATATAAACCTCCTAAAATTAATATACAGTAATAGTACAGCCGCAATAAAACTAGAGTCTGCAGGTCCACAATTTAACATAATTAAAGGCGTCAAACAGGGAGATCCGCTGTCCTCAAAACTATTCACCAGCGCCTTGGAGGAAGTCTTTCGGGAAATAGGTTACATGTGGGATGGGAAGGGCGTTGACGTCGGCGGAAAGAAGCTGACCAACCTTCGTTTCGCCGACGATATCGTCTTATTTTCGCCGTCAACAGCCGAACTAGATTGAGAATTGCCTAGAGATTGCCTTGATTTAGAATTGCCTAGAGATTGCCTTGATTTAGAATTTCCTAGAGACCATGCTCCAAGACCTCAGTACAGCAAGCCGCAGAGCTGGACTAGAGATGAACATGTCAAAGACCAAGCTCATGACAAATAGCTCGAAGAGGGTGGTAACAGTAGACGGCAGGAGAATGGAATATGTCCACGAGTACATTTACCTCGGCCAAATGGTGTCCTTTCAGGCACGACAAGACAAGGAAGTTGCTCGACGCACCGAAAATGCCTGGAGGAGCTATTGGTCGATGAAAGAACACATGAAAGGTGACCTACCATTGTCATTAAAACTTAAACTCGTGGACATGTGTATTCTCCCAACACTCACCTACGGAGCCCAGACTTGGTCTTTGACGGAAGCTCAAAGGTCCAGACTCGCAGTTTGCCAGCGAGCAATGGAGCGTAGTATGTTGGGCCTGAAACTAACCGATAGGATCAGGAACAGCACAATACGCTCAAAAACACAAATTGCCGATGTGACTCACGCAACCGCCAAGCTAAAATGGGACTGGGCTGGTCACGTAAGTCGCATGCCGCTGGAACTCTGGGCCAAGACCACAACTATCTGGCAACCGCCAAGTAACAGACGGCTTCGAGGCCGACCACGGCGCAGATGGCGCGATGAACTCGACGCTTTCTGTAAAGACTGGCAACAAGAGGCTCAGAGTAGAGACCAGTGGAAGGAACGGAGGGAGGCCTTTGCCCAGCAGTGGGACAGAAATGGCTAATAAGATAAGAAGATATGTAAATTAAGGTATCGGTCTAAGGTAGACTACATTTCTCGAACGACTCTCTCGTAGAATAAATGGGCTTTATTTTAAGCTACATAAAGTATTTCAATCATGGGACTATTATTGTGTTGAGAATTTTCTCTGATAACCTTCGATCATAAATTGGTAGATGCACGATAGCTACTCAAAAAAAAGAGGCTGATGCTACATGTGATGCTAAAAGTGACTGTCATATTTCAAATTTGGAACACGAGTCACTTTTTCGTTCGAATCTTGAATGCGACGCTGTATCTATGCAAATTTGTGATCGTTGCTGATAACACAAATTCTCGTATAAACATTTTATTTACTTGTCCAGGCGCCAAATGAAACAGTAGTCTTTATCTATAATCAAACGCACATCACAACATGTCAAGCAATTTGGTGGACCAACTCGTCTTGATCCAGTAAGGCCGATAAAACGTTGCAATAAACTATTCGTTACCGATGGCGTATCTCACATAGAATACCTAATGTAGATATTAAATAAAAGAAACATTTAATCAACACATTTTGTTATTGTTAAACATTAAAGACTTTTTGTATAAAGTGGGCTGTGAAAACATCCTTTCGGATTATAATTTTTTTATCACGAATTAATAATAATAATCAATGATATTTTTTATCACTTCTTTTCATTTATCTTTCTTCCTTTAACCATGCACCCCTTGTTGCTACAGTCAATCACGCTAGAAGAAGATTGCGCTTACTCGTATTAAGTCACTTTTTAGGTACTGTAGTGATCCTCCTCGAAAGCCTTCTTTAGCAGAGCTGGCTGGCGAGTATTTCTAAAATTGAAATTGATTTTAAATGATGACGTCACGTTCTGAAAACAATCGCCAGTCAACTCCTGCCCACGGCTGGGTACGGACGTTGATATTAGTTTGCGTTATAAAAAAAGAATATAAAACCTAAATGCGTTTCGAAGCGTTTATTTTATATTATCCCCGGTCCCGTGTTCTCTACAGTATTGTCAAAAGCTACGTCAAGCTTGTAAAAAAGGAAATTAGACAACAAGTATTAAGATTGATGGCACACACGGCAGCAAGTAAGGTTTAGCAAAACCAGTATCCAGTATAAACTGAAGCCGCGCTACGCCCGAAAAGGAGACCCGCTCGTACTCAAATTGTTACCATTGACGTGCGGCCGAAAAGCTCTGATATTCATATTATGGCAAATGTTTCTAATCATGTGCTATTGGCTGTACCAACATTCGGTACACGTCATTAAAAATTAACGATGCTTATTCGTTTTATCGCTTGTTTAACTCGGTGAGTGGCGGAGGATATTATTAGCTTTTACTGCGTCTTAATCGGTTTATAAGCAGCTCGTTCTTATGGCACCGAGCTTGAGTACTGAGGATACATTCTGGATATAATTTTTAATAATGTAAGAATAGGTGACTAGGGTACGTAAAAAAACGTACAGAAAAACCGACTTTATGTAACTCGCACATAATCTTACATTAAAATGAAAGATTGAGCGAGGAGGAAATGTAGAAATTGTCACATAATTTGAAATAAATAGATATTTTTTTTATTATGATGGGTGCAAGGGATAGTTTTCTGAAAACTAAAGGGGCATGGTCAGTCCACGTAACTGAATAACTTTCATTGAATAAAACAAAATCGGCCTCTTTATACAAAATTGCAAACTTGATTGGACGGTTTGTATAGGGAGGCCTAGTTTTTTTATTTCCGGAAAGTTTGATTCACAGATATTGTTTAGTTGGTTGATCGATCATGCCCTTTCAGTTTTCAGATACCTGTCCCCTTACACCCTGTATATATTTATATCTACGCTTGCTATTTGGATGCGTTTGAAAACCAGTGCACCTTGGCGGTGGAGAAACAGCCTAAGCGTTTTTCTGTGAGTGTATGGTACGAGTAGTTACTTTGTACTACCTCGTGTAATTGAATATAATTCTTTTTCAAATGAAAAATGTTTGTTTGCGTAACACGACACTTTCATGAATATACTATACGTACGTATCCTAAGGTTAAAGTGACCGATAGTGGCAAAGAACTAGAGCGCTTCTGTGTTTCGAAAGGCACGTTAAGCTGACTCCTTTATGTGTTAGTAGTCGTCATGCCAAGTCAGAGGTTATTTGGCAGCTTGAAATCTCCGACAGCCAGTTGGCCACTAACCTGGCAAAGCCTAATCTAGGTTTGGGTCTAGTTTCCCCCCTGCACCCGCAGAGGTCAGATAGCAGTCGCTCTGTGTAAAAACCAGTGCTCTCGTCAAATCCCCTAGGTTAGGAAGCCGACTCCGTAAAAACCATTGGCAAAAACGGACTAAGGCTAGGGAAAATTAAAAAAAATTACCATCTTAATAGGCAAATGATAAACAATAGCTAACCTAGGTATATCGACACAGAAAAATTACAAATATCTCTCTCCGACAACCTTACCTAGAATCGTTCGTTAGCAAACACGCGTATTACGAGTATATATTATATTACATACTCGATCCAGGTGATCCAGGGGTCAAGTTCGAAACAAGTATCAGTATCATTGCTTCTAAGATCTAAGCTAAGTATAGCCGGTTGCGCAACTTGATAGAGTTTGTTCTGCAGTGGCTTGTTCTCTCTACGCCACATAGGTTTTAAAAATTATTTCTTTTAAAGCGGAAAGAATCACTGGGCTTCGGGATTTAAACTAATGGAAAGTCACGTTTTATATCTGATTTTGAGTCTGCTTCTGGTCTACACTAGACAGAGGACTGGGAAGTCTTGGAATGAATTTGTCCGGCAGGTATTCCGCAACAGGAACTTTACAAGCGGGTGCATGATATGAAAGTTTTCTATTATATTATCACGGGCGTAGTGTTCAACAATGGAATAAAACGAAGCTTTTAGAATTTAAAATTGACATACCTTATTTAAAATCCAGATTTAAAATTGACGCCTTTCAAACTAATTGCCCGGAGGAAGCACAGGATAGGACGTCGTGGAGAGAACGGAGAGAGGCCTTTGCCCAGCACAATTAAGGGCTATTTAAGATAAGATAAGATATCACATGACAAGAGAAAGAAAGAACAAACGATCGGAAGAAAAATACTACATTAAAAAAATCATCAGCCACCTTATGTGCCAATAAATTAAAATACTCATCATTTTAACAGTAATCGACAATTAATTGCACCATGGAACAGAACATAGTGTAATTTTTAAGTACCTAGTTTTTTATTAAGCCATAGATGAAGTTTGTCAGTATGGAACGGATCTCTTGATGCGCCCGCGCTGCCCGTCGGGGGGAATGAATTGGGGAACGGGGAGGGGGGAACGTTTTTGTTTACACTTGTAACTTGTTTCCACCAAAACAGGTTTCAATACAACACCAGAACCTTGACTTTGATTAGCGAATGCTTTTTGCTAATGCAAGAGCAGCCGTATTTAGAAAATTGAATACTTTATCACATATGGTAGAAAACCCTAATTAAATATTAATGAAAATGTATCAAAATCAACAGAAGAATTAAAAACTAAAATTCGTTTAAAAAGAGTTTTACGTTGGCTATCACTATTAATCCGGTATCCGTCAATTTGTTAAAATTGTAGTGCCCCCAACAAATCCTCTAGGTAAAAACCATATGTCCAAAACGAAATAAGGCTGTGGCTGACTCTACCTAATATACAACATGTCATTCTAGTTTCGTTCAATCTAGTCACACTCGCATCTATAGTCACCCTTAAAAAATACCAATCACAAATAAATACGCAAAATTTCGCGACGGTTAGAACCCATGTAACTAAACGACTTTTGTTCTACAACTTTTGGAAATTAAAATAAAAAGAAATATAAATTCTCCATGCAAGTTGACCGGATCAGATTATAATTTTGTATGGAGACTCATTCTTTTTTAAATTAAATTTCCAAAAGTTGTAGAACAAAAGTTGTTCAGTTACATGGGTGGAATTACCACCCGAGAGATTTTGTGTAAATCGATCTTCACAAGGACTGTACTACATTGTTTACAATCTATAAAACTTATTCTTAAAACCGTAGGTTATTGATAGGTCTAATTTTTTTTATATCACCGGCTGATAAAATATCACCCAAAAAAATACAGTAATTTCTTTTAAAAGTGTATTAGAGAGACTTCGTTTGGTTTTTAGTTTTCATGTAGTATAAACTTTTATTCGTAAGAACTTTTCGGTGCTTTTTTTAGTTATTAAAGTCTCATAGACACTTGGTGATATTCAAGAATACGAAGATAAGAACCGAGATAAAAAGATCAAATAAGTAAGTGATACTTATAGGGCACAAAATGTTGAAGGGGATTTCACTCAAAAGAAATTAATCGCAAGAACATCAAGTAAAGTTAATAGAGTCGTAATTATTATATGAAGTGGTGGGAAAACTACAAATATTATCTCAACAATAGACAATAAGTGTTAATTTAATTGATTTAATTTTGAGGCCGCAAACGCAAAGCCATACAACATCACGTTTTAAACCTTTTTCTGTTTTGTTTACATAGAAAGTGTGGTAAAGATTAAAGGAGCTTTTATTTTAAAATATCTTTATGCAACTGGCTGCGAAAAGCAGCTAAAGCACATTGAAGAAATTTAGTGCCTCTTAAGTTTACATACAAATTACGTATAATCACTACATATTATAAAAGAAAGTCCCCCGAAACGTTTTTCTGTCGTCATTTTCATCCATCCATCATGTCTGTCTGTGATCGCTAAACTCAGGAAATACTATATGGATTTCAATCTTGTTTTCACTAATAGATAGATAATTTCAATAGAAAGGTTTAAGCCTATAATTCATAAATATTGAGTGCAAATTAACTGAACTGTGATGATGTTTGTCGATCAAGTCGGAAAAAAACGTGCCTCTTGAGAGCTTTCTGGGCGTGCGTTGCGTAAATGGTTTCATTTATATGAAACTTAAGTATGAAAGAATTTTTGCTCTCTAAGAGCTCTAAAGAAAAGGATAACCCACAATAACCAATTATTTATAGCAAAAAAGTATATTTTCTAAATGAGGTATTTTTGAACGTATTTTTGTACCCGTGCGAAGCCGGGGCGGGCCGCTAGTTATAGATAAATCAATGTAAGTGACTCGATACCACAACCATACGATTGCATAGCCGGGGATCTGGTTTACTATTATCAAGTATTATATTTCTTGGCAGGCAGCGCATTTAATGAACATCAAACAAAATGCAGAGTTGATAACCAATATTTTCGTCTGTATCATTTAGTAGTCAGATTTCCTGGAATTTTAGACAGATAGTGTCTTTCCACGACAGTATCAGGAATACCCATATCATAATTAATATAAACACTACAAATTTGTTGTGGTCAGTGTGGTAGGTACTGGCAAAGAAAAGTACCAACCCATTTCTACCCCTGGGTATCGTTAGAGGCGACTAAGGGCTTGCGAACTGGAGGATGGGCAGAAGCATCTTGTATAGTACCATCTTACATACTGCGGTCAGCAACAATAGCGGTCGTCAGCCGCAACGCTCACAAGCGTGGTGACTATGATAAATCCCCTCATAAGTACTACGTGTTCTGGATGGGAGCTCCATGTCGTGCAGTGGACGTTTCACGGGATGTCATGATGATGATGACTTCAAATTTTAAGTAAGTCTTAATGTCCAAATGCTCCACTGTACTATAATACTATCCATTAACTACTAATGCGCAAGTGCCAAAGCCGTTGGAATCCATCCTGAACTCAATTATGCTAAGCATATTGGGATTCCTGGAACGCCTGGAAGGACATTCTAAGAACGACTCAGGAGCCTAGCTCAGCCATTTGAATTTACAAAGGAAGCGTTAAGCCTCCGAGCTCACCTTGTACACGTTTACAGGCTTTCAAGGCCTGTTTCTAATCGTATTCATGATCATGTGATTTTGTACCTTTGTTGTATTTCAACTTGTAACCTCGTCAAAATCTAGGATCTATATGAATTCAGAATAAGGTTAGGGCGAAAAAGCTTAGGGTTAACAACGACTTTTCGTAAACAATGTGGTGATACGAAAAGCAGAATAGAAGCGACTAGAAAATAAGAAGTAACATTTTCCAAAGTAGGACAGCGAGTGCCAACCAAAAATATTGTATAGAATCAATAAAGATTAACAAAATTCCTATTGGTATGTAAAAATGACTCTACAATTGATGTAAAATCAGTATGCATAACATGAACTATTATGTAAAATGGCAAGCGGTTAATAGACATAAATTGTTTTAAACCGAAAGAGTCAATCGGTCATAATAATACAAGTTTATTGAGGCCTTGGCCAGTTGTTATCTAAGTATCTAACAATTAAATTGGCGACGAATAAGATATTCTTCGCACGCAATGCTCGCGCGGTTTAACTCTATCTAAGATCTGTCTAGGGCCTAGAAATTGATAACTCCGACAGAATACTAATCTTGGAAGCTCTGAGACGTTTAGTTGTAAGGAATTATACCTATTTTACAAATAAAACTGATCTAGGTACGTTGGAATAATTTGAGAGTAGAATAAACGAGGAAATTATGTCAAGATACTCGTAGTAGCAGGTATAGAAGTATGTGGTCTCTGCCCCTGTAGGGAAGGAAAAGGTCCTTGTAATGACTTATGTTTTTGTTGCTACTCTTTTTTTCCACAAGGAAGTTCATTTGCAAAGTTATTCAAAAAATATTTTTTTTGGAAGAATTTATTACGAAAATTTTGATATCCGCTATCATCAACACAATACCGTCGAAGTAAGGTCGAAATAGCGTACTAACTAACAAACGTCAATCAGTACGTGTGGACTCTCGTTTGACTCCCGAATAAAGGATTGAACCCCAACGTTCGGATGTTTAATTCACCTCGCAGCCATTAAGCCGGCAGCTGATTCAACAAAACAACAATGGGGTCGTTTTAGCCGAAAACGACTTCCAGTTCACCTCTCGACATTCCATTGTGATGTAAACATCTTTCAATTTCGATTACTTTCGGTTGCGTGTGGTTTTGTGTGGGTTTCTCTGACATGTTAATTTTGAGTAAACAAGTTCAAAGACTTACCGTGTCGTCAAGAGCCTTGATCTCGTTGAACAGTCTGTTGTCTGTGAGTTTTTGGTTGAGAGATTTGACGTTAGCGGAGAGAGCGATCACGTTCGCCGTGAGCTCGTCCACTTCGTGTCTTAGGCGGGTGATCTGCACCTCCCGCACCAGTGTCAGGATCAGCAGCCAGCAGGTGAGCGCGCCGATGATGGCCCCAATTATGGCCAGCGCGTGCCGCCCGTGCCGTCGGCTCGGCTTATCCATCATACTATCTCGGTACTGCTTCTCGAAGTCCCCACTCACTAAGTTCTTCGACAAGTCTTTCACGTCTTTCAAAGTTTCGGTTTGTGTGTACATCGCGACTGGCTCGGGTATGAGCGCGCGGTTCTCAGCCATCACAGTGACACTGCACTCGCGGGGGAATGGGACGATCAATTAGTTTAGCCGTTATCGGGCCATTATCCGGGTTCGCGGAAGCCGTGGTGACGCGGTGCGGGGGGTGTTTTGTTGTGTACATGCGCGGTGGGGAAACGGGACGCGCGCTCGCCGGTGTAGCGAGGAGGCGAGTGCGCACCATGCGCGTGCGCTGTGTGTGCGCGGCGGCCGGCGGCATGGCACCGCGCAAACACGTCCTGCGCCTGCGCCGATCTTTGCTTCCCGCACTATTAGCGCGGAATGCGACGATCGAGATTACCTTTATCAGCTGCTAAGACAGAACAAGTTTAAAATGTTTAAATGCAGCCGCGGCAATTATTCCAAAGACAGATAGGTAAAATGCAGCACAGGGCGCTGCTAGGTATTCATTTGTGATCATTGGTTTTGATCAGAATCTGGTATACTTCGTACAAAAAAATTAACGACGATGTTAAATCCGTATTGTTTACAGAATAATTAAACCGACGTCAACGCATTAGCGGGCTAGTCAGTCTTGCTGATAACATAACTATTGTAATTTGTAAGAGACAAACATTTGACTTTTATACTATGTAAGTATTTGTACGATACTATCATTCATTGCCGGTCTTACGGAATCCGCTTATTTAACCTTGTATGATTATTTATAAAACATAATAATGTCCTCAAATTTTTCTTTACTTTAACAAGATCCACAAATGAACGAACCCTTCACACAAAAAATAACAAATTAAATTAAAAATACACAACAGAGTATTTTTTCGAAACCAGGGACCCACTCATCATAAAATGTAATTATTATTTTACTATAATCCGTTTCATTCGTGAATGCCAACACATAATGCAGCTATGTCAATAGAATCATTAACTTACTAATCTGGGAATAGAATCACAAAGCTGTCAGAAAAAAACAAGTTTGTAAAACAATGATATTTTTTCTGTTCCGATATACCTATAGTCATAGAGTAACACGATTTTCGCGCGGGCTTGCGCGGTTTGACGCGTTGCTCTAAGACCTATAGTATTTTTGGAATTCAGATTTTTTCAAAATTCAAATTAATTCAGATTTTTCGCATTGCAAACTTCGGAGATATAGGGGGAAATGGTTATTATTTATTCGTGGGGAAATGGAAATTTTTTTGCTACTTTTCATCATAACTTGAAAACTAGTGCTGTCGTAAAAAAATACAAAAATCTATTATAAAAATTACAAAAGAAGGCCTTTCAAAAGATAACTCGACCTAGTAACGACCACTTGAAATTTTGCCCCCATTTATTTGGGCCAAATTTCCAATAAACCTACAAAATATATTTTTTTATCCTTTCATTTGCAATATACGAGTATATATAATAGATATATTCTGACACTATTCCAAATTTCAAGTCGATAGCGTGAGTAGTTGCTTAGATAAACAACTGTGACAGATAGATGACAGATAACTGTGACGGACAGACAGACAAAGTCGAACTATAAGGGTTCCGTTTTTACTTTTTTATGTCCGGAACCCTAACTAACAAAACCCTAACTACCAAAAGTGAGTAAAGGTAGTTGCATAATGTGCATAACAATAATAGTAGTTAGGATGCTGGGTGCCAAAATTTCAATATGATTCGGATGATCCAACATCCATAGCTCTGGCTATTTAAGCATTTTTTATTATTTATAAACCGGTTTACAATAATAATAACAATAATTTTTAATTGTTTCGTTTGAAATAAAGTTTGGCAAGCATATTTTAAACTTAGGCCAAATTTTAAGTCGATTGCGTGAGTAGTTTCTAAGATAAACAGGTTTGACAGACAGCCAGACGAAGTCGCAGCGATTAAATACAGGATCACAGAAAAATGGTCTCCCAGTAAATTATTTAGTAGGTAATGCTTTTATCTTTTACGTACCTACTTACTACTACGTTCCTTGATAATGCAGAGTCCTGCATGTCTGCCTCTTCGGTTTCCAACATTTTCAGAAGTATTCTGAACAGTAACTAAAAGGCAGACATAAAGACCATTATTTAGTACCCTTTTTTCTGCTCAAAAACGCTACGGCCTAACTTGACAGGACTAAATCGATGCATTATCGATCTGAACTATCCATCCTTATCCATATGAATCATAAACCAATCATATACCGAAATGGCAGCCAGCATCCTAACCTAACTATAGGATGGATGACAGTGACGCAAGAGACGATAATAAGATCCCGCTCCAATTGATTTCTAGCGCGAACGACTCATGGACTCATGCATGCGCCAGCGCATACGATTTATGACGCCACGGTACGCTTCCCTATACAGAAACAATATCATTCCTATATAAAACCCGACTCTAAATACAGACTGTTACTTTACCTTAAAACAAAAGAAGAAAGCTATAGAAAGACTGAATGACTTTCTCCAAAGAATAGGTTACGATATTTTTCCTCTTCATACAAACTGCATTATATCACATTACATTTTGTATGGAATTTTTTTTACGCACACATACAAAACATCAGAAGACTAATTATTCTGTATATGACAATGAGTATTCCTTTACTTAAATATAAATATAGAGGGACATCACACAAAGTCACCTGATCCTGAACTAGGCAAAGCTTGTACTATGGGTACCAGAGACAAACATACATACATAGATAAATAACACCCAGTCACAGAACAAACACTCGTATCGTCCAGGGCGGGGATAAAACCCGCGGCCCGCGGCATAGAAGGCAGGCTCACTACCAACCACACCTACAGGCCAAGGTTAATAAGCGTCTAAGTAATCAACCGAGAAAGTCGGATACTCAACTTTGAAATGTATCTATTTCAGCATTTTCAACAATACTTATATACCTAAGTAACTAATCCATGATAATGAAAAACCGCCAGTAGCACAAACCATTCTTAGACAAGGTTATTTTTGTACCTGACATCCATTTGCCCACTTATTACTGACGTCAAAAGCAAGAACTTTTGTTCTACAACTTTGCTACTAGCGCCCAAAGTTTTTTCAACTTCCCATACAAAATGTGTTGGTCACTTGCTTTGTATTACTTGTATGGGAAGTTAAAAATTTTGTGCGTTGTTCGCAATGTTAAGGAACAAAAGTTGTTGCTTTTGACCTCACTGGGCAAACGGATATAAGGTAAAAAAAAAACCGGCCAAGTGCGAGTCGGACTCGCGCCCTAAGGGTTCCGTCCCTATCTACCATATGATTATACTAAAAGCTTTTGCTCTTTGATTTAAAAAACTCCGCGACCATCCCACCTGACCCCTCTTTTATAGAAAAGTTCTTGAAACGGGAGCTCACCTTAATTGGTTACTATTAGTTGTGAGAAAAATTGAAATATTTAATTATTTTACACTTTTCCCTTTATTTGTACTGTGAGACCTAGCTTCTTGCCACATTTCATTTTTTTAGGGCAACGGGAAGTACCCTGTAGGTTTTGCTTTTTTGCATAAATGTATGGAGATGAGGACATAAAAAGCCTTTGAAAAGCTTTTGATTGCGTCGTTGTAAAAAAATTTTTTTTAGATTTTGTGTGATTCATAGACCTTAATATTCGTTATCAATTTCAACCTGATACCTCTTCTCGTTCGTAAAAAAAAGGGTCTTGACAGACAGACAGATAGTCAGACAGACAGACGGACAACAAAGTGATCCTATAAGGGTTCCGTTTTTTTTATTTTGAGGTACGGAACCCTAAAAATAACCTAGTAGAGTACTAAATTAAGGTTTCTGAAGTGTCAGCAATATATATAAAGAATTTTTAACTTTATGGAAGTTTTTCCTGGCCGTAAGTTATGCATAAATGGCTCCCTCAGTCCTACTTTGCAATCTCGTCATGTCAAAATCAACTAGGAATCTCGTCAAATAATTTTCTTACCACGTTTGATAACCAACTCGGCATCAATGCCATTTTAGGCAAGTTGGGTGGGTCCGATCCGATATCCTTATATAGAAGCTAATCATTTGGTGTCGCAGGCCACATTAGCAAAGCTGGTTAGGCCATAAAATTACACAAGTCAAATATCACCGGAAACGACAAACTGTCCAATAAAATTTGTGATTCTGTATGCAGCGGCCAATTTTTTTTTTTCATTTCCCGTAATAATATGTTTCTTGGAGAAAGTTATTCAGTTTCATAGACTGATGAGCCGTATCAGTTTTTGCCAACCTGTCCCTTTCACCCTGTATATACTATCGACAGATCCTTTATCTTAGCAAATTCAGTTAGGTGTTTCTAGGGTGCCGTAGTCAAAAAGGAAGTCTTATAGTTTCGTCATGTCCGTCTGTCTGTCTGCGGCTTAGATATTGATCACGCCGACAAAAAATAAAATCTTGAATTAAAAAAAATATTTTAGGTAGTTACGTAAAGGGGGAATAAAAAGAATTTTACTCCCTAACCCCATAGTGTGGGGTGTCGTTGGAGAGCCGTTTTAAAAACGTGGTGAGTGTGCAAAGATAATTTTTCGATTTAGGAATCCAAAGCGCAACCCCCCCCCCCCCCCCCCCCAGCTGTACGGTTGGTATTAGAAATGGGAATAAAATCACAGTAGTAGCTTTAAAGATTTCCAAGTAGTAGTCGAAAAACTGAACATAACGGTAATAACAATAGCAACAAAGCGCTGGACTTCACTGAGCGATAGAAGGAAAACAATTTATGAAAAAACAATAATAATGCTTAATGTTTTTCGTGTACATTAAAGAATAAAGAAGATAATATCTCAAGCAACTACGGAACCCTATATGCGCGTGGCCCAACACGCACTTGGCCGATTTTTGATTTTTTCTTTCTACTGCATTAATATTAAGTGAGGCGATTAAAAGCAGTTTAAAAATCATAATTATCCATTGTGTCTATGAGTCATAAGTTTTGACCTATAACCATAGTAACCTAAGAAATAGAACTAAGAACCGAACTTATTGAACTCTTTATTTTCCTAAATAACAGGGATGATTCCTGGGTCGAAAACTAAGTAAAATACTGTTTCCAAGAGACTTGCAAAATTGCTGAAAGACTAACCATTTCAAATTTTGTGTTTCAAAAACGATTACCATGATAGATAAGACGTCATAATTACGTGATTTCAAACAAAATTACACGATTTTTGTTTTGACATTTAATAAATAGTAGTTTAACTAGATTGTCCAGGTTGTGGTTGTATCTAGCTAGCCTATCACCGCTTTTATATGGTATTCCTGGTATTCTCTGTATATGGTCACTGGTAGTCAGATATGCATAAATATTTTCAGACACGATTTCTTTTGAATCCCAATAAATCCCAAGGCCCTCGTTTATCTAGCGGTCAATTGGTTGCCCGCATAACACGAGTACGTAATTAGGTAGCTACTATTACGGTATACAAGATAAATTGCTATAATTTATGAATGAACAGTATTAGATAACTAGCTACTTATAACTACTTACTTTTAAAGCGATGGCTATGATCCAAAGTCCACATTTCGTAACACGTTTAGGTGGACATGAAGTGGGAGAGTTTGCCAATAAGTTGACCAACTGACGTAAGGAACACCGGATGTGAACAAAATAGCGTCATATCTACGCGACTGATTTTGATTTCAGAATTTTAAGTCTATTTATCAAATTTTAAGGGGATGCGAAATTAGCGGAACCGCTACTTTCGCATTCCTTAAAATTTAAAACACACGTAAACAGAAAAAGCCGCCGCCGCCATGCTTGGGCAGGTCACGTTTCTCGCATGCCGCATGATCTATGGGCCAAAATCACTACCACTTGGCAGCCGCAGAGCGACAGGATGCGTCGTGGCCGACCAAGGCGCCGCCGATGGCGCGATGAACTTGATGTCTTTTGTACAAATTGGCAAGAGCAGGCTCTCAATAGGGACGAATGGAGAAAAAAAAGGGAGGCCTTTGCCCAGCAGTGGGACAGCAAGGGCTAAATAAGATAAGAAGATAAGATAAACAGAAAAAGCACTCGGGCAAAACGGAACAAGGCGAGGACAGTTAGTGATGAATGTCCAGGGAATTTCCCCTATTTTCTCTGCGAATTCTACAGGATGTAAGGTAAGGGACGGTGTATCGAAAACTGAAAGGGCATGCTCAATCAACGAAACTGAACAACTTTCCCAAAGAAATATTTTACGGAAATGAAAATATAATTTTACCTCTTTATACAAAATGTTCGATCAGAGTGAGCAATTTGTATGGAGAGGTCAAAAAATTGTTCAGTTTCGTTGACTGAGCACGCCCCTTCAGTTTTCGATTCACAGTCCCTTACACCCTGTATAACCAGTGATTCATCAATTCATTATTGCCCTCCTTATTCCGTTTTGGCAAATAGTTAACACGGCAACTGAAATCCTTTTTAGGCGACTTTCTATTAAGTCACAAAAAAACTAACTTTGCAGTGATTAAATATCTTAGCAACTATTAAACTATACAAGCAACAAAAGGCTAGGATAAAAAAAACTAAAAAACGGCTGCTACTAATTTTTCCGACGGGATATCAAACATTCTTCACTGGCATCTACTGGCTTTCATTATAAAAATACACATTTGGCAGCGATTGTTAGGTAGCTTTGAAACTGAAAATGGGTATTATAATAATGTTTTTGGATATTAAAATATTGTTTGCAGATTCGTAAATTCTTGAAAAAGGCGGAAAATGCGCTCGTCAGGTTAGGTTAGGTTACGGTCATTCCCGGCCCCCTCCTTCTAAGGGGCGTGAGGGGCCTGCCGTGAAGGCGGTCGCCGGTGTGGGGACTGGAAGTAAAGGCTCTGCCGGTTTCCCAGGCCCCTACCACTCGAGCGACGCGGGAGTGCCGCTGGGTTGTTTTAGTGGGTGGGAGTCCCACATACCCCTCTCAGTCCCCGATAAGAGGGATGATGCATAATGCATTTTTTCCCAGCGTCAACAAAAAAAAAGGGTAGGTTAGGTTATAATTAGGTTAAAATAATTTTTTCACTCCCTTTTGTTACACTTAAGATAGTCAAGAAAAAATTAAATAGACCAAGAATAGTTTTTTAGCATGTCACAATTTGGTTTATTTATATCCCTAAAAATGTAGCCAAAAGTATTTTTTTAAGATCTTGTTCGTATTTATTTCAGACCTTGGTCAAGTTTATAGACAACCCCATTTTAGAATTTATG
The DNA here is from genome assembly GCA_947532105.1 of Athrips mouffetella. Lineage (NCBI taxonomy): Eukaryota > Metazoa > Arthropoda > Insecta > Lepidoptera > Gelechiidae > Athrips > Athrips mouffetella. Next base: position 7,426,421 of record OX383960.1, on the reverse strand, counting down.
AAAGCCTATTTTAACTTTTTTATCCGCCAATAATTTGTCGCCTTAGAAGAAATTCAATTGCCACAAAAGAAAATCACTGCCAGATAAAATTTAAATAAAACCTCAAAACTCATTAAAAAGCCGCCGCTTTCTAGTTAAGATGCTACCTCAAATCAGTCGCCAAAGTAGTTTATTTGCTATCCATTTTCAGTTTTTTTAAGACCCGGAATGGTATCAATTTGTCGCCGCGTTAAATACATGTCTTCCGTTTTTGTCAATGGTTTTTAGTTCTTTACGGAGTCGGCTATGTAAAATTTCGGTTCAGTTATAATAAATAATCATGTTACATTATAGCAAAACAACTGCGAATACTAAATTGCAGTAAAAACAAATGGCGCCCAGCCATTTATTATTAGCACCGCTTTGCAAATAAATTCATTGAAAACGCCTGGTTAAGAAATAGTAGCAAGTTTGATTGATGAAAGTGTATATTTTTTGTGTAGGCGAATTATGATCTCTAAAAATTTTAGAAAATGAAAATGTTTTTTATTATTTATATCTAGTTTTAATAAACATGACCTCATAATTTCCTTGTGAATTTCTTATTTCAATAGGTAACTACCTCTAATAAGAAATGAGTGGCGAGTGTTTTATGTTCCGTTCCTTCTCATTACGGTACAGTCCGTAGCACATCAAGTTTGTCACATTGTATTTTACCTTGCTTTGATAGAAACGGTGCTAATAAATTTTACTATGGGATGACATCTGCTAGCATGTCACGTCTCCTTTGCTAAGCAACGTCAAATAATCATCGATGATTATGAAATATTCAAAATAACCCTATCAAAATAATAGAACGACGCCTTCATTACATTTACAAAGATAATAGGATTATGTAAATTGGTTGTGACTTTACATCACGCATCCCTAACTTGTGACAAACTATTTCTTTAATCTTACTTCAATAACCGTTATTATACCGAGGATTTTCAACGTTCTAATTTGGTACAGTTAACGACAGGTCAATCTTGACACTCGCAGCGCGACTCTAGCCCATACGTCTATTGAAATAAGAACGGTACAAAGTCCAATGTGTCAAGCTTGATGTGCTCTTGACTGTACAGCGTAGGAGCTTAATTCGCGCTGCTTTGTCAAGCTTGACCTGCTCTTGATTGTAGCTACGCAATACACACACATCCTCGTATTTTATTCAAAAGGTTGCTTCCGTCCTAACCTCATTATTGGTTAAGCTCAACTTAAGGTTGTTCGTTCATTCTACCCTGCCCTGCCCTCAGCTCATTAATAATTTCAGCATTCCAGGGTCGAGGGATTTTTCTTTTTAAGTCATAAGTGAGGAAACGGGCAGATGGATTACGTAATGGTTAGTGGTCACCATCACCACTGTCTATAGAACCTGCTGTCTGGTTTGTGGCATGCTTTGACACCAATAAGACAGGAAAGCGCTATGCCCACCCTAAGATGGAATGTCTCCTGCGTAAGACAGCAAAGCGCTATGCCCACCCTAAGATGGAATGTCTCCTGTGTAAGACAGCAAAGCGCTATGCCCACCCTAAGATGGAATGTCTCCTGCGTAAGACAGCAAAGCGCTATGCCCACCCTAAGATGGAATGTCTCCTGCGTAAGACAGCAAAGCGCTATGCCCACCCTAAGATGGAATGTCTCCTGTGTAAGACAGCAAAGCGCTATGCCCACCCTAAGATGGAATGTCTCCTGTGTAAGACAGCAAAGCGCTATGCCCACCCTAAGATGGAATGTCTCCTGTGTAAGACAGCAAAGCGCTATGCCCACCCTAAGATGGAATGTCTCCTGCGTAAGACAGCAAAGCGCTATGCCCACCCTAAGATGGAATGTCTCCTGTGTAAGACAGCAAAGCGCTATGCCCACCCTAAGATGGAATGTCTCCTGTGTAAGACAGCAAAGCGCTATGCCCACCCTAAGATGGAATGTCTCCTGTGTAAGACAGCAAAGCGCTATGCCCACCCTAAGATGGAATGTCTCCTGCGTAAGACAGCAAAGCGCTATGCCCACCCTAAGATGGAATGTCTCCTGTGTAAGACAGCAAAGCGCTATGCTCACCCTAAGATGGAATGTCTCCTGTGTAAGACAGCAAAGCGCTATGCCCACCCTAAGATGGAATGTCTCCTGCGTAAGACAGCAAAGCGCTATGCCCACCCTAAGATGGAATGTCTCCTGCGTAAGACAGCAAAGCGCTATGCCCACCCTAAGATGGAATGTCTCCTGTGTAAGACAGCAAAGCGCTATGCCCACCCTAAGATGGAATGTCTCCTGTGTAAGACAGCAAAGCGCTATGCCCACCCTAAGATGGAAGGTCTCCTGTGTAAGACAGCAAAGCGCTATGCCCACCCTAAGATGGAATGTCTCCTGCGTAAGACAGCAAAGCGCTATGCCCACCCTAAGATGGAATGTCTCCTGCGTAAGACAGCAAAGCGCTATGCCCACCCTAAGATGGAATGTCTCCTGCGTAAGACAGCAAAGCGCTATGCCCACCCTAAGATGGAATGTCTCCTGTGTAAGACAGCAAAGCGCTATGCCCACCCTAAGATAAGACAGCAAAGCGCTATGCCCACCCTAAGATGGAATGTCTCCTGTGTAAGACAGCAAAGCGCTATGCCCACCCTAAGATAAGACAGCAAAGCGCTATGCCCACCCTAAGATGGAATGTCTCCTGTGTAAGACAGCAAAGCGCTATGCCCACCCTAAGATGGAATGTCTCCTGTGTAAGACAGCAAAACGCTATGCCCACCCTAAGATGGAATGTCTCCTGTGTAAGACAGCAAAGCGCTATGCCCACCCTAAGATGGAATGTCTCCTGTGTAAGACAGCAAAGCGCTATGCCCACCCTAAGATGGAATGTCTCCTGTGTAAGACAGCAAAGCGCTATGCCCACCCTAAGATGGAATGTCTCCTGTGTAAGACAGCAAAGCGCTATGCCCACCCTGAGATGGAATGTCTCCTGCGTAAGACAGCAAAGCGCTATGCCCACCCTAAGATGGAATGTCTCCTGTGTAAGACAGCAAAGCGCTATGCCCACCCTAAGATGGAATGTCTCCTGTGTAAGACAGCAAAGCGCTATGCCCACCCTGAGATGGAATGTCTCCTGCGTAAGACAGCAAAGCGCTATGCCCACCCTAAGATGGAATGTCTCCTGTGTAAGACAGCAAAGCGCTATGCCCACCCTAAGATGGAATGTCTCCTGTGTAAGACAGCAAAGCGCTATGCCCACCCTAAGATGGAATGCCTCCTGTGTAAGACAGCAAAGCGCTATGCCCACCCTGAGATGGAATGTCTCCTGCGTAAGACAGCAAAGCGCTATGCCCACCCTAAGATGGAATGTCTCCTGTTAGAACGTAAGGGCACTGCATGTTATCCTACGTCATCTAGTACACGAAATTTGCAACTTTGTAGCGATAGTAGTGGCCTAATAGGTCCACAAAACGTTGGTCTGCCAATCCGAAACCTGGCAGGTTTTGTACTGTTGGAGAGAAAAGCGGTTAAATGGCAGATTAAACGAATGAAATCTATTCGTAGAAATAAAAGGTACCTATACAAGTAAAAAACAACAGGTCTGCCTTGCATCCTCTTGGCAGTTTCGCTAGTCGGACCACAAATGTGGTCGGATGTGATTGGACCACAAATTTGGTCGGACTGACGAAACTGCCAAGAGGATGCAAGGCAGACCTGTTGTATTTTACTTATACAGGGTGTTAATTTGATTGCGTGCCATAGCTTAAGGGGTTGTGCAGTAACGATAAAGAAACTCAAAAAAAATATTTAAAAAATCCTACAAAAAAAAATTAAAACTCCATTGTAACTAAACCGCGCGAATGGGCGCGTTATCAAAAGCGCACGAAAGAGTTTCAGTTATGTAGTCGTCATGGAGATCTTTAGAGATCTTTAGGGGAGGCCTATGTCCAGCAGTGGACGTCTTTCGGCTGATATGATGATGATGTGCCTACCTTATTCACTGATACTCGCGCGCTAGCGACGTTGCTCCGCGTTAGTTAAGTTTCAATACAGTTATACTTTTCTTTTTCAGCAGGATTTTTTTTATATTTTTTTTGTGTTCCTTTATCGTAACTGAAACACCCCTTAAGCTATGGCACGCAATTAAATGAACACCCTGTATAGGTACCTTCTATTTCTACCAACACATTTTGCAGCTATGTCAATAGTAATCCGCTAGACCTGTCAGAAAAAACAAGTTTGTAAAACAATGTTATTTTTTCCGCCAAATATACTCTGGTTTTAGAGTCGCATGGCTGCAAAATATATTGGTAATGAAACTGATTATACTTCGAAAATTTGCAACATACGAAAATGGGGACACTTTTTCGTTCGAATCTTGAATGCAAAAAGTATTTCTTTTTTTATAATTTTTTAGTAGTTTTAATTCAACATGACAGAGATCTATAAAATGATTACTATAAACTTAATGAAATTAAGTTAAAACTCCCATAAACTAATAATCGATGCCTACCACCTTCAAAAAATATTTTACATCTCTCATATTCAGTAAGTAAGTCCTTATTACCACCAAATGGGGCGTTTAGGTGACCAATTAGCGCTCTAGGGTAATAATGTAGCTAGAAAAGCCCTAGGGCGGTAAGTAATAAAATTTTGAAAGAGTGAAGTGTTTTGTTTTTAATTACTTACCGCCCTAGGGCTTTTCTAGCTACATTGTTACCCTAGAGCGCTAATTGGTCACCTACAATTTGGTGGTAATATGGACCTACTTACCTCACAATCGAGATGTAAAGCAGAGTAGTTAGCTCGGGTGTAAGCATCAATTGCACCCTTGAAATATCTCGGGCTGCAATTGATGCCTTACAGCCCTTGGCTACTAATCTACTATTAATAGAGCAACAAAGATAGAACGCGATCAATAAAATAACAAGCCTTGGGACTCAATTCTTGAAAATAAATAACCGGGTGATAAAATATCATTTCATTTCAAAAGTGAAGACTGATATTCGTAAAATATAAAGTAGTCCTTGTTTGGTAATATTTATGTATTCTGATGTACCTTTCAACAGTTTATCAGGACAAATGTGAATTTTTAAAGTTTCAACAGTGATATTTTATCACCCGGTGATTTTCAAGAATTGAGTCCCTGTATGGTTTTAAGCAATCTGTCATCATAGCCTTATTCCTTTTTTGCCAATATCATCTGTCATCATAGCCTTATTCCGTTTTTTGGCATTAGTTTTTACACAGAGAGGAAACTAGACCTAACCCTAGATTAGGCTTTGCCAGTTTAATGGCCAACCTGGCTGTCAGAGTTTTCAAGCCGCCAATGGCAACTGACTTGGCTTAACGACTACTGTCATTGACAATAGCCACGGCTTAACGTGCCTCCCGAAGCACGGAAGCGTTCTAGTTCTTGACTTCTTGTCTTCACTAGCGGTCACCCATCCGGGTTCTGACCACGGCCAACGTTGCTTAACTTTAGTGATCGGAAAGAAAGAGCAACTACCACTCGGCCACGAGCGCTTCTACAATATTTTTTTCGATTTAACAACCTTTTGTATTTATATACAGGGTGTAAGGGACGGTGTACCGAAAACTGAAAGGGCATGTTCAGTCAACCAAACTGAACAACTTTCCCAAAGAACCATTTCTGGGAAATGAAAAAAAATTTGACCTCTCCATATAAATTGCTCACTCTGGTCGAACAGTTTGTTTGGAGAGGTCATATTTTTTTTTTTCATTTCCCAGAAATGTTTCTTTGGGAAAGTTGTTCAGTTTCGTTGACTAAGCACGCCCTTTCAGTTTTCGGTACACCGTCCCTTACACCCTGTATGTAAGGTCAACGTCTTCTTCTTAATGACTTTCCTTAAGTAGAACCACAGATCAGAAAGTACAACATTTCAGTTATTTTCTGCGCATAATTTTCTGGAATAACAACTCTTTTGACTATCTGGAGCATAGAATACATGATTCATGTATTCTACTATCTGGAGTCACTATTAATTTTTGCGAGTTCCCATAATTCGTTACCTAAAATAGATGACTTGACCTTGATGTCTCTAATAAAGCCTTAGCGTATGTTTGATGCTGATATTTTTACCAGAATCAACGTAAACGTTGCAAGGTCGATGACTGACCTTAAAGACCCTGGTGTCACATATTGAACACATATAGTGCGGTCAGTTAGCTGTTTTACGTAGACACGATTTTCAATTCCACCAATTTTTTTCCAGGTACTACCTAGTTAGGTACAGTCAACCGCTTGTCGGTAGAAACTTTATCAACTCTATTACCACGCCATAAGGTCCAAAAGTGTTTCTACTGATGTGCGGCCGTGTGTACATAGCTCACAATTTTTGATAGGAGCCAATTCTTGAATTTCAAAAAAATTCCATACAAAATTCAAGAATTGGCTCCTGTCAAAAATTGAGAGCCATGTACCTAACTAGTACCTGGAAAAAATTTGGTGCAATTTGGTGCAACTTGGTGAATTTGGCGATATAAGACTATAAGGGACCGTACTAATAGCAGGAAAAGAAAAAATAAACATGAAACAGCAAAAAAAACGTAGTCAAATTATTTATTTTAGGATCTTCAAAGTTAGTCTTAGCCCCATTTGCAAGTTACCGTAACTGAGTGACTCCTAATGAGTCGAGTAACCCTTGCCCGCCCTGTAAGGGATGGTACACGAACTCTACCCACTAGTAAGCAACGAAGCAGTTGATCAAAACATAAATTTCTCAGGCAGATTTCATTTTACAGGATGATAAAGAACCATGAATTAAATGTAAATACAAAATATCCAAAAAAAATGTACAAAAACATTTTTTCATAAATTTTTTTAAATTTTTGTATGGAAAAATTTAAAGTACCGATTTTTTTTTTTTTTTTATAGAAGGTTTGTCTCATATGGTGTCCCCAGCAAAGTTTCATCGACTGAGGATTTAATGCGGGGGTCTTCATACAACGATCCGCTTCGTTGCCTAGACTACACAGAGCATCCCAACATTTAACATAATTTTATTAGAAACTAGATACACCCAACAGCACGTCAGTAGAAACACTTTGGATTTTATGGTATGGTAATAGAGTTGCAAATGATTTCACCGACGTGCGGGTGACCGTACTATTCCCGTCCCGTCTATTGTATGGTTTGGGAAATAAACAACGTAATATTTTAGTGATTTTGCCTAGGTTTTGTTTCCGACGCCCAGTGATTGTACTCATGAAAACAAGCATCTTTTTCTTCTTCAAAATGTTTCGTTTTCCAATACAAAACGTGTCGATCACGTGACAATTTTAGTGTGGGTCGTGGGAGGTCAAAATCTTTTTTTTTTGGAAAATTGGAGCCACCAAAACGAATTAATATTTTTATATAACTCCTCCACATTCAGCTCACCGGAGAATAATAAGAATTGTAAGTTGATCAATGTCATTTGAGCATATCAAATTTACGAGTATATATAGGCTGACTTTTAATTAGTTCTTGATAGCAAAAGCTATGCATGTACTCTTGATACTGAACAACTTTTCCCAAGGAACATCGGTCGAAATACGAAAAATCAAATTTGACCTCCCATACAAAATGCGCTATCAGCTGATGCAGTTTCAATGGGAAGTCAAAACTTGCTTTTCGTATTTCGGCCTATGTTTCTTGGGGAAAGTTGTTCAGTATCATGAGTACAATCATACCTTTTTCTATCAAGAACTAATTAAAAGTCACCCTATATATAAAAGAAGAAGGTGACTGACATATCAACGCACAGCCCAAACCGCTGGGTCTTAAGATTCCAAATTTGGCATGTAGGTTCCTTATGAGGCCTAGAGGTGCACTAAGAAAGGGTTTTACAAAATTCCACCCCTAACGGGGTAAAATAGGGGATGAAAGTTTGTATGAAAGTCCGTTGTTTTGAAGTTAGGAACTTCAAAATTTGTATTTAGGCTGACGACTAAAAATAAAGTTTTACGTGTCTCAGGGTTTTTGAAAATTCTACACCCTGTGGGGTGAAAAGGGGGATGAAGTTGAAAATCCTTTATTTTCAAAGTAAAATCCACTAAATTTATTGTTTAGACATTACGGTTGTAATTCTATGGAACGTACATCACTGTTATTGAAATTCCACCCGAAATTCAACCCCTAAAAGAGGAAAATGGGGTGAAAAAGTCTAAAAACCAATATGGGTATCGTTTGTATGGTTTATCGGGTCGCTGACTACAAAAACTACAACAATTTTGAAATCCTACGTGGTGGACGTGAAATACCATCATCCCCTGGGGATGGGGTTGGGGTGCAATAGGGTTGAAATGTCTAAAAACCAATATGGGTGTCGTTTGTATGGTTTATCGGGTCGCTGATTACGAAAACTAAAATAATTTTGAAAGCCAACGTGGTGGACGTGAAATACCATCATCCCCTGGGGATGGGGTTGGGGTGCGATAGGTTTGAAATGTCTAAAAATCAATATAAGTGTCGGTTGTATGTTTATACGAGTATAAGGATAGGGATCTCGGTTAAGATGGCGTTAGGAGTAGGGATAGGGGAAGGGATAGGGATAGGAATGGGGGTAGGGGCAAAGTTAGGGGCAGGGATAGAGGTAGGGTCAGGGGCAAGGTCAGAGGCAGGGATAGGGAAAGGGAGAGGGGGAGGGGCAGGGTCAGGGTCAGGGGCAGGGATAGGGGGAGGGGCGAGGGAGGGGGTAAGGGAGGGGTAGGGGAAGGGTTAGGGGGAAGGGGAGAGGGATAGAAAGGGGGCGGGAAGGCTAGGGGGAGGGAGGGGTAGAGGGAGGGGGGAAGAGGGAGGGGGAGGGGGATTGGAAGAGGCAGGGGGAGTGGGAGAGGGAGTGGGAGAGGGAGGGAAGAGAAAGTGGAAAGAGGGGGAATGTGGGAGGGGAAGGGGTAGAGGGGGGTTGGGGGAAGGGAAGGGGGGATGGGGTTAGGGAAGGGGGAAAGGGGGGATGGGAGAGAGGAAGGGGGATGTAGGGGGAAAGGGGGGTGGGGGAAAGGGGGGAAAGGGATAGTATGGGGGTAGGGGGAGGGAGGGGGGGTGATAGAGAGGGAGAAGGGCGGAAGAGGGAGGAGGGAGGGGGGATGTAGGGGTGGGTAGGGGGATTAAGAGGAAAAGGGAGGGGAATGGGGGAGATGGGGAAGATGGAGTAGGAAAAGGGTTGGAGATGAAGAGTGAGAAGGGGGGAAGAGGGAGGGGAAGGGAGGGAGGTAGAGGGTGGGTGAGGGATGGGGGCGTTGGGAGGGGGAGGAAAAGGGAGAAAAAAAGAGGGAGGGGGAAAGGGAGGTAGGGAGGGAAAGGGAGGGGGATGAGGGAGAGGGGCGAGGAAGAGGGAGGGGGAGATGGAGGGGGAGGGGAAGAGGGAGGGAAAGGGGAAGAGGGGGGGAGAGGGAGGGGGAGAGGAAGAGGGAGGGGGAGAAGGGGGATGTGGAGGGATAGAAAAGGATAGATAGGGAGGAATAGGGACTTTTTTGACTTTTATGTATACCTCCTCGCTACCCATTCATTCCTAACCTTCTTTATTTATTTACAGTTTATTGTACACAAGAAAATACATTAAAATTAAGAAAAATTACACAACATGCACCGCTTATTTCTAAATGAAATCTTCTTCTTTCTTTTTTTAGTTCGCCTGTAACGATTGACAATGAAAATTCCGCACTACCTACCAGTTGAATAAAATCAAAAGATAATTAAAGTAGTAAGATAGTATTCAACTTAGATAAGTACAAATACATCTTTTACGTAGGGATCAAGAAGGAAAAGCGTTCTGCAAATATGTTTCAGTTAAGTTCGAGTTCTGTTTTTGTATAAAATCCACGCGGACGAAGTCGCGGGTAACAGCTAGTATATAAAAAGCAGATCATTGTCAGTAGGCTACGCATATTGTCTTCCGAACCTGAAACCTATTGGTAGACTTTGTTTTGTTATTGTTGCCTTGATCTAATTCCAATTCAGCTGAGAGCGCCTGAGAACACGGCTCTCATATGGCCTGAATTAAGCCACGATCACAACTAGCTGAATTCAAAGACAAATTCGGCATACATTGCTCGTTGAAGGAAGGATATTGCAATTAACACAACCAGACCTCCCAGCAATGTATGCCGAATTAGTCTTTGAATTCAGCTAGGTGTGATCGTGGCTTTAGGAGCCAGGGGTGACCTCATCGGTTTGGATCGTAAAATTCGTAAAAAGTGATTTCGTCTTTATTTTGACCCATTTAAGAACTGTGTGATTGAATGTGCGGTACAAAATAAAATAGGTAAGTATTAAATTTTTATAAATCCATAAAGATCACTCTTCAATTTATGTTCTAGTAAAAAACTATTTAAAATAAGTCATAGTACGGTCAACCGCTTGTCGGTAGAAACTTTTTCTACTCTTTTACCACGCTATATGGTCCAAAAGTGTTTCTACTGATGTGCGGCCGTGTGTACCTGGGCGACCGAGATTCTCTCTATAATAGCCACCTCAACATGAAAATACCAGCGGTTGAGCAAGCTATGCTACCCGCCAACAGATGGCGCTGTAGGTTTCTGAAACGCTTAAAAAATGCTTAAACACACGGGGAAAACGAATTTTCCCACACATTAGACCGAGCTAGATCGATTTTTCGCTTCCGGAAACCCCCGTTTGGTAAATTTCATCGAAATCGTTAGCCGTTTTCAAGAAACCGATTACAAATATAAACGGTGTAAGGGACGGTGTACCGAAAACTGAAAGGACGTGCTCAGCCAACGAAACTAAACAACTTTCCCAAAGAAACATTTTTGGGAAATGTAAAAAGTTTTTGAACTCTCCATATAAATTGCTCACTCTGCTCGAACAGTTTGTATGGGGAGGTCAATTTTTTTTTCATTTCCCAGAAATGTTTCTTTGGGAAAGTTGTTCAGTTTCGTTGACTGAGCACGCCCTTTCAGTTTTATGTACACCGTCCCTTACAGCCTGTATAAATATTGCTCGTAAATCGAAAATACAAAAAAAATGCAATTCATAAAATATACTGTTATATTATAGTGATGAGTGAAAAGAAAGGTTATTAAAGGTTTAGGAAGATAGATTCTTCACATAAGTTTCATTGTCCCTTACAGAATCCAACGAAAATAGAGCCAATCTAGGTACTGCTGTTTCGGATACGAGCTATCAAAGTATACCTACTTTTTTTGATCATAATATTAGGATTCATTAATCACTTTTATAACAGCAGAGTGTTAACACTCACACACTTGACATGCTGTTGACTGTACTCAGCTTAGATTATGAATAACGGCAGCTTACTCTCAGGATCTACACACTCTGACAGGCGAAGAATGGGTGACAGGCGATCATCCAACATCTGTATATCCTTGTGGTCTATCTGAAATTCGAACGGATTCGTAATCGTAAGCGTCCTTTCCGAATGTCGCTTATATAGATGCCAGTGATCTCATCCACAGTTAGGGTTACCAGACGATAAGATTTGTCCTAACATATCAGGATTTCATGACAGACTTCCGATCAGTCAGACTTTATAAATGTCTTCAAATGAAGCATTTGTAAAAGTACACAGTGTTATACCAACCAAACAAGTTTTGGAAATATTCTGGAGTACTATTAGATTCCAAAAAAACACCGGCAAAGTGCGAGAGATGTATGAACTGAAACCCCGGAAACCCCACATACACAGTATATAATATGATGACTGGCAGAGAGGGATGCAGCAGTGTGAAAAAAAAGAGAAAGATAAACATAGTGATTTACGTTCTGATACATATGAAGTGTAGAACGTTCTTTATCCATTTCATTCGTTAGCGCTAATTTAATTTGTCTAAAAAAATACTTTTAATTTATAATTTAACGATAAATTTGTTAATATGATAAGATTTTTTTGGTATTTTTTGTTTTGCGAAGGTTGCATGGTTTTATTAGTAGAATCAAGAGTAGAATCACTGGACATATTGGGAGTCAGAGGACTTTTTATCGGAAATTTGATCGCCTTTTAATTTTCCGTCTGGCCACCCTATGCAAGATGTGATGAGATTGGGTTGCTCATGTGTTTTTGGTCTTGTTGTGATCTAAATACGGGCGCAGACGACTCGGCCGAGTTCCTAGCTGCGCTAATAATAGAGGAGACATCGTAGGAATACCTAAGTTAAAGCCACATATATTTATCCATTTGCATTTGCTATACTATTCTGTAAGTAAAAACCTAAATTAATTACGCGTTTAAAACACGATCAATCTTCAGTATTCATGTGTCTACTCACAACGCTACAATCTCAATCACAATCAGTTTTTGGCTCTTGTGTACTACATAATTTACCTTAAAGGCAGGATTATGAACGCTTGCATGTGTGAGGCGAGGCCTATGGGCGAGGCAGAGGCTTTGGCAGAGGTAGGAAGGAACGCAGTTTGACAGCGAGGGAGGTTTTGAGGGAATATGACCGGGCCAAAGAATATATACAGACCGGGGTGCGGTCGTATTTATCTTCCGTTTGTTTAATGAAAAAAAAAATACCACTCAGGGGAGAGATGGAAAATCTCTCCATACATAATATGGATCACACTCGTTTCCGTTCATAACAGCATACATTTCAGTTTCCTTCGTTGATCCGAGCAGTTTCCACGCATTAGGGTTTTAATGAACACGCGTCGCTATCCTGAACACTAACGGAGCGTGACAACTTTTCACTGCCACATACTCAACTAGGGAGGTGCTGCTGTCATATATATGTAATGTATTGAGGCAAAATTCAAGCGCCTTTTGGGACCAAAGAAAGAAATAGTCGAATAGCTTTCGGTTTCTTTTGTATCGTCCGAGTTTTGTATAGCTCATAGAAATAAGGGTAATAAATATGTGTCACTAGGTAAACTGACATTCATTCAGTCATTGTAAATAGGTACATAGTCGTCGTTCTGTAAATTTTGTATGAGGATGCGATTTGACATCCTCAACATTTATTCAGTCATTGTAAATACCAAAGAAATTTGACCTCATATAGAAGTAATATATAAGAAATAATTCGTCACAAGTAGGGATGTGGGCAATGGGCATGCTTTCATCTATCGATAGTCGATAAGTTACACAAGGACAAATCGATGTCGAAACTTTGACCAAAAAGTTGAAGTACTAAACTTTAGTAAAAGGCAAATCTGTTAAAAGCAGTGATTAAATTCATTAAAAAAAATACTTTTTTCATTTTTTACTAAAGGTGATTTCTTACGTAGGTGTTTTAATATTAAAGATATAAAATTTCTTACTTACTTATTTACTTACTAAAAGTAATGGACGGTAGCGAAGCAAAGGCAAGAGGGGTAGGGGGTGTAAAGGTTCTTTTTTTTTTCTTGAATATCTCTAGCTTACATACAAATTATGTAGGATTTTAAAACAAACTTTTATCCCTCAATTCAATCCCTTTGAGATGGTTTTGCAAAAATGCTGAAATACGGGTTTGTGTTTTTCTTCTAAGTAGCTCAAATCAATTTTCAAGCGAAATTTCGTGTATCTTATCTTGCCTTATAACGTGGAGCTGAGTTCCTTATTGGACCTTAGAGCACAAGGAGCCTGTAGTCTTCTGGTTTCGGATAAGCTTGACCCAGAATCTTCACACGCTTGTGAGCCAAAGCGTTGCATGAGCACAAGAATTGCTTGTCAGTATTGTTTGTAGCGAAAAACTTTAAAACCTTTTTGTAGAGAATTTTATGTAGATTAATTTAGTATTTTTATTAATTTTCTTACAATTTGTTGATTCAGGATGTATCATGCTGATTGAGACATTTCAATTTGGCGAAGACACACAAAGTTATATTTGTTTGACAGTGTCCCCATCGGGAATCGAACCCAGAATGAAAACAAAACGCGTTGAATGTTGTAAAATATAATAAATGGTACAGCAGCACTGCACTTACTTTCTCGCGATATGCAAGTAGAACTGTCAACCGCAAACTTAAATTTGTAATACCATACCTACACATAGTATGAAATTACAAACGTTTATTAAGGTTTTTCTGAAAAATGTTCTACCACATGAATTCGGAACTCGAATTGTAAAATATTAAAACAAACCAACCGTAAACGATTTCGAACAAATGACATGTTCAAATTTTGGTAGTACTGGAACACCTTTTATATGAATTTTCACAGATTTTTAAATTTCAAAACTCTGTTTCTTATGAATAGTTGTTCAGTTTTGTCGAATGTAAAGCTCTTTCAGTTTTTGGTACATCCTGTGTACTAATCACAAAATCCAATCAAATTGAATATCCATTCAGGTAGATAACCAAAACAAAATTAAAATTATAGAAAACAATACAAACTTAATGGAGTCAATTAGGGTCAATGTAGGTACCAACCACTAGTTGACCATTTAAGCGGTTTTATGACGAAATTCATAAAAAAACTAAATTATTAGTTCTACTTTCAGAGTCACTTCTAAAAGTTCGACTATGAATTAGTTAGGCTTGTGATATAATAAGTGTTAAGGACTTTACAAAATATGCTCTTAAAGTTTTTTTTTTTTCAAATGTTACATTGCATGACCACTTCGAATAAACATAGGTACTAAAGTACTAGCTAGACAAACCCATAACTTTATTTTAAGACGCCAACATAGTTAAATTCTATATAAAATCGCGGTATTTTTAAATTTTCTTACTTTCAGTTCAAATTTAAGTTTTGGTCGGCTATTGGTGCTTGGTCATCTAGTGGTGCACTGACCCTATGAGTAAATCACAAGTTTACGTTTTGGTAGTACAGGAACACCCCTTATATGGAATCACACAGACAAACTGATGATGGCGCAAGATACCTTGCATAGAGATGCTTAGTCAAGCAAAGTTTCATAAAAATAATTTGAACCGTTTTTTAAAAAAATTCAATTCTTCATTTTTGTTGAATGACAGCTACCCTCAAAATGAGAGCCAGCAAAAAACCATTCGGAAATAAAAGTCTTAAATTAAAAATATGGTGTTAATAGGACCATTCGTTTAGCCGCCAGGCCAAAGCGTGACGGACAGACCGACCAACAGACAGACGGACATTTTTAGGGGACTTGCTTAAGTGATATAGAACACATTTTTGAGAAATTTTGTGCAACTTTTTTCACGAATACAATACCTTTCTCGCTCAGCTCGAAAGTAAAAATACTACTATCGATAAAAATACAAAAAACGATAAATTACAGTAAAATACGTAACAATTTCCATATTATCTGACTGTAGAAATGATAAGTTGACATTTTTTTATGCAATATTTGTGATAATAATCCACAAACATGAAAAATACTGAATAAAACTTACAGATGAAAAGACAAAATTTCTTTGCAATTTTCGTTTTATTGTTTTGAAGATGTACAGCCATCAACTACACACGTTATTATTAAAAAGAACAATCACTAATATGGAGAGCAACTTAAGAATAAATTCACGATATTTTCAAGTTATTCACTACATGTTTTTTATAATTTACACAATGTTTACAACATATAATTTAGGAAATATTTTCAACCGTTAAAATCCCAACAAGTTACAATAATCCTATAAACTTTGAAAATGCAATGAACGCGTCGTTCATCTAATTTGGTAGGATGTGATCATTGACGACTTGACATGGCATGAGACATGCTAGCAGTTGTCATCCATACTGAAAAAAAAATAGCATGGTTTCTTCTCCGAGCGAAGCAAGGAGGTTTTTGTTCTGAGGTAAATACATAGGCGTTGTTCTGTAAATTTTGTATGAGGATATCAAATCGCGTTTGATGATTTGACATTTCAACTGGGGACACCATGGCAGATGTCATCCCATAGTAAAATAAATTCCTTCTATTCAGAGCAAGGAGTCCGAATTATGGACAATCCTGTTTATTATGTATCAACGTGTTAGATTCCGCGCAACAGGTTTTCACAAACACGTGTCGCCACGTCGTCGCCATGCCATGTCACCCTCAATCCTACCCAACTAAGCGTGAAAGATTTTCACCGCCGCGCCGCCGCGCCGCCACATATACATAGCTACCTTAGTACCTAGTTCTATACTTTAATGTATTTAGTAATTTGTTTGTAGGTACTAAACAATAGTCGTAGACGTCGTCGTAATAGGCGTAGCATAAGCATGGTAGAGTTTGATACTGGGTAACTTTTGAATACGAGTAAGTTGGTAGTTATTATACAGGGTGTTAATTTAATTGCGTGCCATAGCTTAGGGGGTGTTTCAGTAACGATAAAGGAACACAAAAAAAATATAAAAGAATCCTGCTTAAAAAAAATAAACTTCAACTAACGCGGAGGGCAATGACCCGGCGCACCGCGCTATCAAAAGCGCGTGAAAACCTTATACATTGATACTCGCGCGCTGGCTTGGTGATAGCGCAGTGCTCCGTCTGGGTCATTGCCTTCCGCGTTAGTTTAGTTTCAATGAAGTTTCAGTTTATTTCAAGTAGGATTTTTTTTAAGTTTTTTTTTGGTGTTCCTTTATCTTTACTGAAATACCCCCTAAGCTATGGCACGCAATTAAATTAACACCCTGTATAAGTTCAGAATTTCAGATGCGCGAACTTTTGCTTCGAGGCACGGGCATATTTTTCCGTGCATTGAAATCAACAACAGTCGTTCTGGAGGAAATATTTTCCACGTAGGTGACTACGTACGTAATCAAAATGTTAAAAGCATCGCTAATAATATCATTCGCCTTTCAAAGTTGGGTAAGCAAATTCTAAAACCATTCCAAGATTCGAGTCGATATCGTGAGTGGTTGCTGAGATAAAAGGTGTGACAGTCAGACAGACAGCCGAATTCGCAACATTGGGTTCCGTTTTTACCACCTGCATGTTTCTTATGTTATGTTTCATAAGTTAAATAATCTATTATTTGTTAATCTCTAAAGTTCCGTTCCGTTCAGTTGCGAGGCATTTCCCCCACAAGTATCATTTGATCTTACTTTCTGAAAAGTCCCCGTTGCAAGAATTGTATTTAGATTCTTGAAATAAAATATTTTTATTTTATTTTTACTATTTTGGTTCGGAACCCTAAAATGATGGATGGACTATTTGAAAGATGATATAAAAAGAAACAAGTAGATTGCCAAAGAGAGAAAAACCGGCCAAGTGCGTGTCGGGCCACGCGCATTATGGGTTTCCGTAGCAAAGCAAGTTTTAATTAAGTATTATAACGTTCATAGCCTGCTGTGCGGTGCCGGCCTAAAAAAGAATAGTACCGACCCATCTCTTCCCGTGGGTGTCGTAAGAGGCGACTAAGGGAAATGAAATCCAGAGGATGGGCAGCAGCGTCCTTCTGTGTATTATTTCATCTTACTGCGGGCGCCAACCCGTCTGCCAAGCGTGGCGACTATGGTAAAACCCCCCTAAGAATCGATGAATCACAACAATAAGCTCCGGCCCCTAGTCCCCGGCGGCCCCGCTATTCCTGGCTCCGGTAGCGGCCATGGTAACGGTGGGGCAGGGGGTGCGAAGAATCCCCGGCAGATGTCGAGCTACCAACAACCACGACCTCTGGCCCTGGCAACTTATAACACGCGCACATTGCGGACCGACGAGAAGGTTGCAGAACTCGAAGAAGAATTGAGCAGGTTACACTGGGACATCTTAGGTCTATCTGAAGTCCGAAGAGAGGGGGAGGACTCGATAATCCTAAAATCAGGTAACTTGCTCTATTTCCGGGAGGGCGACCAACTGTCCCAGGGAGGTGTCGGGTTTATGGTCCACAAGTCTCTCGTGAACAACGTGGTCATGATCGAGAGTGTGTCGTCGCGGGTAGCGTACCTTATACTCAGAATCACCAAAAGGTATTCGCTGAAAGTCATACAGGTATACGCCCCCACATCGACACACTCTGATGATGAAGTCGAGGCTATGTATGAGGATATATCTAAAGCCATACATACGCCTAAGACCCACTATACCGTTGTCATGGGGGACTTCAACGCGAAATTAGGCAAGCGAGGCGATGGTGAGCTGAGGGTGGGGCAATTTGGTGTTGGATATCGGAATTCCAGAGGCCACATGTTAGCCGACTTTTTGGAGAAAGAAGGACTCTTTATGATGAATTCCTTCTTCAAAAAGTCGGAAAACCGAAAATGGACCTGGATCAGTCCCGATGGTGCTACAAAAAATGAGATTGACTTTATCATGTCGACGAAGAAGCAAATATTCAATGATGTCTCTGTGATCAATGCGGTTAAAACCGGAAGCGATCACCGGTTGGTAAGAGGCACATTGAATATCAACGTAAAGCTGGAAAGAACTCGACTGATGAAGTCTACGCTCCGACCAGTACCCACCAATATCCAAAACCCCGACGGCTTTCAGCTCGAACTGCAAAACCGCTTTGAATGCCTTGGTGAATGCGTAGATGTGGACGACTACAATAACGGGTTCGTGGAAACTGTCCATACAATTGGGTCAAAGTACTTTAGACCCCACCGTACTAAAAGAACCAAAAAGATCTCTGACCATACCCTCAAGCTAATGGAAGAAAGACGCGAAATGGTTCTGCAGTCTCCGGAAGATGCTTCTCAATATCGGCGGCTCAATAAACAGATCTCTAAGTCTCTGACTCGCGACCTTCGGCTATTTAATACTAACCGTATTAAAGAAGCGATTGAGCGGAACAAAGGCTCCAAAGTGTTCGCAAGAGATTTGTCTATTGGACAGAGCCAGTTGACGAGGCTGAAGACCGAGGATGGCAGAACCGTATCGTCCAAGCCTGAGCTACTGAGGGAAGTCGAGAAGTTCTATGGGCAGTTATACACATCAACCGGCCCACCCGTTAGCAGTCTGGCCAACGATCCAAGAGCTAGACTTACCCGACACCATACCGAAGATATCCCGGACGTCAGCTTGTACGAGATTAGAATGGCTCTCAGACAGCTTAGAAACAACAAGGCACCCGGGCACGATGGAATTACGGCTGAGCTTCTGAAAGCAGGCGGAAGGCCAGTGCTTAAAGCTCTTCAGAAGCTGTTTAATTCTGTCATACTCGAAGGGAAAACGCCACAGGCATGGCACAGAAGTGTGGTGGTACTCTTCTTCAAAAAGGGTGATAAGACCCTGCTGAAGAATTACAGACCCATCTCACTTCTGAGCCATGTCTATAAGCTGTTCTCGAGAGTCATTACGAACCGTCTCGCGCGCAGGCTCGACGACTTCCAGCCTCCCGAACAAGCCGGTTTTCGTAAAGGCTTCAGTACCATAGACCACATACATACGCTACGGCAAGTTATACAGAAGACCGAAGAGTATAACCAGCCACTTTGCCTGGCGTTTGTGGACTATGAGAAGGCCTTCGATTCGATCGAGACGTGGGCCGTGCTACGATCTCTCCAGAGGTGCCAAGTCGACTATCGGTACATTGAAGTGTTGAAGGACCTGTACAAAAACGCCACTATGTCAGTTCGTCTTCAGGACCAGGACTCGAAGCCTATCCAATTGCAGCGAGGAGTGAGACAAGGAGACGTCATATCTCCTAAACTGTTCACCGCTGCATTGGAAGATGTCTTCAAACTCCTGGACTGGAAAGGACTTGGCATCAACATCAATGGCGAGTACATGACCCACCTTCGATTTGCCGACGATATTGTCGTAATGGCTGAGACCCTGGAAGATCTCGGCACGATGCTCAATAACCTCAGTAGAGTTTCACAACAAGTGGGTCTTAAAATGAACATGGATAAGACGAAAATTATGTCTAACGCCCTTGTTGTACCCACTCCACTCAAAGTTGGAGACTCTACACTCGAAGTTGTTGATGAGTACGTATACCTGGGACAAACAGTCCAGCTGGGTAAATCCAACTTAGAGAAAGAGGTTACTCGTCGAATCCGACTCGGATGGGCAGCGTTCGGGAAGCTCCGCAATATCTTCACGTCCAAAATACCGCAGTGTCTCAAGACGAAAGTCTTTGACCAGTGTGTGTTGCCAGTGATGACATATGGCACCGAGACGTGGTCGCTCACGATGGGCCTTATCAGAAAGCTCAAAGTCACCCAAAGGGCGATGGAAAGGGCTATGCTCGGAGTCTCTCTGCGAGATCGAATCAGAAATGAGGAGATCCGCAGAAGAACTAAAGTAACTGACATAGCCCTGAGAATCGCTAAACTGAAGTGGCAGTGGGCAGGGCACATCGCAAGAAGAACCGATGGCCGATGGGGCGTGAGGGTTCTAGAGTGGCGACCACATACCGGAAGACGAAGCGTTGGCAGGCCCCCCACAAGGTGGACCGACGATCTGGTCAAGGTCGCGGGAAGCCGCTGGATGCGAGCAGCGCAGGACCGGTCGTCATGGAGTTCTTTAGGGGAGGCCTATGTCCAGCAGTGGACGTCTTTCGGCTGATATGATGATGATGATGAACGTTCATAGCATATTTTTAGGGTTCCGTAGCCAAACAAATGGCAAAAAACCGAACCCTTATGGATTCGTCATGTCTGTCTGTCCGTCCGTATGTCACAGCCATTTTTTTCCGAAACTATGAGAACTATACTGTTCATCATTATGTTCTTGTTAATGTATTCTTGCAAATAAACGTCATTCATTCATTCATCTAAAAAAGAAGCTTGGTAAGTTGATGTATTCTGTGAACCGCATTAAGATTTTCACACAAAAATAGAAAAAAAAACAATAAACTTAGGACTGAAACTCAAAAAAAAATTTTCGTCAAATCCATACGTGTGGGGTACCTATCTATGGATAGGTCTTCAAAAATGATATTGAGGTTTCTAATATATATTTTCTTTCTAAACTGAATAGTTTGCGCGAGAAACACTTCCAAAGTGGTAAAATGTGTGTCTTCTGTAACAAAACACAGAAGCTTTCAGGCTAGTTTTTCTATATTTCTCCTCGAAAATATTCCAGCAAGCAGTCACCATACAACGCAAATATGTCATTTTAATCGAGTGAATGCTACAGATAAAAAATATACATAATCGAGACGGTTTGACGTCTCGATTCTCCGTATCGATATCGAGTAATTGGAAATTAACCCTTGAATTTGTAATAGCTAACATCTGTAACTTCTAAAATAAGATAATGATAAAACTAAAAAAAAAATATGATGTACGGTCAACCGCTTGTTGGTAGAAACTTTTTCAAGTCTATTACCACGCCATAAGGTCCAAAAGTGTTTCTACTGATGTGCGGCCGTGTGTACATTACCATGCAAACTTCCACCGAAAATTGGTTTGAACGAGATCTAGTTAGTAGTTTTTTCTTTAATACGTCATAAATCGTAAACCGCAATTTACCTTTCATTCAATCAACTCAAATATAAATTTTAGTTACTTACATCACATAATAAAGTCTTTTTATTCTTTTATAGTTAAATAAAATATAAAAATTTGCAATAAAAATACCATACCTTTTACTTATATACCTACAGGTTTGTACGGAACCCTCGGTGCGCGAGTCCGACTCGCACTTGGCCGGTTTTTTATCCCCGTAATGCTCAGCAAGGTCCTACCTAGCAGTGCCTGATTGCTACTGCTTTTTTATTATTTAAAGTTTTTCGGCTATAACTCATTAGCCTGTGAAGCCTACTTAGCTGTGATAGTTTTCCTTTTAATTACATCATAAATACTACTACTGTGATTTTTTTACATATCCAATAACCACCGTTTAGCTGGCAGGGGAAAGGACACTAGACTCCAACATCGGTTAGGTTGTGTTCTAACGAACCTAACCGAACCGGTTACCCAAATTTGGTGTACGTTCAGCCAATTTGGTGTACATTCATCCATTTTGTCTGAAGTGTACTCGTATTGGGGTATAAAAAAATATTTTGGGAAAAGCTTTTTGACAAATTGATTTGATTTTGACATTGCATATTTATTTAATAAACTATTTACATTTATTTAATTATTTTGGGAATCATTAAATTTGTTGCCAAAACTAATTAAGGTGCATTCGGGTAATTCCGAAAATCGGGTAATTCCAATAATGTCTCATTTTTATAAAATGCGCCATTATTTTTTGTTCTGGCTTCCCTTACCTAGCGGCCATCTTAACCCGCTCCCCCGCTTCACTTGACTCCGGTTGCTAAACGCGAGCGTACGTTCACGACGAGCCATTTAGTCCTCGACCGAAATTTTCCCGCATTTTGTGCATTTTCGGAATTACCCGGACGTCGATAATTTCTATCTCTGGCAAGTTTTTAAATTGATTGTATTCACATTTGCAAAATTTTCGTTTTCGACCGGTCTAGCCGAAGATATTTAGTTATTTTCAGATTTAACCGACGAGGGTAATTCCGAATCAAAGTCAAAGTCAGGTTAAATAGTTTATTTATTGTTGGACATTAAAATATCTTAATGACGTCAGCTAAACTACATCGCTTCACAAACAAATTGGCGCCATAGTAGGAAAAAAAGCGACAATAAAAAAAACAACAATAGATTTTACACACAGATTTCATTTCGGGTAAATCCGAATTATAAGTATCATATAAATACGTTTAAGTGTGGTGTCGTGCCGTGTGGTGCCGGCAAAGAATAGTACCAACCCTTACATACCCGTGGGTGTCGTAAAAGGCGACTAAGGGTCATAAATTGGAGGATGGGCAGCAGCATCCTCCTATGTATCTAACATCTTACTTACTGCGGTCACCTACAACCGCGGTCCATGGTGCCAGCCGTAACGCTTACAAGCGAGGTGACTATGGTACTCCCCCTCTACATTTTTCCAGCATACGCTAGAGTTATAGAGGGAGCTCCCTGTCCTGTAGTGGACGTTTTTATGGGATGTTATGATGATGATGACGTTTAAGCTGTTTAATGACTAGTTACGATTAAATATTTTTGGGAGTCTAAATATGAATAAAAAAGCAATATACTCGTATTCATTATACCACAATAAAATAAAAACGACTTTTGGGTGTCATTCGGAATTTTCCGCGATTCATTCGGAATTGAACTCGTGCACTGAAATGAAAACCAAATTTTAAAACATTTTTATCTACTTACTGGGTAAATTTTTGGAAACTATCTTCAAGTTGTGGTTTAGTATACATATTCAAGAACCCATTATTTTGAGTTTGATGCTAAAATCTCAACCACATTTTTATTAGTCAGTCATAAATTGTCACGCTGTCAATTTATCTAAAAACGTTTCGTAATTACCCGAATGCACCTTACTTTTTAGGGTTCCGTACCTCAAAAGAAAAAAACGGAACCCTTATAGGATCACTTTGTTGTCCGTCTGTCTGTCTGTCTGTAAAGACCCTTTATCTCATGAACGGGTAAAGGTATCAGGTTGAAATTAATACCATATATTAGGATCTATGAACCACACAAGATCTGAAAATTCAAATTTTGTACAATGACGCAATCAAAAGATATGGCATTTTATGTCCTCATCTCCATACATGCGATTTTTGTTTTATTCAAAAATGCAAAACCTACAGGGTACTTCCCGTTGACCTAAAATTATGAAATTTGGCAAGAAGCTAGGTCTCACAGTACAAATAATGGGAAAAGTCTGAAATCATTAAATATTACAACTTTTCTCACAACTAATGGTAACCAATTGTGGTGAGCTCCCGTTTCAAGAACATTTATATAAGAGAGGGGTCAAGTTGGATGGTTGCTGAGGCGATTTTTGTTTTAGTTCTATTTAAAAACGGGAACACTTATAAACTTGAAAATTGGTACGTTTATAGGGTATAAAATAACAACAAATAATAAAATTTGGTCAAGCGCGTGTCGGACTCAAAAAATCTAGCACATTAACTTACTGAAATTTCAACTAATACAATTATGTTTATGTGGTGGTACGGAACCCTCAGTGCGCGAGTCCAACTCGCACTTGGCCGGTTTTTTTTTTCATGATATTAGCTAACCACTTTGTCGGCGTGCGGCGTCCGGGCGTCCATACAAAGGGTCTCAGATCTAAGCGGACAGACAGACGGACATGACGAAACTATAAGAGTTCCTTGTTGACTACGGAACCCTAAAAATGTTTGTTATAAAACACCTGACTCTTTCCTTAAAGCTCCGGTATAAGTACATCTTTGAGCTTGTTTTGAGCTTTTCTGTAATATTCTTCGCGCAATCTACAATAATCCACATTTTAGTCTTAGATCTTAGTCTTAGATATATTCATACAAATATCGTTTCAGACGCCACAAAACCTATAAAAACGATTAATTAGAAGTCCAATTCTTGAATATTCAAAATCACAGATTTTTTCCTTTCAAAACTGAATTAGTTAAATATAAAGTAAGTGTTCGATTATTAATTTATATATAGTACCTGGGCGACCGAGCAAGCGGTGTGACCAAGCTATGCTAATCAACAACAGATGGCGCTTTATGTTTCTTGAACGCACTAAAAAGCGCTAAGAAATATTTAAAAGGACGGTGAAAACGAATTTTCCTAGACATGAGACCTAGCTAGATCGATTTTTGCCCCCAAAAACCCCTGTATACTAAATTTCATCGAAATCGTTAGAGCCGTTTTCGAGAAACCGATTACAAATATCCTACTTCCTACTATATCATCATCATCATCATCATTAATACTAAAACGCGAAAGTTTGTAAGTATGGATGGATGTTTGTTACTTTTTCACGTAAAAACTACTGAATGGATGTTAATGAAACTTTACAATAATATAGCTTATACATCAGAATAACACATAGGCTACAATTTATAAACGCCTGCGCAGACGAAGTCGCGGGCACCAGCTAGTATAGGTATAAGTATACAAATATTGCTCGTTTAATAGTATAGGATTTATTAGTTTATCGGGGTAGGTAACTAAACTTACTTTTTTTTTAATCCTGGTCATATTCAAGAATTGGGCACTAGTTTCAGTTTTTCCGTAGTGTCACGAGTTTGTATTGTTCACTTTGTCATATTTCAGCTCTAGAGTTTAATTAAATTATTTTGTTTCTAGACCTTTACCAAGATTCTTTATTTTATTCATTCGTAGTTAGTTGTTCAGACTTCAAGAAAAATCAATAAAGTAAACAATGAAGACGTAACTGCGAAGTAGGTACGTATGATGAAAACAAGCTTGTTTACTCCGTACAAAGTAAGCAAGCCATAGGCAGATATTGCCTCGTTTAAGAATTGTTTTCAAAATACTCCTCATACGAGTACACCCGCCTCGCCAGACAGCACGGCTCTAACTAATTGATTCCTGAAATTGACGTTTCCACTATAATGTTTTGTAAACTTATTTTCTCTTCGATGAAAGATATTTTCCGGTGACCAAGTTCTGTTGATGTGGTCAAAAAATTTATTTTGTCAAAAATGAGTTAGGTTTACTGAAATACCATTTTACACCGTTTTATTTTTTTAAGGCGAGGTGGTCCCAAAAATTAGGTCTTTATCTTTTTTTTTAAGTGTAAGTAAGGAGTACAAAAAAAAACGGCCAAGTGCGAGTTGGACTCACGCACTGAGGGTTCCATACCACTTAAGTAAAATATCGTCTTAGTTATGGACGCGCAGACGACCAGTTTTTATTATTTGGTGTTACTCTATAGCTTATACACTGTAAATAGACCATTTTTTCCCGTTTTTACTGTAGAGCTAAAACAAGATTCAAGCAAAAATCGCCTAAAAAATACGTTTTTAGTAAGGGATAATTTTAATTATAATTTTTTTTTATTTTTAGTATTTATTGTTATAGCAGCAACAGAAATACATAATCTGTGAAAATTTCACCTGTCTACCTATTACGGTTCATGAAATACAGCCCGCTGATGGACAGGCAGACAGACATCGGAGGCATATTAATAGTGTCCCGTTTTTGACCCTTTAGGTACGGAACCCTATCGAGCCAACTTTATGCAATCATATTATTGAATAAAAATCACTAGTGTGATCCCCAATAATACTTATCATATCGGCACGGTACGCCGAAAGTCGCAGGTTCAAATCCGGCTCGCGTCAAATTTTTCTTCCTCGGTATCTGTTGAGAAATTTTAACAGTGACACCTGCTGTGTCTAAATGTCAAAAATAAATTATAAAAACTTATCATATGTTTTTCTTAGATTTTTGTATTTCAAAAATTTATTCGAAAAGCAGTTTTCTGAACGGACGTTGACGTCATCTTAACCTTTAAGTATAAATCTATGTGGCATGACGCATAGTAAACTGTCCGCGTCGAATTACGAATTCTTAAGTTCCGTAATGTAGGACACGTGGTGGTAAAGCATCCAAACGTTGCTGGAAATGATGGACACACGCTGCCGACCGAGCGAGCTGATTCCGACAACCGACACTGGGACAACAAATGCACCGTCGAAAACAAGTGCAAAGTGCGCACATGCGTTTGTTTATACATGAGGCGTGGGCATGAGGCTCAATTCAGGCGCATGCGTGTGATGTTTACTATCATCCTCATTTCCCGTACTGAAAACTGCGTGATACCAACAAAAGAATAAACATTGTTCATACACGTTTTTCAAACCAAATTGAACGCGGTATTAACAGAACCAGCTGTCAAAACAATGAGAAAACTATTAAATTTTCCCTTCAAATCCCATGCACTCCGCATCCAGCGCAAATAGCTAAGGAAACTACTGAAAACAGTTCCTATTATACCAACAAAATATCTATTTTTAGGGTTCCGTATTTAAAGGGTGATAAACGGGACCCTATTAATATGTCTCCGATGTCTGTCTGTCGACAAACAAAAATACTAAAAACTAAAAAAAATATATAAATGAAGGGGAGCTCCCCTACCAAAAACCTGTTTTTAGACGATTTTTGCTCGATTTTTGTTTTAGCTCTATTGTAACTAAGACTGTGTTTTTACCTTAGTGGTACGGAACCCTCGATGCGCGAGTCCGACTCGCATTTGGCCGGTTTTTTATTAACCAACTTAAAAAAACCAGCCAAGCAAATGGAAAACCGGCCAAGTGCGTGTCGGGCCACGCGCAGTATAGGGTTCCGTAGATATTAGATTTTTTTTTATCGCAAAGCAGGTTTAGTGTTTCCTAACGTTCATAATATAAACTTTTTACCTCCTATGCTCAGCGAGAGTAAGTCGAGTGTCCCTTCCCCCGTCCCCTCCCGCCAGCTAAACGATAGTTATTGGAAAATGTGAAAAAAATTACAGGAGTAGTTTATATATGATGAAATTAAAAAGATAACTATCACATCTAAGAAGGCTTCACAGGTTAATGAGCTATAGCCGAAAAACTGGAAATAATAAAAATAACAACAGCAATCAGGCGCTGCGCTAGTAAAAAATTATGTTATGAAATACAATCAAAACGCGCTAAAAATTACGGAACCCTATACTGCGCATGGCCCGACACTTTTATTTAGACTAACCATTATATAATGGTTCGTGAAATTTTGATCTCCATTGATTACAAGATTTTCCACTTTTTTGGCGTGGATGAAATGTATTTGAACTAAATTCCAGCTTTCTAGTACAAAGGGTCTCTGAGCTAAGCCGCGGATAGACAGACAGACAGATGACGATACTACAAGGGTTCCTTGTTGGCTAAGGAACCCTTAAAATTAATGCTAATCGATCTTGTTCATACTAATCCAAAACTTCAATAGGACCAGCAGATAATAGTAAACTGACATCCCAGGTTGGAGTACTAAAAAAGTCAGAAATTGGAAAAAAACTATTTCAGTACATTTGTTGAAAATTTATTGCTTTGTTACTCGTACCTATTTATTACGGTACAAAAGAATCAATACAGCCCTTATAAACTCCGATAAACGGACAACAGATAGAGCAATCTGTTACGGGTAATAGGGAGGGTTTCTATGGCATTCTTGGGTACAGAACGTTAAGAATGTTAGCAAGTTAAACATTAATCAATAATGTCACTTTATTTGCTTAGTAGGTGCAATATAACTGGTGCAAGTGACCAAGGATTAAGACAGAACTTTCCCAACCATAAAAATACGAAAGATAAATATTACTTCGAAATAATTTGCATCATAGAAGTTAATTCTTTTTTGGTATATTGACCTCAGTTTCTTGCGAAAGTAAGTTGTTCAGTTATTCATGGTCTATTACACTTTAAGATTTAAGTAGATATAGTTTTATTCCCTCTATCATTTCCAACTGCGAAAAGAATAAGAACTACTTAACACCGTAAAACGTAGTTTTAATTCTGAACCACGGAACCCTAACCACATAACCACAACCCTAACAAGTGCAGGTAGATCAAAAAATCCGTAACACTATTCAGCAGCTGGTATAGTTAAAGATCGTAGGTCGATATAAGGGCATTATTGTGCGCTGCTTGTAAAAAACATAAGTCTTCTACCAATGGATAGGGTGCCAATAGACGATCATTTAACGATTGGGAGGGAAATCAGATTCATCCCATGTGCGCAGGGGGAGGGGATAGAAGGGGGCGAATTACGCACCATTATAATAATTTTATTACGGATCAGTTAATGCTACTAGGGCTTGTGTGGTATTGTTTTCAGGGAAAACAAACACAAGGAATTAATTTTCGATGCTTAAAATGTATAATTTCATTGAAGAAATAATATTTTTAACGAAAAGTAATAAAAGTCACATACATATTTTTTTTATAAACTGCCATATTTTTTGAAGACCTAATATATTGCGAACACAAAAAACATTTTTGTAAAGTTTATTTAACCTAGTTTACAATAATATATAATTGTAGTATACTTCTCATACAAAAACTATAAGAAAAAAAAAGAATGCGTAAATTGTACCGAGGATTTCTTGCACTCGAGTAGTGTGAAAGTTTCATAGTGTGTCCACTCAGGTTTTTGTTTTCATTCATGACAAAGATTTTTCCAAGCTTTGGCACATTGTTGCAACAAGTTAGTATCTTATACCGGGTGTTAGGGACAGCCATCCGAATACTGCAGGAGCGTGATCAGTCAACGAAAAAAAAATCCGCGTCTACATACAAACTGCCGGATCAAGTTTACAATTTTGTATGGAGACGCGGAATTTTCTTTTATTTCCTGAAAGATTTGTTCACTGAAAGTTGTTCCATGTTGTTGACTTATCATGCCCCTTTAGTATTCGGAAGGTTGTTCCTAACACCCGGTATGTTTCAATAAGATCTCCACGTTTACTTCTCTCTTCTTATGTGGTTAGGCCTAGCGATGCTAAGCATTGCTCGTAGCCAGGTTTCGAAGGCAGGTTACCATTTTTGTAGCTCTTCTCTGTACTTTTTCAAGAAGGTTGATGTCCTTTTGAAAATATGGACTCCATATTTGAAATCCGTACTCTAGCAAGGGACGAACATAAATTTTGTAGACCTTTAGGAAAAGTTCTTTGGTAATGTGGAAAAACGCCTTCCTTATAATGTATAGTAAAGAATTTGCTCTTTTTGTGATACCAATAATGTGTTCTTCCCACTTCAAGTTCTGCGTAACAATAATTCCTAAATCCTTCTGACAGTACACGCTAGCCACTACTTTGCCCTATATGGTATAAAGATTCTTGGGGCTTTTATTGCCAATGTGTAAAACAGCACACTTATCAGCTTTGAGTATTACAAGCCAGTCTTTAGTCTATTCAATAATGCGGTCAATATTGTCTTGCAAGATGTTATGTTTAATTAATGGGTTGCCCATAATTTTTGTGTTGTCAGCGATCAGGGAGACTTCTGACTGTATAACTTGCTTAAGATCTATCAGGAAGATACCAAAAAGAGTAGGTCCTAACACTGATCCTTGTGGTACACCGCTAAGGACATTGTGTGGTTCAGAAAAACATTCTCCAATTCTAACACGAATGTTTTTCCTGTTAAAAAGTTCTCTATCCATTTGAGGAGATCACCACGAATCCCAAAATGTTCAAGTTTACACATTAATCTTTTTATAGGGACTCGATCAACTGCCTTCTCATAATCCAAGTGGATAACATCTGTAGGTTCATGATTGTTCTAGCTCTGAGTCCATCTGTCAAGGCAGCAAAGCATGTTGGTTACTGTGGATCTCTTTGGCACAAATCTGTGTTGTTCCTCGATTATAACATTCTCCATCTCCAAAAATTTCCTCATTTCTTTAGCTATATCTTCTCCATCACTTTGCGTACTATACAGGTAAGGCTGATTGGACGATAGTTAGCGGCAGCAAGTTTGTCACCTTTTTGATAGATGGGTGTGATAATAGCTTCTTTCCAGTCATCTAGGAGTTCATTTTGTTCGAAGGATAGTTGCATAATTTGAGCCAAGGTTGCAGATATGGTAGGGCAACATCTCTTGAGTTGTTCAGCTGGTAATTCATCAGGGCCCATAGCAGTATCATCTTTGAATGTGCTAATCGTTTTCGCTTTTTAATTGTCTGATGTAAATTCTGTTCTCTATTACATTTTAGACTCGAGGAACACTTGGTGTAGGAATGGTTACATTTTCTGGTTCCCGAACATACGATTTTTCAAATTGTTTGGCAAAATGATTGGCAAATTTTTCTTATCGTTAGTAATTAGATGTGTGTTTTCGTTTCTAAGTGACGGTGGTATAGAAATTTTTGAAGTTATCTCCTGGCGGATGGAGTTGCAAAATTCCTTAGGAGTCTTTTAAAAAATATTTTTCACAAAATTTATCCTTGTCGATCTGACCAGGCTCACTATTTTGTTATTTACTGACCGGTATTCTCGATATGAGGCATCACTCTTATCAGTTTCTTTTTTTCTTGGGTAATTTTTTATAATTTGCTGTCCAATCCATGGTTTGTTTAAATTTTGTGATTTCTTAATTTTTTTTATAGGTACATGTTGAAGAACAGCACTGTCTATTTTATTCTTAAAAGTACACCACGCATTAAGTACATCGTTGGTTTGGAGATTGATGGGTTCATTTAGTGCTTGAGATATCAGCTGATAGTCGGCCTTAAAAATGAGTTGGGCGACGAGCCTGCGTAGTATTTATCTGAACTTGAAGAGTTGCTATCAGTATTTCATGATCACTGTTTCCTAAATTAGCATAATTTTCATCGTTGCACAATATTAGATTTAAAATAGATTCCTGGTCATGTGGTAATTTCTTTTACGTGTCATTTTAGTAACTAGTTGGTGTAGGTTAATTTTGTTAAAAGTTCGACTGAATTGAATCTTTATTTTAAATACATCTTTAATAATTATAAATAATGTCATTTTATTACTAGGTATCGAATAATTCTTCATTCTGCTACTAATATAAGTAGGTACTTAAAATTAATTACGTTTTTATAGACATGAAATGTTACTTTCTCACTTAATATATATTATAATATAACAAAGATGAAAGATTTGTATTTTTGTATGTATGCATATTTGTAACGAATAAATTTAAAAACAAATAAAAATTTATCATTTTGAATTAACTCTTCATATGCATTTTTATATAAAATATGTACCACATAAGCCCAAGCATAAATCTTGAAATTAAATAATATGATCGGATAAGTACCTCAGCGTATTACAGCGCGCTTGTTTTTCTTGGCGCATTCTTTATTTTTTTTCTTACAGTTTTTGTATAAGAAGTATACTACAATTATATATATTTTTAAATTGGATTAAATAAGCTTTAAATAAATATTTTTTGTGGTCGCAATAAATAAGGTCTTCAAAAAATATGGCAGTTTATAAAAAATATATGTATGTGACTCTTATTACTTTTCGTTAAAAATATTATTTCTTCTATGGAATTATACATTTTAAGCATCAAAAATGAATTCCTTGTGTTTGTTTTCCCTGAAAACAATACCACACAAGCCCTAGTAGCATTAACTGATCTTTAAAAAAATAATCATAATGGTGCGTAATTCGCCCCCTTCTATCCCCTCCCCCCGCGCACATGGGACGAATCTGATTTCCCTCCCAATCGTTAAATGATCGTCTATTGGCACCCTATCCACTGGTAGAAGATTTATGTTTTTTACAAGCAGCGCACAATCACCAAGGTACTATCTTTAACTAGTAGCAAAATCGATGAAACATACAAACTTACTCTATGTACTAATCTCAAGTTTCACTAGAATCTCGAATATTCAACAAATACTTATATAATATAAACAATAATTACATAATCACTAACTTAACTAGGAAATGACATAAATCATCCATTATAATTCAAGTATTCAATACTATGAAATAAAAACATT
Source organism: Athrips mouffetella (assembly GCA_947532105.1). Classification (NCBI taxonomy): domain Eukaryota; kingdom Metazoa; phylum Arthropoda; class Insecta; order Lepidoptera; family Gelechiidae; genus Athrips; species Athrips mouffetella. Next base: position 7,394,394 of record OX383960.1, on the reverse strand, counting down.
TACGTACACTTGATTGTTATCAGTTTTGTAATTTCAGCAATACTTCTAGGTGATCGTAGTACCTAATATTAATTGAAAACATGTTTTCCTTTGTGTTTTCACGAGATTATGAACATAATGTTTCTCTACAAGAATGAGAGGTAACACGTTTTAAGGTCATTTTATTGAAAATAGAGTCAGGTAAGAATCGTTCCCCCGTGGAGGGAGCTTCCTGTCCTGCAGTGGACTTTTAATGGGATGTTATGATGACTATGAGTAAGTATGTAGGAAAAAAAAATTAAGTATGGATATATGAGCGACTGAGTACCTACTGTTTTTACTGACACGATATCGGCGCTTTTCTCTCGTTATCGGTGGCAACTGCACCCACTTTTAACTCAACTGTTCTGCACCCAGTTCAACTGCACGCTATAAATTTGTTTCTCTATGATTTTCACAATTTGTATGGATAACAGCAATTAAGTGTTTAGATTTATTTAAATAAAAATATTAAGGTAGGCAGTATAGAACAAAAAATATTATTCATGCAATCATATAGGCAACATAATAAAGAGGTCAGTCAATGCACAGCCGAAACTTCTGAACCTAGAAGTACGAAATTCGGAGGGCACGTTTTTCATGTTATAAAAATTTGTGATAACGGCTGGGTATCAGCGCCGTAGACATACGGCCGTAGGGCAATTGTTAAACTGAGTGAACCCATTGTTTGTTTATCCCAAAATTTATAGTAGAGTAGCCTTAAAAAGTTTAATCGAATCAACAGCAACCAAGAAATTTCCACGACAAATATTTCCAAGTAATTCCCAACTGAAAAGGAAACTATAACAAATATAATTCCTGTAGTCTGAAATTCCTAGAATGTAGGTAAGTTGCCGTTTGTACGGCTTTCATGTACCCTACTTTGATTGAAAGTGTAATGTAGGTGTAAGCAAGATTATACAGGGTGTCAGGAAAATATTTTCGAGTCTGAAGGATATGAATCTGCCCACGAAACTGAACAACTTTTCCCAAGACACATAGGTCGAAATTTCTCATAAAAATGTTGGTTTAGGTCAAGTAATAAACGTTAGAAAAAAAACTTGTGGTAAATTCAAATATTTGTTATAACTAAGGTTGTTGCTTTTGCTTTAAACAATATGTTTCTAATATTTACGATGCGAAACCAAACACCGTAGACCCCTACCCCCGTTAAAGAACTATAACATGTTCTACCCATGGCAAACTGAACAACTTTTCTCCAGGAACATAGATAAAAAGTTCTATTTTTTTTTTCTTCTTTTGACAAACACATTTAAGGGAAGTTGTAAATTTTTCTTTTAGAAAGCGTCTAGTCTCAGTAGTTCGGTTGTTTTGTCCGGGACCGAACTACTGAGACTTTTTTGTATCACTAGTTCGGTTCAGTTGCAATGTGGTTTAAATCGCAGTTCTTAACCTAACATCCTGTATAGTATTTAGTGTGGGCGAGGTCTACACAAAGCACACCTGTAGGCGTTGCAACTCTCAATAAACTGTTTCAGATCGTACCACAACAGCCAATCGTTACCACGTCTCCCTTTCTAACAAATGACGAAACAAGCGTGGAAGAACAGAGCGGAATTTAGCTTGTTTACATTTCTTTTGAAGATAGGTTTCAGCAAGAAAAACCGGCCAAGTGCGAGTTGGACTCGCGCACTAAGGGTTCACCACGAGCAGACCACTTAAAAATGACCCTCTTTAATATGGAATGAGTAAATGTATTTGAAATGGTCGGTCATCATCATAAATCGGTTATTTTTTGTAAGAAAAACCGCAACCCAGGTAGCAAAATGTCGTCAAAATGACGTCATAATACAGTCATTTTCGACGTAAGAGACGTCATATTATAACGTCTGTATGCACTGTCAAGTACGTACTATTGTCACAGCCTTATGACGTCATATAAGGACATTAGAATGACGTCATATAAACGTCTCGTGGTACGTACTACAGACGTCCTTCAAATACGGAAAAAGGACCTGACGAAATAATGACGTATTGTGGTTGGCACTGCAGACGTAATTTTGAACAAGTATTGAAAATCCCTCGATAGGAGAAGTGAACAAAACACCAAAAGTTCGGGATGAAGATGTATATCGTGAGCATTTTTTTTTTAGTAGTGGACTCCTGTTGTTAGCCCTAGGGGCTGTCACAACTTTACCGGACAGTTGGGGAGCGGAAGGCCCTACCCGGGATATCGCGAGCATCTAAAACTACATCTACTACATCTACAAATGAGCTTTAACGCCTGCAGTTTAAGTGTCTCGGAAACTGTGAAAAAAAAAATATATCTAAATATATAAAACTGCTTGTAATTGATACATAAAAAACTATTTATTAAACTTTTAAACGAAATATATAAATAAAAAACGATTTATTAAACTTTTAAACGTGTGTTTAATAAATAGTTTTTTATTCATATATTACAAGCAATTTTATATATTTTGATATTTTTTTTTATTCACAGTTTCCGAGACACTTAAACTGCAGGCGTTAAAGCTCATTTTAAGGATGTCTTAAAACATCTTGTCATCTCACAGAGTCAGTAGCTGTATTATTATTAATAAAAATAAAATAATCAAACGTGGTCAATTAATAAGCATAAGAATATTTTTTCATATTGTTCTAAAATGACCAAAAGTGACGACATTTTGACGGACGATTTTGACCAATATAGTATGGTCTAAAACTGACTTAAAAAGCAAAATTGAAAATTTTGAGAAAAACCCACGACGGCTGTCATTCAAAAAATATTAAATAAAACTTTGGAAATTCCCCCGACTAAAAATAAATATTTTGACCTATCTATTCATATATTTTATAAGCCAAGAAAATCCGTCGGGGGCTGTCATTGCCATCTTTTCATAATTTATACTTAACTGTAGCAAACGAAAGCTATTTCACAACTAGCTCGTATGCACTATTAATTTACGTAAGATAAGGAATGGCAGCCCCGACGGATTTTCTTGGCTTATAAAATATATGAATAGATAGGTGAAAATATTTATTTTTAGTCGGGGGAATTTACAAAGTTTTATTTAATATTTTTTTAATGACAGCCGTCGTGGGTTTTTCTCAAAATTTTCAATTTTGCTTTTTATTTGTAACTTTTTAGAGAATTCCCACTTTACTAGAGCGATTAAGAAGGACGTTGCGCGAGTAAAGAATAATTATTACTACACAGCACCCCCTGGTGAGTTGACGCCACAACTATAGTCTAAAAACTGTCACTGATAAATCATAAATTTTATACTGAAAATCGTATCTAAATCGGTCAAACCATTTTGGAGATAAATGGGAACATTTGCGTAAATTTTAAGTGGTTACCGATTTCCGCGTTCCCGTCGGCTCTAGCTGAAAATCAGCGATTTACTTCATAGTAAATATTGCGCTGAGCTATAGCCGTTTTGCTCTGCTGCATGCACACAAATTGACATCTGTTTTTTTCGGGTTTTTTGTTACCTTTTAACCGACTTTGAAACGGAGGAGGTTCTCTATATCACTGTGTGTTTGTTTTTATTTTATTTTAATTTCCTAGATTTTAAGTACCTTTTTGTAAAGCAGAGCAAATAAAGATAACTTTCTATCTATCTAAATAAAAATTTATTATTACAACGCCCCCTCGTGAGTTGGCGCCACAACTCTGGTCTAAGAACCATCACTGATCATAAATCTTTTACTGAAAACCGTACCTAAATCGGTCAAACCGTTTTGGAAATAAATGGCAACATTTGCTTAGTTAAAATTTATTATTACAGCGCCCCCTGGTGAGTTGGCGCCATAAATCTGGTCTAAGAACAACCATCACTGATAAATCATAAGTCTTTTACTGAAAACCGTACCTAAATCGGTCAAACCGTTTTGGAGATAAATGGCAACATTTGGTTAGATAAAAATTATCATTACAGCGCCCCCTGGTCACTTGGCGCCACAACTCCAATCTACAAACCATCATTGATAAATTATAAATCCATTACTGAAAACCGTATCTAAATCGGTTAAGCCGTTTTTAAGATAAAAGGAAACATAACTTTGCACACACAACCTCTCACCCTAAACGCATACACCTTCTCCGTTCCGTCGTGGGTAAAAATGACGTCAGTTAGACGAACGATTCCGACCAATGCAGTACCGACCTTATACTGACCAAAAAATTACGTCAGCTTTACGTCCTCTCTTGACGAATGCAGTACTAACCCTAAATTGACTTTAAAATTACGAACTTTTTTTATCCCAGACGTCATTTTGCTACCTGGGAATCACACTTCTCACTAATATCATAAAGGTGAAAGTTTGTATGTTTGTTACAATTCACGACCAAAACGCTGAACAGAACTTGATGAAATTTGGCAGTAAGGAAATTTGGATCATGACCTGGAAAAGCATAAAATTGAGGCTTTTGCGAATACCATGCGGACGAAGTCGCGGGCAACTGCTAGTATTTTATAATTTTCGACTTTTCCTTTACTTGTGCTGTGAGACCTAGCTTCTTACCTAATTTTATGATTCTAGGTCAACGGGAAGTACCGATACCGAATAAGTTTTAGTTACGTTCAAAATCACAGACATAAATCTTTCGATTAACTTAGAAAATTGAAATGTTTGCTCAAGTCAGGCAGAGGCGGTATGATTGCGAAAGCGGTCCGGGGCGGTTTGGCGGGAACAAAATACCGCGCCGCGACCGCTTTTCAATGTGACAGGGTGCATAAGAACTCATTACTTTACGCAGAATACCGGCCCCGGAACGCTTCCGCTACCGCCTCTGTGTGACGCGGGCTTCAAGGTTTCATACCGTAGAACTTAGTACAAGGGTCTTATTCTTAACATATAAAGACAATAAAACAAAAAAAAAGTAAGTAAACTCTTTCTGCTTCGCTCGGAATAGATAGATACCGTGCTAATTTATTTTGCTATAGGATGACATCTGCCAACATGTCCCAAATTTTAATGTCACATCATCAATGATCACTAGGAAATATTCGAAATAACCCGTCAAATTGATAGAACGGCGACGCCTTCACTACCTTGTGACGAATTATTTCTTTAATCCTCCTTCTATTGCCCTTATTTTTCTATGCCCGATACATATCTAAAATATCCACTACATTTGCTACTCCCCAGTTCCCCACCCACGCTCGAAGCTGGCTGATGGATGGATGTTATGTAGGTAGGTGCTACATTATTTCTTCGTAAAGCGAAAAGCTTTTATCAAGAAAGTAATAGTCTCACTCCTTTAACTTAATGTTATCTTATCTTACTGTTACTACTTTGCTGTTACTAACCGAACTTATTTATACATGGTTTTAATGAGCCGGTTTTGCAGCTAAGCGTCAACTGAGTATTCAAAGGTGTCGATAGATGGCTCTGAAGACAGTTGCTAAAGAACTTAAAATAAATCTGTCATAGATAAAGCGTGAAGTAAATAAACCTCCTTAGGCAACACTTACAACAGACAGGAAAAATAAGTTGACAGTTAAATTTTCCTACAACAACGCTATCTATCATGAAAATAGTACTAGTCTTTCTTTTTTAAAACCGGCTCATTTTAATTAATTACCGGAGTTGGACTCGCACACCGAGGATTCCGTACCGCCATACAACACTTGTATTAGTCGACAGTAATTACTGTGCCTTTTTTAAATCCAACTAGCACTTAAGCAATTTTATTGATCTACTAGAGCTTCGCTCTGTATAATCTTCATCAAACCCAAATAACAGATGGCGCTGTAGGGTTTCTGAAACGCACTTTATTCTAGAAACGCTCATAAAACAGGGTAAACGAATTTTCTCAGACATAAACCTAGCTAGATCGATTTTTTTCTCCCGAAAATCTCTGTATAGTAAATTTCATCGAAATCGTTAGTATAGGATTGCATCTTATATATATAAAAGAAGAAGGTGACTGACTGAATGACTGACTGCATGACTGACATATCAACGCACAGCCCAAACCGCTGGTTCTAGAGATTCCAAATTTGGCATGTAGGTTCCTTATGAGGCCTAGGGGTGCACTAAGAAAGGGTTTTACAAAATTCCACCCCTGAGGGGGTGAAATAGGGGATGAAAGTTTGTATGAAAGTCCGTCAGTTTTGAAGTTAGGATCTTCAAAATTTGTATTTAGGCTGACGACTAAAAACTAATATTTACGTGTCTCAAGGTTTTTGAAAATTCGACACCCTTAAGGGTGAAAAGGGGGATGAAGTTGAAAATTCTTTATTTTTAAAGTAAAATCCACATAATTGATTATTTAGGCATTAATGATGTAATTCTATGCAACATTCATCACTGTTATTAAAATTCCACCCCAAATTCAACCCCTAAAAAAGGGAAATGGGGTGAAAAAGTCTAAAACCAATATGGGTATCGTTTGTACGGTTTATCGGGTCGCTGATTACGAAAACTACAACAATTTTGAAATCAAACGTGGTGGACGTTAAATACCATCATTCCCTTGGAATGGGGTTGGGGTGCAATAGGGTTGAAATGTAAATATGGGTGTCATTTGTATGGTTTATCGGGTCGCTGATTACGAAAACTACAACAATTTTGAAATCCAACGTGGTGGACGTGAAATACCATCATCCCCCTGGGGATGGAGTTGGGGTGCGATAGGTTTGAAATGTCTAAAAATCAATATGGGTGTCGTTTGTATGGTTTATCGGGTCGCTGATTACGAAAGCTACAACAACTTTGAAATCCAACGTGGTGGACGTGAAATACCATCATACCCTGGAGATGGGGTTGGGGTGCTATAGGTTTGAAATGTCTAAAAATAAATATGGGTTTCGTTCTATGTTAGGGATAGCGGTTAAATTGGCGTTAGGGGTAGGGATAGGAGCAGGGATAGGGAGAGGTAGAGACGTAGAGAGGTTGAGGTACAGGTACAGGTAAAGTAGAGGGAAAGGGAGAGGGAGGAGGGGAAGGGGGAGAGGGAGGGAGAGAGGCAGGGGGAGGGGGTGAGGGAGAGGGAGGGGCAGGGGGAGAGGGAGGAGGGGGAGGGAGAGAGAGGGAGAGAGTTTTAGTTTTTCTCAATTACTTCTGCGAATTGGCTCTGTTTTGGAATATTACTTAAAGGTGTCTCTCATCTCTCTCTTTACATTTGTTAGGATACTGCTGCTAAGTTCCTCTGTTCTGAGTAATTTATGAGTAACGTTTGTATATTATATAAAATTCAGCTGGATCTTGAATTATACTCATTAATTTGCGCAGGGTTAGTCCTGTTTTTCCTTAGTTTAAAATTACCCCGAAATGATGGGATAAATAATAATTTCCCTGGACTATTATTTTTTTTTTTTTTATTTATTCAACATCATTATTTAAATCACATTACATTTTTGTTCTGTAGCGCCAAACAGTAAAACTGTTTGTTGGCGCTTATTATGCACTCACTTTACTTCTAATCTTATATTATTCTTAAAAAAAATTACCCACCACCATGTACACACGGCCGCAAATAAGTGGCAACAATTCCAGTTTAAGCTAAAACCAGCGCTGAACTACAAGCTCCTATAACCCTAGACACGTTCAAAGGTCAGATTGTTACCACTCACGTGCGGTCGAATGTACCCACCTACGTACCTAATTATTTAGTTGAAGCTAAACATTTGGTAAAAAAAAAAAAAAAATCCAGTCTAAAAAAACATTAGCTCACTTTAAGGTTTTCCAATAACATTTTCTTAAGTTTGCCTTTAAAAATCATGACGCTATTGCATTCACCCTCAAAATCTATCCTATTAAATATTCTAGGGGTCAGATATTTTGTTGTACGCTCTCCGTAGTAGTTACATGCTTTCGGTTCACTGTATGTCTTTCTTATACCTGCCATTCTTAGGCCGCTATGAGCCATAGTTAAGATTTTGAATTCGGGCCTGTTGAACTGTTGTATGGCTATCAAATAATCATGCTTCTCTTTTACGGGCAACACATTACACTTTCTGAACAGTAAGTTATAATTGCCATCACTACATTTTCTCCTAACTTCTTTGCATGACAACATTTTTATAAAACGCATTTGAAGGTTCAAAACCTTATCTATATATGTCTTAAAAGTACGCCCATATATACATAGACCATAGCTTAAAGTAGCATCGACCAAAGCATGATATAACATATACAGTGTTTTTCTGTTTACTATATAGCGCAAATTAATGAATTTATAAAGTATAGACCTAAGCTTATTGCAGACGTTTTCTATATGTTTTTTCCAGCTAAAATGGCGATCAATGGTCAATCCTAAATATTTATAACTATTGACAAACTGAATATTTTCACAATTACATAAACATTTATTTCGGTGTAAACATTCATAAGAATGTCCAACAATATTTATTGCTCTATCTGGTTTTCTGATATATGGAGAGAGAAGCAACATACATTTTGTTTTGGTTACATTCAGTACGATCCCCATGAGACCACTTCAAAATATTTTCTAGATCCTCCTGAATGCACGTTTCTATCTTACTGAGATCCCTGTCGGCATACATCAAGCAAGTGTCATCCGCGTACATATACATGGAACAGTACTTCACAACATTTGCAATACTGTTCACGTGCATGATGTATCCGACAGGGCCAAACACAGATCCAGTGGGAACACCGTAACTCACTTCAGCTTCTTCCCCGGTCTCACCGCCGATTTTATTTTTCAGGTAGCTCTCAAACCATTTGTTCACTGGACCACGGACACCACATTCTTGCATAGCTTGAAGGAGGAGTCCGTGGTCCAGCGTATCAAACGCTTTCTTAAAATCAATGAAAAGAGTAACAACATATTTTCTATTGTTGAGATTTTCGTTCACATCGTCCACGAAATGAGTTAAGGCTGTGTTTGTACTTCTTAACTTTCTAAATCCATGCTGCGTATCAGATATAATTTTATGTTTTTCCAAAAATGTGCTTATTTGTCCTACAATAACTTTCTCTATAATTTTATTGACTATCGATAATATAGCAACTGGTCTGTAGTTGGAATAATCTAGATGATCGCCTTGCTTAAATATGGGTCGTATTATAGATTTTTTTAACATATCAGGATATTTTCCCGTCTGCACACATAAATTCACGAACTTCGCGACTACTGGACTAATTTCGTTTTTTATAAATTTTAAATCTCTTATCCGAATAGCATCCAAACCTGGTGACTTCCTGCAGCTTAATTTATTTATGACCCTTTCTATTTGACGAGCAGTAACTTTAAGGAATCTAAATGAAACTTCACTTTGTTTTATGTATGATTCACGCTTTAAGAACTTTTTATCACACGAATGTTTTATTTTACTAATTTCCTCTGTAAATGTTCTAGAGAAGTTCGTGCATATGTCACTGACCTCACATGTTTTCCCTAAATGTTTTAATACTATATCATCTATACTAGGCTTAGTAAATCCTAACCAGCTATTTATTGTACTCCAAATTTTTCTAAAGTCCCCTTCACAGTCATGTAGTTGCTTCTGTCTATACCTATTTCTAGCTACATAAATAATTTTATTTACTATATTTCTATAATTTGTATATATTAATCTATTATTTTTATTTTTTGGATTCGATTTCCAACGCCTAAAGAGTTCATCTCTGTGTTGAACAACTTTATTAAGTGTTTTTGTCACCCAAGGTTGCGGATCCCTGTTTTTCTTATCTGAAGACCTTTTACTTAAAGTCGAACGATTATAAATTGTCCCGAAAATGAAACACAACTTCTCGTAAATGAGTATTGGACAATCTAATTCAAGCAATTCTTTCCAATTCACTCGTTGTAAGTTTTCTTCCACCAAACGATTGTTTAACATAACATTCTGCCTATAAGATAAAAAGAAGACTAAAATATATCATTGCTTCGGAAAACCGGTAACAACCTAAATACGAAATCCACGCGAGCGAAGCCGCGGGCAACAGCTAGTACCAATATAAATCTGAATTTTTCTTTGAAATTTCCTCATTTGTCCTAGGACAATAAATACCACCAACTTGATTTTGCGGTCAAATGCGCAGCACAGAGGAGATGCGTAGCACAAAAAGGATTTTTCATTTGGTACAGAGCCCTAAATGTGTAAAGTCCGATACGCACTTAGCCGGTTATTTATTACCTATTTATTAGGAAATCCGATACAATATAACAATGACATATATTCTGCTAAAATTTGAAGTGGTTCAAAAAGATCAGTCGGTCAGACAGACGACAAAGGCTTAGTAATAAGGTCCCATTGGCACACTATGGTTGCGGAACCCTAAGAATACCTACTTTTTAATATAGGTATATATTCTTTATTGCACACATACAAGAAAATTACAAAATTAAAGGACATATATAAGGGCGGGCTTATCTCTAAAAGAGATTTCTTCCAGCCAACCTAAGGCAGTGAGAAAGTGAATAAGTAGCTGCGGGACACAATAGCGCAGAAAGTATAATAAAAAATAAATCAATAAATATAGGTAGGTACCTACAATTATATACATATAAATAACTTATAATAAACTAAAATAAATACAATATCCGTACCGTACGGCATGCGTAATATGCCAAAACTTTACCTTTGGGGTTGGGTCAAAATTGTAAGTATGTTTTGTTAACCCGTCCTTTTTGCTGTATGTAAGTACTATTATAATTTTCATAATAGATATTTATGTACCTATACTAAACATAATGTATGAATGTTTATGTTCGATAAATAAATAAATAGAACCGTTTTTCCCCCGAAGGGTAAAAAACGGATATTTAGGTTTCTGCCGAAGCTTGAACCATATTTGAGATTACACTCCCGTATCTCAGTCCGTTTCACTCAGATTTCATATCGTGCAGCGCCCTCTGTCGACTATTTTGGTTACTAAGGTTCCCCCCACGCCCGTCACAAGCGCCCGGCTGTTTTTTGGTCAGTACCTTCAAATTAAGCCGGCAAGGCCTTCAGGTATGGTTCAAGCTTCGGCAGAAACCTAAATATCCGTTTTTTACCCTTCGGGGGAAAAACGGTTCTATTTAGGTGTTCGTGCCTTCGCTTGAACCATATTTGAGACGTGTTTAACTTCTGACGGCGCTTTGGCGGGCGTACTGTGACCTGTCTCATTTAGTAAAATTTGTCTTTAATGCGTAATTTATAACAGAGTTAATTTAAGAATTTTAAATTTTTATTTTTAAATTTAATCAAACAGTCTTGTCGAAACTTTCTTCATAATAAATAGGACTCACGAAACAAATTAGTAAAAGAAAATCTAAATATTTCATTTTCTTGTTTAGATTTTCTAGCCTTGCACACAGTAGCAATACTTTATTTTTATTTTTAATGCTAATAATAATAAATTGTATAGATAATTTCGAATAATTGTAAGATTACAAACAGCGAATATTGAAAAACTACAGGCAATTTGAGATGATGCTAACAAATAAATCTGTTGACCTGTCAAATCTTTCCTAGAATGAGTTGAAACTCTCATCAATGCTTTTCCCTGCGTTCAGTAATCAATCACTACACCAGACGCTTTGCAACCATGAGTCGCGAGTGAGTCTTTTATCTTATTACCTACAATGAGCGATTGAAAAATAGTATATTGCAGTTTAGTATGTAAATATGCAGTATATGAAATTTCTCTTACGACAGCTCTTTGATTGTTTATTTTATGCTAAATTAAATATTTTAGACTCACAACTTGTAAAAGTTACTTAGGTATCGCCTGCAGATTACCACCAGTCTGAGCATCCGACTTGTTTGCGGTGGTTAGTGCTCTAGACGGTATGCGTCAGATTATTCGCTCCCAGCGCTAATGGCTAGAACACCTCATTGAATTCGTGAAATGACTACAATGCGAGTTATTTATCAGGGAAATCTGATAAGGTAAATATATAAATTAAGCAACGACAGTTACAGGAAATGCCCAAAGTATAACAAATACAAAATTCTTAGGTAAATCTATAAACTCCAAATAACAGTGACAGGAAATTCCAAGCGTATAACAATGGATACGAAAAGCTTTCAAGGTAAGAAAATAAAAATTTCGGTGTATATCCATAAATTGAAGTAGTCTGCAATGGGAGCCGTATGAATATTCTAATTGTCTAATTCGACAACAAATTCTCCCTTCCAGTAAAAAATAACTGTAAAATGAGGCTCTTCTAGGTACTTAGCAAATACTGAGTATAAACAAGGTGAGGTCCACTTACAAAATGAATGAAAATCACAAGTGATTTTTTGTTGATCTCATGTTAATATGAGAAGGAACAAAACGGCGATTTATTTTAATTATTTGGATTTTGAATTTTTATTTTGATAGATGACTTGTAAGATTACAACCAATTCTGTGGCGAGGCAACTAGGTGTTATTTCTAAACTCGGATAGGAAGCACCATCTTTATGATAAAGCGATGTTGAAAACTGGCTGGTCTAGTCCAGATGCAGAATACAACAACATAAACAATTTAAATTTACCAAGGTAACTTCTTGTTTTAATAGTCTTATCATGCTAAAAGAGCAAAGAAGATTCGTCGAGAGTTGAGATAGTTAGGGATCAAAAACTACTACTTTACTATGTCATTGTGCTTAGAAAAGTATTCTAGAATGCTTAAAGGTAACAAAGATTTTTGTAAAACCCGTCGAACCACGATAAAAATATAGAGAAAAGTTATTTATGTTAAACTATTATTGATGGTTTTTTAAAATTTACAACAAAGGCCTTAATGCAAAAGGTGTCGAAGTCTTCATTGTTGGTGCATACAGTGGGAACTAGATTAGTGGGATACCAAAAAAAAATACGGGTATCCTTGATCTAACCACAAGTTCATCAGAACAAGCTGTTGCTGTAATAAGAAAGCAAACGATAGCAAACCAACCAAAAATTGTTTTTCGAAACTAGCTCTGTAGCGGAATAAAGAATTTTCGGACTGTTCAAGAAATCTTTTTACTTTACAGTATAAAAACAATCAAACAGAATAAATGCATTTATGACAATGCAAAAAGGCTACTGAACTATAGAACAACTAAACTCCAGAGCAACCGAAGCAAAGTTTAAATTAAATATGAACATTATTGCATATTTAACAATAATTTATCAATTCTAACAGCCCGAATTCAAATACTTTTAGCGGGTCGTGATAGCTATCAGATAGATCTGATATTATTATTAGCCTGGGTGTTTCCCCTTTTTACGGTTGCACTTAGGATGAGAGCATCATCTGGGAAATATAGCTATTGATTTATGTTAGCAAATACATAAGTCTGGGTGGGGACTGAGGCATCTGCAAGAGATCCTCGATCTACGACATCATCTTTTTGAATCTGAAAACTCACACAAGCAAGAAGTAAATAGCTACTGCTGCCTACTTGATTGCATCTGCTTATTCAATAGCAATGATTTGACATTAAAATTTCACACGCTAAGCTTACTATAGGTAATATTCAATTAATTGTATCACAAATCCAGCTGTAAACAAACAACTGCATCATCATGATGTTACCTATCTAAAGCCTGTAGCTTAATTAATAGGGTCCAAAAGGTTTATATTGGCGAAAGTTACCTACTTTTTCTTACATGAAACCTTTACAATACCACCAATGTGCTGGCTGTCTTTCATGTGTGGTGGAGTATTTTGTTTGCTCAATAAAGTATGCCTAAACGTATTACGTAGTACTCAATAAGGTATTACGCCAGAATCGGCTCGAAAAAACCACACATTTTAGTTGTATCTTCATTATTTACTTGATGGAAAAAGCTTTCGTCATATACCCAAAATTTGATAGATCCTGGCATCCGATAATTTAATACTGTTTCTGTAAGAACAAAACGATGGTTAAGAAGCTTTTTGACAAGAGAAGCTGATTTAAAGTTGCGTGTACTTGTCTTAGTCTTTAAGTGCAATATTATTTAATCTTGCGACTCGTGAATAATAGCATCATATTCACAGAAACGGTTAAAGCTTAGATGAATTTTCCTCACAAATAAAGAAGGTTACGCAATATAAGTTCTGGCTATAAGGGTATGGTAAACTGCGGCGGCTAGAGCGTTTTTTGCGCTTCGGAAGGTCGCAGTTGTCTTCTTAGTTAGTGGAGACTTAATCATCTCAGAGGCCAAAATCTTTTGATGTCAGGGTTGTCCTGCTTTGGCTAGAAAGTGTTGATACGCTTACTGGCTATCACGCAGTAAGCAAGCTTAGGAAAGCTGGCAGGAACTCAGATTTATTAGCTAAACTCGTCTTTGTATGCTGCGTGCAAAATAACTCTGTCTGTGACCGTTAATGCGCAGAAGTCAAGAGTCGCGGGGGTGAGCGCAGCTCCCCCCAGGGGGCGAGCGGATCGTTCATTGGCTCTCTGCCTGTCACCCATGCGCAGAAAATAACCGTCATAAACAGACTTTTCCTGAACGCGCTGTAATAACCTCTTACTGTGTGTTTGTATGTAAGAGTTTGTGGACAATAAAGAAAGATCCGTTTATTTTTAAAATAAATTAGTCGTGAATAATGAATAAGCATTTTGTGTAGCTATTGTCATCAGGCTGCAACTGTGAATAAAATTGTAAGTTTCACTTTACAGAAACTCACTTAGACGGGGAGCAGATAGGTGAAACCGTTTCTTCCCCTCGCTGAAAGTGAGGCTGTCCTTGTTGGACTGGTAGTTTTTATTGCCCCCCCCCTCTCATTTTGTCTACCAGAAGAAAGTGGGAACGTACTTCACAAGGTAGGTATGCTGTGTTATTATTCACAAACTATTAACATCAATCGTTATGTTATGACCATGTCAAGGAATCGTTCTGTAAGCCACGTATAAGACTTTCAATTTTCGCTTCATAACTGTCTGTAAGAACAAAGGAATGAAGGGAGGATACGTTACAATTACTTCGGCGCAAGTGGCTAAGAATATTTTGTCTTTCGTCCCTCATACGGATACCATCTGGTATAATTCATCCCTATTAATTAAAGAGTGTGTGGTAATTTTAAGTATGAACCGTGTTGGCTTTGATGCGCCACACTGTGCTACTCTGGATACAGCGTCCTTTGAGGCAACAAAGTATCTTCTTAATTTTGAGGTTACAAAGTGACTTTTTAATAATTTTGATTACCACCCTTGTCGTGTTGCTGTTTGTTGCCCTCACATTTGTTTGCGGACAAGCAAGCGGTAAAAAGTGAGTGCATGGCATCTATTTTGGAGGTTGCTACATATTTTCCATAAATTGTAATAATGGAATTTCGCAAGGTAACGTCTGATGCTATTAACTACATAAAGTTCTCACAATTTTAAGAACACCAGGTAATCTGAACTCTCACAAGTCCAAGTCATCAAAACAAATGTTTTTGTTTGAAGAGAGAATAGCTTAGCGGAGATAGGCTAACTTGCCCTGGTCTGTTTTGATTATAAATCTCAAAATAAAAAGATGACCATTAGCTGACAACAAGTTTTTGTGTAAGGCGACAAAGATCATTGATAGAGGCAACATGCGTAGCCCACTTAGACTGCAGACCGTCCATAATTACTGTGGAAGTACTTGCCATGTTCTGTAATTAACGTGTAAGAGAAGTGCTCTTGGTCGAGTGGTAGTTACTCTTTCTTTCTGCCAAAGCTTGAATGATCAAGAAAGTTAAGCAATGTGGGCCTTGGTCAGAACCCGGATGGGGGATCGCTATAGCTAGACTATAGTGGCACAACAACTAGAGCGTTTCCGTGCTTGGGATGCCGCGTTAAGCCGTTGGTCCCGGCCTGTCAGTGATAGTAATTAAGCCAAGTCAGAGGCCATTTGACGGCTTGGGGCTCTGACATCCAGGCTGGCATTAGCCTTATAAAACCATCTAGGTTTGGATTTGGTTTACCTTCCCTCTGGGTTGCAGAGGTCTGATAGCAGTCGCTCTTTGAGAATACCAGTGCTCATGTCAAATCCCCTAGGATAGGTCGCCTAGAACAAAGCTAGGGCAATGATGATAATCGGCTTGTAAGATTAGTTTTAAAACTGGCCACTGTTCCTTGTCGTGTCATGCGCCGACACGCGTCGTCTCGTGAGACGACGCAGACCAATGAAGCGACACGCGTCGTCTCGTGAAACGACGGCGATGAGTGAGGTGACATACAACGTCACGTGAGGCGACACGTCGTCTCGTGAAGCGACACTCGTCGTCTCACGAAAGCATGGCATTTACAATAACGGTGCTTAAGCGAGGCAGCCGTATGTGGCAACATACGTCGGTCAATGAGACGACGGTTATGACGGTGCCTAGAGAGGCAGCTGCGTCTCGTCACTGGACCCAAAAGTCCGAGCGGAATTTATAGTGTTGCACGAAAAATCATTTTACAATGACTTCGGTAATGACGGTGCCTAATAGAGGCAGCTGCGTCTCATCGCTGGGCTAAAAGTCCGAGCGGAATTCACAACAGAACGAGAAAATTTTTAATTTTTTATTTCACTAGGCACGTGTTACTCGGCTGAGATACAAAAGCGTACTGACCAAAAAACAGCCGGGCGCTTGTGACGGGCGTGGGGGGAACCTTAGTAACCAAAATAGTCGACAGAGGGCGCTGCACGATATGAAATCTGAGTGAAACGGACTGAGATACGGGAGTGTAATCTCAAATATGGTTCAAGCGAAGGCACGAACACCTAAATAAGGCTAAATTGCTATGACTTTTGGAAATTTAAGTAGAGATGATTCATTACAATATTAATGAATTTTTTTTGCTTATTCGTATATTCGGTCACGTCAGCATTTTTTTCATAACACCTGGCATAGATGACTAAAAATAAGTCAAGTGCGTGTCGGGCTACTCGCAGTGAAGGGTTCCGTAAATAAGGTTTTAAGGTCCAGCGCCTGGTCGTTATTGCAATATCTATTATTTTCTGTTTTTAGACTATTGCTCGTCAACCTGAAAAGCATACTTCGCTGTGATAGTTTTCCTTTGCATTTCGTTACACATCTAGCAGAAAAATTTTATAATTCGCCGCTTTGACATAATGCCTAGGCATTTTGTGAAATGACGAACGGGTTCGATTAGGTAAGGAACGGTTTGGGTTTGCCTTAGATAACGAATCTAAAATACACCAGTGATCTAAACCCAATTACAATTTGCCCATCGTATACAATTTGCCGGCCGTTTGTGAACGGCGAACTATACGATTGGCCTGTGACATACTGTTATATTATTACCGTGATTGGCAGGGAGGACTTGACTCTAACATTTGCGCCTTTAGGCATACTAATATTTAATCTGTGCTTTAGGCTTAATATTTTGCAAACGGATCTATTTTACCCCTTTGTCATAGTGATTAAAA
Source organism: Athrips mouffetella (assembly GCA_947532105.1). NCBI lineage: Eukaryota > Metazoa > Arthropoda > Insecta > Lepidoptera > Gelechiidae > Athrips > Athrips mouffetella. The sequence continues at coordinate 7,377,147 of OX383960.1, read as the reverse complement.
TCTATCCATAAACACAACTCTCTAGTAAAAAGGGTCTCGCAGCTAAGCCTTAGACGCACAGACGGACATTTTTGTTGACTACGGAACCCTTAAAACTGCCAAGGTAGAGCCCAAGCCATTTTATCTTTTAAAAAAATCACTTGTCTTCTTTACTTTTTTGTTAATAGACTTAGGTAATCTACTTATAGGCTCTGGGGGACCAATTCTTGAATATCATTGAATACCACCCAAATAATTTACGACTAAATAAATTAGGGTGCAAGGGACACCTTTCCGAAAACTGATACGGCTACGGCATTATCAGTCAACGAAACTGAACAACCACCCGAGACAAGTGACTTTCTATTATCGCAAACGCTATAGAATATAATAAATAAATATGTATGGGATTGACATCAGCTGTCACGCAACATTTCGTTGGATCAAGGAATTTGGTTAGATCATGTCAAACTCGTACATTTTCTATTCTTCTAGCGTTTGCGATAGTAGAAAGCCGGTTGTATTTTTAAAAACATACAGCCAAATTAACAGAATTGCCTCCACTTTCACTAGTTAATCTCACAGATGGTGGCTGTGGTACTAACGGTTGACCTACTTCACCCAGGATTCTTAACTGTTCATTTTTAACACACCAATGCGAGCATTCAGGTAGTACCGCCGGTAAATGACCCGCGAATTTTACCGTTGCTCCAGCGTGCTCAATTTCGAAGAAGATTTTATGCGAAGATTTGGTAAATTTTTACAAGCCGGCACTATGCGTTTCATTCAACACTTTTAACTACAGGATGACTTTGATTGAAGACATTCGACAAATTTTATATCGCTAAAGATCAATTTTGTAAAGGTCTAAGGATATTTGTCAAAGGATTTTTTTTTATTAAATTAAACATACTTGAAATCGATACACAAAAGTACTTTCAATTAAGCATTTAATAAAGCATAGTTTATGCAAAAGAAATAGATGCATCATTTATGCGTCTTTAACTTTTTTTTTGTAAAGTACACCCAACAGCACGTCAGTAGAAAGACACTGGACTTTATGCCATGGTAATAGAGTTGCAAATGTTTCTACTGACGAGCGGTTGACCATACGTTTGTGTATCAGATTCAAGAATATTTAACTTAATAATACCTACAAAAAAAGTTTTTCGACAACTCCAAATTTCCTTAGACCTAAAATTGATCTATATCGATAAGAGAACTTAGCCTTAAAATTTGACGAATGTCTTCAAAGTCACCCTGTAGTGTACGTAGACATATGAATCTGTATCTCTTAGTGCATATCTCTCTTCCGATCGACCTCTCACTAACTGCCCTTGATCGACCAGCACCAGATTATCTAGACGACCATTTTTGAAATCACCAGTGGATAATATATCACTTTTGAGACTTCATCATCACAAAAACTCAGTACCTCCAAATAATAGTTCCTAGTTCCTAAAGTCTGTTTTTAGGGTTCCGTAACTGATAAGGAAAAAAAAACGGAACCCTTATAAGATCAGTTTGTTTTTCGGCTGTCAAGACCATTTTGCTACTGAAAACCAATAAACGTCCACTGCAGCTTTTGCTGGAGGGGAAGTACAATTACTCGTATAGCCACCACGCTTGATAGCGTTCCGGCCGGCACCTTGGATCGCGGTTGTTGGTGACCGCAATATGTAAGATGGTACAATACACAGAAGGACGCTGTTGCCTGCTTCATAATCCCTTAGTCGCCTCTTACGACACCCACGGCACCCCACGGGTAGAAATGGATTGGCAAAGGATTGGATTCACTTAAAGGTCAACTAATTTGAAAATAGCATTTTAAATGTTTTATTTATTTTTGTAATTGACACAAAATGAATTATACCGCTACTACTTACTTACTTCAGAAATATTAATTTTACATACGACTCTACATTTTCGTAACTGGGACGTATGTTACCCACTTCACTGGCAAAGAAATCCTGTATTCTGCGTTTGACATTTTTTGTATGAGTACTTTGTGTGTCTAATGTAGGTTAGCAATTATTTGAAAATAAACCAGAAAAGGGCCAGCCAGCATACCTGGGCATAGAATATACAAGGTGTTCGATAGGTGTATCTCTGCAAACCATTCTGATGGTTGCTCTTACAATGAAACTAAACAACTTTTGCTCCATAACTATTCAAAATAAGCAAAATATTTTTTATACAAATTGAACCGATCTACTTGTCACTTAGTATAAATAAGCATAAAAAAATTGTGATTTCTCAAAAGTCTTATAACACGTTTAGTTTCATAGGTAGAAAAAGAACCCGAGAAGTTTGCAAAGATATACCTAAGACCCTGTATCATTACCCTGGCGCTTTTTATTATTACCTCCAGATTACTTTTTTTAGCCTGCGCTGTCACACTGCTGGGAAAAGCTTCCCCCCCCCTCTTTAGTTTCCGATCTTCCCTAACGATCACCATCGCCGGCCACTCCTCCAGGTTATCCCTCCACCGCTTTTTGGCCTTCCTCTGCTGCGGCGTCCTTCGTCCGTCGTGTGGCACCCATTCCGTAGCGCGTTGGGCCCACCTATCCGGGTGCATCCCACATACGTGGCCTGTCCAGTCCCATTACTGACGTCAGTGGTAAGGGTTTTGGAGGGTAGAGTGGTGTGCCGGATACGGTCGGTCCTCTTAACACCTTTGCTGTGCTTTATTGCCATTTTGCAAACCGCAAGTTTGGACTTATGTGCCTCAGTCAGGGACCATGTTTGGGCACCGTAAGTTAGAACGGGCAAGATACAGATAAGATGAGATACGGATAAGATACATGCCGATGATTTTAAGGATAGTAGGAGACTCCCTTTTAGTAAATCTTCATGGACCAGTAGCTCCTCCAAGCGTTTTCAATTTGGCGACTGATTTCTTTGTCTTGTTATTGTGGAAGGAAACTATCTGGCCCAAGTAGATGTATTCTGCGACGTAATGTACGAGTATCTCTTGCCCGTCTATCACGACCCTGCGTTTCGTGCCATTGGTCATGACTCATGACAATAAAGATCTTTCGGTCTGCAGGGCTCCGATTTGGAAGAAATTTTATATGGAGAGATTTCGCTGGGAGAGAGAGATTTCGCTAGACGCAAACAATGTCGCGGTCTTCAGCTAGTATTTTACAAATTTGTCATAAGTCGCATCGCAATATAAAAATTCCAGCGACAATTTCGTAATATCAACTCAAATGGCACTTAACTATAATTACTACTTGACATATTTTTTTCTAATTACTCGTAATCTCTACTTTTATATCGAATGCAACGCATAGGCTTTCAGAAATGCGTGAATGTGAATTGAATCACTTATTACTGGAAACAGTTTTGCTGTTGATTTACCAAAGAAACATGTTTTTTTTGTAAATAAAATGCTGAGTGTCGAAAACCGGGCAACCGCGAGTAGAACTCGCGCCCCGATGGTTCCGTCCGTACAAACTTAATTGTAATATGTCCGTCCTAACGAATAGTCCGATTGATGGCATCAAAAATCACAATATAAATTTTAGATTTTTTTACAAATTTATCGAAAGATTCTGAGTGATTTCTTGCTCATTTTGTTTAGGGTAGCTGTCATACAACAAAAATAATTAATTGAAAAACGGATCAAACAATTTTTATGATACTTTGCATGACCGAGCATCTCCATGTAAGATATCTTGCAGCAGTATCAATTAGTTTGTGTAGTTTCATATAAGGGGTGTTCCATTGCAATCAAAACGTAAATATGTGAAAACTCAGTGGAACCAATTATAAGTAAATCACACTTATAATTGGTTCCACTGAGTTTTCGACCTGACTGGATATTATATTTTTTTTTTTTTTTGCAAAAATCTAGTATACAGAGTGTACCAAAAACTAAAAGGGCTTGCTCAGTAGACTAAACTGAACAAACAGTATCCCTAAGAAACATTTATTGGGAAATGAAAAAAAAATCTCCTTGCAAGTATCTTGCGATAGTATCCATTGATCTGTGAAAATTCATATAAAGAGTGTTCCAGTTCTACCAAAATTTAATCATTTGATTTACTCGAAATCGTTAACGTTTACTTTTTTCTAATGTTTAACAATATGATTCAGATTTTTTAAACATTTATTTGTAAAATCTGTGTTAATAAGTACTATTTTTACCTATGTCATTACAAATTTAAGTTTGCAGGTGATTCTTTTTACTTGCATTTCACTCGAAAATGTAAGTGAAATGCTGCTGTACCATTATTTCCTTTTATGGTATACATGGACGGTTTTTGTTGCATAATCCTGTTACAGAATAAAAGTTAGACCATAGCATAGGCCGGGATTAACCAACCCAACAGATCTTCCCCGAAATCCTTTTATGTAACAGAGTTGGGTTGTTAGGACCCAACAAAACCGGCCCACAGGTACCTACTCCTAAATTAGCTTTGATGGAATTTGCCTTCCTTTGTTTTAGGCGCCTCCCAAAAAGTTTATAGGCCAGGCCTAAAAGGTGGTTATCCTTGACTTTAGAATCTAAAAAAAACTGAAACTGATGTTCGCTAATATTTGACTTAGTATTAATCTTAAAGTGATTTTGGATTTACCTATGTTTCAAGCTTGAAATCGCTTTTCATTGTTTTCATTTATAGGGTTCAGTATTTTAAGGGTGCCAATGAACGAGACCCTAAAGCCTACGTTGTCTGTCTGTCCGTGATACTTTTAAAGGGCTGACTTTTGGACCTACTTGACAGTTTTCAGTATAATGTGTTATTTTATTACTATGGTGAATATCTTAAGAAAAAAGTAAAGCAATTATTACACAATTACATGAAAAGGTGTCGATTATGGCAGACACAAACTAAAACCCTAAAACCAAACTAAATTTTACAGGTAAAAATCTGTTGCCGTCTTTTTATCCCTTAAGTCTGAGTAAAAAACAGCAACACTTTTACAACTGTCAAATTTAGTTTAGTTCGAGTTTGTATCTGCCAAAATCGACACCATGGCCCACTTCCTAAACCTGCCCCACGTGCCCCGATTCATGCACATTCATAATAGGATCTGTTGACTTGACAGCAACTAACAAACAACTCTCGCGAAGTAGAAACACATTGGGCCATGCAAAGATGAGAAGTAGTAAAAGTTCTCTAAAGCCGCATCACAGTTTCCTAAATTTTAAGACTAATTCGTCATACGTTGCTCGGACGCTTGGTTCTGTTAATTCCAATACTTCCGTCAACGAGCAATGTATGCCGAATTATTTTCTGAATTATGGAAGGTGTGACAGCGGGTTAACTTACTAATAGTATGCTAATAGGTCCAATGGATTGAGTTAGCACCTTATCGAATTCGCGACAAGGTTGCTGATTCTCTACTTTCAACTTCAATAGTAAACAAGACTAGGTACGCACTTATTGCCCTACATTCTATAGATACCGTACCTAACGTACTTACTTTATTAGTAATATTATAATAGCTCTTAAGGGGCTACCTGCCGTCCACTAGCGTTACCATCAGTTAAAAAAATATTACTCGCTATACACAAAACTTATCTAAAATCCGGAAAGACAGATTGACGTAATAAAGGTACCTTTGTTTTTGTAGAACCTAATTAATCAGTAAAATAAAGTTCACTGTAGTTACAGATACAAAAACTGCTAAAAGTGGCCGTTTCTTTTTGTATTTGTAACTACAGTGAACTATATTTTTCAGAATGGATAGGTTCTAAATAAACTAGGGCACCTTTAATTCAATCTGTCTTTCCGGATTTTTTAAGGTTTCAAGTCAAGAGTTTTGTACTGATGGGGGCGCTAGTTGACGGCAGGTAGCCCCTTAAAGAAAATGGAAGATGCATTTACACGACTATATTTTTCCAAAAATATAAAAGTTTCCGACTACTATGAGACCCCGTAAGTTTTCAACTCGACAATCATTGCCCCCCCGTTATTACATAGATAGATAGATAGATAGATAAATGCTTTATTGCGCACATAAAAAAAAATATAACTAATTTTACAGGAAATCTTAAACATAATGTGAGCAAAGGCGGCCTTATCGCTACAAGCGATCACATATTATTACATACACATTATTACATACATACATACATATTATTGTACGAATTACGGCGTTCAATAAGTATTGAGAATGGTCCATACAAACAAAAAATATTGATACATTAATAATAATCTTTTCTACGTAGCTTCAAAATTTCTTCAGACCCTGAATCCCGCTGTTTTCCGAAGCTAAGATCCTTTTGAAAAAGAAAGCTCTCATTTGGTCCTGAAAAAGCTCTGCTATTGGATCCATGACTTCCATTCTGCTTCCGTATCTTTTTATTTTTTATTTTATTCAAAAGGACCATCAATAGGAGATACAAAAATACTTAGCCTAATACTTAATTATAACAGGATATTTGTATTCCTAATTATAGATGGACACAGCATCAACACTTAACGTTTACTGTAGTTGAAGCAAAGTGTTGAACTAAACATTTAAATAATTACTATGTTAACTGTCGTTTTTAATGAAATTTTTGAATTGATGAAGAGTGGTGTTGTGGATATCCAACTCAGCGTTTTTCATTGACACCTGGTTAAATATTTTATGGATACACAGTTTTTCTAAACTCAGTATGAAACGACCTAAAATTAACAACACAAGCATAAATTCTAGGTACACTTAAATTTACCATTGCCGGAATATTAGGGCTGTCAATGGAGTTCCTTCTTCGGTGTTACTTCGATTGTGGAGACAGATAGAAGACACTACCTATGGCTAAAGGAATGTCAGTTAAATCTTGTATGCAAGGAGAGTGGTTAACTTGTTTAAACTAAATAGCTTAAAATTAAAGCTTTTTAAATTGCATCTGTCGGAACTTAAGTTTTTCTCAAATATCAAGTTGTTTGCTGGATTGTGTTAAAAACTTCATTCATCATATATGGGGTGTAAGGGACAGCCTTCCGAATACTGAAAGGGCATGACCAGTCAACTTAACTGAACAACTTTCAGCGAATTAAACTTTCAGGAAATGAAAAAAAAAATCGGCCTCTCCATACAAAATTGCAAATTGATTGGACAGTTTGTATTGAGAGGCCGATTTTTTTTTCATTTCCTGATAGTTTTATTCGCTGAAAGTTGTTCAGTTACGTTGACTGAACATGCCGTTTCATTATTCGGAAGGCTGTCCCTTACACCCTGTATAAGTTTCTAAATATTATGACCTAATATTTTATCACCACATTTTTACAAAATAAGCTATGAATACTAAGAACTTTTAACTCATATCATAAACATCCCGTCTTACTACAAAAAAGTTAGACATCTGTTGAACACTTGATTAAAAAAATCGTACCAAATAACTCTGTCTATGTCATTGATGCGCAGAAGTCAAAAATTACTTATGACTTGACTTCTGCGCATCAACTGACATAGCCAGTTATTTTGTGCGCATTTTTTAATCAAGTGTTCAACAGATGTCTAACTTTTTTGTAGTAAGACGGCAAAAGACTTCGTACCAAAATGTTGTTCATCACTCACAACTTTTTGATCACAGCTCGATGAAACAATTACTCGCATTCAAACTTCAGGCAGAACAAAAACCAAACAAAAAGCATTAAAGGTTAAAATTAAGTGCATTTTTGTTTTTTTTATGAGATGGAACATCTTGATTCTGAGGGCCGCTGACAGTTATCCTACGTAATCCAGTACAAGTTTGCAACTTTGTTGAGAGTATAGTGGCCCATCAGATCCACAAAACTTTGGTCTGCCAATGCGCAACCTGGCAGGTTCGGTATGATGATGAAGTGGATGTGGATACCACCACTCTCTCAACATAGTTCTTGTACTCGATGACGTAGGGTAACTTACATCGCCCCCATAGTCTAACTCCGTACTTTTCATCAATGTTTTCCCTACGGTCATTTACTGCGACCTTTCAAAGCACAGTACACAGTTCCGGATTTCCCCGAAGGCCTAGTAGGCCAGGGCCTAGGGCGGCGGGCAGATATTAGGGGCGGCAAATCGCCCATCCTAACAAGTAAAAAATTATGCGAATCGTGGTATGTGGGGGGAACGTTATTCGCGTCCGCAGAAGCTACGTGCAACCAACCTGCATGAGCTCCCGGGTGGTGCAAAACTACGCTAAAGCCCGGAAATGGTAAACTCAATCCGGTCACCAGGTCGGCCTCAGAAGTGAGGAGTAAAGCCACGATCAGCAATTTATGCCGAATTAGTTCTTGAATTCATTTAGGTCTGATCATGGCTTAAGTAAAATACCCTGAAAGGTTGGTGAAGAAAGAAACGAGAATGTACTGCTGCTATTTTCGCGAGAAAAATACCATGAGCAGTTCCTACCATAAACGTTGTTTTTCATCCCATGCAACTGGCGGTCGGCGGCGCCGCCAGCATGACAGCCCAGTCTCTTTACAACGGATTTGAAAACTGCTGAATTACCTTAGCCTTATTAGCATCGTCGATTCATACAAAAATGTAAATATTATGACTCTTAATAACAATATTTACTTAATTACTTTATAAGTAATAGCAACAATTTTATTATCTTTCACATGAGCTATCCTACTGGAGGCTGCCTAGGTATAAGCAGGAAAGTATTTAAGGTATTTACTTGAAATGTCAGAATTTCACTGTTTCTGAGTAAATTATACATAAAGGCTGTTTTTTATCACTGCAAAAATTTAAGTGTGTATGTTAAAAATCATAAAACTGAAAAACTTCATAAAACGAGCAAAATTTTTGGTCGTCGCATACACAACCCTGGCTTGTACGGGAAATCAAAAATTTTCCTCGTTTATCGATACCTCTTACTTATTGATGTCTTGCCGTTTTTAATTTTGTAATTCATCATCATCATAACATCCCATGAAACGTCACTGCAGGACAGGGAGATCTCTCCAGAGCTCCAGCGAAAATGTTTGGTACGGTCAACCGCTTGTCAGTAGAAACTTTTTCAACTCTATTACCACGCCATAAGGTCCAAAAGTGATTCTACCGATGAGCGGCCGTGTGTACAATGTGGAGGGGAAGTACCATAATCACCACACTTATTAACGTTGCGGCTGGTACGGTCAACCGCTTGTCGGTAGAAACTTTTTCAACTCTATTACCACGCCATAAGGTCCAAAAGTGTTTCTACTGATGTGCGGTCGTGTGTACCATGGATCGCTATCGTTGGTGACCGCAGTAGGCAAGATATACAGAAAGACGCTGCTGCCCATCCTTCGGATTATAATCCTTTAGTCGCGTCTTACGACACCCGCGGGTAGAAATGGGTTGGTTCTATTCTTTTCCCACATGGACTATTTTGTAAGTTGTATTTCATAAGAAGTACTAAGAAATGAACTGCATGCACGATTCTTCATTAAATAGGTAATGTCAATGACAAAGAAGAGACAAAGATTATGTTTGCAATGATGCATTCATTGATTGCAAGCTCTGCTATGTTTAAACAACGTTTGAACATTGTGAATGATTCAAGTGTTTTGTACAGTCGACCGCATTAATAATTAAATATTTAATTAGTTTATAACAAAAGGGCTCCAGATCTGAGGGATCTCTGTCTCATTTGAATCCAGTAGGGATGTATCATTCTGTTCATGTAATGCTACAGTATTTTAGTAGATCATCATTACGTTTCAATTTAAAAATCTCTTTCTACGCAAGGGGCCAAAAACCGTTTTTTTTTTATCGATAAAGCAAACCTTCCACCAGGTGGCCCACAAGCTCGCTTGCTCACTTGAACTAGTCAATTGAAAATCTGATTGTCTACTACTGTAAAGAGATAGAAAAACTAGGTAGGTATGTTAAGCTACTCGTACTATCATACCTTTCCTAATTAAGAAACAAATTCGGCATACATCACTCGTTGAAGTAAGGATATTTCATTTAGCATAACCAAGCCTCCCAGCAATGTATGCCGAATTAGTCTTTGATTTAAGGAAGGTGTGATTGTGGCTTTACGTGAACTATACCGTGTTAATAAATTAATCTCGCATTTCTAATGTGGGTAGGTAGGTTTATACCTGTCTTGGACTGACTACTACGTTCGCAAATAAATGAGGTGAGTGTACCAAACCAAGTGAGTCAGAGGGGTCAAATTTCTTCAGCGGCGTTCAGTAAGACAGTCATCGGTAGTTCCGTGTATTACAAAGACAGTTATGTTAGGCTGTATTGACAATGACACACTTTCTCCAAACGTGACGAAGAAGGAGATGGATATGACGAAATAATTATAACTTTTTTAACAGATAAAGGACAAAATGTTTTACTTGAACCGGTGACCTTCGTGCCTACAGACCCTTGCTACAGGCGCTCTTCACTGAACTATCGCGTCCTCGAGTGACTTGTTATCATAGCTGTTGTTCGAATTTTAACAGCGCTTGTTGTACAATGTGTAACAAAAAGAGCAAGTATATCAACACTGAAGGACGTGATTCTGCCCACGAAACTGAACATCTTTTCCTAAGGAACATTAGGTACTATTTAGGGTTCCGATACCAAAATGGAAAAAAGAGGAACCTTTATGGTGCCGGCGACTTTGTCTGTCAGTCACTCATGCTATCGACTTGAAATTTGGAATAGTGTTAGAATATGGTTGCCCAATTTAATTTCACATAAAAGAATTTAAAAAAATATATTGAATTTAAATGGTTTAAAAAAACTGTTAAATTATAATTGAATGTGAAAAATTTCAAATGGTTACTAGGTCGAGTGGGGTAGCGTATGAAAGTGCTTTACTTGTACATTTTAAAATATTTTTTTCTATTTTATACGACTCTAGTTTCCAAGTTGTGATGAAAAATTACAAAAAATATACACTTATCATGCCCTTATCTCCGAAGTTTGTGAAAGGAAAAATCTGAATTAATTACAGTCGATAGAAGTTTATGTAAATATTACAGCAAAAATAAAACGATCTTACTAAGTTGCACAGTCTTTTAGAAATCTGCAAAAAACGTTTAGAAACAAATTTAGGTGTACGGTCCCAAAAATGGACCTCATTGCTTCCAAAAATACTATAGGTATATCGGAACCCTCGGCGCGCTACTCCGATTCGCACTTGACCTTTTTTTTTAATGATATTTCAATTTTGGGAGAAAACAGTTTCCTCGTACAAAATCTTAACAAACCATTTTGATTTTGATGTCGATCGTTTCAGCATAATATTATAACCAATTTTTATAGGTTTCGCTTTTAAAAAAAACTACTTTATTTAATGAAAGAAACAGCTTTATTCTACAAAATTTCAATCACGAAAATTATTTTTTTTTAAAACGGGCTTACTCTTGACCTCGATCTAGTCTTGAAGACAGAGATGATGAGATGATAAGTTATTTGAGGTGCCTATAAGTTTGAATGTATTTCAAATTAATTTGACCAAATGAGGCGTCATTACAAGCGTCTTGATCATCCGCTGGTTATAGGGCATAAGACGTCACTTTAAATTGTATGTGGCGCCTTCTAGAGGAGATTAAGTGATGAAGGAAAAATATTTTTTTTTAATGATACCGTGTTGGGTATCAAATGAAACGGCTTAATGAGCACATTTCAAATATGTATCTATTGTTAGCCTTATTAGCCAAAATGTTTCAAGTATGAAATTACTTAAGTTGTTAAAAAAAAAAACTGGAACCCAACTACTGGCAAATCTTGCTCTAAAAATTATGAAACAAGATTTACCAATAGTCGGGTTCTAGTTTTTTAACTATTTTTTTTTTTGTAAACTCAAATTATTTTTAAAAGAACTAGGTATCTAACGACACCCCACACGATGGGGTAGAGAAGAAAATAAAATTCACCCCCACTTTACTCGTAGGGGAGGATTTTAAGATTTTATTATACCACTTTGTCGGCGTGGATGATATGTCATATTAAAGCTTAGAGTAATAATTACCTACTGATAAATAATAATAATAATTAAAAATAATAATTACTACTGGTAATTATATACTCTAAGTATTAAAGACAGCTTTCTAGAACTAAGGGTCTCTGAGCTAAGCCGTGGACAGACAGACGGACATGACGAAACTATAAGGGTTCCTTCTTGACTACGCAGGCCCAAAAATCATCTTATTCCGTCAATTTCCGTCCGACCTAGATAAAAAAAACCGGTCAAGTGCGAGTCGGACTCGCGCACTGAGGGTTCCGTACCACCACATAAACATAATTGTATTAGTTGAAATTTCAGTAAGTTAATGTGCTAGATTTTTTGAGTCCGACACGCGCTTGACCAAATCTTATTATTTGTTGTTATTTTATAGCCTATGCCCTATAAACATACCAATTTTCAAGTTTGTAAGTGTTCCCGTTTTTAAATAGAACTAAAACAAAAATCGCCTCAGCAACCATCCAACTTGACCCCTCTCTTATATGAATGTTCTTGAAACGGGAGCTCACCACAATTGGTTACCATTAGTTGTGAGAAAAGTTGTAATATTTAATGATTTCAGACTTTTCCCATTATTTGTACTGTGAGACCTAGCTTCTTGCCAAATTTCATAATTTTAGGTCAACGGGAAGTACCCTGTAGGTTTTTCATTTTTGAATAAATGTATGGAGATGAGGACATAAAATGCCATATCTTTTGATTGCGTCGTTGTAAAAAATTTAAATTTTCAGATCTTGTGTGGTTCATGGATCCTAATATATGGTATTAATTTCGACCTGATACCTTTACCCGTTCGTGAGATAAAGGGTCTTGACAGACAAACAGACAGACAGACGGACAACAAAGTGATCCTATAAGGGTTCCGTTTTTTCTTTTGAGGTACGGAACCCTAAAAAACAGGTCAAGTGCGAGTCGGACTCGCGCGCCGAGGGTTCCGATATACCTATAGTATTTTTGGAAGCAATAAATTCCATTTTTAGGACCGCAAAACTAAATTTGTTTGTAAAGGTTTTTTGCAGATTTCTGAAAAACTGTGCAACTTAGGAAATTGTATAGGGTTTGCTCCTGAAGCCCAGTGATTCCACTCAAGAAAACAAGCAACTATCCCTAAGAAAAAAAATTTTTGCTTGAAAAAATTTTTCGCCTTTCCGTACAAAATAAGTCGATCACGTGACCACTTTACTATGGAGAGGCGAAAAAATTTTTACACGTAAAAAATAATTTTCTTCGGGAAAGTTGCTTGTTATCATGAGAAGAATCATTGGACTTCGGGAACAAAACCTATAAAAATTAACGCTGTATGCATAGATTCTGTGCCTTTATCATCACATGCGTGTTTTATCTGTGACATGGGGAAGAACCGTTTTGCTGTGCGTTCCAATTTGCGCTAACAGACTGCTTTAGAGCACTGTGAGCGCGCTTAAGTCGGTCCAAATTGACCAAAAGCGTACTCTAAAGCACTCGCTCGTTCACCACCTTACGTCATTGATGACGTCATCGTTTCTGCTATCAGTGCTTTAGTCAAATAGGTGGAGCAGTGAAAGCGCTAATGTCAAAATCGATTTGACACATATAAAATCCCACACATTTGCAGCCAGCTGATGTTTCTCAAGTTTTGATGTTAGTGAGTTTGTCTCTAATGGAAATGAGAGTGGATTTGGCGCACATTTTTCAGGGATTAGCTTAGGCTTTGTTAAAGAAAATAAAAACAAAACTGACATTTTGACAGATGAACACGTGAGCGCGCTTAAATCCATTCCAAATTGACTAGAGCCATTAAGGCAGTGATAGCTTTGTGAGCGTGCAAAATCAATTTGGACCGTCCGTCAGTACTGTATACGCTTTTAGCAGCGTTTGTACAATTTGGAACACAGCGTTGCTTTTATTATTTCAAGTGGCACGGCGGCACTGGATAAGACTGCAAAACTAGTGGCATTTGATAGGTCTTTGGTTGGTATTCTAGGTACATCTCTAGTTCTCTACAAACCTCTCGGGTTCTTGCTCTACCTGTGAAACTGAACTACTTAGATACGATTTTTACGAATATACTGATATTTTTGTTTTATAACTATTTTTATATTTATTTTATTTTTTGTCCACACGAAATTTAAAAAAATGTTTTCACCTCCTCGGTTAAATTCTGTTGCCAAATTCGATTATTCTTTAAATTGGAACGTGATGTATTTAATATTTTGCAGTATGCAAACCTGAGGGGAGAGTCCTTTGCCCAGCAGTGGGTCATTATAGGCTAGATAAGATAAACCTGCATGCTGCAATACTGGCCACTAGTAAAACCAGCTACGCACTATCGTTTTGCATGATGAGCAAAGAGGGATGCAGCTGTAGGAAAGAAAGAAATAGTGGTATAAATCAATAAATAGTGTGTGCCTGGTGGATAAGGTACTGGCTGATAATAAAAAGTTAATTCAAAATTCGTATGAATAGTGTGTGCCTGGTGGATAAGGTACTGGCTGATGATAAAAAGTTAATTCAAATTTCGATCGGCTTTTGATTTTTTTTTGTTCTTTTGCCCAAATTAACGGACTCGCCCTATAACTTCCAAATCAGCGCAATACAAAATAAATCGCCTGCCACTGCCTACCCTCTGTCACTAGTGGTTAAATCCTAGAACAGGTTTCAATACAAAGCACTCGCGCCAATGTCAAAAACCACCAAATAACCCATTTGCTGCCTTGCATAACAAACAACTATTGCTTATTTTGAAACCTTTAAGAACTAAAATTGTTTAGTATCGATTGTCATGATTACCGCCAGAGGAGTTTGCAAAGACATACTTACCAAAGATTCTATCATCAACTCATCCCATTCCATTCCCGTGAAACATCCACTGCAGGACAGGGAGTGACAGAAAAGCGTGGTACTTTGGAGGAGAATTACCATAGTCCATGACCGCAGTACGTACCTAAGATGGTACGATACACAGAAGACGCTGCTACCCATCCTCCGGTTCATAAACCCTTAGTCGCCTCTTACGACAACCACCAGCAGAGATGGGTAGATTAGGTACTATTTTTCGTCAGTACCACATGGCATAAGACCCTGTATTATGAAGGAATAACTGAATCTGTGTGATAGTTTTATCAGGTATTTTGTCTGCGCGTTCGATCTCCGCCCATCGCCTTTGCGTGACGACTACACCCAAAACAAGGAAGAATGTGTAAACATAAACATATCCTCGCAATCCTGGCGCGAGATGGGGGAGAGTAGGAATCTGCGCGTGCGCAAATAGACTCGCTAATTTCGTCCTGCGCGATAACTCGGGATGGCAACAGCTGGTCGTTGCATACCGCATTGCTAATATGAGAAACTGAAGTAGGAAATAGTTGGTAGATCTCAAACAACACAGCCCTCTTCAGATCGGCCGATTTGAGCACAAGGAAAGTTAGCCGTAGAGTTGCTTGGGGTAGGGTTTTTTTTATTGTAAACGGGCTTGCTCTTTTCTTGCTTGTTAATTTTTCATTGAATTTTATTTTACTAGGAGGACTTAGAAATAGGAATTGTAATTTGTGACATTTTGTAAACTTTATATTAGATTACTTAAATGATAAAATGTTATTATATTTCGCATACAGTTGTACTGTTATAATGAATAAATGATTGTTTGATGACAGAGATGAGGTCGACGATGGATCGAATGTGTACCTCTATTGGTACCTTACAAACGCAAAACATCTCGGGTGAACAACCTTTTTGCCACAACTCAAAAAATAAAAATTTATAAAAAAAATCTTGTTACTGATTTAAAATTTGATCCAGTCGATTTCTATGATGGTTCTTATTTTTAAAACAAATGTTCTAACCATAGATTTATATAGGTTCTAACTTTGCCGCAGAGCAGCTGCCGTATTCCGAAGTGAAACTACGATAATATCGCGCCGATAATTAGTCTATATTTCGGCCTTTGACAAAAAAATTCCCATACAAAGTAAATTTCCGAACGTTATTGTTGTTGTCAATCTGATGATATCGGAGCTCCGATAAAACTTCGTAGAGGTTTTTTATCGTTATCGCACCCAGGAGAGATTTTCTTATCGTTAATTTAATGGATTTACACGTTCTAGGTCTCCGGGAAATTGTAAATTTTGGGTTTTGAGGCTCGTTCGCTAAAGATGTACATTCAAGAGCACATCAAGCTGGTTCATTGGACTTTATACCGTTCTTATTCTTATCGGCTAGAGTTGCACTGCAAGTGTCAAGCTTGACCTGTCGTTGACGGTACCTATACTTAACCTAAGACGCCACACCGCACGAGACGAGCCACGCGAGCGCAGCCAGGGTGCCGCGGTCCGTGGTAGAGACAGGAGAGTGCCAGTAAAGAATTACCTAAACGCCGTTTTGTAAAATGCCTAAGCATTATTTAAAGTGTCGAGTTTGTTTGGGTATACTTACTCACTTAAAAACTAAATTTAAAAAAACGACCCCCGACGTAAAAACGATCAATTAATAAAGTAAAAAAATAATTTTGTTTATGTTTTTACGTTGTTTTTTTAGTACCAATGACCATGCCAACGTGCGTCTTACGACGTTTTCCCACACATGTGCGAGTGAAAATACAAAATATGTCCACTGCACCGGGACATTTTGTAGGCTGCATATTTAGATGTTTTCCTTTAATGTTTACAACCTCCAAACAGCTCCAAACATGTATCTCGTGTATAAGTAGGTATTTACGGATCTCTCGTGCATAAGTATTTCGGATATCTAGTGTATAAGTATTTATGGCAAGAAGCTAGGTCTTATAGTACAAATAAAGGGAAAAGTCTAAAATCATAAAATATTAAATTTTTTCTCACAACTAACTAAACTAGAGGGGTCAAGTTGGATGGTCGCGGAGTTTTCAAAATCAAAGAGCAAAAGCTTTTAGTATATCATATGGTAGATAGGAACCCTTAGGGCACGAATCCGACTCGTACTTGGCCGGTTTTTTGTATGCCGCGCATTATTTCTTTTTCAGCGGACACAAATTTTCTTAGACTATAAAATACTAAGACTATACTCGTATAATCTCCCGGCCACGACGGCCTAAGCGTGGAGCATGTTTTATTCGGTGGAACTTTACTGTATGAAAAACTCTGTCTCCTCTTTAATGCTTGTATGGAACATAGCTGCCTACCGAATGAATTAATGAAAACAATTGTTGTACCTATCATAAAAAATAGGACAGGTGACGTGTCCAGCCTGTCTAACTACCGCCCTATATCATTAGCTACAATTATATCTAAAATATTCGAACGACTCATAAACGCACACCTAAACGAAGTTAATATCCCACTGAACAATGCTCAGTTTGGTTTCAGGAAAGGTCTCTCCACAGACTTAGCCATATTTTCTCTAAAAAACACGGTAAGGTACTATGTAAGTAGAAATACCTCAGTTTACTCGTGCTTCCTGGATCTCAGCCGGGCTTTCGATTCAATAGAGTATAATTTACTATGGCAAAAGCTGAGACGTACTGGAGTACCCGACAAGGTCACTAACTTACTACAGTACTGGTATGAGAACCAGGAAAACCGAGTTAGGTGGGGACAGTCACTTTCTGTACCTTATAAACTGAAATGCGGAGTTAGACAGGGCGGAATAACCTCTACAGTCCTGTTCAACCTGTATGTAAATGATCTCCTGGAGGAGCTCAGCAGCACCAGGGTCGGCTGTCATGTCGCAGGTGCCTGTGCCAACAACCTGAGTTACGCCGATGACATGGTGCTGCTGAGCCCTTCAGTGCATGGCCTCTGTCAACTATTAGATATTTGTGAAAAATATGCATGTGCACATGGTCTTACTTACAATGTGCAGAAGACAGAAATAGTTATTTTTAAGGCAGGACGAGGCCCTGCGAGTATTCCCGTCATAACTCTATGTGGAAGTCCGCTAGCAGTAGTTACAAAGTTTAAATACTTAGGACATATAATAACCGAGTCCTTAAAGGACGACGAGGATTTAGAAAGACAAAGACGTGCACTTGCGATGCGAGCTAATATGCTCGCGAGGCGGTTTGCCCACTGCTCTAAGCAAGTTAAACTCACGCTGTTCACGGCGTACTGCCAGTCGTTCTACACCAGCCATTTGTGGTACAACTACACGAAGGGTACTTTCAATGCCCTTCGTGTGCAGTACAACAATGCCCTTAGGGCTATACTTGGTCTGCCATGGCGGTGTAGTGCGACTGGTATGTTCGCTGAGAACAGCGTTGCAAACGTCTTTATCTTATTAAACAGACTGAAAACCTCATTTCATAAAAGACTATGTTTCTCAAAAAGCACTATTGTGGAGGCAATGTATATGATTTACTTAAATGAATGTAACCCGAATTTACTGACAACTTAATATTTTCAAGTAGGTAGGTATTTACCAGAATGCTAACAATGTGCCACGAAATATGACGAAATCAATATAATATAATAAATAACATATGCTATGTTTGAATAATATTTTAATTTTAATTTAATTTTAATTGTAATTTATATTGACCAATTACAATGTCTGTAATTATTTATATGGGTCTGTTATATGTCTGTGCCTGAAATAAATTAATTTTATTTTTATTTTTTATTTTATAATAAATTTTTCAACACATTTGCTCATAAAACAGCTCTATTTGCACTGTATTTAGGTCCATAATCCAGCTTATTAAAAACGCGTGCTTTTCTCATTATATATTACAGCACTAGTTACCTATATAATTTTTGTTTTTTTTTATATTAACAAAGAGCAAGGAGTTCTAATGTCTAAAATATTTATGACATTTTCGTAAATATATACCTAATGTTGATAAAAATATAATATATAAACAGTTTGTTCCATGAGATTAGTTAAATTTGACAAAAAATTAACATTAATTGATTTTGTAAGCAATAAATTTAAAGTTTTTGTACTTTTTCAATGACTACGCTGTTTAGGAGCATTTCCACTGCTTCGTCACAGCTCCTCATTTGAAAAAAGAAATGCGCGCGCAACAAGAATTCCGCGCGCCATTTTTCAGAAGTATTTTCATTTGCTTTGATTTTTGTGACTAACTAACAATGTCGTTCGTCGGTTTCAAGCAATGAAGAGGAACTTAATTTAGCCCCACAGGAAATAATTACTGGGGCACAAAATGCAAGTGAGAGTCTCCTTCCAGCATAATCAAAGGAAAAATAGGTACATTCTTGCCTTCGAAAAGTTCATTGAATGAAAGAACAGCAAAAATGCCATTTCGTTTTCAGAAAATGTCTTTTTGACTTATTTCAATGAGCTGGCGAATAAGTATAAACCTAGCTCTTTGTGGTGTATTTATTCCATATTGAAAAGTATTGTGAGAACGAAAAATGGAGGCTCAGGAATTGCAGGTAAGCGAATTTGATTCGTTTTTATTCGCAAATGTGTTGAAAAACGTCGTAAGAAGCTTGTGCGCTTTGGTGATTACACCCTCGGCTCCATTACGCCCTCGCCTGCGGCTCGGGCTGCAATTTCTGAGCCTCGGCCGTAATATCCAAAATAGCGCACGTGCATCTAAATGTACTATTACTCGTATTCGGGAGGCTCAGACCAGAGGCGCTACCGCCGAACTCAATTGTTATCGAATCTTTCTTTTCTTCTTGTATAGACAAAAAGAGAGAATCGATAACGATTGAGTTCGGCGGTAGGGCCTCAGATTGCCAAACAGCCTAATCCTTGAACCTTGAAATAAATTATCAAAAATTGAATACATTGTGACGAATTTCTTGTTAATCGGGTACGTACGTAATTAATATAAATAATTTCATAAAATTAATATTTATTTATCATATTTTCTCGAACACAGCTTAATTTCATGAAAATGTTAGTACTTAACATAATAATCATAAAAACTCCTTGCTAAGATTAAACAAAAAACAAAAATAAAACACTAGTGCGGTAATATAATAAAAAAAGCACGGGTGTTTATTAACTGAATTATGGAAGTGCAAATTAAGCTGCTTTATTATTATTAGCACATGTGTTGAAAACATTTTATCTAATTTTTAAAGTGAGTATGTACGTACAGCTACTTACAATTTTATGTAAGTAGTTCATTGTGATTCAGAAGCTTAAGCACGTTTCGTGTTCTGTAGCACCTTCATAACTTACTGGAACGACCATTAGTTTTATTACCTGCCCGCAGGAGATAAGGATTTTGAGAGTCGTGTTCATTTACTACGTACTACGGGTATCACAATAGGACACGCAGGTAAAAATACAAAAAGAATTATCCCTATTTCGTTTTGCATTGCATGTAGTTTTGACATCATTTTGACATAGATTTATATGGAGTTTTGATAAAGTTTGTAAAGCCCGACGTAACTTGGTGTGGTGTATACATAGAGTAACACGATTTTCGCGCGCAAAGAAACGGGCTTGCGCGGTTTGACGCGTTGCTCTAAGGGTGTATAGGATTGTAATGACTGTGTTAGAATGTACAATACCCCGTGACAATACCTAAATACTAAGGGGCCCCATACAAAGCCCTGCCTGCAGGGCCCTGCTTGCAGTGCCACTGCCAATCGTACTTTGTGTGGTCATGCAGGGCCGACAAAATGGCCGTTACATCGGCCCTGCAACACCACACACGGTACGATTGGCAGTGCGCACTGCAAGCAGGGCCCTGCAGGCAGGGCTTTGTATGGGCCGTTTAAGCAGAGATCGTGGCATCGTATTTACTGGCCCTATGGCGTGGTTGGCAGTGAGCCTACGAGTAACTTCTAGGCCGTGAGCCGCAGGTTCGATCCCCGCCCAGGGCAAACATTTGTGTGATGAACACGAGTTTCTGGGTCTGGGCGTTATTATTTATCCATTTATGTATGTAGAGGTAAATCAGTCTCTGGATCTGGAACCCATGGTTTGGGCCTTGAGAGTTAACGCACCAGCCAGCATGCACGACTAACAAGAAGGGATGCAGCTATAGGAGAGAGACGATTAGGTATAAGTATACAGGGTGGACGTTTCATGGGATGTTATGATGATACAGGGTGTTAATTTGAATGCGTGCCATAGCTCAGGGGCGGGATCAGTATCAGTAACCGAACAACTTTTCCCAAAGAACATAGGTCGAAATACGAAAAACCAAATTTGACCTTCCATACAAAATGCGCTATCAGCTGGTGCAGTTTCTATGGGAGGTCAAAAATTTATATTCGTTTTTCGACCTATGTTCCTTGGGAAAAGTTGTTCAGTTACTGATACTGATCTCGCCCCTGAATTATGGCACGCAATCAATTTAAGACCCTGTATAGGTGTGGGCAAACTACTTGAACAATGAACTTGGCTGCGGAGAGTCAATTTTACATACAAATTCGCAAAGCTTCCCCTACCACGAGATTATTGTTCAAGTTGTTTGCCCCGCAGTATACCCATATTCTACCAGTATTTCTTTCTTTCACGCTGCTGCATCCCTGTCTGTTGGTCGTGCAAATACGATGGTGCGTATCAGGCTTTAGGATTTGGTTACGTTAACGTTAAAGTGATGGATGATGATTAATTAATAATCGTTAGTTCCTTGAATAACTAATGAAAGAGCTTATCGAACTATTAGGTATGTAGGTTGGTATTGGTATGCCAATAAGATATGAATGAATTCTGAAAACTCGTAAACATGCAAATATTTGCTGAAAGCAGCGCTTTCGGTATTTGAAGATGAATAAAACCGTTGTACGCGAAACTTTTGTTTGCAAAGTTTTATCGGAGTTGAGCGTGTGCTATCGTCACCTAGAATACAAACACGAACGAAATCGCGCGTGGCCGACATACCATACCGCGAAAATCACTGGCGCACACAGCACACACAACGCTGTCCCTCCCAGTTCGAATTTGGCGCGCACGATAGCGGTCGAGTCGAGCCGCGGACGCTACTGCCCGGCCAGCAACCTCGCGAAACGAAAAAAAAAACAAAACAAATTCCGTCCGTCCTCCATAATCGCGCGGCTATTTATTTTCTTTACAGACTGGTTCTAGTGTTATATGAGTAAATATAGGACAAAGTTAAGTGAAATACTAGTTAAATTAAAAAAACTGAAACAGTGGCTTCGGATTCCTATGGTAAGTGGTGATTTTGTGCTATCAATACCTACTTTGTTATCAAGTTGCGGTTATCATTGCGAACTTTTTATAAAGCTTTGCTTCCTTTGTTTAGGAGCGCCGACGCCCGCGCAGGATCGTGTGACCGTAGTACTACGATACTACTCAAGTAAACATATCGTAATAAACATTTAGGTAGGATGGATGGCGAGAGGAAAATAAACTTAGGATGTGAGGGGGTGCCTCTCAACTCGGCAGGTGCGGCAAACATTTTTCTGAATACCGGTAGATCTAAACTCAACTCAGACGGGACTGTGATACATTTAAAAACAGGTGAATTTAGAATTTTTAATTTAATAAACCGTCAGTTGCAGAAAGCGTCTATAAAGTTAATCCTCATTTGAATACGAGGCTGACATTTTGTATGGCCTTTCTGCAACAAACGGAAAATCATTTCGACTTTAAAACTGGTTAAAAAACGGCGCATGTTAATTTTTGTTATAGAGAAACCGGCAGATGTCGGCGTGCATATTAACACAACGTTTTCTATCGCGTCTTCCAAGAAAATAAAAGTCCTATTTGTGCTGAACTTCCTCCTAAGTGTCATTTGTATGGTGATCAGCTGCTCAATAGCATTCTACTACTGGAATGAGATGATGTCCATGAGAAGACAGCTGGATAACATTAAAGACCAGTTCCTGATCAACTATAGCCAAGAGAGAATTGAGCCAAGTCCGCTAGTATCAGAAAGAAGACACTTCAAAGGCATAAACCTCAGAGAGCCGAAAATGAACCCCGTTCCAAAGATAGACTTATCTCCGAATGCCAGAAAATACTTTGTAGAAGACTTAGGGGAGGATATGGTTTTAGTGGACTCTACTAAAAAGAAAACCAGCACCGACGGTACTCCAGTCTATGATCTGTCTATTTTAAAAAAAGGTAATTCCAACCAACATATAATTAAAAATTATTCTCTTTCTGTGAGAGGTACCGCTAGGTACATCCACCAGTCTAAAGTCAAGAAATATGTTATTTTACAGAAAGGATTTTTGCCAATTCATACCACCATGAATTAAAAATTGTTGGATAAAATAATAAAAAAATATTCTGTTAATGGGGTTGAATAGGGTTTGACTTTCGTGCAAATGGCTAGAAAAATCCTAAATATCCAATCATACGTTGAAATTATTGAGAATGAAAACAAAATTTAAACTTTTTTATACTTATAATAGTTCACCTTCAAACTATTATGTAGTTTTTATATGTACTTATTTTTGTGGTTTTCATCATGAGAAAACATCACTTTGCAATGGGAAAAAAATTCTGTAAAACTACAGAACTAATTTCTAAAATTCTTTCTTGAGTAAAGTTTGTTTGTTATTTTCAGTTCCAGACCCTCTGATTGCTCACTTCAATGGAGGCATAAGAGAAATAAACATTGGAGGAAGCAGTAAGTACTAATATTTATATTAATATTTACTGACTTATACAGAGTGTAATGGACGGTGCACCGAAAACTAAACAACTTTCTCAGTCAATGAAACTGAACAACTTTCCTAAGAAACATTTTTGGGAACTTTCGACCTCTCCATACAAACTGTTCGATCTGAGTGACCAATTTGTATGTATGGAGAATTGGAGATATCAAAATTTTTTTTAATTTTTTTTTTTTAAAGTAATTTTGTTTCCTTTCAGTTTTCGGTACACTGTCCCTAACACCATGTATATATTGTTATTTTGATTGTATGATTCTTCTACTCTATCTTCTTTCTACAGAATGGACCTAAAAATATTTAAAGGCATACACTGTCCCATGAGAAGGACTTAAGGAAAATATTAGGTCTTTACCTATGAAATTGCCGTTTTGTATGGCGAATTTTAGGTAAACTCAATTTTCAGTACTAACATTTTTGCATATTTCTTAGGAATTATAAATCCAATTTTTTTAATTTTTTATTTAAGCATTATTGGGAAGACATTAAGCTAACAGAAGCTTTAATTTAATTTTCGAAAAATATTATCTGTAAAAAAATATAACAAATCTTATGATGAAATCGGACGACATTTAAGACGAACAATTTTCAAACCTTTAATTTTATATATCAAACTAAAAATAAAAACTTTATTTTATGCGTAAATTGATAACCTTGAAGTCAACTTTCAAATATAAGTCAAATGAAAGAAATAGCATTAGAATTATAGGAATTATGATCTCATTAATCTGTAAGAAAATTTCGGCAATTTCATAGGTAAAGACCTATTATAAAAATTTTCTACTTAAGCAAATACAATGTTTAGTTTAGACACAGAATAAAGTAATAGTACTATCATACAGAACGGACACCTTCCGGCGCCCTTGCAATCCACCCCGCAAATCCACCTCGCGCTTCCTCCCGCGAGATTTTCGTGGTCCTTCTTGTCTTTTTGTACTGAATATGCAGGGCCTCCTTCCAATTTCAAATTCGCGCTCGATGTATAAAGTCTCTGGGGTGTGGTTTACGTAAAGATCAATGTGAGTTGCAGAAGATACTGCACGTTGCGTTCTTATAAAAAGCCCGTATAAGTGTCCCACTGCTGCGAAAAGGACGCCCTCCATTCTAATCACGACCACAGATTAGATAATAGAAGACTGACGTTTTTTTTATCTAACAAGTGAGCAAGCAAACTTGTGCGCCACCTGTTTTACTAGTAGCATCATCATCATATCAGCCGAAAGACGTCCGCTGCTGGACATAGGCCTCCCTGGACTAGTAGCATAATTGACCCTAACAAGACAGAAAAGAACTAAGATGGTGTATCTCATGTGCCAGTAATTTCCCTGGATCCCTTGCCCTTCAAACCGAAACAGTAGTGCAAACAATGCTGCTTCACGGCAGAAAAAAGCAAGGGTACTTCCCTAGACTGAGTTTGCGCAAAAGCCCTAACACCTTCAAGAAAAAAGCAAGGGGGTGGTTCTTCCCCAGACAAACTTGCACTTACGTACACGCCTCCTTGTCTCGTGTTAAAGAAGGCGTCTTGATGATATCGCCATCGCCCATCTCCGCCGATATCTGCCTCGTCGCGTTCAGTCTTGGGTCATTACAGTACGAGATCAGAGCAGAGGAGAAAATTTTCTGATACCATCGAATAATTTGCTTCATTCATTACTATTGGCATTATGGTTCAGATCCTAGCACGTGTTTGAGCATTTTTTCACGATTTATCGGAACTGAGTCTTAAGCAATACTGATACGGTTCTTTATTCAATGACATGAAAAAGACCGCGAGTACGTTTCTATTTGAACTGACCCTTAGTGGCATTCAATTTATGATAACTTTCGCCCTATATCGCTGACATTCGATTGGTGGCGTAAGTAGAATACCTCGCCCTTTCATTAAAAGATTCGGAATAAACATTTTTCATGAAGGCATAATATTAATATCACTAGGTACTTACATACATGACTACCGACACTACCGATTGCAAAGTCTATGTGGAAAAAATCCAACCATTCAACCACATGTTCAACTACCTATTCAAAATGTTAATTTATGTAGGCTCACTACCACTCACAGGATGTTTGTACGTACGTATTTGCTATGCTTAAAGACTGGCATATTTTTATTCTTACTGTCCTCCATAGGAAGTAATAATCACAAACAGTAAAAATACTTTAACTTCTAAGTCATATGGCTCGCATTACAATGGCAGTACTCCTTACAAACTTCCTTATGATAGCGATGTTATTTGTCGCCTTACAAATAAAGTTGCATTTTCTGTCACTGAGTGTGCAGATAACTAGTTATGCACGCTAGGTTTGCTACTCGTAGAATCGTACACAGATAAATATGTTATTGATTTTTAATAATGTTGTTTAGATAAGTTAATGACAGTGGCTAAAAATAAGTCATAGGGTGCTCGGAAGCCCTTTAAACCGAAGCTAACTTTGCACAACCTTTATTCACTTTTTAGGGTTCCGAACCAAAGTGGTAAAAAAAATCAGCCAAGTGCAAGTTGGACTCGCGCACCGAGGGTTCAGTATTACTAAGTTAAAAATACTGTATTAGTCAGGGACGCGCAGTCGCTTAGAAGTGTATTAAATGCACGAGAGTCCGACTGGCACTTGACCAGTTTTTTCATTTCATATCAGGAATATGATGGATGAGGAGCCTCCATTTGTTGATGTACCCTTCGACCAATTTGGTGGTCAGTTAAGAGTGCAGCTGTTTGTACATCGCTCGCTCTTAGCGATCTCAATATTGTTTTATTTTAGTGCCATAAGTAGCGCAGTAGCCATATGGGAATGTTTTGCTTGCAATTAATACCCACTTACAACAATTAAGTAACCAGACAGATAGACGTCTGACTATTCTTTTTTTAACGGTGCAGTCAAGAGCACATCAAGTTTGACTTTGGACTTTGTACCGTTCTTATTTCAATAGACGTAAGGGCTAGAGCCGCGCTGCAAGTGTCAAGCTTGACCTATCGTTGCCTGTACTTATATATCCATATTAATTCTGAGGCTTATCTAAACTTGAAACAGGAGAATCCGCGTGTCTGTCTGTACGAGTAGATTGAACATATTCAGCAAAATTTGAGAAAGGGCGGTAGAAAAGAAGTAATTTACAACAGAACACCAACTTATTTTTAAAACGTTTGCATGTCTGTTCTCGGTAATCTTCAAAACTACCTACTCTACGGATTTTCCTATAGTTTTTTTAGGGTTCCGTACCTCAAAATAAAAAATCGGAACCCTTATAGGATCACTTTGTTGTCCGTCTGTCTGTCTGCCTGTCAAGACCCTTTTTCTCACGAATGAGAAGAGGTATCAGGTTTAAATTGATAACGAATATTTAGGTCCATAAACCACACAAGATCTGAAAATTTCATTTTTTTACAACGACGCAATCAAAAGATATGGCTTTTTATGTCCTCATCTCCATACATTTATGCAAAAAAGGAAAACCCACAGGGTACTTCCCGTTGACCTAAAATTATGAAATTTGGCTAGAAGCTAGGTCTCACAGTACAAATAATGGGAAAAGTCTGAAATCATTAAATAATTTAAATTTTTCTCACAACTTATAGTAACCAATTAAGGTGAGCTCCCGTTTCAAGAGCTTTTCTATAAATGAGGGGTCAAGTTGGATGGTCGCTGAGTTTTAAAATCAAAGAGTAAAAGCTTTTAGTATATCATATGGTAGATAGGTACGGAACCCTTAGGGCGCGAGTCCGACTCGCACTTGGCAGGTTTTTTTTTAAATGTATTAGTTTTATTTTGGTGCAACATACAAGCTTTGTTTCATCGCGACAGAACTAGCTTGTGCTACACAAATCGGATGCTCCTTTCTCAATGATTCAAGCTTGTGCTATCAAGTTTTCTTCAGTATGATTTTGCTAGGCTTATCTTAAGGCGCCGTCTACCTACTGTTGTCCTACTCGATGATTACATGATGTTTACAATAGGAAATAACTGTTTACCAGATCTCGACTTAAATACTATCTCTGATGTGAAGATAAACTAGATAGTACAATATACATTTATTCTTGTCAATACACAATCTTCCATTAAATTACAATTCAGTGTTATTTCGTTAAATTATATCATTTTCATCAAATATTACTCGTAGTATTAATATTTCATTCGATAAAAACTTAGATCTGCAAGTCAGATGACTAACAACAACTATGATCCGTTTCTTTCGTGAATGCCAACGCTTACCAACACATTTTGCAGCTATGTCAATAATAATCACCTCATCATCATCATCATATCAGCCGAAAGACGTCCACTGCTGGACATAGGCCTCCCCTAAAGATCTCCATGACGACCGGTCCTGCGCTGCTCGCATCCAGCGGCTTCCCGCGACCGCCACCAGATCGTCGGTCCACCTTGTGGGTGGCCTGCCAACGCTTCGTCTTCCGGTACGTGGTCGCCACTCTAGAACCCTCACGCCCCATCGGCCATCGGTTCTTCTTGCGATGTGCCCTGCCCACTGCCACTTCAGTTTAGCGATTCTCAGGGCTATGTCAGTTACTTTAGTTCTTCTGCGTAATCACCTAAACCTGTAAAGAAAAACAAGTTTGTAAAACAATATTATTTTTTCCGTCAAATATACTCTGGTTTTAGAGTCATGGCTGCAAAATGTGTTGGTAAGCGTTGCGAATGAAACGGATTATACGAAGGTACGAATATTCTTTTACAGAATAGTAAGTACTAGCTTTCCGCCTGCGGTTTCACCCGCATTAAATGCGTTTTCCCGTGGGAATGAAGTGTTTTCCCGCGGTAAAAAGTAGCCTATGTGTTATTCCAGGACCTAACCTATATATGTGCCAAGTTTCATTAAAATTCATTCAGTAGTTTTTACGTGAAAGAGTAACAAACATACATCCATACATGTTTACAAACTTTCGCATTTATTATATTAGTAGGATAGGATTATTTATTTATTGTAGTCTAGTTGGTAAATCGTGGTGTCTTCGATGTAAAGGTATAAAGACGTGATTTCAAGTCTCGACTTTAATTTAATTTTTATTGTGTGTTGACACAGATCATATTATAATACTAGTAAAGTAGTGTGTTGGTGAAGTTAGTTGCCTAAACGCGCTCTTTTAAATCAACTTCACAAAAACTTCTACATTTTGCTTATACGTTAGTATAACATACATACATACATAACATCACACCTCTTTCCCGTTGGGGTAGGCAGAGACCACAGTCCTCCACCTGCTACGATCTTGACATACTTCCCTTGCTTCCTGTACTTTCATCAATCCTTTCATACATGCTCGTCGGTTTAGGGTACTTTTAACCTGGCCTTTATTCAGAACGTCCTGAATTTGGTCCTGGTACGTTCGCCTAGGCCTTCCCCTTCCAACGTTTCCATTCACTCTCGCCTGGTAGATCTCTTTCGTCAATCTTCGTTCATTCATCCTCTCTACATGACCAAACCATCTCAGCATCCCTTTCTCGATTTTGGTCACTACGTCTTCTTTTACGCCACACCGTTCTCTTATCACACTATTTCTAATCCTGTCACTCAATTTAACACCAATCATACACCAATCGTACTTTTAACCTGGCCTTTATTCAGAACGTCCTGAACGTCCTGAATAAGTATAAGTAAGTATTTAACTAATTAGCCCGTTTACTAAATGTGTAAAATCCATATAGGTACTCCGATTCAATAAAAATGTGCATGTGTAACGAATTCGTCAGTTATTGTTGAAGATTTCCCCAACTACAAAATTAAATAAACAAATGATTGAAAATTAATAAATGATTTAATCAGTTATTAGGTCAAAAACCTCCATGTTTACAACAATTAATTGGTTTTCCTGTCCGCAAAACATACATGCGTAATATGACAAGTCCACCTTCGTTTAGTATCATCATAACATGCCATAAAACGTCTACTGCAGGATAGGGAACTCCCTCCAGAAATTCAGCTAAAATGCGGGGCACTTAGGAGAGGATTTACCATAGTCACCACGCTTGTAAGCGCTGCGGCTGGCGACGGCAGTATGTAAGATGGTACGATACACAGAAACATGCTGCTGCCCATCCTCCGGTTCATAAACCCTTAGTCGCCCCTTACTACACCCACTGGGGGAGATGGGTTGGTATACCTACTATTCTTCGCCGGCACAACACGGGCAATGATTTAGAATGCTTAAATCTAACTCATCCTTATTCCTTTTTCGGAGTCGGTTGGTTGAAGTCTTCCATACATTTTGAACTAGTTGGGGAGCCAATTCTTGAATATCATCGGGTGCTAAAATATCACTCGTAAAATTCAAAATCACTGATTTTATTTTTAAAAGTAAAGTAGTGTACAATTGATAACCGCTTAATTATGGTAACCACATAAAATCTCAAAACTTTTTCGAGATTTAGTTCCATACCTACTTCTCGAAAATTTTATAAATATAAAAATACAATTTTTTGGGTTCCTTCAATAAGGAAATATCCGCACAATGCAAGCATTGAAATAGAACAGAAGTTACATAAAGACGTTTCTTTTTTTGGTTAATAGTATTTTTCTGAATGGCGCCAGTTTCACTTAGTTCTACTTTTTGTTGTTCGTTCCGTATTACGTATAGATTTTATTTGCCCACGATCAACCTTTGCAAAAAAACGAAATTATCCTTGAAATCCGCTGAACAAAAATCGGATAAAAATACCCGTGCCGGCAACATTTCGGCTCAGGTACGCCGAATTCGACGTAGTTTACTATTATTTAATCTGTGGTAGCAGGTATTTGTTGCCGCATTTTACAAGTACGCCGCCGCCGGCGGCAGCAATAGACCTTCAATAATCTAAGCAGCTATCTTCTTTTTAGGGTTCCGATACCAAAATGGTAAAAAAAAAGGAACTCTTATGATGCCGCTCTGTCTGTCCGTCTGTCTGTCACACCTCTATATCTCTGCAACCACTCATGCTATCGACCTGAAATTTGGAAAAGTTTTAGAATATAATTGCCCAACTTAATTGCACATGAAAAATTGTTGAAAAAAGTAACTATGATTATTAATGTAAAGGGGCCAAAATAGGGGGGGCCAAATTTCAAATTGTCGCTACTAGGTCGAGTGGGGTATCATATGAAAGGGCTTTACTTGTAAATTTTAAAATATGTTTTTGTATTTTTTTAAGTTCCTTAGTTTTCAAGTTATGATGAAAAATGTCAAAAAAAATACCATTCGCCCCCCCCCCCCTTATCTCTGAAGTTTGTGTAAGCAAAAATCTGAATTAATTACAGTTGACAGAAGTTTATGTAAACTTTACAGCAAAAATAAAACGATCTTTCTAAGTTGCACAGTTTTTTAGAAATCTGCAAAAAACCTTTACAAACAAATTTCGTTTTGCGGTCCTGAAATGGACTTTATTGCTTCCAAAAATAATAAAGGTATATTGGAACCCTCGGCGCGCGAGTCCGACTCGCACTTGACCGGTTTTTTTGTATAAAAGTGCGATGAGATACTGTCTGTTTGCAAATAGTTATAATTAAACCGAGCCTCGATAACACATTAACAACAAATGAGTAAATTGATAGCATTTTATATAATTACAAAGAGTAGATTACGTACTTAACTACAAAAGCAATTGCAAGATAATTGCGAAATTTATGCCACTTTACTGATGATACTCTGTAATGTATTAATTACAAAGAAACTCTTAAGAAAGTGCTTATCTTTGATATTTGTACATGCTCGACGAAGAAAAACAAAGACATAAATTGGTCATGTATACAGGGTTCTAATCATCATCATCATATCAGCCGAAATTTAAATTAAATTATTATTATTTTATTAAATTAATGATCAAATCAGGAATATTATAAAACAGGGCGTCGATTTCTGCATATTTCTGATATCATCCCTTTTGAGCATTATTCAGTTAAGAAACGCTACGTTCCAAATTGTACAAATAGAGCTTTAAAAGAACTATTTGTATATGAGCGCGCTAAAAGCAAGCTTTCAATCAATTTGGGACGACTAAGCACGCTCACACACTTGGAGAGCAGTGAGTGTTGCTCTCGGGTGTTGCTGTTCGTTCGCACGGCAGGTAGCCAGCGGAAACAAAACCAGTATAAGCTAAACCAGCGCAACGCTACAAATGCCCGAAACCAGAGACCCGCTCAAGGTCAAAGTGTTTCCACCGACGTGCAGCCGTGTGTACATACTTGCAAATCACTACATAATCTGATCCACGTGTGGTGCGATACAAACTATGGCCCACCTAACATCGTGTTCTGCGTCCCCTTCCACCTGCACACAGCAAGAGTTAATGGACGCCACACAAAATGCAGTGCATGTTGCCGAATTTTGGGCTAAACAAATATAAAATTAAAATGACGATGCCATCGACACGCAAAGAAGACTACATAAAGGGTGTCACGGGACTTGTCAAAACTTGAAATTGTCATTATAGCAAAGAATTTGCTGTGTATTATTGTTATCGGATAATATAAGTAAGTCCCCATACTAGAAACGTGTTTTAACGCATTTTTGTTTTAGCTCTATCGTAAAAACTATAACTCATACAAACGTAGAACTTGGTGAGATAGAACAACAAATGATAAAAACTGGTCAAGTGAGAGTCGACCACTGAAAAATTTGGCACAATACTTTCTAACACCACTAAAATGTCTATCAGAAATAAAATGTCTGGTTGCATGGAACCCTCGGGGCGCGAGTCCGACTCACAATTGACAGTAATAAGACTCGCGACGTTTGGTTCGTTCATGACCTGACGCTGTTATAAAGTTAGAGGACCCCTGCACGTTTCCTGCCCTAGATTGATTTGCCAAAAACCGATCGACACGTCGACCTACTAGCCTTTATTTCGTATCGACGACCGATAAGGAGAGTCATTGAAATATTTCGCTTGTCAAGCTTTTATCTATATCTATCTATACATATAATAAAATCGTAAACTCGCCGAATTTGTACATTGGAAAATTTTCGCGAAAATATGATCTAGGGGGTCACAAAAAAGGTGATAGTATTAAGGTCATTTATAGTATTTTTGTCTGTGAACGGAGTCAAACTTAGAATTTGGCTTATTTCCGTCATAATCATAAGGTTTGTTTCATTGCGATCCGTTCACTTAAAACAGAAGCTACACGAATACAAAGTTAGCGGGTTCGTCCGATCAAAATTCCGTTTGAATTGTCCAGTTGTTTAGTATAACTTTGTATAAATTTGTATTTTAGAATTGACTATAGATTTTGAAGAAATTTAATGAACTATCTGACTTTAAATATACTAACATAGTTTTTAAGTTTAACTAACAAAAAGGATCACTGATATCTGAAATGAATAAGTAATTGAAAAATTTTAATTGAAATAAGTCCCAACTTTACGCGAACGAAGTCGTGGGCAGAGCTAGTATTATTATAAATTTGGTTTGCTCTTGACCTCGATGGTATATGTCGAGCTGAGCTCACCCACTGTAGAGTTTTGGAATGTTTAGAACATCTGGTGTCTTCAGGCGAGGTGGTCCCAAAAATCTTCTCTATCTTTTTCTTTACGTGTATGGTGTACGAAAAATAACCACACTTTTGCACCATAGTCAATGCTTTTCGTTATTATTTATTATAATGAAAAGTTTGAATAAAATGTATACATGTAACTGTTCTCCATCAAATCAGATTTAAACTTTATTTTGGTGAATAGTTCACTTATAGGTATTAAAAATAAAATAGCAAAAGTGATAAAGTGTCTTGAAAAGGGGTAACTGCAATGTTTAGGGTTCCGTAGTCAACAAGGAACCCTTATAGTTTCGTCATGTCCGTCTGTCTGTCCGCGGCTTAGCTCAGAGACCCTTAGCACTAGAAAGCTGTAATTTAGTATGAATATACATTTCATGCACGCCGACAAAGTGGTAAAATAAAATCCTGAAAAAAAATTTTTTTAGTGTACTCCTTCAAGTAAAGTGGGGTGATTTTTTTTTCTTTTCTACCCCATCGTGTGGGGTGTCGTTGGATAGGTCTTTTAAAATAATTTAAGTTTGCATAGATGTTTTTTCGATTTAGGGATCCGTTTGCGAAATATCTAGCTGGAAAACAAATTTTAGTTGGAGTCGAGTAAGATTTGATTTTGAGTAATTTCCTATACTAACCATTTAAACCATTTATTTTTGCCACAGCACAAAAATATTAGGATAGTACAATATTTTCAACAAAAACAAAAAAATATAAAAATAAGTAAGTACGATAGATCGTTTTCGATTTCATAGTCGGAGTGATAACACGATCAGTGATCACAATGGTTTGCCTCCTCTCTGGATGTCTGGGAGCCGCTGCTGGGAGCGATCTCAAACATTAGTGTAAATCAGAATTTGGAACATCAGCTGGTTTGAAAACTGAAACTGGCCGGTTGAATTAGAGGACCGAGGAAAGAGATGCTCATGCGCTTCGTTACAAGCGGCTTTACAAAACTCATGCTTTGACCATAACCTCATCTACTGTTCTGTTTGTTTCAGTGATCCTGGGGCCTTGGGTGCGTGATGAGGAGGTGTCTTCCAAGGGTAGCGAGACCAAGATCGAGCTCAACGATAACTACATGACTATCAAGGAGAGTGGCCTGTACCTTGTATACGCTCAGGTGAGTTGAAATACTAGATTACATTTGACAGAAGCGCTTGTTGCAAATTGGGAAATTAATGTTGGCCGTGCTCAGAACCCGAATGAGTTTCCTAGCTTCGGAATGCACGAAAACCGTTGGTCCCGGCTAGGCTACACGGATGTAGTCCTTGACGAGCCATGTTAGAGGCCTTCGGCCGCTCAACAACAAATATCGTTTGATTTTTCAAGGATTTTTCAGTTCACTGTCCCCTAGATCATATTACTGGAAATAGATTAGATAACTTTATTTCATAGTATCACATTCAAAATATTTGTTCAACATTATTTTATTATTGCGCAGTACACTTGTTATTACTATCCAATCGCAATTTACACGTATTTTTTGGTTTCTCAATTAATTTCAATTTCATAATTACGACTTTAAAAAATTCACATTCTAAACGAAATTCACATTCTAAAACGACACAAGCGCTTAAAATACACTCGTATGCTGAAGTCTCCAAAGGAATGAGTAGGCAAAGGCTAACAACTGTATCTTTCTTCGAGAATACAAAATAAAAAAACTCGTATTTTCCAGTACAAAAATACAAAATTTTGGGAACTAAATCTTGTCAATTTACAAGTAAAGTTCATGTCAATTTAAACCTTAGGGTGTAGAATTTTCAAAAACCCTGAGACACGTAAAACTTAATTTTTACGTCAGACTAAGAAAAAAATTCAAACAAAATACAAGTCAAAAGGAAAGATCGAATTAACTGGTTTCTCTCGTTTAGATCTTCACTCCATCTTTTGCGGGGTCGTCCCCTACGACGATCCTCGTCCACCGCTGCCCAGTCCCTCTTCATTCTGGCAGTCTTTCGACAATACGAACCAGGGTGATCGAGCTTAGCTCAACCAAAGCCTACCAACAGATGGCGTTGTGGGTTTCAGAAAAGCGTTATTTAAAAAAAATACTCTAAAATACAGAAAAAGCGAATTGTTCCAGACGTGGGACCTAGCTAGATCGCTTCTAAAAACCCCCGTATTGTAAATTTTATGGAAGTTAGAGCCGTTTTCAAGATATGTACAAATATTGCTCGTTTAATAGTAAGTATAGTATTTGTTAATTTTCAGGTGGTATACCTAACGCACGCTCCGAACTGTTACTTCGTTTGGGCGCGACAACCATCTCGGGAGCCGCGACTGCTTTCTACTTGCGCGACCGGCGACGATTCCAGCTCGAGACCCCTAGATAAGTCCCAGATCTCGTGTTCCATTCAAACCGTAGCGCGACTGTACAAAGGAGACGTCGTTAACATAGCGCAGAGGGAACCCAACAGGACCCTTTGGCTTCGGCCGGGTTATACCTACTTCGGCTTCATCAAACTAAGTTCCTAATACTGTGATATTAATCTTAATTAGACGTTACAATTCAATTGGGCTTCCGCGGCGTAAACTAAGCAGGAATGTATGCAAGCGTACATTTTGTGAGACTGGGATAAAAATTGAGTGGAAGTAGAGATTCCACCCGTTTTGGTTATCTTATTTAAAGTTAAGTTG
Organism: Athrips mouffetella; assembly: GCA_947532105.1. Taxonomy (NCBI): domain Eukaryota; kingdom Metazoa; phylum Arthropoda; class Insecta; order Lepidoptera; family Gelechiidae; genus Athrips; species Athrips mouffetella. The sequence continues at coordinate 7,341,647 of OX383960.1, read as the reverse complement.
ACCATATCACACGAAAACTTGACATTTATAAATCTCGGAAAAATACCAGAATACCTGGCATACTTTAGACATATCTTTGTTCATACGAGTAACCTAGATAACCTGATAAATGACACTAAAGCTCGGTAATAAAAGTTAACAATATTATTATAGGTGTCCAATTAGGGTTAACTCAACTAGAATTATCTAAAAATAATCTCTGTGATTGTTAAAGTGCTAATGTAGGTAGATAAGCAGATCTATGATGCCTAGAAGTGGTCGCCCTAACTATAGGATATCACACTGTATCACACATCGTATACTCCACTACGGATCGACTGAAAGTAAAGCATTTAACTGTGAGCTCTAAATCCTGTGTCTTACAGTGTAATTTCAAACGACTATATGTTCTTAATTATATTCCTACTTTTGCTGAGTCGAAGTGAAGTTGCTGCGTTGTGCGGTTACCTTATTGAGTAACTGCCATCCTCAAAGATAGATAGATAGATAAAACGTTTATTTGGGAACGGTAAAATTTTTTGACTAAACTGTAACTTAACTGTAAAGACGACACTTCTGCTTCTGGCGGTATACCTCTGGAGATCAAAGTAATAAACCGCAAAATTTGACAATTACAGACAGAACGCAGGTTCTAATCCTGCCTGTGGTTATGAAACTTTGCGATTTTCTACTTTGTATTATTATCAAATCATTATTTTCTTGAGAGCGATCTCATACTTCAGAGGAATTTTAAATACGATCCATAGTCTCCTGTATATTTCGATTCCATTGAAAAAGAAATTAACAGCACGAGATTTAATGAAAGATTAACTTTAAGCGACGTCTCTGAGTGCGGCAGTTAAACTATGAACATATTTTGAGAAAAACACTGCCATAGTAAAGTGAATATGTCGCTAAAATAAAACCAGTGTAGTTTGAATTTGTAATGAATAAATAATAAGTGATTTAAGTGCCATAACATATAATTAAAGGTTAATTTGCGAATATTACAAATAGGTTCACATCAAGTCATTAAAAAGAGCTCCAAACTTGTATAAACAGCAAAAATCATATCTGACCATTGCAGGAAAAGAATTAGACATTATAAAGTGTTCAAACGGAATATAAGTACATCACAGAACAAGATACTTGGAAACCTCGATTTCATCATTTCCAGATTTTTTCTTCATTAGAGCAATTATACTAATGTATTTTTCTTCAATGTTAAGAGTGTTGCTGTCTGTACCTGCGCAGTTACATACCGATTTATCGATCTATTCGGTGTTACAGTTATCTTATCACTGAAAATGAAAAAGATCAGATTCCTAATTCACTAATACACCATTTTATGGTGAAATATTACAATGTACTATCCAACCGTTACAATTAGGCACATGGCATTTGACAAGGATGACGGCACGCCTCTGCTTGCTAAATAGGGGAAGCACGGGATGAAGGTGAGGTAAGGGGTACATCTGTCATGCCCTTGGCGGTGGGATACTAGTTATTTTGGAAATCTGAATTTATCCAGCGAGTTTCGATGCTGACTGTTCAACATTAAACTTTCAGGGTGTCAATCAGAGACGTTTCGCTAGCACGGGGCCAGCAAAACCCAGGTCTAACCTTGGTCTAGCTCTGTCACTGGTCATAATTACCCTAGATTCTTATCACGGGCATAGGCCGTGCCAGCGAAATGAGTTAGACCTGGGTTTTGCTAGCCCCGTGCTAGCGAAAAGAATGACACCCTCAGAGGGTTGTGCCGCTCTGCGCGTGCTAAGCTTGACCTGCTTTTAATTGTACGAGTTAAGGCGCGTCTGTACATCTTATTACAAAATCGTCCCCTCCATTTAATTCTATACAATTCTTTTCACCTGATGGCACCGGTCTACGAATAAATAGGTACAGATCGCGCCAAATATCTAGACTGCTCCGAACACAGCGCGAGCCGCGTCGCACTAGCACACGCGCTTGTTTTTCGTAGCGAAGTACAGATCGCGCCAAACTTCTAGACGCCTCTGAAGTTGCTTCGCGCTGTATGCAGAGCATTCTAGATGTTTGGCGCGATCTGTAGTTCGCTGGCACCGGTACATTAATCACAATGTAATAGCGAATTATAACTTGTCTAGGTCAATTTTATATTGGTTATACTTTTTTACAGGTTGTAAGAGATACGTTGGCAAAAACTGAAAGGACATGATTAGTCGATGAAACTGCACAACTTTCTCCAAGAAACATATCACCGAAAATGCAAAAGAAATAGGCGGTTCCGTAAAAAAATTAAAAATGTTTTCAACAGTTTGTTTGGAGAGGCCGATTTTTTTACGTTTCCGGTGATGTTTTTGGTAAAAGTTGTTCAATTTTATCGACTGATCATGCCCTTTCAGTATTGGCTAACTTGTCCCTTACACCCAGGGAGTGCTGTGCACTAATTTTATGTAAATATTTTTGTAGCTACAATAAGTATTGGCTAAAACGTAGTTCCGTAGTTTTTTGATCTCTTACAAAGAACCAATCGTCATTGCACCAAAAGTTCGAGTTAAGTTTGTCAAAATTATTGTATAGCTTGACCAACTTTTCTGTAGAATGGCCAAAAGAGGAACTACTTACGTCATTTTGAAAACGTCATTTTGTTGTTGACAGTCCTCAGAGTAAAAACTGTAGAGTCCGTCCTAAACATAGTCGTGTAAAGCGTCTCCTAGTCGACTATTACAAGTCGGTCAAAAAACTAGGGTCTAGGTTACGTTTTACAAACATCTTTAAAAAAATCTAATGTTTAATCCAAAATTTATATGCGAAAGTGAAAATATATCATTTTTACTTTTGAATTGATCATCAATTCTATACATATAATAACTCGCCGATTCTGTTCATTGAAAATTATCGGGAAAAATTGATCATGATCTGGGGGGTCACAAAAAAGGTAATAGAAACCATTCGGTTCATTTTTGGAATTCTTGTCTGTTGGTCTGTTTTGTGTATTCGCGATAAACTCGCAAACCACTGAACCGATTGGAACCGGGTTTTCGATAGGTAATGTATTAAGCTTATTTCCGTGCAACATATAAGCTTAGTTTCATTGCAATCGGTTCACTCAAACAGAGTACAATCGAAGTTTCAAGCGGCGGCGCCAATAACTCACAGACCACTCAACCGCTTGAAATAAGGTTAACAATAACACATTAGGCTTAATTTTGTTTCATTGCTCAGATTTGTTTCAATGCGAACGGTTCACTGAAACAGAGGATACGTGAAGTTTCAAGCGGTGGCGCCAGTAACTCGAAAACCACTGAACTCATTGACTTATTTTTGACAATATTTAAGCTATAGATCATTGCAATCGGTTCACTAAAAAAAAGCAAACAGAAGCCACAAGAATGCAAATTATCACGGCCTGTGCACCAATAATTCATAAACAACTTAACTGATACAAACGGGGTTTTCAATAATATGTTTGGCGTTCTTTCTTGCAATATAAAAGCGGTGTATCATTGTAATCGGTTCACTCGAACAGAAGATACGCAACTCATAAAAAAATATACGTATGAAACTTCTAGTTTTGAAAACTTAGGTAAAATAGATAAATAAAATACTTAAGAAATAAAGAGAGATGTGAACCTTCATGTTTTAGAAATTATCTTTTAAAGGGGGAAATAAGTGTTCAAACAAAGTTCGTATAAAAATACTACAGTTTTGTGTTCAGGTACATGTACTCGTACCTACAGTCAAAAGCATTTGTATCTTGACACGGTGGACTTTGTACCGCTCTTTTTTCAGTACCTACAGAAGCTAAAGTGACTGTGCCTCAGATTTAGTTACAGGTTTTGTTTTGTATATGAAATAAAGAAACCTGTATGACACTTCGTCCGCATTTTACACTTACGAGGATAGTGGGCGACCTAACAGGCCATACGTGAACAAGTGTACATACATTTTAGTATGGAGGTCCCTCGCAAGAAATGGATACTTTTATGGCTCCCTCCTTAGCCGAAAGAGCTGCTACTTAAACCTCCTTGTATCAGTCAGTGTTGCCTGTGCTGTTCTTGTTTTTCTGCATATTTCCAAGTATTTTATGAGAAAATCATTCCAAAATCGCTGTAAAGTGGTGTGTGAGAAATGATTCTCATAATGAAATCATTCTATGATGCAGAAAAGGAGCAAGAATCTCCAATAGCACCATTTGTTCATGTATAACGCTAGCTCGTTTAACGTACTTGTCAAGCAATTTTGATCGTTTAGAACGAAGCTTGATGTGCTTGACAAGCAATCTACGTGCTTGCGAATGCTTGTTGAAAATTTTATATTTTTACAATGCTTGTCAAGCATGTTCGTCCGTTTAGAAAATGCTTGTCAAGCATCAAAATTTAATTTAATTACTGTGTGAAAGGTTATCAGTAAAAGGAATAATCAGGGACTTCCTTTTCCATAAAAAAAATTCTTAAAATAAAAATAGCTATATTGATATGTTATACTCCCTACTAATATTATAAACGCGAAAGTTTGTAAGTATGGGTGGATGGATGTTTGTTACTCTTTCATGTAACAACTACTTAATGGATTTTAATCAAACTTTACAATAATATAGCTTATACATCAGAATAACACATAGGCTACAACTTATAAACCTGCGCAGACGAAGTCGCGGGCACTAGCTAATATAAAAAAAAATAACATTTTATATATTACTTGTATGCTTTAAAGTTTAATTATTCCGAGGCCAATTTGCCTAAAAACCCCTACTGTTTAGTCAGGGCCGTTGTCTTTATCATCGATCTTTGTATTTACTTATACAAGGTGTGAAAAAGCGGCCAAGTGCGAGTCGGGCTCGCGCCCTTAGGGTTCCGTACCTATCTACCATATGATATACTAAAAGCTTTAGCTCTTTGATTTTAAAATCTCCGCAACCATCCAACTTGACCCCTCCTTTATAGAAAAGTTCTTGAAACGGGAGCTCACTTTAATTGGTTACTATTAGTTGTGAGAAAAATTTAAATTGAAATATTAGTTTTTAGACTTTTCCCTTTATTTGTACTTTGAGACCTAGCTTCTTGTCAAATTTCATAATGTTAGGTCAACGGGAAGTACCCTGTATGTTTTGCTTTTTTGCATAAATGTATGGAGATGAGCACATAAAGAGCCATATCTTTTGATTGCGTCGTTGTAAAAAAATAAATTGTCAGATTTTGTGTGGTTTATGGACCTAAATATTCTTTATCAATTTCAACCTGATACCTCTTCTCGTTCGTGAGAAAAACATTGACGTAAGAAAAACGCTGCTGGCGTAGTTTCCAAAAATCTAATCATTGGAGAAAAAGGGTCTTGACAGACAGATAGACTGACGGACAACACAGTGATCCTATAATAAGGGTTCCGTTTTTTTATTTTGAGGTACGGAACCCTAAAAAGTACGATGATCCTTCTAAGGCGTGATTCTACATCATTAATAGATTGTACAAAAAATATTAAAATACTTTTTCTTAAAAAAATAGATTTAGCTCAAGTAGAAGTGAAGCGCCCGAAAAATATTAAATTATTAGTGATGTAGAATCACCCCTAAGAAGGATCATCGTACTTTTTTTTACACCCTGTATCTTTTATCTGTGATTGCGAGCACGGAGGCCAACAGTAAAAGGTCATGTCGTATTTTATCATGAAGTTAAGAGTATTAAAAAAGGCTGAATTTGTTTATTTTTGTAATAGGTGGCAACCCTTTTCGATCGTGGCGCCATCACAAAATTCTCCAGATAAGTTGGTCAAGCTGTACTGCCACCATTAGAGTAAGGGTGCACTACGTCCGATCCGAACCCGTAAAGATAAGGATCAATAGTGAAATCGGCTTCCGTCATTCGATTTCGCTATTGATTCTTATTTTCACGAGTTCGGATCGTAAGTAGTGCGTAAACGATGTTCGCGCGCAAAGCCCGGAAAGCGCGGTTTGACGCATTGCTCTAAGACTGCCACATACAATAACTGCCTACGATATCTGTACAGATTATTTTTTTTTTGGGAATTTTATGGCCTGGCTGCAGAGACCTTTAAGGTGGTTTCTGAGTGGCAGCACCTTACTTTTAGAAAAAAAATTATCGCAATTAAATTAATGCGTCGCAAATACAATACTTTTCATTAGTATTGTTCGTTTGGCGGCAATATGGGGTAGTTATATATGTTATAACCTATAACATCATAGCTTAGCTTATCATTTATAGCTTTGTATTGGTAAAGTGCTAAAAGTGGCCGTTTTTGGCACTTTTGCAATACAAAGCTATTCACTATTAGCTCAGGTGTGATGTGATGGACAATAAAATATAGAACTACCCCAAATAACCGCCAAACAAACAATAATTATAAAAAGTTTAGTATTTGTGACGCAATAAATTTATTTCTCAAAGTGGCAGCACCTCTGCTCAGCAACCACCTTTAAGCCAAGTCTCTGTGCAGATGACAGCGTCTCTAGTCGCGAAGATTTTTTATAACCTCTTTCCCAATTCAGTATGAAAAAATTTAGTTCCGATTTTGATCACCTGAACATATAGTGGTCACACCGAATAGAGTTATGTTGTTTGTTGTTTTGGCAATAATAATACTGTTTTGATATGATCTTAGGGACTATGTTAAATATCGAACAAATTTAATGAAAAAATATTAGGTCGTATTACTTATATTCGCTACTTAATTTCAATTTGCTCAAAAGCATTTTTTTTACATTTTGTCTCAACTTTGAGACGAATTGACTTAGATATAATTAAGTAATAATGTACAATGTAATGTAATGTTTTTATTTTACCATTTAGGTAATATGTAAGTCATAGCATAGGGAAAATGATTTTTATTTATGCGTTATGTTTAAATTTGTGGTGCTCATTGGTTTTAGGATCAAAGATTGAAATGTTAAAGAGCAAGTACTCGAGAACAGATTGAAAATGGCAATGTTGAATGTTCCAGTTTGCCTCTTGATCATTTGTTGTTTCCGATAAAGAGATAAAGTGTGTGTATTGTGGTTACAAACATTTACCTTGTGTGATCTTTTCTTAACTAGTCCAGTCAATCTACGAAAGGTTGTATGGAGAGGGTTGCAAGGCACTTTAGGGATAATTTTCAAAAAAGGAACCAGTAAAAACATTCATAAATTTAAAATACAGTAATCCCCGACATAACGTTGATTTTCTTAAAACCAGTATAATGTGAACTCAACCTAGATCAGCTTATACTAGTACTTTACAAAAAAATGTGTTTTTACAAACTTGCCGGATTTAATTATTTACAGCTTCAAATAGCCTTTATTACTATTTACTTCTTTAAATGTGAATTTAATGCATTCTCAAATCGTAAATTGACTGGACTATAAGTGCAAAATGTTTGTTTACAAGACGTGGCGTTCTTTCGTGAACTCTATTATAATTTCATAATCTGAATCCACGCAAATTTTTCGCTAGATTTTTTAAATTTTTCATCCTGCTTTGTGTGAGCGAGAAGCAAATAATACTCGTACCAACATTTATAATATCCACGATCGACGCCATTTGTAATCTCTTTCTTTATATGACTTATGTTTATTTAATTGTAAAAAATATGTTTTTTTTTTCGTATTTTTTTAGTACTCTGTCCACTCAAATGTGATAAATAATCACCATGTAGGTAGTTGTGTAGTTTTGTACTTCAATCAATCTAAAATAAGAGTTTAGATAAAGGCTATTTCATAATAGTTGTAAGTAAAAATGTGCCTTACTTTTTTTGTAAAAATAGAATTTGTAAATATAATAATAAATGATTCTAAAGCCATAGTAGGTTTACAATAATTTGGTTATTAATTTCTTATCCCTAACCACCATTCCACCTGTGTGACCATTTGTGGCAGGTTTCTACTAATTTGGCTGTTAATTTTCACTTTGGTTTAAATTTACCGCTCCAGAAATTATGTTAGTATTAAACAATTAATAGCTTATCCTAATAATTTTTGCAGAAAACGTGGCTGAATCTAGCTCAAAACTTGGCTAAACTGGCAACACTTACTCCGATCGCAATAAATCTGAAATCTTTTATCAATCTGCCAATCAGCACCGGTCACGCAGGGAAAATTTTGATCACGATCAAGATGGTACTCAACGTTATTTTTCTTTCTTATAGCTGCATCTCTATGTGCGACTTTCCGTTGCTCTGCCTATACAACAGACTTGGCCTATACTCATGCCAAATAACAGCTTTCTAGTACATACGACCGCACGTCAATGGAAACATTTTGACCTTGAGCAGGTTTCTGGAACTCAAAGAGTACTATAATAAAGCTCAAGTCACACAGAGGCGGTATGATTGCGAAAGCGGTCCGGGGCGGTTTGGCGGGAACAAAATACCGCGCCGAGACCGCTTTTCAATGTGACAGGGTGCATATGAACTCATACTTTACAAAAAATACCGGCCCCGGAACGCTTCCGCTACCGCCTCTGTGTGACGCGGGCTTAAGACAGGGGCTGGAACTCAATCGTTATCGAATCTCTTTTCTTCTTGTACAGAAAAAAAGAGAGAATCGATAACGATTGAGTTCGGCGGCGGTCAGGCCCCTGGTTCCGGGCGATTGTAGCATAATTAGCATTTGTTCATGTTTTGTATCCACTTCCTTGCTGCCGTGCGTACTAAGGATCGTATTGATATACATTTCTCTCAAGTTCTTGAGAGGAATTGCGGAAATGGTGAAACTATATTACACCTAATCTTTCATTCATTGTTGACTACGGAACTCTAAAAAGCATAGCAAAGTGTATCCGAATTTCACATTCCTTACTATGCAGAATTACTATGAATATGACAGCTATCTTATCGAACAACGAATGAAATGGAACGTTTTTGCATAACATAACTGTTTATATCCTCTTTGAACATAACCTCAAAATAGAAGGAATTGTTTTTTGCTGTTGTGAATAGAAAAATACTGCGTTTCAAGGATTTCTATATTAAATCTCCCGTTAAAATGTTGACCAGGTTTGTATCTTTAACTGTAAATTAGTACCTAATCACTTTTAATCGTCCCATAAAACATTCAATTGACCCGAAAATTGTTCCAGACTTCGATTCAAACGAGACTTTAGAGTTGCTGCGAGATGTTTATCGGATAAACCTACGGACGGCGATGGAAAGGTACCAGAAAAGGAACCAAAGGCGCCGGTTGCCCAAGATAAGAAACCTGCAGACGCCACGGAGAAGATTCAAGAATTGTTGAAGAGTATGATGGCTGCTAAGCCTAAGATATCGGAGAGTGAATACGAGAAGAAGTTCACAGTTGCGCCAGACAGGCGGCGCAAACAGAAAGCTGAAGGCGAGATTGAACGGAAGACGGAGAAAATTGGTTAGTACCTATGTTGTTGGCAAACAACTAGAACAATAACCTTGGCTGCGCAGAGTCAATTTTACATACAAATTGGCGTGCGCAAAGCTTCCCCCACAACGCGATTTTGGTTCAAGTTGTTTGCCCTGCATAGGGCTGCCATCCGTCCGGGTTTCCCCGGATTTGTCCTAGTTTGGAAGACGTCCGGGGAGCGTCCGGGCGGGGTTTAAATTGTAGTCCGGGTGCAACCCGGACTACAATAAAAGTCCGGGTTTTCGACGCGCTGCCGACGCTATTTTACTACGCGAGCGGCGAGCGGGGCGTGTGAAATTTTTCTTATTTACTTTAAACTGGTCTTTCCACCAGTCTGGTCTGGTCACATAATCGTAGCCAATCTACATTTATAAGTGCTAGTTTGTTATTATTTCTAGTATAATTTAGTCAAATAGAGAAATACAGTATTTGTTTACGTATTTCTTTTTTTTTAGGTACATTAAGTGTTACCAAAAAGTTAAAATTAATAATATACCTAGTATCTAAATATATAAAAGAGCTTGACTGACTGATTCATCAACGCCGAGCTGTAACCGCTATAGATACAGATCTGAAATTTTGTACACAGGTTCTATGCACGTCAAAACTATCCACTAAGAAAGGATTTTGGAAAATTCATCTCCCAAGGGGGTGAAATAAGGGATGAGAGTTTGCATGAAAGTCCTTGGTTTCTTGAGCCTAGATTCACATGGATTTGAATTTAAGCTTTTGGTCTTCTTCTTCCTTCGTGTCGGCAAGAACACAGGCTAAATCTTACTTGCCCAGAAAGCGGCTACCGTGGTAGCCCTCTGGTTACCGTCAAGTAAGTCCTCACGCGAGCAGGTGGTCGGGCACGCGGGACAATTAGTGAGGTGTGCCATGGTTTGCAGGAGTTCTCCACATTCACAGCTGGCGTCTGCGCTACTTAGGAACCCCCACCGGCATAGGTTATCCTTGATTCGGCCAACTTGGGTCCTCAGCCTATTTAGACTTCTCCAGGTTGGCCAAGGTTCCTTATAGCCAGGAGGCAGGTTTTCGTTGGGGGGGTACAGTGAATGTGGGTATTCGCTTGTCCAAAGTCTGCACCTCACGTCGGAAGGGTTTTGGTCGGTAGGCTGTGTGGATCGCAGGAAGCTTTTGCGGCTTCGCAACCGACCTGCGGCGGGAGAGAGCCCGTAGAGTGGATGTCTCGGGTCGCTTTCCTGTTTTTGTTTTTCTAGCGAACAGGTCACTGCTCTACGGACTCTGGGAGGAGCTATCCCCGCAAGAGGGAACAGCATACCGACAGGAGTTGGCTTGAGACAGCCAGTCACGATGCGGCAGGTGTCATTTAGCTCCGCGTCCACCTCTCTGGTGTGAGCTGACCTAGCCCACACTTGACACGCGTACTCTCCTGCTGAGAAACACAGAGCTAGCCCCGTAGTGCGCATAACCGTTGGGTTTGCTCCCCAGTTGGTGGAGGAGAGGCGGCGCAGCAGGTTGTTACGGGAACTAACTTTTTGTTTTGTGTTTCTGCAGTGGGTCTTGTCCGTCAGAGAGCGGTCCAGTGTCACTCCCAGGTATCTAGGGCAACTGCAGTGCTGGATGGCGGCACCCTTCCAGTAAATTTTCAGCTCCCTGCTTGCCTCCCGATTGCGTAGGTGGAAAGCGCACGATTGGGTTTTGCTTGGGTTGGGCCTTAGAGCGTTATGCTCATAATATTTATGAAGGTTCTCCAAGGCAAGATTCAGTGTGCTTTCCACGGTTTCGAAGCTCTTATGCTGGCAAGTTAGTGCAAGGTCATCGGCATAAATGTATCGCCGTGTGTTAGGGTAGTGGGGCTGATCATTTGTGTAGATGTTAAATAAAAGTGGTGCCAAGACGCTTCCTTGGGGTAGACCGTTTTTCTGGCAGCGCCATCTACTCTAGCTTTTGGTAAAAAATAAAGAAACATGTATTTAAGCATTTCTTAAAAATCACCCTTCAAGGGGGTGAAAAAGAAGATGATTTTTTTCCGTATGTTGGTCTATAAGTTTTTAATTTTTAAAGGTAGAATTATAGAAATCTGATTTTGAGCTCATGGTAAAAAATAAAAAAGTACGTGTTTTAAAATTTTTCAAAATTCATTCCCTAAGGGGATGAAATAAGGGATGAAAGTTGGTATGAAAGTCCTTTGTTTCTTTCAGTTAGATTCACAAATTTGAATTAAAAGGTAAAAAATAATGAAACACGTGTTTATTCATTTCTTAAAAATCATCCTTCAGGGGGTTAAAAAGGGGCCGGTTTTTTTCCGTATGTTGGTCTATAAGTCTTTCATTTTTAAAGGTAGAATTATAGAAATTTGGTTTTGTACTTTTGGTAAAAAATAAAAAGTATGGGTTTTAAATTTTTTAAAATTCATTCCCAAAGGGGGTGAAATAAGGGGTGAAAGTTCGTATGAAAGTCATTTATTTCTCGAGCTAGATTCATACAAATTTGAATTTAAGCATTTGGTAAAAAATAAAAAATAAAAAAACGTGTTAAAAAAAATTCTTAAAAATCACCCTTCAAGGGGGTGAAAAAGGTAATGATTTTTTTTCGTATGTTGGTCTATAAGTATTTCGTTTTTAAAGGTAGAATTATACAAATTTGGTTTTGAGCTCTCCGTAAAAATAAAAAGTATGTGTTTTAGCATTTTTAGAAATTCATCCCCTAACACGATGAAATGAGGGATGAAAGTTTGTATAAAATTCTACAGTTTTGTCTTGAGGTAAGTACTTGAAATTTGGATTTTAGCTACTAATAAGAAATAAAGAAACAATTGTTTCAGAAATTTCTAGATATCATCAAATTTTTAAAATTCATTCCCAAGGGGGTGAAATAGGGGATGAAACTTTATATGAAAATCCTACAGTTTGCCACAAGAATGATTAAACACACTATTTCATGCAACAAAAGAGGCATAAAATGAAAGTTTCTTCTGTCAAGTACGGAGTAAAATATATTTTATTCAAGATGTAAGTGAATGAAAAAAGTATTGAAATGTCCGGGGTGAAAGCTCCAAAATCCGGGGAACTTACGCTTCCGGTCCTGGGGGGCAGGTATTAGAGATGGCAGCCCTAGCCCTGCAGTATAGTATGCAATGCTCATTAAAAATATGTTCATTAAAAAAAATGTCGTAACTTTATCTAACTTTTATAAAGCTATTTATATATAGGTATTATAAATATATGTATATCTAGGTATATATTGTGTGTATTATATGTATATGTAATACTTTCCATAAATGTATAAATATTTAATAAATTTATGTTATCATTATTATATCATTTTTGTAAACTATGTTTAATTTAACTTCTGATGTTTTGATTCTGGAACTTTGACTGGACTTGTAAAGATTTGTATGGTGTCCACCATACAGGCTTGCCTAGTGTGGAGACCATGTTTTAATCTGTTACTTTTTAAAGTAGATAGTCCTCAAAAAGTGTGCAATATTTTGTTTTGAAATCAATGTTTTAAAATATGTTGTAACTTCTATGCACATTTGAATAAATAATTTTGTATTTTTTGTATGCAACAGCTCGCACTCCAAACTGGACAGCTCTCGAGTCCAGAGCTGTCGCGCACTCTAGCGTGTGTGCTGAACTATTGTATTTTGTCTAGTAACTTTCATCACAACACGAAGGACAGTGAGCTTCTCCCAAAATTTCAAAAATGTGTTTTTGTTTGACAATACAGTCCCCATGCTTGATCATGTTCCAAGTGGCATGATGGTCCATGGTAGTTGCTAACTACAGGATGGTTCTACAATTCATAGAAATATGCTGCTGCCTATCCTCTGGTTCAAAATCCCTTAGTCACCTTTTACAACACACACGGGTAGATATTTGATGGTACTATTCTTAGCTGGCACTATCTAGACATTTCCATGAAAGAGCCATTCAATTAGCAAACAAATATTTTGCCAGCTGTACTTAATGAGATTTTCTTTCAATCACATAAACCATATATTTTTGACCACAATACATTGAAACTTCATGAAACCTACAGTTAACCTACAAAATCAACAGTAAAAATAAATTAAAAAAAATTATATAGGGAAAAACTTTTTTACTTCACATTAACACATATTGTGCAGGTGTTAACACTTCCATGAAGTCTACAGTTTAAAAGAGTAAAAAAATCCCTGTTTTAGAGGAAAGTCTAACGAAAGCAGCTGGTGAAGTAGCTCAGGCGATTGGAGGAGATGTGAAGCAGACCGAAGCTGAATTACTGTCTAAAGTGCTTGGAAAAATCAACCAGACCTCCACAACCCTCAGGTAATAACTAAACACATTCTTAGAAACCCACTCTGAATGTGATAACAGCCTCCGTGGTGTAGTGGTTAGAGCGCTCGGCTCTCGATCCGGAGGTTCTGGGTTCGATTCCCGGTGGGGACACTGTCAAACAAAAATCTCTTTGTGCGACGTCCCCAGTTTGGTTAGGACATTGCAGGATGAATCACCTGATTGTCCGAAAAGTTAGATGATTCCGTGCTTCGGAAGGCACGTAAAGCCGTTGGTCCCGACTACTATCTACGGATGTAGTCGTTAATGAGCCATGTCAGAGGCCTTTGGCGGCTCAACCACTCTGACACAAGGGTTTGTGAGGTCGGTCATCGACCTTGCAACCCACACGATATGATGATGAATGTGATAAGATAAAACCAGGGACCGAAAAAGCCCCCTTAACTACTCCTTCAGTTGTTTGGGTTTTAAGTATTTACAGAATGAAAATTCCAAATATGTTAAATACATTCTTTGATAAGGAAACATATGAGACATCATAGAATGTAACCAAAAATTTTGTGGTATAAAACAGTAAAATGTATTAATCAAGTAAAAACTCTTTCTAAGGTTGAATAGGGTTCAGTACCACCATAAAATAAAAGATATGAAAGTTAAGTGTTAGGTTCAAAGTATTGTGCGTTTTGTTGAGTTTGACTCGCAATTGACCAGTTTTCATGATTTCTTCTACTATAGCTTTTGTACTACAATCATACCATTGATGATCCTTGTATTCGTTATCATTATAGCAAAAAATTTAAAGATATTATTATAAAACATGATTGTTGTATGGGGACCCCTTTTACTTTTCATGTCCTGTTCACATCATGTGGGTACAGAATCCTGGAAAGGAACATTTATTTTCTTGCTAAGAAGTGTCATTGGTAAACTTAAAAAATAACACTATTTCAGTTCTAAAGCACTTTTATTTACTTTGATGAATAAACTCACGTTTTATATTGAAGGCATAGGGCCAACAAGTTTCGATCAGGGAGGTCAGTAATTTCACCTACCGCCGTGCGATAAAACGTGAGTTTATCCACTAAAGTAACACTCATGAGTTGTTTAGTGCTAAAATACTTTTATGTGGGAGACTGATGCTCTGCTTTTTGCTCTGGTTCCACTCTATGATTTATTTTATTGTCAATGTTCCTACTCTTGACCTCGATCTAGTCTGGAGGACAGAGATGCCAATTTACTCGCTACTTGAATAGATTCGAGTTATATGAACTTGAGAACACAGACGCAGGCAGAGAATATGAGCCCCTTTATCGATTTTTGTGTTATATTTGTAAATTACATTAGTTCTCCAATATTTACTTACAGTGATCTACTAATAGGTATGAAGGTAGACCGTTCCATAGACCCAGATGTTGATGACCGGGTACCCCGGGAGACGAGAGGTCAACAGGTGAAACGTCTCGTCAGCAAGGCCAAGGTGGATCAGCAGGGCCAGAAGCCCAGGTTCGTCCAGCGGAAGACCAGGCCTGGAGAGGAGAGGGAGAGAAGGGAAGGATTTCCAGCTAGGCAAGGGTAATATATGAAGGCATACTTAATTTTTTTTATATAAAAGTTCAATGGTGTACTGCAGGTCTTCCTTACCTTTTTCTTTTGCTAACGCTTAAAAAAATATTTAATATTAATAATAATATGAAACTAGACATCTTAATATCAATGTAGAATAAATAAGATAAATAATTAACATCAAAACTTCAAACTTGTGCGATGTAGAGTAGGAAATAAATGATAATTAAATTTTCTCAGAATTAAAACGGGACCATTTTTGACAACAAAGGTTTTATGGGGTTTTGGACATCACAGAATCCAGAAATCAATGTTGTCAAGCCGAAATCGTACTAGTTCAAAAAAGTCAAAAAATAACCTGGGCTAATTTACGGTGTGAGGTTTTTGTTTTAAATCTGTTCCTTAGGTTCCCCTGAACATATCTGGAAAATTCTCCGTTGATCCCATGTACGCTCCCCCCTCCCCACCTTCAAACAGGTCCCTGTTTTTATATCTCAGAAACGGTTAAAGATAGATCGGAATCGTTAACATTACTTTAATCGTTATAAAATTACCAACCCGTTGACACCTGTTTTATTGACAACTTGATATTTTGTCCCTTTTAGATTCGCACAGCCAACGACGATCGATATATTCAGCGGCGCGCCTCTCGGTATCTTCACAACCAAGGAGGCTAACTACGGCACTAAACTAGAGGTCTGGCAGAACCTGAAGCAACGAGAAGTTCAGTTGGCGACCGCGCAGCCGCCCGCCAACTACTTTAACAAGATGATTGTGTGGACTGAACAGGGAAAAGTCTGGAAGTTCCCTATTGATAACGAACAAGGTAAATGTGAAAGTGACTGTCTGTTTGTCACATCCGATCTGCTAGACCAATTTGGATGAAACCTGGTATAAAGATATTTTGAACTTTTGAGTCATTGGGTAGGCATAGGCTTCTTTTCGTCGCAGGCAATAGCTAGTAAATATTAGTTAAACCTTAGTAAATAAATACAAACAATAAGCTAAAACAGACCAGCCTGAAAATCTGAAAAAGGCCTCCTAAACAGAGGGCTCCGGTCTAGGTTTTTCGTGATCCTCTCATAATCCCCCATCTACTAGGATATCCCGTTTCGCCCTGATTATCACGAGAAAATAAAACCGTCTCGGCTCCCGGCTCCCGGTCCATAAAGCGACACCTCATGTGGTTTGGTTTGCAGAGAAGGAGGACTCGATATACCAAAGACCTAAACTTTTGAAAGGCACATAATTAAAGATTCTTTGTCTACCTTAGATTTGTCCAAGCACCAGTGGCGGACTAACAGGGGGGCGGAAGGGGCGGTCCGCCCGGGGCCTCCGGTCTTGGGGGGCCCCCAAATGCCTCCGCGCTCCCTGATCAAATCCTAAACAAGACTTTAAAAATGTGCTTAGTACCTACATAATATCATCAAGATCAAAACACTACAGACATCTAGACTTTTTACACGGTACTTATATTCTTTTAACTTTGCTGAACGCGTCCAATACGCTGGTGGAATTCCCGTCTTTGTAGCGGGTACTTCCCCAGGAATCCCTGAATGAATGAAGTGCAAATAATTCACTCTTGTACGCCTACATTTACATTCACTACATTCAAAGAGGATATAAACACTACCGTTTAACTACATTCTATTTACGTCGAAAAATAAACATTGGCCTCATTTACAATATATTAAATTTCATTACGTTGATATTTAATAGTTTATAAGTAAGTATCAGTATATTGTCGCGAACGGATAAGCCTTTTTTCAAATTGTAAAGTAACGCGATCTTATGCGTTCAAAGTAATTTCATTAAAAAGTGTAATAGTGTTTTTGATTTTTGTTGCGGTAGAGTTCAGAGTTGAGTTAGTGCATTTTCGAGTACAAAATGCAGTAAAATAAAGTAAATTAAATTGTAAATGTACTGCTAACTGCAGTACATTTACAATTTAATTAAGTTAATGAATTTCAATTTAATAGCTCTATGCGTTCATGAGGAAAAGGGTAGTAAGTTTAAAATTATGAAAAAAAATTATATGATGTAACTAAAAATTTATGTTTTTCGCAATTTTCCCTTTAGCTGTGCTATAAGACGTTGCTTCTTACCAAATTTCAAGATTCTGACTTCCTTGACTAACCTTTAAATGGTTTAAATGGCAAAAATTTGACTCACATGTTCTTTCCAATTAAGATGGGTATCCAAGGTGATGCCTAAAAATTTAAAAATGTCAACCTGTTCTATTTTAATATTATTGTATTGAACATCTAATTGTTTTGGATTAGTATTGTAAGATCTAAATGTCATGATTTTATTCTTTACTTTCAGCTTCTATGTCGAATATAATGATTTCTTAACATTCAATTCATTAGAAATGATCTAGACAGTTTGGATCCTTTTAGCTGAATCGCTGAATGTTTTTACAGGTGGTTTGTATGTATGTTTATTTATTTAATGGCATCACATCTCATTACAAAACGTATTTTGTAACAATTCCTTTACTTTGACATTGGTAGTTTATTTTATAGAACCGTTTTTCCCCCGAAGGGTAAAAAACGGATATTTAGGTTTCTGCCGTAGCTTGAACCATATTTGAGATTACACTCCCGTATCTCAGCCCGTTTCACTCAGATTTCATATCTTGCAGCGCCCTCTGGCGACTATTTTGGTTACTAAGGTCCCCTCCCCACGCCCGTCACAAGCGCCCGTCTGTTCTTTGATCAGTACCTTTAAATTAAGCCGGCAAGGCCTTCAGGTATGGTTCAAGCTACGGCAGAAACCTAAATATCCGTTTTTTACCCTTCGGGGGAAAAACGGTTCTATTTAGGTGTTCGTGCCTTCGCTTGAACCATATTTGAGACGTGTTTAACTTCTGACGGCGCTTTGGCGGGCGTACTGTGACCTGTCTCATTTAGTAAAATTTGTCTTAATTAATAAATAGGACTCACGAAACAAATTAGTAAAAGAAAATCTAAATATTTCATTTTCTTGTTTAGATTTTCTAGCGTTGCACACGGTAGCAATACTTTATTTTTAATTTTTAATACTAATAATAATAAATTGTATAGATAATTTCGAATAATTGTAAGATTACAAACAGCAAATATTGAAAAACTGCAGGCAATTTGAGATGATGCTAACAAATAAATCTGTTGACCTGTCAAATCTTTCTTGGAAGGAGTTGAAACTCTCATCAATGCTCAAAGTTTTTCCTGCGTTCAGTAATCAGTCACTACACCAGACGCTTTGCGACGATGAGTAGGGCTCGTTTATCTTATTACCTACAATGAGTGATTGAAAAATAGTATATTACAGCTTAGTATGTAAATATGCAGTATGTGTAATTTCTATTGCAACAGCTCTTTGATTGTATATATATATATATATATTTTTTTTTTTTTTGAAAATTAAACTTTTGGACTCACAACTTGTAAAAGTTACTTAGGTATCGCTTGCAGATTACAACCAGTCTGAGCATCCGACTTGTTTGCGGTGGTAAGTGCTCTAGACGGTATGCGTCAGATTATTATTAAATAAAAATTTGGGTCTATATCCATAAATTGAAGTAGTCTGCAGTGGGAGCCGTGTGAATGTTCTAATTGTCTAATTCAACAACTAATTCTCCCTTTAAAAAAAAACCTGTAAAATGACGCTCTTCTGGGTACTCAGCAAATACTGAGTATAAACAAGGTGAGGTCCACTTACAAAATGAATGAAAATCACAAGTGATTTCGTGTTGATCTCATGTTAATATGAGAAGGAACAAAACGGCTGAATCGATCGATCAATTCGATTTATTTTAATTATTTGGATTTTGAATTTTTATTTCGTAAGGTTACAACCAATTCTCTGGCGAGGCAACCAGGTGTTATAGCGATGTTGAAAACTGGCTGGTCTAGTCCATATGCAGAATATAACAACAAAACAATTTCAATTTACCGAAATGACTTCTTGTTTTAATAGTCTTATCAAGCTAAAAGAGCAAAGAAGATTCGTCGAGAGTTGAGATAGTTAGGGATCAAAAACTACTACTTTACTATGTCATTGTACTTACAAAAGTATTCTAGAATGCTTAAAGGTAACAAGGATTTTTGTAAAAACCATCAAACTACGATAAAAATATAGTGAAAAGTTATTTATGTTAAACTATTGTGGTTTTTTAAAATTTACAACAAAGGCCTTAATGCAAAAGGTGTCGAAGTCTTCATTGTTGATGCATACTAATTGAAAGTAGAGTATTGGGATTTTTGGGATACCAACAAAATACGGGTATCCTTGATCTTACCACAAGTTCATCAGAACAAGCTGTTGCTGTTATAATAAAGCAAACCGATCAAAAATTGTTTTTCGAAACTAATTCTGTAGCGGAATAAAGAATTTTTTGGACTGTTCAATAAATCTTTTTACTTTACAGCGGAAAAATAATTCAACTGAAAAAGTGCATTTTTGAGGCTACTGAACTACAAAACTACAGAACAACTAAACTCCAGAGCAACCGAAGCAAAGTTTAAATTAAATATGAACATTATTGCAGATTTAACAATAATTTGTCAATTATAACAGGCCGAATTCAAATACTTTTTGCGAGTCGTGATAGCTATCAGATAGTCCTGATATTATTATTAGCATGGGTGTTTCCCCTTTGTACGGTTGCACTTAGGATGTGAGCATCATCTGGGAAATAGCTATTGATTAATGTTAGCAAATACATAAGTCTGGGTAAGGTTGACTGAGGCATCTGCAAGAGATCCTCGATCTACGACATCATCTTTTGGATCTGAAAACTCATACAAGCAAGAAGTAAATAGTTACTGCTGCCTACTTGATTGCATCTGCTTACTCAATAGCAATGATTTGACGCTTAGCTTACTAATAGGTAAGGTTTGTTTTAGAC
Source organism: Athrips mouffetella (assembly GCA_947532105.1). Lineage (NCBI taxonomy): Eukaryota > Metazoa > Arthropoda > Insecta > Lepidoptera > Gelechiidae > Athrips > Athrips mouffetella. Next base: position 7,321,624 of record OX383960.1, on the reverse strand, counting down.
TTTCGCACTTTTCCTGTGCGAGACAATAACAATTTTAGTTTACCTTCACAATAATATCTACGTAGTTCACCTCTCTTCAGTCTACCCGTGACCACGGCTGTTGCAACGCAGCCGAAACGTCGGGAATAATAAGGTAATTTATTTTGCCTAATAACTATTATCGGGCTAAGACCCGGAACAAAATAAACATTACTATAGGTAATATGCAATTAAGGGTATCACAAATCCAGCTGTAAACATGTTGGTTACCTATCTAAAGCCTGTAGCTTCGTTAATAAGGTCCAAAAGGTCTATATTGGCGAAAGTTACCTACTTTTTCTTACACGATGACCTTTACAATACCACCAATGTGCTGGCTGCCTGTCATGTGTGGTGGAGTATTTTGTTTGCTCAATAAAGTATGCCTAAACGTATCACGCAAGAATCGGCTCGAAAGAACAACACATTTTAGTTGTATGTTCATTATTTACTTGCTGGAAAAAGCCTACGTCAAATGCCCAAAATTTGGTGAAGAAAGTACCTACTAGATCCTGGCATCGGATAATTTAATACTGTTTTTGTAAGCACAAAACGATGGTTAAGAAGCTTTTTGACAAGAGAAGCTAAAGTTGCGTGTACTTGTCTTAGTCTTTAAGTGCAATATTATTTAATCTTGCGACTCGTGAATAATAGCATCATATTCACAGAAACGGTTATAGCTTAGATGAATTTTCCTTACAAATAAAGAAAGTTACGCAACATAAGTTCTGGGTATGGTTAACTGCGGCGGCTATAGCGTTTTTTGTGCTTCGGAAGGTCGCAGTTGTCTTCTTGATTAGTGGAGACTTAATCATCTCAGAGGCCAAAATCTTTTGATGTCAGGGTTGTCCTGCTTTGACTAGAAAGTGTTGATACGCTTACTGGCTATCACGCAACAAGCAAGCTTAGGAAAGCTGGCAGGAACTCAGATTTAATAGCTAAACTCGTCTTTGTATACTGCGTGCAAAATAACTCCGTCTGTGACCGTTAATGGGCAGAAGTCAAGAGTCGCGGGGGTGAGCGCGGCTCCCCTCAGGGGCGAGCGGATCGTTTATTGGCTCTCCGACTGTCACCCATACGCAGAAAATAACCGTCATAGACAGACTTTTCCTGAACGCGCTGTAATAACCTCTTACTCTTTGTTTGTATGTAAGCGTTTGTGGACAATAAAGAAAGAAACGTTTAGAAGTAGTTTTAAAATAAATTTCACCTCGCTGAAAGTGAGGCTGTCCTTGTTGGACTGGTAGTTTTTATTGCCCCCCCCCCCCCCCTCTCATTCTATCTACCGGAAGAAAGTGGGAACGTACTTCCCAAGGTAGGTGTGCTGTGTTATTATTATTCACAAACTATTAACATCAATTGACCATGCAAGCAAAGATATAATTTTGTGGGGGGATAAAGAAATTCATATTTTCTTATTAGTACTTATGTCCCAACTTGTCGAGGAATCGTTCTGTAAGCCACGTATAAGACATTCAATTTTCGCTTGTCTGTCAAAACAAAGGAATGAAGGGAGGATACGTTACAATTACTTCGGCGCAAGTGGCTAAGAATATTTTGTTTTTCGTCTCTCATATGGATAAAAAGTGTGTGGTTTAAGTATGAACCGTGTCGGCTTTGAAGCGCCACACTGTGCTACTCTGGATACAACGTCCTTTGATGCAACAAAATATCTTCTTAATTTTGAGGTTACGAAGTGACTTTTTAATAATAAATTACCTCCCTTGTCGTGTTGTTGTTTGTTTGTTGCCTACACATTTATTTTAAAAACTGAGTGCATGGCATCTATTTTGGAGGTTGCTACATATTTTCCATAAATTGTAATAATGGAATTTCGCAAGGTAACGTCTGATGCTATTAACTACATAAAGTTCTCTCAATTTTAAGAACACCGGGTAATCTGACCTCTCACAAGTCCAAGTCATCAAAACAAATGATTTTGTTTGAAGAGAGAATAGCTTCTAGCGGAGATAAGCTAGCTTGCCCTGGTCTGTTTTGATTATAAATCTCAAAATAAAAGGATGACCATTAGCTGACAACAAGTTTTTGTGTTAGGCGACAAAGATCATTGATTGAGGCAACATGCATAGGCCACTTAGACTGTAGACCGTCCATAATTACTGTGGAAGTACTTGCGATGTTCTGTAATTAACGTGTAAGAGAATCGCTCGTGGTCGAGTGGTAGTTAGTCTTTCTTTCTGATCAAGAAAGTTAAGCAATGTGGGCCATGGTCAGAACCCGGACGGGAGATCGCTATAGCTAGACTATTGTGGCACAACAACTAGAGCGTTTCCGTGCTTTGGGTGGCGCGTTAAGCCGTTGATCCCGGTCTGTCAATGATAGTAATTTAGCCAAGTCAGAGGCCATTTGACGGCTTGGGGCTCTGACATCCAGGCTGGCCATTAGCCTTATACAACCTTGTCTAGGTTTTGATTTGGTTTACCTTCCCTCTGGGTTGCAGAGGTCTGATAGCAGTCGCTCTTTGAGAATACCAGTGCTCTTGTCAAATCCCCTAGGATAGGTCGCCTAGAACAAAGCTAGGGCAATGATGATGATCGGCTTGTAAGATTAGTTTCAAAACTGGCCACTGTTCCTTTTCGTGTCATGAGCCAACACGCGTCGTCTCGTGAGACGACGCCAGACCCGCGTCGTCTCGTGAAACGACGCAGGCCAATGAAGCGAAACGCGTCGTCTCGTGAGACGACGTCGATGAGTGAGGCGACATACGACGTCTCTTGAGGCGACATGACGTCTCGTGAGGCGACACGTCGTCTTGTGAAGCGACACGTTGTCTCGTGAAGCGACACCCGTCGTATCACGAAAGCATGGCATTTACAATAACGGTGCTTAAGGGAGGCAGCCGTATGTGGCAACATACGTCGGTCAATGAGACGACGGTTATGACGGTGCCTAGAGAGGCAGCTGCGTCTCGTCACTGGACCCAAAAGTCCGAGCGGAATTTACAGTGTTGCACGAAAAATCATTTTACAATGACTTCGGTAATGACGGTGCCTAATAGAGGCAGCTGCGTCTCGTTGCTGGGCTAAGAGTCCGAGTGGAATTCACAACAAAAAAACTTAAAAGAAAATTATTTCTTTTCTTTATTTATTTCGTGCCTAGGCACGTGTTACTCGGCTGAGATACAAAAGCGTACTGATCAAAGAACAGACGGGCGCTTGTGACGGGCGTGGGGAGGGGACCTTAGTAACCAAAATAGTCGCCAGAGGGCGCTGCAAGATATGAAATCTGAGTGAAACGGGCTGAGATACGGGAGTGTAATCTCAAATATGGTTCAAGCGAAGGCACAAACACCTAAATATACAATTTACAATTTAGCAGAAAGGATCTAAACAGTTTTAGTCATTTCAGCTTAATATAAAATCCGAGTGTTTCCTATGAAAGGCATTTTCTCTGAAACGATCCAGGCAGTCTGGATCTTTTTAGATAATCTATATATATAAAAGAAGAAAGTGACTGACTGACTGACTGACTGACTGACATATCAACGCACAGCCCAAACCACTGGGTCTAGAGATTCCAAATCTAAATTAATCAAATCTTATGAGGCCTAGGGGTGCACTAAGGAAGGGTTTTACAAAATTCCACCCCTAAGTGGGTAAAATAGGGGATGAAAGTTTGTATGAAACTCCGTCAGTTTTGAAGTTAGGATCTTAAAAATTTATATTTAGGCTGACAATATATTAAATTTCATTACGTTGATATTTAATAGTTTATAAGTAAGTATCAGTATATTGTCGCGAACGGATAAGCCTTTTTTCAAATTGTAAAGTAACGCGATCTTATGCGTTCAAAGTAATTTCATTAAAAAGTGTAATAGTGTTTTTGATTTTTGTTGCGGTAGAGTTCAGAGTTGAGTTAGTGCACTTTCGAGTACAAAATGCAGTAAAATAAAGTAAATTAAATTGTAAATGTACTGCAGTTAGATAAAAATAGAGTAAGAGTTAACTTACCTTAAACTAACCAAACAAACAAAGAGATATAACACACAATATTTTAATAAAATCAAATAGAACACAGTTTTGATGTATAATTTCACTAATATATAACCAACGAAATAAAGTTAAAATTTGATTGTACGATCCGTGATTAAATTTAAGTATATAATATTGTTTAAAGTTTTAAAAAATCATCGCTGGCGTTAAAAATAAGACAAATTAATTTGGAATGAAATCCGCGATGCGTGCGTCAGGTTAAACGCTCCGTCTATAGCTACTAGATACTATCGCTTGGAAAAGTCTAGTGATAACTTTAAGTGGCCACCTAACTTATTACTAAAGCGTCTAGTTAAATAAGGTCATAGTCGTACCTTCCGCAAAGTATCGCGGATCAAAGATCTATACGTATAAAATTACAGCCAAAGATTCAGATCCAAAAAAATCATGGCGCGTCTGGAGGCGCTTTTTAGAATTTTGAAAAATTTAAACTAAAAATATAAAAGGTTTAAATATCTGGTAATTGGTTGATGTGGGTTTTGCGCAGTTCGTGGCGTCCTCCCGTGCTGCTGGGAAACCCGCAGTTGAAGAGGTGCTGCGGCAGAGAGCACGGTGCAAGCTGCAGATGACAAGTAGTCTCTCTGGAGACAGGGCTAGGTAGTGTTGCTGGTGCAAGCCAGAACCTACTGCCCGTGATCGGGCAGCTTTAGCTGCACGAATAAAAATGCGTCATAAGAGAGTGGCAACCTCTCAGAAACAAATATAACGTAAAGACAAAAATACTTACAAAATTGAGGAGTTCATATCGAGATAAATTCCTTAGCTTCTACAAGCATGTACACAAATGAAACTATAACTTCAGCAGCAAAATTGCTGTATTAAAACACAATTATCTTGGTGTATTATATGATTTTTCAAAATATTCTCTATAAATTTGACACAATATCTTTTGTATCCAAACAAATAATAAGCACCGAGAAAGGAAAATCAAAATTTTGAATCCACTGTCAATGAATACAAACAGCCAGTCAATACATCGAGAAAGAAGCAAAAAGTATCGAACACTCAAAAACGAATAAAAGCGAATAACGCTACACTACTCAGAAAAAGTAAGTAATTCTTCGTATAATTTAAACTAGAAATTATAATCCGTAGTTTCTAGTCAATATGCACCTAAGAGTACATTGCTTCAGTTCTTGCATTTCGCGAGCGGTCCTTATTTAATTTGCAGTGCATGTATAGTAGGGACGTAGGTGTGTACTTGTTCTCATCGTGAGACTCAACATGGCAAAGTCTCTGTACATTTGTATATCTATATCGTCAAACCGCCAAGAGGCTTAATTTAGCTAGGTATCTTTTATAAAAGTTTTTTATTTATCTCATAAGAAATCGATTTCACAGAAGTTATTGAGGAGTTCAGTAAATTGATGGCACGAAAACACATATAAAACGCTACAAAAAGAAAACTATCTTTGATTTATTTTATGTATTTTTTTTTGTCGATCGATTCGTATTTTATTTTCCTCACCCATATCCATTCCATATTGTAGGTATGTAGGTTTATTTAGCCTAAATAATTTAATTCGAATTAAAATTTCACTAGCCAGATTTTAACGAAATAAACATAAACACTTATTTATACATACAAATGTGAAATGAATAAAAAGCTTGTAAGACTACATTTTTTTAAAGCTGGGGGGCCTCATTCAGCTTTGCCGCCCTGGGCCTCTGACGGGTTTAGTCCGCCACTGCCAAGCACGTAGATATAGAAAATGGGGGGGGGGGTTACAACACAATCAGATAAAAGGCAAGCGCAGCAAGCGCGAAATTTTTCGTTAGCAATAACGGAAATTGCGGCAAGTGCGGAAAATATGGCATTACTTCACCAAACAAGTAAAAATTACATGCTATGAAAAAGGTGGGTCTTTTTTTTTAAACTGGCCCGCTTTTACTAACAAGAGGCAAAGGATTTCCCTAACTAATTAGCAATAGACGAAGCAAACTTCGAGTTGGCTTCGTAACATAGGGAAATAGGGAATATGCATAATTTTTTTTAGTCGCATTTATTAACAAAATATTAAAAACCGTAGTAGAGATGACAAAAAGTGAAATTAAAATTTAAATCGGCTAAGAAATACGGCTGATATAAGCATTTAAAACTTTTAATTACGCGCCGATTAGACAGAGAGATCCGTCATGGCATGTGACGTCACATGCGACTACGGCCATATTAACTTCGTATTAAATTTCGTTTTGCTAGAAAGAGACAGAAACAAACCTTCGATGGCTTATATCTTTTATAATTTCATAGTTATTCGAAAAATAGTTTTACTAAACTGTTTATTACATGGATGTGGATAATTTTTTTAAATAATAAAACATCATGCATATTCCCTATTGTTTTAGAAAAAAATGTACTAAAAAAGATTACAGACATTAGCGAAAACCTTTAAATGCCACTTGCAACTTGCGTTCAAGTAAGATTATAAACAAAAAAAACCGGCCAAGTGTGAGTCGGACTCACGCACCGAGGGTTCCGTACCACCACATAATCATAATTGTATTAGATGAAATTTCAGTAAGTTAATGTGCTAGATTTTTTTTAATCCGACACGCGCTTGACCAAATTTTATTATTTGTTGTTATTTTATAGCTTATGCACTAAAAACATACCAATTTTTGTAAGTGTTTGTAAGTGTTCCTGTTTTAAAAATAAACTACAATAAAAATCGCCACCACGACCATTCAACTTGACCCCTCTCTTATATGAATGTTCTTGAAACGGGAGCTCACCTCAATTGGTTAATATTAGTTGTGAGAAAAGTTGTAATATTTAATTATTTCAGACTTTTCTCTTTATTTGTACATTGAGACCTAGCTTCTTGCCAAATTTCATAATTTTAGGTCAACGGAAAGTACCCTGTAGGTTTTGCATTTTTGCATAAATGTATGGAGATGAAGACATATAAAAAGCCATATCTTTTGATTACGTCGTTGTAAAAAAATTAAATTTTCAGATCTTGTGTGGTTCATGGACCTTAATATTCGTTATGAATTTCAACCTGATACCTCTTCTCGTTCGTGAGAAAAAGGGTCTTGACAGACAGACAGACAGACGGACAACAAAGTGATCCTATAAGGGTTCCGTTTTTTTATTTTGAGGTACGGAACCCTAAAAAGCTATAGGTTACCAAAAACCCGGTTCATTGTTCGATACCAAACTTAACACATTAGACGTGTACCGTTTGTAGGGTTGGGGGTACCCGGGTGAAAAGGGTGACCTTATTAATATGCCTCATATGTAAGCCTGCGAAAAATCTAAATAAAATATAGTCGACAGAGGTTTATGTAAACAATACAGCAAAAATAAAAATACTCAGTGTCTCTTGAGTAGCACAGCTTTTCAGAATCCTACAAAAAACTTTACGTATAAACTTAATTTTGCGGTCTTAGGACCGCAATAGACTTTATTGCTTCCAAAAATACTATAGGTATATCGAAACCCTCGGCGCGCAAATCCGACTCGCACTTGACCGGTTTTTTTTATAGGCACTTCATTAAATTTACTGTTTTGTCTCTGAGCTAAACCGCGGACAGACAGACATGCATGAGTAAACTAGAAGGGTTCCTTGTTGACTACGGAACCCTAAAAAGGCCCCACCTAACCTATTTATCGTTTTGAAAAATATTCAATGTACAGACACCTTATAGATATAGATTCCATATCGGACTGATTTCGGAACGAACTGGTCCACTAGATGGCGTTGTACGAACACTGTTTATTTCTGAATCGCGCTATTGAGGTGTAGTCACGATTTGATTGGGTTCTCCGACCAAAAAAATTATTGTCTTCAGATAATTTCTCAATTGAATTTTTGAAACCCCGCGTACTGTAAGTGATTGCAGAATGCAGGGTTAATTACTCTAGACAAACTTGTACTGTACTTGAATTATTATTATTTATGCCAAAGAGGATATAAAACACTACCATATTTATGCTTACTTACTGTTAAAGAAAGTTTCCAATTTTGCTGTCACTTTTAGGGTTTCGTACCCAAAGGGTGCAAAACGGGACTGTATTAATTAATATGTCTCCGATGTCTGTCTGTCAGCGGGCTGTTTCTCATGAGATACAGCCCGCTACGGCCCGATACGGTTCATGAACCGTAATAGGTAGACAGTTGAAATTTTCACAGATTATGTATGTCTGTTGCCGCTATAACAACAAAGAATAAAAAAATAATATTTACATTAAGGGTGATGCTTCCCTTCTAAAAACATGTTTTTTTTTTGGCGATTTTAGCTCGATTTTTGTTTTATCTTTATCGTAAAAACGGAACGCACAAGCATGAAAAGTGATGTGATTTAGTACATAAGCTATAGAATAACAACCAATAATAAAAACTGTTCAAGTGCGTGTCGGGGTCCCGCGAAAATACACATCTGGGTGACTTCGCGTCCATATTTAAGACGGTATTTTTACCTTGCGCGCGAGTCCGACTCGCAATTGTCTAGTTTTTAGGGTAGATACAATTTTGAAAAATATGTTTTTTTTTTACGGTACCTCCCGTGCAAGTAAAGTGGAGTAAGTAGCATATATGATGAAATTAAAAGGAAAACTATCACAGTTAAGTAGGCTTCACAGGTTAGCCGGATAGCCGAAAAACTAAAAATAATAAAACTAACAATAGCAATCAGGCGCTTAGGACCTCGCTGAGCATTAGGAGGTAAAAAGTTTATGTTATAAACTTTATGAAATACTTAATCAAAACCCGCTTTGCGATGAAAAATTGTAAAAAAACTACGGAACCTTATACTGCGCGTGGCCCGACACGCACTTGGCCGGTTTTTTATTTTATTTCGATAGCCGCGTAGGTACTGAACACGCGCTGTGAGTGTCAAGCTTGAACTCCTCTTGTGTTGCGATGCGGATATTTGAATTCATTTTTGGGGTTCCATAGTCAACAAGGAACCCTTACAGTTTCGTTATGTCCGTCTATCTGTCTGTCTGTGCGCGGCTTTGCTCAGAGACTTTTAGTACCAGAAAGCTGTAATTAACTACAGATATACATTTCATCCATGCCGATAAAGAAGTAAAAAAAAATATATATTAGCCCCCCTACAAGTCAAAAAGTAAGTAAAGGGAGAAATTATTTTTTATCGTCTACCCCATCGTGTGGATAGGTCTTTTAAAAATAACGAGAGTCTGCTGTAATCAATTTAGGTATTCATTTGCGAAAATTTGGCTTGAAAGCGCAATATTTTCTTGGAGTAGAGCCCCCCCCCGCCAGCAAAACTGTAAGAACTGTAAGTTGGCTTTACACGTTAATGAGCTATAGCCGAACTGGAAATTATTTAAGCAATAGCAATCAGGCGCTAGGAGCATTAGGAGTTAAAAAAAAAATTATGAACTTTATGAAATAATTAATCAAAAAATGCTTTGCGATAAAAAAAAATAAAAAAAATACGGAACCCTATACTGCGCGTGGCCCGAGCCTGAAACGCACTTAGCCGGTTTTTCCATCTTACTGTTAATTTTGCGCTACTTTCGTAACTTACGAATGATTACGAATCGTAATTAAGATAGGCATCTAGTCTAAGGGGGTTTAAACCCCCCCAAATCCCTTATATAGGGGAAAGCGGCCCAAAGCGGGTAACCTAAGGTTTGTCTCCAAATAAATATGCCATCTGTATATTTGAATAGTATTTATTATAATTATTAGGAACTTTATTAATCAAACTTTATAATTACGAACAAAAAAAACATCTTTATATATTTTCTTAGCAAAAACAAATCAATCTCCCGTTTTACCCGCTTTACCCGGACGGGGTGCCCAAAGCAAGTAAGCTAAATGGGCAAAGTGATGTCAGTAGTGACAGGGTATGGCGCATAATTGAGATCTGTTACTTAAATCTACAAAATAGGCATTAAAATATATTTTTAAAATAATCAACATTAACAGTCTCTTAAAATCTGTCAATTCTGTTGCATCAGACAGTCTAAAACTGCCTTCTTCATGATACTTTCTTACCACGATGCTTGGTTAGTTTTGCGCTTGTATTTGTTGACCATCTACAAAATTAAATGACTAATCTATTCGTATTTGATTAATCTCATCCCTAAAAATTCGAAAAAGTAACCCCATTAAAATCTAAAACTTTTCATCCTATCCCGGCAAAGCGGCTAACGATTTTATAGGACAAAACCGGTACCCGCTTTACCCTTACCCGCTTTGCCTTTTGGACGCTTTTGAAAGTTTTTTAAAATGACCACCATACTTTTACTTCAACGTCGATCAAACTTTTATAAATAGTAGGCTATTTTAAGGCACAATAAGACACGAAAACTTTTGGAAACACAACACTTAACAGATTCGAATAAACTAAAATTACTTACCTTTGAATTTTTTTAAAAATTCTTCCATAAACAATATTTGAACTGAACTGATTCGCGTCGGGACGTGTTGGGTTTCTTTCGCCTTACTTACCCATTTGCATTAATCGGTGACGTACATGAATAACGAGGCCTACCCGCTATGGGCCGCCTTCCCCTACGTCCTTGTTTGTCCCAATGAGGATACCTCTGTGCTCATGATGCAGTCTAAACACAATTATCTCTCATTTCAGGAATGGAAGAGGAACAAGATATCCACTTTTCTGAGCACATCTTTCTAGATTCTCACTTAGAAGAGTGGTGTCCAAAGAAAGGCCCTATCCGCCACTTCATGGAACTAGTTTGTGTAGGATTATCCAAGAACGCCTTTTACACAGTAAAAGAGAAGAAGGAACACATCATGTGGTATAAAGAGTATTTTGAAGCTAAGAAGGACACTCTGTTGGAAATCGGTGCGTGGGATACATCGTCTTCAAAACCTGCGCCGGAAGCCTCAAAGTCAACATAATTTATTGTTAGTATTTAATGTTTAATTTAAATATAGTTAGTGATTGTTATATGGACGTTTCTATACTTATTATTTTATTTTATATCCAGGGTGAAAAAAAAGAAAAAAGCGATGTCAGCTGATACAGTTCTTATAGTTGACAGTAATAGTGGTTTTCCTTTGGAAACAGTTACTCTAGGCAGACAAACTTTTCGACATTTGCGTGAAAAACAATATTGCAAAACATCGAGAAACGACCCAAAAATTGTAGAGGACAAGATCTTGACGATTAAAATAAAAGAAATCTATAAATAACTTATAAAAGAATAGAACCTTCATTTTATCATAACATGCTATCTACATAACTCGGTCTCAATCGACTGAGATCTCAATAGCCGAACCCACGTGACTAGTAAAACAGTTTTCAATCAAGTGTGATTTGGCGAAAGGATTTCAAAAGTTCAAAATGCCATAAGTTTTCAGTTAAGCCACGATCACACCTAACTGAATTCAAAGACTAATTTGGCATACATTGTTGTGAGGCTTGGATATGTTAATTGCAATATCCTTACTTGTAAGCAATGTAAGCCGAATTAGTTACTGAATTAGGGAAGGTGTGATCGTGGCTTTAGGCTCATGCAGCGCACGACAGCTGATAAAATATGGAAAAAAATCAATTTAATTATAATCAATCGGAACATACGTGCCTAATGAGTTTTCTGAGCTGGTATTAGGTACAGTCAAGAGCAGCTCAAGCTTGACACTTACAGTGCGACTCTAGTGCGTAGAGCGTTAGAAATAAGAACGGTACCAAGTCTAATGTTCAGCTCGACGTGCTCTTGACTATACCATCCCTCTGACTTTGCACTAACAAATTGTCGCCATCTGAAAAAAAAAGAACTAAAATAAAATGTTTATTTATCAGTTATCACGATCGCTCTATATTTTTTATATTTTATTTATTTGGACCAGCCAGTATAAGAACATAAAGAAAAGCAGGTATGTAAAATATCTGCATTTAGGACCCAAACTTCCAGTCCGTCCCATCACATTTAGAAACAAATGAGCTAAACCTAAATGATCAAATGTAAACGACCGAGAAAACTAGTTTGGATTCACTTATTATTATAGTCCGAGAGGTGAGCGACCTCAAATTGCAAGCATTTCCTAAACGCAGATTTTTTAATATAACGTCACAATGTCATGTCACATTAGTTAGAGAAATAGCCTCCCGTCATTCAGCTGGATTCGTTAGCGTTTTGGCGGGGGAGAGACTGTGATTTTGTCGAAAAGAACATGCTGTATTTATTTTTATTTATTGTTTATTTGGGACAACAACAGGACTTATTATATATATTGTTTACAATATCATATTACTTTATAGGCCAATAACAGCTGTCAACGGTAATATTACTTTTAATACAGACTCATAGTTCTATAAGATGCATATAATACCTACCTACACAACACCTCGCAAGTACTCGCAACTACTTTCCAAAGTCTGAAATTCGGTATAAAGGTGAAGAATATTATTACAATCACAAAAATAATAGTCAGTCAGTACAGTTATGTAACAGAAGTCGATCTTAAGTTGTACAAAATAAATTCACCTTGCAACTACTTTCTAAAATCTGAAAATTGACCGATTTGACTGACTGACAGGAGGCTATTTCTTTACTTCATTAATGTGGCGTCATATTAACGTCACGGCATATACAGGGTGTAAAAGACGCTGTACCGAAAACGAAAAGGGCGTGCTCAGTCAATGAAACTGAACAACTTTCCCAAAGAAACATATGTTGGGAAATGAATGAATTTTTGACCTCTCCATACAAACTGTTTGACCAGTGTGGGTAATTTGTATGGAGATGTAATTTTTTTTTTATATTTCCCAACATATGTTTCTTTGGGAAAGTTGTTCAGTTTCGTTGACTGAGCATGCCCTTTCAGTTTTCGGTACACCGTCCCTTACACCTTTTATATCTCCTATAGGTACAGGGTGTTAGTGTAAACACTGTGATCCTTGAAACTGTGCATTGAGACCATGAAACTGAACAACTTTCTCTGAGAAACATAGGTCGAAATACGAAAAATATTTTTTTCTTCTCCCATACAAAATGCGCAATTAGCTTGTGCAGTTTCTATGGGAAGTAAAAAAATTTTTTTTTCGTATTTAGATTTATGTTCCTTAGGGAAAGTTGTTCATTTTCATGGTCCTCAATGCACAGTTAGTTTCAAGGATCACAGTGTTTACACTAACACCCGGTATAATAACTCCATCTAGCGCTGGAAAATAACCGTTAAAAACCGTGCAAAAAAGAATGACAGTTGCGAATTTGAAAATTTTTCCCGCCCTTTGACCTACTCAAATTGATCGGGTATTCAGCGCGCGGGAAGTTAATCGCCGCGCCGCCGATTGAAAATTCAAACGTAAAAAAACAGCCTTTAGAAAATGCTTGCAGTTTGAGGTCGCCCACCTCTCGGACTATCATTACGCGACACGTTTGACTACATCGCGCGCGATGTCCAACTTGTTTTCATTTGTCTCATGCCCGTCGGCAAACGCAGTGTACTCTATACGTTCGAGCCTTACAGGTATGTTTACGCATTACTAAGTGAATTTTCCAAGCCTATCTTTGCTATCCCATACGTGTCACTTTCTAATAAACGTAAGTATATTTAAATTAAGTTGTAGTGATTCAATAAAATTACTAACTGATTATGTATAGTTATATGTAAATACTTTTATAGAGAGAACGATTTGTTGGCAGGCGGACAACATCAAACTAACGCCGATCTTAGGTTATAACAGAGATATGGCTATGTCAGTGAGTATTCTTTACCTGAGGGTTGTAATAATACTGACGACGCCGGTGCACTGGGAATTGACACTTGAGCATAATATATGCTGTCACCGTGTCGACATTATAGAATACGAGGTGTAAGGGACTCTGTACTGAAAACTGAAAGGGCGTGTTTGTTCAGTCAACGAAACTGAACAACTTTCCCAAAGACACAATTTGGGAAATGAAAAAAAAAATTACCTTCATAAATATTGCTTACTCTTATCGAATAGTCTGTTTGGGGAGGTCAAAATGTTTCTTTGGGAAAGTTGTTCAGTTTCGTTGTCTGAGCAAAACCTTTAATTTTTGGTACACCGTCCGTTACACCCTGTAGGTATATCGGGTGTAAAATAATTTGAAAATTTGACCATGAAACTGATCAACTTTCCCATAGGAAGTCGAAATACGAAAACATTTTTTACCTCCCATACAAAATGCGCAATCAGCTGGTGCACTTTCCAAAGGAAGTTGAAATTTGTTTTTGTATTATGGGCTAATACGAAATTCCTATTTAATTCCTTCTCTTCGCGAGCTGCTCGGATGTGGAACAGGCTTCCTAAGTCAATACAGGAAAGCCCCTCTGTCACAACTTTTAAGAAAAGGCTAAAAGAGCACAACTTATTAAACTTATCGAGTTAATACAGGGTGTAAGGGACAGGTTGGCAAATACTGAAAGGGCATGATCAGTCAACGAAACTGAACAACTTTCAGCGAACAAAACTTTCAGGAAATGAAAAAAAAAAATCGGCTTCTCCATACAAACTGTCCAATCAAGTTTGCAATTTTGTATGGAGAGGCCAATTTTTTTTTCATTTCCTGAAAGTTTTGTTCGCTGAAAGTGGTTCAGTTACGTTGACTGATCATGACCTTTCAGTATTTGCCAACCTGTCCCTTACACCCTGTATATGTGTATGTTATATGTATTTATTTATATATTGTTATATATTTATACTATATATATTTATTCAATATGGTAAGTATTTGTTGTAAATTTAGTTTATAAGTATTTATTAGAATGTATTATATGCATCACTTGTGTATTTAATCATGATACTATTTCTATTATTAATATTTGTGTACACATTCTTGTCACTGTCTATATCCTCTGTCTTACCAACGTGTGGTTGGCTGGAAGAGATCTCTTCAAAGGGATAAGCTCGCCATTGTGAACTTCTTTTGTAACAATGTATATAGGGTGACTTTTAATTAGTTCTTGATAGCAAAAGATATGCATGTACTCATGATACTGAACAACTTTTCCCAAGGAACATAGGTCGAAATACCTAAAACCAAATTTGACCTCCCATACAAAATGCGCAATCAGCTGATGCAGTTTCTATGGGAGGTCAAAACTTGATTTCCGTATTTAGGCCTATGTTCCTTGGGGAAAATTGTTCAGTATCATTAGTACATTCATACCTTTTTCTATCAAGAACTAATTAAAAGTCACCCTATATTTATGAATGTGTACAATAAAGAATATGATGACCTATGTTCCTGGGAAAAAATGATCAGTTTCACGGTCTGGGTAGTGTTACCCTGTGTAGCGTGTGTTCTGGGTAGCGTGTGCTAAAATAGTGCTATTTTTTTTTTCATCATATTCATATTTATTTACAACAAAGTAAACAATTCCTCTTTCACCAGCCAATAATTTTTATCATTCCGGAACTCCGGATATTTTAAGACGTGGTTCTGCACATGAAACTGAACAACTTTTCCCAGGAAACATAGGTCGAAATATGAAAAAAAAATCGACTTTCCATTATTTCCCATCAAGTTTCCCATACAAACACACACAAGCAAGCACATTGTTCCCATACAAGCACATTCGGTATCGGAGGTCGAAACTTTTTCTTTGTATTTCGACCTTTGTTCCTTGGGTAAAGTTGTTCAGTTTACTGGGCAGAACCACCTCTTAAAATATCCGGGGTTTATAAAAATAAGGGTGTATCTACACCGCACCGTGTTTCCGAGTAATCCGAAAGATTTTAACCATCGACTTAGTCTGATGTCTCATTGTTGTAAAAAAAGTGGTATATCATTAATTATAATATAATTTTCAAGATATTAATTATTTTTCTAAATTCACCAGTGAAACAAACCCTTATCAAAGTGACGTTGAGTTAGTATCGTATCGGACGGAGTGCGGTTTGTCAAGTGCAATGTCACTCCCTCGACTAGAGATTTGTTTACAAGGAAGTACAAAACCATAGTAGATTTATTTGGTTCCAAAAATTTTTAAATTAAAATTATTTGTATAATTTAATTAGGACTATGTTCACATAACATATTTATTTATAACATCGTTACAAATACCTGGTTAAAGTTTTTGTGTTACTTGGGCCCACGATGTATAATATGGTGTTAAAAACTAAGAATTAATAGGTAGCACAAACACGTACTTATATACTATATGTTTACCCACTTCAAAATTACTGTATACCAAAATAACTTAGACAAAAACCAACGTGAAATCAACCTTTATCTTCTTCACACTGAATTAAACCAACGTGAAATCAACCTTTATCTTCTTCACACTGGATTAGACAAGAAGCCTTCTATTCTGCCCCTTACGTCCTTTAATTCAGAGCTGTTTTTGCAAAAATTTAAAAATCCTGCTAAATCTGGTCACAAAAAACAAAGTCGAAAACAAAGCGACAAATTGCGGTTTTCCACTGGACTATACGACAACGTTATTATCGTTGACATATCGCCAGAGCTGCAGTACTGTAATGCAGCGATATGCTGTACCAATTTAGTCACGACTCGAGTCACGTCACGACAAACGTCATAGTTTATCGCAGTAGGTACTTTTATCAAATCTTCAAAATGTTTTTACGATAGATAAATGGCAGCTGTGAAAAAATTACAGTGACTTATTATAATTTTTAAGGACGACCAAGTTGGTAGTAACCATACCTGCCAAGCCAAAGATTCTAGTTTTGAGTCCTGGTAGAGCATACGTTTATATGATAAACTAGCTTTCCGCCTGCGGTTTCACCAGCATTAAATGCGTTTTCCCGCGGTAAAAAGTAACCTATGTGCTATTCCAGGACCTAATCTATATGTGTGCCAAGTTTCATTGGATTTGCCATTGCCATGGCAGTTTCATTAAAATCCATTCAGTAATTTTTGCGTGAAAGAGTAACAAACATCCATCCATACTTACAAACTTTCGCGTTTATAATATTAGTAGGAAGTAGGAAGGATACAGGGTGTAAGGGATGGTGTACCGAAAACTAAAAGGGCGTAGTCAGTCAAAAAAACTGAACAACTTTCTCAAAGAAATATTTTTGGGCAATGTAAAAATCACCTCGCCATACAAATTGCTTACTCTGATCGAACAGTTTGTATGGAGAGGTCAAAAATCTTTTTCATTTCCCAAAAATGTTTCTTTAAGAAAGTTATTCAGTTTTGTTGACTGAGCAGAGCACACACACCCTTTCCATTTTCGGTACCACGTCCCTTACACTGTATAATCACTTTCTTCTTTTGTCAGGTTCTAATTTCATGTCATTCTGCATCCTGACATTCACAAGATCTGCTGGGTTTTACAAGTTTTACTTGTATGCATTATTCTGTATAAGAACATTTTTAACCAGAATATTGTAGATGAACTGTGATACAACAACAAACAAAATATATCTGAATGTAGATGAACTGTGTCGTGTCGTGGCCGATATCAACACGATGGCCGCATTACATCGCTGTCGGTAACGATATCGTAATATTCGTGATACAGTGTAAAAGCGTATGTATGAGACTACCGGTCGTTATTGTCCAGGAGTGGGCAAACGGTCATTCTGCTATAGAGCTTATTTTATAACATTATCTTATCACATAACTTGGATGATAAGTAGGTACAGTATCACAAGTTCGGATAATATTTAGGGCCTGTCCTGCACACCGCAATTTTTTATCGCGCCGCGTCGACGCGCGTTCGTAGCGCGACAAACGCGAAACGCACGCGTGTCATACGCAACATTTAGACCTTTGCACAACTGCAAGTCCATTTTCAGGACCTCAAAAGTAAATTTGTTTGTAAATGTTTTTTTACAGATTTCTAAAAAACCTCTATTGACTGTTATAGGTAGGTAATTAATTCATATTTCTCCTTTCGCAAACTTCGGAGATAAGGGGCATTTTTTTAGGCATTTTTTTAACATAACATCAAAACTAAGAGTTGGAAAAAAATCCATTTTCGAATTTTCAAGCCCTTTTCATTCGACCTAGTAACGACAATTTAAAATTTTGCCCCCCCTATTCCTCCTCTATTTGAGCCCCCTTTACAATAATTACAATATATATATTTTATTTTTTTCGTTTGCAATAAAGTTGGGCAATCATATTCTAAAACTATTCCAAACATCAAGTCGATAGCATGAGTGGTTGCTGAGATATAGGTACAGGTGTGGTGTGACAGACAGACAGACAGACGAAGTCGCACCATAAAGTGCCTGATACACGGTCGGCAACATGAGTCCCGACAGAGGTGACCTTGGCTGGCAACCATTCGGGTTCTATAGAGAATTGGTTGTAAACTGCGAACTACACGGTCGAAGCGGACCAAGGTCACCTCTGTCGGGACCCATGTTGCCGACCGTGTATCAGGCACTTAAGGGTTCCGTTTTTACCATTTTGGTATGGAACCCTTTCCCTAACCGGCGCGTATGTTTCGCTCTGCAATCGTAAACATAATGCTCTGTGCAAAGGAAAATTCGCTGCGACGCGCGTACCCAAATCGCGCGACGACACGGTGCGATAAAAAATCGCGGACATTTCTTGAATGAGGACTGTCCTTATAAACTAGAGTCTCACTGCAGGTGTCAAGCTTATTATGGTCTTGACTGTACATTAACAATGTCCTTGACGTCATAGCACAAGTAGTTCAACAGTGCTGCTCGCTGCTTTGTAGTAAGTAGGTGTTGGCACTGGCACCAGTATTATACCTAGTCAATTTTATGCTTATTATATTACCACACTCTTTGTAGGCAGGCAAGCAAGCAGTTTGTTGTCTGAGCTGAGATTGCACCAACGTAAAGTGTGCGCGTTAGTTCGTGTTTTGTTGTGCTCGTGATTCTTTAACTGGAGTTTTTTTAATTAAAATGGATAAAGTGAAGGATTTAAACAAGAGAAACCGGATAGTGAAAAGATAAAACTCTTGGCTGGTTACCATCCGCTTATATTACGGATTTTGGAATAATTGTTCCTATTCTAAAATAAATATTTGTATCGGTTTCGTTTCGACACGCTTTCGAAAAGTAAACGTGATCGTGAAGGTAAGTAGTCCATCTTGTTTAGTCATACGATACTTAAAAAAATTAGTTGGATTTTTTTGAGAGGTAGGTATCTGTGGAAAACAATCAGGAAACCAAAGACCCACCCAAGTGTTACCACTAACGTGATGTGCGGGAGATTGTACAGCCCACTCTTGAGTTATCTTATCACTATTTTAGCTAGTCTAGTGAAGGTACGGTCAAACGCACATCAGTGGAAACTTTTAAAACTCTATTACCATGCCATAAAGCCCAAAGTGTTTCTACTGACGTGCTGTTGAGTGTACGTGGTGTTTTTAACCGAACTGACTGTACAGTTAAGAGCAAGTCAAGGTTTACACATTGGGCCTTCGCTGTACGGTCAACCGCTTGTCGGTTTGAAACATTTTCAACTCTATTACCACGCCGTAAGGTCTAAAAGTGTTTCTACTGATGTGCGGCCGTGTGTACACGCATGAGTCGCACTTCGAGTGTCAAACCGGATGTGCTCTTGACTGTACACAATAATCCAAGGTCTCGTTTAAAGTAAAATAACTTTTACTATGAGACCAACCACTCTGCAATCGTTAAAAAACCAGCCATGTGCGAGTCGGACTCGCGCAATAAGGGTTCCGTACCGTACCTAACCACCATATGCCAAGATCATATGACAGTGGTGCCCGACTGGTATTGCTGCAAATAAAAAAGCTGACGCTATATCATATGGCACATGGCTTTTGCTCTAATTGAAAAAAAAAACTACGGTCCACTCAAACCTGACCCCCCTTTAATATGAAGGTACATGAAACGGGAGCTCAACTTAATTAAGAAAAGTTGTAATATTTAATGATTTTAGACTTTTCCCTTTACTTGTGCTGCAAGACCTAGCTTCTTGCCAAACATGATTCTAGATCAAGAGGAAGTACCTATATACCCTATAGGTTTTGGTTAGGTGCATAAATGTATGAAGATGGGGACTTAAAGGGCCGTATGTTTTGATTGTGTTGTCGTAGAAGCTTGAAATTAATACACCTTTAAGGGTCCATAGACCTGAATATTTTATATTAACTGTCACGGAGCGGGGCTGCATGCCTCGCATGCTGCCTCCTTTCGTGATCCTGGCTCTATTGTCCTGGCCCAAAATTCCAAATTCCTATTTCAAATGTCTTCTATCTCTGTCTTTCGATGTCATTCGTGTCAAAAATAGTCAGTTTACCCTTGATTCTGGTCGTGCTCGGACGTGCCCGCGCGCAGCACGACCACCGCCTTGTATTTTGTACCTTCTTGGTAATAATAAACTCGTAACTTTATGCTGGCGTTTTGGATCCCCTACCTACACCCTGGAGAGTCTCAACCTTCTCCCTGCTGCTGAGAAGCTTTCGGTGACGAGGATGACCCGTCATGGATATTAAGCCTAAAGCTAGCTTTAATTGATTTATTGTTTTAATTAATTAAATAATTTATTGATCCTTCATATCACTTTAATCAATAATTGAATTTGTAATATTAGCTTATGTTACAATTTGTTTTTCTTACTTTTAATATGTTCTTTTCATTCACTTACTTGTGTGAATATTGTTTTGTTTTACATTGCTTTTTGCGCGATATCGCGATATTTATGCTATACCTGTCCATATCTACTTTAGTTTAGGTATGCTCATTGAACTTTTATGTACCTCTAAGGTTTTAGACATTTGCATGTGTAATGTTTATTGCATTAACTTATTCAAGTTTATTATGTTTGTTATTTATAATGCGTTCTTTACGGACTGCCCTTTGAGTTCCCTATTGTTTTAGTTATTAGGGCTACTTTTACTGTATAGACCTGTGTCTTATGTAGGTTCGAACTGCTAAGACTTGACTGGTTGATGATGTATGTTTGGATTCATAATATTGCTTTGCTAGACGACGTGTGTCTGTTGATTTTGTTAGGTTAAGTTTGTTATTCTTTGTTCGTGTTTGGGCAGTTCCGTTATACCTAGTAACTATTAGTTTTATTATTTTAAGTCCTTACTTAGCTTTAGTTGTCTTTGTAAAATTCTTCGGATATTCCAGTAGGTACTCCTCGAATTTTTCACCGGAGCCCCGGGGTACTGTCACGGAGCGGGGCTGCATGCCTCGCATGCTGCCTCCTTTCGTGATCCTGGCTCTATTGTCCTGGCCCAAAATTCCAAATTCCTATTTCAAATGTCTTCTATCTCTGTCTTTCGATGTCATTCGTGTCAAAAATAGTCAGTTTACCCTTGATTCTGGTCGTGCTCGGACGTGCCCGCGCGCAGCACGACCACCGCCTTGTATTTTGTACCTTCTTGGTAATAATAAACTCGTAACTTTATGCTGGCGTTTTGGATCCCCTACCTACACCCTGTAGAGTCTCAACCTTCTCCCTGCTGCTGAGAAGCTTTCGGTGACATAATTTCAACTCGATACTTTTACCCATTCGGGAGAAAAAAAAAATTGCAGACAGACCAACAGACAGATGGACAACAAAGTGATGCTAATGGTTCCGTTTTTTTTTTCTTTTGAGGTACGTAACCCTAAGGGCGGTTACATACTACGTCCGATCCCCGTGAAAATAAGAATCAATCGGATGACGGAAGCCGATCTCACTATTGAATCTTATTTTCACGGGCCTAAAATAACAGCGGTTCCATGCAATTAACTTAACTACCCACCCAGATACTCGAACAAATGTAAACAGGTAAATAAACATGTTTGTTTCCTTTTAGGTCACAATGTTGTTCAGCGGAATCATTTTGTGGAGTGGATGTTTATCAATACTTGTGAGCCATCGGTGAGTGTTCTATTAATCATACTATTATTTTAATCTATGGTATAGTAGACGAAATATAATTTGAGCCGATGAGTGATATCACTAAACGACTCCCGAACAAAAGGGTAATAAAACGACCGTCGCGTCGCCTCTGTAAACAAAAATTGTGAGCGCACTGCACAGTCTTAATCGTTTGCGGGTATATTAAAATGTTTCTTTTTTTTTCATGAAGCATTGTCATACGAGTAGTACCTATCTGTTTACCGTGTTTACAATTATTGGATTGGTTGCTCTTGTGATATAGCGGATTATCGAGTGTTATGATGTGTGAACATGTTTCAACCATGGGAAGACGTCCGATCACATAATAGGCAAGAAGAAATTACTTTTTATATTTTAGGTCAACGGGAAGTACCCTGTAGGTTTTGCTATTTTGCATAAATGTATGGAGATGAGGACATAAAATGCCATATCTTTTGATTGCGTCGTTGTAAAAAATTGAAATTTTCAGATCTTGTGTGGTTCATGGATCCTAATATATGGTATTAATTTCAACCTGATACCTTTACCCGTTCGTGAGATAAAGGGTCTTGACAGACAGACAGACAGACGGACAACAAAGTGATCCTATAAGGGTTCCGTTTTTTTATTTTTAGGTACGGAACCCTAAAAAGACGAATACAAAAAAAGTGCGACCAAGTGCGAATCGGACTCGCGCATAGAATACATGATTCATGTATTCTATGGACACGCGCATCGAGGGTTCCGTACATACTTGTAGGTATATAAACAAGTAAAAGTTATGGTATTTTTATTGCAATTTTTTTTGTTGGGTATGTGATGTAACTAAAAATTTAAAGTTTTCGGAATTTTTCCTTTATGTGTGCTATAAAACGTAAACAACTTTTTATATTTTAGGTCAACGGGAAGTACCCTGTAGGTTTTGCTATTTTGCATAAATGTATGGAGATGAGGACATAAAATGCCATATCTTTTGATTGCGTCGTTGTAAAAAATTGAAATTTTCAGATCTTGTGTGGTTCATGGATCCTAATATATGGTATTAATTTCAACCTGATACCTTTACCCGTTCGTGAGATAAAGGGTCTTGACAGACAGACAGACAGACGGACAACAAAGTGATCCTATAAGGGTTCCGTTTTTTTATTTTTAGGTACGGAACCCTAAAA
Organism: Athrips mouffetella; assembly: GCA_947532105.1. Taxonomy (NCBI): domain Eukaryota; kingdom Metazoa; phylum Arthropoda; class Insecta; order Lepidoptera; family Gelechiidae; genus Athrips; species Athrips mouffetella. The sequence continues at coordinate 7,298,711 of OX383960.1, read as the reverse complement.
AGACGAATACAAAAAAAGTGCGACCAAGTGCGAATCGGACTCGCGCATAGAATACATGATTCATGTATTCTATGGACACGCGCATCGAGGGTTCCGTACATACTTGTAGGTATATAAACAAGTAAAAGTTATGGTATTTTAATTGCAATTTTTTTTATTGGGTATGTGATGTAACTAAAAATTTAAAGTTTTCGGAATTTTTCCTTTATGTGTGCTATAAAACGTTGCTTCATGCCAAATTTCAAGATTCTAGGTCGACTATCCTTTAGGTTTTGAATCCCTTGCGAGTAGTTGCGAGTTTCAAAATATGCGGTTTAAATTGCTATTTCTTTTGATTGGGTTGACATAAAAGTTTGATTTTGTTACAGCTTAAAAGTATTATAGACCTGAGTAAGTGATATGAATTTCAATTTAATACCTCTACGCGTTCATGAGGAAAAGGGTACTTAGTAAGTTTAAAATTATTTAAAATATTTTTATTATATTTTCGCAAATTTCCATTATTTGTGCTATAAGACGTTGCTATTCTTACCAAATTTCAAGATTCTGAGTTCACGGGAAGTACCCTGTAGGTTTTGGTTTTGAAAATTTGCGGTATAAACGGCTGTATCTTTGGATTGCCTTGGCTTAGAAGTTTGATTTTTTCACAGCTCTAAGGGACAGTGTTGTACGTATAGTACTTATCTAGTCCCTGGGGACAGTTGACGAAGTAACTATTATATAGTAATCTGTGCATTAGACCTGAGTATTTGACATGAATTTCAGCTTGATAAATCCACGCGTTCCTGAGAAAAAGGGTCTTGACAGACTGTCAGACAGACGGACAACAAAGTGATCCAATAAGGGTCCCGTTTTTTCCTTTTGAGGTACGGAACCCTAAAAAGGACGATATTACCTTAACATTTTTTTAAGAGACCACAACATTGATATTCCTTCGATTCTCCATAGATGTCAATCAAATCATTAGGTACTTACAGTCAACAACAGATCAAGCTTGACACTTGCAGTGCAACTCTAGCTCGTACGCCTATTGAAATAAGAACGGTAAAAAGTCTAATGTGTCAAGATTAATGTGCTCTTGACTGTACTATGGGAGAGGTATTGCATTACGCGACGAACGTGAGCTGGAAAACTGTCATATGACCAGCCTGCTTAACACGCTCCCCGAGAGAAAATATATCTTGGAGAAATGTCACTTTAATTGGGGAATTATGTCATCTAATCTATCACCTCCAAGCGCGAAGAAATATCAGTGGAGGGTAATTATGTCATCTAATCTATCACCTCCAAGCGCGAAGAAATGTCAGTGGAGGAAAATGTTTAGCAAATTCACAAATTACGTTTTTGAGATTTTAGACAGAGATAGCTATATAGACAAATACATGTCCGTCCTTGTCTTTCAAAATGTGTCGCACTGCTCGGATGTCAAAAAAACGTGACCATGCTTAAAGTCTTTAATCTATGGGCCTAGACAAACTGACAACTGCAGCGTGCTAAACCGGCAGCTGCCGGCTTAGCACGCTGCCGGAGAGAAAATATATCTCGGAGAAATGCCACTTTATTTGAGGAATTATGTCATCTAATCTATCACCTCCAAGCGCGAAGAAATGTCAGTGGAGGAAAATGTTTAGCAAATCCACAAATTACGTTTTTGATATTTTAGACAGAGGTAGCTTTATACACTAATACATGTAGCCGTCCTTGTCTTTCAAAATGTGTCGCACTGCTCGAATGTCAAAAAATTGTGACCATGCTTAAAGTCTTTAATCTATGGGCCTAGATAAACTGACAACTGCAGCGTGCTAAGCCGGCTAGACACTACTATAATAAAAAGAACCTGAGCAACCCAGCTTCACCTAGTATAATCTTAACAAAAGCCCGACAAGAGATGGCGCTGTAGATAGTTTCTGAAACGTGCTATTTTCAAGAATTGTTTAAAAAAAGGGAAAAACGTAAAAGATTTTCCTAGACATGAGACCTAACTAGATCAATTTTTCGTTCCCCAAAACCCCCGTATAGTAAATTTAATCGAAATCTTTATAGAAGTTTACACCACTATAACCCCTAGTAAGGGGCATCCCGGAAAATGTATGAAGCCTATACCGTTAGTTTACTATTATTTAATCTGTGCCTATAAGTACATACAACGTCCGCTCCGCGTCCGCGTCGCACTGATCCAGGCCTTACAGTCCGTCTACAAACTGTAAGGCTGTACTGAACGATGGGTCTTCCGCACTGCGCTTTGTTTCCTACAGTGCAGGTAACGGGGGAGAGGCGAACCTCGTACCCGAGCTGCTTAGTGCAGGTAACGGGGGTGTTGTGGTCGCAAACTGGGTTTCAGATCTAGCTGAATTCAAAGACTAATTCGGCATACATTGCTCGTTGAAGTAAGGATATTGCACTCAACATAACCAAGCCTCCCAGCAATGTATGCCGAAAGTCTTTGAATTCAGCTTGGTGTGATCGTGGCTTTAGCTAACGAACCTAAAATGCACCAGTGATCCAAACCCATTTACAACCTGCCAACGCCGGTTTAAAATTTGCCGGCCGTATACAGGGTAGGATGTAAATCTGCCCATGAAACTGAAAAACTTTCCCTAAGAAATATAGGTTGACCTCCCATAGAAACTGAATCAGCTGATGGCACATTTTATATGGGAGGTAATTTTTTTATTAAGGTAAGTGAAAAATCACCTTCTGGCTATAAATTTCCTATACCAAAGACAAAGGAAACATCTAATAAGTATTAAAAAAATTTTGCATGAGAATATTCAGGGTTTTTCCGTAAAAGTTTTAGAAATTGAAATGTTCTTCGAAAAGTAGTATACTTAACCGAACACTGGCAAAAAGATTACCTTTCGTACTACCATATGTAAGGTATGATTCACATAACGTTGTACGAGTATTGAATAATGAAACATTAGATTTCGTTAATAGTACAGTTTTCTTAGAGTTAACACTAGACTGTAAACTTCAATGGGGACCTCATATAACAGCTCTTTCTGGTCGATTGAGCTCGGCTGCATATGCCGTCAGAAAAATCAGACAGCTTACTGATGTAGCTACCGCAAGGCTGGTTTTCTTTAGCTACTTCCATAGCATTATGTCTTATGGCATACTGCTTTGGGGCCAGGCAGCTGATATCCATTCAAAATTCGTTTTACAAAAGAGGGCCATAAGAGCAATGTATGAAAATATTATGTATTTATGAAAATATTAATGAAAATAATGTACGCTAGAAAGAACAATCATCAATTACCTAAAATTGTTACAGGCATAATTGGAATGCTAGATATAAGTACAAACTTGATCAACCATATACTAGATTAGCAAAAGTTAATACATCTTTCGTTGGTCTGTGTGTACGATACAACAAAATACCCGACAATGTAGCGCAATTACCTGAGAGAAAGTTTAAACAATGTGTAAAGCAAACGTTATGTAAAAAAGCTTACTATAGATTAGAAATAAACACAATTTTTTTTTATGACTAGGTATATCAATGACAAAGAGGTATGGTGCTATGGTGCTGTGATATGCGACATTCAATAAGTATTCTGTAAAGAATCTACATTGAATAAAATTACCTGTAAAATGACCTATAAGTATTCCTTAGGGAAAGTTGTTCAGTTTCATGGGCAGAATACCCTTCCTCAAGGAAGTTTTCTTCCTTTTTCTTCCTTCAGGGTTGATATACCCTTTTTGTTACACCTTGTACAATTTTCCAGCTGTTTATAAAGCAGCGAAATTATACAACTTGCCTAAACCAGCTTCTCTAATAATGTAACAACCTCTATTTTACTCTGTACAGAACGGTTCAAGGAGATCTTAAAGCAAATCCTTCAGCTGTATGGAGATGGGTGTGCGAGGATGGTCAGTGTCATAAAATCAGAAATGATCCGAAGAGCACGGACCCAGCCCTTAGTTTGGATGCATGCAAAATGTTTTGTAATGAGTTTGGTAAGTAAAAAATGGTAAACACCGCTAAATTTTGTTTAAATTTAAATGGATATTATCTGAACTTGATAAAGTTAAAAACTGCCAGTTAGTTAAACTTAAGTATGTAAAATTCAAAATTATCGCGGGAGATTTAATAGATTTTATTGAGGGTCCTGCAGAAATAGTGAACATAATTTAAGCATGTTACTTAGACCATGAAACTGAACAACTTTTCCCAAGAAAGATAGGTCGAAATAGGTACGCAAAGGGACGTTAAGAATTTGAATTTCGACCTAAGTTCAATAAGAAAAGTTGTTCAGTTTCATGGTCTCAGCAACATACAAAATTTTAGTATGTTACTCAGACTATGAAACCAAGATAGGTCGAAATACGAAAATCACTTTTTAACCTCCCATAGAAACTGCATCAGCTGATAGCGCATTTTGTATGGGAGGTCACATTTGGAAAGTTGTTTAGTTTCATGGTCTAAGTAACATGCTTAAATTATGTTTACTATTTCAGTAGAAACATTTTAAATTTTCAAATCCAATTTTCAAATGTTATAAGGTTTTGTAGCATGACTAAACGTGATAGTATGGTAACGAACAGTCTCTGGGTCAATTACACAAAGAAAACCTACAACGCACTTCTAGTCAACAATGCCTTTAGGTTGCTGTTGGGGCTCCCACGTCACTGTAGTGCCTCTAATATGTTTGCAGAAGTGCGAACCAATGATTTTTTCGCGATAAGACGCAAGAGCGTAACATCCTTGCTACAGAGAGTACGTGCGAGCTCAAACAGCATCTTGATTGTGCTCACCATGGTGGGCTTGAACGACAGCACAAGATGAAAATGAAAAAATGTGAAATTCTTTTATTAAATTTAATCTTAATTTAATATAAATGATAATAATAAATTATGATAATGATAATAATATAATATGACAGATTTGTTGACTTTAGTTACTAACATAGTTAATTAAGTTTTTTACTAATAATGGACTGTATGTTGTCTGATAATAAATCAATTTGAATTTGAATAACCTATAAGTACGTATGGGTAGATGAAGGTACCTACTAAAATGTTTCAAAAATACAGCGTCTGTTTTAAAATTAAAATGTATGTTATTTTAATTAAACAATGCTTGCTTTATTTTAAAATATAATTTGTTTTCGTTTTAGGGCTACTTTGGCCAAGTCCTACTGGGGTGTCCGATGTTGGGAACTTTTTATCAAAAATAAACATAGAAAATATATACATTCATATTGTGAATGAGGGAGCGACTGACGACTTGTTAAATGCTGCAGGAAAGGTAATTTAATTATGTATTTTTTCAATATATTTTGTAAAGCCCATTCCACGAAAGGATACGACATTTGAATGAATAAATAAAGGTTTATTTAGTAGACAATAACTTTAAATTTTTTAATCTTAAGGGCTTTCCCCCAGCCAACTAGCGCCCCCATCAGTTAAAAAAATATTACTCGCTAAATACAAAACGGTAGTTACAGATACAAAAACTGCTAAAACTGGCCGTTTTTCGCACTTTTTGTGTCTGTATTTACAGTGAACTATATTTATCAGGATTGATAGGTTCTAAATAAACTAAGGTACCTTTACTTCAGTTTTGTAAGACAGATTTTCGATATGTTTTGTTTTAGCGAGTAATATTTTTTTTACTGATGGGGGCGCTAGTTGGCTGGGGGAAAGCCCTTAAAAGTGTTAAATAATATTTGATGTTATTTTGGTTTTATACAAGGTATAGGTAAGCTAGGGTTACTTTACTTGTTTATCACATTATACCTACCTAAATAAAGCATGTTTCTCAGACCATATAAATGAAAATTTTTCCAAAGCAAAATAAAATAATAAGAAACAAGTTTGGCATTCCCATAGTACAAGAAGAACCATCCGGGAAGGTAAAAAAAAAATGTTATGTTTTCGTTTATGAAAGTTGTTCAGGTGATAAAATATCACCAACAATATTATGATTCTGAATCAGTGATTTGTCTTTTAAAAATTGAAAATTAATATTCGTTAAATAAAAAGTAGTGTTTGATTGTTCGTATTCATGTACCTTGTATTCATATAATATGTATTCATATACCTTTTAGCAGTTTATTTAAGTTTATTTTTACCTTTATTTGAATTTTTTAAGTTTCAAAAGTAATATTTTATCACCCGGTGATTTTCAAGAATTGAGTCCCAGGTACATGCTCTGAGAAAAATACAAAAACAAATTGAGTGATAAATATAATAACCCTGAAGAGTAAAAGTACCTATTTCCTTTTTTTAGAGATTCAAAAATTTTGTCCAAATGGCCGTACCAAGCGACGCGAAATCTCCTTCCACGGGAAAATCTTTGGACGTGTATCTCGTGAATGAAAATCCTAATTTACGAGGTTCGTATTTATTGAGAATAAGTATAGTTTAATTTCTTTGCTCTATTAAACAGGATTTATTGAAGTCAACACTAAACAATGCGTTTCTTCAAGTAAGTACGATGCGCGCAACGAAAGAAGAGCCTTGATGGATCACGTGGTTATCCTGCGCAGTAGACAGTACTTTCAACTGACAGGGCTCTTCTTTCGTTGCGCGCATTGTAACTCACATACCTGCGTTATTGTTAATTCCCATACAAATACGGACACGAGACGAGGAACATCCCTGTTTATTTGATCTGCTGCTCGCACATGCTGCTTGCCAAATTTGTTTTTAGGGTACCGATACCAAAATGGTAAAAAAAGGAACCCTTATGGTGCGACTTTGTCAGTCTGTCTGTCACATCACACTTGTATATCATCACTCATTCTATCGACTTGAAAGGAATGGTTTTAGAATGCCCAACCTAATTGCACATGAAAGAATTAAAAAAATATGATTATTAATGTAAAGGCGGCCCAAATAGTAGTTACTAGGTACATTTGTACATTCTAAAATATATTTTTGTATTTTTTAAGTCTTAGTTTTCAAGTTATGATTAAAAATTTCAAAAAAAATACCATTCCCCCCCCCCTCTTACCTCCGAAGTTAAAATCTTAATTAACTATAGTCGATAGAAGTTTATGTAAATATTGCAGCGAAAATAAAACATTAAGTTGCCCAGTTTTTTAGGAATCTGCAAAAAATCTTTACAAACAAATTTAGTTTTGCGTTCCTAAAAATGGACTTAACTGCTTCCGAAAATACTATAGGTATATCGGAACCCTCGGCGTGCGAGTCTGACTCGCACTTGACCGTTTTTTTTTAAATTATTTATTCCTGCCTAACTTACTTCCTTGACGTGACGCACGTCGTACTGTTTATTTGCTTTTCGTTTTCAGATACTGAAGGTTTGTTTACATTGATACTTTTTTAATGCGGTTAGGGAGCTAAACATATTTTTTATGTCACAAGAGAGCAAACGAGCAGGCAGACCATCTGATTGATGATAAGTGGTCACCACCGCATGTAGCAACCCACCATTATTAGCGGCAAAATTTGACACTAATTAGACAACAAAGCGCGTTGTCTACCCTGAGAGCTACGATGGTATGTCTCATGTGCCGGTAATGTCACTGGGTCCCTTACCCTTCGAACCGAAACATTGCAGTGCAATAACTGCTGCTTTACGGCAGAAATAGGCAAGGGACTGGTACTTCCCCAGACACACTGACAGACAGACTGGTACTTGCACAGACGTTGCCAGACAATTAAAACATTTTCTTATTTTACAGATTTTTCATTAGAAATGGACGAAAGCTATGGACTTACTGTAAAGCCTGAATCTAAGGAGAAAATCAAGGCTACCGTTACAGCGAAATCGTTTTTTGGTGTCCGACATGGATTAGAGACGCTGTCTCAAATTATATTTTATGATGACATTTCGGAGCATTTATTGGTAACATGAATTAATGTTTTCATCGTGTCGTTTAAACAGATAAATACTTAGTTATTTATTCATGTCTTATGTGTGTTCATTTGAAATCGTTTTGTTCGTTTAAAGTAGATATTTACCTAGATAAAAAACCAACTTACTGGTGATAGAAACCCATACAACACGTCAACGCCGCCGTTGCCGGCCGTACACAATTTGCCGGCCGTTTGATGGCGAATTATACGATTTTCCTGCGACATATACCTAGATTAATATTAATAGTTAGAACCTGATAATATGTGATTAAACTAAGTGTATTTATTTTGGGCCTATGTAAAAAGTAAAGCCAAACTTTAATAAACTAAACTAACAGACAAATTGTCAGTATTTTGAGGATGTCATCGAAGTGCCTTACCCGACTGATTTAATTAACCGGTTTGAGTTTCTGTTTAAGTTCAATGATCCTGTACGTACAGTACCAATATTGATCGCCAAAAGCGATGCTAAAGCTTTTATGATTCACAAAATACCTATAACAAAGAGCACGGAACTTACTATGTACTTAAAAAAGTACGATGATTGTTCTAGGGGGCGATTCTACATTATTTATAGATTGGCAAAAAAAAAAAAAATATTTTTTATTTTGGGAGAGAAGTTTTATTTTTCTTTGAATTCATTAATTTCTTGAAATGAATAGGTACTTGCTAGTGGCTGGATATTATAACAAATAACATCTTGGTCTGTTCACAAGCTGATCATAGAGGTTATTTAACCCTCCAGGCGCTTCACTTCTTGAGCTAAAACTACTCTTTTAAATCAAAGTATGTTTTATAAGACAAAGTATGTTTTATACAATCTATTAGGTAGTGATGTAGAATCACCCCTTAGAACGATCATCGTACTTTTTTTACACCTTGTATACAGGGTGTTAATTTAATTTCGTGCCATAGCGAAGGGGTGCTACAAAAATATTTATAAAATCATACTTTAAAAAAAAGAAAATTGCACGTGTCAAGCTGCACTTACTCTTAAGTGTACCTTGTCCACTGATACTCGCGCGCTGGCTGGGTCGGTGATAGTACGGCGCTCCGGGACATTGCTCTCCGCGTAGGTTTAGTTTTGGAATTTTCATAAAAAGAATCATGTAAGGTTGGATTTTGAATGATTTTTTGTTAATTTATTATCGTAAGTGAAACACCCTTTAAGCTTGGCACAAAACACTTTTTAGGGTTCCGATACCAAAATGGTAAAAAAAAGGAACCCTTATGGTGCCGCTCTGTCTGTCTGTCCGTCTGTCTGTCACACCTCTATATCTCAGCAACCACTTATGCTATCAACCTGAAATTTGGAATAGTTTTAGAATATAGTTGCCCAACTTAATTGCACAAGAAAAAATTTTGAAAAAAGTATGATTATTAATATAAAGGGGGCCAAAATAGGGGGGGCCAAATTTCAAATTGTCGCTACTAGGTCGAGTGGGGTATCATATGAAAGGGCTTTACTTGTACATTTTAAAATATATTTTTGTATTTTTTTAAATTTCTTAGTTTTAAAGTTATGACGAAAAATGTCAAGAAAAATACCATTCCCCCCCCCTTATCTCCGAAGTTTGAGTAAGGAAAAATCTGAATTAATTACAGTTGACAGAAGTTTATATAAACTTTACAGCAAAAATAAAACGATCTTTCTAAGTTGCACAGTTTTTCAGAAATCTGCAAAAAACCTTTACAAACAAATTTAGTTTTGCGGTCCTGAAAATGGACTTTATTGCTTCCAAAAATACTATAGGTATATCGGAACCCTCGGCGCGCGAGTCCGACTCACACTTGACCGGTTTTTTAAAATAGATAAAGAGCAAGAATTTGCCCTTTTTATCTATTTAAAATACAGGGTGTAAGGGACGACAGTGAACCGAAAACTGATAGGGCGTGCTCAGTCAACGAAACTGAACAACTTCCCTGAAGAAACATTTCTGGGAAATGTAAAAAAATCGTGACCTCTCCATACAAACTGTTCGACCAAAGTGAGTAATTTGTAAAGGGAGGCCAAAATTTTTTTTCACCTGCAGTGTCTAAATAAAATATAGCTATTTAACGCAATTAACACCTATAATTTTACATGCCTTTTACAGATTGTAAGAGATGCTTCAATTTCCGACAAGCCGGCTTATCCGTACAGAGGAATACTTTTGGATACGTCAAGAAATTATTACTCAGTGCAGTCGATTAAGTCTACTTTAGGTAAATGCTTGTACACTCAACAGCAAGTCAGTAGAAACACTTTTGGACCTTATGGCGTGGTAATAGAGTTGAAAAAGTTTCTACAGTCTGCTAAAAATGTGGTCTACCTTGGTCTTAATACTAAAGGGTGTGAATCTGCCCATGAACCCAAAAACTTTTCCCAAGGAAGACAGGTTAAATTTTTGACCTCCCATAGAAACTGCATCAGCTGATCTGATAGCGCATTTTGTATGGGAGGTCAAATTTGGTTTTTCGTATTTCGACCTATGTTGCATGAGAAAAGTTGTTCAGTTTCATGAGCAGATTCACACCCTTCATTATTATCACACCTATATGTTACACGCCTATAACAAGAAGGTTGATTTACACCTTTCTGACCTAACCGAATATACGCGTCCTGTTCTCTCCACCCTATTGAGAGCAAGACGCGTATATTCGGTTATGGTTAAGTACTTAGCTAGTCTTTTGCTGACTGTACCGTAATTATCTTTTTTAGGGCTCCCAACCAAAATGGTAAAATGGACCCTTATGTTGCGACTTCGTCTGTCTGTCTGTCACACCTGTATTATCTCAGCAACCTGAAGGAATAGCTTATCTGAAGGAACGGAAAAATCTGAATTAATTATGGTCGATGGAGGTTTAAGTAAATATTACGGCAAAAATAAAACGATCTTTATAAGTTGTACAGTTTTTGAGAAATCTGCAAAAAACCTTAAAAACAAATTTAGTTTTGCGTTCCTAAAAATGGACTTTATTGCTTCCAAAATTTTATGGATATATCGGAACCCTCGACGCGCGAGTCCAACTCGCACTTGACCGTTTTTTTTGTTAATGGTTTGTATGGATTTTTTATTACAAATTAAATAACTTTTCAGATGCAATGGCTGCTGTAAAACTGAACACATTCCACTGGCACATAACGGATTCCCACAGTTTTCCGTTCGTCTCTGAACGAAGACCGAATCTTTCCAAACTTGGCGCTTATTCTCCAACTAAAGTGTACACGAAGAAAGTGATACGTGACATAGTCCAGTATGGATTGGAGAGAGGGATACGCGTGGTACCAGAGTTCGATGCCCCGGCGCATGTGGGCGAGGGCTGGCAGGATACAGATCTTACTGTCTGCTTCAATGTAAGACTGCGTCCACATTTGTGGTTTTTTATTTGATTTGATTCGATCCTTGTTTGGACGTTTGAGTACATCTCGAAACTGAAAACTGTTGATTCAGACCCTGAAATGAACCTTTCCTCAAAGAAGAAAGGCCTTTTTATTGACAGGTTTTTTTTTACTTCCCATAGAAACTGCATCACGTGGTTTGTGCGGGCAGTCAAACCCAATCAAACCTATCTTTCATGTTTCATTGTCCCTTGGGGAAAGTTGTTACTTTCTGTATCCACAGATCCAGTTATCAAGAGATGTCTTTTTAAATCATGTATATTATGATACACCCAACAGCAAGTCACTAAAAACAATTTGAACTTTATGGAATGGTAATAGAGTTGAAATTGTTTCCACTGACTGTTGACCGTACCTATTAATTAGCCTTTGTTGAAATGACGAAATTACAGGGTGTAAGTGACGACGGTGTACCGAAAACTGAAAGGTCGTGATCAGACAACGAAACTGAACAACTTTCTCAAAGAAACATTTTTGGGCAGTGAAAGAAAATTTAGACCTCTCCATACGAACTGTTCAATCAGAGTGAGTAATTTGTATAGAGGTAAATTTTATTTTTTTTTCATTTCCCAAAATTATTTCTTTGTGAAAGTTGTTCGGTTTCGTTCAATGAACACGCCCTTTCAGTTTTCGGTTTCCTTTACACCCTGTATATCAAAATTTGATTAAAAAACACTAATGATTCACGTGCAAATATTTTTAAGGCTCAACCCTGGAATAAATACTGTGTTGAACCGCCCTGTGGTCAGTTTAATCCACTGAAAGATGAGCTCTACGAATATTTAGAAGACATCTACAAGGATATGGCAGGTATAGTTTTTTTCTATGGATTTGCGGAAACCAATATCAACAGATTAATTTTCATAAAACATAAACTGCCACGGTAATAAGAACAGGGTTTTAGCTTTGGAGTCTCGATGATTTAAATCCACTCAAGAAACTAAACAACTTATCCTATACGGGGTTATTTTGGACCCCTAGCCAAATTTTAGTATGTTGCTCAGAACATGAAACTGAACAACTTTCCCAAAGAAACATAGGTCGAAAAACAAGATTTTTTTTTTATCGTGCCATACAAATTCCACTGTTGCTGGTGCAAGGTTTGTATGGGATGGTATGGGGGACCCAAAAACAAAATTCGTTTTTCGACCCATGTTTCTTTGGGAAAGTTGTTCAGATTTGTTTTCTGAGTCACATACAAAAATTTAGCTAGGGGTCCAAAAATAACCCTGTATTATACGAGACAAGTGACCAAGACATTTCGAAGTGAAGGTCCGTGGAATCGAAGTTTGACCTTTCTTCCTTAAACAATGTGCTTCTGCGAACGTGACATTTTCCGAACGTGACATTTCGCGAACGAGATATTTTGCGAATTCGTAATTTTGAGAACGTGACATTATTCGCCGGCAGATTCAAATCCTTCAGGCTTCAGAGTAATTTTTAACACCCTTACCTATTGCATACCTAATCACTTCTTTCCAGAGGTCTTCACAACAACGGATTTATTCCATATGGGTGGTGATGAAGTTTCTGAAAGATGCTGGAATACTTCCTCGGAAATACGAGAGTATATACAGAAAAATAACTGGGATCTAGAAAAAGAAGGATTTTTGAAAGTTTGGGACGGGTTCCAGAAAAGCGCACAGCAGAAAGCTTACGCGGTAAATTTTGGACATTCTTTAATAAAATTGTGAAAGTTAAAAAAATTATAATAAGCAAAACCAGTATAAACTAAACCAGTGCTACGCTACAAACGCCCGAAGCCAGAGACCCGCTCAAAGTCAAAGTGTTTCCACCGACGTGCCGCCGTGTGTACCTAATATTAAGTCTCCTTCACGTTATACATACAGTGCCTATGCTCTGTGTGGTACCTGTTGAGAATATTACCAACCCATCTCTACCCGTGGGTATCGTAAAAATAGTTAGGGTGCTGGCTGCAATTTGGGTATATGATTTGCTCATAATTCATATTAGATGATGATAGATCAGCTCAATATGAATCGACTTGGTCCTTACAAGTTTTTCTGTGCGTCGCTGCGTTTTTGAGTTAAAGCAAAATAAATGAAAAAAAAATACTAAATAATGTTTTTTTGTCTGCCTTTGTGGCTCCTGTTTAAAATACTTCTGAAGATGTAGAAAATCGAAGAGACAGACATGCATTATCACGGGACGAAGAAGTGAATTTTTGCATTTTGAAGCGCTGTAACTTTACGACGCAGGGCTATTATGGTGGCAGACCATTTTTCAGGGGTTTTATACATTGTATTTAATCAGATAGTCATAGTCTGCCAGGTGTACGTTTCATAGTCAAAATTCAAAATAGTTAAAACTTAATTCCTCAAAGACGCAGGGGTGTGGATCCGCCAATATTTTCTGTATCTTTTAGAGGATGCTCCTTATCATCATGCAGACATGAGCAAATCATATAGAAATTTGTCCTACATCACCCTTACTAAAAGCGACTAAGGGAGTTTAAACCGGAGAATGGGCAGCAGCGTCCTTCTGCGTATCACATACTGCGGTCACTAACAGAACAGCCACGGTTCATTGTGCCAGCCGTAACATCATAAATGTAATATCAGATTTACATTCAGCCCTTGCCGCTGCAGCTCCTCGCGCTGCAGGAAATAATTCCCTAAAAACTGCCGCAGCAGGATTGAGAGAAGTGTGCAATACACACTGCCCTAGCGCACACTTCGCTTCTGACCACCGGCAATAGCAGACGTCGAAATAATTACAGCGACCGCAATAACATCTACGGAGCAGGGTGTCTACTCTCAAAGTCCGATATATCGAAACGATACCATTCGAAACATGCAAATTCAAAACTTCGTCCCTTGACAATAGAGTAGAATATTGGTTGGATGAATTTTCAAACTGCCAGTAATTAGCATCCAACCAATATTCTACTGTATTGTCAAGGGACGAAGTTTTGCATTTGCATGTTTCGAATAGTATCGTTTCGATATATCGGACTTTGAGAGTAGACACCCAGGGCCTGCCCACTTCGGCTGAAACTGGACAACTGTCCCTAAGAAACATAGGTCGAAATACGAAAAAAAAAATATTGTCTGCCCATAGAAACGTGGGTTCAAGCCCTAAACTGCATCAGGGATCTAAGCCAATTTACAATCTGCCGTCGTCGTCGTTTTATAATTTGGCGACCGATTACAATTTGCCCGCTGAACGACGAATTATTTGCCTGCGACATATATATAGGGTGCATTATAATTCTAATTAACTGCGTTCCTTTCATTAGGTATGTTCAACAGTATGCTACTTGAACCATAAAACTGAACAACTTTCTATAAGGAACACAGTTCGAAATAAGAAAAATAAAGATTTTTTAACTCATTCAAACTGCGCTATCAGCTGATGCAGTTTCTATGGGAGTTCATTTTTTTCATTATTTCGACCTACATAATGATTTTTAGGGAAAGTTGTTCAGTTTAATGGTCCGAGTATCATACAGAAAAGAACGCAGTTAATGAGGACGCACCTATAACAATATTTTGTATGAATTTTTCGTCTTCAGGCATTTGGAAAGAAGCTTCCACTTATTTTATGGACAAGCACATTAACTGAATATATGAACGTTGACAAGTACTTGAACAACAAAGATTATATCATACAAGTAAGTGCCTCACCTTCATACATAAAACGTGAATATTCATTGGTTTTGCTCCCAAAGCCCAGTGATTCTACTGATGAAAACAAGCAACTTTACCCGAAGAAAAATATTTTTACTCAAAAAAATTTTTCGCCTTCCCATACAAAATTAGTCGATCACGTGACCTCTTTACTATGGGAAGATGAAAAAAAGTTTTCTTGAGTAAAAATGTTTTCTTCGCGAAAGTTGGGGAACATTTCACACAAGGTCATCTGATCCCAAACTAGGCAAAGCCTGCACTATGGGTATCAAAGACTGATATAGGTACATAAATAACACCGAAACACAGAACATACACTTGTGTTCATCACACAAACATTTGCCGTGGGCGGGAATCGAACCCGCGGCCCACGTCGTGAGACGCAGGCTCACTACCAACCACACCAATGGGCTTGTCACCAGTTGCTTGTTATCATCATGAGTGATTCTAATCCCTGGGCTTCGGGAGCAAAACCAAAGAAATACACGCTGTATTTTATCGTATTCTAAATATTTATTTTATAATGTGACATTTTGAACTTTCAAGGGCTTTCCCCTAGCCAACTAGCGCCCCCCCATCAGTTAAAAAAAATATTACTAGCTAAATACAAAACTTATCAAAAATCTGTCTTACTTACCAGATTGAAGTAAAGGTACCCTAGTTTATTTAGAACCTATCAATCCTGAAAAATATAGTTCACTGTAGTTACAGATACAAAAACTGCTAAAAGTGGCCGTTTATCACTCTTTTTGTATAAATACAAAACTTGTCGAAATGGTTAAAAAAACATACCTACTTAATTTACTGTTATGATAAAGGACCAAAAAAATATATATTTTTTTCTCTTCTGTAAGAATTTTTTGTGTTTCTTTATCGTTACTGAAACACCCCCTAAGTTGTGGTAAGCTATAGTTTTCATAGTACTTATAACGTCAATGTGAAACCAAAAAAAAAACACGACACGAAAAATGTCTCCCTTTTTACAGGTTTGGACCACAGGCCTTGACCCTCAGATTCTTGGATTGCTAGCGAAAGGATACCGACTCATCTTATCAAATTACGATGCTTTGTACTTCGACTGTGGATATGGATCTTGGATTGGAACAGGTAACGCACGCGACAGATCGGGAGCAACTATTATCTAATCTGTGTCGGGAGTGCGGGCGAAATGTACAGTGAACGACAGGTCAAACTTGACACTCGCAGTGCGACTCTAGCCCGTACGTCTATTGAAATAAGAACGGCACAAAGTCCAGTGTGTCAAGCTTGATGTGCTCTTGACTGTACCTATAGCGTGCCAAAAAAAACCTTCCACTTGATTGCGATTAAAACCCATTGTTCGGGCCACTGACGTTTTTCTCGCAGTTCGCAAACTTAGTTTGTGTCTCTTCATGAAAGAAATTGTGTAATCCTTCCCTGCCATTCCCTTTTCTTTATTAAAGTTGTGTCTTATCTTGTTTTCTTCAGCATATTTGAATATAAGAATTCGAAGCGATTTGAAGGAAACACCATAAAACATATGGTTTAAGGTTCGGCAGTGATCTATAATTTCCTTTTCTTGCAAATGAGTGAATGTTGTTGTGAACCGGCCCAGTTTTCTGGCACCGGCTTCCTTTTTCAACCTGTAAGAAATCAAATCGACATTCAGAATAAAAGATTGTTAGTGATTCCTAACTCGTAATAATTTACTGAAGGGGTAACCCACCTCTTCCGTACAGTTGATTCATCGAATCCCAACTCCTTACCAATTTTTCTAATGGATAGCCCCCGATTTAGCATTTGTTGGGCCTGCAAGTACAGTTCTGGTGTGAACAGCTTCACATCAGTTTTACGTTTGTAGTTTCTATAACGTAAAAACAAAAATTAGAACAATGAATACAAATCTTGGGGCAAACGTCCGCGCGCGGACCATTGCCCCATGCAAAATGCGGATCTCTGCCCCATTATGTCATTTTGTAAAAAAAAAAATAACCTAAAACCAAGAAATGCGCATTTGGCCAAATTATTGTCCATAGATCGCCTTTCAAAACCTGAATTATGGAATTGAACCAGTAAAAAGTAAGCAAAGCGTATAGTAAATTACATTTTCAACTGATGATGACCTACGGATTATTACATCAAAACAAGTAAAAAGAATTCTAACCTCATTGTTTTTGTTGTGCCGGTCGGACGCCATGTAACTTTTGTGAGGCGTCTGCTATCAATGTTGCCAACATAAAAATGTGTCTAAAACCACGACAATATTTGGCGGTCATTTTAAATTGGGGGTGCGGATCATTTCCCATTGCGGATCATTGCCCCACCCTACCTATATGAATCTGCCCAGGAAACTGAACAACTTTCCCTAAGGTCGAAATACGAAAAAAAACCTACCATAGAAGTTCAGCTGATAGCGCATTTTGTATGGGAGGTTAAAATTTTTTTTTTCGTATTTCGACTATTCCTTAGGGAAAGTACTTAGTTCAGTGTTATTGGCAGATTCACATCCACAACCACAGGTATGATTGGAAGCGTATCGTTGCCCCTGCGTGACGACGTTGTAAAATTTGCGACCTCTGACTGAACGCAACGTTGAATGCGTAAAGAGGTCGCCACAGCATCATGTCTAATTGGTAAAAGCGTCTTTGGTATTTACCACTCATTTACGAAAGTATTTATTAATGTGATGGGAGCCCAGGGAGCCAATTCTTGAATATCACCGGGTGATAAAAAATCACTCAAAAAATTCAAAATCACAGGTTTTTCTTTTCATAAGTAGAGATTGATATTCGTAAAATATAAAGCAGTCCTTGATTGTTAATTTTCATGTATTCTGATTTACCTTTCAACAGTTTATCTAGGCAAATGTGAATTATTAAAGTCTCAAAAGTGATATTTTATCACCCGGTGATTTTCAAGAATTGAGTCCCAGGATCAGATATCGTCCCTTTTCATCAGATTTTTTGGCGTTCGTCGCTATTATACACGATGAATTTTCATGCGTTTTAGACCTGAAGCACAGATGAAAATAATAGTAAACTGAAGTTTCCTGAAGGCCAGTCTTTCCCGAAGACAAAAAGTTTATAAACGAAAAATATTTTTCAACTTTCTATACAGTACCTATTAAAATGTGTCGGTCACGTGACCACTTTAGTATGGGAAGTCGAAAAAAAATCTCGGGTAAAAATGTTGTTTCTTCGGTTAAGTTGCTGAGAACCACTGGGTTTCAGGTTCCAAACAGATGAAAATTTACGGTATTAATATTTTTTGTGCGCGACCACATAATTACGACCTGAACCAACGTGTAACTAAAACGTGTGATAATGCTGAAGGGTGTCTGCCCGCGAAACTTTTCGAAGAACATAGGTCGAAATACGAAAAACCAAATTTGACCTCCCATACAAAATGCGCTATCGGCTGATGCAGTTTCTATGGGTGGTCAAAAATTTATTTTTCAACACACTTGCTCATAAAGTGGCTCTATAATCACCGCAATTAGGCACAGAATAACACGCATAATCAAACTGTGACTTTTTCATTGCTATAACTCACTAGTGAGTTATATATTTTTTTTAAATTTTATTGGTTGAGTTGCTTTGTTCTTAAAAAAGTTTTTTCAACACACTTGCTCATAAAGTGGCTCTATGGTCACCGCAATTAGGCACAGAATAACACCCATAATCAAACTGTGACTTTTTCATTGCTATAACTCACTAGTGAGTGATAGATTTTTTTTTTTAATTATTGGTTTATATTTTATTGTTATTTTATTCACAAGTGTGTTGAAAAACGTCGTATGATACACGTGTTTATTTATGATTCCTCGGCTCGGGTCTCAATGTCGCCTCGGCGGTAATCACCAATGTTACACACTAGTACCATAATGTACTATTGATCTATGACCTCCCACACTAGTATTATCCACACCCTTTAGTATTATCACACCTTCCCGTTACACGCTGTATATCGCCACTGTGATTTATGAAAATATCATATTATTTTTTGTTTGTATTGTGTGTTAGTGTTGTATTTCATTATTAAATATTAACAGGTAATAACTGGTGCTCTCCATACATTGGTTGGCAGAAAGTCTACGATAATAAACCCGAAGATATTGCAGACGAATTCCATGACCAAATTCTAGGTAAGCGTATTTTTATCTGTCCTGATCATACTTTTAAATGTATGTAAATATGAAGATGGGATCTATCCATGGGATTAGGCTGCGGTTCTAACAGGCTAATACAAAATTCAAATTGACTTATGTTTATTGTATCAAACCTGTACATTCAAACGTTTTTAAAAGCGCGTGGGTTTTTTTGTCGCTCCTTTTTTTCCCAACATAATGGCGCCAATTTGTTTGTAATGCGATTTAGTTTAGCAGAGATTTTAATATCCAACAATGAATAAACTGTTTTGTGTTTGATGATGAAGATTGTTTCATCATAACATCCCACTGAAAGTCCAGCAAAAATAAGTGATATTATCTTAGCGTTGCGGCTGGCTTCATGAACCGGCTGGCATATTGGTGACCGCAGTTTGTGCGAATTGCAGGACGATGCTTCCTATCCTCCAGATTAAAACCATCATTGTCAATCATCGAGAAAGTCGCTTACGACATTGAAGAGACTATCAAACAGGGAAAGCTAGTACGAAGACCAATCTCTCTCTTGAATATGTTCAAGATTAATCTTAATATTAAATTCCTTTGTTTTACCCTTGTGAAAAGAAAAATAAAAACTTACAATTTTTTTACATATCCTAGTTACATCATGTTATTGTATTTTAGGAGCCGAGGCTGCGTTATGGTCGGAACAAGCCGATGAGTCATCCCTTGACGGGAGGTTATGGCCCAGGGCGGCTGCGATGGCAGAAAGACTATGGTCCAACCCGAACACAAACTGGAGTCATGCTCTGAACAGAATGATGCACATTCGGTAAGCTGTTGTTTTTATCTTGTTGTAAGTGCTTTAGGCGATAGGGTTGTGTATGGTCCGATCAAGCCAGTGATGAGGAAAAAATTGCACCATCTTTGAATCATCCCGGAATCAAGACCACAAGACGAATGAAACATTTAAAAATATTTGATTTGATACTAAATTATGTGCACTCGTTTAAAAGGTGTCAACATGTATTTTAATCGTGATTTCCCTAGCCTTATTCCGTTTTACACAGACCGACTGACCTTCACACACAACCCAGAATCAGACCAATTCTTAAAAATTAAAATAATTTTAAAATAAAAAATATTTAAATTGATAACTATGCACTACTTTATATTTAACGTATATCATAATTACATTTGAAAAAAAAAATCTGTGATTTCGATTTTTTTTTATCACCCGTTGATATTCAAGAATTGGCTCCCAAATCCTGTAACTGAAATTTATGAATCGTACATATTTTAATGTCGTCTTATTTTGTTGCAGAGAGCGTCTAGTAAAAATGGGTATTCAAGCGGAAGTCATACAACCTGAATGGTGCCATCAAAATGAAGGATACTGTACCCCTTAGGTCATTCATAAGTCATAACATAACATTCTGTATGAATCAATTTTTTACGTTTATTCCAACGCTTACCAATCTATTTTGCAGCCATGACACATAAAACCCGAGAATATTTGACGGAAAGAATAACATTGCTTTACAAACTTGTTTTTTCTGACAGCTTCAACCGATTTATTTTGATATAGCTGCAAAATGCGTGTTGGCAAGCGTTGGAATAAGCGAAAAGAATGGATCATACCTACTTCTTACTAAACCTGATTCCACTAGACTACAGTCTTGAATAGAATGACGGACGGTGTACCGAAAACTGGAAGGGCGTACTCAGTCAACGAAACTGAACAACTTTCCCAAAGAAACATAATTGGTAAACGAAAAAAATTTTTGACCTCTCCATACAAATTGCTCACTTTGGTCGAACGGTTTGCATGGAGAAGCCAATTTGTTTTTCCATTCCCAAACATGTTTCTTAGGGATAATTGTTCAGTTTTGTTGATTTAACACGCCCTTTCAGTTTTCGGTACACCGTCCCTTACACGCTGTATTATTATTGTTTATTGTATACACCGTGTTCCTGGGGATACGCATTAACATTAAGAGCACGTTTAGTTAACGAAACTGAACAACTTTCCCTAAGAAATGAATATAGTAGATGACGAATTAACTAAAATATTAAGGCTGGCCAATTCTTTTTCTTCTTAAATTTATTATTCTGTGTGTAACACATTTTAAAATAAAAACGAGTAAATATATTCCTTATTACTTTATTGCACCTATGGAAGTACACTTCGTTGCAAATTTTCGATGTTTTGAGTCTTTTTATCATTTAGTCGTGTCATTAACAGTACTCTACAAGTTAGTTCAATATTATGCTGTTTTGTCATCTGACGAAACACAAAAAAAATCCAAATCTTTGGTCAAGTTAAATCTTGTATAAAAGGTACTGAATTACAGTTGCCAAACAAAATATAAAAGATAATTGTTTGTACAGTCAGCAACGCGTTTAAATAAACAAACACAACTTTTTTTAATTATCAGTTTGACAAAACTGTCAAAATAGGTTAATCGTATCAAATCAAATATAGTTTATTCATTGTTGGGTAAATTTTTTATTCCATTGTTGTCAATAAAACAGTTGAGCACAACTTGAAAATGGCTCTTCCGATTTGCCTATTTAGCTGTTCTTTTGTTGTGTTCGTAATTAGCTAAAGAATGTTTTCATAGAAAAAAAATATTTAAAAATTGCCGTAAAATAAGATTTTCATCATCCCTAAGCCGGGGCTTGCCGCTAGTTAAGAACAAAATACAACTACGATATTATCTCCCTATTCCCTCTTCAATAATCAATTTAGGGTATTGCGGACTGTACATTGTAGAGCATTATACAAAGATTTGGATTTCGAAAAAGTTTAGTCAGCTAGAGTTGACATTACAAATATGTACTTATTAATGTAAAAACCACTATCATTGCCCTAATCGCATCAATAAATGTACATTATAATTAGAACATTAACATCTTTGATGCCGATATGACGTCATTAACTTACAAGTACCCAATATCGCAAAAACAAGGAACTCAATATATCTAAGTACATATCCTTACATTTATCTTCGTATACTTTCAAAAGCCTCCAAAATGTTCCAAATAAAAAATACAAATAAAAAAATGTACTTAAAAAAATCACATTAATTTGTACAATGTTGTGCATGAGTACTTTATGTACATAATTTTTTCACGAGAGTATTAAAATTAAATTAATGTATAAAGTTTGAGTAAAAATTCAAAAAATATAAAAAAATGATATAAGAAATTCAAACCATTCTAAGAAGTCACATAAACTGACTTTACCTGGTCTTTTTTCACCATTGGTGTGTCCTATAGTTTTAGCTGATGTTATATTTTCCTTTTTGCGCTAATGATTACATCAAAGTCAAAGTCAAAATGTATAGTCCAGGAAATGAAGCGGATCGTTGTATGAAGACCGCGTTAAATCCTCAGTCGATGAAACTTTGCTGGGGTATTACACTAAACGAACCAATCTTCTATAAAAAAAAAGAAAAAAAAATCGCTACTTTTAAGTGTTCCATACAAAAATCTAAGAATTTTTGTTTTTTGGATTTACATTGAATTTACAATTAATTCATCATCCTGTCGGATAAAATCTGTCTGAGACAATTGTGTTGGGGTCAACAGCTGCTTCATTTCCTACACTAGTACCTTATTTAAAGCAAGCCCATGGACAAAATAAAAATACGGTCATACTGAAGTACATATATATCTTAGTGTGACTTATTAGACTGGCTTAAGTTACTAAAAAAAATTATAAAGCCCTGAGTATTGAGCTCTGAGTGTAAAAAGGCAGGAACAATAAGGCAACTTACCCAAAAAGGCCACGCCGAACCCTACTAACAAAAACATTACTGGAATGACAAGGGAATGATGAAATATTGAGTAACATTACTGGAACGATTTAAAAAGAAAATGTTAACACTAAGTAGAACTAGAGGTATAATAGAGTTCACGAAAGAGCGCTTCGTTTTGTAAAAAAAACCTTATACATTTGAGAAAAGATGACACGTATACCTTTCCACTAGGTACACGTTAGTTTCCACAATATGCACACAAAAAAAACGCTTATAATATTTTTTTTCGTTTCTTCCATCTCACACAACGACATTTTGCAGACATGACAATAAAACCAGATAGTGCGGTCGATTAGCTGTTTCAAGTAGACACGCCTTAATTTCACCAATTTTTTCCCAGGTACTAGTTAGGTACATAGCTCTCAATTTTTGATAGGAGCCAATTCTTGAATTTCAAAAAATTTCCATAGAAAATTCAAGAATTGGCTACTATAAAAAATTTAGAGCTATTACCTAACTAGGTAGTACCTGGAAAAAATTTGGCGCAATTTGTTGAATTTGGCGATATAAGACATTGATAAGAGTATTTGTAACGAAAATAATAACATTGTTTAACAAACTTGTTTTTTCTGACAGCTTTAGCCGATTGCTTTTGGCAAAGCTGCAAAATGTGTTTGTAAGCATTGGAATAAACTAAAAAAATGTATCATTTTTAACACATTTTATTTATTTTGTTTACAAAACATGAAACTATTTCGTGAGCTCTGGTTATGTAGGGTGACTTTTGATTAATTCTTGATAGCCAAAGATATGCATATTATACTGCCGACACAGAACAAATTTCCTCAAGGAACATAGGTCGGAATACGATAAAATAAATTGGCACCTTATACTAAATTGCCGATCAGCTGATTGTCTTACAACGAAGAATCACATTTTTTTATGTATTTCGACCTATAATTCCTTGGGGAAAGAGGTTCAGTATCATGAGTGCATGCATATATTTTGCT
This sequence comes from Athrips mouffetella, assembly GCA_947532105.1. NCBI lineage: Eukaryota > Metazoa > Arthropoda > Insecta > Lepidoptera > Gelechiidae > Athrips > Athrips mouffetella. The sequence goes on along the minus strand of OX383960.1, from coordinate 7,274,991 downwards.
ATCAAGAACCAATTAAAAGTCACCCTATAAAGATTGTACACTCAACAGCACGTCAGTGGAAACACTTTTGGACCTTATGGCGTGGAAATAGAGTTGAAAATGTTTCTACCGACGTGCGGTTGACCGTACTAGGGATAGCGGAAGACGAAAGAAGGAAGAGGACAGATTATGATACATTTTTTTCGTTTAATCCAACGCTTCTCACATTTTGCAGCTAGGTATATCAAAAGCAATCGGCTGAAGCTGTCAGAAAAAACAAGTTTGTAAAACAATGTTATTCTTTCCGTCAAATATACTCTGGTTTTAATGTCATGGCTGCAAAATGTGTTGGTAAGCGTGGGAATAAGCGAAAAAGATGGATTATAGCTGAAAGCCGTTTCACGTAGCTTCCTTAAAGTTAAAGCTCGCTGTTTGACTCAGAAAGTGACAGCTATCGATTTAAAGTAGGTTTAACTTTAAAGACACTATACACAACCGGCAGTAAATAAGATAACAAATCGATCAACGGTTACAAAAGATCATAAACTCATTAGTGGATTTATCAATGTGTTTAAATTTTTCGTAAGCTAAAATAGTGATGTTTGGCACGCGTACTTCCCAAATAAGTTTCTTAAATATACACTGTTAATTTGGCAAGTAAAAAAAACTTGTAAAAATACAACAATAACGTATCGGGTGTGAAAACATTTTTAGGCACCATTTTAGTCTGTTACCTACTTGTCTAATTAATCGATAAAATTTAATAACTTATTGGGGGCGATTCTATCGTGGCCGCTAAATTTATGATTAAAATTTGGCAGGTTTAAAAGTTATGCTGTCATTTTTCAGCCTATAGGCGGCAACAAAGAGAGCAAAATTTTTAGACCTTTAGCGGCCACGCTAGAATCGCCCCCATTGTCGACCATAAACCCATTTCTAGGAAAATCTTAACTTGTGAAATCCTTGTAACACTTTGCATCCTTCCATGCTTTAGTTATTGTTCCGAGACCTAGACCAAGAAACTGAACAACTTTCTCTAAAATAAGGAAGTATTGGTCATCTGATCCCAAACTAGGCAAAGCCAAACTAGGGTACCAGAGACATACATAAATACTTAGATAAATAACACTCAGACACAGGAAAAACACACGAGTTCATTACACAAATGTTTGTACTGGACGGGAACGAACCCGCGACCAACGGCTTAGAAGGCAGGGTCACTATCAACCACACCAACGGGCCACTCGAAAGGACATAGGTCGTAAACGAAAAAACAATTTACCTGCCATACAAAATGCGCAATCAGATAGTGTATTTTCTATGGGAAGTTTTTTTTTTGTATTTCGACCTATGTTCCTTAGGAGAAGTTGCTCAGTTTCACAGTATGAAAAACAGGCATAAATAGTGCTCACAATTTTTTTCACACCTTGTATACGTCGTGATTTTGATAAACTTAATTTGAATACCTTATTTGATGTAAGACAGGTCATACAATAATTTCATATTAAAAAGTTACTGAAAATCAAGTCATACATAATCGGTTATAATAATTTGTACATAAAAAAGAGAGATATCGTTAATTTGAAATGAAAGATATGAAAGAAAATGATCGAGTATAGTCTATTTGTTTTTAAGTCGTTTTGCTTTCGATCTTCAAGCAATATTACTAAAGTAACTTTTTGGAATAGCAAAACTTATTATTTGAATAAAATAACGTTTCACTTCCCATACATACGAAGTGTGTCGTTCACTTTACCACTTTATAGGAAGTCGAAAATTGTTACAATTAGAAAAGTTGCTCGTATTCATCTTTCGTTAGCAAAATGTCAAAAAAAATTGGCGTTGTATTAATAAAAGTTGTATAAGTATTTTACCTCGAATATAGCCCCCAACCGATATTGTCTGTTCGTATGTCTACCAATTGACGTCGCTCCTCTGGACGGTTTGGACAGGTTGTGCCTTGTCTTACATCACCTACAAATACAAGAAAAATATATTTAAAAAAATGAGTCAAAGAAGTACAGCACGACACAGGTAAAGTATGACACGATTTTCATTGAAACAAATGATTTTAACACTTGCTATGTTTGAATAATTCTACAAAGTAGAAAATCACAAAATTTTGCAACCACAGGCAGGATTCTAACTTTATCCATAAGTGCCAGGGACGCCTCAACCAACTAGGCTGCAATGGTCCTGCCCGATGTGGCGACCTCTATACGCATTCAACGTTGCGTTTGTGCTGCCACCTAGTAAGCATTTGCTACACAAGCTCAACTAGTCCATCATGCAGTTAGAATTCAAATCGATAAGTAAAAGTCCGTACGAATCCTACCTGTGGTTGTGAAATTTTGCGATTTATTACTTTGTACGATTTTTATTATTATTCGTTGGGGGACACGAGGTAGTCAGACGTGAGCGGGGGCAGGCGGGGTCGCGGGGAGAGGGATCACATGCTACTGCCGTCACGTTTCCACACACTACCTCACCTCCCCCAACGTCTGTCAAGTGTCGGATAATAAAGGGTGTTTATTTCATTGCGTGGGGGGTGTTTCTACATCCGTAGACAGTAGCCGCGGCTACAAAAATAATTTAAGAAATCGATTATGAAAATTCGATAACTGAACCTACGCGAAGGGCAATGACCCGGAGCGCCGCACTATCACCTATATCCACTGATACTCGCGCTACTGAGCTTCCGTATTTGGAATCGCATTTGTATCGCTCTCAGAGAGAAATAGAAGTTATTTCATTAGTAAAAAACTTATTTCCCATAAGGGTACCTCTACATATAATCGTATTCAAGTGTCTTTTTGTTAGAACAGAATGAAAATGTATGGATTTGACATTAGCTGTCACGCAACATTACGTTAGCTTCTGTCAACCTCATACATTTTCTTTCTATTCTACTAGCATTTACGATAGTAGAAAGCCACTTGTCTACGCTTAGGTAAGCGATTTTGCTAGTGGTCGTCTGCCTGATATAAAAAACTCTGCTAAAATCTACCGTCAAACTAAGAATCTAATCAATAATCACTATCTACAAACTAACCAGCTGAGAACCAATTGTTCTTTCGGAAACTTATAATTCATGAAGGGATAACGTCTGGGAAGCTCATGATCAAGTGCAATCATCTGAAAAAATAAAATAAAAGAAAAAATCTGGCATTGAGGAAAACAAAAATAGGCACGGACCACAGATTCTCTGCGCTTGCTCACATTCAGGACGTTCTGAATAAAGGCCAGGTTAAAAGTACCCTAAACCGACGAGCATGTATGAAAGGATTGATGAAGGTTCAGGAAGCAAGGGAAGTATGTCAAGATCGTAGCAGGTGGAGGACTGTGGTCTCTGCCTACCCCGACGGGAACAAGGCGTGATGTTATGTATGTATGTATGCTCACATTAGGGACATTTTTGACACAAGTGGGCAAACGAGCAGGTGGGCCACCTGGTGGTAAGTTGTCACCACCGCCCATGACACCCACTGTCTTATTAGTGAAATAATTTGACACTAAAAAGACAGCAAAGCGCGTTACCCACCCTGAGAACTAAGATGGTATGTCTCGTGTGCCAGTAATTTCAATAGCTCCCTTACCCTTCAAACCAAAACACAGCAGTGCAAACACTGCCGCTTTACGACAGAAAAAGGCAAGGGGGTGGTACTTCCCCAGACGGACTTTGCACAAAAGCCCTACCACCTACAAAACATACTCATGGTTTATAAATTTTGTATGAATGGATAGTTTCATTCCATATGCCTAACCGCCAGTTGCAAAAAGCGTCTTTAAAGTTAAAGCTCCTTTAAGTTTATTGCTGACTTTTTCTGTTTTGTTTGTAAAGCGATGTAGTTTAGCTGATGTCATTAAGAGATTTTAATATCCAGCAATGAATAAACTATTTTGACTTTGTTGACAAAGAAAGTGACAGCAGTAGATTTAAAGGAGCTTTAACTTTAAAAAACTTTGTGCAACTGTGACGCTCTTCCATGCCGTCATACAGTGGCGTGCACAGAGATTTTAGACAGGGTAGGCAAAAAAAAATCGATGCTATTACTTACCAAAATACTAATACGTATTGGTTTGTGTTTAATTTAAAAATGGGGTTCGTAATTTTACGTTTTCTGTTTTCTAAAATCTTATATTTATTTGCCTACTATCGCCAAAACAAATCAAAACAAACAATGACGACTCAGTATAAAAAATAAATAAAGTTTATCATTCAAATACATAGGTACATAAGCACGAAGAAATTAATACTTTTTAAAATTGTTACGTAAGACTTCGGTAACTTTCGGCCAAAGTGAGACATTGCCTACCCTGTGCAATTGTGTGCGTTAATTGTATCATTGTGTGCCATGTATTTATAAGAACGCACACATAGTGCATTCGCATAACCACGTCGGCACACATGCAAACATTTAGACAGGAATAGTATGTGTCTTTGCCGTTAGGCGCGTGGCGGCGCTAGTGCAGCGCGATAATAATGCGATGTGGAATGTGCATGTGCACGCCACTGCCGTCATACATACCTCCATTGTAGACTTAAGGTAACTGGAGTGGACTGTAAAGAGTCCTCAGGGTTTGAATAAGACATGTTTTTCCCAGTACGCACGTACCAGCATTATCCGGCTGGGATCAAAGGCGGAAACTGTAGACCCGCTGAAATAGTCCCAAGAAAGAATACCCGTTATGCCCAGCTGCCTCGTTCCTGCAGTATCTAGCTGACCTCGAAGACAGTCTATGGTAGTTCAGAAACTGTACTGCGTGCGTAGGAGACTAAGATTATAACTTCCTTCTCCATCGCACATAAACTATACAAACTCGTTTTTGTCAAAGTCTGAGAACTCTTTCGTGTCAATTCAATAGCCCCAACGAGGAAGGAGTCGCGTTCTTCTAAATATCTGTGTGTCCTCACCTCGTACGCACTTGCAGTATCTGGCTGGCCTAGAAGACGGGGTCCCTGGTCTCACCATTGATCCATGTTCATACACAATATGTAAACTGTCAACTATTTAAGGAGTAAAGGGGTTAAAGATCTATTTTCTTCACTTTCTACTCACCTGCAGTATCTGTCTTGATCAACTACCCCCGCGCGACATCATACTTCGTTACCATCAAAAAATTGCTATAGGCATCTCCTCTCCCTCCTCCTTCGCTCGCGACACAAAACACACAACATGTTCTTTTCGCTTCGCGGCCATACTCACTGTCAACCAACTTAAGAGTAAAGGGGTTAAAGATGTGTTTCCCCCAGTATGTTACGCACCTGCAGGATCGACCCTCTCCGCCTCCACACAGACCATGTTTCCAAACTGTAGGGTAGTTATACTATATACATATTCACTGATCTATGTAAATACGCTTATCAGCTCTAGACTCGCTACGCACAACACGCAGCACCTTCTTTCCGAACCGCAGTTGCATGACAGACAAAAGTCAACACACCATTTGCGGTGCGTGCGCATAAAATTTCGCATAAGATTTGCGAGACTTCAGATGTCAGTGATTCCCGCTGAGTACGCCGAGTAATTTGGTGAATAATACAGCGTGATTTTTCATTCACCAGAAACAAATTAAGGGATGATTTTGCCCATGAAACTGAACAACTTTTCCCAAGGAACATAGGTCGAAATACGAAAAACGAAATTTGACCTCCTATACAAAATGCGCTATCAGCTGATGCAGTTTCTATGAGAGGTCAAAAATTGATTTTCGTATTTCGACCTATGTTCCTTGGGAAAAGTTGTTCAGTTTCATGGGCAGAATCACGCCTCAATTTTTTTCTGGTTAATAAAAAATCACGCTGTATATGGTTGGGAGGAGGCGTTTCCCCAGTGTGCAGTGCACGCACCTGCAGGATCTGGCTGGCCTCGAAGGCGGTGCCGGGCAGCAGCACGATGGGCGCGGCGACCCGCCCCGCCTCCACGCACACCATGTTGGGGAACTCGTCGTCGCCGAAGTCGGGGATCTCTTTCGCGTACTCCGCCCAAGGGTTCCATATCACTGCAAATAACAGACAAATCAAATCAAAATCTTTTATTCATTGTTGGATATTAAAATCTCTTAAGACGATCTGTTTTCCATACAAAAATTCAAATGACTTGCATTCTTACGCGGGACATAAAATTCTGTTGAAAAACGAACGAATACTGCTATTTTTAGTTAAATTTTTCGCCAATTAATACAAAAATACAGTTAATGTACTAAAAGTACTATTTTTGTTAGCAATTTTTGGTTCAATAATACAATTGTGGGCGTGCGGTCAAACTGTACGGTTGTGCTTTGTGTCCATGTGTGACTGATCGTACTCATGTAAACACGGACTGACGAGAGTAATTGACTTTAGTGGACATATGGAGATATTTTTCTTATCGAAATTGTTGTTAGGCGTTGAAGTTGCACGATGAAATTTACGCGAATCAACTTTTTGCACATATATAGTTGGTACTTATTGCATTAAAAAATAAAACCTTATATTTGCAGCAGTGGCTCCATCTAGTTGCATTTGGGGCTAAGCTGGCCGCAACAGATCACCTTAATGGCGTCAGCTAAACTACATCGCTTCACAAACAATGTGGCGCCATTGTGGGAAAAAAAAGAAGCGACAATAAAAACCAACGCGCTCTTTTAAATATGTTTGAATATACAAGGTTGATATACAACATACATAGGTCAGTTTTAATTTTGAATTAGCCTGTTAGAACCGTAGCCTAATCCCATGGATTTCTCTCTTCTAGATAATCTGATATTTTATAATAACCCTTCTTACATAATTTCTGCTTGATTACAGTTTTGAATTTATCTAACGGTAAACTTTCAATATCAGTGGGTACCTTATCATAGAAGCGTATACATTGACATACATACATACATACATACATAACATCACGCCTCTTTCCCGTTGGGGTAGGCAGAGACCACAGTCCTCCACCTGCTACGATCTTGACATACTTCCCTTGCTTCCTGTACTTTCATCAATCCTTTCATACATGCTCGTCGGTTTAGGGTACTTTTAACCTGGCCTTTATTCAGAACGTCCTGAATTTGGTCCTGGTACGTTCGCCTAGGCCTTCCCCTTCCAACGTTTCCATTCACTCTCGCCTGGTAGATCTCTTTCGTCAATCTTCGTTCATTCATCCTCTCTACATGACCAAACCATCTCAGCATCCCTTTCTCGATTTTGGTCACTACGTCTTCTTTTATGCCACACCGTTCTCTTATCACACTATTTCTTATCCTGTCACTCAATTTAACACCAATCATACTCCTTAGCGCTCTCATTTCCACTGCATTAATTCTACTTTCATGCTTCTTCTGCCATACCCAGCTTTCACTGCCATACATCAGTGTTGGTACCAAAACTCCCCCATGAACAGCCAAACGAGCCTTGTGAGACAACTTCTGACTCTTCATAAAGGCGTGCAGGGCACCATTCACCATGTTTCCAGCATTCACTCTTCTTTCAATATCACTTTCACACTTTCCATCTCTCGTAAACTTTGAGCCCAGATACACAAACTCCTTCACTTGTTCGACTTGTTCACCATCTATTAATATAGTACACTCTGTCATACATTCTTCTCTTTCAAGTACCATTACTTTAGTCTTGCTTACATTTACTTTCATTCCTTTCTTGTCCAAAGCCACATTCATTATTGTTACCATCTCCTGCAACTCGTCAGCAGATGACGCAAGTACAACTTGGTCATCAGCGTAGAGAAGACATTTGATGAGTAACTCATTCATTCTCAGTCCACACATACTCTCTTTCAGATCAATCAAACAATTATCCATGAACAGGTTAAACAGCCAAGGTGACGCTACACATCCCTGCCTAACACCTTTTTCGATGCTAAACCATTCAGTGTACGCCCCGTTTATTCTGACACAAGCACTGGAATCCTCATAGAGAGATTTCAGTGCTTGAATCAGATGACCGTTTACCCCATACATAGACAATGCTGACCACAATTCATTCCTCACCACTCGGTCATAGGCCTTTTCCAAATCCACGAACGCGCAGTAGACTTTTTGGTTTTTAGCCAAAAACTTTTCAGCTATGCACCGCAAGGAAAAGACCTGATCTGTACATCCCATTCCCTTTCTAAATCCCGCTTGTACATCCCATATTTTATCGTCAGTATCTTTCATCACTCTTTCAATCAAAACCTTTGCATACAGTTTGCCGACGACACTGAGAAGGCTTATCCCGCGATAATTTTTGCAGTCCTGTTGTGACCCTTTTCCCTTGTACAGCGGCACAATCACAGCCTTGCACCAGTCACCTGGTACTTGGCCGTTCGTCCAACACAAGTTGAAAAGGCGGCACAACTGACTAGCCACAATGCCTCGCCCAGCCTTCAACATCTCGACCGACACTCTATCATACCCAGCTGCTTTACCTGATTTCATACTTTTCATCGCTTTCATAATCTCATCCATACTTATCTCACTTACACAATTCTCCTCTTCATTCTCATTCATTTCCACAGAAGACCTAGGTTCGCTGGCCTCTGTTTTTTCTCTCTCAAACAGACTTTCAAAATATTCCTTCCACCTCCTCAGAACACATTCTTCACCTTTTATAATACTTCCATCCTGGCTTCTGATTTTACTCAGCTCCGATGTTCCAAACTTTCCTCGGGCTGTCCGTATGGATTTCCAGAAAAACTTTTGGTTGGACTGGAAATCTTCAGTAAGCCTTCTGTCAAACTCATCCTTACACTCCTCTTTCTTTCTCTCAACAACTTCCTTAACAATACCTTTCGCTCTTTTATATACCTTTCTTGCTACACTTACGTCATCACTTGTTGCCCTCTGCATTCTTTGGTTAGCTTTTACTGCTAACCAATCTGACCATGCTTTCTTCTTCTCACAAACAGCTGCCTGTACACTTTTATCCATCCACATATTCTTCTTCTTTCCACCCTTTTTCCTTTTTGACACCCCACAAACATAGACAGCTATACCTACTACTCCATCTTTAAATTCATTCCACAAACATTCAATATCATTTACTTCATCCAGGTTCTCAAATCTTTCACTCAAGTCTTTCAAGTATTCTTTTCTGACATCCTCCTCTTGCAATCTCTCTACTTTGATACGTTCTAGAACGCTCGTCTGCTCTTGTGGTCTATGCCGCCACCGGTTAAATAGACCACCAATTCGGGTCACAACCAGGTGGTGGTCTGTGTCGATGGCGGCTCCACGATATGCGCGAGCGTCCAGAACTCTTTTTCTCAATCTTTCATCCACAACTACAAAATCGATCATACTACATTGACCTTTATATGTTTTACTAATTTTGTGAATACGGCTGACATGAGAAGCAAGTTGATTCTTGTTTCTTATGTTGACACTGTGCCTGTCACAACTTTTATCAAAAATATGTATATTCCGTTTAGCATATATTAAATTCTCATAAATGTATTGCGACACAGAAGTCAAGACGTTCTTTTAACGGACAATAACAAAAAACACGCATCTTTCCAAAAATCATAACCAGCTACGATTTTGGCATGCGTCTCTCGCTTCCTATACTTTCATCAACCCTTTCATACATGCTCGTCAATTTAGGGTAATTTTAACCCAGCCTTTATTTAGAACATCGTGAATTTGGTCTTGGAACCTTCGGAGAGACCTTCCCCCTTCCAACATTCCCATTCACTTTCGCCTGATGGATCTCTTTCGAGACGTCGTCCGTCTTGTTCTTTTTGTGGGGCAATGTTAAAAAAGTCCCAGAAGAATTGCCCATTAACGAATGTGTAGAATGCAAGGTCCAAGTTTTTTAAGTACCTCGCATAAAGAACTTTGCAATTCACACGCCAAGATGAGGCGGGCCGCTAGTAAATATTATTTTTCACGAGTCTCTTTATATACTTGTTTATTCAGGCGAGAGGCAGACTCTATAACTAAAGAACGTACTGACCTGTATCAGGGAAGTTGTACTTCTGTATCCGCATCTTGCGTCTGCTGACCACGTTGGTAATGATGTGTTCTTGCATAGTGTTCTGATAGTTGCGGTCCGTCCATTCGTAGATTGTCACTTCTTTGCGGGTCTCTTGATACACAGTTTACTTAGACGAAAGATACCATTCAAGAACGGAGTTGGTACTAACCTGTATCAGGGAAGTTGTACTTCTGTATCCGCATCTTGCGGCCGCTGACCACGTTGGTAATGATGTGTTCTTGCATAGTGTTCTGGTAGATGCGGTCCGTCCATTCGTTGATGGTCACTACTTCACGAGTCTCTTGGTACACTGCGCCTTCTCGAGTCTGGAATTTTAACAATCATATTGGGTTTAAACAATTACAGACATCAGTTACTTAGCTTAGATCTTTTATTATCAGGTCAATGAATTGATTATTTTTTGCAGTTGTTGTAGACACCTAAAATTGATATGTTTTTACTGAATCTACAGATTATTTCCATAACTTTGTCAATATTGACGGAGATTGAATTCGAAATTTCAGGGATCCTATTGCCGCTCTCACAAATCATCATAGCGTCCACTGCAGGACAGAGAGCTCCCTCCCCCAAATTCCAGCTTTTGCAAAAACATTGTGGAGGGGAAGTACCATAGTCACCACGCTTGTTAGCGTTACGGCTGGCACCATGGCAACTGTTTTTAAGTGACGCCTGGATACCTGAAGCAGTGTCAGTGCAGCTGCCTGCTATGAGGAAGTTTTCCGGGTTCGATTCCACGCCGGGGCAGGCAGATATCCCAATAACGAGTTTGGGTATTCTTTCCGGGTCTGGTTTTTACCCGGCATATACAATAAATGATTTTCCTAGTGTAAAGTTGATGTAGATGTTATGGTAGATACAGAATGGATACTCCCTGCCTCCTGCCATTTTTTATACCTCACCCCCTGTTTGTCAGTGGACCACTGCTGGGGTTAGTTACTACGCTAAAGTCGAAATAATGTAGCTTGATTAAAATGACAGCATTGTGAGAGCAGGACGGAGAGACGCGCTACACATGGGAGCGACAGACACGTACCGATCCGACCTGCTCTCACGCATAGTTTTACCTGCTGTCATTCTTATCAAGCTATCTATATTATTTTGTCTGTACGTTAGTACTATTATCTATCTATACTGTGCTGTTATAAGTTCACTGTCGTCAGCAATGTATTGGTAGGTTGTATGTCATTCATGCGTTCCATGGAGTGTCCGAGTTGCGATGAGGCTGTGAAATCGTTTGTTGTTTTTTTTTGCGGAAGAAGAAATGAGTGACTATACAGCGTAAATTTCATAGGATTTGCTCCCGAAGTCCAGTGATTCTACTTATGAAAACAAGCAACTTCTTGTTCTTTTTCCGCCTTCCCATATAAAATGAGTCAATCACGTGAGTACTTTACAATAATCGAAAAAAATATTTCGAGTAAATATTTTTTTTCGTCGTGAAATTTGGTTGTTATCATGAGTAGAATCAGTGGGCTTCGGGAGCAGAATCAATGTAAATTCAGGCTGTAATCTACCTTGTCTATAAACATGCAGCCGTGCATGCCGGTGATCTGGCATCTCCGCACGTCGGGAACCTTGAAGTAGGTGTGCAGGAGCAGCTGGCAACTAAACGTCAGCTCTTTGCTAGGGTTGTACACGCCGATGTTGAAGTGGAGTTCCTTCTCACGTAGTATCAGCCTATATGTCAGTCTGAATCTGTTGAATAAAATTATTATTTAGGTACTAATGTTTGTATTACTTAGGCCTAGATCAGTGCGACGCGGATGTCCGCAAAATGTATAGCCCGATTTGCTCTGCAACGGACTGTATAGGCTCCATACATTTTACGGTCCGTCGCGACGGAGGACAGCCGGTCCCGGCCTTATTTGTGTGTGGAAAAGTCTAGGCCGGTAACTGTCCCTATAGTTACAGAATATCTGTTTCTACCAATGGGATCGTTTTCCGTGAGCTTCATAAAAGGCGATTAAGGCATCTTGACCTAATGAGCAACAGCGACCTTTTATATATTCTGTGGTATTATACTCACGGCAGCAAAAAAGTAGTGGTTGGAATCCGTGGTAGTTTTTTACGCAGAAAAACGCAGTTGGTCATACTACGATTCAAGATCCCTTACCTTAGCCGCTTTTTACATTACCGACTGTACCTGCCCAGTATTCGAAGTTTTGTGGGATGTATTGATGATTGATGGACGAGACTAAAGCATCGTATTGATAAATCCCTCTCATGTACGAGTATGTAATTCCTCTCAAGATACACTTTACATATACAAATGATCCATATTGAGTGCAATCTCAGACTTTAGAGGGATTTTAGTCTAGGCAACGAAGCGGATCGTTGTATGAAGACCTCCGCATTAAATCCTCAGTCGATGAAACTTTGCTGGGGTATTACACTATATGAGACAAACTTTCTATAAAAATAAAAAAAACAAAAAGTAAATCGGTACTTTAAATTTTTCCGTACAAAAATTACAAAAACTGTATGAAAAAAATTTATTGCTTATTTTTTTGGATATTTTGAATTTACATTTAATTTATGATACTTTATCATCCTGTCAAATAAAATCTGCCGGAGAGAATTATGTCAACTGCTTCGTTGCCTACACTATTTATTATGACGACCCTAAGAGCCCGTCAGTTTGGTTGGTAGTAAACCTGCCTTCTACGCCGTAGGCCGCGGAATCGATCCCGCTCAGGGCAAACATTTGTAGGATTTGTATGATGAACAAGAATGTTTGTTCTGTGTTTAGATGTTATTTATCTACTCAATATGTATACCAATCTCAGGTACCCATAGCCAAGACCCATAGTACAGACTTTGCGTAGTTTTAGTTTAGGCAACGAAGCAGTTGACCCCAACATAAATTTCTCAGGCAGATTTTATTTGACAGGATGATAAAGAATCATGAATTAAATGTAAATTCAAAATATAAAAAAAAAAATACATAAAAAAAATTTCATACATTTTTTGTAATTTTTGTATGGAAAAATTAAAAGTACCGATTTTTTTTTGGATTTTTTTATAGAAGGTTTGTCTCATGTAGTGTAATACCCCAGCAAAGTTTCATCGCCTGAGGATTTAATGCGGGGGTCTTCATACAACGATCCGCTTCGTTGCCCAGACTATTTGGGGTCGGATGACTTTGTGTGAATTCATTCATTCTTTTTGGCTCAGTGAACCAAAGTGGTTCTTGGCCTCCGACATTGAAGTACGCCACGCTTCCCTGTTCTGTGCCAATTCCGTCCAGTCGGGCACTCCCAGCTCTTTAAGATCCTTGGCGACTTCATCCTTCCAACGGTATCTTGGCCTGCCAACAGGCCGGCGTCCCGATGGTTTGCCTTGATACGCCCTCTTTGCGGCTCGATCCCCTGCCATTCTCTCAACGTGGCCCAGCCAGCGGAGCCGTGAGGATTTTACACGTATTCTGTTTTCTCACGACTGATTTTGAGTCCAACATTCTGTCCCTCCTCTTCCAGCACTTCTGTCATCTTCTTCACATCATCTTCACACTGCCCCATAATTGCTAGATCGTCAGCGTACCCTATTATTTTATGTTTGCCATTTAATTCTACTCCGCCATCGTTTCTTTGAACTTTACGAATGATGTGTTCGAGCAATAAAATAAAAAGAGTAGGTGACAGTGCGTCTCCCTGTTTGAGACCTGTGACTACTTCAAACTAATCGGTTAAATCTCCGCCTACTTTGACGCGCATTTTGCTTATGTTGGTGGCAACCTTGATCATTTGAACGAGCTTAATAGGTATGTTGAATGACGTGAGAATCCGATAGAGTGTTTCCCAATCTACACTGTCATAAGCCTTTGTAAAGTCCACGAACAAGCAATGAACACTTTGAGCGTACTCCCATTTCTTCTCCATTGTGTGAATTGTTCCCCAATATTTATTTAGATAAATACGTCTGATTTGTTCCTGTATTTATCTGTCAGCTAAGCAATCACACTTGTGAAACAGAAATTTTAGACTATCTCACAGAATAACTTGCAGATAGGCTATCTGGAAGTTTATAGGGAAGCCGTGAAACGGGCCCTCATACTCACTGGAAATGCCACATGGATCGCGTGAAGTCGTCGTCCATTAAGCTGAAGACCGCTTCTACGTCTGGCAGAATAACAAGCAGTTAGACTATCTGGAAGTTTATAGGGAAGCAGCGAAACGGGCCCTCATACTCAGTGGAAATGCCACATGAACCGCGTGAAGTCATCGTCCATTAGACTGAAGACCGCCTCCATGTCTGACAGAATAACAAGCGGATAGGCTATCTGGAAGTTTATAGAGAACCGGGGAAACGGGTCCTTATAGTTACTGGAAATGCCACATGGACCGCGAGAAATCTTCGTCCATTAGACTGAAGACAACCTTCACGTCTGACAGAATAACAAGCGGATAGATCTGGAAGCTTATAGGGAAGCGGTGAAACGGGTCGTTATACTCACTGGAAATGCCACATGGACCGCGTGAAGTCATCTTCCATTAGACTGAAGACAGCCTCCACGTCTGACAGAATAACAAGCGGATAAGCTATCTGGAAGCTTATAGGGAAGCGGTGAAACGGGTCGTTATACTTACTGGAAAAGCCACATGGACCGCGTGAAGTCATCGTGCATTAGATTGAAAACCGCTTCCACGTCTCAGAATAAGCAGCAGATAGGTTATCTGGAAGTTTATAGGCAAGCGGTAAAACAGGCCCTTATACTCACTGGAAATGCCACATGGACCGCGTGAAGTCGTCGTCCATTAAGCTGAAGACAGCCTCCACGTCGCCGCTTGGTAGTCGCTCGGGCATCTTCTCGACATGCCAGCGAGCTATTCGCGCGAACCCGTGTTGTGGCCCGAACGCCCATTGTCCGAATTGTGCTGGCGATCGCAAAATAAAATGTTTTTAATACTTTGAAGACAAAGAATATTTACAGACATCTCTGCATCAACCTAAGGTAGACTGTTAGATAATGCATTTGCACAAAGCTAAATAAATTAATAATTTTGTTGTTTTGAGAATAAACGCTTAACAGTGAAATTACAGGCACATGAGACATACCATCTTAGGTCTCAAAGTGAGCAACGCGCTTTGCTGTCTTATTAGTGTCAAAATAAAACAGTGCGTGCTATGGGCGGTGGTGACCACTCACCATCAGGTGGCCCACCTGCTCGTTTGCTCACTTGTAACATAAAAAAAGTAGATTTTGACGTGAGTACGTCTATGCTTTCGTTTGGGTGGTCATTTCGTGTATAGTGGATATAGGCCCTCTGACGGCAATAATTGATACTACATCGAGCTTTGGATGGGTGGATGGATGGGAAAGGAGGGGTGGACGTAGGTGGGACGTGGTTTTGACTGTACCTACCTACATAGAGGTATCCACGTAAAACTAAAATAAAACTAGAGTAAAAAAAAACTATAGTAAAACTTCCGGCCGTATCAAGGATACCTACAGCCAGCCGTTTAGGCAGTTTTTAGTTCTATTATTGTACTTATGTCAGAAATTGAGTGGTCAATATTTTCTTTAAAGAAGTACTTTGGAGTAAAAGTAATTGATTTCAATATTCGACTAACTTAAAAAATCCATAGCATTGTTATAAAGGGTGTAAAAAATACTGCGTTCCTTTAGAGTTTAGACCCTGTTCAGAAAGTGCGAATTCGCGGCGAGTTTTGGCGTAATTTCACGTACGATCAACCGCTTGTCGGTAGAAACTTTTTCAACTCTATTACCACGCCATAAGGTCCAAAAGTGTTTCTACTGATGTGCGGCCGTGTGTACAACGCCGCTTTGTTTAGCCGTACAAGTGGTCAAATTGTTAACGATTGAGCATTGTACGATAAAACGCAGAAAACTCGCGCGTACGTTAAAGGGTTTTAAACCGCATGTTTTATCCATGAAACTGTACATCTCTCCCCAAGGAACGTTAGTCGAAATACAAGTTTATTTTTACTTCTTATACTAACTAATCTACAGGGTCTTTGGTAATGTTTGCAATCCTCTCAGGTGCTAGCTCTACCCAAGAAATTGAACAACTTTCCCTAATGTACATAGGTCCAATAGAAATACGAAATTTTTGACCTCAAAATGTGCATTCAGCTGAGACTTATGAGAATTTTTTTTCGTATTTTTCAGTTTCATTGGTAGAGAGACATTTACCAAAGTTTCTTATAATGTAAGTGATAAATTTTCGTATTTCGACCTATTATATCCCCTAGAGAAAGTTGCTCAGTTTCATGGGTAGAATATGTGGTTTAAATAAAGGATCGTACTACTTTTTCTAAGACCTGGTATAGGTAAAAAAAAATACTTACGAAATACAAAAGGTATCCCTCCCCGTATCGCTCTCTTGCCGTCGAACACGGCTTGTTTACTGAAATAGAAAAAAAAAACTTTAAAAACAAACTATATAGGTACTTGCCAATATTGAAAAAAACTTCACGAAGCTCTTCAAGTATCGAGAGTTGGTCAATACTCTGATACTTTTCCACTTCTGAAGTTCAAAGGATGGTCTAAACCTAAAAGTTCCTAAGAACTTGTTAGAAAATTTATTATTTATAGAAATACTCCTAAGAAGTTTTTTCCTCTAACATTTCGTTAACGTGACCAATTTCCTATTTATTACTGGCTGTCGCCCGCAAATTATAAAAAAACCGGCCAAGTGCGAGTCGGACTCGCGCACCTAGGGTTCCGTACCGCCACATAATATTAATTGTATTAGTTGAAATTTCAGTAACTACTGTGCTAGATTTTTTGAGTCCGACTCGCACTTGACCAGTTTTTATTATTTTTGTTATTTTACAACTTATGCACTATCAATATACACAGTTTCACGCTTGTAAATGTTCCCGTTTTTACGACTAGCGGACATGCCGTGCTAAGCGTAACAGACAGAGAGTTAAGTAATATTATATTTGAACATGTATTTAATTTATATATTACATACCATGTTTGACATAATATATGTATAAGGGTTTGATATTTGATTAATATTGTTTACTAACATAGTTTTTAAGTCTAATGTTACTAACAAATATGGATTTTATCAGATTAAAATAAAATTGAAATTGAATAATATTAGTTTGGATTGGGGATTGTGAATTAAGATTAAGAACATAGCGAAAGTGCTTAAAGTGGCCGTGTTTGGCACTTTACCTATACAAAGCTATTCACGGTAACCTAAGCTGGTGATGTGATGGGGTATAAAATATAGAACTACCACCTATTGCCGCAAAACGAACTATACTAATGGAAAATTTTAAATAAATTTATTTCTTCATGCAAGCGGCAGCACCTTAGCACTGCAACCACCTTAAACATATAATTTCGCATACCACAATCTCGGCGTAGCTAATAAAAGCTACACGTTTCAATATCAGATCGATTCCTATCTGCATATAGGAAAGTCATTAGCTCAGTCGGAACAGAACCACAATCCAACCGCACATTACTCTGCTCCTCACGTTTGGTCCACGATCAATTTTAGCGGTTGCATTCCACCGCGGACGAATCGGCGAGCAAAAACCACCCTTATATTATAAATGCATCAGTGGACAGGTCGCGGCGACAAAAACCCAGCTCGAGCAAGCCGGGTATAAATTATTTATGCCATTTTTAGCATTTCGTTGAGCGAGACGTCGGTGCAGACAAATCGAATATGTCCGTTTGTGTGTCAGGGGATCGTAATCTGTCCAATATCGATTTTCCTTGATCATCTTCTTGAAAGACTTGGCATAAATTCTTGTAAAACTTTTTAATAGCTTATTCTGGATGCTAAATATAACAACTATTGTTTTACAACTTTAATTTTTATTAACTTTCTATACTAATTAAAGTAGATCTTATTGTATTATGACAGACAAACATTTTGGGCGAGTTCACAAAAGTCGTTGTAATTAACTGGTCCGCGGACCACTGATGGTCCCTGGAAGCATCCCAAGTGGTCCGCGGAACCACGCAAGATTAGCAAGGTCGATAGAAAAACGTTCTACATTTGATACGCTCAATAAAATTATTGACGGGCAGAACGCTGTTATTAAAGGAGAAATGTAGAAGAACATGATACTCCATTAAAACTTAAAAAGTAAATTGAATCGCTATTTTCCTGACTGCTAAGACAAAAGTATTCAAAAACTGATCCGCAAGCCTTTCATTGTCAACGTTTAAAGGGTGCCTGATGAAATTCAAGAAGAAGTGATTGAAATGCATCACGAAAATAACAAGATACATTCGAATCAGGCATTAATCTTGAAGATTTTTGGAGCCAAAAAGCAATCGATTTACTAGTTCCTAGTTACTAGGTGGTCCGTGGCAAGACAGAAATTTCGTCAAATGGTCCCTCATCAGAATAATCCCTTAAACGTTTTCACATGAAATAGTTAAAACATTGCTAAGTATACAATGTTTACAGTCAAGATGATTGCGCGATGAATAAGTTAAAGCAATCAAACACCTATCTAGGCTATTGATAGATTTAATACTGGCAGGTTTAAGTTTGAACTCAAGGATATCGCGGATTAAGGAAACCCAACGTAGGCATGAAGTGCCGGGAAGCCAGTCAATAAATAAACCTTCACCCACGTGGTCGTAAATATGAGCCATCGCTTCGCTAACACTGTTTGATTTGATGCAGTTGCATTACTTGCATTGCATGAGCTTAAGGTTTTGAAGGCTCAAATAGCTTACATTGGAAGGAGTTATTCGGGATAATTTGTGCTATTTTGAACTTTTTCTTTACAAATCGGCCAAAAATTATGCAGCAATCCAAAAACCATTGTCTGGCTGGCTGGTCTCGTACAAATATTTTAGCGTAGCCTTCGTTTGAGGGGTCTCACCATTATCTCGGATATTTTTGCTTGGTTTACGGCCCCACCAGCACAGATTATACATATATGCATCTGATTTCCAACTTGGATGCGCAGCCTATTTAGATGCCTAGGTATCAGGTTGATCAAGAAAGTTCATCTCCCAATGGTAATTTTTCTGCCGGTGGGACAAAAAAGGCGAGACTGGAGAAGCTTGGAACTGTGATATTCCTAATAGAGTTTTGCGATTTGCAAAAAAAAACGATTGTAAAAAGCCTAATCTGAAAAGCTGCCCCCGTGCTAGTGCTTTCTTGATGTTTATTTTAATTTGCCGTAGCACGCATCTCATCTTTTTGAACACGCCTTTATTTGAATTATATTCTGCATGTTATGACGAACAACGTGTATTTTATCACTCTGTAAATAATCTGCATTGAGTAAATGATACTGAAACGATATTACCCGACACAGTTACGAAAAGTTTTGTGGCCGTATTACGTAAGTTCAACTTTTTATTTAAATTCGTTTACCCGTCACAAAAAACTTGTAAATGGAAACCGAACATCTTTACTTCAGCTATAAAATTAACTAAGCAAATTGCAGTTTTAATAAAGTAATAATAAAATGAACTACTTTATAATGATGTTAAATGGCGAGTGAAACCTTGGCTATTTTTCAAAAGCTTTTTTTCTTCGCCGGCTTTCCTGACTCGCTCGCTACTTATTATAGAAGTATAATTTACTATTTATTAATTCAAAAGGCGTGTGACTTTAATTGGGGCGAACAAATAAGGAATATATGACATTATATTTATAGTCTCTAATGTCACATAGACACCTTTCCTTCTAGTCTTGTTATGGCTATTCCTAGATGTAATAAATATGAGTGACCGACGGAGCATATCTGAACGTACCCCAGTTTCATGGAAGGAGTAATTTCATTTACATAGATAATGGCAAGCTTATTATAATCCAAATGGGCAAGTGCACTCCATCCCATGGGAAAACGCTTCAGTGTTGCTAGTAATTATGATTTAATTCGCAATAATTATGCTTAAGTGAGAAGGTATCAAAGACAAACGACATCGTTTGACCAATTTGTTTGAGTTTAGTGTTTCTATGTAAAGTTGAAAAGAGCGCAGTAGTAGTTAACATTGACATTATTAAACTAACGATGCGTCCACATTTTTCACCTATGGCTGTTCATACGATACTAGGTTTACGTAAACATTACAGAATTGAACGATCTCTCTAAGTAGTAGTTTTTCAGAAATTAGTTTTGCGGTCCTAAAAATAGACGTTATTGGTTCCAAAAATACTATAGGTATATCGGAAACCTCGGTGCGCGAGTCCGACTCGCACTTGACCGGTTTTTTAATGGAGTTGGACAAGCATGGTTTAATAATATTTGTTTCACATTGATCTCAGACAGACGTACGAAATCGCATAAGAGTTCCTTTCGTTCCTTTGACCAGTGTCAAATTAAGTATCTTATAACACTTAGATTATTACTGAATGAAATATTAATCATGATCACACTTTTAGACCCCCAAATAAATGTATATTATTTATTCCGAGTAATATCACGCTACAATTTCTCCGGCATTCAATCCAGGTCCGATTGATCGGGTTCGAGGAATTGAGGGAATAGATAAACTTTTAATTAGAAATTCCTGGCAGATTCCGGACGGCGAGCGGCTCGCGGCGAGCCCGAACATTCTTCACTTTTTACCGCCAAACCCGTTCAGAACAGAAGCCAATAAACACACAATCGACAATCGCTTTTGATAATCGTTTTCCTTTTCGATTAGTTATCACTCGATTTTCTCAATCTGCCAGGAAGATCGAATTAATCAACTTCGTCACGCCTGTTGTTTATATTCAGCAAATTTAGCACCTGCCACTTACGCAAAATAATGGAAACTTACCATGTATGGGATCGGATAATGTGCCTACTTTAGTATAATTCAATGCGACCATCGATAAAACAAAATAGTAGCCGTCAATAAAAGTCTTATCTGCAAAAGAATCTAAATGGGTTTATTGAAAAACTGGAATCTTGAATTCTTTACAATAATGAGCTACATTAGACTTTGTCTTGTCTGTGAACCTAAGATCTTGCTCACGGCAGATGCTTGACAGTATAATGTGGCGGCTTTGTAAGGAACGTAATGAGTAAACTCGTAAAAGTGGCAATACTGTATTCATTTTCGTGCCAATAAAAATTGATATACAATAGCTTGAACGACTTAGAAAGATATAAAAAGAAAATTGTTTGGACGACGCCAGCTGCTTTATAGGAAAGATGTCTCTAGTGTATGGAATGTATGTACTGGTACTAGGGGGAAAAAAGAGAGTGTTTGAATGGGGAGCACGCAGTTAAAGATCAATGAAGCAATTAGCAGTTGACAGGTTCGATACGAGCAATTCTCACTTGTCAGCTGTGGACCTGTTCTACTTTAAAATAGTAGTTGGAACTAGGACTGAGCAGCTTTTAATTCTCGTTAAAATGGGTGACTTTCGAAAATAGGCAGGTTTTTGATAATCTGGACCGAATAACAGCCGCTTGTAAGAGATCCATTTATAACAAAAAGTGTCAATGGACACCCTAGGCACTCCATACAACTACTATAAAACAAAAACGTTAAGGTATTTATGTATTGTGAATGAAATCGTACCTTTAATCAATACTTTTGAGTAATAACTAAACTAAGGTAGCACAGGGTGAGGCTGAATCTACAGTAGAGTAGGAAGTTTCTATACACACGAGGTGTATATATGGGGTGTAAGGTACCTACTCCATCATCATCATCATATCAGTCGAAAGACGTCCACTGCTGGACATAGGCCTCCCCTAAAGATCCCCATGACGGCCGGTCCTGCGCTACTCGCATCCAGCGGCTTCCCGCAACCTTGACCAGATCGTCGGTCCACCTTGTGGGGGGCCTGCCAACGCTTCGTCTTCCGGTACGTGGTCGCCACTCCAGAACCCTTACGCCCCATCGGCCATCGGTTCTTCTTGCGATGTGCCCTGCCCACTGCCACTTTAGTTTAGCGACTCTCAGAGCTATGTCAGTTACTTTTGTTCTTCTGCGGATCTCCTCAGGTTCCTACTGCTTTCCGAAAACTGAAGGGGTATGATCAGTCAACGAAACTTAACACCTTTCAGTGGTAAAAAGTTTCAGAAAAAAAGGCCTCTTCATACAAAATGTCCAATCAGGTTTATAATTTTGTATAGCGACGCGGAATATTTTAACGTTTCCTGAAAGTTTCATTCACTGAAAGTTGTTCAGTTTCGTTGACTGATCATGTCCTTTCAGTTTTCGGAAAGCTGTCTCCCTTACACCCTACGTACATGAAATGTTTTGTTGTTTTACACAGTTTTGACCAACACTTTTTTTATGTTAAAAGTGAGCAAATGAGCAGGTGGGTCACCTGATTGAGTGGTCTTCACCGCCCATTGCACACACTGACTTTTTGGTAAAATACTTTGACGCTAATAAGACAGCAAAGCGCGTTGCACACCCTGAGAACTAAGATGTTATGTCTCATGTGCCAGTAATTTCATTGGATCCCTTACCCATCAAACCGAAACACAGCGGTGCAAACACTGCAGCTTTACGGCAGATATCGGCAAGGGGGTGGTACTTCCCCAGACGGACTTTGCACAAAAGCCCTACCACCTACACTGAATTGTTTAATGTCCTTCTAATAAGCTATTTCTCCTTTAGGTATTCATGGCAACCATAACCCAGAAAAACCACGTCAGCCAAACTAGATAGACTCTATCTGATAGAGTACAGCTTTGCTTAATCCGTTACCTCACCTTGGTCTCAATAAGCAGATGGGATGGGAGTATAATTATTGCAAAAAGCGACCGCAACAGTTTCACCGCTCCCAACATTGTGTTTACTTTCCAGTATCGATTAGCAACACAGGTAGGTGTAGATGCAGACTATTGTTGAGAACCGCTTTCGTGGGATGCGCATGCGCAACTTAGGGAGCTAAGCTAATGCAGGTCTTTGAAGAGACTACTTATGCGATCGAATACATAAAGGGTATAAGGGAGAGGTTTCCGAAAACTGAAGAGGCTTGATGAGTCAACTTAACTGAACAACTTTAATATCAACACTACCAGAAAGAGCTGCTTTCAGGTCGACTATGAGCCGCCGGCGGTGGTAATTGATAATATAAAAATCTAGATATTAAATGATATGACAATGTTAGATAAACTTATAACATCACGCCCTTTTCCAATCGGTGTAACTGTAGGCAGAGACCACAACCCTCACCAGCTACGATTTTGACATACTTCCCTACTTTCCTCTACTCCAACCCTTTTATACACGCTTGTTGGTTTTGGGTACTTTGGACCTGGCCCTGACCACGTACCGGAAGACGAAGCGTTGGCAGGCCCTCCACAAGGTGGACCCACGATCTGGTCAAGGTCGCGGAAAGCCGCTGGATGCGAGCAGCGCAGGACCGGTCGTCATGGAGATCTTTAGGGGAGGCCTATGTCCAGCAGTGGTCGTCTTTCGGCTGATATGATGATGATGATGGATCTGGCCCTTAACTACCTGAATATGGCGATGCTAATGGAACTAACGCAGTCCTAGACCTGGAGTAAGGTCAAGCGCTTGCTCGCTCAAAATCCTGAATCTGGCCCTATGATTAGAATAACAAAAACGTCAAAATCTACAGTCAAAAGCACGTCAAGCTTGACACACTGGTTGCAACGTTGCAAGGTCGATAGACCGACACCAAAAACCCTAGTTTCAGAATTGTTGAGCCACCAAAGGCCTCTGACATGGCTCATGACTACATCCGTAGATAGTAATCCGGACCAACGCAACGGCTTAACGTGCCTTCCGTAGCACGGAATCATCTAACTTTTTCGGACAGTCATTTGATTCATCCTGCAATGACTTAACCAAACTGGGAACGTCGCACACTTTGTACTGCGCTTATCTTAGCGTATAGACTCTCTAGCGTAAAGACGTAGAGAGTCTCAATGACATGGTCTTGACTGTACTTTCGTTCAATCCATATTTCAAAGTCGCAAGTAAATCCATCTTTTCCCTTTTAATTTAGCGAGCAGATGCAACAAACTTAATTTACTTAATTCATAGCAGAATCCTTTAGATAAATTGTATGCAATGCCCTGGGGCTATGCAGATGACGGCGCCACCGACGGCTAATTTCAAAAGAACAGCGGTTTTTATAGCTTAATGAATTTCTGTCACGACTTGAATGAATGTGGTATTTTTTTTTGTAAAGAAACTACTAACTTGTATCGTCCACTAATATAAAATTCCATTTTTTACTTATTTTCGGTACAGTTAATTTTATCACGGCACCGTTGCTAATCATGTTTTTCACTAAGCAACCAAGTTAAGATTGAAACTGTAACTCAGACTATGAAACTAGCAACTTTCCCCAGGGAACTTAAGTCGAAATACACGAAGTATTTTAGTAATCAGCTAAAGCTGTCACAAAAAACAAGTTTGTAAAACAACGTTATTCTTTCCGTCAAATATACTCTGGTTTTAGTGTCATGGCTGCAAAATGTGTTGGTAAGCGTTGGAATAAATAAAAGAAAATGGATTTTAAACTTCCCATACCTTAGATTATAATAATACTATCCCATACAAAATGCGTTAACACGTGATGCAATTTTTATTAGATGTCGCAATATTTCGTGTTTCGGTTTTTCGGTAGTTTTTCTTCACCCTGTATTGTATTATTGCACGGAATATGCGTCAAACTGTACTTGATAAAGAATTAAAGATCTAAATATAATCGAATTGTTCGTTTATTTCAACGCTTACCAATCTATTTTGCAGCCATGACACTAAAATCAGAATATATTTGATGGAAAGAATAACATTGTTTTACAAACTAGTTTTTTCTGACAGCTTTAGCCAATTGCTTTTGGCATAACTGCAAAATGTGTTGGCAAGCATTGGAATAAAAGAAAACAATGGATCATATATTTCTACTTTAATTTAAACTAATTTTAATCATCGTCATCGTTACATCAGCCGAAAGAGGTCCACTGCGGCCTTCCTTGTACTACGCCTAATTAATTTCATACTTATAACATGTATTTTAAAAGAAATTGTTGACTCTACTTTAAACTCGTCTTTACTAGTCTAGGGACTAAAATCAATAAGCTTATTATATTCATAGACTGAAACAAAAATAGAGTACCGTCTGAAGAAACTTGCAAAGTTCAATGAACGATAAGCTTTCTAATTGAACGACATAATTTCCACAAAGCGGCTACCAACTATTCCATTATGACGATCAATGGTCATTCATTAATATTGATTAAACACACGTTACGGAGATGATTGGACAAGAACGAAGAAAGCATCAATAAAAATGCAAAATGCACAAGCTTTTTCCCTTTTACTTAATAATCTTTACGAATAAAAAGCTAACTATATTACCATTTAACCAGTTCTTCATCAAGGACTATTATTACGCTACAAAGTACGTAAACGATTAAACATGTTCAGGTAAAGAGCGTTCCTGTATTAAATGAATCCTCTAATTATTTTAACCAGTAGCCGTGTGAAAAAGTGGCATAAACTGCCACAAAAAGCGGAGTAAAACCCGAACCGAGCCGAGATAACGAGTTGAGGAGCTAGCGCGTCACTTTGACATATTAAGAGAAGATCGCCAACTGGTTTTGAGGAAAAATACTAACAAGTACGAACATACACGGTTATATTGGACCCCTATACAGCGTGTAATAGAAAGGTGTGATATGATAATACTGAAGGATGGGAATCTGCCCATGAAGCCGAACAACTTTTCCCAAGGAACATAGGTCGAAATACGAAAAACCAAATTTGACCTCTCAAAATTATGTTCATTATTTCATTTGGACATATAAAGTCTAATATGTTGCTTACAACAGAACGCATGAAACTGCAATTTTCAATAATAAGGGTCGAAAATGTGGATTTTGGCTTTTCTGGAAATAAAATTGTTCTGCGGAATATACTAGATTTGGACCAGGAGGGGCGAGCTAAGCTAGCGCAGTAGCAGATAAACGCTCACTTTTACCCTTAAAAATATTTGAGAGGTATCTCATACGACTATAGTCGCTAACAAAATAAACTTGCCTAGCTTGCCTTAAAAGGAGAGGCATATTAGACTTAAGTTGTATTAGAAGTCTTACAATAATATTTAATATCAATAAAATGAGCATCTCGCAACAATTACTAAAATTATTGAAACTTTAGATTGAAATAAGAACGAAAAATCTTTAACTGATACAAAATAAATTCAGGATCTCCTTTTTAAATACTAGTGTCTAGAAGAAACAGAATACCTGCGGATCTGCAACAAATTGAAGGCCGCGTAAATGATGCGACACTGCACATTACACATACACACTATTTGAGATCTTTTTAGGATAAGACTGGTTTGGGATATTATTATCTCCAAGTACCTATCCTATTAGGGATCATCAAGAAAAATTACAAGAACAAATTACTTGCGTGTGGATAAGGTTCCAAAGTAAAATAATGTAAAGTGTACTAAAATGCAGAGAGCGGGGGAAGATGAGAAAATCGAATGAAGAACGTGCAAAGTAATCTATTCAAGCCAACATGTTCAACCCGTATGCCAAGTTAAAGGTTCTAGATGAAAAGTGCGTTAGTCAAAGCGAAAGGTTCCTAAAAATTTGCCAAGTTTCTAGGTCTTATGTTCAGGTACTATTTAATAATTTTAATGAAATGTACTCTTGACATGATTTCAACCTAAATTGACCCTCCAAATTACAACTGCTGACAGAAAACGCACACAGAGCCTTACCTATGGCCATAACATCATAACAATATGGGCATAACTATACTAACTATTCCAGTTTCTATGGGAGGTCAAATTTTTTTTTCGTATTTAGACCTATGTTTCATAGGGAAAGTTTTTGAGTTTCATGGGTAAATCCCTTTTTGTTACACCCTTTAGATCGATGGTGCCCCATTATTTCTTCCTGCGTACCATTGAAAGAGAGTTCAAGTTCCGTATTGAGTATGGTGCCTTTCTACCAGCTGAGCTAGGTAGCCAACCTCTGACCTGGAAAAAATATAACCACAAAGACTGCTTCATTTTCCTAGCTAAAGAAGCTTTTACACCTTCCTAAAGTCAGAGACTAATTCAACATGCATTGCATGATATGAAATATTTAAAGCCAATTTTACAGTCGTAACTAGAAAAACGAAATTTTTCCCTTGTAGAGGATTGAACTTATGGGAATTAAGGATACATTTTTGAAAATTCATCAGTCACAATGGTTATTTTAATGTTGTGAATGAAGAGGACCTACTGTCGCTTACAACGGACGCAGTAACATATTTGTAATCAATAATTAATTTTTAAGTAGAGAACAACGCCATACAATAAATAGGATAAAGTATGTACTGAAAGTCGGGCATACGGCTTGTATGAAAATGTTTCTTTACGGAACCTTAAAAATATGACATTTAAAAACACCTTATTCTCGTATGAGCTTCTGTTTAATAAGTGGTCGGTGTGGACACGGTCGCTCTTCCATTTGAGTAATACCAGTAATTTTTGATTATAAATTATTTCGCAAATCGTCTGATTATGATTACACGCTGCACCGTCTCGTTCGAGCTAATTTTATATCAACACGAAGTTTAATACTGCAAAATAACGGAGTGCGACAAAATGCATATATAGCTTGAGGGTTTGTAGAATATTAAATTGGATTAATAAAGCCTCATGCTTCTTAAATAGTTTTCCTATTTGTGTAGGTACTTCGTAAGGTCAACCTTCGACATAACCACTCATAATGCCTCCATAGGTATACTGTTGTAAAAGCAAGTTGAAATATACAGCTTTACGACAACTGAAGGATTATAATTAGTCAACAAAACAGAACAACTTTCAATGTAAAACTTGCAGGAAATAAAAAAAACTGCATCTGCATACAAAATAATAAACTTCATTGAACAGTTTGTATGTAGGCCGAATTTTTTAATTCCTGAAAATGTCGTTCACTAAAAGATTTTAATTTCGTTGGCTGATCAGGCTCTTTCAGTTTTTTCGGAACGCTGTCCCGTACACCCGTATATTTTTTAAAGCCGGCTGCGTTAATGCTTTGTGTAACGATAATTTGAAGTTTCATTTTTGTTACAATTATCAAAAGACGTTAGATTCATCGATAAATACTTGACAATAATTTAAAAGATTGAACCTTTTTAAAGCCTCGTGCTTTAAAGTTGTGAAAAGGTATGCCAAACTGTCTACTGCCAGGTAACAATTTTATTATACATTATTTAAATGTGTAATATATCTAATAAAATCAATTTGAATTGCCTCGCTCTCATAAAATATAATTTTAATAATATTATAGTATAACTACGATAGTTGTTCCGTGAAATAACCAACACGATACGATATATTGATACCATAAATAAAGTCAATTAACATTAAAGTCGAGTTAGCCGTTAACCCGTCCGCGTTTAATAAAATTATGTAAACCTGACGGGCTACAAATCTTATTTTATGACAGCTTCTGCCCAAAAACGTAACGCCACTTGTTACGTATTTTTGTTTGAAAATATGGTCCTTCGTGCCGGATAAATACATACTTGAACTTTGAATTTTCAAGTGATTTACTGCCTTAATTTATGCAAAATAATGGGAAGTACACAATTCATGCACAACTAAATTCCTCTATTAACCGCCTGATTATGGAAGGTAGTTAAAAGTTAACCTGTCTTAAATCTATTGACATAGAGATTTATTCAGTAAATACAAACAATGACATATAAATAATCGAAAAAGGAAGAACATATACGGATACAAAACAAAATCAGAACAAATTTGCAATCAGTACTGAAACTTTCAGTGAAAGGGTGGTCAGCTCAGCAATGTGCTACAGCTCGAGGCCTCAGCGCTGGCTATCAGCTGACCCCGGGGCAGAGGAAGACGGCCAAAATAATAACTAAACAATAATTAAAAAAAAAAACGCGTTAAAAAATAAAATAAAATATTTCTAAACGATCAAATTCTAGTTGTAAAACAAATTCTACACTATTGCTAAACTTAAAAGGTAGAGTAAAACTAATTAAAGTTATTATATCGTTGATATTGAAAGTGTCAGCAATATATTTGAGGAAGTTTGATATTTAAATAAGCTTCCTGAAACTGGCGCTAACCTATTTATTAATAACTCGATGTTTCATTTATGTTCTTCGAGCCGGCTCAATCTCCCAGATGCGAGCAAGTAAATTATTCTGCATCTAAGTTTAATCTAGAGATAAACAACAATTTATTGAATGATTCATTCGTAATCGAACGTTATAATTCGTATTACAACATTGCCGGGACATGCGCCCACGCAGTTCCGGTAAAACTTTCGCGGCCCTACGGCTCTTAGATAGGGTTCCTTTCGTAAACTCAGATGTCCTATATGGCATGGATAAACAAAAACTATGTAGCTAAAAAGTGTGACATCTAAAACTAGCAAATTAAGCCTGACCAACACCAAAAATATTTACGCAGCTTTATTCGAAAATGTATGTATCTTTTATGTATTTTCATAATAGTGCGTAGCCGACTCCGTTTAAACCAAATAGAAAGGGCAAAGAAATGCCAGTCATCATAAAAACCGGTATACGTGTCAAATCATCGCGATACTTTTCAATATATATTTTTTATGTTGGTCATAGAGGGACTGTATCACAGTGGAACAAACCCTTCAACTGAAGGTTGACTTTGTTACCGTCAAAGCTTCAATGAATAACATTATGATATACGCAAACGCGGCCCTACGGCAAGGCAGTCTGGCTTTTGAGATAACACTATCGATAACATGTAAATCGTGACAAGAATATCTCGGTACCTATTCCGTTGACCTATACGTTAGGTATAGGTAGGTGGGATGGTAGTTGTCCGTGTGGTGTCTAAGGAGAATAAAACTACCCCATTTCTTTCCCTGGGTGTCCCAAAAGTGGACTAGAGGAATATTCCACTTACCAACGCATTTTGCCGCCATGACATGACACTAAAACCAGAGTATATTTGACGGAAAGAATAACATTATTTTACGAACATGATTTTTCTGACAGCTTTGCTAAAGCTGTGAGATTGATTTTGACATACCTTCAAAGAAGCAAACAAGCGTTGGAATAAACGAAAGAAATGGATTATACATACATAACATCACGCCTATTTCCCGTCGGGGTAGGCAGAGACCACAGTCTTCCACCTGCTACGATCTTGACATACTTCCCTCTCTCCCTCTACTTACATCAATCCTTTCATCCTTCCTGCTCGTCGGTTTAGTTAAGGGTACTTTTAAACCCGGCCTTTATTTAGAACGTACTGAATTTGGTCCTGGAACGTTCGCAGAGGCCTTCCTATTCCAACGTTCCTATTCACTCTCGCCTGGTAGATCTTTTTAGTCAATCTTCTTTCATTCATCCTCTCTACACCATAACAGCTGTTTATTTATGCCTTTTTCAGGTTTATTTATGACTTTTTGAGGATCCTTTATAATCTTGCTGTATTAGAGACTTCTAGTCGTCTTCACTCTTCAACGATACCCACAAGAAAACTTAGGATGGTAAAATCACACGGGCCAATGAGCAGCTGGCAGTTTTTCTGATGTATTATTTACTTCACCGCACTGCGCGTGGTATGGTCTTTGCCTGCTCTTACGGAAAAGAAATGTGATGTATTAAATGTAGTCAAAATTTAAAAGCCTAGAGGGTTTGGTATTTTTTTCTAAAACAAGTAATAAATAAACTATGGTACTTTCTAATGTGATAATCCTTGGAAAAGGCCTTTTCCCAGAAGTGAAGTTCAAGGACTGCTAAGAAGAATCCTGCTGGTTTTTTAAAGCCCACGTGGAAAAAGAATGACGAGGTTAGTTTTCTTTAATACAATAGAAATAGATCTCAACTTAGCTTAGATAACAATGATATTACAATTATATTTGTTAGATAACCGCTATGGGGCCGACGGTTGAACGAGCTCATTTAGAGGGCTCAAAGTTCACTAACCAGACCAATCATTGGCGTTGCAACACAACGCGGTTTGCGCGGTTATGTCTCTTGCGCACATCTAGGATGTGGAACGATCTTCCCCCTGCGATTTTCCCTGATAGTTACGATATAGGGTCATTCAAAAAGTGTGTTAACAAACTTCTCAAAAGCTGGCAACGCATTAGTACCAAAAGGTGTTGCAAGTGTCTATGTGCGGCAGTGACACTAACCATCAGGTGAGCTGTCTGCTTGGTTGCCTGCTCTCGCATAAAAAAAATCCCAATACCAGGCTTTTAAATGCTTTATCTACACTCATGTCGTAATCTTTGAATTATGATTCAAAAAGTTGGTACATAAGGCTGAATATTACGCAGAGTATGCATAAAAAATTAAAAAGTTACCATTACGTAACGATTTTTGTATGAAAATTTTGCAAAGGTGTTACGTAATGTAACTTTTTAATCATAACATAACACTTGGATAAAATTCTTCTTGAACCTAAACCTTTTTAAAGAAGACTGAATATAAGGTCTTTTAGAGAGACGGTTATAAATGTAACAGTTTTTCTTAGTAGCTGTCCAATATTAGTAGCATATTTACAAAGTGTGCCTTTTAAACAACCTATTATTTTGGAGCAGTTACAGTAGCAGTTACTATAGTTACAATTATTTTATCTGTAGTGGAAAATATGCGCGCGCAGCCTGAAATTAGAAGGAAATAGATACTCGTATTAGCTTAGATTATGAATAACGGCAGCTTACTGCCTACGTATTAGATTTGCCGTCATTTTCAAATATTTACCTTTTTCAAGAAGATAAAGTGGTGCAGTCAGGATACTGCAGTTTTTTTTTTTTTTTTTAATACTTCTACCTCCAACATAATCGGAGTCTAATTCTAATCTAATTCTCTTTATCACTCCAGTTCCATCTTTAATGCTTCTCGTACTTTCATGCTACATACTTGGTCTTTCTTTTATCCATCCACATTCTTTCTTACTTCTTGAGATTTTCATCTCATTTCGATCTAGCTGTCTAACTACTTCTTACTTATCTAGTTCTCATCGTCTCTTCTCAGTGTCTTCTTCTTATCGTGTTTTGGGAAAATAAATCTACGTACCAGTTTTATTTAATGACAGGATAATTTTGTTTACAATATTACTTAATTAGTACATTTCTTTTTTAAAACTAATACATTTACTTATGCTATTACATTCAATGCTTATCTCTAATATATATCATTATATTATGTAAGCATTATTTGCTTAAGACTTATTTCTTTCTACAACTTTTTTACAAACTTTTATGCAGTAATTTAAAAACTCTTCTCTCTCCTTACCTGCCATTATTTCACATATATTTCTAGCTTCTAGTTTTGAATTCAATAAAATTTCAATTTCGTTTCGTTCCCTACCAAATACTGGGCAACTTAATAATATATGTGGCACCGTCTCGGCCGTTGCAGGATCACAAATGCACGATGGGCTGTCTTTGCATTTAAAGCGGTTCAAATATTCCGAGAAACCACCGTGTCCAGTAATAATTTGAGTAGTTATATTGTTTATTTTGCAGCTTTTGATAGTTTTGTACGCGGCCACCGCGTCCGGGAAGAAGATTTTTGTGTTTGATGCTGTTTCTCCAGTCTTGTATCTATGATTCCATTCCTCTAGGGTGGTCATGCGAATGCTGCGTTTGACAAATGAGACCGGACACAGGTCGTAGTCGGGCTTTCGTTTGGAATTTGTAGCAGCTTCCTTGGCTAAATGGTCAGCTCTTTCATTCCCCTCTAGGCCAGCATGTGCTTTAATCCAAAACAAAGTGGCAACTTTGTCTTGAAGAGACAGTGATCGAAGATTGTCCCTTGCTTCCACTGCCAGCGGATGGAGACAGTTCGGGTTCTTTATGGTTAAGAGGGCTGCCATGGAGTCGCTAAAAATTCCAAACGATTTCGCTTTGTGTCGTAGGATCTCTCTAGTCGCCCTATATATCGCCAAGAGCTCAGCCTGGTAAACTGTGCAGTATTGTGGGAGTGCAAGCTTGATAGCTCTAACCTCTGTGTTTGCATTCCAAATGGATAGCGCCGCGCCAACTTTACCACCGATTTTGCTTCCATCTGTAAAGATACGAATTTCATATTCGTTCTGAGCATCAAGTTGCTCTTGATTTATGAGGTTTACTAGCTCCAAATCGACGCGTTCTGCTGGATGCGGCGCTTCCATTGCCGACGCCATTTGCTCCACCCTTCTGTCACAGAGTGGGCTGGGGTACTCCCCTCCTGGCTTCGTATAACGATGCCGCCTCCCGAACTCGGAGATCCAAGGGGAGTATCCCGGTCAGCACGAGCGCAGCATTCAGGGAGACTGTGCGGTATGCCTTGCACATTTTCTGCGCTATCCCTCGCTGCACTAGTCGTTCTGTGAATTTTAATGCCTTTTGATCTCTGTAATCGAATGTTGAAAAGTATGCCATTATGGTCTGAGCTCGTGAGACCTTCGTCCACCCTCCAGTCGTCTACTATATCCAGGATATCAGTTGAGCAGGCCGTGATGTCTACATGACTGCTGTAGCGTATTCCTCCTCTAACAGTATCGAAGGTCGGTATTTCCCCTCTATTGAGTATGTTGAGACTCATTTCTTCGAAGGCCCCAGATATTTCATCCCCTCTTTCGTCAATGGTTGGACTTCCCCACCAGGTACTCTTCGCGTCACGTCTCCTCCAACAATCCATTTTCTGGGTCCTAATTCTTCTTCTATTCTTTTAAGGTGTTCCAGATATGGTGTAATGGGTTGGTCTGGCTCGAAATAGAGGGAGACGAGCGTAATCTTCCAAGCGCTAGTCTGGATGCCCACCACGACGATGTTATTTGTGGTGAGCTTAGGGTACTGTATTACGTTTAGGTCATTGTCGAAAACTGCTATTGCAGCCTTTACAGTCCCGTCTCCTATAATAGCGCCTTGGAAGACCCGGACGCCCCTATGACTCCTCATGATTTTTGCACCACCTACGTACGGCTCCTGAAGGAGTGCTACAGCGATCCCACGATTTTCCGCCTCTAATAGGAGTTCATTAGTCGCTAGCTTTTTTCGCTGGAGGTT
Source organism: Athrips mouffetella (assembly GCA_947532105.1). Lineage (NCBI taxonomy): Eukaryota > Metazoa > Arthropoda > Insecta > Lepidoptera > Gelechiidae > Athrips > Athrips mouffetella. The sequence goes on along the minus strand of OX383960.1, from coordinate 7,241,123 downwards.
TGCTTGCACCAATTTGTAGAGTTTTGGGTTGCCTTGGGCGCCTTTAGCAGTATGCTACCGTCAGCCTCGCTAACTCATCCCATTTTCGTCGGGTTGGGCAATCGAGGCTAAAAGCATTGTGCTCAGTGCTGTCCAATTTTGCCTTCATGCAGTTTTGGCATTTAGGTGGTTCACCAGTGAGCCGGTCGGCACATTCTATGCTCATATGAGGGCCACCGCAGTGACTACATAAGTCAGCTGGTTCTTTGCAGAATCGTTTCCCATGTCCAAAGCCAAGGCATCGTGTACATTGTACCAACGGAGTTTGGTCTTCCACCCTGACACGCTGCAGATCTATATGTAAGTAGCCAGCCTCAGTTGACCTTTGCCAAATGACCGGCGAAACGCTGACGATTATGTGGGACAAATGGGGGTTTCTTACTCTTCTTCTAAATTTGACCACTACCCTATCCTCCTCCTTGTCGAGGTCATGAAAAACGTTTCTATTTTGATTTCTCATGGCTTTGACCACGTCTTCATCTGTGTTAACAGAAAGAACGTTCCTGAGTATCAGTAACGGATCTTTATTTCTCATTTCCTCGACAGTGAGGTCCCCCTTTTCCAATCTATCTTTAATTTTACTCCTTTCCTCCTTTGTCCCGAAACCCATTATTATTTTTCGGTCCTTTGCCTTCCTAACTTTTTCCACTGTTATCCAACCTTCTTTTGCGTCCACTGTTTTCCTCACCTTATCCAATACTTCTTCGCCTGTTTCTCTTTCGTCTTTTGAGGTGACGACAATAGAATGGAGTGTACTTCGTTTTGGTACTTTTGGCTCTCTGCTATTGGACGCAGTTATGCTAGCATATGTTGGCATTGTGACTCGCTCTAAGGTATTCTTCTGCTTTTCCATTAGCTCTTTCAACTCTTCTAACCTCTTGTTACTCTCGTGTAGCAGCTTCGAGTGCTCCTCAATGCTCGTTAATAAAGGGTTTGGGTCTGGGTTGACTGAGAAGGTCATGTCGGAAACAGACAGGGCATCAATCTGCTGTTGCTCTACTTTTTCATTCTTCTTCTTTTTTGCAGTCTTTTCAGCTTCTATCTCCTTTATCAGCTCATATAACCGGTCGATCGCTTCGATAACATTGGCTTTGGATACTGCAGTTACACCAGAAGATACTCAATAACTTATGATCTTCTCCCATATTAGTCTAGGACATTTTATGACATAACCTACAATGAATTGGGAAAGAATGAAAATCGAAAAGAAAACCATGTCTTGGTAAGAAAATGTTCTGCTTGTATATTTCAAAGAAGACCTAGCGGATATATTAAGGCGGCTTCTTCAGAATCATATCAGAACTGTAATATACATAATATAAGTTACCATTGCTGTTTACTTACTTTTGTTTAATTTTTATCATTTTTATAAGTAAAGAAACCTATTGCATGAGTGAAGATAAAGTAGTATACACAACTGCATATAATATGGTATTAAAACACTCGTTTGATGCTATTATCACATTCGGCTACGCCTCATGTGATAAACCCAAACTCGTGTTTTAATAACCTGTTTTATATGACAGTTGCATAAACTACTATTTCATGCTTGCAAGTCAGTTACTTAGCAGTTATATTAAGTACGTAGTTAAAGCACCAATCAAAAGTTATATTTGAGCAAAAGCATGACTCAGTTTCCGCATAGAGATACATTAGCGAACGTGCAAGGTACAGTCAAGCACACATCATTGTAAACTCTTGTAACACGAGTACCTGCGCTACTTCTACTTCATAAAGGCGGTCTCGGGGTTAAAATCTTTCTAAAGATTTGTGGTTGACTGTACATATAAACACAACACAATATTAGAGAGATATAATCGAAATATACGTGTAAATCTGATTAAAAAATTGTATTGTGTACGTGTGAACCTAAACAGTAAGTTCTTTTAAATATTTTTAATCGAGTTTTTTTAAGTTGTTAACAGTTGTTGCCAACAACGAAGAGAAGGCGGCGCAGACCCAGACGGATATGGCGAGATGAGCTAGACACCTTATTAATATAAAGGAATTGGCTAAAGGAAGGAAGCAGAGGATCGAAAGACGTCGACGTCGCCCTCACCACAGTATCGCTTATTTAGTATCACAGTTATTTTTGATATAAACAAGTTTTCTCGTGTATGGTATGTCTAGATTTTCTAAGACCGGAGGCAAAGTTTTTTTAGTAACAGTTATTTTTAATATACCTAAGCAAGTTTTCTCGTGTATGGTATGTCTAGACTTTCTAAGACCGGAGGCAAAGCTTTTTGGTTTGGTTTGGGTTATGACTATTCCGTAGTCTACCCCATGGTGTGAGATGTCGTAGGATAGGTCTTTCAAAAAAGTTTTTGTTCGCAATGGTCGTCCCTTACAAAACAATCTCTTAGTGTCGCGAGGTTTGTATAGGAAAATAGAAAAGAAATCTTGACCCATATTCCTTGAGAAAGTTGTTCTGTATTATTTATGGTCCGAAAACACACTCAAATAATCGCAGTTCATTAGAAAGCATATTCTGTCCTGAAAGTATGGATAACTTGTACAAATATCAAACTTTTCCGCGGCTAACCCAACCACTCATCATGTAATTTGCTACAAGTTACCAGATCAGTATCAGCAGTGTATTATGTACTGACCTTATGTCTGAATTACTTAATAGATTGCCGTGCCCTGCGGCTATAGCAAGTTCGAATGAGAAAACGGAATATAATACGGCCCCAACAAGGTGTCTACCCGACACGGCATCGTTGGTAGACAACCAAAGGTAAAAAGATGGGTGACCTTTGCATACGAGTAATAGGTCTTTACCTATGAAATTGCCGAAATTTTCTTCCAGATTAATGAGATTAAAATTCCTGTAATTCTAATGCTATTTTTTTCATTTGTCTTATATTTGAAAGTTGACTTCAAGGTTATCAATTTACGCATAAAATAAAGTTTTTATTTTTAGTTTGCTATATAAAATTAAAGGTTCTAAAATTGTTCGTCTTAAATGTCGTCCGATTTCATCATTGGATTTGTTATATTTTTTACATACAATATTTTTCGAAAATTAAATTTAAGCTTCTGTTAGCTTAATGTCTTCCCAATAATGCTTAAAAAAATTGGATTTATAATTCCTAAGAAAAATGCAAAAATGTTAGTACTGAAAATTGAGTTTTTCAGTTTTCAGTACTAACATTTTATTCGCCATACGAAACGGCAATTTCATAGGTAAAGACCTATTATTTAAAGCCGCTGTCACACCTTCCTTAATTCAGAAACTAATTCGGCACACATTGCTCGTTGAAGTAAGGATATTGGGATGAACAAAACCAAACCATCCAAGCAATGAATGCCGAATTAGTCTTTGAATGTAGGAAGGTGTGATTACAACTTAAGGCTGATTTGCCAAAAGTGCTGTGCGAGGAAGCTAAACTGTAAGCTAGGAAAATTACGACCAATAGGATTGCGCCATTTTCCTAACTTGAATCATCAAAGAAAAAGCAAGACATCCCTCGCGCAGAAAGGCAGCTTAGTTAGAGAGTAGTATATTACTCCAGGGTATTTAGAAACTTTTATATGAGTGGGTTTGAAGTAAATATAAATGTGACGTTTTAATTATTATTGACAAAATTAAGTTTAAATACATATATGTAAAATAGTATTAAAGAAAAAAAATATAGGGAAGATGACGAAAAATACATTTTAAACCGAAAAATTTCAAAAATAAAGTTTATCATTACAGTTGACATTTTTATTTTGTATAAAAGATATTTAAAATAATATTTAAGAAGTAAAACATTAAACTAACTTCCATTACATATTATCCTTTAAGTTAGATGATTCCGTGCTTCGGAAGGCACGTAAAGCCGTTGGTCCCGACTACTATCTACGGATGTAGTCGTTAATGAGCCATGTCAGAGGCCTTTGGCGGCTCAACAACTCTGACACCAGGGTTTGTGAGGTTGGTCATCGACCTTGCAACCCACACGATATGATGATGATGATGAGTGCAATTTCGAGTTAACTTATTACCTTACTGAAACTCCGATTTTCAGCAATTCCAATGGGAAAACATTTTAATTTTTAGGTAAAATACCTATGATTATAGTTCTATTAACAATGCTAATCGATTGATTGCATTAGCATTTTAGTATAAATAAAAAATAAAAATATATGTTCCCGAGGTCATACGATTTTAATAATTATACATTTATAGGAGAGATTAGTTGTTTAACAAGAATCCGAGAAAAACAGTCATACTTAATTAAGCCATACTTAATTACTTCCAGGTCAAAAAATAATTTCCCTGGACTATATTCCTTGGCCTTAGATATCAGCTTATCCGTGTTGTGCCGATACGAATAGTACCACCCAATTTCTTCACGTGTCGTAAAAGGCGACTAAGAATTATTAAACCGAAAGATTAGCAGCAGCGTCCTTCTGCGTATTATACCACCGTACTGCAATCACCAACCACAGCAGTCTATTGTGTCAGACGTAACGCAAACAAGCGTGGTAACTACCGTTCGACCTCCTCGAATAAGTATACCACGAATTTTTGCTGAGAAGTTCTGGGGAGATAGTCCACTCAATCTACGAAAGTTTGTATGGAGAGGGTTGCATTAAAATATGCGCTTATTAACAATAAAAATATTCAAAAATTTCAAAAACACAGTAATCCCCGACATAACGTTGATATTCTGAAAACCAGTATAGGGTAAACTCAAACTGTATACTATTTACCATGTAGCACAGGTCAGCTTATACTGGAACTTTTACATAAAAATGTGTTTTTACAAAATTGCCGGATTTAATTATTTATAACTTCAAATAGCCTATATTACCATTTGAAATTAATTTATATAAATGTGCGTTTAATGCAACCTTATATCGTAGATTGACTGGGCTAAGGGCTCTCCCTGTCCAGTAGTGGACCATTATAAGATGATCTGATAATGATGATGGCTGATGATGATCGGATTGAGAACTCTTGACAGTAGAGTTGTGTGTCATTCTTTAAAGGTGGTGATGCATTAAAGACAAACTTGACGAGGACGGAACTCGAACATGACTGGCATAATTCGTCTATACGATGATTTACTATCGGATATGATAACTGATAATATAGTATTGTCAACGATCAAAAATAAGTATGACTATTCTGTGCTTCAACACGGGCTTACGATATCTAAATGAAAACATAATTATTTGGTAATACGGATGATATACTGAACTAGCTGTGCCCGCGGCTTTGCCCGCGTGGAATTCAGACAATCTGCAGTATTATGCAGTCTCCCTCTACCTCTCCCCCCCTCCACCCTCCCCCCCTCCCGCCATCCCCTCTCCCCCCTGCTCCTCATCTCCGCCACCGCCCCCACTCCCACTCCCTCTCACTCTCCCTGTCCCAATCCCTGCCCCTATCCCTATCCCTAACGCCATCTTAACCGCTATCCGTATCCTTATAAAATATAAACATAGAAACGACACCCATATTGATTTTTAGACATTTCAACACCCCAACCCCATCCCCAGAGGATGATGGTATTTCACGTCCACCACGTTGGATTTCAAATTTGTTGTAGTTTTCGTAATCAGCGACCCGATAAACCATACAAATGACACCCATATTGATTTTTAGACATTTCAACCCTATCGCACCCCAACCCCATCCCTAGAGAATGATGGTATTTCTCGTCCACCACGTTGGATTTCAAAATTGTTCTAGTTTTCGTAATCAGCGTCCCGATAAACCATACAAACGATACCCATATTGGTTTTAAGACTTTTTCACCCCATTTCCCTCTTTTAGGGGTTGAATTTGTGGTGGAATTTCAATAACAGCGATGTACGTTCCACAGAATTACAACCCTAATGCCTAAATAATAAATTTAGTGGATTTTACTTTGAAAATTAAAGACTTATAGACCACCATACGGAAAATAATCATCCCTCTTTTCACCCCCTCGAAGGGTGATTTTTAAGAAATGCTTATACACGTGTTTCTTTATTTTTTACCAAAAGCTTAAATTCAAATTTGTGTGAATCTAGCTCGACAAACAAAGGACTTTCATACAAACTTTCATCCCTTATTTCACCCCCTTGGGAGATGAATTTTCCAAAATCCTTTCTTAGTGGGTGGTTTTGTCGTGCATAGAACCTGTTTACAAAATTTCAGATCTGTATCTATAGCGGTTACGGCTCGGCGTTGATGAATCAGTCAGTCAGGACATGCTCTTTTATATATTTAGATTGGCAATTGTGTGTGAGGAAACTGGGTACACTTCGTTTTCATTTAATAATCGGATTGCCCGTGTGGTGTTGGCAAATAATAGTACCAACCCATCTCTACCCGCGGGTGTCATAAGAGGTGACTAAGGGCTTATGAACCGGAAGATGGGCATCTTTCTACGTATCGTACCATCTTACATACTGCGGTTACAAACAACAGCGGTCGCCACCCGCATGCAAGCGTGGTAACTATGGTAAATCGCCTCCAAAATACCACGCGTTTTTACTGGAGTTCTGGGGGGAGCTCTCTGTCCTACAGTGGCCGTTTCATGAGATGTTATGATAAAAATAGTAGAAAAAAAATGGTTTTAGTAATCCATTTACCTATCTGGTGACAATCAATAGTTTGTTTACAAATTGTAATAAAACAACATAATGATATTATGCAAATTGAAATGTGAAGTTACGGTTGCATTTGTGTCGGTCATCTTGTTTGCATTTTTAATCAACTTTGCAATTAGCAGTATTTATTTATTACACTGTAGGGATTAATGACCACGTATATCATTGCACTCCATTTTTAGGGTTCCGATACCAAAATGGTAAAAAAAAGGAACCCTTATGGTGCCGCTCTGTCTGTCTGTCTGTCTGTCACACCTCTATATCTCAGCAACCACTTACGCTATCGAGCTGAAATTTGGAATAGTTTTAGAATATAGTTGCCCAACTTAATTGCACATGAAAATTTTTTGAAAAAAGTATGATTATTAATGTAAAGGGGGCCAAAATAGGGGGGGCCAAATTTCAAATTGTCGCTACTAGGTCGAGTGGGGTATCATATGAAAGGGCTTTACTTGTACATTTTAAAATATATTTTTGTATTTTTTTAAGTTTCTTAGTTTTCAAGTTATGATGAAAAATGTCAAAAAAAATACCATTCCCCCCCCCTTATCTCCGAAGTTTGAGTAAGGGAAAATCTGAATTAATTACAGTTGACAGAGGTTTATGTAAACTTTACAGCAAAAATAAAACGATCTTTCTAAGTTGCACAGTTTTTCAGAAATCTGCAAAAAACCTTTACAAACAAATTTAGTTTTGCGGTCCTGAAAATGGACTTTATTGCTTCCAAAAATACTATAGGTATATCGGAACCCTCGGCGCGCGAGTCCGACTCGCACTTGACCGGTTTTTTATTATATGAGTACTTCATTGCGAACATAATAAATAATGTTTCACGTCAAATGAAATGAGAAATCGACGAAATATTAAATTGAGAAGATTCTTAATTAGTCGCAGTGAATAAAAATGTACGACAGTTTTTCATTTTTCTGTACTTGTATTTCCGCTTTTGCTTGTAAAAACAAAGTACTTCATTGCGTACATAATACTCGTAAAAAATAATATTTATTTTGGACAACATGATCCATATGGGTTAGTAAGCCTTAAAACTATGTTAGTAATGTATAACTAAAAGAGATCTGCACCTATCGATCATACAATAATAATGTTTCACGTTTAATGTTTCCTATAATGTTCCACGTCAAATGAAATGAGAAATCACAGAAATATTGGATTGAGAAGATTCCTAATTAGTCGCAGTGAATAAAAATGTACAACAGTTTTTCATTTTTCTCTACAAGAATTTCCGCTATTGCTTGTAAAAACAAAGTAGAGTATTTTTAAACAAAGGTTTCGTCAATTCACATTAAAACTAAGACTACTTGAATGAGTAGACAATGAGTAGATTATGTAATTTCTTCAAATGTGACCATACCATTTCAGCACTCCTTTCTCAATTTGAGACACTAAGTAGGTACATTATTTGACACGCCTCAACTTTCTTCAGTCACACTATTTCTAATCCTGTCACTCACTCTTTTGTGAGCTGTATATTTATTTTTGTTTCTATACGAAAATTAGGAAAATCGGAAACAAACGAAAAAGCTTAGTACCACGAAACACATTAAACTCACCATTTTGTACCTAAACTGGTGCAAATTAAAAGAAAATCATCGTTTATCAACATATGACTGAAATTTTTCTGCACGTTATACAAATTTCACTCCATTTATCTCCGCTTCCAAATAAGTAACGTCAGAATATTATGATGGGTTTAATAACAAAACTATAGCTACAAGACGCATGGGAGGATAGTTAAGCTGCAAAGAGACAGGCAGTGTGAGCAGCGAAGCCACACACCCTCTCACAATAGTAAGCAAAGTTAGGGCTGGCAAGAGAGGAAAAGCAAAATTAGTGTATTTTTAACAAATTTTGTTTTACGTGCAACAAAAAGGATATAACAACCTTGAATGATGCGAATCTGCCCATGAAACTAAAAAACTTTTCCCAGGAAACACAAGTCGGAAATCGACTTCTGTACTGGTCATAAAAACTGCTTCAGCTGATAGGCATTGTATGGGAGGTCTCATTTTTCTTCTTAAATAATTGCACGACATGTTTGTACTGAGTATTTAATGATACTTTTTTTGTTTGATTGAGGCAAATTAAACAAAAAAATTAACTGAGTTTTTTGTTGTATGTGAATGAATAAATAACACTTTGTTTGACACTAATAGAGAAGTCATAAACAAAAAGCATGTTTATATCTTAATCTTTTATAATTATTATTGCAGCTGCAAATTGACAGATACGTGCAATTCTTTAAAAAATATATATACTTCAAAAAGAAAGCACACACATACTTAGTTAAAAGATACAAGACAATAAAGCCGGATACTTCAATCGCAGGTTAGGAAAACGAACTCACGATTAAATTAAACCAAAAATACGATACCACATTAATATCTCACAGGCAGCCCTAAAGGCGGGTCAGTATCTACAAACAGTGCCCGCAGATGCTCAGGACAGCCGATTAATAAGACGGGACTCCGCCCCCGGGAGCCGGAGCCCGACGGTGGCTCTTAACAGCGCCAATTTACAAACACCCGCAGATAAGCCGCTTACAAATCTCCTGGACAAATGTCGAGGTCCCCATTCGGATGTACACTGTGTTAATTTCAGCGACAAAGCAATAGTTCATGATTTTTTCCTTATTTAGGTTGTGTACAGAATACTTATTGGCGTTATGACATGCAGATACAGACCGGTTGTAGTGAAAATATTGGCCTCCGGTGGACGTCTTCGTATTGAGAGTCGTAAAAATCGCCAATTTCAAATCACTGGTCAGAACCGCAGTGGCTAAGTTGTTATAGGTACGTTGAACGAAGAACATGCGGGTTGGATTCCCGCTTTTCATATTTTCAATAAAAATGGGATCATTTTATGACCTCGCAACATTTTATGACCACAAACACCACAACAAATCTGATCCTGTTTGCCGAAATTTTTCTACCGTATAAGCTCGAAATTTTCATGGATGGAAAATCATGAATAAGAAACCTTGACGTGAATAATAACAGACATTTCCAAAACTATAATTAGTAAATTAAGGATAATTAAAAAAGGAATTTATGACCGAATACTTGAACCATGTCTAGCAGACGCAAGTGATACAACCAAATATAAATATCTTCCTATATTAGAATAACAGCTCAACTTCAACTCATCTCAAACCGAGCAAGCGTGCCCTTTTTTAGTCAGTTCCGAAACCGTGTCACGATCATCGCCTAATAATATAAAACATAATGCTATCAGCTGTTCGCGAGTAATAGATCATACGCGGCCATGTAAGGTTCGCGCAAGATAAATTCGATGATGTCATGAGCAAGCGCAGGATCGCGTGCGAGCTTAACTTTAATAATAGCTAAATGATTGATTCATAACTACATGAAAATGGTAGTAGATTTTAGTGCTTCAAATAAAAAAAAAATATTGGTAAAAATTAAGAAACGATATAGGATTAAAGTAGACTACACAATATCGTGGATGAAGAAAGAGACAGTGTTCTAATAAAAGAGATATTCATCTATCTAACATAAAATAACTTACTGATAGACCTGTGTCAAACAAAGCACGACAAGAAGCACGATTTTTAAAAATTCATACCCATACCCCTAAAAAGGGTTTAATAGAGATTAATTATTTGTTGTAGCTTCAGCACACGACTGGTTCTTAAATAAGTCGTATAAAAATATAGATATTCTTATTTGTGAGAAATAAAAAATAGACGTCTTATGATTCAACGACATAAAACGGACAAGAGACGCCTCATGATCATGAATTAGAAAGAAAAAAAGTCGTTACCATCGTCTATCTCTTTCTACCGTAACATAATTACACTTCAAACAAAAGGCAAGCTGTCTCGGGTTAGACGAAAATTGTAATCACCACGCAACACGGCACAAAGTAACGTTCTATGTAGGAGGATAATAATATGAGTAATGGCTGACAAGTGTTCAATCTGAGATATTACATGCAGATTAGATGAGATTTTAAGTTATAATGTTGTTGATAAGGTAAAAAATAAAGACAGACGTAGACATTATTATGATCTTGCTTTTGCCAGATTTGGAAGACAGACATCTAGACGAATGAGAGACTTTCAGAGGAACGGCTTTCTATAACTATTGTATGAGTGTTTATTTATTGATTTGATGTTGTCTCTGCTCATCTCTATTCTACGGGAAAGAGGCGAAGCATGATGTGTAAATTAAAAAAGAAATATTGAGGACCTTGACTTTGCAAGATTTTGAAGACAGATATATCTAGACTCTACATAGACGAAGGAGAGACATTCAGAGGAACGTCTTTACAACACTTGAATCTAAACCATTGGTTCATTGTTTTGATGGGTCTCTGCTTATCCCTATGGTAATGAGCTGTGATGTTTTTGTAAGTATGTCAAAGTTATTACTTACTGTGGAATATAATCTCGTAAAGGTAAAGAAGTCAAGCTTGTAAAGATTATGCAATGATAAAATCTATAAATTCATTTAAATATTTAGTTTTGGGCAAAATAGCTCCCTCTCCTACGAAGGGTTCTTCAGAGACTTACTTTACTTCTATATTCGATTTATTTGTTGATAGGTTCACCTGGATTAAATAACATTATTAAAATCTTATTATAAGCAAAGTCAGAAGGTGTTTGTAACAGAATGACAAAAGGAGGGCTGTGATCTCTACCCACCCCGACGAGAAAGAGGCGTTATATTATGTATGCATGTCTCTGAAAAGGAAATGAATATTTTGACAAATATTTTTGTAAAAATAAAACTGAATTTGGTAACAATATAACAAACACCATTACCATCAAAATTGTGCGCTTCGAGTGAGAGCGAAGGTCAGAATTCACGTCAAAAATTTGAAAAGATGAATTAATTGTGATAAATTATCCTGCGAGAACAATCATTGCGAATTTGTACAAGGTTAGGCATCAGACAGAGATATTAAATTAATAAATAATAACACAAAACGACGAAAATATGATGTTTCAAAAACCAGTATATATAAATAGTTTATTCAGTTAAATGTTTTAAAATCTTTTATTCTTCTTTTTGCCTACACTATAAAACCATTAAGGAAAATACGTCAATTCGTTTCTTTTACCTTCTACTTTTATTTGCACCGCTACTGCTACGTTAATTATCATCGTATACGTCACGCTTGGCTGCGCAAGATCCACTTTTGGACTAGGGCTTCTCTTAAGAACCAACATCTCACAGCCTTATCCGCAGCTGGAGAGGGAACTTCCAAAAAATCATGGTCTTTCTTGGGAGGATGTATCGAAGCTGCTAATGCAAATAGAAAGCGGTAGTTGGTTGGTACCGCAGTAAACGCAAGCTCGTTACATCGTCGACCTCATCTCTGTCTTCAGGACTAGATCAGGGTCAAAAGTAAGCCCATTGAAGATAAAAAAAAGCAGAAGAACGCTGTTCCCCATCCTCCAATTCAAGATCGAAATGATGGGTAGACACTATTTTTAGCCAGCACCAAACAGACCAGTCTTATCGATCACATAGATAGAGTTAATTACTGAGCTTATCTAACTATACTGCGTGGTACAGATCAACGAGTCTGTAAATAAATCATGTCCAAGTTAGCGGCAAGATAATCAGCGGAGTGAACCAGCCCATCAGTGGGTGTTGGTTAGATTAAACCGCGAGTTGGAACTGCTAAATCTGTCTGACGATAATCACCGACAATTGGTATAGCCTTCTACAATTGTAATGGAGGCTTTTATGTTACACCTCTTACTTTCAATACGTAATATAGAATCAAATTTAAGTCCTTATACTATTAAACGAGCAATATAAGGGCTCTGACGATTTCGATGAAATTTACCATACGGGGGTTTTTGGAGGCAAAAAATAGATCTAGCTAAGTCTCATTTCTGGGAAAATTCGTTTTCTCCGTATTGTAAAACATTTTTTAAAGTACCGCGTTTGAGACAGAAACTTACAGCGCCATCTGTTGGCGTGTAGCATAGCTTGCTGACCCGATGATATTTTAATGTTGAGGCGGCTATTATAGAGCGAAGCTAGGTCGCCCAGGTACACACGGCCGCACATCGGTAGAAACACTTTTGGACCTTATGGCGTGGTAATAGAGTTGAAAAAGTTTCTACCGACAAGTGGTTGACCGAACTATTATTTAGAGGTAAAAAGTACTTGGAATCATTAATATCATGTATTAAGCTATATAACAGTTGCAGCGTAATCTATGTTTCGGAATGTGATGGAGAAATTTAAATATTTTAATGTGTGCAGCATCCAACAATAATACTGATGAAATAATGTTAACAACATACCCTTAAAGGGTTTCGGAGGCCAGGTTCACATGAAGTTAGTTTTATTTTGATTAATTTAGTTTTTTTTTATTCTCCATACAAAATGATTAGCTTATCAGTGAACTAGTACGGAAGTATTATATTGGCAAATTTCAAAAGTAGAATTAAAGTCTTTTTACATTTGGCCTACTGAATAAGCCCATAAAAGGTTTTACACTATAGTAGTTTATGCAACGGTACATAATGAGGGGTATAAAACTCGAGTGTCGGTTTATGGGACGCAGGCGAGCGTAGCGAGCCAAGTTCCATAATAGAAGACACGAGTGTTTTATATCTAATTATGTGGAGTTGCATACACAACTTTATCTACTCTCATATCGTGAATCCTAAAATAATGTGTTCAAAAACAAACCTTAATGTTTTTCTCTTTTTCCGGTGATAACTGCTAAGCGAAGTTCCTATAGCTGCTTTAAAAACACTCGAAGGCAAATCGACGATTTTATCACTTATTTCGTTACAAAACTATTAAAAATATGTAAATACAACTTTTGTTTGCTGAGTTTTCCGTTATTGCAATAAAACCTCCTTGCAGCCACAGACTACAAACGCATCAAGCTGTCAATGGCGCGCCTATAAAAATTAAAAAATTGTTTAATAGGTCTCCCGCGATGACTGTTAGTGGCACAGCAGACGACAGACTTTTTGTTCTGACAGTCCGCCAGTGTGGCCGGTACTGCAATTATTTTTCGTATTACTATAGTCATTGACATGAAAAAAACGCTCCGTTTCTATGCGCGTATTTTCCAAAATCTTTGTTTCGAAAGAAAAACAGCTTGAATTCAAAGAATTAATCACTCGAACAGGTTGTTCAGATTGATTTTCATTTAGTTTAAAACATAGAGCAACTTTTAAACTTGTTATATTTGAATTTTATTCTGATAAAAACTATAATTTTCGCAATACCGGCTACACTGGCGACAATGTCGTCCGTGACTGCCCGCGTATGTCCGCCCCTTCATCTGCTGAGCGCCTTAGTAAATTCAATACTTCATAATACACTCCCACAGATAAAAAAATGCTGCTAAGAGTGTTTCTAAGCACAGATTAACATTATGAAGATGTTAACCTACAATTTTTGAACGCATTATTGAGGATTAACGATATGAGAGTAGATAAAAATATTTATAACATGAAACCTATAACCATTGACCTTAAAATACATTAGACAAACCAAAATTCGCTTAAATCGCGCAAATAATATTTTCATTTGACTATCGAGCTTTTACAATTTATCTCATCTTTTCAAAACAGAAGCCACAGGAGACTCACGGGATCCGTTCGAGGGATAAGAAAAAAACTAAACATGTGTCCTGCCAATGACAGAACAGCACGTGCAGTGGACGTGAGCGCGGTTAATAAATGACATGAACGTCGAAAAAAATCTGCTACAATTTCTAATATAACACGTGTTAGAATAGTCGTTGTTTGGAGACCGAATATGTGTGCGTTATAGTATAAGTAGTATCTGGGCGACCGAGCTATGCTCTGTATGATTAAAATATCATCGGGTGAGCAAGCCATGCTACTCAACAACAGATGGCGCTGTAAGTTTCTTGAACGCACTAAAACATATTTAAAAAAGACGGTGAAAACGAATTTTCCCAGACATAAGACCTAGCTAGATCGATTTTTTGCCCCCGAAAGCCCCGGTATAGTAAATTTCATCGAAATCGTTAGAGGCGTTTTCGAGAAACCGATTACAAATATATATATACAAATATTGATCTTATTGTTATACTTCCGAAATAAAGTGTTTACTAGCTTTTCCTTTACGTAATCGCATAGAACCAGAACAACGGTACCATAAATTAGTTTTAGTAAGTAATAGAAAAACAAAACAAGCTCTTATTAGATGTTTAAAAGCTTTTTCATCCCATCTATTCGAAAATTGCTGAACGGTTCGTGAATAAAGGCGAACAAAATAGCTGTTTTCTCCAAGAGACTTTCGTAGCGGGTAAAAATGGGATTTGAAATTAGAATTTGAATTTGGGTCCACCATAGGGATATTTAGGTCAACCATAGAGGTCGAACCAAAATATTGTATGAAAAATGATACTGGCCGGTTGTACTATTAAAATTATTATGAATATAAAAAAAGAAATATGCTTGAAATGTAAACAAGACTACCAACCAAAGAGGTTCTGTTCCTAATTGATACAAAAAAGTCAATAACATTTTCAGTTGTTACAAATAATACTTAATATGATTTTTAGTATCGTTTCATCAAGTAATAATATTGTAATGGTATTTTATATTTAAAATTAATGACGATAGTATGTGTATCAATGAGCCTCTTATTGTTTTCTCATAGAGGGAGATGAAAAGTAGAGTGTATTACGCGGCTGCAAAAATATTTTTACCTTGGGCGACCTATTGAATCCCTCGCTACGTTCAGGATTCTACTTTAGAATCCCTCGCCATGCTCGGGATTCTACTCAAGAATCCTTCACTTCGCTCTGGATTCAAAATAGCGCCCTCGCCTTAAAAATATTATTTTACAGCCTTGTGATACAATCTACTATTATTTGTAGAAAAGTAACTAAAACGCTAGTTAAAAGAAGAGGATTTTTTACCTAATATCGATAAATATATACCATTTTAAGCAAAATATTCGCAATGGAAATGTGAATTGCGCAGACGAAACCGCAGAGGAAGCCAGCAGAATTGTAAAAAACTTTATAATAGAACTCCTCGCAAGTGTAAAAGTAAATAGTACGTTACATTCCCATTCTCAACTGCATCGTCTCGTTCCATATAGAGATAGTCGTCGGACCTGATGTTATTATTGGAATCGTCGCGATGCTAACTCATCTCAACGCTTTAAAAGAATACTTCAAAGAATGCTAAGAGACATATGACAACACAAAAGTTTTGGGAACGGATATCATCAGTCCCTTATCAGTAACATGTAGAAGAGTTAAGTTTAGGTAAAATTATCGAGCACCCAAAGCTGTGAAGTAAAGCGGAAAGGCAGTAGCTAAGACGTCGGGCGTCCAACGTCAAATCGAGATTTATCCGACAGAGATAACGCTCCGCCACTATTCAGCGAACTCAATGGCGTGTGACCGACGGAGGTCGGCTGGGTGACGCTCGCATTCCTTGCCTTGCCCACCTCCACTTACATTTTACTCTTTTTAACAAGTGTTATTAGACTCGCCGCCGTTGCTACCGACAACCGGCAGCTATTCAATCATACCACACTCAACCGACCAGAAAATTTTGTTGCCATGATTGATTTAAGAAACGTGAAATGAATGACTTTGCTAATACTTTCATTCCACTTCCGAACTCCCAAGATTAATGAAGAAAAACATCTTGGTATAATTGCAAAGTAAGAACATATCATTAATTAGCATCTAATGGTGCGATAAACCCGTCCTAGCAGCGTTGATCCGTGAACGGAGCACAAAGCTTGTACTCATTGACGCGGAGCGACGATCGATGGGGTAATCTCGCGGTCATCCCGCCGGCTTTGTGCATCGGCATAAAATTATCTGGGCATTAGCGGGGGGAGGGTGCTCCGGAGACCATTTGTCATCGGCGGGGGGGCGGGGGGAAGAAAGTGGCGGCGACTCGGGGCTGTAGAGCAGACGCGACCACAAAAACAAGGCGCGGGCAGGGGCGGACCGGCTACCGCGCACCGCAGGCATCAGGGATGTGCCTCGCTCGCTCGCCGACACATCCGACCTGTTTAATACTGTTTATTGCGAGCTTTGTTTGTTTAACGTTGTGGTTACGGTCGAGACCTGGCCCTAGGAATCAAGTTTTGCGATGAATTATGACTCAAACAATGTCCTTTACGAACAAAGTTCACATCGTAAACTGCTGGTTAACTTAATTTAAAGCAGTTTGATTAAACTTGTTGTAACCACTACGACTATTATTCACCCAAACCATACAAAAAGATAAATGAAAAGTTTTCAAAAAGAATTAACAGAAAATTTTGTAAATCTCGTAGCCCTCTAAAACCCGTCATAAAAGGGTCAAGCGGTCACGTCGGCTCAACAGCAGAGTAGCAAAAACGCAAGAGTACAAACTATATTGGATATTAGAGTTGGAGGCGCGTGCCGACCACTTTTTGCGGCCAGGACCCTGGACACGCCGCGTATTTAATTTACCAAATACCGCACCACCCGTCGTCGTGATTCCTACACTTTTTGCACATAAAAGTTATTAAATTTTCGGGTGACCTGCGACAAAGTTTGCCGCGGCGGAATCAAGATTTGCAAATTTTACAACAAAGTTGCTAATGGCCGTGATTAAATAATCCATTAAGATGTAAATTGTTGGCATTACATCGCAACAAACATAGCTAAATGTTGGTAAAGTCTTAACTCAACTGACCGTAAACTTCTATCCGAAAACAAGTCTGAAGTTTTGATTTACTGCGAAACATTTACAGAAACAAGATAACGCTGGTAAATACTTTAGTTTTGTAAATTGACAAGTATAAATTATACTGTTGATCCATCGCCACGACGACTGTTTAACCATTTGGATGATACTTGAGCGTAAACGAGCTTGTTTCTATGACCTCAGTAACCTCCTGAGTTCAAGTTACGTAAGAAAATAGAATCGTTACTCATGGTACAGTCCTATAGGTGAGGCTCTGAAATTTAAGACAAGCGAATCGATTTTAAAAAGCTTCCGACTTGCTATGAGCACTAAATTAACCCTGTAAAGTAGAAAACCGGAAAACCACGACACCCAACCACCTAAACTCAACCTTTTATGGTCAGACGAAGCTATTGAGCAGTAATAGATCTAAAAAAATTCAAATTCAAAATATTTTATCAGGCAAAACACATGCTTACAAAATACACAATCATTGACCCACTATAGACCTATGGCCCGTTTGTGGGTGAATGGGGTCATGCCACCAAATTACAAAAGAGAAAAAAGAGTTCTTAATTAAGTATATGTGTTTAACATTGTAAGTCAAGTTGAAGACAAAAGGTGCAAAAAAATATAATTGTCGTTTTATATAAGCGGTAGGTGCTAAACATAACAACACCTAGTCACAGCTATAGCCAACAGGTTAGTTACCGAGGTGGGTAAGTAGGTAAATTAAATTATTAGTTTATCGTATAATAATATGTAATGCGGATGGATAGATGCCCCCGCACCACTTACAGTAGAAGGTAAAACGCTTAAAAAGACAAAGTTTAACCTTGAACTCGAATGGATCTTGAAGCTAAATCATAATGAAAATCAAAAAAATTACTCGGGTGTATTTTCTCGAAGTAAGTAGGAACAATTCGTTGGAAAGGAGATGTTTTAGATTACTATGGGACCCCGGCCATGTACACGTCTCAGTTGACTCTAAATAAACATCTAGGCCGTCTTTATGTCATGAATTTTGTTTAAGAGGCATAGTTTACTTGCAATATCCTGATATATTTTCGTTAATCGGCTACACTTTCAACACACCATTTGGCGGAAAATATCACTTGATGTGACGATTGTATGATGTAAGATGGCTGACAATGCAATTTTAGAGACATTGTCTTTTTATTTTGCTTAGACGCACTTATAAGACAAACTTTGCCGCACCATTTTTACACGAATAAGCGTTTTTTGTAAAATGAAAATGATTTTCCACTGTCGAACCGAACTACAGGGTAATAATCGAAAAAAGTTACTTGGTAAAATTAAGTTGATTTTTGTCTATTCTTCTAGCAGGTGTACAAAGAGATGACCGGAGATGAAACAACTCCTTTTTTATATTGGGGGACAATTCACACAAAGTCATCTGATCCCAAACTAGGCAAAGCCTGTACTATGGGTACCAGAGACTAATATAAATAAATAGATAAATAACACCCAGACACAGAACAAACAATCACAGTAATGCCTGTAACAGTCCAATCTTAAACGACTAATTTTCAAGGAAATGAGGGCGGACTTTGCTTTGGAGACGTGGAGATTTGAAAGACTTATGTCCAACAGTGGACGTCTTTGGGCTCATGATGATAACGAATTTTCATAAATTTTATGTTTTCGTATCGTAAGTTGTTATGAAGATAGTCATGCTTGAATGCTCTTGATTATTTAGCGACATTTGGTAAGAGCTCTATCAGTACAAAAGAATAAAATAATAGTCTACCTCTAGCATTCAAGTGCCTCTACGATTCCTTCTCTACCATTTCCTTTAGTCTTTTTTATGTATCGTGTTGTGTGACGTCATTATTCCCGCCATTTTTAGGGCCACATCTATAGATACATTATAGTTATACAACACATAGAATCATTAGCGGCACTCGGTCGTTTGTTAGAGCCATTCGCGACGGAGACCGCTTTTTGTCTCTACGCCAAATTGCATCCGTACAATACGTGCCTTCCAATTGATTTAATATTAATTGATATGTCTTAGGGATTGTTAAATGAAGCGGATTTTCAAGCATTTCTTCTTTTTTTTCCTAGTGAGAGGTTGGTATTGATTACGGAGCTAGGGTGATCTGGAGCCGTAAAAAAGCGGCTTTCTATTATCGTAAACGCTAGTAGAATAGAATCAAAATGTATGGGATTGACATCAGCTAACGAAATGTTGTATTTGTATTCTACAAGGTGTAACAAAAAGGGCACACCAACCCTGAAGGATGTGAAACTGAACAACTTGACAACTTTCCATAAGGAACATAGGTCCTAATATGGAAAAAAAAATTATCTCCCAAAGAAACTGAATTAGCTGATAGCGTATTTTTTTTGACAGATAAAAATTTTTTCGTATTTCGACTTTTTTGGACCCATCTTCCTTAGGGAAAACTCGTGGGAAAATTATTTAGTTTTATGGGCAGAATTACGACCACTGCTATTATCTGAACATCACTATGAATATTTATTAAGTAGGTACCATAGTTTGTACATACATAACAATTTCAGATGACAATATTTTCTTGATTCATACTTTTTAGAGCAAGCTTTGTCAGTAGTCGGGTTCTAGTTTTTGAACTAATTGTCGAACACCTGAACAGATATCACGGTCTTAGGGACGAATTGATAAATCCCGCTTAAGTGTGAGATTGTCCTTAAGGGCCATCATGAGGTGTTGCATTAATTAGTAAACAGAAATTGAGTAGCTGTCATCGCAGCAATTGTCACTTGAGTGTTAAGAACACACTCACTAATTTATAAACGAAACTTAACTCAAAATTGTTGATGCTGTCAAATAGTGACGAGTATTATTTATTTATTTATTTGAAAGAAGAAACTTAAAATGAACATTAACAGCATTATTAGAAGCAAAAACAAAACGCAGACATAAATTCTTTTTGCTCTTTTGACGTTTGACTCAAAGACGGACACTTGAGATTGATATTTCGATATTAGTTTATTAATTAGCAAGATCTTGAGATGCTAATTGCATCTTGATAATTATGTCAGCTGACATGGCCTTGGGGAAGATTTTGAGAGGGATTTATCAATACGGGCCTTAGTGTATTAATCGACGTTGATTCACACTCAAATATAAACTGCTGTGAGACTGTCATTCTGATACTACTGAAAAAGAAAAAGCAAAAGAGCAAAAACCGACCTACTGCGAGTCGGACTGATGCGCTGAGGGTTCCGTACCACTAAGATAAAAATACCGTCTTAGTCAGAGACGCTCAGTCGAGCAGAAGTGTAATAAACGTGTGCAATAGTCCAACTCGCACTTTACCAATTTTTATTATTAGTTGCTTGGTTATGCACTATAAACATACCAATTTTCACGCTTGTAAGTGTTCCCGTTTTTACGATAAAGCTAAAAAAACACCATAAAACAAGTTTCTTGTAGCCCTTAATTAACTTTTTATTTTTTTATTATTATCCGCCATAATAACACATTTTCTGCAAAAATATCAAGCTACTACATAAAAACGACCTTCTATCAAAAGCTTAATAATCACACAGAAAAAAAGCTTAATAATCGGATAAGGATTAAATCCACCATGCAAAAGCTCATAACCCCGTAATGAGTGAAGTTCAATAACACATTAAAATCATACATTTTTAATTTTTTAGCATGCGGCGAGCGACGGTGCTAATTTGATGATACAACACGCCTTAAGGAGATTGATGGATAAAACGAAGACTCTTTGAAAAGCCGAGAGAGTGTAAGTGACGGTTCATGCTAATGGGCTAGAAAGGAATGAGGTTCGAAGGCTAGGTGTCATTTATTTATTTTTTAGTACCTGGGCGACAGTAATCTAAAGCCACGATCACACCTAGCTGAATTCAAAGACTAATTCGGCATACATTGCTGGGAGGCTTAGTTATGTTAATTGCAATATCCTTACTTCAACGAGCAATGTATGACGAATGAGTCTTTGAATTCAGCTAGATGTGATCGTGGCTTTAACCAAAGCCCGAGGCACTGTAGGGTTTCTGAAACACGCTATTTTCAAAAAAATGCTCAAAAAAATGGAGAAAACGTATTTTGCCATAACATGAGACCAAGCTAGATCGAATTTTTGCTTCCAGTGCGTTAGAGCCGTTTTCGGGAAACTTTTTACAAATACAAGAAGAAAGGGACAGGTCTCCGAAACTGAACAACTTTCAGTGAATAAAACTATCAGGAAATGAAAAAAAAAACCACTCGTCGAACCAATTTTAATTTTTTATGGAGACTATAGAGAGACTGAGTTTTTTTACTGGAGAGGCTGAGTTGTATTTTTTTTTCATTTCTTGAAAGTTTGAAAACCTGGGACAAGCTTTATTTTGCTCGTTTATTAGTATAGGATAAATAATAGGCTCTCTCTTGACCTTAAATACCTAATGATAAAGATGAGGTCGAACCATAAAACGAACTAGTCCAGCAAACGCCTAGATGCACTCGAGCGCGACTTGATTAAATTCGATTTACATGAAATTTAATGAAAACAAATCAGAACACATATACTGTAGGTTTTTCAAAATAATTTGACACTAATAAGACAACAAAGCGCGTTACCTACCCTGAGAACTAAGATGGTATGTCTCATGTGCCGGAAATTTCACTGGCTCCCTTACCCTTCAAACCGAAACACAGCAGTGCAAACACTGCTGCTTTACGGCAGAAAAAGGTAAGAAGGTGGTACTTCTCCAGAGTATTGTAAAAAAGAAAAGATGCTGTAAGAGAACTAAAACATATACCTAAGAATAATTAATTATCCACAGATAAATGTTGAGAGAACCACAGAAGTCTCACATAAGAGTATTTTAATTTAAATATTTATCTCATTAAGATATAATATGTAGGATCATACACGCAGCGTTGTGGTTGTAACCGAGTAATTAACTCCGTTTCAATTACTATAAATGCAATATTAAAACTCGGGCGTGCATTTTATTGTTGGCCATTCATTGCGAGTTTATAGCCAGACGAAATTTATTTTTAATTGCCTACATACGTTTCATTATATTGGATGTTAAAGATATCTTCCAAAAAAGGAAAATATTTACATTAGTCCACTGCTGCACATGAGCTCACCACAGAAATTAGACAAGGTAATACGCGTAATTCTTAACACCCTGTATAGTACGATAAGACTACGTTGGCTCATCCTCCGGTTCAAGATCTCTTAGTCGCCTTTTACGACACCCACGAGAAGAGATAATATAACCACACCACATGGTAAAGCCGGCACATTGGTGGAGACACTGGAGACTTACCAATAGCGCTGTCGAGTGATTTAGATTCTATAGGCAGTCCATATTTCTTTTCAATTTTCGACCTTTTTTGGGAAATTAGTTCAGTTCTAAGAATCAAATTTCGCAAAATATCTTTTTACACCCTGCATATTTTATTGAATGGTGTAAGTAAAGGGACAAGTTTGTAAGACGACGTACAATTACGGCCTGAATAATTGGTCCACCTTCCTCACAGTCATGTTAAGATCGTAGATAGCTCAGCAATGGCAAAACGATTGTTTGACTACTTGTCTACAAGCAAGTATAATGTTAATGAGGTAAGGGCATATACATATAGAGAGCAGAAAACATGAGTCAGTCTATTTCTAGACGCTTATCGGCACCGACCGAAGCTCACACTTAGTTGATGATTTCCATCTGGGCAATCTTTTGGGTATTTTGCCCAGAGACCGGATTAGCAACTAATTTTGAAAACACCTTTATGGGCTATACCTATCGATACACTATCCTAACGTTTGTGTTACACACTAAATGGCTTACCCAAAAAGTTAGATAAAGAGACTCTATTACCAACTAAACTAATACCATGGTATGTCTTAAACTTTCGCAATTTGTAAACATATTTATTAAGCCTCCGTTGTCTGTCTATCTGTAACTTTTGAACCGTTAAATAGGCCTTATAGAAATATACAAATAATCCAAATTTGCAAAATAAGTTTCTCGACAAACAAAATTCGACCGACCAAAAATAGACTAAGTACGTACCAGACTAAATAAAATTTGGCACAGTAGTAGTGGTAAAAGCTGGTTTTTAGGATTACGTAGTCTACAAGGAACCCTTACATAGTTTCGTCATGTCCGTCTGTCTGTCTGTCCGCGGCTTAGCTCAGAGACCCTTAGTACTAGAAAGCTGTAATTTAGTATGGATATACATTTTCATCTACGCCGACAGAGTGGTAAAATAATATCTAGAAAGAATAAGTATTTTTTTAGGTTACCTCCAATACATGTAAAGTGGGGGTGAAATTTTCATTTCTCGTCTACCCCATCTTTTGGTGTATCCTTGGATAGGTCTTTTAAAAATAGTGTCAGAATATAAAGATAATTTTTCGATTTAGGGATCCGTTAGCGAAATATTTTGCTTGACAACGCAATTTTTTGTTGGAGTGGAGTGTCCCCCCCCCCCCCCTAATATTACGTTAATATTCTCGTACGTTAACAAAGAGTTTATTTTCGCAATCGTGCTATTAACAAGGGGTACTTACTTCTGTGGAACCTAAGCCGTCGTTTATAATTTAGTCGGTAGGTAGGATAAATGCTGATGTCATAAACTAGCCGGGTGAAATTTTCATATAATTTTACCCTATTCTTAAATTTTACCCCATTTAAAATTTTGAAGGATTTTTTATTTCAAGGTGAGGCCTACGAGTATTAGCTCAATATTTTCATCCAAATGTTCTTTGACAACCCAGGACAAATTACGGCCGACAATTTTTTTTAATGGAAGTGTTCCTTAGGTCCATCCAAACATATCTAGAAAGTTCCCTGCCGATCCCATTTTCACTCCCCCCTCCCCCCCCTCGAAAAGGTCCCTAATTTTAGATTTTTCTGTATATCTCTAAAACGGTTGAAGTTAGGGGAAAGTCGTCAATCTAAGACTTGATTGTTATAAAATTACCAATCCATAGACACCTATTTTATTTCTATGTGACCTACAGTACCTGAAATATAATCTATACAAACAGTTCACCAAAAATTTAAAATGATCTTCTAATCATTTTTTGTACTAACTCTTAACAAAAACTACTGGAGTTGTGGCAAAATTATCTAGGAGCATGTGAATTTTGATACATTTAGGAATAAAACGAGACATAATTCATCATTATTGCAGAACTGGTTCTCGATTTACAGCGAGTTACATCAAACACCCTAAGATAATTTTATAGGACGAAAGAAGTAGGAACAGTAAAACTCACGTTGTCTTCTAGGATTAAATTATGGCACTTCCAATTAAATAGAATGGAATAAAAATAAACGATTTCGCCCAAAAAACTACAAGATTCATGCTTTAAGTAACAAGATGGCGTCACTTGTATAAGAAATAAATTGTAATTACAAATGGGCTGCTTCGATTTTGAAATGTGAGATGTCAGACTATAAATCTTGTCAGTTCTATTAATAAAAAAACCGGCCAAGTGCGAGTCGGACTCGCGCACCGAGGGTTCCGTACCACCACATAATTATGATTGTATTAGTTGAAATTTCAGTAAGTTAATGTACCTACTAGATTTTTTGAGTCCGACACGCGCTTGAACAAATTTTATTATTTGTTGTTATTTTATAGCTTATGCACTATAAATATACCAATTTTCAAGTTTGTGAGTGTTCCCGTTTTTAAAATGGAACTAAAACAAAAATCGCCTCCGCGACCATCCAACTTGACCCCTCTCTTATATGAATGTTCTTGAAACGGGAGCTCACCACAATTTTTTTTTTGTTTTTTTTTTTAATTGAAAATGGGCTTACTCTTGACCTCGATCTAGTCTTGAAGACAGAGATGAGGTCGACGATGGACGATGGAATTGGTTACCATTAGTTGTGAAAAAAGTTGTAATATTTAATAATTTCAGACTTTTCCCATTAATTGTACTGTGAGACCTAGCTTCTTGCCAAATTTCATAATTTTAGGTCAACGGGAAGTACCCTGTAGGTTTTGCTTTTTTGCATAAATGTATGGAGATGAGGACATAAAATGCCATATCTTTTGATTGCGTCGTTGTAAAAAATTGTAATTTTCAGATCTTGTTTGGTTCATGGACCCTAATATATGGTATCAATTTCAACTTGATACCTCAACCCGTTCGTGAGATAAAGGGTCTTGACAGACAGACAGACAGACGGACAACAAAGTGATCCTATAAGGGTTCCGTTTTTTTCTTTTGAGGTACGGAACCCTAAAAATAAATAAACATTTTTCGAAAGTTATTTGTTCGTCAAAACATTAAAAAGTTTCGCTTGACATTTTCGCTTTAACTATTTTTGTACAAAAATTACATTCTAAGCTTATGACTCTTGAACAAATATGAGTTGAAAAGACTCGCATAAAATTATTGGTAATTTTGCAAGCCTTTCATTAAGAAACTTCTATCGCTAACATTGATGAGACGCATGGACAAAGAACGAAGACGGTTTACCTGTAAGAAAATAACTCAGGTAAATAATAAATTGGTAAGTACTTTAGTTATTATGCTACCAGGTCCCGAGCTTAAGCTATAGGCTGTGCAGCGACTGTTGAGGCGATCAACACATGCACAGGCTAATATGTTGTATTTATATGGATAGGTTCGACAGTTTTATAGTTCGATAGTAAGGGTGGACGCTTTGGGCTTCGCCCTACACGGAGCTCGGCCTTCGGCCTCGTATAAAAATGTATGCGGAAGCACATGCTGGGGGACGCTTCGAGCTTCGCTCTAGGCGGAACTCGGCCTTCGGCCTGGCCATATTTGTTTACATTTCTTAGGGGGAGGGGTTGGGGAGAGGCAAAGTAAGGGAGGGACGCTCCGAGCTTCGCTCCAAGCGGAGCTCGGCCTTCGGCCTTGCAAGTTACCAGGTTTTGGTCGTTTCTATGGCAGCCATATTGGAAAATGGCGGCAAAAAAAATTATAGCAATAACGTAAAATTCACCCCCAAAAACCCCCAGATACCAAATTTCACTCGAATCGGAGCAACTTTTATTTTGGCCGCCATTTTGAATCCGCCATCTTGAATTTTTTTTTACAGTCAGTTGCCCCTTGGCATCCTCTTTGACATTTGTAAGAGAACATTATACTTTATTCTTTTCGTTTAGGATTTATTTGACTTTGAATAACATTTTTATAAAATTTGTATGGCAGCCATCTTGTTTTTCGTCATTTCGTCAATTTGACCAGGGTGTGGGTCGACTTTTGTTCGAGGTCGTCTCACCTCACCCTTACAGTTTTTACTGGCCGTTGGGGTCTACCCTGATGTTAAAGACTTTTCCAAGGTTTAAGACTTTTCTGGACCTCATCAGACCTGGTTGTACAAGTCTTTCATACAAGACTTTCACCGGTTTCCTTTCATTGAGAACAATTGTGTCAATGAGTCAGTCAGTCAGTCAGTGGTAATTGAATTTAATATTATAACAGTATAGATAGATAGATGACAAGAACTATTATCTGACACCTCACATTTCAAAATCAAAGCAGCCCATTTGTAATTAAAATTTATTTCTTATACAAGTGACGCCACCTTGTGACTTAAACCATAAATCTTGTAGTTTTTTGGGGGAAATAGTTTATTTTTATTCCATTCATTTAAATTAAAAGTGCCACAAATTAATCCTGAAAGACAACGTCAGTTTTATTGTTCCTACTTCTTTAGTCCTATAAAATTATCTCAGGGTGTTTGCTGTAACTCGCTGTAAATCGAGAACCAGTGCTGCCATAATGACGAATTATGTCTCGTTTTATTCCTAAATGTATCAAGATTCACATGTTTTTACATAATTTTACCGCAACTCCAGTAGGTTTTGTTAAAAGTTAGTACAAAAAATGATTTAAAGATAATTTTAAATTTTTGGTGAACTGTTTGTAGCTATATTTTAGGTAATACAAGTAAGGCCTGCACCAAACAGCTTGCAAAATTAAAAAGAATTTTATGAGAGTCTTTTTAATTCATTTAACTCCTGAGTCATAAGCTGCAAATGTGATTTATGGTGAAAAATAGTTTAAGCGGAAACCTCGAGCGAAACTTTTTAATATTTTAACGAAAAAATAACATTCGAAATTTTTTTTTATATGTATATTTTAATAGTACACGACAAGAGCTATCGTCTGACATCTCATGTTTTAAAATAGAAGCAACCCATTTGTTATTATATTTTATTTCTTATTTTTTTATACAAGTGACGCCATCTTGTTACTTAAAGCTTAAATCTTTTAGATTTTCGGGGGAAGCTGTTTATTTTTATTTAGTTTTAAGTGCCATTATTTAATCCTGAAAGACAACGTCAGTTTCACTGTTCATACTTCTTTTGTCCTATAAAATTATCTCAGGGTGATTGATGTAACTCGCTGTAAATCGAGAACCAGTGCTGCAATAATGATGAATTATGTCTCGTTTTATTCCTAAATGTATCAAGATTCACATGCTCCTAGATAATTTTGCCACAACTCCAGTAGTTTTTGTTAAAAGTTAGTAGAAAAAATGATTTGAAGATAATTTTTAATTTTTGGTGAACTAATTTCAACCGTTTTAGAGATTTATTTATTTATTTAACTAAGATCTACAGCATTAATACTTAAAATACAAACCAATACAATAAACAGTACATTAGCCAATTACAGATCTTCACTACGTAAACAAAAAATATTATCAAGTTAATTTAGGGCAGGTAGGAAAAAATTTCGAAATAAAAATTAAGACAATTACAAAGTTAAACAAAATTGATAAGGTTTGTCGCTCACAAATCACATTAGCAATGAAGATACGGTGTGTGTGTGAAGTAGTGTGTATTTGTGTTGAGTAGTGTCAGTGTAGTTGTATCTTAAAATGGGTTTACATGCCGCAAAGTAGTAAGATAAATTATTTATCTTTATTTTGCAAGGTACTTGCAATTTGCTTAATAAATTGAAGTTTAGTTTGGAAGAAAGGATCTGTTTCTGAGAACATTTTGTTATAAATTCGAGATAGACGTATTTTTACAGAGTTCGCTGCATAATTAGTTCGGGTTTGAGGTGTATAAAAAAGCTGCGTATGCCTGGTGCGTTTTTCCGGCACGCGCAACTGTAAAATGTCATTGACAAGCTGTGAGCAATCAAGAGTACCAGAGCATATGTCATGGAACAGTGCCATATCACGTACTAACCTTCGATTTCTCAGTGACATCAAACCATGTTTCAGACACGACTGTTCATAGGAGTCGGAAGTAAATCGACTGCGGTAGTTCAGGTGTTTAGCAAATTTTCTCTGGACACGTTCTAAGGCATTATCATATACAATATACTGTGGATTCCATATGCTGCAACAGTATTCTAATATGCTGCGTACATAAGCGTAAAAGAGAACTTTCATACATGACAGATCTGTAAAAGGCTTTGTAATTCGGTAAATAAAACCTAGATTTTTAAAGGCCTTGTTTACAATTTGATCTACATGGGATGAAAATGTTAATTTAGTATCCAAGAGCACACCCAAGTCTTTTACAAAACTGTCTTTCGTGATTTTAGTTCCATTTAAGTGATAATAAGTGTCAATAGGTGCGCCACGTGTGAATGTGATGTGCACACATTTGCTTAGATTTACTCCAATTCTGTTTCTGACGTAATACTCAGATAATCTATTTAAATCATCTTGTAAGTTAGCGCTATCAACGCAACCTTTTATTGTGTGGTATATTTTTTTATCGTCTGCGTAAAGCAGATACTTAGCATGTCTGAAACAATCTCCTATGTCGTGAAGATAGGCTAGGTACAACAAAGGACCAAGAATTGAACCTTGGGGTACTCCTGAGGGTATGTGGATGTAATCAGAACGATATCCAGCAACTACGACAGCCTGCCTTCTGTTCGAGATGTAAGATTCTATCCATCTTAAAAGGTCTCCGTGTATTCCCAGATTTTGCAATTTTTGCAATAGTATCACGTGATCTACACGGTCGAAAGCTTTTTCGAAATCCGTGTAGATCACGTCCACTTGAGAGCGAAATCCCATCCCGTGTAAAACGTCATCAGTAAATACAGCTAGGTTAGTTGATGTCGAACGCCCTTTAAAGAAACCGTGTTGCTGCTCAGGTATGCCTTGCTTGATGACTGGATAAATATGGTCATAAACAACACGCTCAAAGCATTTACTCAACACGTTCAAAATCGAGATGGGTCTATAGTGTTCCACGTTACGTTTAGAACCCTTTTTATGTAATGGCACTATGTGTGCTTCTTTCCAAATTGATGGAAAGAAACTTTCTCTAATTGAGCGATTAAATAAAATGGTTACTGGTAAAGCAAGAGAGGCAGCACAGTTTTTCAGGAATAATGGCGGAATACGATCGCTTCCTGCGCTTTTATTTGGATCGAGCTTGAGAAGCAGTTTTGCAATATAGTCAGTCGACACTTCAATTGAGCTGATTGTGTGACTGTAAGAGCAATTATGGGAAGCAGGTTCAGGGTACTGATTTGCGGGTTGCATAAACATTTGTTCAAAAAAGTTACTAAAGGCCGAGCACATATCATTTGCATTAGTTAGGGTAGCAGTGCCATATGTCATCACACTTGGATATCCAGCAGAGGATTTACGCTTAGAATTAGCATATGACCAAAATAGTTTAGGATTATGTTTAATGGCCTGCTGTGTTTTTTTGATATGTTTTTGATAGCATTTTGCTTGCATATCCTTCATCCTAGTACGAAGCATTTTAAAAGTTTTACGATCCCGTAGGTTATCGTAAATTTTACAAAGTGAGTGCACTTTATCTTTTTCTTTTATTAAATTTATGAGAGCCTTACTGTACCATATGGGATAATGAAAACGAGAGATAGTGACTGTTGGCACAAATTTGTCTATTGTACCGTAAATAGTATCATAAAAGAAAATTAAGGCACTTTCAAAATCGGAAGTACAAAGAAGGGGCTCCCAGTTGATATTATTGAAGGCGGCATTTATATCTTTGTAATTTGCTTTTCTAAACAAATGCCTAATGCATCTGCTTTTAGTTAAAGGTGGCACTATAATATCAGACGCATCTATATTTAATGTGATGTGATGCCGTCGATCTTCTACAACAATAGGCGTAGGCGACTCAGAGACGTTTATATTAAAATTACAAAAAATCAAATCCAAGGTATTGTCAGCGTCATTGGTGAATTTATTGTATTGAGTAAGACCAAGATAATTTGTTTGATTAATAAAAGCTAAACCTGCTTCTTGCAGTTCGACACTGCCTTTCTTAATAAACATCGGTTCATCGTAAATCCACTTTACAAACGGTAGATTAAAGTCACCCGCCAGCAATATAAATAGAAAAATCTAAAATTAGGGACCTTTTTGAGGGGGGGGGGGAGGGGGGAGCGAAAATGGGATCGGCAGGGAACTTTCTAAATATGTTTGAATGGACCTAAGGAACATTTCCATAAAAAAAAATCTCCTGCGCAATATTTTATGCTTTTAGTTTAGGCTTAGCCTGTGCGCTGTCTTCAATAAGTGTTAGAGTGATATAATACGAAGGTACATTTTATAAAGCAGTTAGTAAGTACATTAAGCAATCGTCAGCTGCGCGTTACCGGCTGCGTGGGGGCAGAATGTCAAGTTCATGATCCATACGGTATTATGAATGAAATGGCGCTGGTGTTATGAGAATGGTTGTTACGCTCAGATCGTACAAAAGACCTTGGTCTAACTGTATTCACTTCGGAAAAAACTATCAAGTTAATAGTGGTTTGAGAATATTTGTTATAAAAAGGTTTTGAATAAAGGCCAGGTTAAAAGTACCTACCCTAAACCGACGAGCATGTATGGAAAGGTTGATGAGAGTCGAGGGAAGTATGTCAAAATCGTAGCAGGTGGAGGGCTGTAGTCTCTGCCTACCCCGACGGGAAAGAGGCGTGATGTTATCTATGTATGGAGCACTGTGGAGAGACCACGGAGAGACAGTCTGGGCAGTAAGGCTCCTTGCCTCTTTTCTGCTGTGAAGCAACAATGCTTCCAACAACGCCGTGTACCGATTTTATGACTAAAGAATCCAGCGAAATGACCGGTACATCTTATTTCCTTATCGTTGCTCATTTAAAATAAAAACTTCATCACATCATCATATCGTGAGTGTTCGAAGACCGACCGCAATAATCACGGTGTTTGAATTATATAGCCGCTAAAGGCCTCTGGCATGGTATAGTAGTGGTCTGTGGTACCAACGGCTTAACATGCTTTCCGAAGCAAGAAATCATCTTAATTTTCAGACAATGAGGTCATTTATTAAACTGGGGAAGGCAGCAGGTGTCAGACAGTGCTCTCAGCAGGATATGAACCCAAAAGCCTGACATAGAGAGCCATACGCTTTGTTTGACAGTACCTTCAGCAGGATTTGAACCCAGAATCCTTGCAACGAGCGCCAAAAGCTCTAGCCACTATACTTAAGGGACCTCGCGCACTAGCGGCCATGACCACGGCCAGTGGCCGCAATAACCCATATGAACGTCGCGCACTTGGCCGCAACGGCCAACATAGTTAAGCCCGCGTCACACAGAGGCGGTAGCGTAAGCGTTCCGGGGCCGGTATTTTTTGTAAAGTATGAGTTCTTATGCACCCTGTCACATTGAAAAGCGGTCGCGGCGCGGTATTTTGTTCCCGCCAAACCGCCCCGGACCGCTTTCGCAATCATACCGCCTCTGTCTGACTTGAGCTATCTGATCGTTGGCCGTGGTCGTGGCCGCTAGTGCGTGAGGTCCCTAAGGCTGACAAAAAAATTATATAGGTGATGCTACAGTTAGAAAACGGTCTTTCATAAGATACTGTAGCGATGTAGTTTAGCTGACGTCATTAAGAGATTTTAATATCCAGCAATGAATAAACTATTTTTTGAGTTTAACTTGTTTCTTCCTAGTTGGTTTATGCTACTGAATGTATTTGATTTAATGAAATGCGTTCGAGTTGGAACTGGCTACGGATAGGCGCATGAGTGGGAAGCTCTATGCTAGACCAGTCTGGACCTATAAACGAGACTTGACTGACAACAAGGTATGACGATCGGTTTGTTGGATAGAATTGTCAGTTGTCAGGATAATTCAATGCAATCTTAATGTGTCGTGGAGTCTGATTTAAACTGTGCGGGATATTTCCGATTTTGAAATCACTCCCTGTCGTACGCACGGCCACTCGTCAGTGGTAAAACTTTGACCTTGAGCGAGTCTCTGGTTTCGAGCGTTTGTAGTGTAGCGCTAGTTCAGCTTATACTAGTTTTGTTTCCACTTGCTTGCTGCCGTGCGTACTGTACATAACTACCTGAAGCGTGACAGTCAACGACATGTCAAGCTTGACACTCGCAGTGCGACTCTAGCCCGTACGTCTATTGAAATAAGAACGGTAAAAAGTCCAAGGTGTCAAGCTTCACGTGCTCTTTCTTGACTGTACGTCTTGCTAGCAGTTAAAAACTCTGTCTGACTCAAACAAAAGGGATGCGATGAGTCCCGCTCTGAGTTATTTCTGATGCTAAGGCTGTCGTCTATATTCGTGGGCGTAGAAATACCGTTATGGGCACTTTTGCACTAGGAACTTCAAGGGGTGTTTCAAGCCGCTATTACACCTTTCTAAATTCAGAAGCTAAGTCAACATACATTGCTAGTTGATGTAAAGATATTTTAACAGAACCAAGCTTTCGAGCAATGTATGCCTAATTAGTCTTTAAATTTAGGAAGGTGTGATATTATTAATAAAGTATTATCACATTAATGTGATAATACTTTATCAATATTTAAATTTTCGATATTTAAATCTATTACATTACTGACACTTCCTGTTCTGTTGAAAAAGAATGTTTTAGCATTCAATTTGCCAAAATTGTATAACTTAAAAAAAAAACTATCCAAATGGCGGATTAAATGTTTTTGTCAAATACTGCTTTAAAATATAATTAAAGTAGAAGGTACAGCTATGTACAGCGAAAAAGTCTTTAAAAATATTCGTAGCTACAACAGTCAATCAAAGCATAAATTCATTCAATTAAAAAACATTTAAGTAAAGAAAATACGTTTATAACAATATGTAGAATAGAGTGCTAAAATCTCCGTGAGAAATACCTACTCTAATTACAAGATAGTGCAGGAAACAATCAAACAAATTGATACTTAAATTACTAGCTCTCTTAGAAGTTACACTGACGGTGGAGCAGAAATAAAGCCATTAGACCTTGCTGATTCAAACATGATTTAATTTTGGCATACATTGCGTCGAAACACATCTACTGACTACGAGTAATAGATCGGCAACAGACAGTCTACAACAATAGGTCCAAAAGCATGGTATTTTACACAAGAATTTTCAACATATGGTTCTTCTTCGTGTCAATGATAGAATATATTTATAGGTGGTAGGGCTTTTGTGCAAAGTCCGTCTGGGGAAATACCACCCCCATACCTTTTTCTGCCGTAAATCAGCAGTGTTTGCACTCCTGTGTTTCGGTTTGAAGGGTAAGGGAGCCAGTGAAATTACCGGCACATGAGGCATACCGCTTTGCTGTCTTATTAGTGTCAAATTATTAGTGTTATGGGCGGTGGTGACCACTTACCACAAAGTCGCCCACCTTAATATCAGACCTACCAAAATTTCGCTACTAGCTTTGGCGTTATCTTATATGCCGTTCCCGTTGGAGTATAGGCAGAGACCATACTTTTTCACCTGCTAAGTACTCGACATACTTCTGAGAGTCTACTCTAAATTTTCGATACATCGATACGTTACTATTACATGCATGCAAATTCAAAACTTCTTCCCTTTATGATAGAGTAGGATATTGTTTGGACGCTAATCACTGCCAGTTTGACAAATCATCCATAACCAATATTCTATACTCTATTGTCAGTGAACGAAGTTTTGAATTCGACTGTATCGTAGTAGTATCGTATCGATAAATCGAAAATTGAGAGTAGAAACCTGGTTCTTCTACTCTTATCAACTTTTTCATTCAAGCTCGTCGGTTAGGGTAGGTTTCAAATTTCATCCATCATCAAACTGTAGGTGTGGACCATGTATGGACGTTCGAGCACAGGGCTTGTACTCATAGAAGTCGCAAATGAACCCTGCTATTTGGACACCACCGCGAGTAAACTTTAGGAGAGAGGAGTTCTTCACTGGTGGATACATACATACATACATACATAACATCACGCCTCTTTCCCGTTGGGGTAGGCAGAGACCACAGTCCTCCACCTGCTACGATCTTGACATACTTCCCTTGCTTCCTGTACTTTCATCAATCCTTTCATACATGCTCGTCGGTTTAGGGTACTTTTAACCTGGCCTTTATTCAGAACGTCCTGAATTTGGTCCTGGTACGTTCGCCTAGGCCTTCCCCTTCCAACGTTTCCATTCACTCTCGCCTGGAAGATCTCTTTCGTCAATCTTCGTTCATTCATCCTCTCTACATGACCAAACCATCTCAGCATCCCTTTCTCGATTTTGGTCACTACGTCTTCTTTTACGCCACACCGTTCTCTTATCACACTATTTCTAATCCTGTCACTCAATTTCACACCAATCATACTCCTTAGCGCTCTCATTTCCACTGCATTAATTCTACTTTCATGCTTCTTCTGCCATACCCAGCTTTCACTGCCATACATCAGTGTTGGTACCAAAACTCCCCCATGAACAGCCAAACGAGCCTTGTGAGACACCTTCTGACTCCTCATATCATAAAGGCGTGCAGGGCACCATTCACCATGTTTCCAGCATTCACTCTTCTTTCAATATCACTTTCACACTTTCCATCTCTCGTAAACTTTGAGCCCAGATACACAAACTCCTTCACTTGTTCGACTTGTTCACCATCTATTAATATAGTACACTCTGTCATACATTCTTCTCTTTCAAGTACCATTACTTTAGTCTTGCTTACATTTACTTTCATTCCTTTCCTGTCCAAAGCCACATTCATCATTGTTACCATCTCCTGCAACTCGTCAGCAGATGACGCAAGTACAACTTGGTCATCAGCGTAGAGAAGACATTTGATGAGTAACTCATTTATTCTCAGTCCACACATACTCTCTTTCAGATCAATCAAACAATTATCCATGAACAGGTTAAACAGCCAAGGTGACGCTACACATCCCTGCCTAACACCTTTTTCGATGCTAAACCATTCAGTGTACGCCCCGTTTATTCTGACACAAGCACTGGAATCCTCATAGAGAGATTTCAGTGCTTGAATCAGATGACCGTTTACCCCATACATAGACAATGCTGACCACAATTCATTCCTCACCACTCGGTCATAGGCCTTTTCCAAATCCACGAACGCGCAGTAGACTTTTTGGTTTTTAGCCAAAAACTTTTCAGCTATGCACCGCAAGGAAAAGACCTGATCTGTACATCCCATTCCCTTTCTAAATCCCGCTTGTACATCCCATATTTTATCGTCAGTATCTTTCATCACTCTTTCAATCAAAACCTTTGCATACAGTTTGCCGACGACACTGAGAAGGCTTATCCCGCGATATTTTTTGCAGTCCTGTTGTGACGTGACCCTTTTCCCTTGTACAGCGGCACAATCACAGCCTTGCACCGATTGACAGTATTTATTACTATGAAATACTATTTTTTTTTATTATATAATAGGTCTTTAACTATGAAATTGCCGAAATTTTCTTACAGATTAATGAGATCATAATTCCTATAATTCTAATGCTATTTTTTTCGTTTGTCTTATATTTGAAAGTTGACTTCAAGGTTATCAATTTAAGCATAAAATAAAGTTTTTATTTTTAGTTTGATATATAAAATTAAAGGTTCGAAAATTGTTCGTCTTAAATGTCGTCCGATTTCATCATTAGATTTGTTATATTTTTTTACAGATAATATTTTTCGAAAATTAAATTTAAGCTTCTGTTAGCTTAATGTCTGCCCAATAATGCTAAAAAAAATTTAAGAAAATGGATTTATAATTCCTAAGAAAAATGCAAAAATGTTAGTACTGAAAATTGAGTTTACCTGAAATTCGCCATACAAAACGGCAATTTCATAGGTAAAGACCTAATATTAAGTAGCAATGTATGCCAAATTGAGTTCTAGATATAGAAACGTATTAAGCGCTTTATCTCATTCATTAGAATCATTAGCGAAGGCGGATATACTCATGGCCGGGGTTATATGTTCATAGACTTTTGTTACATGCAGAGTTTTTAAGTTAATAATATTTCCTAGCAGTCTGTAAAGAACATTAATTCGGTAAACATTAAATTTTTAGTCATCATTTCACATGACGTACATAATTAATTAATTATTATAGGTATTATAAATTTTCTTAAGCATACCTATATGTTGTAGTAATAGTATATGTTTAAGATGTGGCTGTACTATTTTGAATAAATACATTTAAAAAAATATAGATTCCGATTTTATCTCCCGACTTACCTACGCATCCCTAAAAATTATGAATTTGAGTTCAAAAAAAGATGCCCGCTTTGAAGATGGCCGCTTAGGACAGAATAAAAAAAGGTATTAAAAATAGTACAACTAGATTTTGACTAGCCGTGTCGAAATTCCATACAAACTTTCATCCCTTTAGGTTTAGAAAATGGATTTTCAAAAAATCTTTGGTTAGTAATCAAAGATTACTAATAAATTCGAAATAATATAGCTTAAAAGCAGGAAAAACTATCTATGCGATACGAGTCGTGACGTCGTGTCTCGGTCGCTCCAATGTGTAGTGTAATCAAAATAAATTATTTTATTCAAACTTTGTCTAATTAATTTATTAACTTATTACTAATTTATTTTTATTACTAATTATTTTATTCAATCTGGATGCTTTTAGAGACCAGTGGCCCATAGTCGCAATAAATAGGGAGGAATGGAAATGTATGGGGGAGGCCTTTGCCCAGCAGTGGGACAGTATAGGCTAGCAAAAAAAAAATTCAAACTTTATATGTGTAACGGAAAGGTGTGACAATACTGAAGGGTGTGAATCTGCCTATGAAACTGAACAACTTTTCCCAAGGAACATAGGTCGAAATACGAAAAACCATATTTGACCTCCCATACAGAATGCGCTATCAGCTGATGCAGTTTCTAAGGGAGGTCAAAAACTTACCTTGTTCTATGACCTATGTTCCTTGGTAAAAGTTGTTCAGTTTTATGGGACGACTCACACCCTTTAGTATTATCACACCTTTACACACTGTAAATTGCAAAAAATAATGAATGAATAACACTTTATTGGACACTCAATAAAAAAAACCGGCCAAGTGCGAGAAGGACTCGCGGACTGAGGGTTCCGTACCACCACATAAACATAATTGTATTAGTTGAAATTTCAGTAAGTTAATGTGCTAGATTTTTTGAGTCCGACACGCGCTTGACCAAATTTTATTATTTGTTGTTATTTTATAGCTTATGCACTATAAACATACCAATTTTCAAGTTTGTAAGTGTTCCGGTTTTTAAATAGAACTAAAACAAAAATCGCCTCAAAGACCATCCCACTTCACCCCTCTCTTATATGAATGTTGTTGAAACGGGAGCTCACCACAATTGGTTACCATTAGTTGTGAGAAAAGTTGTAATTTTTAATGATTTCAGACTTTTCCCATTATTTGTACTGTGAGACCAAGCTTCTTGCCAAATTTCATAATTTTAGGTCAACGGGAAGTACCCTGTAGGTTTTGCATTTTTTAATAAATGTATGGAGATGAGGACATAAAATGCCATATCTTTTGATTTCGTCGTTGTAAAAAATTGAAATTTTCAGATCTTGTGTGGTTCATGGATCCTAATATATGGTATTAATTTCAACCTGATACCTTTACCCGTTCGTGAGATAAAGGGTCTTGATAGACAGACAGACAGACGGACAACAAAGTGATAATATAAGGGTTCCTTTTTTTTCTTTTGAGGTACGGAACCCTAAAAACATTTAAAAACAGAGTATATAAAATCATGCTTCTAGTGAAGGACCTTTCCGTGCCAGGGAATATTCTCACTTTACGTATGTTCCCTAACGGAGAATGCTGCGTGTTGTTCGTCAGTTATTCAGTCAGTATTAAAGTTTTATCGTAGACGATATCACAGACCAAGAACAGATTCACCTCATTACAAACTCAACAAAGGATTGTGTTCAAACCTAACAGGACATGAGTTATAGCGAGCAGAAGGCAAGAGGCAGAACGTATGCAAATGCTCCGGCATACGTTATTGATGTAAATTTAATTGTCCGCATAAAGCAG
This sequence comes from Athrips mouffetella, assembly GCA_947532105.1. NCBI lineage: Eukaryota > Metazoa > Arthropoda > Insecta > Lepidoptera > Gelechiidae > Athrips > Athrips mouffetella. The sequence continues at coordinate 7,202,588 of OX383960.1, read as the reverse complement.
TAATTGCACGGTGTCAAACGCAAATTAATAGCTCATGGAAATTACCAATCGGCTACGGTTGAGCGACAAAATTAGAAATTAAGATGATCGGGTGGTTGATATGATAATATTGTCAGGATACATTAGCTTTGCGGGATCAGTGCGATCACGAGCCCGAATTTTACGTTTGAAACAACGAAGCCTTGGTAAGTATTAAGAGCGTATCCTGGCTGCATTTCATATAAACGTATTCCCCTATATCCTCTCTGGATAATGCCTAAATAATATGACCGAGCCACTAACGATCATCATGTTCCTAGCCTTATTCCGTTTTTAGGGTTCCGTACCTCAAAAAAAAAAACGGAACCCTTATAGGATCACTTTGTTGTCCGTCTATCTGTCTGTCAAGACCCTTTATCTCACGAACGGGTAAAGGTATCAGGTTAAAATTAATACCATATATTAGGATCTATGAACCACATAAGATCTAAAATTTCAATTTTTTACAACGACGCAATCAAAAGATATGGCATTTTATGTCCTCATCTCCATACATTTATGCAAAAAAGCAAAACCTACAGGGTACTTCCCGTTGACCTAAAATTATGAAATTTGGCAAGAAGCTATAGGTCTCACAGTACAAATAATGGGAAAAGTCTGAAATCATTAAATATTACAACTTTTCTCACAACTAATGGTAACCAATTGTGGTGAGCTCCCGTTTCAAGAACATTCATATAAGAGAGGGGTCAAGTTGGATGGTCGCTGAGGCGATTTTTGTTTTAGTTCTATTTTAAAAACGGGAACACTTACAAACTTGAAAATTGGTATGTTTATAGTGCATAAGCTATAAAATAACAACAAATAATAAAATTTGGTCAAGCGCGTATCGGACTCAAAAAATCTAGCACATTAACTTACTGAAATTTCAACTAATACAATTATGATTATGTGGTGGTACGGAACCCTCGGTGCGCGAGTCCGACTCGCACTTGGCCGGTTTTTGGTAATGGTTTAATTACGGAGTCAGATACCTAACCCAAGGGATTTAACCCAAAATGCCTAACTTAAGGGGTTCGACGGCGGCACTGGTTTTTACACACAGCGACTGCCATCTGACCTCCGCCACCCAGAGGGAAAACCAGACCTAATCAAAAAATTCCTTATACACTCTCAAAAACCAAATCATAGTATATTAGCAATCTAACATTATTTAACAAACATGTATACCTAATTCTTAGTTTTGAAGTGTTTACCAGGGCTTTCTTTAATAATTTTTATAATCTCTTTAGTTACTCGGCGGTAGGACATCAACTCGTAATGTGTTTGATTAAACTAGGTGTGACTATGAAAGTAGTATCAAAATATCCTTATACTAGCTGGTGCCCGCGACGTCGTCTGCGCAGGTTTATAAATTGTAGCCTATGTGTTATTCTGATGTATAAGCTATATTATTGTAAAGTTTCATTAAAATCCATTCAGTAGTTTTTACGTGGAAGAGTAACAAGCATCCATCCATCCACAAACTTTCGCGTATATAATATTAGTTGGAGTAGGATAGGATTAATAAATTATCTTTAATTTGATATGATTATAATTAGATCGTGTGGGCGTCGTGTCGTGGGTCTTGAAGTCAGACTGCCAGCCTGACCAACCCTGAAATCATCAGAGTTTCGATAGCTCTGATTGGTATCTGATAAAGCCCGACTTAGTAATCCAGTTAGTATCTAGGTAGATAAGTTATATTTTAAATAAATAGGAAAACTATATCCATAATAACAGAAATCAATTGCCACAGTCATGTATGACGGAGCATTATTTGAAAACGGATCGACCGATTTGGCTGATATTTTTTAGGTTCCGATAATAAAATGGTAAAAAAAGGAACCCTTATGGTGCGATTTTGTCTGTCTGTCTGTCACACCTGTATATCTCAGCAACCACTCATGCTATCGACTTGAAATTTGGAATAGCTATAGAAAAGCGTTACCCAACTCAATTGCACATGAAAGAGTTAAAAAATATTATGATTATTAATGTAAAGGGGGGCAACATTTCAAATTATCGTTACTAGGTCGAGTATCATATGAAAGAGCTTTACTTGTACATTCTAAAATATGTTTTACTAGCTGGTGCCCGCGACTTCGTCTGCGCAGGTTTATTAATTGTTTATTAGCCTAGATGTGTTATTCTGATGTATAAGCTATATTATTGTAAAGTTTCATTAAAATCCATTCAGTAGTTTTTACGTGACAGAGTAACAAACATACATCCATACATGTTTACCAACTTTCGCGTTTATAATATTAGTAGGAAACTAGGAAGAGTCTTAGCTTTCAAATTATGATGAAAAATGACAAAAAATACCACCCCTTACCTCCGAAGTTTGTGAAAGGAAAAATATGAATTAATTACAGTCGATAGAAGTTTATGTAAATATTGCAGCAAAAAATAATACGATCTTTCTAAGTTGCAGAGTTTTTTAAAAATCTGCAAAAAACCTATATAAACAAATTTAGTTTTGCGGTCCCAAAATGGACTTTATGGCTTCAAAAATAGGTATATCGGAACCCTCGGCGCGCGAGTCCGACTCGCACTTGACCGGTTTTTTTCTTTTTCAATTGCTACAATACATGTATGATGAAGAATTGCTTGAACCAATGTTTTTCCTATGTTCGTAGTTGAAAGGACAAGGCCTCTATGGAAAGAAAAATTGGAAAAATATCCCGAAAAATTTTGGAATTCATGTAATACTGAAAGTGCTTTATTTTATTGGGATTCATAGTCTTTGCCGTGCCAGTCAGGTCATCTAGCCGTAGAAACAAAGGGCGCGGGCACACTATCGATTTTCGGGCGCAGCGATTTCGCGGCGTTCGTTCATACTACTTATGTAGCGTGCGCGGGAATAAAAATTCATACAAATAAAATGATCGCCGCGCCGAAAATCGCTAATGTATTCGCGCCCTTAGTGCTTCCCGTGCAAAGCCGGGGCGCTAGTTTATGAATAGTTTATACTTAGTTGTTGTGTTGTTTTAAGTTGTTTGAATGTAATTTATGAGTTTTACTTGAAATAAATAAAAATTTTAATTTACTAATTTTAATAATAATAATAATTTTGGAGATGCATTTAGGTTGTATATTTCCTTTAATAACTTTATGGTAGCACGGTAATAAATAAGTTTCAAAACTTGCTTATCTAGTGGTAACAAAAAAATTTTGCTTGCTGGTTTGCTTACCTAACTTAACTCACTTCCTTTTTAGGGTTCCGTAGCCAAATGGCAAAAAAAGGAACCCTTATAGATTCGTCATGTCTGTCTGTCCGTCCGTATGTCACAGCCACTTTTTTCCGAAACTTTAAGAGCTATATACTGTTGAAACTTGGTAAGTAGTTGTATTCTGTGAACCGCATTAAGATTTTCATAAAAAAATTGAAAAAAAAACAATAAATTTTAGGGTTCCCCTGTTCCCCATACTTAAAACTGAAACTAAAAAAAAAATTGTGGGGTATCTATGGATAGGTCTTCAAAAATGATATTGAGGTTCTAATATCATTTTTTGATATTGAGGTTCTAATATCATTTTTTTCTAAACAGAATAGTTTGCGCGAGAGACACTTCCAAAGTGGTAAAATGTGTGTCCCTGTAACTTCTAAAATAAGAGAATGACAAAAATTAAAAAAATATATGATGTACATTACTATGCAAACTTTCAACGAAAATTGGTTTGAACGAGATCTAGTAAGTAGTTTTTTTTTTAATTCGTCATAAATCGTAAACCGCAATTTACCTTTCATTAAATCAACTCAAATATAAATTTTAGTTACATCACATAATAAAGTCTTTTTATTTTTTTATAGTTAAATAAAATCATTTAAAAACTAAGATTGTCATGCTATCGTCATCTTTAAAGTAATTTTTTACCTTTTAACTTAAAAATTAGATAATCAAAAATAACTAATTAATGCATTATTCTAACACTTACCTTACAAATAACTGTTCTTGATTATTTACCCGCCATGATACAACTGTGGCCCCTGGAAAGAAGAATAAAATAAGCAATGAAATAAAAATTATAATTTTGTTACAACCCACAGATATTTCGTTACTTCACACTTTAATTTTGTCTTAATAAATTAATTCAACATGGGTATTGCATATATCTATTTCTATGGAACAATTATGCTTATAAATCTCTACTAATTTATTTTGTCTGTACATTAAAGATATTTTTTTTTAATTTCGCGTTATTCTATTTGATGCCCTTGACTCCAAATCACTGATTTTTGGACTTTTTGTCTGTTTATTTGTTCGAGCATCACTTAGACAAAACGTTTTTGATTGCTAACTAATAGTTAAACTTAAACACTGATATAATAATAATAATAAAAGCCTTTATTTCAGACATTACATAATTTTACAAATTTTTAGTTTAGCATTTTATTTGATCTTTTGATCGAAACACTGGATTTAATTAAAATCGCCGGCAAAAGCGTATACATTATGAATAGGTACCCTGAAACTTTGAACACATTATGGAAAACATACTTTGTTTGGAACTAAATTAAGTACCTACTAAGCTGATTTCTACAGGTTGTAATTTACTACCTATCTAGATTTTTACACAACAGTGTTACTTGAGTTTTGTAATGGTTGAAAAATATTTTTTTTTATTTACTTCTTTTTTGTGGTCTGAGTATGATGATGATCTAGTTTTTCTCTGAGTCTTTAGTAGTTTCCAACCAGTTCTTCAATAACCATCATCATCTTCTATTCAGCCCATATCTACCAAACGATGGGTGAAAGACTCCATACACGGTTTAAAGAAAGTAGGGGTTATTCTGGAGGCCAAATGTAACACCTTTTGTTCTACAATTTTTCTACAATTTAAAATTTTTTCTCTACACATATTTTTTATTTTTCTAGTTGAACTGATCAGCTACCTATTTATTTTGTTTAGTGAAAATATTCTTTATTTGAATTTTGCCAAAGGTGCTAATAATAAATAAGCTATTAAAATGTTCTACTTAATTTTTTACATGAATTTATATCTAGAATATCTGAACATTTAGTTTTATATGAGTTTTGGTTGAATATGAAGATTCATTTTTTTTATTTTAAAGTATTCTCAAGGAACATAAAAAACAAATGTTTAGTTTGTAAATCTCAACAACACTTTAATGGTTTACAAGGGATTTATTTTTTCTCCGTTCACAAATGTTATATTTCACATTATAATTGAGGCAACAAATTGTATGCAAATAGACAAACAGTTAAAGCTAAACTATATTATTGGTCAAAGCCAAGATTGCTCTCAAAAGTAATGGGTAAACTTTGTATTCACTGTAAGAATTGTCTCGTCTGGACACACTAATTATATGCTTGCAACTATATAATTATTACAAGTTTCTGATACATGTGTAGAGTTCACAATCTAGGGAATGTGGCTGATAATATTATGAATGGAGGTTGCTAGAATATGACTTATGAATATTTTTTGTGAGTACATCAAATACCAATCTAAAATTTAAAAGCAAGTACCTATGTACGGTTTACTTCCTACAATCCAATAACCAAGGTCACAGTCGCCGCTGACTGCTTGATCTATTCACTATGAAAAAACTAGTTGCCTCCCAAACTGAGCGCAAAGTTGCTACTCGGCAATCAACGCCGTACCATAACACGTAAATACGTTTTTCACTACTTATATCACCGACGGACAATCAACTTCATATCAACACAAAAATTATAGGTAAATTCAAAACAAAAATTCAAAAGTTCCGCGCTTCACATAAAAAACAAATAAAAGATAAGGTTATGCGGCTTTGTAAAAAAACTCCTGATTTTATGAGTGAACATAAAAATGCAATAATATCACTAAATATGTATGTGAATTAATTAATAAATACATTACTCACCGAAAAGATTTACGGTACAAGTAGTATTATTGCCCCTGTCCAAAACGACGACACTAGTCGCTGCCATTTTCCGATTGACAGCAAGCTCAACTGCTGCCAACCGCACGGCATGAAAAAAAAATATGCCTCCGTAGTGATGTCCTATTCGAATAGTAATATTATGAATCGATCGACTGAAAACGTTTTCTGCCTGAATGCAGTGACTGACGGTGACGGGCTAAAATTATAGTCCAAGTTTTCGTCATGTCAACAATAATCCTTATTTTTCAGTAGCTAAAGACCTTTAATCGTCACTGGGTAGTTGGATCAGAAAATTCTTGGATTGCACGAGCTAAACCGCTATGATGTTCTGTCGGAAATCATTATCTTTCTGGCAGCCATAACTCGAATCTCTCTTTTCTTCTTGTATAGAATAAAAAGAGAGAATCGATAACGATTGAATAGGGCCTCTGGTTAGCAAGCATATTCAGTGACGTCTAAAGATCCGTAAGTTTTATTTGAACGCAGCTATGATCTACCAATCACAAAGAGCCAACGCTGTGCCGGCTTCTGTCATTTTCGGCATCATACGTGTATTTTTCCGGTCCTTGTCCTTTCTAGTTTTCTTTTCATTTCATCTCGTGTTCGTCGGCGAGGAATTACGTACTGATCGCGATAAGTGCCGGTATTTTCGTTAAGATGTTAGGGTCACTAAAATTAGTATTGTTCTTAGGTGTAATTTATTTATTTAGAGCCGCCGAAGCAGTCTCTGACGACCTTACAGATTCGGACTTCTCGTCGACGATTGCTCAGCATGATACTGCTCTAGTCATGTTTTACGCACCTTGGTAAGTCATTCACCTTTGTAGCGTGTCATTTTTGTGAGATGGCCAAGGATGTGGCGGTTGAGGGTTGTAATTTTTTATTGAAATACCGTCATATGTAGGTGCGGTCACTGTAAGCGTTTGAAGCCGGAATATGAAGTCGCCGCGGGTATATTGAAGGATGATGACCCGCCGGTGAAGCTCGCGAAGGTGGACTGTACGGAGGGTGGCAAGAGCACCTGCGAGCAGTACTCTGTGTCAGGTTACCCCACACTGAAAATCTTCAGAAAGGGAGAGCTTTCTTCAGATTACAATGGACCTAGGGATGCCAGTAAGTGCTAATTTTCTACCTAGTTCTTATGAGAATCACTGTACATACACTTTCTAAAAACATCATGCTAATTCTCATTGATAAAATCTCAGCCATTAACGCAATGGGACATGTTTTCACAAATGATTCATAAGTTTTGTTTCTCATTCAGAAAAATTATTCAATGTGAAACTGAGTTGTAACAATCACTCTTTTTGAAATTCTTTAGTTCTTTTTATTTTTTATTTTCTTAATGACCAGGAAAGTAAGACATACTAAATTTTTAATACCGCTTAGCAATCATCAGGTGTCTCATTTATTTCTAAAATTTGTATGAAATTTAGCAGTAATGCAGGTGAGAGCACAAAATATCCTAAAAGTCCAAGTGCTCTGAGGTCCACTAACCAGGAACTAGGTTGCAACTGCTGCTAATTGTTGTAAATATTAAATAATAAAAATAACTTGGAAACACTAAGTAGACCTTTATGCATAATGAGTAATATACCTTTGAAATCACCCACAGATGGCATTGTTAAATACATGCGCGCTCAAGTCGGGCCAAGCTCCAAGGAACTGCTCACCGTTAAAGACTATGAAAACTTCCTGAACAAGGATGACGTGGTGGTCATTGGCTTCTTTGAGAAGGAGTCAGACCTCAAAGGAGAGTTCCTGAAGACTGCAGAGAAGATGAGGGAAGAGGTTGTGTTTGGACACTCTTCTGCTAAGGAGGTTCTAGACAAGGCTGGTTACAAGTAAGTCATCTTCAACACTACTACTACATAGAGCCTAGTTCCTTACAGATTGCAGTGGCTGTTGTGTGCTAAGAGCCCGATCCCTTTACCTACAAAGCATTAAAAGTTCCACAAGCATAATTTCACTAAATTTTTCATGATGTTGCACAATTTTTAAGTTGGTTAATATCCAAAACTATGTAGCATTACACCTAAGGTAAGTGATAGGGTAGAACGATCCCAATTTCCAGCTCCATTTATTGAAATCACCTATGCTCTAGATCCAGCAATCTCTCACCAAATATCATTTCAATTCAAGAAGTATATTTCCCAGAACATATATATAATGAAATAGATGTCTACTCAAAGAGAGTACAGATAAATAAATAAAGCCTTTATTAGTGATATTTTACAGTTTCTGTTTTAACATTCATCTTGTCTTCTATCTTAAAAGTAGTTCATTCTTCTCTGACAGCCCTGTTGTTAATTTTATCAGTTTGCCCTATGGCAAAGGCCTCCCCTAGAATTGGCTGTTCTCATGGGCATGGCTGTCATGGCCATTTTTAATTTTTGACTATCATCTTCATAAATCTATAGAATTAGCCTAACAGCTTTTCCTATTATGTTTCGGTGTTTTGCTTTAAAAGCTGTGTCGACTGTAAGATTCGATATAACAGTTCAGCTGAAACTACATTGATTGCATGTGCAAACTACATTGATTGCATGTGTTCCTTAGGCATAAATTGAATGACAATGAATAATGCTGAATTCAAAGCATTATCATTGCAATCTTCTAATGATAGGTACATATAACAAACAACAATAAGTATAATAACCGTAGTACAGTAAGTATGTAACCTTGTAAAATAGCAATGCACATTTTAGGGTTCTCTACTCAAAGAGTGCAACTGGGATCCTATTACTAGGCCTATAATAAAGTTCACGAAAGACTCAGGTGTTTTGTAAACAATAATTTTTAAGTCAAAATATTTATTTTCAATCACATAAGGTATGAGTTTGTAACCACAATACACAGAAAATGCTTAGCCTATCCTTTTACATCCAGAAAGTCAGAAATATCAATATGTTTAACACATTTTACATGACTTTTTCTATGATTTTGTTTACAAAACACCTGTCTCTTTCCTGCACTCCGGTATACCTCCATTCTCATTGTCGTAATAAATCTGGTAATACACACATGCTTGAAACTTGGTATGATTGTATTGTACTGCATAAGCTGTTGTACAAGCATGGGCTAACAGCTCTACTGGGTGGGTGTGCGGCAGTGGTGACCACTCACCACCGAAGCCCATCTGTCCGTTAAGCGATATAAAAACCGCGTGTGTTTGTGTGATGATCTACCAGAGGCGGCTAAGGGTTAACTGGAGGATGGGCAGCAGCATCCTCCTTTGTATATTACATCTTACTTACTGTGGTCACCTACAACCGCGGTCATGGTGCCAGCCGTAACGCTAACAAGCGAGGTGACTATGGTACTTCCCCTCCACATTTTTCCAGCTAAAGCTAGAATTCTTGAGGGAGCTAGAATTCCTGTAGTGGACGTTTCATGGGATGTTATGATGAGTTAGATAACTACCCTTGAGTATTTTGTTTTTTTAGATATATTTAAATATATAAAATTGCTTGTTCTGACTGACTGACTGATTCATCAACGCCGAGCCGTAACCGCTTTAGATATAGATTTGAAATTTTGTACACAGATTCTTTGCACGTTAAAACCACCCACTAAGAAAGGATTTTGGAAAATTCATCTTCCAAAGGGGTGAAATAAGGGATGAAAGTTTGTATGAAAGTCCTTAGTTTCTTAAGCTAGATTCACATAACTTTGAATTCAAGCTTTTGGTAAAAAATAAAGAAACACGTGCTTTAGCCTTTCTTAAAAATCACCCTTAAAGGGGGTGAAAAAGGGGATTATTTTTTTCCGTATGGTGGTCTATAAGTCTTTCATTTTTAAAGGTAGAATTATAGAAATTTGTTTTTGAGCTCTTCAAAATTTGTATTTAGACTAAGGACTAAAAATAAAGTTTTATGTGTCAGGGTTTTTGGAAATAAGGGGTGAAAAGGGGGAGAAAGTTGAAAAAGTTTTATGTGTCAGGGTTTTTGGAAATAAGGGGTGAAAAGGGGGAGAAAGTTGAAAATCCTTCATTTTCTAATTAAAATCCACTAAATTTATTATTTAGGCATCAAGGTTATAGTTCTGTGGAACGTACATCACTTTTATTGAAATTCCACCCCAAATTCAACCCCTTAAAGAGGGAAATGGGGTGAAAAAGTCTAAAAACCAATACGGGTCTCGTTTGTATGGTTTATCGGGTCGCTGATTACGAAAACTAAAACAATTTTGAAATCCCACGTGGTGGACGTGAAATACCATCATCCCCTGGGGATGGGGTTGGGGTGCGATAGGGTTGAAATGTCTAAAAATCAATATGGGTGTCGTTTGTATGGTTTATCGTGTCGCTGATTACGGAAACTACAACAATTTTGAAATCCAACGTGGTGGACGTGAAATACCAGAGGGGGAGAGGGATAGACTGCACATGTCTGAATTTTACGCGGACGAAGCCGCGGGCACAGCTAGTGTTTACATAGAGAACTAATTGCTTATTTAAATTCTACCCACCAAATAGCGAATTTCGAGCTCCAGTTTCTTATAATATTTTGATTGGAACTTGGTATTGAAGTTCATAACATCCTCCAGTAGAAAAAAGACAACAATTTGATATTCATACCCAACAATGTAGTCGCATGTTTTCTGCGCGTCCATAACTAAGAAAGTATTTTTACCTTGGTGGTACGGAACTCTCGGTTCGCGAATCCGACTCGCACTTGGCCGGTTTTTTTTTGTGGTCTATACAATAACAGTCAATAATTACATTTTACCTAAGATGTAAATTTTATTTAGAGGCTCATGCCATGGCTAGCGCTGCACAAAAGTGGCTATCACTAAGTGAATCCAACACCCTTTCATATTTAACAAATATCATTCTTGCCTTTTGAAAAGAAAATCCTATGATAATATTCAAGGTGAAAAACTCGTCTATTCACACGAATAATTATGTAAATAAGTATGCAAATATTCGTAATATTTTTGGCAAACCGAAAAACTATATTAATACACACTGAGTTGTGCACGACGACATATCAATTCCTGAATGAATGTCCAACCCTTTCATACGCGCTCATCGCATCGACTAAGGGTATTTTTGACCTAGTTGCTGGCTTGGTCTTCTTTTTCATTTATACCCAACCTTTTTTATCTATAGAGCGAAATTAATTTAAGAGAATTGTGAGACAGAGACCACTCAGACTGTTTAGACTCTAGTTAGGCGCACGTCAGTGGTAACATTTGCAATTCTATAACCATTCCGTAAAGTGAAAAGTGTTTCTACTGACGTGCTATAGGGTGTTCTAAAGTAGAATTATTTTATCACCGTGGTTTTCAAGTTACTTTCGCAAACCAGATCCACTCCAAAATATTTTTTTAATAAAGATAAAGTTTACACAGCTGTTCAAATCTTTCCAATTGTAAAATGGCCGTTGTTACGCTTTATTAATTACTTGTTTCTCATTTATGTAATGGAGTCATTATTGAATTTTAATTTCACTTGTGCTCAACGAATTAAGAGGCCACGCGTTGTTTTGAAGTTGCACAAAGCGTCTCAAAAGATAAAGCTTTGTTGACATTTTCAGTTTTGTTGTCAAGCCCAAGGTGTCAGCAATAGATTTACTTTTTTTATAACCGACCTATCTTATTGTGATTGTTAAGAACTACAGAGTGTCAGGGACAGGTTGGCTGAAACTGAAAGGGCATGATCAGTCAACGTAACTGAACAACTTTCAATAAATATAACATTCAGGAAATGAAAAAAAAAACATCGGCCTCCATACAAAATCTCAAACTGGATTGGACTGTTTGTCCCATATTGATTGTTAAAAATGGGCAGCAGTTTATTAACCTTTACCCGCCAGTTGCACAAAAAAGTCTGCAAAAAAATTAATAGAAAATGTCAGCAGTAGATTTTAGGGAAATAAAATCGGTCTACAAACAATCCTTCGATCAAAAAAGATTAACAGCCAGTCAAAGTAAAGTAAATATGTATATTGCTGACTCTGTCTTTGTCAACTAAACTGAAAGGGTCAGCAATACATAAGAAGACGCTTATTATGCTATTAGCGGTGTGTCTTCACTGCTCGCAATCATGTGCGATTTTTGTGCAAATGACACTAAAATCGGGTCTGGCGCGGCGTGCATTGTCTTTCGACAGCAAAAAATACGATCCTATTCTCGATAAATCATATCAGCCAAACGCAATCTCGACACCCTACTCATTAATATAGTTTTCAGATAAGACTTCATTCAGATTGGTAACATTAGTCAAAGTTTTGACGATAACAACTAATAGAACTGATCTGATTAAATCAACTCGTACAGTCAAGGGCTGGTTAAGCTTGGCAACGCAGCGGGACTTACCCTACGTTCCAAATTCCGCTAATAGCGTGCTTTGAAGCTCTGTGAGCTGAGCGCGCTTAAGCCGGACCAAATTGACTATAAATACGTCATTGTTTCTACTATCAGGTGCTTTAATAAAATAGGCGGAGCAGTGAAAGCGCTAATGTCAAAATCGATAAAATCCCACTCATTTTCAGCCGGCCGCGGTATTTTCTGTTTTATTTTTACTTCTTTTGATACTGAAGTGATAAACTCAGCTTTGATAAAGAAAACAAAATATAAACTGACTTTTTGACAGAAGAAGTTGTGAGCGCGCGTTAATGTTCCAAATTGACTAGTGACTTTATGTCCCGCATAAGAATGCGAGTCATTTGAATTTAGTATGGAAAACGGATCGCCTTAAGCTCCTACGGCTATTGCAATAAGAGTGATACGAAGTCCAGTGTGTCAAGTTTGATATGCTCTTGACTGTACCAAAAAAATGTACTATCGCTGTATACTTATTACTTATATCGGCTGAAAATGCACTTGCTGAGTCCATAGTTTTCTTCATTCGTTCGGTCTTTTAATAACAAGAATTCTAACTATTATTCGGGTATCTACAACAGAAATGTCGGGGAAAAGTCAGGAAAGCTCAAGGTTATAGGGAGTCGAAAACGAGATTAAATACTATGTTTGGCTAGCTTGAAAGCTGTGAAAGAAATCATGATTAAACTTAATAATAGTTTTGTTCAACCCTTTATAGGCCAGTGGTCGCATATGAGACCACTAAAAAGTTTGTAAAATGGACTTAATTGTTAATTTTACAATGTCTGCCCTATAAAACCTTATATGTATCGGGACAAAGGTGGATATATCGAAGATTTTGCAACTTGATCTATAAAGGGTTAAAGGACAGCTTGCTCAATAATAAATGTAGATTTATTAGCATTTTCAGTCAACCTTCTTGGTTGACTTCCTGTTATTTAAACATCTGGTAATACTGCAGTGTATAAATCTCACAGAAAAATAAGGGTAATTAGAAGGAGGATTAAAGAAATAATGTGTCACAAGGTAGTGAAGGCGTCGTTCTATGGATTTGACGGGTCATTTTGAATATTTCCTAGTGATCATTGATGATTTGACATAAAAATTTGGGACACGTTGGCAGATGTCATCCCATAGTAAAATTAATTAGCAAGGTATCTATTACGAGCGAAGCAAGGAGGTCCGAAATCTTTGATAAATCTGGTAGAGTGTGATCCTAGAAAAAACATAAATTAGGCTTAGTTCGTAAATTATACAGGGTGATTGGATATTCGACGTATTCCTGAAAGGGGGTTGTTCTGCAACTCATATGGAGCAAATTTGCCCATGGAACCGGTGGTCGAATATCAGTGGCTGCGGAGTCATCCGAAGATCAGGTATCTTGATGAAAACTCCCACCTTACTACATTAAAAGGCAAAATGTGAATAAAGTACACCACCCTATGAAATAAATTCATACTTTTCAGACACAGGATAAATAAATTATTAATTGGAATCTAATTTATGCCTTATAACTCTAATAAATTCCGAAGTAAATAAGTTCTAAACAACAAGTAGTGTTAAAAAAATCTAAATATTTTTATGTCGAAGGGAATATTTCCAAAAGTCATACATACACTTGACGTACAAACTACAAAAATAAGTTCCTCGTTTCATAAGCTTTCTAAAAAGCTATAAATTTTGCAATTTATTTGTAGCGCTCAGAAAAAAATTAACCGAAAGTGCGCTGCGACACTATTTTCTGGTCGGATTATTTTTTCTAATTGCCTGTGAAAGTGATGTTAATGAAGAGAATAAGTAAAGACAAAGTGCTTTAATACGTTTAACGGCAAAAAAAAAATATTTTTTCATGCAAGGATAACATTTTTGAAAGGTACTTTCTTCAGTATCGGGGTATTTTGGGCTTTACTACATTAAAAGGCTGAATGTGAAAAAAATACACCACCCTGTGCAATAAAATTATACTTTTCTGATAGAGGATGAATAAGTCATTAATTACAACATAATTTATGCCTTATAACTCAGATAAATACCAAAGACAATAAATAAGTTCTAAACAAAAAATAGTGCTAAAGAAAAACAAAAGACTTTTTCGTCGAAGGGAATATTTCCAAAAGTCATACACATACTTGACGTAGAAACTACAAAAATAAGTTTCTCGTTTGATAAGCTTTCCAAAAAGCTATAAATCTTGTAATTGTATGGTGGCGCTTAGAAAAAAATTTGCCAATGGTGCGCTGCAGCACAAATTTTTAGTCGGATTCATCTTTCTGATTGAGTGCAAGTGTGGTGCTTATGTAGAAAGTAAACAAAAAAATTGAAAATTTAAATAAACTTTATTCTAGTGCCTACAAAAAAAGAAACTAATTATCAAAATTATCATACAATTTTACAAATCTTGCTCGAAGTGAGAGCCTTGGTGGCGTATGCATGCTCGCAGCCGTTTCCGAACTTCCGTTCTCGTTTTCCACATCGTTAAAATTTGCGCGTCGTTCTTGACATTTGGCTGCGCCTCATGTCACAAACTAGCATTCCTGTTATAATGACCATCTTTACTTAACAGTTGCATAAACTACTATTTCTTTCCGTAGCCTACTCAGATGTGTCCAGTACCCCGATAATGAAGAAAGTACGTTTCAAAATTGGTATCCTTGGATAAAAATAAAATCTTTTTATCGCTTAAAAGTGATATAAGGCATTTTGTCTTTATTTATTTTCTTTATTAACATTACTTTCACATGCAATCAGAAAAATAAATCCGACCAGAAAATAGTGCCGCAGCGCACTTTCGGCTCATTTATTTCCAAGCGCCACAATTTAATTACAATATTTATAGCTTTTTAGAAAGCTTATGAAACGAGAAACTTATTTTTATAGTTTGTACGTCAAGTGTATGTATGACCTTTGGAAATATTCCCTTGGACATAAAAATATTTAGAATTTTTTTAACACTACTTTTTGTTTAGGACTTATTTTCTCCGGTATTTATCATAATTATAAGGCATAAATTATGTTTTATTTAATAAATAATTTATCCTCTATCAGAAAAGTATACATTTATTATACAGAGTGGTATACTTTTTTCACATTTTGCTTTTTAATGTAGTAAGGCGGGAATTTTCGTCAAGATACCTGATCTTCGGATGACTCCGCAGCCACTCATTTTCGAACACCGGTTCCATGGGCATATTTGCTCCATATGAGTTGCAGAACAACCCCCTTTCAGGAATACGTCGAATTTCCAATCACCCTGTATAATATTAATCATCCTTTTTCCTTCGGGAACGTAGCTGACACACTATCATGTGTCTAGGTTTTTCTACGTTGATGTCATAGGGTCCATCAAACCTGTAAAAAGAACTAGCGCATTCGGGCTAGTAAAGAAAGAAATTTAACAAAACTTCCTAAATACCAAACTAAGCAACAGTAAACTGTACTTGACAACTACATAACAATACATAATTTAACGATAACGTAGCCAATGTTATCAGTTTTATGCCATTATTGTGAACAGTATTTGACTACCTACTGTAAGCGGTTACGACAGAAACCGTGGCACTTAATGTTCGAATTGCCGTTAAAATAACTGTTTATGAGTAATTTAATTTTTGTATCTTTGCACTAGATTTCGAACACGAATAAAAACACTCACCCACAGCCACAAAAAAAAAACATGTCAAACGCACGCTTCGTTTGGGCATCGTGAACAATATGCCCAAACGAAGAGCAGATATCCAAAACCTACTTACACACTACCACTGAGTCAAACCAGTTCTTTAATTAGACCTCCTAAATTTATCCACAAAATAACCTATTATTAAATTACGAGTAGTATTATATTATCTGTTTCCAAGCTCAGTCAAGAAGTTAGTTATTACTATTCAAAATTATCAAAAAGCTCAAATGTCCACAATAAAGCAAAATTCTCAATTTTCCTTTTTTGGGACTGCATCCTCAACCATTGGTTCGCCTACTGTCAATGCTGACAATCAGGTTGCCCACTAACCTGGTAAAGCTTGTAATCTTGGATTAAACTCTGGTTTGCCTTCTGTGGGTTGCGGAGGTCAGACGGCAGACATTAAATCAGGGTCCTCGTCAAATCACATAGGTTAGGTAGCAAAACTGAATAAGACATTGCACTGGATGATCCAAAAGCCCACATCTTAGAATTTTAGATTTCTCGAACAAAAGTCCTTGAGGCCCAGGCAGGACCGCTGCTGTTCCTTACAACAACAACTGCCCTGGTTGCTTCTTGGATAAGGTGACGTAATCAAAACATTATGAAAGAGCTCCATCGCTATTTTAGGTTCGAAGTGCCTTCTTTTTTGCACACGCCCTAAAGTTTAAAACATATTCGGGATTCACGCAAAAATTTCGACCAAACGTCGGCCTCAAGTTCACGAACTACTTTTATATAACAAATGGAATCAAAAACTTCAATGTTTATCTTTTAGATTAGTCTCAGCTTGTGACACGGCTATGCTTCATTTAGGATCATGCAATATTTCCAACGACCAATCACGATTTTTCCCAGTTTCACACATATTAGGTACACACAATTTATTCAAATGCTAGCATACATATTTGTATGATAAGAAGGTTTTATTGTAAAAAATGTGCTGATAAGGAACTAGCGTGCTTTGGTTTGTTATAAAAAGTAAACATTATTACTTACTTTACTACTTTAAGCATCAATACTTGTGTTATTGTCTTAAAGTGAAATAAATTATGTCAGCACCAATATACAAAGTTTGAGGCCTGTCTCGCGTTACTTTAGTAAGTTTAATCTATGTCTCTCGGTTAGTCTGTCATTACTTAATTTTCATAAATTTTGGGTCGATGCCTTAGTTGAATGAACCTAAAATTCAAAAAGCTCGTTCAAAAAAAATTAAAACCTTGTATAAATATATTTTAACTACCCCATCCCTACTCATGGGTAGCTGCGTTGAAAAACGCAGCTAAAAGAACTTAAACTTGAGTCATCAAAATGACACTGCCAATCATGGGAATTTCTCCCAAAATCTAACATCTCATGGTACCCGAAAAGAACCTTAGCTTTAAGTAGTTAATAGAATCAGGCGTTACTTTGCGGAAGTCCATCTCAAAGAAATGAAACAAATATATAGCCACCTTCCGCAACAATGATGGATGCTATTTACTCACTGTGCACCGCCCGCCCGCCCGCAAATAAATGCGCATGCGCAGGCAACTGCAACACAGCAACCACCCAAAAACACTCTACAGTGTTTCGCCTCTACACGAGGCATCCTCAGGAGATGTTAGACCGACCAGTGCCAAACACCGAGTGAGCATCGTCGCCCCATCGCCCTCTATTTATACCAGTCTGGTCCCCTCCAATGCTGACGCATAGACACGGCATAGAACCTTAGCTTTAATGATTTTTTCTTTGGCTACAGAGACAACGTAGTGCTGTACCGTCCTAAGCGCCTGCAAAACAAGTTTGAAGACTCATCCGTCGTGTACAAAGGAGACGGCTCAATAAAGGGCTTCATCAAAGAAAACTAGTAAGTATACTTAATTCTTCTGCACCTTCTAATACACCACAGAAAGTAAAAATTCCATTGTTATAAATATGATGCTCTCGACAAAGGGATGTTGCCTACATCATTTTATGTTTGTAATAACTTTTTGTAAAATTTAAAGAAAAAATTGAAATTTTCCGATAAGTATCAAATGTTCATTGAGACTTTTAGGCATCTAAAAAATAACAAATCTGTACATTGCGAATATAGTATTTTATTGTACTGTAAAATATAACACTCGTTGACAATTTGTTGCCGTGACCAGGATTTATCCAACGTATCTCTCAAATAATTCTTGTAGATGCCCATATTTTTATTCCTAAGAGCTAAATTACTGAAATACATTATACATATTTTTTTTAATAATTACCAGTAATGTGAATTGAATGTATGTCAAGGTGACTATGTATGTAACTGTCTATTACTTTATAAAATACCATGACTATGAGGCTAAAGAAAGTGACATTATGCTGGATAAGCATAAGTGATAAATATAATGCGTAAAAAAATATTAATTATAGCCCTAATATTAAATATGGCCACCTTTAAAGTTTAATTTAATGTCCATTTTGTGTAGATCTCGACAACTTTAATCAGAAGTTGATTGATTTACTATGTGGCCTAATAATTCTTCTTATTTATAGCCACGGTCTGGTTGGTGTCCGTCAGAAAGACAACATTCAAGACTTCACCACCCCGCTCGTCGTTGCCTACTATGATGTCGACTACAAATATAACCCCAAGGGTACCAACTACTGGAGAAACCGTGTCCTTAAGGTAACTTTACCGTGTCCAATAGGTAATTATAATAGAATGGTTTATTTGAAAACCTATACGTCAGATTCTTAGCCGAGGGCAATGAAACGCCTCTACCTAATCTACTACTATGTCCTATACTATTAAACAAGCAATATTTTCGGTTCCTCGATCCTCCTCTCGCTGAGCATTAGGAGGTAAAAAGTATGTTATTAATGCTATGAAATACTTATTTAAAACCTGCTTTGCGATAAAAAAAAGCCCTATACTGCGCGTGGCCCGACACGCACTAGGCTGGTTTTATGATTTATGTATGTATATAAATTTCTGATATCCATTGTATAGTTGACAAAATTTTATTTGGGCCGATTTGGCTTAACATCTTATCTACCGGAGAACAATAGAACAAAAGATAATTAATTCAGTCGATGCGCGTGCCAGGCTTATACAGAAATTGTTTCCGTTATATTTTTGTCGTTTAGTGATAGTCTGGCCAACGAAAGCTGTCCACACAAAACCGCGGAAAATTTAAAGATAACAAGTTTTATACCCTGAAAATACTGCAAAATAACAATTTGATACTTTTAGTTGGTTTTCAGGTTGTAACTTGTAGTCTTGACAACTCGACTCTAACTTTCATTGGCTTTAATTATATTTTGTCAACTATACAAGCTATGCTTAGTTTGGCATCAGATGGCCTTTTGTGAAATGACTAAAAGAAAAAAAAATTGTAGATAAAGCTTATAAATTTTTTGATTAGGTACAAATTGAAGCCAAACATGTCAGGCTCTAACCGAATGCAAATTCTAACCTAACCACTAAGCGATGTGATTCAAACAGAATTACGACATAATCGTTGGCGATGGTTCGTCAAGAATCCTTTAGCAAATTATGTATAATTTCATCATAACATCCCATGAAACATCCACTACAGGACAGGCTCTCTCCAGAACTCCAGCAAAAACTGTGGTACTTTGGAGGGGATTTACCATACTCACCAAGCTTGTAAGCGTTGCGGATGGCGACCGATGTTGTTGGTGACCCCAGTATTTAAGATGGTATGATACACAGAAATATGCTGCTGCCCAACCTCCGGTTCCGCCTTTAGTTGTCTCTTACGACACCCACGTGTAGAGATGGGTTGGTACTATCCTTTGCCGGCACCACATTTATACACTCCTAGGCACATTATATATAGGCTCACCTTGCATTTTATGTTTTGAAAAACCCTAGCTAAAATAAATGTTAGGTTAGGTTAATCAAAAAGTTTTAATGCAAGCCAAAGAGTTGCATCATTCTTGCATAAAAAATTTTGCTCATTATTTTATTTTAAGCTAGGGTCCATTAAAAACTCAGAATGCTAGGTGGGCCGATATATGTGTCTGGGAGTGTAATATATGAACTATACTAACTACTATATGAACTAATAATATCGATTACTCAGGTCGCTAAAGAAGTCACCGAAGCTAACTTCGCAGTGTGCGACAAGGACGACTTCACTCACGAGATGAACGATTACGGCATTGACTTCGCGAAGGGAGACAAGCCGGTCGTCGCCGGAAAGGACGCGGACGGAAACAAATTCATCATGAACGACGAATTCAGGTGAGAGGTCTAGTGTCTACCGTGTGAGTTCCACCCTAATGTAAAGCCATCGTAAGAAGTCCTAGCACATAATACAAAATAAAGCGTTTTTTTTTATCACCCCAGATATTTTCAGGGGTGGTTCTGCTCATGAAACTGAACAACTTCCCTGAACCCTTCGGGGTTGTTATTACCATTTTGAAGAAGCTCGGTTTATGATTCGCTCGCCGCAAAGGGGATAGGGGTATGTTTGTGCTTTTTACTATGGCTCGAGATTTAAAGTCGACATTTCTGCAACGACTTAATAAAAAAATTAATAAAATATTTAATAAAAAATAAATAAAATAAAATATTTTTATTTCAATTCTTACAGTTTTTAAATTTAAGACATAATGGTACAGCAGACGACAGATTTTTTGGTCTGACAGTCTGCCAGTGTGGCCTATACTGCAATTATTTTAGACATTATTGTAGTCATTGACATGAAAAAGGCTCCGCTTCAATGCGCGTATTTTCCAAAATCTTTGATTTTGAAGGAAAACAGCTTGAATAGTTGTTCAGTTCAAAGAGTTATTTAGTCGAAAATGTTGTTCAGATTGATTGGCAATTAGTTTCAAACGCAGGGCAATTTTGAAAAATGATGAGTTTGAATTATATTCTGATAAAAACTATAATTTTCGCAGTACCGGCCACACTGGCGGACAAATTCCGTGACTGCTCGTGTCTGCTTGGCTCTCGTCTGCTGAGCCTCATAGACCTACTTGTTTTTCAGTCAAATGATAAAATAACGGTCTAGACAATCAGGATGTATATATTGCTCGACTTGCGGCGAGCGAATCAAAAATAGAGCTAAAGTGGTTTGATAATTGCGCGCAAGTTATAAAAGATAAATTAATAATAAGTATACAAATAGTCACATATACTCAAAATTTCCTTTTGTAACAGTTTTTCAGAGGAAGAATATGACTATTTCTTTGGCAAGGCCACTAAAGGCACGAAAGCACCTTCACTATATTTACAACGTGACCAATTAATCAGAGACGATTAAACTTACAAATAGAATATAGAAGAATACGTTATATTTTTTATTTTTAAATAAAATTTATATAAATATTCAAGTTTTCGCCTATATTATAGAAAGTTATTCCTATTTTTATTAATTAATATAAAAAAGTATTTTGATTTTAGTGTAGGCAACGAAGCAGTTGACCCCCGCATTAATTCCTCAGTCGATGAAACTTTGCTGGGGTATTACACTATATGAGACAAACCTTCTATAAAAAAAAATCCAAAAAAATTTGTTACTTTAAATTTTTTCATACATTTTTTGTAATTTTTGTATGGAAAAATTAAAAGTACCGATTTTTTTTTGGATTTTGTCTCATATAGTGTAATACCCCAGCAAAGTTTCATCGACTGAGGATTTAATGCGGGAGTCTTCATACAACGATCCGCTTCGTTGCCTAGACTATTTCCCATCATTTGTCGCCCTGTAATTCCTTTCAAAAACTGGCGAGAGCGTGTATAGTTATGTATAGCATAGCTCGCAAATTTAAATATTTTTTTCAAAAAGTTCAAATAATTATGGATCTTCTTCGGGGAGGTCAGCAGTTTATTAGTAAGGGTTCCCGCACACAGGCCACCGGGCACAACCACAAAACGGCGCCACCGGCATATTTCCTGTAGTTTTCATACATTTTTAGCAACCATGATTTGCAGCGTGTGGTGGCCACCGGCGTCAATCGTGTGCGGCGAGTCCATATAAAATGTATGAAAACTGCAGAAAATATGCCAGTGGCGGCGTTTTGTGGTTGTGGCCGGTGGCCCGTGTGCGGAAACCCTTAAAGTAGGTACATAATTATGTGTGACTGGTGAGGTTTTGTAAATATAATAATAATCTCAAATTCATATAAAATGTTTTGGATATTTCTGATTGAAACATCGACATCATCTTTCTATTTATTTTTGTTATTTTTTTTTTCTACATATGATCCTAGTTTATAAATTTAAAAATGGACCTTTGGAAAATTTTAAATTGGACCTTTCAAGCTATTACACATCTATACATCACTATACTTGCCACCACCATTAGACAGCTAAATAAATGAACACCCTTTACAAAGGAATTAATTATTTTGCAGCGCAATCTGCAATATTCGCGTCTAGATCGTACATCGACTTGAATAGGACTTGTGCGATATATTAATCTTATATAAGATTATTCATTGATTAACATGCAGTGCAATCATCATAAAACTTACCGTAGGTCGGGCTGCGTTATATTAAAACTTGTACAAAATGTTATTTCCATGGAAGCTTTAGGGAGCTATGAGTTCCCTTACAAACTAACTTTTGCCGAAACTTTTAAACTACGAAACACATTATGACAAAAATTTGTACACACCAGTGAATAAGCTCTGTCAAAGTTTGAAATGTGTTTTTAATTAAATTCAATTAGTCAATATAAAGATAGAGCTAGTTGAAAATATGTATGAAAAAATGAAGTCGTTCTATCTTCACATTGATTAATTGTTTTCAATTAAAAACCTATTTCAATACTATAACTTGATATAATCTAGTTTCAGTTTACGGGAAATGTCATCATTTCAGACACTATTATATGGTGTAAGGGACAGCCTTTAATACTAATACAATTCAACGTAACTGAACAACTTTCAGGATATAAAAAAAAAAACGGCTTATCCATACAAAATTGCAAACTTGATTGGACAGTTTGTATGGAGGCCGATATTTTTCTTTCCATTTCCTGAAAGTTTTTTGCGCTGGACGTTGTTTAGTTACGTTGAATGATCTCGCCTTTCAGTATTCGAAAAGCTGTCCCTTTCACTCTATAGTAGTATATAATTTAATTAACTTTTCGTAGAGTAAAATCATAGCTGTTGCCCAGGTACAGTTAAGACAACATCAAGCTTGACACATTGGACTTTGAACCGTTCTTATTTCAATTGACGTAAGGTTTAGGTTCGCACTTCGAGTGTCAACTTTACCCGTCGTTGTCTGTACATACTATTATTTACGATCAAAACCTATTACAGCGTCGAAAACCTTCTGAAGTTTGCTAAGGACATGCTGGACGGTAAACTGGAAGCCTTCATCAAGTCTGAGCCGATACCTGAAGACAACAGTGGGCCAGTTAAGGTGGCTGTCGGCAAGAACTTCAAGGAGCTAGTGACTGACAGTGGAAGAGACGCCTTAATTGAGTTCTACGCGCCCTGGTGCGGACATTGCCAGAAGCTCGCTCCGGTTTGGGACGAGCTCGGTGAAAAGGTAAGAGCTTCAAGTTTACAGGTCAACAATAAATACTGTTTCATCATCATCGTAACATCCCATGAAAAGTCCACTTCAGGACATGGAGCTCCCATTTTGCTTGGAAAAAAATGTAGAGGAGAAGTACCATAGTCACCTCGCCTGTCAGCGTTACGGCTGGCACCATAGACCGCGGTTATAGGTGACCGCAAGTAATATGGTATGATACACAGGAGGATTCTGCTGCCTATCCTCCAGTTTATAACCCTTAGTCGCCTCTTACGACACCCACGGGTATGTATGGGACGGTACTATTCTTTGCAGGCACCACACGGGACCGTACATACATACATAACATCACGCCTCTACGCTAAATACTGTTTGCAGTTAAAACATATGAAATTGATAAGAATTTAACCATTTTAAATTTTAATGATTTAGTGTTGAACAAAAATAATGACATTCTAAAATTATTCCTCTTTTGAAGTTTAAAAAAGAGTAGCGCGTTTGGTTTGTTTGTTGATAATCTCTTAATTTTATTTATAATATGGGTTGGTCCGAAAACGATAAGTGCTTATTACATTAAATTTTCCTAATAACCTTTTTTAAATCCTACTACTGTACACGAAGTATGTTCAAGTTTGCTATATCATCCCAGGTTGCATAAGTACAACCACGAACTAATAATACTGTCTTTGAAATGAACTATAGCGTGTTCAGTACAAGTTTGGCTCCGACGGTTATTTCCTGCGCATGGGTGACAGGCGGAGAGCCAATGAACGACTCATTTTTAGGGTTCCGATACCAAAATGGTAAAAAAAGGAACCCTTATGGTGCGACTTTGTCGGTCTGTCTGTCACACCTCTATATTACCTAACTATTAAGATCCTATTATACACATGTTTCACAAATAAATGAATTGAATTGAATATCTCAGCAACCTCTCATGCCATCGACTTGAAATTTGGAATGGTTTTAGAATATAGTTGCCCAACTTAATTGCACATGTAAGAATTTTGAAAAAATTATGATTATTAATGTAAAGGGGGCCTTCAAATTGTCGCTACTAGGTCGAATGGGGTATCATATGAAAGGGCTTTACTTGTAAATTCTAAAATATATTTTTGTATTTTTTTATGTTTCTTACTTTTCAAGTTATGATGAAAAATGTCCAAAAAAATACCATTTACCCTTATCTCTGAAATTTGTGTAAGGAAAAATCTGAATTAATTACAGTTGACAGAAGTTTATGTAAACTTTACAGCAAAAATAAAACGATCTTTCTAAGTTGCAGTTTTTCAGAAATCTGCAAAAAAACCTTTATAAACTAATTTAGTTTTGCGGTCCTGAAAATGGACTTTACTGCTTCCAAAATACTATAGGTACATCGGAACCCTCGGCGCGCGAGTCTGACTCGCACTTGACCGTTTTTTTTTTATTCTGCGCATTAACGGTCACACCCAGAGTTATTTTGGACGTCGTATCCTATTCTACTAATATTATAAACGCGAGAGTTTGTAAGTATGGATGGATGTTTGTTACTTTTTCACGTAAAAACCACTGAATGGATTTTAATGAAACTTTACAATAATAATATAGCTTATATATCAGAATAACACATAGGCTACAATTTATAATCCTTTGCAGACGAAGTCGCGGGCACCAGTTAGTATCTAATAGTTTTTTTTTTCATCTAACAGCTGAAGGACGAAGACGTGGACATAGTAAAGATCGATGCGACGGCCAACGACTTCCCCAAGTCTCTGTTCGACGTGTCCGGCTTCCCAACAATCTACTGGAAACCCAAGGACACCAGCAAGAAACCCGTCAGATACAATGTGAGTAACTAATGACATTGTTTAGTCTTTTAAGGGGAAAGGGGATGGACTCGCCACTGCGACCTGTAAGGATTTATTGTAGCCGACAATGGCTTGATCTAGATACTCTGGACTTTGTTTGTAGGAACCAAACATCGTCTGGCCCACTGTTGCAAAGTTTTCAGATAAAAATTTACTTCGAAGAGTGTGCCCTTGAGTTCCATGAGCGTGTTTTGCCATTCCCACTTTGTTTACATTCCACACTATCGGAAGAAGCGCCTTAGAACATATTGCGATATTTCCGACCTGTATATCTACTTAACACTTTATTTACGCCTGCCGTTGATGTGGCATAACAACTACTTTGTAAGGACTCAACGTGCCTTCCAAACCATGGAAAAAGCTCTCGTTTCTATACCAGTAACGGTAACCCATATCCCGTAAATATCAAAAATACCTGTCATTTAGGGCAAAATAATTACTGATCAGATGTAGTCCAGTAAATATTCATCGCCAGCAGCATTTCAACTGTAACTTTGTTTACTGAGTATAACGGTGAAATCCCTCACGCATGATTCAATCCAACTAGAATTTTGATATATAACCGTATCTTGATGTGGGACTGAGTCCTTAAGGATCTCGGAGCACTTCGACCCTATGGGATCTTTCGTGCTTCCCCTGCCTTATTGCTCCTGTGATCTTCCGCTGTCTTCAAATAGGCTATGCTTCATAATATGATATGTAACTTTTAATTCCAGGGCGGGCGTACAATCGAAGACTTCCTCAAATACGTATCGGAGCAAGCGTCGAGCGAGCTGCGTGGCTTCGACCGCTCCGGCGGCGCCAAGCAAAAGGATGAGCTGTAGACAGCCTATAGTGTGCGAGGGTATAGTGAATTCCAGACAACCTAACGCTCAGTAAACAAACAACTTGCCGGCAAGAAAAGATCTCGTCGAACATAAAAAAAGCACATCATAAGGTCTAATTATAACGGTTTTAAAGTCGGAGTTCCACATTTTAAGGCATTTTACACCATTTGGTTACTGAGAGTTGGGGTCTTATTGTGGAGTTAACTTTATACACAGTGCAGTGTGCAAGAGTCAGCAACAGATCTGTGAGAGTGTGGGTGCAATGCTACTGAAGTTGTCTAAAGAATTTGCTATTGCAATAGTTTAATTAAACAATTTAATTTAGATATTATGTGAAGTATATCTAATTGATGAGAGATTTTTCTGTCTTATCAACTAAGCAAATCTTAGCAAATCGTTTGATTTAATTTATTTTGATGTATGGTGGCCTCTCTTTGCCTGTGTGAAATATGAACAAATGGTTTCAACTATAATTTTTTTTGCAAATGTCTATCATGAAGATAAAATGTCGCCTTTACAGCTTCGATATTTTCTGATATCTTATTTTTTCTTGCACATTCCATTTTTTTTATCTTCATTGTGGTAAAATCTCCAGTAGTATTGTACATAATTCTACCTGTTAGTCAACTTGTTTGTGGATATTTAATAGAATACTTAAGGGCTCATGTAGTCTGTGCTAGCCTATTGAATGTCCATATGCAAGTTCTATATTATAATTTAGATTATCAAAATACAGTAATTTTGAATGCATTTCTTATATGTCTCTCAGTGGGTTATAATAAATAAGGTTGTATTTATAATATAAAAGTTCTTTTATTTATCAAACCTAAAAAAATGTTGTAATAACCCTGAAGTCGGGAAGATAAGGTTCGAGAGTCAGTGTACACCTGAAACATTCAAGTTTTACTCATCTTGACACACTTCCAGCTAGGATTTGAAACAGATTTGAAACACCTCATAGTAAGGGTGATGGAAGGACAAATTTCTATATGATTTGCTCATGTCTGCCTCTTTGACTGATGATAAGGAGCATCTTCTAGAAGATACAAAAAATATTGGCGGACATCCACACCCCTGCGTTTTTGAGGAATTAAGTTTTAACTATTTTGAAATTTGACAATGAAACGTACACCTGGCAGACTATGACTATCTGATTAAATACAATGTATAAAACCCCATAAAATGGTCTGCCACCATAATAGCCCTGCGTCGTAAAGTTACAGCGCTTCAAAATGCAAAAATTCGCTACTTCGTCCCGTGATAATGCAGAGCCCTGCATGTCTGCCTCTTCGATTTTCTACATCTTCAGAAGTATTTTAAACAGGAGCCACAAAGGCAGACAAACAAAACATTACTTAGTATCTTATTTTAATTTTTTTTGCTTTAACTCAAAAATGCAGTGGTGCACAGAAAAACTTGTAAGGACCAAATTGATTCGTATTGAGCTGATCTATCATCCCTATAATATGAATCATGAGGAAATCATATACCTAAATTGCAGCCAGCACCCTAATTATCATAAAACTTCTTATATTATTACACCTCATAAAAATTAATTATGAACATATGAGCATTATTTGCATAACTTGACACTAATATAATAAGACAGCAAAGCATGTTGCCCACCCTGAGAACTAAGAGATGTCTCGTGTGCTGGTAATTTTGCAAACCTTTCAAACCGAAACAGCAGTGCAAACACTGCTATTTTAAGGCAGTAATAGGCAAGGGGGTGGTACTTACCCAGATGGGCTTTGCACAAAAGCCCTACCAACTAGAATAAAAAAAAAAACACATTTTGGCATATTTTTTTTCAACTGTTGATAAATAAAACCAGTTAAATCTTATTTCTGTTTATTATAAGTTGTCTTCCTTCCACCTCTCTATCCACTCAATGATGGTCTCAACATTCTTCTGTAGTTGTTCTTCTGTGTCATTTTGTAACTGAGTGACTATTTCCTCTTTATAAGAACTCTGGGCCTCTTCCAGTAATGTCTCAAATATTTCACACTGAATATTTTCTTCCAGTTTCTTCCCTGAATAACCTCTGAAATGTGATAATGTAAAAATCAAGGCCATTATTATCCTTTTTGTTAAACATTTAACAGTGGTAACCAACCAAAATTATATTTCTTATGGAATGCAATCTCATTTCTGAGAGATCTCGTCCAGGTACATTCTCAGAGATGAGAAGCTGACGATTTGAAGTTGGAACAGAAAAGATTTTTTTTTTTTATAATAATGAAGGATTAAGTGTTACTATTGTAAAGCTCCATTCAGTCTGAATTAAAATAAACTCATTCCTCCAAGGTATTGAAAAGAAATTTGGTGGGAAGATTTGTAACCTGCCTGTGGGATATACTTATATCCCAAGTACGATCTACTCACGAAAAAGTTCGGATACCGGTGGTATCTATAATAATTTTGAGTCATATCATATAGAAACTGTCATGACTCTAGTGCTTTAATAAGTGATTCATAAATCAAAACAAATAGATACCTAGCGTTCAGTCTGTCATACAATGATGTGTTATTTGTTCTTATGACAAAAACTCCATCAAACCATCTTTCTGGGAAGAATTCACATCCATGATAATCCACAATATTGCCTCCTTTAGCCATCATCCCTTCCATTATATCCAGCAGCTGAAATGTATGAATAAAAGCAGTGTGATTATTACAAAGTTTAGGTACACACAGCAGCCCTGACAGCAGGATAGCTTTACTGCTGTCAATGTTATTACCCAATCCGGAACGGTCTCTAGATATACCTTATCTTCATTCAAGAATGGACACTGATACTCTGGATCATACTCATCAAGGCAATTGTGTTCCTCTGCCAGTTTCGATACTTCCCTCCATTCAAACTTGGTTTTCTCTGCTAGCATTCGGGAAATTGTTGACTTTCCGACACCAGGAGTGCCTGAAAAGCAGTAATAAGTTCGTGTATTGTGAAACCACGGGTGAAACACACACACGTTTATAGATTTCAAGTTGAAATTCAACAGTAACGTATTTACAAACCTGTTATAAGTATATTTGGCACATTTCTTGTGCGATTTGCCATCATATAATTGTGTTTTCTCGAAATAATAACGTCAAAATAAGTAAATAATACAGCCGATTTTAGCAGCCCGGTTTAAAACCTGCTCATGAGCTTTGTGTGCGGTTTTCAGTGTTGCCACATCTGACTTCCCAAAAGGTACATATCCAGCGCTGAAAACGTACATTTTGGGGTAAAAAGGTACATTAGCATTTTTTTACTCAACACACTCATACATATAGCTCTCTCGCAGTGAACGTGAGCGAGAGAATTCCTGCTCGCTCGTAAGTGCTCGTAAATAAAATCCATAATCTGAAATTAAGCAGGTTTTGTGCAAAGTCCGTCTGGGGAAGTACCACCCCCTTACTTTTTTCTGCTTTATAGCAGCAGTGTTTGCACTGCTGTGTTTTGGTTTGAAGGGTAAGGGAGGTGCAAATTATTTCACTAATAAGACAGTAGGGTGTCATGTGCGGTGGTAAACACTCCATCAGGTGCAGGAGCAGGTGGGCGCTCGTTTAGCCACTTGTGACATAAAAAAAAAAACAACGCATATGACACTTTTGGCATATGTGCTCATAATTGTCAATTGAAACTTTAATAATAAATTGATTGCTACTAATTCTACAAAAAAGTCATGCATGAAAATTCCTTCGCCAATCTTTTATTAGCCCAGGGTATCCAGGATGTTAGGAAAAAATTATTAGCAGGAATATATATTTATTGTTTACCAGTTGCTGCTGGTGTGTAGCGATTTCGGCGGTTCGTATTTCATCGAATCTTTGAGCCGCTATAGTGTCTGAGTTTGATCTGTTACGATTAGCTGGCTGAATATTCGTTCGACCGAAGCGTTTGAAAAGGGTAGGTCTATAAGTTGGGAAACAGAAGAAGGTCTTTGTTCATGTTTCGTTACTTCAAAACTATATTCCAGTAGTTGGTGGCCGTTAATGTTGGGTCTAGTTTCAATGTTTCATGATCCAGCAGAGCACGCTCTCGCCATTCTTTGTTAAGAGCTGGCTCGTCCATAACAGATTTCAAAGCTGGATATCTACTTAAATCTTTTAACCCAGGCCGACGCCGAGGCCCAGACCGAGTCCTGTGTATTCCACCTCCGAAACTGAGACTGTGTTAAAAAACTGAGTGGGGTGAGCTAACTGTCAAAATTTGAAAAGCAAAGTTAGGACCCGAAATAATATAATCCGCTGTCTTACAACCACCCGTTGGGGGGCAGTGCCTCATGTCCTCCGTACTAGTAGCCTAGCGCTATGCTACTCAGCAGGCGAGCACGCATGCGCCGCGTGGGGGCGATCAGCTCATTCGAGCGATGTGGACACTGCTCTCAACGAAACTTATAGAATAGTTGGGGGCAACCTGAAGCCAACACTGCTGGCCACTTATTCTCCTTTGCTGGCATAGCTTCTCCGGACGTCAAGCGTCGGGTAGCCTGTGCTATTGAGAAGCAAAAATAGGAATTGGACAGCCAATATACGGCCATAACCCACCACCCTCACGCCTTAAGAGCCGTCACAGTTTTATCAAAGACACCATGCCGCTCGATTCAGATCCATCCAAGGCTAGGGTAGAACTGTGGTCAAAAAGGTACCCTCCTGACAATATTCATATCCCAGCTGCCACCAGGACACGATCTTCCCTGGTCCATATGGAAGTCACTGAACAGACTGCGGTCGGGCGTTGACAGGTGCGGGGAACTCATGAAGAGGTGGCTTCTCTGATAACGACAAGTGTGACACACTTGATGTCCTACCCAACTTCTCCAGTTTCCTGCACTCGGAAGGTCCTTTTTGAAGGCAACCAAAAGGCTATTGATGTGGCTACATTTTGGGCTAAGCTTTTATAGTCGGTTTTGCCATTGACTCGAAAAGAAGAAAAATAATCTTTTCGTTCGAAAGATAGTGCCACTTTTGGGGTATAGATATGGTTCCAAGTACAGGATCACTAAAATAAATCTGTCTTTAATTTGTTTGATCAATTCTATATAGAATGCATGGTTAATAGTTGTTAGCTACGTTCTGATACATGCACTTTTCATTATTATCTTTTTTTTTGACGGCGTTTTATAAAAATATTATTATACATTATTTTGGTTGAGAACAAAAGGTACGTAAACTGGACCCCATTACACATAGTACATTGGAGGCTAGAAAGGTACGTCAAATGTGTAAAATGTACGCTAACGGCAACACTGGCGGTTTTAGCGCGCTAATAGTCGGTTCAAAACTTGCTCATATTCACTCGTTTAAGCGACGTGACGTCATCAGTGACGTCACTTTAGCGCGCTATCATTGCATACGAAAATGAGGTAGTGCAGCGTGTGCGAAACGTCAAATTCATAAGACATTTGTCATCAATCTCGTTTTCGAGAGATTTTTTTCAACTTTGTTTGGGTTTTTTAGATTTAATTATCTTATCAAATGATCATTATCTCTCAATAATTTCTTAAAACGCAAAATAAAATCAAAATTTTAATTTTTCTCAGTGACATTGACATAAGCGCGCTCTAGTCTGGTTTAAAACTGTATTCGATGATATTCGACGAATGCACGCATATAGAAATAAACCGACTATATTCAGTGAATGTGATGTGTGCGTTGATTTCAAGAAACAATCCGTAGTGTAGGTGTAACTTTTTTTTTTTTGGTTTCGTTCAAGGAGGTTTTAGTAGCAGCTCTTCCTGCTAAGGAGGGAGCCATAAGCGTAGCACTTTCTTGCGAGGGACCTCCATACTAAAATGTATGGAATTTTTTTCAAATCCTAAAAACGTAAAATTTTTATCTTTCTCTCTGAGAAATATGTGACATGGGACTAATAAATGCTACTACCACAGTTTTTCTGGTGAAAACACTTACCATTCAGGAAAAAAACGGTATTAAAAATCACGCATAAAATGGCTACTACGGATTATTTACGCTTTCGTTCTTAGTATGAATGATCAATTTACAAGTAAAAAACGATATATTTTCACTTTCGCAAACAAAGTTTATACTAAAACATTAGATTTTTAAAGATATCTTGATTTTTGTAAAACTTAACTGAGTTTTTTGACCGACTAGCATGGGCGACAGTGAGACGCATCACGCTTCACTAGCTCATACAGAATATGCATATGGCGGACTCTATAGTTTTTTACTCTGAGGTTTCGTTCTTCCTTTCGGAAAGGCAAAGAGTACAAAGCCCATACAGCCATGTCTGATTTGTTTAATCTTTCTTTTTGCTCCCCTCGTAAAGCGATAGTGAACTTTACGAAGGTTTGGAGACGGAACGAAGCTGGTGCTAGAACAGCGTCGTCTCCAAGTCACCGAAGTGAATAAAAGACAGTTCGGTCTGGTAATATCGTGTTACTCTATTCTCAACGACTACAACTATATTTAAGAGCACAAAGGCTAGATTGTTCTTAAATCTAGCTATTCTAGGTACAGATTTTTGTGTCCTAGCTTCTGACTCTACACACACCGGTAATATAGATAATGCCAATCACGCGCTGTCACCATGACAGCTGTCCAAACAAAAGGGCGCACAGACGAGCATTTGCTGTGACGCCACAAAGGAAAATGTTCGTGACTTTTTTGGACAACACAAACGGGGCTTAAACACGAGATCACTTAAAATCTTCATCAGCTGCGCACTCCGTAGTAAATTTACTGCATAACACACTATCTTTATTATCCACTAAATGCACAAAAAAACAAAATTTCAATTAAGCAGGCAAACGCCCATGTCGAGTTCCCGCCAAAAAGTCTTTTATATACTTTTTGATCTGACAAGACAGGATAGCAAACGAAAAAAAGAGATGGCATGTGTCAAAGATTTTGGAAACTACGCCAGGGGGAAGCGCAGCGTTTTTGCCGAAATCGATCGATTACGTCGTTGTGTGTAAGATGCCTTAAGCTCGCTCTACACCTAGCGAGACAATTTTACTCGATAATCGGATGATCGGATCAGAAGGTGTAGACGTGGTTTAGCCTCAGTTGTCATATCAGATTTTTTAGGTTATGTTATACTCTAACCTTAAAACAATAAGAAAAAATGAGTTTTTGAGCAAAAATTCGTAAGAAAGCTCACTAAAAATAAAGTGATTTGGCTTGCTGTATTATGTTGCGAATTCCTAAACCTAAAACTATATCCAGTGGTCAATTAGCATTGGTTGCAATTTTAGGAGTATTTGGTGGTATTTATATCTGGAAACCTCTATTTGAAGAGCATTTTCCGCGCCAGAAGAAGGCGCAGGAGGTTCTTCCTGTGGAGAAAGCTGAATAAAATATGGATTATGTAAAACATTGGTACAGGACTTCAAGTCCTATAGTAAAGGCCTTCATGGCAATATCTATAACATCTGCCTTGGTGGTATGTCACCGAGTGTGGTACGCACCTTACACTCGACGCCAGAGGTACCTGAAAGCCGAAGAGTGGGCCAACGAGATTGTAGAAAAAGAAGAAAATCTGAAAGCGAGTGGAGAACCATACACTAACGTAGGCAACCTTAGATATTGATTTGTAAATATTACTTGATATTGTAGCAATAAATTGTTTAATGCCCTAGTGTTCTTCTCTTTCATGGAGAAGGCTACTAATCCATGGGTTGACGAGGACACCGATTTTTGTTAAATGTATCATTAAATGTAGATATTTTATTATTAATAAAATGTAGATGATTAAAGTGTAAGAAATGTTTTCTTTTTTAACTCTTAATTCGTTATGTTTGGAGCAGGTTTGTAGATTACAATGCAACTCTCTTACACAGATGGGTGCTAACAAAAAACTAAGGTATACATCGCACAAAATAACTGTGGCCCTGTCATTGATGCGCAGAAGTCAAAAATGGGCCATTTTTTCTTCTGTGCATCAATGACAGGGCCACAGTTATTTTGTGCGTCGTATACGTACCTGCTGCACAAACTTAATGCAGGGAATGTTTAAATAACAATTTTAAAATACTTGGCAGGTAACCTGAAAAACTTAAACGACAGAATATATAATAGTAAATAAGCTAAAACCTGGTTCAGTTAGAAGCTTAAGATCTCTTAAACAGTCTGAAGTGAAGTAAACAGCCTTCTTTATTTATATTTATTTTCGTTTAAATTGAATTATAGATACTAAGTTTTCAAGTAAGGTACTCACAAAGCTTGTTACTACCACAGAATACAATATACTCCACAAGGGAATACAATATACCACTTATTGCCAAATTACTGAAGAATTTCAGTGTACATTCGGCCGCGCGATGGTGGAAACATTTGCCATATGAATATCAGCATTACTTAATAACGGCGGCCTCTTGGACAAGTATTTTTCTGCTGACATATAACAAAGAAATATAGAGGTGAGCAATAAACATTATATCTTTGCCCTCGTCTGACGTGACCTTTCATTGTAAGTAAACAAAATGTAGGCAGTCAGTGATTACTCTATAAGTTATAACACTTACTAATCTGGGAATGTGATAAGAAAAGTCAGTGAATTTCGAGATGTTGGCGTAGGTAGGTACACACGGCCACACGTCGGTGGAAACACTTTGATCTTGAGCGGGTCTCTGGTTTCGGGCGTGTGTAGCGTAGCGCTGGTTCAGCTTATACTGGTTTTGTTTCTAAGTGCTTGCTGCCGTGCGTACGGTCAACCGCACGTCAATGAAAACTTTTTCAACTCTATTACCATGCCATAAAGTCCAAAAGTGTTCTTCTGATGTGCTGTTGAGTGTACGTAATGATTTCATATCTCTACCATCAATGTGTTGAGGTACCTTTATCGTAAAACTCCTTTATGGTAAAACCCTCACTATACGTGACAGTCCTACTATCGCTGTCTTCAAGAAGCGAGTTAAGAGGAGCATTATCTCTCTTTGCCTAAGTGATCCATATAGTTTATTTATGTATATATATGTATATATATTGGTGCGTATTTATGCATGTGTATTTATATAGTTTAAGTATTATGTTAAGGTTTTTATATCTACGTAGTTTTTGTGCACGTCCCATCTGCCTCTGCCAGTCAAATCACGCTTCTGTAGATCTGCTGGAAGAAATTTCATTTAGAAATAAGCAGCGCCTGTTGTGTCATTTTTCTTAATTTAATTTTTTTTATGTGTTTTCTTGTGTACAATAAACTGTAAAATAAATAACAAATAAATAAAAAATAAAAGTATAATTTTGTATTTAAAAAAATATTCATAGTGATGTTCAGGTAATAGATGTGGTCAATACTGTTACCACTGACGTGCGACCGAATGTATCATATTCTTTGAGATTGATCCATGACGGACGAATGCAGCACAACCGCATCCTGTCTCGAATCAAATACCTACTTAGAAGTGAGCAATTACAGTCATACAGGCTGCAGGGACGTGTCTCTCGTCGCATACCATCTGACGAATCATGCAGGCCGTTTTTCACAGAGTTTAATATTTTACCCATGCCTTGCGAATATATCTACCTAGTAGCTCTTTTCGTTTATATTAATTTAAACAATTTTGATCGCAAAGGTGTGAACTCCACACACAACCTGCGTAGTAACGCCGACGGGGACCAGCTCGTGACACCGTTCCATAAGCTCCACAGATCAGAGCAGTCTGTGTATGTGTTTGGGCCGTCGGTGTACAATAAGTTACCACAAAACGTCAGAGATGCAGCTACCATCATGTCGTTTAAAATTAGAATAAAAAAATGGTTAGCGCAATCACAGTTTTACTGTGTAAAGGATTTTTTTATTACGTAATTAATTAGTTATATTTAACACTTTTGTTAAAATAATTACTATATAATTCTATGAAAATGTGACCTGTAACCATTTCGTTACCAATAAAGTTATTGTATTGCATATACCCAACGTGTCAGTGGAAAACCGGCTCCTTTGCGACGCGACGGCGGCGGCTGCGCGGCGACGTCACGCTTGAGTCAATTACCGACTCATATTTCGCGCCAACTCACACCTACCCTTTCACCTCCGTCTGTTCTTAGCACAGAAAAATAAGGAGGTCCGAAATCTTTGGTTCTTAGTCAGGCTGTCTCATTCTTAATTTTCGATACTATTCAAACCATCAAACCATGCTTTAAAACTACGTCTCTTGACGATAGAGTACCTACGATATTGAATTGATTGGATGCTAATCACCGCCAATTTCACAATTCATCCAATCAATATTCCACCTCATTGTCAGTGAACGAAGTTGTGAAAACGACTGTATCGAAGTCTTCTTCTTCTTTCGTGTCGGCAAGAACACGGGCTTAATCTTACTTGCCCAGAAAGCGGCTACCGTGGTAGCCCTCTGGTTACCGTCAAGTAAGTCCTCACGCGAGCAGGTGGTCGGGCACGCGGGACAATTACTGAGGTGTGCCATGGTTTGCAGGAGTTCTCCACATTCACAGCTGGCATCTGCGCTACTTAGGAACCCCCACCGGCACAGGTTGTCCTTGCTTCGGCCAACCTGGGTCCTCAGCCTATTTAGACTTAGCTTCGAAGTAGTATCGATATACACCCAGGTTCTGCCGATATAGGTAATCACTCACAGAAAAACTTGAGTCGTGTCTTGGGTGCCAGACACATACAAGCACACCCCGAAAGACCTGAAAACAATATACCAACACTGATTATTCGTTGCGGGAATCGAACCCGGAACCTTCAGCGCGAAGCAGCTATGCATTACCACTGCGCCACACAGACCATCCTGATTGAGACGAGACTAATAAACGAACGACTCGATTATTGCCTAAATGGATTCATCGCCAGTTGTAGAAAGCAAAGCGTAGATAAAGCTACCTGTAGAGCCCCGGTGTATCCCGAAGGATACAGAAGAGGATCGAGTTCCCGCGCTTTATATTCTGCCTTATTGCGTCGAAACTATGGTTTATTTTGGTTTGGTGTGTATAGGGCGTAACGACCTATTGAAATCACCTTTCGAATGACGTATAAACCATAGACTAAAGTTGGCGGGAATCGGACGGATGACGCGCCAAAGTTCAAAATTTTTGAAAATCTTGGTCACGTGGCAACATCCGACCGATTTGAGTCGGTCAATGGCGGCCGGGGTTCAAGGCCATATTATACGACCGTAAAAATTCGCAACCCTCTTTTTAATTGCATAGATTATTTATTGCGAATTTTTTGTATGATAGGGTCAGTGAGGTTAAGCTTCTTTAAGGCGACCCGTTTTCCATACTAAATTCAAATGAGACATAAAATGCTGTTGAAAAACAAGTGTATATAGTTACTGCTATTTTTAGTAAAAAAATTCTCTCATGAATACAAAGATACAGCTAATGCACCGAAAGTACTAGTTTTTGTTGGCAATCAATATTACCAGTATTGTGGGTGTGCGATCTCAGTAGTACTTTCGGTGCATTAGCTGTATCTTTGTATTAATCAGCGAAAAACTTACCTAAAAATAGACTCGTTTTTCAACAGCATATTATGTCCCGCATAAGAATGCGAGTTATTTGAATTTAGTATGGAAAACGGATGCGCCTTAGCTATTGCTTACACTAGTTTTGATTGACAAAGAAATAAATTAGAAATCGTCAACGAGTACGACAGGGCACCATCTGTGGTGCTTTGAAATAAATAAGACTTCATGTACAAGGTTGCCTGAGCAAATTCTGAATGTGTCTGTGTTGTTGTCACTTGATATGATAACCTTTTCACCTCACGTCTCACGTTGTAGAAAAAGACTTTTTAGGGTTCCATAGTCAACAAGAAACCCTTGATTTTAGAGTTAAGAAAAACTCATACACTACCCGGGAATCGAGTCTACCCGTGGGTGAGGTAAGAGGCAACTAAAGGTTTATGAGTTAGAGGATGGGCAGCAGCATCTTCCTGCGTATCGTACCATCTTACTTACTGCGGTCACCAACAACAGCGGTCGCCAGCCGTAAAACTTACAAGCGAGGTGACATAGGGGTGGAACTCCAACAGGCGTCTCGTGAAACGAAGATGGAAAGGAGAAGGAGGAATTAGGTTGTGCAATTCAGACGCACACTCCCTGAAATGTGTCCTTTAAAATACATTACAAATATACTTTATTACACACCAAAAATTATTATTATTATTATTAGATATAGGACAGGCAGAAATTTTAACGACGGGTGGTTAATGCGATGCGGGTGGGTGGCCTACTTATAATAATCCTACATAAAAATACACCATGTACATATAATACTTAAATAAATTACATCATAATACCGATAAGCAGGCTACTTTGCGACGGTGCAGGAGGCTCTGCAGCTTCGCCTCAGTTAGAGTTCCGTCCCCGATAAGCTTTCTAGCACGCTTATCAATAGCAGACAGACAAGACTGCCCAGTTGGTATTGAGCAGATCCATCCCAGAGGTGGCAGAAGTACTCCATACAAATCATCAAAGTTCTCTATAAAAGCAAGTAACAATATATAAAATGTTTCCTATACGCATATAGCCCCCCTACCCGATTGACGTTAGGTCTTTAGCAGTCCGCTGCTGTACTACTATTTGCCTTAATGTGCCCTGTCTGAACAAAAGATACCACACATCTTGATGCATAAAATTTTCCTTAATCGTTGTTTCAGGTTTCGTTCAGGAAGTAGGTGTGCTTGTATGAAAATTGATACAGCTACGTCTTGGCCGGCTATCAGAATCAGATGAATATTAGGTGTTGTTGCGATAGTAAGTAGGTGACAATTTAGCGTACCTATCTCGCTACACAACACAAAGTTACGAAATCTAAATTATTCTGTAGTGTCGTTTTTTAACCAAAATGGTAAAAAAGGAGCACTTATGGTGCGACTTTGTCTGTCTGTTACACCACTCAGGAACCACTCATGCTATCGACTTGTTTGGAATAGTTGTAGAATATGATTGCCCAACTTTATTGAAAACAAAAATATAAAAAAATCTTATTATTATTATTATTGTAAAGGGCCCCAAATAGAGCGGCAAAATTTTAAATTGTCGTTACTAGGTCGAGTGGGGTATTATATGAAAGGACTTTACTTGTACATTACAAAATAGATTTTTGCATTTTATTACGACTCTTAGTTTTCAAGTTATGATGAAAAATGTAAAAAAAAATACCCTTCCCTAATACCCCTCCCCTTATCTCGGAAGTTTGCAAAAGGAAAAAAATCTGAATTAATTACAGTTGATCCAAGTCTATGTAAATATTACAGCAAAAATTAAACGATCTTTCTAAGTTGCATTTTTTTACAAATCTGCAAAAAACCTTTGCAAACAAATTTAGTTTTGCGGTCCTATAAATGGACTTTATTGCTTCCAAAAATAGGGTGAGGTGGTCGACATTGAACCACGAAATTTTTGAACGCTTGTAACTTTTTGTTTAGTAGCCCAAATGAAAAATTTTTTGTTTCTTATACTCGTAGTAACCTGTTTTATTAGAAAACTGGCAAAGTTAGTTAAAGTCGTGCATCTCTTATAGTTTTTTGTAATTTCTCACTTTTTTAAATAATGGAATTGGTTCATTTAGTACCTCCCATGGTACTAAATGAACCGGGTATGGGAACTAATTGAACCGGCAGTGGTACTAATTGAATCAGTATAGGTACTCATTGAACCAATAGAGAAAAACCCGGTCAAGTGCGAGTTGGACTCGCGCGCCGAGGATTCCGATATATACTTATATAATTATGAGGACTCAATGAAGTTCATTTTAGGACTGCAAAATTAAATTTGTTTGTAAAGGACTTTTGCCGATTTCTAAACAAACTGTGCCAGTTAGAGATATTTACATAAGCTCTAATCATTTCAGATTTTTCGGTCATTATTTATTGTAGCTACAAATTTGAATAGGTACTAATTGAACCGCGGTTCATTGTCAACCCCCTTAAAGTGATTCAATTAGTACCATACCTACATCGAGACGCTTTAAGTTATGTAAACGTTCACAAACACACGCGGTGGTTGTAGGACATATCTCAAAAGAAGCGCAAATCTTCACTCTATAATCACGCTATATTTTTAATTAACTAACAGGCACCCAACCTTAATAAGAAAAAAACTGTGCTAAACTTATTTTTTACTTTTGTCCTCAAAAAACACAAATTCAGGTCTTACAATCAACGTAGCGTGCCCCCGACAGGCAAGCGTCAGCAAGAGCATGCAGCGAACTATATTGTGCACGTTGCACGAACCAGCAACGTTGCATACTGCCAATATCGTTATGGTTCATCTTGTACCCCTGGTTCAATGTCGACTACCTCACCCTACTATGAGCATATCGGAACCCTCGGTGCGCGAGTCCGACTCGCACTTGACCGGTTTTTTTTTTATTTACAACATTTACTCACTCGTGTTGAGATTTGAGTTATAGGTTTACCTCACATCCTCTTGGCAGCTTCGATAGTTCGACCACATTTGTCCGACTAGTGAAACTGCCAAGAGGTGATTCTGCTAATGAAAATAAGCAATATTTTTTACTCGAAAAGTTTTCGATTATCCATTCCCATACAAAATGAGTCGATGACGTGATCTGCGTGATCACCCATTGGACATTACCCCACCCATGGCACAGATTAAATAAAAGTAAACTTCCCATGGGGCCATGGATAGCCGAATTTATTTTTCCTTTACGATTTTTTTTAATTCCACTAAAGAATACAAAACCTATTTACAAAACAAAATGACGTAATTTTTTTACATATGTAAATAAAGTAACTTAGGTGGTATTTAGGTATTAAAAACCTAACTCGTTAAAAACGATGTAGGTAAAATGTTCACTTACTAAACGTCCTAGGTAGGCATTATTCTTTCGTAGAATCCAACATTTTTCCTCTTCCATTCTAGGGTCACTGGCCTGTATGAAGGTCGTTAGCATATAATCACGATGGCTAGTCTGATAACCTACCAATTCGGTAATTTCGTCTGATTCTGAAAGAGATAGTGAAAAGAAGCCGGGCGCATAGAGTAACTTATATATTGGACGGTTGCCGGGCGGTCTTTGTTCGCAATCTGAAATGAATGGTTACGCACGGCAGCGAGGAGCAAGGAAAACAAGACCAGTATAAGCTGAACCAACGCTACGCCTATCAATTTCAATTTTTAACTTCACACCGCTAGAAAACAACCGGTTGTATCAACAAGTTGTTATCAGAAAAAGTTATTTTATAACCCCACCAAATTAATTTTTACCTGCTTATGCAAGGACTCGTGCCATCGTGGGTGTTTTCCAATTTTCCGGGATCGTTTACCCCTGCTATTTCACAACAGTGTCGTTTAATTTTAGAATCAACGTGACCAACGGCATTTCAGGAAAATAATGTTTGCTTGGTAAAAAACCTGGTCAAATGCGAGTCGGATTCGCGCGCCGATGGTTCTGTCCGATATACATGCAAGTAATTTCACAAGCAGTAAAGTCCATTTTTAGGACCGCAAAACTAA
Organism: Athrips mouffetella; assembly: GCA_947532105.1. Classification (NCBI taxonomy): domain Eukaryota; kingdom Metazoa; phylum Arthropoda; class Insecta; order Lepidoptera; family Gelechiidae; genus Athrips; species Athrips mouffetella. Next base: position 7,161,104 of record OX383960.1, on the reverse strand, counting down.
GTTTGTTTGTAAAGCCTTTTTGCACATTTCTAAAAACTGTGCTACTAGAGAGAGATCGACTAATTAATTCAGATGTTTCGGTTAAGGCACGGGAAATGGTATTACTTAGACATTTTTCATCATAATATAACTTAAAACCAGGGCATAAAAACACCCCGCTTGACCTAGAAACGACAACTTAACATTTTGCCCCTCCATTTGGTACCTTCTTCAAATTTAAGAGCAGGGCTCTTGTCTGTGGAGTAATCGCCACTTTGTGCGGTTTTGTGTCAGGTCCTTGACTTCCCGGTACGACACGACCTCAGCTTTTTCCTTGACTTGGTCAATGTACGCTCGTCTTGGTCTTCCCCGTCCTCTCTTGCCCTCTATCTTCCCCTCCAAGATGGTTTTAAAGAAGTTGTCATGTCGCACCAGGTGTCCAATCATCTTTCCTCTTCGGTTGGTGATTGGTACCATTTCATTTGGTACCATCCTACTATTATAAAGTTTGTATGTATTGACTCTTTCACGTAAAAACTACTGGATTTTAATGAAACTTTACAATAATATAGCTTATACATCAGAATAACACATAGGCTACAATTTATAAACCTGCTCAGACGAAGTCGCGGGCACCAGCTAGTTTACAATAATAATTGAAAGTTCGGTAAGCATGTTCTAAAACTACTCCAAAATTTCAAGATAGCGTATTTGCTGATAAGTTGCGCCAAGGGTTCCGTTTCTTCATTTTTGTTCGATACCCTAAAAAGGAGCTAATCAAAGTAGAAATCGCAAAATTCAATACCATAGGCAGGATTCGACGAACCTGCGCCTTCTGCATGTACAGAGGACCGAACCGACTGGAATCCTGTTGTGAAGTTACTTTTTATTAGAAGTAGGTAACCAAACAGGTTCACAAAATAATTTTTGGGTAGGCAGTAGTAAACTGCTCCATCTTTTCCAGAGTAGAAAATTAATTCCATGAGAGATTTTTTAACGCAAAATGCGAATTCTGAATGCAGTAATTAAAATGTGGATATTTCCAGCTTTAGGTAATAAACTTCAACTCTCGTAAAATCTAATTTTTTACCTGTGTGGTATTGTATTGATAGGAAATAATAAAAAAATTTAGAGAATAATTTATTGGAGGCTACCTTTATTCTATGAATTTACACTTTAGTTGCAGTCATAACAAAATATTTCAGATATATGTATAATAACCTTATATAAATTATAAAATAATGTTACAGTATAAGCCTTGTAAAAAATATAGAAAAGGAATGAGTTTGTAGCCCTTCTTTCCTCCGGAACACCTTACGGTGTATGAAATATCGCAGCTTAATGAAGAAATGTGCTGTTTTTAGCACTAGCTACTTCTTGCCCTTGGTAGCCTTCTCAGCGGCCTTAGTCACCTTGCCACCAGAGCCCTCCTTGAAGTTGACAGACTTGATGACTCCGACAGCAACCGTCTGCCTCATGTCACGCACAGCAAACCTTCCCAGGGGAGGGAATTCCTGGAATGACTCCACACACAGTGGCTTGGAGGGGACTAGGTTGACGATGGCGGCGTCACCAGATTTGATTGATTTAGGGTTATCCTCAGTGGATTTACCCGTACGACGGTCAACCTTCTCTTTGATTTCGGCGAATTTGCAGGCAATGTGAGCAGTGTGGCAATCGAGTACAGGCGTGTAACCGTTTGAGATTTGACCGGGATGGTTGAGGACGATGACCTGAGCAGTAAAGTCAGCGGCACCTCTGGGGGGGTTGTTCTTGGAGTCTCCGGCTACGTAACCACGGCGCAACTCCTTGACCGAAACGTTCTTGACGTTGAAACCAACATTGTCTCCGGGCACAGCCTCTTGGAGGGCTTCGTGGTGCATCTCCACAGACTTAACTTCAGTGGTGATGTTAGCAGGCGCGAACACGACAATGGTACCGGGCTTCAGGATACCAGTTTCCACTCTGCCTACGGGCACCGTTCCGATACCACCAATTTTGTAGACGTCCTGCAGGGGCAGACGAAGGGCCTTGTCTGTGGGACGAGCGGGGGGAAGGATAGCGTCCAGCGCCTCGATCAGGCACTTGCCTTCAGCCTTACCCTCCTTACGCTCCACCAGCCATCCCTTGAACCAAGGCATCTTGGTGGAGGCCTCCAACATGTTGTCTCCATGCCAACCAGAAATGGGTACGAAAGCGACAGCAGCTGGGTTGTAACCGATCTTCTTAATGTATGAGGAGACTTCCTTTTTGATTTCCTCGAAACGGGGCTCACTGTATGGGGGCTCAGTGGAGTCCATTTTATTGACGCCCACGATCAGCTGCTTGACACCGAGGGTGAAGGCGAGAAGGGCATGCTCACGGGTCTGTCCATTCTTGGAGATACCGGCCTCGAACTCTCCAGTACCAGCGGCGACGATGAGCACAGCGCAGTCGGCCTGAGAGGTTCCTGTGATCATGTTCTTGATGAAATCTCTGTGACCAGGAGCGTCGATGATGGTGACGTAGTATTTGGCAGTCTCGAACTTCCAGAGAGCAATGTCGATGGTGATACCACGTTCACGCTCAGCCTTCAGCTTGTCAAGTACCCACGCATATTTGAAGGAACCCTTGCCCATTTCCTGGGCTTCCTTCTCGAACTTCTCGATAGTACGTTTGTCGATACCACCGCATTTGTAGATCAAGTGACCTGTGGTGGTGGACTTGCCGGAGTCGACGTGTCCGATCACGACGATGTTAATATGGACCTTTTCCTTACCCATTTTCGGTTATTCTAAAACAAAAGAAAAATAAAGGTTAGAAAACTAGTAGAGGATAAAAGGACAACAAAGATCGCGCGATACAGGCCGGCAAAGCAAGGTCGCAGCCTCATGTACCGATACACGACCGGCAATATGGCCGCCGCATGGCCGCCTCGCCCTATCTTGACATTACACAATGAATGTCGGCCATTGCGGCAAGTTATTGGCAAAAATGCTTGTAATCCGGAAACATACACTAGATATCCCTATAATGATCAAGTTTTAACACTTCGTATTCGGGCTTCGGAAAGGAATATGGAAAACAGTCTATCAACCACGTGGTAGAAATGTGCCGGTACCGTGCACAAGTGAGTGTGACGCGTAAGCACTGCTTCGAATTTGAAATTTAGAACACTTTTGTGACTGCGAACTGGAAATATAAAACAAAGGAAGGATGCTATAGCCTCCAAAACTCAGAAAACTAACGTTCCAACGTGAAAGGTTTAGAATTACACCACATTGATGTTAATTAACTCCCCCGATTTTGGAGAAATTACGGACTATAAAACAAAGGAAATACTAACACAAACGTTTCTAAACGGTTTATATTTATAACAACACTTGCTGCCACTGCACTTTTTAACAATTTCTGACACTCACCACGGAATACAACAGCGTGTAATATCCGAGATAGACTCCGACAGAATGGACGAGAAATGATTTTTCCTTCAGCTGGAAGGACGAGAGTCACTTCCGGTGTGCCAGTAGTAATATATTCAATTACCCTGCAATGGGCCATGATGGACCATCATTGGTTTATCCGTACTCGGGCAGTCCCATAAATATTCGTTGTTGTTCATTCAATTCAAAGACCGTCACCCATTGAAGATGGAAGTCGAGGTGATCACGGCCGAGGAAGTCTTGTGATATTTTTGCTTAGCGCTTACTATAATTCACAGTATATTTCCTAACGAATATACACTATAATCTTAAAAAAATTGACGTTTATACGATATATCACCGTTTGACAAAAGAAAGTCTACAATAAAAGTAAAAAAAAAACAGACTTAGATGTATCAGATGTTATATCCAAATACAAAAAGAACTTGTTAGTTAATGTTGAGAATTAGTTTTACAACCTATTTATATTATCATTCATCATTAATAATAGTAATTTTAAATTCGCTATAAATTTTTTCTTTATCTGTTTTAGATTTTTCAAACTCTACTTAAATTTATTAACTTGGTGCATGTCGTCGTTACCTTTAATTAGAGTTGCAATTAAGCTTTTGTCCTTATAATGTTATTTGTAAGTACCTATTATTGTATACTCTGTTGGTGACCTTAATAAATAAATAAAAAAAATAAAAAAAACTACCACTCTTATCACACCATACGTCGCGAAATAAGCTCGCTTTATAGGTTGGAACTGCCAGACCTGCCAAAAAACAGAACCATTGTCGAGATGTTAACGATTTTTTGACAGAACTTATTTAGCAGTCTCGCAAGTGCAATCCAAAGTTATTGTGATGCAAACGATTTTTACCCGACTGCCCCAAAACAGGAGGATGATGTTTTTCGAGTGAATGTATGTAAGTATGTATGTAAGTCGATTTCTTTGTCGCGCTCTGCAGCCTGAATGGCTTGATAGATTTCATTATGTGAGGTGTCGTTAGATTTGTATTAATGAATACAGTAGGAGTATCATAGTTTATGAAAAAAATAAAAGGTAATTATAATAATAATAAAAAAATATATTACTTCATCGTAGAGCTTCTTTACTAACTAATATATATTCTTTATTGTGCACAAATAACATAAAATTTGTTAACAAAGGTGAGCTTATCTCTATAAGGGATCTCTTCCAGCCAACCTAGCTGGTGTGAAAGAATGACATGAAAATGGGCACAGGAATGTGCATTTAGAAGTGTGAAAAGAGAATAAAAAAATAAATAAATACATATGTTTTTAATAAATATCAAACTAGCATAAAATATGGAGAAAAAAAAAACCTAATTATACTACACACTAATATACTTAAAATTACAATATAAATAATAAGGTATATATAAAGAAGGATAAACATACTTTTTAAATACATACATACATACATAAATACTTACATACACTTAAAATAATATTATAATATTTATAATGTTTGCGATAAGTAGTGCTCTTTTACTCGCATCTTAAACGATGTTATTGAAGGACTGATTTGTATAGCCTTGGGAAGTTTGTTCCATAGTCACACAGCTTGGGAAGAGAAGGGGTTGAAAAATAATTTGGTGTTCGCTCTAGGACACTCCAACATCGCAGTGATGCAGTCGCGCCTAGAGCGAGGATCAGGAGGTAAAAGTTGAAAGCGGGAGCGAAGGTAGTCAGGAGTGGCAGGGTCATTCAGGCACAGAATATATAATAGTAAACAAGTTTACAGAAGTTGCACTCCTTTGATCTTGGGAAAAGCCGCCTTTTTATATACCTAAACATAGAGCGTCAAAGCTAAATTGCACCTTAACTCCACGCGTTAGGGCCCTGTTTGCAATGCAACTTGATATGCCGAGTCGACGCTGTCGATTGCCAGGGTTGACTCCAGTGTCATTTCACTTATTCGTCAAACTAAAATTTATTATAATATGTTGCTGGACTTGTACAGTCAAAAACACGCCAAGCTTGACACTATAACAACAAATATCCTCATATTTTATGAGTCCCGACTTATGTATATTTAGAGTAAGTATGTTTTATAAATGATACCTATTTAATAATAAAAACAATAGAAACCCTTATTTCAATCAGTTGGTATCTTAAAAAGATAAAATTTTACTTTTCATGCATCCAATACATAAAATTTACTTCTGTTCCTCATTATAATTATCTAAAAACATCCCAGACTTGGAACCAAAATAAATAATAATTGTTTCATGTATGTACGTTGACATAAAGTGCGCAAAACGTATCGAACATTAAACACCAAGAGCGTGATAGCCCGAAAAACATTGCGCCCGTAGGGCATATTGGTAGGTACTTAATTCATGCCTAGACGCGGAGTGAGACAGGCCTGATTCAGGATCTTACATAAGGTAGAAAGTATGTGCACATTATGATGAAGTCGGATAGGTAGCTATTTTAATTGAGCGCGAAATTTGGAGATATGATCATATTTGCGAAGACCAAAGATGAAACGAATAGCCAGATTTTGTGGGCGCTCAAGTTTGTTCAGCAATTCTTCAGTCACATCCAAGTAGCATACATCAGCGTAGTCAAGCATAAGAAGGAGTAGAGCTTGTGCAAGCAAGATTTTAGTCTGAAAGGGAAGGAAGTACTGGAGTCGCTTAAGGGAGTGAAAAGAGTAGTGCATGCGCCTACTCACCTCACTAACTTGCGCTGACCAAGACAGGTCACGGTCTATAATAATCCCTAGGTTCTTTGCTTAGTCCGTGTAGGGAATACAGACTCCGTTGTAAAATATGTTTGGCAACGCTAAATCCCCTAACCTACCCCTTAGTCTGCTGCTACCAACTATTATTGCTTGAGATTTAGTTGGGTTTACAAGAAGCCCGAAATTCTCAACCCATTGCTGAACAGCAGCAAGATCGGAGTTCACTGCTCTCACAGCTTCGGTAACTTCAGATAAAGAGAAATGTCTATAAATTTGTAAGTCATCTGCATACAGTTGGAAGGGAGAAGAGATAGCACGAGAAATATTGTTTATTAAAATAGAAAATAATAAAGGAGAGAGTACACCGCCTTGTGGCACGCCAGCGATTAGGTCCAACCAGTCCGAGGACAAGTTATCGGTCTACTAACCATTAGATTAAATTCTTAGCTGAACGAATCTTTCATTAATAAAACTAAAAAGTACTACTCGTAATATAAATATAAAAATTATTTCAAAAAACAAAATATCTGACTGCAGAAAAATATTAACTGAAAAGAGAAATAACTAGTCAATTTATAAGGAAATATAACTATAACATAAATAATAGGTCTTTCTTTACCTATGAAATTGCCGAAATTTTCTTACAGATTAATGAGATCATAATTCCTATAATTCTAATGCTATTTTTTTCATTGATTTATATTTGAAAGTTGACTTCAAGGTTATCAATTTACGCATAAAATAAAGTTTTTATTTCTAGTTTGATATATAAAATTAAATTTTTGAAAATTGTTCGTCTTAAATGTCGTCCGATTTCATCATTAGATTTGTTATATTTTTTACAGATAATATTTTTCGAAAATTTAATTTAAGCTTCCGTTAGCTTAATGTCTTCCCAATAATGCTTAAAAAAAATTAAAAAATGGATTTATAATTCCTAAGAAAAATGCAAAAATGTTAGCACTGAAAATTGAGTTTACCTAAAATTCGCCATACAAAGCGGCAATTTCATAGGTAAAGACCTAATATAACAAAAACTACAAAATATATTTGATGTTGAAAAACCAACTCCAAACACATAATTTTAGTCCGCCCCGGTTTGTCCCCGCCTGCAATACTACATGAAATTCAAGTTATATTTATGTTATAGTCATATCTCCTTATAAATTGAAATTGTTTTTTCTTTTTAGAAGTGTCTAGACAGCCACCAGCAGCTGTTTACATAAAACAAATATCTTGCCGTTACCGGTAGGTTAAGAAATAATGGTATTTGACCACAAGTAATTAGCTGATTTTTGTAACTTAACGTAAATTGATAAGGTTCAATTTTTAAAATGATTTGCATGACCTGCCCAGTTTTCCGAAGCGGGGACAGGTCGTCCAACTGTGGGTTCAGACGTCGGCTGCTTCTGATTATTATAAGATTATGCAGTTATGCTCTGCTGTGTTATGGCGTTGGAAGCTTTTATTTCGTTGGACAACTTGTTTCTGAAAAGCGTCAAGTCTCTTTCTGTGTCTTGAATGACATGGCAGAAAGACTTGTCAAGAAAAGGTGTTATTTATTTTGTACGATAATGACTTTTTAAGTAATGCAGGTCACACTAAATATGACAACCGTCGATCAGACACTTTATAGCTTCTATTTTATTATCTGTTTTCAGAAGAATTGTCATAGCTCTATTAATCGCCGTTATACCAACACCTAGCTGTTGTTGTGTAGAAGCCCTTTTTTGGTCTCTGTTTCTTCCCAATTCAAAAATAGCTGCAGTTATTTCTGCATTCAATTTAGGAGCTTGTAAAATGGCTGGAATGAGATAGTCTTTAGTCAACTTTTCTTTCCACACCTTTGACAAACCTTTCTTTAGAAGAGGCGTCCAGAGTTCGGCTAGGTTCTCATGGATATTTTCACCGAATTCATGCATCCCCTCGGTAGCTTCATTGAGTGCTTTTAAAAGTTGTGGGTCTAGGGCAGGAGCTGCACTTTCTTGACTCTGTGTGTCGGAAGACGTCGGTTGAGTCAAAACGTCTGTAGGAGTCTCTTCGGGTAGTGGCTGTGCATCCGCCAAGGTCTGAGCAGTGGCTGCAACCCAATCTTCAGGTTGATCAATCTCGTCCGTAGGTGGTGTAGGGGCTTGGGTAATTTTTTGACCAACATCTGCAAAATACCATTTTTATGGGTAAATATTAATTGCCATTGTGTTCACTCGAAGTCAACCTAGATATGCGCCATCCCCGGCGAAAAAACTACCAGTTAGTTAATTCACCTTTAACTCCGTTAGTTAAATCAAATGAAAAATAAGTTACTTACCTGGTTTTATTTCGTATTTACGAATTTCGTGTCGATAATATTCTAATTTCTCTTCAGCTGATCGCTTAGGCATATTCTTGCCTTTTATTTTATTTTTTCACTTAACATCTAACTTCGAAATAAAGTGGTGAGACGTATGAACATTGCCACGCACGGAAAAGGAATGACACAGATCTACACAAATGGCTGCCAGTCAAAATGTGGGTGGGGGTAGTGGGGATAGTGGAGTGTTGATTTATTGAATGGTGAACAGTAGTAGTTTTGAATCTTGTATTATGCGAGTATTGCCGAGTACGTAAAGGGTACTTTAAGTAAACCTTATTATTATGAATTTATTAAATTTGAGTATAAAGCGACGAAAGACAACATACTTTAAGGATCTTAGTGAAACTTAATTAAGTAATTTATATACTGATCTGTGAATTAATCTCTTCAAGAATACATTTTGGTGCTTCAGACATATTTTTAGGTTTAAGTGACTTAATTTTTATATTCTTTCTATTACTACTCCATAGTTTCACTAGAATTATGCATTCAAATAAAACAAAAATATCTTGGGAAATTAATATATATAATTACGTACAGGAAATCTACAATAATGTTCATAAACGTAAACATACAATAGGACTATTCCTTGACGTGTCCAAAGCATACGACAGAGTATCTCATGAAATTCTTCTCAGAAAAATATATGGTTCAGGTATTCGTGGTCCAGCCTATCAGTGGCTTAAATCATATTTACAAAATAGACGTCAATATGTCCAAATAGATTACCTCGATGAAATGACGGGTGAAACGTGCCTTATCACATCGGTTACAAGAACGACGAATAACTCAATCCCCCAAGGAAGTGTGCTAGGGTGTACACTTTTCTTATCTATATACATATATAAAAGAAGAAGGTGACTGACATATCAACGCACAGCCCAAACCGCTGGGTCTAGAGATTCCAAATTTGGCATGTAGTTTTTTTATGAGGCCTAGGAGTGCACTAAGAAAGGGTTTTACAAAATTCTACCCCGAAGGGGGTAAAATAGGGGATAAAAGTTTGTATGAAAGGCCGTCAGTTTTGAAGTTGGGATCTTCAAAAATTGTATTTAGGCTAACGACTAAAAATTAATATTTACATGTCTCAGGGTTTTTGAAAATTCGACACCCTTAAGGGTGAAAAGGGGGATGAAGTTGAAAATTCTTTATTATTAAAGTAAAATCCACATAATTTAATATTTAGGCATTAATGATGATATTCTATGCAACGTTCATCACTGTTATTGAAATTCCACCCCAAATTCAACCCCTAAAAAGGGGGAATGGGGTGAAAAAGTCTAAAAACCAATATGGGTATCGTTTGTATGGTTTATCGGGTCTTTGATTACGAAAACTACAACAATTTTGAAATCCAACGTGGTGGACGTTAAATACCATCATTCCCTTGGGATGGGGTTGGGGTGCGATAGGGTTGAAATGTGAATATGGGTGTTGTTTGTATGGTTTATCGGGTCGTTGATTACGAAAACTACAACAATTTTGAAATCCAACGTGGTGGACGTGAAATACCATCATCCCCCTGGGGATGGAGTTGGGGTGCGATAGGTTTATAATGTCTAAAAATCAATATGGGTGTCGTTTGTATGGTTTATCGGGTCGCTGATTACGAAAGCTACAACAACTTTGAAATCCAACGTGGTGGACATGAAATACCAGCTTCCCCTGGGGATGGGGTTGGGGTGCGATAGGTTTGAAATGTCTAAAAATAAATATGGGTGTCGTTTCTATGTTAGGGATAGCGGTTAAATTGGCGTTAGGGATAGGGGCAGGGATAGGTAGAGGTAGAGAGGTAGAGGTAGAAGTAGAGAGGTGGAGAGGTAGAGACGTGGAGAGGTGGAGAGTTAGAGAGGGAGAAGGAGGGGAAGGGGGAGAGAGACGGAGGGGGAGAGGGAGGGGCAGGGGGAGAGGGAGGAGGGTGAGGGGTGGAGACAGAGGGACGGGGAGGGGGAGAGGAGGGGGGGAGAGGGAGAGAGAGGGAGAGGGTTTCAGTTTTTCTCAATTAGTTCTGCGAATTGGCTCGGTTTTGAAATATTACATAAAGGTGTCTCTCATATCTCTCTTTACATTTGTTAGGATACTGCTGCTAAGTTCCTCTGTTCTGAGTAATTTATGAGTAACGTCTGTATATTATATAAAATTCAGCTGGATCTTGAATTATACTCATTGATTTGCGCAGGGTTAGTCATGTTTTTCCTTAGTTTAAAATTACCCCGAAATGACGGGAAAATATCTCATTGCTTCGGAAAACCGGTAACAACATAAATACGAAATTCACGCGAGCGAAGCCGCGGGCAACAGCTAGTTATACATAAACGACCTTTCGAAAAACCTAGACGGTACATGTAAATGTGTTTTATTTGCGGATGATGTTTCCATGCTCTTCGAATATAATAGTAATGAAACGCAAATAATAAACATATTCACAGAAACAAAAAATTGGCTTCAAGATCACAATTTACAATTGAATCTCCAAAAAACTAAATTGATGCAATTTAAAACATATAAAAGAAAACCTCTAGATCTAAAACCTCTCCTAGAAAATATGGAAATCACTGAATCAGCTGATTTCTCCTTATTAGGCATCACTATAGATACTCATCTAAGTTGGAAAAATCACATATTAAAACTAAAAACTAAAATGTCACAATTTATTTACGCCCTCAGCGCCTTAAATCAAACACCGATTATAACACCGCACGAACAGCTTACTATGCCTATGCGTATGCATGGCTAAGTTACGGGTTAATAATATAGGGAGACAGTACTGATTTCAACGATCTATTTATTATGCAAAAGAAATGTTTACGAATTTTAGTATTTTAGTTTATATCAATATATAATAAAATACCCGACCACATCAAAGGCCAAGAAAAAGTTACTATCTTTAGTTCAAAATTGAAAAGATTTTTGCCAAGCAAAAGTTATTATTCTATAAAAGAATTCATGACAGACAATGAAAATTAATTTGACTTTTAATATTATAATAGTAATATTTTGACCCCAATATGTTTTAATGTGTGTTTGTTTTTCAATTACTTATTTTAAAATTAATTTAAATTTTAGTATTTTAATGTAGATATTTTATTTGATTTTGAATTTTGAAATATTTTAGTTTATTCAAATGTATTGCTATACCCTAACGGGGTGCATGTACCGACCTGATATTAATTTTAAGACCTTATACTAATGAACATGTATTGCAATTAATAAAATATCAAAGAAAGTATCAAAGTTACGATGCCATACTTTTTATGTACCTAAAGCAAATACTCTTGTATGTAAATCTGTTGTGTGAAACTTGTTTTCATATGAAAAGTACAATTTCCTGTTCATGTCTTACTTTTAATTTGAATATAACAGTAAACAATACTTTCGGACGTTGATTTTCAGGGTAGTTGCCATGTTCTGTCCAAATTAATTGTAAGAAGTCCGTTTTGATATTTACTTAACGCCAGCACACAGGGTTAATTTTTCTTTGCTGATAATATTTTTTATACCTTTGACAGCTGTGACAATGGGTCTATTACAATAGCCTTGCTTTAGGCAGCGAACTTGGATAATCAGTAATGGCCCATCTTGGCCCATTGTGAAGAAGAAGCGAACCGCGAGGCGAGGGAGAGAGAGAGAGAGAGAGGTACTACATTGAAAAAAGTCTCTAAATAAATTGGCATACGACATTCAAACGACAAAATGAACAAATTATATCGCAGGTCAAATGTAATTTTCAAAATGTTTAGACTGACGTTTTAAATACAGCTAGTCAGAAAAATCCATATTTTTGGCACGTTTTACAAAAATTTTAGGTTACAATTTTCATTATCAGTCTTTCGTGAACTCTGGTACAGCGCGTTCAGAACAAGTTATTAACGGTTATTTTCCGCGCATGGGTGACAGGCCAATGAACGATTCGCTCGCCCCCTGGGAGGAGCCGCGCTCACCCCCGCGACTCATTTTTTGACTTCTGCGCGTTAACGGTCACGGACAAAGTTATTTTGTACGCAGTAATATACCAATGTTTTTATTTATCATCAAACAAGTTTCCCATAAATAATGGAAGTTCTGAAAAACTGGCTATACTAAAGTAGTAAAACGTCACTTCCTTTGGTGAGTTGCAACTATCGTTCAGAAATACATTAGCATATTGAAGGTTAATTTTAATATAATTTGTAGGATTTCTTTATTTATGGGCGAAAATCGAAAAAAAATCATTTTTTGCTCTCGTTTTTTAAATAAGGAGAGAAAAAAGCCGTGAAAGAATATTTTTGCTTTGAGATAACTTAAAATATATTTTTAATCAATCGTTTCAATCACATTCAATCACGGAATTTTTGGACGATTGGAAAAACAAATGTCAAATTACTTCTTTTTCCCCTCCCCCCTACTAACCCCCGCTTACACCTCTATATTCCATTTCCAATACGAAATGAATTTCAGACGAAATTGAAACAAATGAAGATTTTAACATATAATTGATAATTAAACCTTAATTAATTACTCGTGTCTGCTAATATATTATGTGTTTAAAGTAGAAGCGTTTCACTTTGTGAGCAATCGAAAAGAACATTGCAGCCAGCATGTTCAAAAGTCGTGGTGATATTGTTTATAAATGTACAGTGCGACTTTTAGAAGATACAGAGATATTAGAATGCGAATTTCACGTGAGTTCTTATCAGCAATAATATTTTATTTTTGTCACAACCTAAACCAAACATCCATTTTTACCTGCTAACTGCAGTGACTAGAGTGATAATTTTTCAACTGCATTATTTATTTAGAGAAGACTTTTTTTTCGGGGCTCATTGTTTTGTTAACTAGTGAGAAAAAAAATTGAGACTTGTTTATTTGTGGTATTTTCTTTGAACATTTTCCTATTAACACTGAATTTAATTTACAATGTGATGTTTTTTTTTTCAGCCAAGTTATAAAGGGAAATATCTGCTGGAGTATGTTTGCCAGCAGCTAAACCTCACTGAGACTGATTATTTTGGGCTTCGTTACGTGGATGCTGGTGGGCAGAGGGTATGTTTTTTAAAAGCATTTACTGACATAAATATGACCCCGAGCTGCAATACAAGGTTTTTAGTCTTTTAGCCCATTGAAGGATGAACAAATTTTCCAATTCTTTTCTTTCCTATTCTAATGCAAAAACAGTTAAAAGTTTAAATAAGTAGGTTCACTGCATATTTGTTAAAACAACATAATCAAATATATTTTTGTTCGCTTCATCTTCATGGACCACTATCTTTTTGATAGTCATGCAAAACTTTCAAGACTACCCATTTTTTTAAAATATGATGTACTGAAGTTATAATACACTTGTTATCTTTCAGCACTGGCTGCATTTGGCGAAATTAATATTAAAGCAAGTTAAAGGTATGTTCACATTCTTCTAACAAGATTAAATTACATTTTAAGATTGGGGTATTGTTACCAGCTGATTATAACAGCTTCTTACAAACTGGAGATAATTTAGGTTAAGAGCTTTGCTTTTTTTAATCGCTTAGAACAAAGACATATTAGGTATAGAATAACAAAACAACACATAATAGGTAAGTATTAATAAATATCCTTTTATTCTGAAACTTAAGTACATAACATTTTACAATTCAAAACTTAAATAAAATTCTCTCAAGTTTTACTTCAGCATGCCTCTCCTTCTATGATTTCCTCTATTCTTGTAACTTTATTGAAAATTTCAACAACACAAACAATCATTAAATCTAAATTAACAGTACAAAAAAATTGGCTAGTTTCCAACCACGTCAAATAAGCTACTTTTGGTTGAACAATCTTTTTTTGATGTATTTTTGCAAACTATTACGTTGTATTTTCTTGCCATTTTTCTTTTTGTTAACCTGCAAAAATTCAGAATTTCAAAATGCTTTCAATAAAAAAAAATCCTATGTTTTGAATGAATGAATGAATGAATGACGTTTATTTGCAGACTAACATTGTTTCCAGACTACTAGTTAGTACTATGTAGTTTTGTGCTTCCTGGATAAGAATTTCTTGTATTATTTGTCCTTGATTCCTTTTTACCAAATATTCCAGATGCATCACCAATCCTCTTCAGTTTCCGTGTGAAGTTCTACCCGCCAAACCCGCTCCTGCTGAAGGAGGATGTGACGAGGTTCCAGATTTACCAGCAGTTGAAGAGAGATCTGCTCCACGGCCGATTGTACTGCACTTCCAATGAAGCCGCTATGCTTGGCGCGCTTATTATACAGAGTATGTAATTGCCATTATAGGTTAGAAGAAATATTGATGTCCGGATAAATAACCAAACAGGATTATTATACTTGAAACTCGTTCCAAAAAGTAGAGGGTAGAAGATGTCTGTTTTTTTAACTTCTGAACAAAGGTAAATAATGTTATCCTTAAGCCTTTCTCCTTCAGCCCAACCATGTTTATTTAAGGAATTTGTTTTCTTCTGGACGACACTATTTTGGACATCAGTATATAAGCAGAGTATTGTTAGCTTAACCTTCCGATTATCATCTTTAATTTTAGGATAAAAATGAAATGTGTCAGCGCCAGCATGCGCCCCTAGATAAAAATTATATCGCAAATGTAATTTTCGACTTGATATGTATGGAGCAAACATCAATTTTGTCATAATCACCAATTAACAACAAAAGAGCTACAAAATTTACTAATAGGTACTTCCTTTATTTATTTTTATTTATGTTTTTTTTTTAATATATTTATTCTTCTCATTGCAGTTGAATTAGGAGACTATGATCCAAATATCCATGTCGGAAACTATGTGACTGAAATGAGGTTATTGCTTAGACAAACTGATGCGATTGAAGCTAGAATACAGGTAACTGCAATTCTAAAAATATATTTTTGTGTTTTGATATAATTTCAACACTTCTTACACGACTGTTTCAAGTATTTCGTAAAGAAGTTTTGCTTTCCCATGCCAATACGTAAATCGACGAGTGGAACAACGTTAAAAAGTATTTTTTACTGTGTAGATATTATGTACAATTTAAAATAAATTTCGTAAAAACGAAACATTTTTAAGGAGTTGCACAGAGACCCGGTAGAAGGCACGCCGGGCGGCAGTGGAGGTGTTAAAGGCATGTCGACGCAAGAGGCGGAGAGATCATTCCTGAAGATCGCTTGCCAGTTGGACACTTATGGCGTTGATCCTCATCCTGTTAAGGTAATTATTTAGGTTTCATTAGTACATTGTGGATTAAAAAAAAATGTTTAAGTAAATAGAAGTTCACATTTTTTGCAGTTCTTTTTATTTCGGAATCGACTACGGTCAATATTAATATATTTTAAAACAGAAAAAAAAAATTTTTTAAATCCTGGTCGCGGCAGCAAATTGTAGAAAAATGTACCTTCAATGATCGGTGCAGTAGTTTTTCAGTTGAGTATTACCCGACTCAGGTGCTGATTCCACTTTTATCTTTTGGCAACGGAACCCTAAAAAAACAACATCGTTAGGTTGTTAAATCTTGATCATGTAAACATAAAAAACTATTTTGACCACAGGATCACCGCGGCAACCAACTGTACTTGGGCATCAACCACAATGGAATCCTGACGTTCGCGGGGGGACGCAAAACGAACCACTTTAAATGGAATGAGGTGCAAAAAATCAACTTCGAGGGAAGGATGTTTATTGTTCATTTGAACTATCCTGAGGTGAGTCAAAAATATGATCCAGATATATATAGTCTGTTAAGTTTTTTGAAGTCTATCAAGATTGTGGGGGCAGTTGAGATTTGTTTTGGCTACAAGATCTGAATTTTCAAAATCCTGAATTTTTTAAATCAGTACTATTCTTAGTTTTTTTATATTGTTTCAGAAAAAGCACACAGTAGGATTTAAATGTCCGAGTGGTGCTGCTTGCCGGCATGTTTGGTGTTGCGCTATCGAACAAATGCTCTTCTTCACGTAAGTAAACATTGTAATAACATTTTCACTGTTCCTTACTGCAAACACTCAAACAACAGATAACTTTTATACGACCTTTCTAATTCTAAATAATATAAGATAAAAATAACAAAAATTAAATGGTTGCATTTTATTGCGTTAAAATATGAATGAAATGTATCTAGGGGCTATTATTCTTATTCTCGTGCTACCGCGGCTGCTCTTGACCTAGCACAGTCTAGAGCAGCCGCGCCCAGCCGCGGTAGCACGAGAATAGAGTAATAGTACTATCATACAGAACGTCATTACAGAACGGACACTCTCCGCCCCTCTTGCAATACACCCTCGGTTTTGCGAGTCACTTGCCAGTACATGCAGTAACATGCAGGACTACGCGCGCTTCCAATTTCAAATTTCATATTCGCGCTTGTATGTAGTGTCCGGGGTGTGCTACTCTTTTATTCTCCGCGGTGTGTTTGCAGGCTGCCGTCGTCGTCGGACGCGTGTGTGTACTCGGGAGGCGGGCTGTTCTCGTGGGGCACCAAGTTCAAGTACTTCGGCCGCACGGAGAGGGAGATACTCGAGCGGGACGGACTGTTAGCGCCGAGAGACTCGCAGGTTATATATCTGTCGCAGCTATATCGTATAACACGCCGGATTGTAAACGGCCAGCCATTTTACATAACGGCGGCGCCATTTCACAAAACGGCGCGTAATTCGTTCCTGGCACTCGCAGGCCGCTGCCGCGGCACGCTCGCTTCACTCACTGGGCTCGTTCGTTGTGGTCGTAGGATAACCTAAATCCCTAATCGGGGTCGGTTAGATTGGGTTTTACCTTAGATAACGAACCTAAAATACAAGCTGGCGACGCCGTTTTACATATTACGATCGTCAGTGATCTAAACCCATTTGCAATCTGCCGACGCCGTTTTACATAATGGCGCCCGTTTACATTTGGCCGGCCATTTGTATTCCGGCGTGTTATACAATATGGCTGCGAAATATCTATTGCCACATGTACGACGGAGCATCACTTGAGAACGGCTCGAACGATTGGGCCGATTCTTTTTTTTATTGTGTTTGAAATTTATTTATTTTTAAAGTAACATTGCAAAAGAATTCCGGAAAATTTACAAAGTAAGGAAAAACTGCAAGTGCTTTTTTCTATGGGATTTTTGTATGAACTCAAACTTAGAGCTTCCCGTGCAAAGCCGGGACGGCCCGCTAGTTATACATACAATTATGAAACAAGCGTGTCTTTACAACGTAGATATAAGTGTAACGGGAAATGTATAACGACCCTGAAGAATGTGAATGTGCCCATGAAACTGAAAAACGTTTCTTAGAAACGAAAGATGATTTTTTTAATCTCCAATGCAATATGCGCTATCAGCTGTTGCAGATTCTATAGGAAGTAGAATTTTTTTTGAATTTTAGGAAAAAGTTGTTCATCTTAATGGCCAGATTCACATCCTTCAGGTACTTTTTCTAGTACATTATGTATACAATAGGTAGCGGAATAATTTAAACGATATTCTCATTGACTTGTTTGCCTAGGAGGAGGGGTCAAGTACGACCGGTGGCAAGAGGAAAGCGTCCAGCGTCCCGGCCACTCCCTCCACGCCTATGACTGGAGATTTCGGTAAGTAACACGTGTAGGGCGCGTTTCGGATTAGGCAGAAATTACCCTGACAGCAGGATAGCTTTATATGACGTCCATAAGTGTGGTCGAAACAGACTGCATTCAAAGGGTAATTATTACCCAAAATGGAACGGCCTGCCAAAAACGATCGTCTTTTTGCCATGGTATGGAATTCGTTTGTAATGTCTTGCACGTTTTTTGGAAATCGGTGGAAAGCTAGTTTTAACTGACTTCAGTCGCTTTGTTGTGTGAGGGTATTTTTGCAACAAAAATTTCTAAATTGTTCCACTAAAACTTAAATACCTCGTCCGATTGCAAAAATACAAAGTGCATTATGATCCCCAATGCTAGGTATTAATCTCTTCAATACAATAGTACCAGAAGCACTCACAGAAATTAATAAGAACATTAATTTAACTCAAAAAATTTAAATGCCTCGTCCTAAAATTGCGATAAATTTCATTGAAACTGATTTTTATAGAACCAGCGCTTCATTCCTTCCCAAAGCCCATGAATTCATGTCTATCGATATTACCACGGTACCAGGGCATTTTTTTCCTTATTTTGGCCCCAACTCGTTACTTGATCCAACTAACCGTAAAATTAGAATTTTTAGATTTATCTGTAAAAGCCGTTTTCATTTTTTTCAGAAACTGAAAAAAATGAAAACGGCCTTTCGTCTTCTTTAAAACCATTGAACCGAAGGTTGAGGTTACGCAATATATTGATGGAAGTAAATACGAAAGAAACATACTAATTACAGGCTATAGCAGTCTCCCACGATCAACGCACAGCGCGCCTTTAGAAGAAAGCGGGTCCATACCGGCCAGCGAGGCCTGCAATGGAGGCTGCTTGCTCAGCGGGCCTGCTGTGGATATAGCACTCGCGGGACACGACCATCGACATGCGGAGCAGAAGACAGGTAAAGTGGTACAGGGTATAGTGGTACAGGGTCCATACCGGCCAGCGAGGTCTGCAACGGAGGCTGCTTGCTCAGCGGACCTGCTGTGGATATAGCACTCGCGGGACACGACCATCGACATGCGGAGCAGAAGACAGGTAAAGTGGTACAGGGTATAGTGGTACAGGGTCCATACCGGCCAGCGAGGCCTGCAATGGAGGCTGCTTGCTCAGCGGGCCTGTTGTGGATATAGCACTCGCGGGACACGACCATCGACATGCGGAGCAGAAGACAGGTAAAGTGGTACAGGGTATAGTGGTACAGGGTCCATACCGGCCAGCGAGGCCTGCAATGGAGCTGCTTGCTCAGCGGGCCTGCTGTGGATATAGCACTCGCGGGACACGACCATCGACATGCGGAGCAGAAGACAGGTAAAGTGGTACAGGGTATAGTGGTACAGGGTCCATACCGGCCAGCGAGGTCTGCAACGGAGACTGCTTGCTCAGCGGACCTGCTGTGGATATAGCACTCGCGGGACACGACCATCGACATGCGGAGCAGAAGACAGGTAAAGTGGTACAGGGTATAGTGGTACAGGGTCCATACCGGCCAGCGAGGCCTGCAATGGAGGCTGCTTGCTCAGCGGGCCTGCTGTGGATATAGCACTCGCGGGACACGACCATCGACATGCGGAGCAGAAGACAGGTAAAGTGGTACAGGGTATAGTGGTACAGGGTCCATACCGGCCAGCGAGGCCTGCAATGGAGGCTGCTTGCTCAGCGGGCCTGCTGTGGATATAGCACTCGCGGGACACGACCATCGACATGCGGAGCAGAAGACAGGTAAAGTGGTACAGGGTATAGTGGTACAGGAGACGCATTTTTGAAGCGTTCGAAGTGAATCTTTAGTTCGCATACGAAAACAAATCGTGTACGAATTTAATTTCTAATGCAATCGATTTTACGCATTTTTGAATCATTCGAAAACAGTGTTGCCATTAAATTCAAATCTTTCAACAATTTTCTTTTCACGCAGAAAAAATAAAAACCGGAAAGCAATTACTCATTGATTTTAAAAACCGGTAATGAATTGCGAGGGAATGGAACGCAAATTAAAAAGTTGATATGTCAGTTTGATGTCATTTGTGAAGGAAACGTCAATGTCGTTCTCATCACAGATTATACATACTTTCGAGTGATAGAATTGCAAAGCGAGTGGGTCGGACCACTCGTTGTAGAATTCACAGGTATGAATATTCAAAAATTGGAATTTTACGGATTCGTATACGAATCTTGCCAATTCGAATGCGAATTGAAGTTCGAACGCTTCAAAAATGCGTCTCTAGGGTCCATACCGGCCAGCGAGGTCTGCAACGGAGGCTGCTTGCTCAACGGACCTGCTGTGGATATAGCACTCGCGGGACACGACCATCGACATGCGGAGCAGAAGACAGGTAAAGTGGTACAGGGTCCATACCGGCCAGCGAGGCCTGCAATGGAGGCTGCTTGCTCAGCGGACCTGCTGTGGATATAGCACTCGCGGGACACGACCATCGACATGCGGAGCAGAAGACAGGTAAAGTGGTACAGGGAATAGTGGTACAGGGTCCATACCGGCCAGCGAGGCCTGCAATGGAGGCTGCTTGCTCAGCGGACCTGCTGTGGATATATCACTCGCGGGACACGACCATCGACATGCGGAGCAGAAGACAGGTAAAGTGGTACAGGGTATAGTGGTACAGGGTCCATACCGGCCAGCGAGGCCTGCAATGGAGGCTGCTTGCTCAGCGGACCTGCTGTGGATATAGCACTCGCGGGACACGACCATCGACATGCGGAGCAGAAGACAGGTAAAGTGGTACAGGGTATAGTGGTACAGGGTCCATACCGGCCAGCGAGGCCTGCAATGGAGGCTGCTTGCTCAGCGGGCCTGCTGTGGATATAGCACTCGCGGGACACGACCATCGACATGCGGAGCAGAAGACAGGTAAAGTGGTACAGGGTATAGTGGTACAGGGTCCATACCGGCCAGCGAGGCCTGCAATGGAGGCTGCTTGCTCAGCGGGCCTGCTGTGGATATAGCACTCGCGGGACACGACCATCGACATGCGGAGCAGAAGACAGGTAAAGTGGTACAGGGTATAGTGGTACAGGGTCCATACCGGCCAGCGAGGCCTGCAATGGAGGCTGCTTGCTCAGCGGGCCTGCTGTGGATATAGCACTCGCGGGACACGACCATCGACATGCGGAGCAGAAGACAGGTAAAGTGGTACAGGGTATAGTGGTACAGGGTCCATACCAGCCAGCGAGGTTTGCAACGGAGACTGCTTGCTCAGCGGACCTGCTGTGGATATAGCACTCGCGGGACACGACCATCGACATGCGGAGCAGAAGACAGGTAAAGTGGTACAGGGTATAGTGGTACAGGGTCCATACCGGCCAGCGAGGCCTGCAATGGAGGCTGCTTGCTCAGCGGGCCTGCTGTGGATATAGCAGTCGCGGGACACGACCATCGACATGCGGAGCAGAAGACAGGTAAAGTGGTACAGGGTATAGTGGTACAGGGTCCATACCGGCCAGCGAGGCCTGCAATGGAGGCTGCTTGCTCAGCGGACCTGCTGTGGATATAGCACTCGCGGGACACGACCATCGACATGCGGAGCAGAAGACAGGTAAAGTTGTTTTTGTGAAAATGGTGTCTAATGTGAAACTAGTGTGAAAATGGTGTCTAATTACATAAAAGTTGTTTTTGTTTTCAAAGGTCTTTATTTGATCATAATACTATAATTAACAGAATATAATAGGTTAAAACACAACTATATCTACAAATAAAATAAGGTACTTACAGGCTAGGAATTGCCTCTTAAAGTTAACAGCATCAATGTCGGTATTTTATGACATAACACATATTTAAGCACTACACTTTAACCACAATTTTTACACGTAAAAACAATAGTTTAGTTTTACTTTTTGCTGATGCTTATATCTATCACTAAGAAGAACACACAGGAATAAATTATTAAACAAGAATTGAACTTGTTAAAAGAAGGTATACTTAGATAACTACGAGTAGTAGTTACTTTGTATTGAACCGACCAAACTAGGTGCGCGTGGAGCGCCGCCTCGCCCCCCGCATGCACTGGGCGCACGGCGAGCGAGGGGACGCACTACCGGTTCTCGACGATCATGCGTTTGGTCATCGCGCTGCTCGGGTACGTCGTCCGGTGGGAACAAAACATAGTGATGTGGAAGTTTGTAAGTGCCATATCTATCGATATAAGGTAAGTCATCTACTTTGGTTAATGCGATTGATGATATTAATGTATTGCAGTGATATTTATTTTTGGTAAAGAATCTAAGTGTTTGTTTTAAAATGAAATCGCGAATGGTTGGAAATTTAATTTCAAAGTGGAGTTTTTTAAGGTTTGTTAGAAAAGGCGTGTTGAAGGCTATTTTTATGGCTGTGTTTTGAATCACTTGCAAGTGTTGATAGTTCGTGTCGCACGTGCTACTCCAAACAGGACACGCATGTGTAATGCACGGTCGTACTAGAGCGCCTTTAGAAGAAAGCGGGTCCATACCGGCCAGCGAGGCCTGCAATGGAGGCTGCTTGCTCAGCGGGCCTGCTGTGGATATAGCACTCGCGGGACACGACCATCGACATGCGGAGCAGAAGACAGGTAAAGTGGTACAGGGTATAGTGGTACAGGGTTGGGAAGGGCTGTTGGGAACTAGGAGCTCGGCCCCTTTTCCTCTTAAAACAAAAACATAGTGGTACAGGGGCGGGTATAGTGGTATAGGGTCCATACCGGCCAGCGAGGCCTGCAATGGAGGCTGCTTGCTCAGCGGGCCTGCTGTGGATATAGCACTCGCGGGACACGACCATCGACATGCGGAGCAGAAGACAGGTAAAGTGGTACAGGGTATAGTGGTACAGGGTTGGGAAGGGCTGCTGGGAACTAGGAGCTCGGCCCCTTTTCCTCTTAAAACAAAAACATAGTGGTACAGGGGCGGGTATAGTGGTGTAGGGTCCATACCGGTCAGTCAGGCCTGCAATGGAGGCTGCTTGCTCAGCGGGCCTGCTGTGGATATAGCACTCGCGGGACACGACCATCGACATGCGGAGCAGAAGACAGGTAAAGTGGTACAGGGTATAGTGGTACAGGGTTGGGAAGGGCTGCTGGGAACTAGGAGCTCGGCCCCTTTTCCTCTTAAAACAAAAACATAGTGGTACAGGGGCGGGTATAGTGGTATAGGGTCCATACCGGCCAGCGAGGCCTGCAATGGAGGCTGCTTGCTCAGCGGGCCTGCTGTGGATATAGCACTCGCGGGACACGACCATCGACATGCGGAGCAGAAGACAGGTAAAGTGGTACAGGGTATAGTGGTACAGGGTTGGGAAGGGCTGCTGGGAACTAGGAGCTCGGCCCCTTTTCCTCTTAAAACAAAAACATAGTGGTACAGGGGCGGGTATAGTGGTATAGGGTCCATACCGGCCAGCGAGGCCTGCAATGGAGGCTGCTTGCTCAGCGGGCCTGCTGTGGATATAGCACTCGCGGGACACGACCATCGACATGCGGAGCAGAAGACAGGTAAAGTGGTACAGGGTATAGTGGTACAGGGTTGGGAAGGGCTGCTGGGAACTAGGAGCTCGGCCCCTTTTCCTCTTAAAACAAAAACATAGTGGTACAGGGGCGGGTATAGTGGTATAGGGTCCATACCGGTCAGTCAGGCCTGCAATGGAGGCTCGCGGAGATCGACACGCGGAGCAGAAGACAGGTACAGTGGTACGGGGGCCAGGTATAGTGGTACAGGTTCCTGGTTTAATAGTACAGAGGCTAAGTGTAGTTGTACAGAGGCTAGGTATAGTGGTACAGAGGCTAAGTACAGTGGTACAGATGCTAGGTATAGTGGTAAAGGGGCTTTGTATAGTGGTACCATGGTTGCTTGCTCAGCGGACCCGCTGTCGATATATATATATAGTACTCGCGGGATACGACCATCGACACGCGGAGCATAAGACAGGTATAGTGGTACTGGGGCAGGTATAGTGGCAATGGAGCACCGGCACTGAGCAAGCATGTAATAGCTACTAGTTAGACTCATCAAATCAGATATGACAATTGCCAAACATTTGTAGTTGCCTCCGAAAAGGTGATTTGTTTTAGAAGAATAAATAAATAAATAGATTAATAGATTGCTCTCAAGGTGAACCTTACGTGTACAAATTATACATCTTTGCAATCTTGAACTTAAAGATTTATCAATACGAATTTGTCAAACCAGTTTTTGAAAAAGGAGACCTGACTTCAAGAGACGACTTTACCTCCAAACACTATCATTTCAAAACAGTAAAAAATTACAAAACAAACACGTTTTATCTTTCAGTCCGAAACATGGAATCCATGGACTACAACCCCCGCGACTCCTTCGAGCACTCGTCGACGGAATCAGGCGCCACCACCCACACCCTCACCGCGCACGAGGAGTGGCGCCCCGCCCCCGCCCCCGCCCCCGCGCCCGCACTGCAGCCCCCCCCGCGACCCTTCAATCTACTGCGAGCCTTCGTACCTTCATTCATCTTCGTCTGGCTATCCCTAGCCTTACTCACTCTACTCGTCTTTGAAACCGACTGGGCGCCATTGAGATCCCTAAAACACAAACCCGAATTGGTCTCTTTAAGACATCATTACTATGCGCCGTTGAAAGAATACCTAAAAAGAAAAGTCATTGAGTTGTTCTGATTTTACACGGGTACCGGTACTTATAAAGGCAAAGTATGCGCTTCGAAGTTGCTGAAGGTTTTGTTCTTTAGCGAATCGTTTTTTTAAACGCTGTTGAGTTTTAAATATTTATGAATTGTGTCCAACTTCAGAAAGTCCATTTTTTGGCATTGGCGGATCATGTAACAAACTGATAATACGAACAGCAAGGCTGGTAACCGGTTAATTAAAATCGAAATACGAGCATTTTAAAAACTTCAATTAATAGTATCTCGCAGCGATATGGATACCGCCGCGCCACAGAAATTTGCCTGCCAAGTCCAGACCTTAAAAATAGAATAAAGCGATTAAATCCGGTTATTTAACCAAAAACCTCAATCTATGACTCCAAAACCGAAATAAATCGTTCCCTTTGTGGCAAACCGAAAAAAGTAAAATTTTCACGAAAAAAAATCACTACAACGTATAACAAAAAGGGCATAACATCCCTGGAGGATGTAAATCTGCCTATGAAACTGAACAACTTTTGCCATTGAATAAAAAAAAAAATTCAACATCCCATGAAAACTCCATCACCATCAGGTGATAGCGTATTTTGTATGGGTGGTCAAATTCTTCTTATTCGTGATTAGAAATTAACTTCTCTCAGGGTTGATGTAACATTTTTTTTGGTGTTTTGCGTATGTGGTTTTATTCGTCTAAAAGTTTCTGTTACGCATATAAAACAGACACATGTCAAGTTACACGTAAATAGAGACTTGATTTAATCATTTTTCATTACCCAACAGGCACTCATTACGTATAGATTATTTTACATTATCTGCCAATGCAAAAAAGAGGCTAGAGTTGTCTCTCTCTTTCAATGTGGCTATAAAAAGAGCGAGATAGTGACATAGGACACCTTTTATTTTTTTTTAATGATTATCAGCCAGTTTCACAAAGCTCCTTTAAGTTAAAGTTACTTTAGATCTTTTGCTGTCTCCTTTGACAACTAAACAGGAAGAATATAGTGGTACAGAGGTACAGAAATTGTAAGACGGCGTCGGCAGATTGTAAATCCTACTAGGTCATGTTGCCAAATGAATTACACGCAGTTTTGTAAAATTCCTAGGCATTATGTAAAACGGCGAATTTTCCAATTTACCTGCGACATTATGAGATCTTTTTCTTCTTAATGCTTACAACATATTAATGTGTTTACTAGGCAGCTTAAGTATAACAGCCACGGTTCTTGCCGACACGAAAGAAGAAGAAGAAAGGAAAAATCAGATTTAAAGAAGCTTTAACTTTAAATGCACTTTGTGCAGCTTGTGGTATGATTCGTAAATGCGACTTTATGCCTTTTCCACTTAAGTCAATTGTAAAGCCAAACAGTCTGTAACTTAAGTGTGCCGTTCGTGTTTCGGAAGGTAAGTTAGTTATTAGAGGTTAGTGGCGAACGATTAGTGCCAAGTTCAGAAGAGCTTGATAGTTTTGATGACACGAGTTTCTGTAAAGATAACTTTTTCTGCTTAATTTTGTGTTATATTTGGGCTGTCTGAAGACGTTAAGGGGCATTACATCATCCAATCTGCGAAGCACTAGCTATAGTTCGTCCAAGTTAAGAATGCAGTAAGTCATTAAGCAAATGCAGGGTAAAAGTGTATTCATAAAGGAGTTAATTTTTTTAACATTTTTATAAAACAACCGCTTCTTTCGAAGGTATGCCCTCAGTTAGTCATTGAGCATTTGACTTTATAATTTTAAGCGACCTGATTGGTTACGGGGCTTGGCTACCAGCAGCTGAAAGCAATGACTCACTGCATTCTTATGATGGACGAACTAAAGAGGGCAGCTGGAGAGTTCAGTTTGGATCGTGTAAATGCAGTTACGAAAGCTGATAGATCAGATCATTAGCTGTTTAACTGCATTTACATGATCCAAACTGAACACTAGCTGCGCTCTAGCTCAGCTAGTGCTCTGCAGATTGGATGATGTAATGCCCGCTTTAATAACTGTACAGAGCGTTCAGAACAGGTCTGTATAAGACGGTTATTTTCCGCACATGGGTGACAGGCGGAGAGCCAATGAACGATCCGCTCGCCCCCTGGGGGCAGCCGCGCTCACCCCCTCGACTCGTTTTTTGACTTCTGCGCATTAACGGTCACAGACAGAGTTATTTTGTACGCAGTATACGGATTTTTTTTGCAAACTTTATTACTTAAACTTTTCATCGTTTATTTCGACTGCCAGAAGAGTTGTGTTTTTGCTTCTGGGAATGAATGGCGTCTTTTAAACTCAAAACGTTAATTTTCTT
The DNA here is from genome assembly GCA_947532105.1 of Athrips mouffetella. Classification (NCBI taxonomy): domain Eukaryota; kingdom Metazoa; phylum Arthropoda; class Insecta; order Lepidoptera; family Gelechiidae; genus Athrips; species Athrips mouffetella. The sequence goes on along the minus strand of OX383960.1, from coordinate 7,134,195 downwards.
AGCAATTTTAGTGTAACAGGCTCCGGTAGGTAGTATACTGGTTGTAAATGCAAAACGTGCGACAGCTCAAGGGTGTGCTTAGACCACGAAACTGAGCAACTTTTCCGAAGAAACATGGGTCGAAATGGGAATTTTTTTTTGGCTTCTCCATACAATCGTTCAGCAGCCGACACAGTGCAGTTTGTATGGAGAAGCCCAAAAAAATTCTCCGATTTCGAACCATGTTTCTTAGGAAAAGTTGTTCAGTTTCGTGCTCTGAGCACACCCATGAGCTGTCGCACGCTTTTACATTTACACACAGTATATTATGTCGCAGACAAATCGTATAAATCACCGTTTACAACAGTCGGCTAATTGTAAGACGGCGTCAGCAGATTGTAAATCCAACTAAGTCATGTTGCCAGAAATGAATTACACGCCGTTTTGTAAATTCCTAGGCATAATGTAAAACGGCGAATTTTCTAATTTACCTGCGACATTATGAGATCTTTTTCTTCTTATTGCTTACAACATATTCATGTGTTTATTAGGCAGCTTAAGTATAACATCCACGGTTCTTTCAAGCAATCGAGGTTAGCTCCCAATAACAAGTGTCAAATATTTCCAGACACATTACTAAAGTCTTGTAAAAATACGGAATATTTTAATTAATAGAGTATTGCTATGCTTGTTAATTGTACAACTTACATTTTGCGCACAATATTGTGATAGCACAGTCTAGTGTAAGATTTTACAGGTCAAGCGCTTTTTTTTTTGAGCGAGTAAGTGGTCATTACAGCTTATAGCATTTACTGTTTTATTAGTGGCATAATTTGACACTAATAAGACAGTAAAGCGTGTTGCCCACCCTGAAAACTAAAATGGTAAAACACAGCAGTGCAAACACTGCTTCTTACGGCAGAAATAGGCTAGGTGGTGGTACTTCCCCAAACGGACTTTGCAAATATTACCACCTTAAAAAATCCGGGTGTTTCTCGGTGGTCATACTGGTATGCCCTACTTGTATGAGAATACTTATTCTTGATAGTTATACTTACCACGACGACCAACGTTCTCATATAACCCATATTCCGTTTAGTGACATCAGTAATGATAAACTTTGTATTGATTTTCCGCTCTTATTATTATATCCTATCACGCCCGTGTAATCCAAATAGGACTATTATTTAATATTGCAAATATATATAAATAGGACTACTATTTAATATTGCATAGATCCTGGTAAGGCGAATAATAGTCTAATCGAGCAAGTTTCTGCGGTATTTTGTGCTGTCACTCTATGGGCGCGTGTTCACGCTCCCGGCCCAGACATACAATCTCCCGGTTTGCACCGTCGTCGCCGCGCGAATGTTTCTGAATCTACATCCATTGAAGGTAGCCGGCACGTGGTGCCGTGCGTACGTCCCGCTAAGTTAACAAGCTCTCAGCCTGCGCCGGACGTAAGCAGAGCTGTCTGCAAACCGGGTCAGCTTAAGCCACGATCACACTTAACTGAATTCAAAGACTAATCCGACATACATTGCTGGGAGGCTTGGTTATGTTAATTGCAATATCCTTACCTCAACGAGTAATGTGTGCCCAATTAGTCTTTGAATTCAGTTAGGTGTGATCGTGGCTTTACGCCGCCGCCACACCTCCCGAAGTTCAATACATTACTGAACATACTTGGAGTGAACACACGGCCTAACAACTTAGCCACAAGCTACGGTCTAAGCGGAAGCGAGCGTGCATTGAATAACCGCTTGCCGCTTAAACTGTAATGATACGGTAGAGTCCAAGCCTTAAGGCCACCCCTCTCAAACGCAATAACCTGCTCAGTGAAATTAGACTTTAAGGGCACTAGACCAACGTTTTGTGGATCTAGTAGGCCACTACTATCGCTACAAAGTTGCAAATTTCTTGTACTCGATTAAGTAGGATAACATGCAGTGCCCTTAAAGTCTAAAAATGTGAAGCGATCGACCTGTAACTTACATTAGTATTTTCTTATATTTATTAAACGTTCCCGCACTACCTGTACTTAAGTCTTGATTAGATTTATTATTGTAATGTTACTATCTCAGATTTTTTCCAGTTTATTTTAATTGTTTTTATTTTATGACGATATAGCAGATAATGTTTTTAATACGTATTTTACTTTTGTAAAAAGTTAAGCATGAACGAACTTAAAAATCTGTTTTAAATGAAAAGCTACGCACATAAGCCTTTTTGCTTGTTTCTTATATTTAATGTTTGTGTAACAAGTAACAAAAAATAGTTATTTATGCAACTGTTGCGTAATGAGAGTAATTTTAACACGAGATCTGGTTTTTGATACGAGGCGCAGCCGAGTATCAAAATAGTATAGATCGAGTGTTAAAATGACTAATTACGTATAGTTGCATACAAAACTTTATCTACGACCGACGAATTAAAAATTTTTTTTAAAGAGTAGTCATCAATTTATTGAACTAAGAGAACAGTTAGTACAGTTAATTAAAGTTATTCCCGAAGTTATTCCAGATCCAGAGCTTGTGGATGACGTTGCTTTAACATTAATTTCATGTATATGGTTACTGACAGCCTCTTGTAGAATCATGTTCTCCTGGTACATACTTTCCATTTTGTTCAAATCACTTCTTTTGTTGCCAATGTCACTTTATATAGAAGCGAGCCAACTGTCAGCTTCTTGTCGATTTATGTACTCCTAGTCACGCCTGATACTCTCCGTTTTCTTTTAAATATAGGTCCCCCAGTAAAAAGTATTTTTACAAAATTACTTTAAAATAGGCTGTATGTAGTTCTGTGGTAGTATTGCCTTAGCCTATGCAGATTGAAAATTATGTATTATAACAGTTGCGGAATGAAAATCCATACTCCATTTCCGTACTGCTCGTAGTATGGAACAGTGTGGAAATGAAAATGATAGCGGACAATGACCTCAATTTCGAATCTGTCATTGGTTTCGAATTCGGAATATTCCGGTACGGGAGTAGATAAAATCCTTTTTTGAACCACGAGGAAATCTGTTGTAACATTGCTTTTTTATAGCTTGCACAACCACATTCCAGTTTTTATAGTCTTCCAATTATTACTTTTACAAATTACAGTTTTGTTTTTTAGAATAACTTAGCGTAAGAGTAACGATGCATTTATTTCAACTTTAATAGCACAAAAACAGCACAACGTATTTAGTTTTTATAGAATTCGTTTGAGAATGCGAATCTCAGTCATCGATTATAAATCCATTTTTTTCCAACGCTTACCAACCTATTTTGCAGGCATAACACTAAAACCAGAGTATATTTGACGGAAAGAATAACATTGTTTTACAATCTTGTTTTTTCTTACAACTTTAACTGATTGCTTTTGATATAGCTACAAAATGAGTTGGTAAGTAAGCGTTGTAATAAAAGATAATAATGGATCATATTTTATTACTGAGAGTTTTGATATGTGCCATAAGAAATTTAACTAATTAAATAGTTGTGATTTTTTTATCAAAAAGTTTTACTTAATTTCAGTTTATGTTAAGTTTTATAACGTGTCATCTGTAAATCAACCAATTAGCGGCTAGCTTTATGTATTGCGTGATTTTCAAATCCTGTGATTGGCTTGAGTTTTATTTGCAACTCATTATAATGAATCTCACTGCATTTAATTTTATTTATTATGTATTATAATAAGAAAAATATGAGCACAAATAATTATTTAATGTTGTCATTTTCAATTAATACTAATTTAAATGAAGTATGTTTTTAGGGTACAAAAATCAGTGTACTTTGCATACAGGGTATAATGAAAACTGAAAGGGCGTGCTCAGTCAATGAAACTGAACAACTTTCCCAAAGAAACAATTTTGGGAAATAAAAAAAAAATACCTCTTCATGCAAATTACTCACTCTGATCGAACAGTTTGTATGGAGAGTTCTTTTTTTTTTTTCCAAAATTGTTTCTTTGGAAAAAGTTCAGTCAGTTTCGTTGGCTGAACACGTCCTTTCAGTTTTCGGTATACCGTCCCGTACACGCTGTAAGTGTATACCTACATAAAATTGTTCCTGTTATTTTTATTCATATAATTAAATTATTATTCTATTAATAAGCTTAATAGATAATCGATTGTATATGTTAAGTATTTATAATGAAAACAATATTATGAAGTAATTTTTTACATTATTTTTTATTGTGACAAATATTTTTTTTGTTTGACTAATCAATAGATTTTTTTTTATTATACACAGCAATCGTTAATGCCTTATTAGGAGTGAAGTAGGATTAAGTATTTACTTGAAGCCTTACTAATAACGAAAAGATTTTTAAAACGTAGAGATATGTTGTTGCGCTAAAAGTTCTTTGTTAAGTACATTATTTAAATTGTTTAAGAATTTCAAGCATACATTTTAAACAAATTATTAGTAAGGCACCTAGTTACGACGCTTCTTTCTGCCTAGTCAACCATAACACTCTTCGTACCTATTAATCCTAAGTAGAATTTTGAGTCAGAAACTAAATTCAACAAAGTAATTTTAAAATTTCAAATTGTTAAGTTGATAGTACAAAGGCCACTAATAGATGGCGTGCGAGTTATAATGCAGTAATGCAAAGGTTCTAAAACGCGGTTACGAGTTTTTACATACTTATTTCGTTGTAGATTTGTCTCTGATTCATCATTCCAATATTTTGTAGTTGTAATTTTTACTAGAACGTACCTGCTAAGATTAAAGGTAAAATCGTGTCGATTGAATATTTTTACATAATGCTGATCCATTTTATGGATTCAACTTGATTGCAGATGATTAGTGATGACCAGAGTATATTTTTGTCTTTTTAAAATAGTGTTTTATTAAAATTCCGTTAGCCTGATGAAGGAATTGTATTGAATCAAGTTGTTTCCAATTTTATCAAACTAGTGACTTCTCGTGATTTCAGAGCTTTTTCTCTCTATACCTAAAGTATTCTTATTTACAAGCACTGTGGGATATATTCCGCATCGGAAAGTTCGGTGGCGGAAACCCCGCGTCGGATCTGACCGCAAGGTTGTAACATTTGCTTTGTAAATGATTTTGAAAAAAAAAATACTTGCGTAAATTGTATAATAAAGTAATTAAATCCATTTTCTTGATTTTATTCACAATTTGTTCCGACGCGGAAATATGACGAAAAGACCCGTCGCGGAATTTCGGAGGTGTGTCGCTAAAGTGTAGCTCTAAATATTCAATACCTACCCCAACCATCGAGGACATTTTTTAGTATGTACACCCTAACAATAAAAAAAATCTCTATACTGAAGCGAGAAAATATAAACAAACAACCCATTGTTATTTTTCTGTTTTTATGCTACATGCTACTTACGCATCACGTCACAGAAAAGTGATACCTAAATTTTTCAGGCTTTTTTTATTCGGGATTTTTTATGCGCGAAATCTTGAAAGTTATATTCGGCGTTCTGGCACAGTATACAAATCACCCTGCTTCATTGGGGAGCGTTCTTTAATAACGTGAGCGTTTTTTGTATTTTTTGTCAGCGTTAGCTTCTCAGTAAATCTGACTATTAGCTCTCTATTTAACTAATTCGCTCTCTATTATCATTATTTTAATTATTATTTATTTTACTCACTGCTAGGAATATGCCTTCTAGCCCGAGAGGCGAGGGACCTGAAACTGCGAGTATTTTCTAAATGCAATTTTTTTTAGTGAGTGGAGTAGAGAAATAGCCTCCCGTCAGTCAGCTGGATTCGTTAGCGTTTTGCCTGTATAACCGTTTTTATAGATATGTAGTAGATACCTACGTACTTACAGTTTCAGATAGAATTTGACTGGCTAACGTGATTAAAAATGATTTTAACACACCAATCGCACCATACTTATCGGTGACTGACGGCTTTTTTTACAGAACTTTACTGACCAACTATTATTTTTGTGATTATAACTCAAACTCAAAATATTTTGTTCATTGTTGGATATTAAAATCTCTTAATGACGTCAGCTAAACTACATCGCTTCGCAAACAAAGTGGCGCCATGGTGGGAAAAAAAGAAGCGACAATAAAAACCCACGCGCTCTTTTAAATATGTTTGAATTTACAGTGTATAATAATATTATTCAGCTGTATACCATATTTCAGATTTTAGAAAGTAGTTGCGAGGTGTACAGTTATTAAAGCCCATTAAACGCTAACGGATCTAGCTGAATGACGGGAGGCTATTTCTCAACTCCACTAATGTAACGTAATATTTAAAAAAACTTATAGAAAATGCCTGCAGTTTTAGGGCGCTCGCCTCTCGATTTATCCCGCTTCCGAGTTTTTAACTTCCAATATGCCATAAAAACATCCAAGTCGTCGCGCCATCTTCTATGTACTAAACAATCGCTAGTAACTTATAGGTTACTAGCTGTGCCCGCGGCTTCGCCCGCGTGATATTTAGACAATTTGCATATGCTTACTAATGGTACATGTTTATCTGCGGTAGAGATATTAATTGAAAACTCTGCTCGAGTTACTGCTGACATAGATTTTAGAACTGTCACACCAATGGAAATAAAAAAAATTGTTGGTCAGATGATTAACAAAACCTCTTCGGGTTATGATGATATTCCAATATCCATAATCAAGGAAAATATAGATCACTTGGCAGTACCTCTTGCTAATATGTTCAATAGCTGTGTAGAGAAGGGTTTGTTTCCCGATCAATTAAAAATTGCCAAGATTGTACCAGTTTTTAAGAAAATGTCAAAACTGGATCCAAAAAATTACAGGCCCATTTCGTTACTGCCAACATTTTCAAAAATTTTTGAGAACATAATTAAACGTAGACTATTAGCACACTTTAACTGTCACAAGGTACTTAATCCTAGGCAATTTGGATATAGAGAGGGAGTTGGGACTTCAGATGCTATGGACAGGTTATTGGGAGATATTATCATTAATATAAATGATAAGTCAAAAGTGCTGGGCTTATTTCTAGACCTAAGTTCCGCTTTTGATATGGTCGGCCACCAACTTCTATTAAAAAAGTTAGAGCACTATGGAGTCAGGGGAACGATTCTGCTTTTGATAGAATCATATTTGCGGAATCGAAAACAATTCATAGAGGTAAAGCAAATGGGAGTAGATGGTTCGGAAATCGTTGGTAAATCTAAGCTCATGAGCATACTCAGGGGAGTTCCTCAGGGCTCAATCCTCGGCCCATTACTCTTTTTGATTTTTACGAATGATCTTGTAAATTACATATCTAATGTTGTACCTGATGCTCGTTTAGTTTTATATGCGGATGATACCAACGCTATTCTATCTAAAACAACTTTAGAAGAGCTAGAAATAGTTGCTAATAATACGTTGACAGCCTTTCATATTTGGTTCTCTTCTAATGATCTCCAAATTAACGTAGGAAAAACAAGTGCATTACTTTTTAGAACAACGATTAGGAATAAGGCAAGCATACATTTAGAACTTAACAATCAAAAAATTGAATTGGCACATGTGGTAAAATTCTTAGGTATTCATGTTGATGATCTTCTAAATTGGAAAATGGAAGTTAACACCATTGAAAGTTCTATTAGCTCTGCATGTTATGCATTAAGAACATTACGGGATATTTTGCAGATCGATCAACTCAAGATGGTATATGCCGCCCTAGTAGAGTCAAAGTTACGCTATAGTATTAAGTATTGGGGTAATAGCTATAACTATAACATTTCCAAAGCTTTTATAATTCAAAAGAGAGCCATTCGGACAATAGCCCATATTCCTCCTTGGGAATCGTGTAAACATTATTTCAAAAAGTATGAGATACTAACAGTGCCCTCGCTTTACATACTAGTGTTGTTAGTGGACATATTTAAGCATAGGGATTTATATGAATCTGAATCGGATATGAATATTCGACTCAAAAGCAGGAGACTTGATTTAAATAATTTAATTCAACCGCATCTTGACATTGTAAAACATAGTCCTAGATATCAAGCCGTAAATATATTTAATAAATTACCGTTAAAACTGAAAAAAATCATGGATCCTATGGATTTTAAGAAAACATTAAAAGCGTTTCTCCTTGATAAAGTTTTATATAATATTGATGATATCTAACTATTAGAATGACATGTAATTTTATAATTAGTACCTGCTGACTGTGATAATAATTTGTTTGATTTTGTGATATAGTATTTTAACATTGTGATATTTGATTGATAAGTATGTGATATTCTGATTATTTTTTGTTTATTGTTTACAAATTATTTGTTTAATATTAAGTATTCGCACACAGTCATGTACTGTTTTAGAAATAAATAAATAAAAAAAAAAAAAAATGTGCAGTCTCTCCCTCTCCCCCTCTCTCTACCTCCATCCCACTCCCTCTCCTTCTCTCTCTCCCTATCCCTGCCCCTAACCCTATCCTTAACGCCGTCTTAACCGCTATCCCTATCCTTATATAAACATAGAAACGACACCCATATTGATTTTTAGACATTTTAACCCAATCGCACCCCAACCCTATCCCCAGGGGATGATGGTATTTCACGTCCACCACCTTAGATTTCAATATTGTTGTAGTTTTCGTAATCAGCGATCCGATAAACCATACAAACGACACCCATATTGATTTTTAGACATATCAACCCTATCGCACCCCAACCCCGGGGGATGATGGTATTTCACGTCCACCACATTAGATTTCAAAATTGTTTTAGTTTTCGTAATCAGCGACCCGATAAACCATACAAATGATACCCATATTGGTTTTTAGACTTTTTCACCACTTCCTTCTTTAAGGGGTTGAATTTGGGGTGGAATTTCAATAACAGAGATGTATCCACAGAATTACAACCCTAATGCCTAAATAATAAATTAAGTGGATATTACTTTGAAATGAAGGAGTTTCAACTTCATCCCCCTTTTCACCACTTAGGGTGTAAACTTTTCATAAACCCTGAGACACGTAAAACTTAATTTTTAGTCGTCAGTCTAAATAAAAATTTTGAAGATCCTAACTTTAAAACTTACGGACTTTCATACAAACTTTCATCCCTTATTTCACCCCCTTAGGGGATGGATTTTGGAAAATTCTTAAACACGTACTTTTTTATTTTTTACCAAAAGCTCAAAACCAAATTTCTATAGTTCTACCTTTAAAACTGAAAGACTTATAGACCAACATACGAAAAAAAAATCATCCCCTTTTTCACCCCCTTGAAGGGTGATTTTTAAGAAATGCTTAATTACGTGTTTCTTTATTTTTTACCAGAAGCTTAAATTCAAATTTGTGTGAATCTAGCTCAAGAAACAAAGGACTTTCATACAAACTTTCATCCCTTATTTCACCTCCTTGGGAGATGAATTTTCCAAAATCCTTTCTTAGTGGGTGGTTTTGACGCACATAGAACCTGTGTACAAAATTCCAGATCTGTATCTATAGCGGTTACGGCTCGGCGTTGATGAATCAGTCAGTCAGGACATGCTCTTTTATACAGGGTGTTAATTTAATTGCGTGCCATAGCTTAGGGGGTGTTTCAGTAACGATGAAGGAACACAAAAAAAATATAAAAAAATCCTACTTATTTTTTTATCATCAATTTTTTTTCTATAATTTATCAGGCATTACATTTTGACGGTCCTAAGCCCGTTAAAGTATGAAGGGAAAATTGGAGTCACACACAAAAAAAGAAAGGATTTCTTGATACTGTCGCGCTGGCTCGGTGATAGCGCGGTGGCCCTCCGCGTTAGTTTAGTTTCAATAGAGTTAAATTTTTTTTAAGGAGGATTTTTTTTTATATTTTATTTGTGTTCCTTTATCGTTACTAAAACACCCCTTAAGCTATGGCACGCAATTAAATTAACACCTTGTATATTTAGATTGTGACATTAAGAAAATTTAAATACTACAAATACGTAGTTTTATAGTGACATTCTGCGAATGTGTCATTTTGCGAACGTGACATTTTGCGAAGTCATTTTCAGAGTGCTTGTAAATCAAGAATCTTAACACGCTAAAAATAAAATAGACTTTAGAGTATTAAAACAGTTACTAAGAGTTATCTAAGATATTGATATTTTCCGTTCTGTGGACCAATGTGCTTGACTTTCCTGTAACCGATTGACTTTTATTTATATCTGTAGAAATAAAGCTGTATTGTTGCGTATAGGTACTTAATTCTATAGAAGCCAAACTTTGCCATAAGTTGTCGAAAAACAGACGACAAATGTTGGCAAGTTAACAGAGAGTGTTTACTATAGCAAAAGTTTTATATTATTTTTGAATAAATTATACCATATTTTTTGTTTAGATCTGAATAACAGGGTGTGAAAAACATTTCTCAAAAACTGGAATCAGAACATGAAACTGAATAACTTTTCTGAACAGGTCGAAAAATATTTTTTTATAATATTTCATACAAAATGCACTATCACCACGTGGTGCTGTTTATATGGGAGGTAAAAAGAAATTCGTGTTTCGACCCATGTTCTTCGGGGAAAGTTGTTCAGTTTCATGGTCTGAATCTACAGTTTCAGTTTTCCGGAGAATTCTTTTTACACCTATATTGTCCTCTTCATTACAAATCATAAAAAAAATCAGCAGAGCCAGATGATACCTTTATAAAAAGTGTGTGATATGAGATGTGCTGGTTTGTATATTTAGACAGAATATTTGTTGTAACATTCTTTGCTAATTTGCCAATTAAATTCTAAATTTCATACACATAGAACTATGTAATATTAGGGAGATTTAGCTTTTAATAATTATAAGGTTTTGAAAAAATCTTAGAAGTTTTAATAAAAAGTCCTGCCGAAATCGATTTCATGCTTTTTATTATTTAAAAAATACTTCCAAAATAAGCAACAAACAAATAACAATGTAAAAGAACATTTTTACTGCATTTAAACGACACTGCAACGATTTTTATTATACAATTCGGTATAAAAATATTTGGGTAATTGTAACTAATAAGTTTATAAGTGCTTTTTATTATAATCATAATCTCACTTGAGTTTTAGTTTTTATGCAATAAATATTATGGCACTGATAAAGTTACAACAAAGATTTATTATTTATTAATTAAAAGAAAATGGCGATCTATTTAATTGACGCATTTGTGTTAGCCATTGCCGACGAAATAATGTACTTTTAATTTATTTTTTCGTTTATGCCAACGCTTACCATCACATTTTTCAGCCATAACACTTAAACCAGAGTATATTTGACGCAAAGAATAACATGTCTTTCAAACTTCTTTTTTTCTGACAGCTTTAGCCGATTGCTTTTTACATAGTTGCAAAGGTGTTGATAAGCGTTAAAATCACTAACCTCTATATATCTTGTATATATAGAGGTCAGTGGTTAAAATATACGAAAAAAATGACTCATAGCTTAATTAGAATTCCATGGTATAATAATAGACCATGGAATGAGCTATGCGCAACACATTTGAACGACAAAGACACGTCCGTCCTGCTCCCGCGCATAGCTCACTCCTGCTGTAATTCTAATGAATTTAAACTTCATTATTTCGATTGTAGATAAATTTTACAAAGTTTGTTGTTTGTAATTATCAGTTTTTTTTTAAAATATATGGTTTTGTGTGGTGAAAAGTTCAAATCATCGAATACAGTGTTAAAAAATATGAAGCAGCAAAATAATCACGAATTATGTATAATCACAAAAATATAAATTCAGATTCACCCTAACAGCAAGAGACTGTATATCGGTATAATATCGTACCTATCTGTAAGTATAGGCTGAGTACAAACTGAAATGCTATATCAAGTTTATTACTGTACCGATAGATTTATTTCTAGTGTGTAGCTTTATTAGAATGACAGAAGTGTGAGAGCAGGACGGAGTGATGCGCTACACATTGGAGCGACAGAGAAACGTATCGATCCGACCTGCTCTCATAATTTTTTCCGGGTGTCATTCTAATCAAGTTATATTATTTCGACTGTAAGAATAGCAAGTACCACCTCATTTCACCCGTTGGTGTTGTAAAAGGCGACTAAGGGATCTTGAACCAGAGTAATAGGCAGCAGCGTTCCTCTACGTAATCCATACTACCGTCACCAATCACCGCAGTCAATCGTGCTAGCCGTAACGCTAACATGCGTTGTGACCAAGGAGGTTTAAGTAGCAGCTCTTTCTGCTAAGGAGGGAGCCATAAGCGTATCACTTTCTTGCGAGGGACCTCATGTATGGATTTTTTTCAAATCCTAGAAACGTAAAATTTTTATCTTTCTCTCTGAGAAATATGTGACATGCCACTAATAAATGCTAACAGCACAGTTTTTCTGGTGAAAACACTTACCATTCAGGAAAAAAACGGTGTCACGCATATAATGGCTATTACGGATTATTTACGCTTCCGTTCTTAGTATTTTGATCAATACACGATATATTTTCACTTTCGCAAACATAGTTTATACTAAAACATTAGATTTTTAAAGATATCTTGATTTTTATAAAAGTTGACTGAGTTTTTTTGACTGACTAGCATGGGCGACAGTGAGACGCTTTACACTTCACTAGCTCATACAGAATAAGTATATGGCGCACTCTATAGTTTTTTACTCTGAGGTTGTGAATACTATGTTTGGTCCGCCCCCCCACATTACATTTAACATTTTTGTTGCCAAATTATGGGGAGAGCTCCCTGTCCAACAGCGATCCAAGAATAGTACCAACCCGTGGGTGTCGTAAGAGGCGACTAAGGGTTTATGAACTGGAGGATGGGCAGCAGCGCTGTGTATCGTTCCGTCTTATATTCAGCGGTCACCAACAACCGCGGTCTAGGTTGCGGGCAAGTGTGGTGACTATGGTACCTCCCCTCCAAACCCCCGCGATTTAGCTGGTATTCTGGAGTGAGCTCCTTGTCCTGCAGTGGACGTTTTATGGGATGTCATAAAAACCCCAAAAAGGTAAGACAAACAGATTTTTTTTTTCACAATAATTATACCGGTATACACTCCCTGCTAACAGCATCACGTAAAATTATACATTCATTTATTTGAGCTAAACAGTAGGTAAATTAAATTCCATATCCACCCATTAAATATGTACGGTTCAACCACAGATACAAGTTCTCTATTCCATAAGAACACTACGCGAGCTTATAAAATACAAATAAATAAATAAAACTGTTTTTTTTTTTCATTTTCTTGGAATTATTTTATTATCAATGCAAACAAATATGTATTTTTAGAGGTTTGGGATTGAAGTTATCGGTCCTTATTTAGGGGTTAGCTTGCACCCTATTGCTTTACGGAGTCTTCGCAAGGTATTTTGTCCGAGCTCTCAAGCAGTGATAAAACAAAAGTGGTTAATAAACAATACAATCTTTCTATGAAGAAATACAATTAGCACCACTATATAAAATAATAAACTTGATTGGACAGTTTCTTTGGAGACCAATACTTTCTTTAATTTCCTTTTTTTTATCCGTTACAGGTGAACATTTGACCCCGATATCGCCTGGTGCTGAAGCTAAATTTGTATGTAATTATCGAATGCGGACGGCACGTGTCACGCGGACGCAAATTCGGGTGACAGGAGAACCGCCCTTACACCCCGTATGTGTTCTTTTAAGGCGAGAAGTAAGAAAAAAGCCAGCAATGATTACGCGAATACAAAATGGCGGAGGAGTCCATTCTGTCAGAGCCTTCTCAATTAGAATTTTCATTTCACCTTTGTTCAGATAAAGTTCCGCAATGTAACGCTTAATTCTATTAACCAATAAAATAACTTATGTCTGTGGTAAACCTACAAGTATACTTAAAGTAAAACTAAATATAATATAGCGCTTAGTAGGTAAAATCTAGGAACGCAATACGTGTGATTGCCGGGAATTGGTACTTACACGTTGACAAATTAGTACAGACAGTGCCTTTTATAAAATAAGGAAAGTAAAATTTCAATGAGTCTATGTAGGAATCGTTGACACTATTTGCCTCGCTTTAAACTTTATTTTGCAGTGATATTCAAAAACAAGCGTTTGTATTCTAAGCCAGAAGGTGCAAATCACTGGCACCTCAAGAGAAAAAAAGTACAATTCACGCCGAAAAACTTCTATAAATTTCGCTACTTGACAAACAATAGTAGAAACTATAGTCAAATAACTTTTAAATAACTGCATTTGTACAAAATGTTACTGAGTACACAATGTTTAGTGTCTTCCAAGTAACGCAAACACTTGCTGAAAATACTAAAATGACAATCAAAACCGCGCTGTTAAGACCCGTAAATTAAGTCTACAGAAAACGGGTCTTCTTACGATAATTATCACAAACTACGTGTGGTATGTCTATTGGTGCCTGCGGGTTATCTATCAATATTATTGTCCGTATGTTGGTCTGTGCGTCACGATCAGTCCACGATTGAAATCTGCGCGAACCCGATCAACCCTTGCTCGTCTGCAGGTTCCGTCGGATCCGCAGACTCCAGTTTAAAAGTACAACTTCTCGGTGAAACACCAGACGGTGGTGGAAACAGATGAGTGTCCACTAAAAGCTGCAACTGACTAGCGATGACTTTCGAATCCTTCCCGTCTACTAACCCAGCGCCGACTAATTCTGTAGCGATGCCGTCGGCGGAGTCTTTGCCGGGAGAGAATTCGAACCGTATGTCGTTGAGTTCTTTCTTGGAGTTCCTCATGCGGAGGACGAGGTTTATTTGTGGGGCGTCTTCTGCGCCGAGCGAGCCGATAGTGAAGCCCCCGGCGCCTCCGACGTGCCCTTCCGTGTCACTCTCACTGTCGGAGGAGTCAGCCCGGGCGAGCTGGTTCATGGGCCGGTCGCGTCTTTCAGTGGCTTCATCGTCATCATTGTCTTCGTCTTCACTCTCCCACACCCATTCGCCAGTTTCCATCCGGTGCAGGCGTCCCGAAGTTCCCGGCTGTCGTTTACTTGCTTTGTGCACTCGCGTCTCCATACTAGGACCGATGGCGACCAACGTCGACATTAGATATTTCTTATCTTTCGCCTTTTTGAAGAACGAATGCTTGAGGAGTTCCGGCGCTGAAGGCCTTTTTGTCGGATCCTTTTGGAGACACTCTGAAATCATCTTCCGGAAGGTCTTTCCGTACGCTTTGTACTGGTCTTTTTCTTCTGCGCCCGTGTCTAAGGTTGGGGGGTCGTTCTGAAGGGTCAACATGAGAACCTTCATCGGGGGATATTTGTGGTAGGGAGCAGTGCCGGTCGCCATCTCTATGGCAGTTATTCCGAAAGACCAGATGTCGGCTTTGAAGTCGTAGCCGTGGTTCTGCTCCATCACTTCTGGAGCCATCCAGCAAGGAGTTCCGACGAACGTGTGACGGACTTTTTGACGGGACAGATCTCTTCCCGTGGCTAGCCAGGCTGACACACCGAAGTCCGCAATTTGAACGGTACCATCATCTCCTAGTAAGATATTTCCGGCTTTGATATCCCTATGAATCTGCCCATTTTGGTGGAAATACTCTAATCCTTTCAGTACTTCTTTGAGCACGGTTGCTATGGTCGCTTCGTCGAAGACACCATGTTTACAATTTGATATCCTCATCTTGTGCTTGATGATGTCAAGTAGACTTCCCCCTTCGAGAAGCCTCAGGACTAACCACAGTTCCTCTTTGACTACGAAGCTGGTATAGTAAGTGACGACGTTTTCGTGGTTACAGCTGGACATGGCCTGGATTTCTTTTAGCAGTTCGTCCATGGATGTGTTCCATTTCTCTAGGTTGATTCGTTTGATGGCGCACTTTTCCCCACGCGGGCGACAGAACGCCGCATGTACTACGGCCGTCGCCCCGCAACCGATAACTTCCAACAACTCATAGTCGTCTTGACTATTCGGCCAAGTATGACCTCCACTCGCCATTTTGATCCTTATCAAGTGATTTTATGTACACGAATAAGGCCAATTGTTAAGGCAGGTTTAGCTAAAAGTGACGTTCAGTGGGACGACTATGTCTCCCATGTCTGCGTTCTTAGGTCTGAAGTTTTTGATGACGAGTCTGTTTATATTTTCGGCTGTGGTCTCTATGCGATGTACGACGCGAGTGGAATCCCTTAGTTCTTGGATAGTTTTATCTGTTTTGATAGTTGTGTGGTGATTGTAGTCTACAGTCACAGGGTAAAGGTCGTCACCTAAAAAAAACAATAGGAAGTGTAACAATTATAATGATTATTAGTTTACACGTTTGTTTAATAGTCGCTTGTTTAATGTCTCCCCAGTGGACAACCGGTTGAATTCAAACCCTTGAGGAGGGTAGAGCACCAGGTCTTGGCTACTTAGATTATTGAAGGTCTCCGCGCGCTCCGACTAGATGCCGCCGGCGTACTTGTAAAATGCGGCAACGAATACTACGTCGAATTCGGCGTACCCGAGCCAAAATGTTGACGGTACTGGTATTTTTGGGTAATTTAGATATTCAGTGGGCTTTCTTCGGATGTATACCATTTTTTTTTTGCAAAATTTGATCGTAGGCTTATCTGTACTAATCTATTATAAAATTGTAAATTGATTTTTGTTGTACATTGAAGATATTTATATAAAACTTATCACGTTGTGCTATTTTGATGCCCCTGAATCCAAATCCTGAATTTATTGTTTTGTTGTTCATTTTTAATCTGCGCTACAAAAACTTAACCAGGTACTAAAAATTTTCCCCATTAATCGGGTAACAGAACAGCTAATAAAGCAGCTGCAGCACAATTTTAGTTCATTGAGTTGCCGCGCTTTCGGTGCGTTTGTTTTTAAGCAGGGCGGTATGTTGTCAGAGCCCGCGGAGACCTTCATCAATCTAAGCTTGGCTAGTATTTACCTGGTAACACATGCAAGCATCCGTCAGTGGCCAAGACAGTGGCATGATAGAAGAGGGCTTCTCCAACACAACTCTGCTCTCGTGCCACTCTCACCAACTGTTCAATGTCTTCCCAGTAAGACAAGCGGTTCAGCTCATAGACTTGAGGAGGGTAGAGCACCAGGTCTTGGCTTCTGGAGAGGACTTCAGTTGGGGTGTGCCACTGAAAAGAAATATCAGGTAAAATTTTCAGAACTATAAGATTGTCAAATGATTTTTTATAATACTTTCCATTTAAATATTTCTACAAAAGACGTAGTCGGTTGAATCGTTAAGGCGTCTCCGGTACATAAGGAGAAAACGCAGATTCGAATGCTGCCTCTGGTTATGGACTTTATAACAATGTTTATAATTTTTGCCTTGCAATTATCATCATAAAATCCCATGAAACGTCCACTGGAGGAGGTCCCTCCGAAATTCCAGCTTTTACTGGAACAAGTGGACTCCTTCCAGCTTTCACTGGAACGCTTGTTAGCGTTGTGGCTGGCACCATGGCCACAAACAAACGCGGTCCACCATAAACCAACGCGTTCGTAACATATTTTTTTTACCTCCTAATGCTCAGCAAGGTAGTACCGTCTGTTCGCTGTTGCTTTTTTTATTATTTACAGTTTTTCGGCTATAGCTCATTAGCCTACTTAGCTGTGATAGTTTTCCTTTTAATTTCACCAATTATACTACTACTATAAATGTTCACATTTCTAATAACAACCGTTTAACTGGCAGGGGGGATGGGACACTTGACTCCAGCAAAAAATTGCACTTTCAAGCTAAATATTTCGCAAACGGATCCCTAAATCAAAAAGTAGTCTTTACAACGACCTATCCAACGACACCCCACACGATGGGGTAGACGAGGAAAAAGGTCACCCTCACTTTTAGGGGAGGTGCCCTAAATTTTTATTTTATTTTACCACTTTGTCGGCGTCACTAATATGTATTCCCGAGCGGTTTCTGAGCTACACTGCGGACAGACAGACGGACATGACGAAACTATAAGAGTACCTTGTTGATAGTACGGAACCTTAAAAAACAGACAGACGACGGACTTAACTATAAGGGTCTTTGTTGACTACGGAACCTTAAAAATGGAACAAATTACGAATTTCGTGGGCTCAATAGTGGTTAAGTTCATACTCAGAAATGAAAGAATATGTATTTCTAATATCCAAATCGATCGAATCGGAAATACCGTCCCAACGATGTACACAGTTTACAGCGCAGCGTCGGCAATGGACTTAAACAGGGTCAACAATAAATTTCCGTGACCGTACGACCAAAAACTTGGTAATAACCAGTCAAGGTGAACGGACCGCGTTTCTAGTTTTCTTAATAACTATAGATCGCCGAGCAGATAGCCTATAGATAGAGGCGTAATGTGTAAATTTTAAAGTGATTTCTGGCTATAACTCTGGCCTTTGAAGGTGGTAGGGTTTTTGTACAAAGTCCGTCTGGGGAAGTACCACCCCCTTGCTTTTTTCTGCCGCGAAGCAGCAGTGTTTGCACTGCTGTGTTTTGGTTTGAAGGGCAAGGGAGCCAGGGAAATTACTGGCACATGAGACACATCATCTTGGTTTTCAGGGTCGGCAACGCGCTTTGCTGTCTTGTAAGTGTCACTTATGCTACTAATAAGACAGTGGGCGTTATGGGCGGTAGTGACCACTTACCACCAGGTGGCCCACCAACTCGCTTTCTTACTTGTTACTAAAAGAAAACTTTAGTCCAAAGTACCCTTAAGAACTTGGCAAACGAAAAAGTTATGCGATTTTTATTAAATTAGCTTATTGCTTTTTTAGTTTGAATTGACGAATAAAGCACTTTTATTTTTATAGTATTATACAACATGTAATTCTAAATACGCAAAACCTCTCTCTCTCGGGTGGTATAAACAACTTTAGAAAAAAAAAAACTAAACTTCATACAAAATGAAAATCTGATCCGGTAATTTTTTATGGAGAACCATTCTTTTTTAATTTTATTTCCAAAAGTTGTAGAACAAAGTTGTTCTACAACTTGACTATTAATATGATATACATTAGTTTCTCTGATTGTCCTTATATAGCTCATTTTTCCCGAGATACAAGCCAAAGCTATACAAAGTATAAGTATAAACAGAATAAGTACCTAACTTTCTATTACAAAATAATATTCTCACATCTCATTTCAACAAATATTAAGAGGTCGAGTAGAGTTGAATGGGAACACATTAACATTAAAAACCGGCCAAGTGCAAGTCTGACTCACGCACCGAGGGCTCCGTACAATAAGGAAAAAATACCGTCTTAGTTATGGACGCGCAGTCACGCAGAAGCGCGCGAGTTCGACACGCACTTGACCAGTTTTTATTTTTTGTTGTTATTATATGTATAGCGTATGCACTATAAACATAAAAAAATTCACGCTTGTAAGTGTTCCCGTTTTGGCGATAGAGCTACAAAAATCGAGCAAAAATCGCCTAAAAATACACGTTTTTGTAGGGGAGCCACCTTAAATTTTTATTTATTTTTATAATTTGTTGTTATATTGGCAACAGAAATACATAATCTGTGAATATTTCAACTTTTTACCTATAACGGTTCATGAGATACAGCCCCCTGACAGACAGGCATCCGAGGCATAATAGGGAATAATAGGGCCCCGTTTTTCACCCTTTGGGTACGGAACCCTAAAAGCGCAACAAAGTACCAAATACAATGCGAACTTAATATTTCTCAACCGAACACAAAAGGTCCACGTGTAGAAACGTAAATAAAACATTGTTTGTCGTAAATGTGACGCACGCGCAAAGAATTCTAATAATATATACCTGTCTGCGTCATGCGAAGTCTTGAACGTCGATGCTTTTGTATCGAACAAACTTACAATCAGTCTTGCAATAAACCTAATTGGTAGACCGTCGCAGTTTTTTAAAGTATTTATGAATGAGTAGACGAATTAATTGGTTGTCTGTTGCGTGGAGGCAGACAAAAAACTTCTGACTAAATTAGTCATAAATTATCATTGATTTTTAGGGTTCCGAACCAAAATGGTAAAAACGGAACCCTTATGGTGCGATTTTGTCTGTCTGACGTCTGTCTGTCTGTCACACCTATTTATCTTAGAAAAACTTGAAACAGTTTTAGAATATTCTTGCCCAACTATGTTGCAAACGAAAGAATCAAATAAATATTTTTATTATTACTGGAAATGGGGCCTAAATAGGGGGCAAAATTTCAATTTGTCGTGACAAAGTCGAGTGAGGTATCAAATGAAAGGGCTTCATTTGAGAATTCCAAAATAGAGTTTTGTATTATGTAAAAGTATAGCAAAAATAAAACGATCTTTCTAAGTGGCACAGTTTTTCAGAAATCTGCAAATAGCTTTTACAAACAAAGTTTTGCGGTCCTAAAAAACACTATGGGTATATTCGGTACCCTCGGCGCGCGAGTCCGACTCACACTTAACTGTTTTTTAACGTATGTTACTCACCGCCAGTTGCACAAAGCAACTTTAAGTTAAATCTTTAAGTCTATTGCTGACACTTTCTGGTTTGTTGACATAGTCAGTGACAGCAATAGATTTAAAGGAGCATTAACTTTATTTATTTTATTTATTCAAAGAAGAATAGATGAATAAATAAAAAAAAAATGAAAAGAATAAATAAAAAAAAAATAAGCCTTGCGCAACTGGCTGTCAAACTATAAACTAAACGCATTTGCCCAAAAAACATGGGTTGAAAAAGTTGGAAAAGTATTGCTCAAGGCAAATTGCGAAATCTTTATGTCACCGGGTACATTTTACCTGAGCCTTGTCATCTTCTGCTTTACAGGTTTTTTTTATTACCCCGGATATTTGAAGAGGTGGTTCTGTCCTTGAAACTGAACAAATTTTCCCAAGGAACATGAATCCAATACAAAAAAAAATCGACTTCCCACACAATTTGTGCTGCCCGCTGATGCAATTTGTATGGGAAGTCAATTTTTTTTTTGTATTTCGACCTATGTTCCTAAAGAAAAGTTGTTCAGTTTCATGACCAAAACTACCTTTTAAAATATCCGGGACGATAAAAAAATAAGGGTGTAAAGTATAAGCCTCAAACAGCAGGTTTACTAAAGTGCAGTAAAGAAGAAAGCGGTGCGGTGCGGTGTTTAATTTCCTGTTAATTTAGGAAGAGACAGTCAGTTGCTCCACTAATGTACACGTAACATGTCTGGCTTGATAGCACATCTTACCCCAGCCTAGACTTGCAAACTTCGCTAAAAGCCTCAACAGCAAGTTCGCTCTGAAGTGTAGTAATGAAGAATGTGGTGTCGAATCTCTTCTTCAGTTTAGATATACCATAGAATACATGAAACAGAGTTAGAAAGGCAATGTTGACAGTTTTGTACGAGTACCGGTGTCGCCAGTTTGCACACATTTACACGATGAATTATATTTTCACTACATAAAAAAACCGCTAGCTATTTGTCGTCTACTGGTGAATCGAAAAAGTCAAAAGAGCCAAATCCAAGCAATCAAAAATTTACCGTATTACATCACGTTATAACATTATTTTCAAAAACGTCAAAATCTGATGTTTTTAGGTGAGAAAGAGACAAAGATAAAATGTGGCCATACTAATAAAGTTTGCACAAAACGGTTCAAAAAGTATCTATTGGACCTTTCTTTGTTTTAACTTTCCTTTTAAATATTTCCCTAACAATCTATCTATATATATAAAAGAAGAAGGTGACTGACTGACTGACTGACATATCAACGCACAGCCCAAACCACTGGGTCTAGAAATTCCAAATTTGGCATGTAGGTTCCTTATGAGGCTTAGGGGTGCACTAAGAAAGGGTTTTACAAAATTCCACCCCTAAGGGGGTAAAATAGGGGATGAAAGTTTGTATGAAAGTCCGTCAGTTTTGAAGTTAGGATCTTCAAAATTTGTATTTAGGCTGACGACTAAAAATTAATAATTACGTGTCTCAGGGATTTTGAAAATTCGACACCCTTAAGGGTGAAAAGGGGGATGAAGTTGAAAATTCTTTATTTTTAAAGTAAAATCAACATAATTTATTATTTAGGCATTAATGATGTAATTCTATGCAACGTTCATCACTGTTATTGAAATTCCACCCCAAATTCAACCCCTAAAAAAGGAAAATGGGGTGAAAAAGTCTAAAAACCAATATGGGTATCGTTTGTATGGTTTATCGGGTCGCTGATTACGAAAACTACAACAATTTTGAAATCAAACGTGGTGGACGTGAAATACCATCATCCCCCTGGGGATGGAGGTAGGGTGCGATAGGTTTGAAATGTCTAAAATCAATATGGGTGTCGTTTGTATGGTTTATCGGGTCGCTGATTACGAAAACTACAACAATTTTGAAATCCAACGTTGTGGACGTGAAATACCATCATCCCCCTGGGGATGGAGTTGGGGTGCGATAGGTTTGAAATGTCTAAAAATCAATATGGGTGTCGTTTGTTTGGTTTATCGGGTCGCTGATTACGAAAGCTACAACAACTTTGAAATCCAACGCGGTGGACGTGAAATACCATCGTCCCCTGGGGATGGGGTTGGGGTGCGATAGGTTTGAAATGTCTAAAAATAAATATGGGTGCCATTTCTATGTAAGGGATAGCGGTTAAATTGGCGTAAGGGGTAGGGATAGGGACAGGTAGAGGTAGAGGTAGAGAGGTAGAGTGGTAGAGAGGTAGAGAGGTAGAGAGGTAGAGATGTAGAGAGAAAGAGGTAGAGAGGTAGAGACGTAGAGAGGTCGAGAGGTAGAGTGGTAGAGAGGTAGAGACGTAGAGACGTAAAGAGGTAGAGAGGTCGAGAGGTTGAGAGGTAGAGAGGTAGAAGGGTACAGGTACAGGTAGAGGGAGAGGGAGAAGGAGGGGAAGGGGGAGAGGGAGGGAGTGAGGGAGGGGGAGGGGTGATGAAAAGGGAGAGGGAAGGGGAGAGGGAGGGGCAGGGGGAGAGGGAGGAGGGGGAGAGAGAGGAGGGGGAGGGGGAGATAAAGGGGGAGAGGGAGAGACAGGGGGAGAGTTTTTGTTTTTCTCAATTACTTCTGCGAATTGGCTCTGTTTTGAAATATTACATGAAGGTGTCTCTCATCTCTCTCTTTACATTTGTTAGGGTACTGCTGCTAAGTTCCTCTGTTCTGAGTAATTTATGAGTAACGTCTGTATATTACATAAAATTCGGCTGGATCTTGAATTATACTCATTATTTTGCGCAGGGTTAGTCCTGTTTTTCCTTAGTTTAAAATTACCCCGAAATGACGGGAAAATATCTCATTGCTTCGGAAAACCGGTAACAACCTAAATACGAAATCCACGCGAGCGAAGCCGCGGGCAACAGCTAGTATATTTATAAATGTGTGCAACATTATGCATAATACTTAAAAAAATAATTTAGATTTTTCTTTACTGAAAAGAGAAAGTTAGCGATTTTGAAATATTAAATTGTTGTGTTATACTGGTATCATTATTGTGCAAATGCTAGGGATGTATGTTTCATTAGGCATATTATCGATAAAATGGATTATTGTACTCTGGTTTACAACTTTTCCACGAAACATAGGTTTGTTTTAGATTCGTACAGCTTACAATAACTAACTCTAGCGATGGCGGTTAATGCACAGAACACAAAAAAGGAGTCGCGGGGGTGCGCGGGGTATGGTGGGTGAAGGACTGCGAAGCGTTCATTGGCTCTCCGCGTGTCACCATGCGCAGAAACTAATCGTCACGCTAATGTTAGGTTGTGCAACCTGTTTTATTTTTTATATCTCACTAAAATCACAGATTAAATAATAGTAAACTAACGTTTACAGATCCGACATTCTCAGGCGGCGGGGTGAAGAAGGACGTACCTGATGATAGGGAATCCAGGCGCTGGTTCTTATTAGAGGTCACACTGCATCAATCAATCTTTACACAAAACATTGTAAATTCAAAGTCACTTTGTATTATACACAGGTGTTTTTGTCGTTTTAGATATTATTTTCATGAGAACAGAATTGCGCGCGCGGCCATTGCTTTTTCATTGATGTTTCAGGCAGGTACGGGGGGGGAGGGAGAAGAGAGGGAAGGAAAGGGTGCGTTCTTAATTAGTTTTATTGTGTTGTGTATTGCCTGGAAAAGCATCATAATAACTTTTGTTTGAGAAGCCAAGTATTTACTTACAACTTGTATACGGGTTTTAGTTTTATACTCATTCTTTATTAGGGTTTCGTACCGGAAAGGTGAAAAACGGGACCTATTGATATGCCTCCGATGTCTGTCTAACTGTCAGTGGGCTGTATCTCATGAACCGTAATAGGTAGAAATTTGAAATTTTCACAAATTGTGTATATCTGTTGCCGCTACAACAACAAATACTAAAAATTTAAAAAATTAAGGGGCTCCCATACAGCTAAAGGGGGAAGCGTAAAAAAAAATTTGACCCACCCCGTTGATTGGAGCTTGTTGAGTAAATAAATAGTATATTTTTTGTATTAAAAAATACTTTAAACCAAATGAAAAAGATGCCACCAAAGTCATCTGTTTTTACAAAATTTTGTTTGAGCTGTATCTCATGAACAGTAATAGCTAGACAGTTAAAATTTTTACAGATTATGTATTTCTGTTGATGTAAAAATAAAAAAAATATATAAATTAAGTGTGGCTCCGATACTAAAGACCTTTTTTAGGCGATTTTTGTTTATGCTCTATCTTAAAAACGGGAACACTTGAAAACAAGAAAATTGCAATGTTTATAGTGCATAAGCTATAAAATAACAATAAATAATAAAATCTAGTCAAGCTCGTGTCGGACTCAAAAAATCTAGCACAGGAACATACTGAAATTTCTAATACAATCGTGATTATGTGGTGGTACGGATCCCTCGGTGCGCGAGTCCGACTCGCACTTGGCCGGTTTTTTATTAGAAGATCCCTGCGTGTAAATATTCTTCAAAAATAAAATAGATCATGAAGCATTGTTTTGTTTTATTATTTACATTATATTTACATTTTTCTTATTTGTATCTCACTAATATTTTAAAGATAATTTATTTTAGTTTGAATTTTTATATGTTTGGATGTTTGTTACTCTTTCACAACCCAGCCACTAAA
The DNA here is from genome assembly GCA_947532105.1 of Athrips mouffetella. Taxonomy (NCBI): domain Eukaryota; kingdom Metazoa; phylum Arthropoda; class Insecta; order Lepidoptera; family Gelechiidae; genus Athrips; species Athrips mouffetella. The sequence continues at coordinate 7,109,307 of OX383960.1, read as the reverse complement.
CAGAATTTGATTAAATTTGGCAGGAATATGGACTTAGACCTAGAAAAGCATAATATCTAATCTTTTTTCGAATCCCACGCAAATGAAGTCGTGGACAACTGCTAGTCAGCAATAAGAAGAACCAACAAATTAAATTAATATACCAGCAAAGACGTGTGTGGTAAAGTTGGTGTCCCTCCGGGAAGTGATTTCGGTTTCTTACAGGTATAGCGTATAGCAAGAGGCTTTAAATGTCTTCTTTGTGCCGAAAAGATGATGTCACTCTCCAGAAAGTGTTTGGCGCAAGTAGAACTTGTTTTGGTGGCTAACCAATCTTTTCGCCCTGTGGCATCGATCCATCTTTGCTTTTCTTTTGGATCACCTGGGTAGCTGCCAAAAATCTCTTTCTAAAGTTGGGATTTAGTATGAGTGCAAACAATTTTGAATTTTTTAATTATTAAAAAATTATTGGTTAACTTCAAAGCTAAAAAATATATACAAGTAAGTATTCAAAATTACAGGAATAATGCAAGTATACAGAAATTTATCGATATCGATGTATTTTTGGAAGCACTTTTGCTCTGTTTTCGACCGGCTAAAAAATATTTTTGTTTTAACAAATATAGTGGATAAAAAGGTATTCTAAATGGTTATCGGTGGTACAATAGGCCTCCATTTTGCTAATTTTTATCTTTGCTGTGAGCTCGACGTGATAATATCGCACAAAACGGCATTTTATTAAAAAATACGTCGCTGCTCTTTACGCCATTGAGTCGGGCAAATGACTGAAGTGGTCATTTTGAGGTTTTGACGTTTATTTGTCCTACGGACCTATCCGTGGCACTCGGGGCCCGCCTACTTCGCCTTTCTAACTCTGTTTCATGTATTCTATGAGATATACACAGCCAGTTGCTCCACGAATGAACGGACCATATGTCTGGTACTAAGTAAACAAAACAATGTCTGCATATCTTACCTCAGCCTTAACCACTTCGCTATTAGCCTTAACAGCAGGTTTGCTTTGAAGTGCAGTGATGAAGAATGCGGTGTCGAATCTCTTCTTCAGTTTAGGCGGAGACAGCCAGTTGCTCCAGTAATGGACAGACCAGATGTCCGGGTAGCACTGGAGCTCTGAACAAAGATTGAGGAGCTCTGAAGGGTCTTTGCTCACCTGAAACAAGTAGTGTCTTCGTAGTATTAGTTATAAAATGCTTCATGCAGCAAACAATATATGGGTGCTTAAAAAGTATGTAGTTATTAAAGAAAGAAATAAAGCAAGAAAATGTTTATTTTAGTTATACCAACTAAAAAAGTATTTTGTGCTACAGCACTTTTCTTGGATTTGAGTTTTGTTTGGTCATACATAACAATACAAATAATTATAATATAGGCACAACAATTTTTAATCACTTCCAATTCGAAAATACTTTTACAATGCATTTTTTTAATATTTGGTGTAAATTAGGACTAGTTAACTTTAAATGATTTATAATTATTCTTGATGCCGATTCAAATAAACCTCAGTTAATTACCTTATTAAATCAAAGATATATTCTCAGCTCAGATTTATGGTAACATCTGACTAAAGTTTTATGGGAGCAAGAAAAATTGTATCTCATGGTTTTTACACTAATGTTTGCCATGAGATAAGGAATGGAGATAAGAAACTCGTTTGTTTAATGAAACCATATCTGTGGACCTATATCCTATAAATAAATACTGTATAAACATTTACTTTACACATAAATATGAATGCAAAAATTCAATTAGTTCCAGAAATAGTTATGCAGCAAACAAATTGGTAATTAACTACTTAAAAATGGCTTGAAAATAAATTATACTTATTTCCTATTTGTCAACTTAATATAATCAAAACGTTTATTATTAATAGCCTAAAAGCCTGATTAAGAAATAGTAATAAAAACATGAGACAGGTAAGCAAATTTCAAACAAAAGCTAAAACAATACCAACCCTGCTCTGCCAGTGTTTGACATCAAAGTCTGTGATACAACTAGCCCAGAAGCCCCGCCTGTCCTTCTTTTGTCCTCGACTGCAAACTAGCAACCCTAGTTCTTCAAATGTCTCCCTTATTGCAGTAATACGTAGCGCAATGTGCCTGACGGGAAAATTTTTAGGTTTAAATACAAAGGATAAAAGCCAAAAAAAGTAAATTTGCTGCTTTTCTTTGCTACTATTCTAACCATCAGCATCGGAGTTCTTTGCCCATATTTAAAGTATATCATAGCATTGAATTAGCTTAAAACGAAGTTTCTTAATTGTATTAACAGTATACATATTTATGGAATCTAAACGACTGCATCATTATTTTCAAGATATATTCCCCTTTTTCCTCCCAGGTGCCTGTATCATCTACTTATAGCAATGGTATTTAGTTTTTAAATTATGGTCTACAACTACAAATAATTTAGTTATCAATATGAAAAATAATATGACTGTCCAAAAACCTGAAAAAATGGCCCATTTTCTCCATATTTAGACCAAAAAGTTTTTAACATAAATGAAAAAAATAGGAGCGTAGATCTCCTATAATTTTTCATACCAAACATAATTGAATCAGCTCAGTTTTGAAGAAGAAAATGGGAAAGCGGATTGTCATTTTTTAGGTAAAATTGGTCTAAGCTGTAGAATATATAATAAATAGTAAACAAGTTTCAATTGCACACTTTGGTAGGATTGTTGAGACGCAGCGCAACAGCAATAGTGTATACAAATAACTATTTCTCAGACTATGATACCCTCTTAAGACTCGTAGGGGCTTGCACAGGACTGTGACATGTGGAAGAACAACCAGAAGGCATTTGCCCTGCAATGGGACACCTATACACCATAGGCTAGGAAATAGTAATAATTTCAATGATTCTGAATCACCCCTTAATTCTATGGTCATTAAACCCTGTGTGTAAACTATAAAAACAATATCGTCATTGCAAATTTGAATCCTCTGAGCAAACAGCTCTTTTTACACAAATTAAAACAACATAATTTTGCTTGAAAAGCCTGGGCACTTCAAATATTTTGTACAGTCAAATGTAAAACTTAAGGATTTAATAAATATTAATAAATAATTTTTGTAATACAAATGATGTGCACATATAGGTTTGCGCTAAATAATTGGGAACAAAATATGATTGGATGATGCCAAATAAAAATTGGTGTGGTCGACACTTCTCATTTTTTAAAGGTCTTCAATAAGAAACTGTCACAAACCAATTAATAAATGATAATGATAAAAGCAGTTCTGAACTGTCATTTCATTCATGGCAGTTAAGTTCTTAATGAATGATTTGTTTACACAACACAATCTTCAATTAGCACTATTTTTAGATACTCTCAGAATCAATTTAGATAAAGTTTTGCGACCATTGTTTTGTTGACTTGGGAATAGTTTTATAATATGTAAATGTCTCCTCCTCCTTTTTTTACTTTTTCCATCTTGTGTGAGCTCCCACCAGACCTTGGTGGCAGGCGTCCAGATTGTCACCCCATAGCTTACGGGGTCGTCCCCTATGACAATGTCCGCCTTTGGGTAACCACTGGGCAGCAATCCTCATAATAGTTAAATTCACATAAATAAAAAAAAATATTAAAAGAAGTTTCTATATTGATACTTCTGTAACTAACTTAAATTTCTTAAATTTTTGTTTGTACACCAAAGTAATTAACTACACACACATACAAAATACACACATACGAGGGTCATTCAATAAATACTTAGCCTACAAAAAGTAAATGAAAATTTTGGAAAAGTGGCAATTTATTTTTCAACATAGTCTCCTTTTAGTTCGATACACTTAGCCCAGCGATGCTCCAACTTTTTTAACCCGTCCGAAAAATAGTTTTTGTTAAACTCTGCAAAATAGGCCTCCGTGGCGGCGATGACCTCCTCATTTGATCCATATCTATTCCCGTCGAGTGATTTTTTCAGATTACACAGCATCCAAGCGCTCTTTGATTTCGATGCGCGTTATCCCTTCCAAAAATAGGAATCGAATCACCGAACGATATTGCTCTTTTTCCATTTTTGTAAAACCGATCGACACGTTCGCTTCCATAAGTTATCAAATTAAAACGAATGAAGGGATTGGAATGAACATTTTATAAACGAATAAAAAAAGAATGTGCTACACCGTGGTAAAACTCTTTTGAAACTACAGCGCACTCTGGCAATGAGGCTAGGTACTTATTGAATGCACCTCATATACAAAAAAACAAATATAACATTACAAAAATATACTAAGCAAACCCATGAAAGGACCACTGTTGTTTACCAACAACTAAGGTAAATAATATGCCAACCCTGGTATTTTCTTCCCATGATCGTTAGGTCACATGATTTACCAAAGACTATGTCACACTACAATCGGTATTGTTATATTGAAGATACAGATACTGATTGCTATTTTGACATTATTTAATATCTTTAGATGGCATAATCTACGGCTAATCAAAATTTGATGACACTCCAATCTGTATGTCTTTATCAATTATTCAGATACTGCAGTGTTTTCATATATACCTTTAATATTTACTTAAAGCTGATGACAAACAGTCTTCTGCAACCATGGGAAAATGACAACAAAAAACTGTCTTACATTACAGACAGAGTCCATGTTAAGAATTTTGACCCTGTCAAGTTAAAGAGTGCAAAGAGTGGAATTCTCTGCCTGCATCTATGTTCCCCAGTTCATATAACCCAAATCTATTCAAGTCTCGAGTAAATAGGCTTCTTCAAGCTTGTCCCATTGTCAACCTCATCTCTGTCCTTAAGTCTAGATCGAGGTCAAGGGTAAGCCCATTAACATAAAAAAAAAATACTTTAAAATCACTAAAGCAAATTTAAATACCAACCCAGGATAGGTATTTGTAGTTGTATAAACACAAATAAGAACACTTTTACTTTGATAGTACCGAAAGTGAAACAATATTTGTGAAACAACTCAGCAGCATAGCTAAGCTGCAAATATTAATCTTGTACTACTTTAATGTAGGTATGACCTTGTAATAAATGTAATAAGATACACCATCACACAAGCACAGTTCTTAAAACCATTGAAAGCAACTTTGTATTAAGAATAATTTGCTCAGAAAACACAAGGCGTAAAGTTATACTTATTGGCAAAATGTTACATCTGATATTATGTCAATAGTAGGTTCTAGATTACTATAAAGTATGTATATAGGTATTGATAGCCAAGCATTGAAACCTGTATAATTTGATAAAGCCGCGATTACACCTGCTTGAATTTGACGACTGAATAAGAAATCTACCTAGGAGGCTACGTAGAAAAAGACGTTTGTGAATTCAGAGTTCTAGCTAGGAAGCTAAGTAGAAAAAGTACCTACTAATACAGTTGCTGAATAGTGATGTTCCGATAGCGATAGTTTCGCTGTCGGTAGTTGATCTTGAAATACAGTAAATCTGTTGAATAGCCTTATCGAAAATAATTATTGTACAATAAAATACTATCGATTGTTAAAAAATGGCTGATACAACCTCAAGACAAATACAACCGATAATTAAAAGAAGAAAAAATTACAGACACACTTATTTGCGGTCTTAAAGATGGCTTTATTGCTTTTAAAAATACTACAGGAATATCGAATCCCTCGAAGCGAGAGTCTGCCTCGCACTTGACCGTTTTTTTTAATATAAGTATATTTTTTGTTCGATAAGTTGAATTAATCATTCACACTTGGACATCACTAAACATGCTAAGTCCCTTCAAGTAAAGGAGTTAGAAGGTTTAGTGATGTGAAAATTTTGCGAATGATTAATTCGAATCGAACAACTTGTCCATGAAAAATAAAAATAAAGCATAATCTCGGTTTAATAATAAGTACTAATAATAAACTTAAAAAAAATCACTATGAAAAAAATGTATACGACTGTTCGGTTGAGTTAAGGAGTGATCACAGCTAGCTGAATTCAAAGACTAATTCGGCATACATTGCTCGTTGAAGTAAGGATAATGCAATAACATAACCAAGCCTTCCAGCAATGTATGCCGAATTAGTCTTTGAATCCAGCTAGATGTGATCGTGGCTTTAGTAGGCTGACAATACATTTCCGTGATGTTTTTATTTTTATTTAGCTTAAAATGGACAAATGAGACCTGAACATTGCCGTGCCAAATCTTATGAATGAGAGTATTTCTGATCAAACAAAAACAATGGCTGTGGTAAATGAAGTGGAAACATTTTTTCTCTTTTTCTAGTCTAGCAGGTGCACATAGTCATTCGCCGTAACTGAACAACTTTCAGTGAATAAAACTATCAGCCTCTTCATATAAAATTGCAAATGGACAGTTTAGCCACGATCACATCTAGCTGGATACAAAGACTAATTCGGCATACATTGCTGGGAGGCTTGGTTGTGTTATTGCAATACCCTTACTTCTACGAGAAATGTATGCCGAATTAGTCTTTGAATTCAGCTAGGTGGGATCGTGGTTTTTTTGTGGAAAAGAGGATTATTTTAATATTTTCTGAAAGTTTTATTTACTGAAGATTATTCAGTTACGTTGACTGATCACGCCCTTTCAGTTTTCGAAAACCAGTCCCTTAGACCATGTATTGGTCAATTTAATTTCGATGCGAACACGGAATTAAATTAAAATTAATCATTCGCACTTGGACATCACTAAACCTCCTTACTCCCCTTCAAGTAAAGAACTTAGGAAGTTTAGTGATGGTTAAAGTTTGCGAATGATGATGAACAACTTGTCGATATAAAATAATTATTATTCATGGTGTAATAGCAAGTACTAATAAACAATTAAAAAAAATTCGATAATTGAAAGGTTCAGATATTTTCTATACGACTGTTCGGTAGAGTTAATAAACCTGCTTTGTTTGTTTGTTTGTCATTAAATTGTTATTTTTCATTGGAATCATTATTTGCTTTTCATACGGTTTTGAATGAAAAATTTATTCTAACTAAAAGAATGAATAAAGCACTTAAATTCTTTATGTTTACTTGACTGGTGCAACCTAATTTTATTTCCTTGTTTGTTTTTTAGTATACCGGTAATTCTGTTGTTTTTTTTTTTTGTAGTTATTCTAGTGTTTTTCTATACAACATAAATTAGCCCTTATTAATATTTTCCGTACGATGAGGTGTTCTATTCGTATTGGCCCTTCACTAAAGTTCCTTACTGCGTTGCTTACTATGCGGCTTACTCAGTTAGTGACTTACTTAGTTCCATCTTTCTACCTTCCTTTCCTACGTAGGAGACTAACTGACTTAGTGTGTGAATTCAGTCAGGTGTGATCGGCCCTTAAGCTGTGTAACCTTAATTGAAATGGCTTTTATAAGAAACTAGTCTAGTTTTATGCAGATAAATACAAAAACATATAGTTTCGAGCAAAATTTATAAGTTATAAACATAACATAGAGGATTTTCGTTACCTCCGTACCGGATCTTCTTCAAAAATCGGCGTAACAGCGGTGCCAGGGCGATGCAAACTGTCGAAATCAGCGTTTGTGTAACCAAACGATTTTAGCAGCGTCAGCCAGTCTGCGCTGGCATCGGAAGGCTCATTCACTCCCCCGGGGAACACCACACTGTTTCGAAACGACGCCCCTTGCCCGCGAGTCTGCAACAATATCTCGTAGTTACACCGGCTGTTGCTAGCTCCCACACTTCTCGGACTAAGCACGACTAGCGATGCCGCGTTCCGCCAACTCTTCACGACCGCACTCTTCATAATACTACATGAATTTACTATACAGCGGAGCTCCCAAAGGTTATAATGATCATAGACTTCTTTTTCGTTGCTTTGGTTGTAACAGCGCAAGGTCGGTCGGTACTTACGTACTCAATTAATATGACAACTGAAGCGTTACGAAACAGATATCACCTTATCAGTAATCAGTTTGTTTTAACACCGCAGAAAGACGAAAATTTTACTTACAATAGTACAAAAATAGCATAAAAACTGACTCGGTTTGCTTGACGTTCGTCGCCAGCTAGTAGTGCTTACAGAGACTGACTAATCGATATCGATATCATAGTAAACATTTGCCAAACAATTTGCAATAATGTTAAGGTCACTGCATTTAATGATAGGAATGTTAGTGTTCTTTGATTTAAATTCGGATTTAAGCTTTATTTTGGGAAACTTGGCAAAACTCTATACTAATTTTCAAACTAAATAATTCTCTAGCATGTTTCGTAGTTATTTAAGGTTGCGTTCCGAATCGGGTAAGAGTTATCTCAGGATAACTCTTACCTCGCTGCTGTCAGCAGCAGGATAGCGTTATATGACGTCCATCGGTGTGGTCGAGACAGACTGATGTCAAAGGTTAATTACCGTTTTGGAACTCACTCTAAAGGTGTAGATTTCTAAGTTTAAATTAGAGTTCTTTAGGTCGGCCGTAAACATCCGAAATCATAGGACTTCAGATCCGGAATTAAGATTCTGAAATCAAAACGCACTGCTTTTCAAAAAATATATTTTACCTGGCGCAAACTTTCCTATCGGCTTCAGAATGGAAAAAACCCTGACATTCTGTTCTGAATTTTTCCGGGCATCGGATCTTCAGAACGGAAAAAAAACCCTTCAGAACGCAGCGCTCGGGAACAAAATGTACCGACCGCCGCACACATCAGAATCTCGCTGGCGCAGAGCCTAGTGGACGTCCGACCCGCTTTTTCTGACTAAGAAATAAAAAATGTCTGAGCCTGAAAATTTTATTATGTGTGAGGAAAAGTATGAGTATTCAACGGCTGCACGCAATAACGACGTTCCCTCTTTTTCACGAGCGCCAGTAATGGTGCAATTGTGAACAATCATTCATCGCCTATGTCGTCCATCTTGTTTGGCGTCTCCAAACGTACTGGCCTCGAAAATTCCTGATAAAAAAAACCTGATGTCTGCGCTAGTCGCCCGGAATTCCTATTCTGAATTCCTGATCTGAATTTCATATCCGGATTCCGGATATTAACCACTTTTGGACAGCACGAAGCCAGAAAGAAAGTGTGTAAGCAAAAATCAAATTTACCAATCTCGCCATCTAGCTCTGAAGCTACTGGACCGATTTCAATGTTATCTGGTAATCGTCAGGGTCTGGCGGTAGTTGAAGGCTTAATTATAATTATAAGGGTGCGTTACACTAGGAAATAAAGTTAATAATAATATGAATTACTATCGGTGTCACGATTATTAAGCTGTCAAAGGCCTCTCACATGGCTCATTAACGACTACATCCTCCAAAGCACCGGTGTATTGTATCCTTCGGGATACAGCAAGTGCGAGCGCTCCCGCGCTCGATGTTATGCCTTATTGTGTAGAAATGACAGTTTGTTTTGGTTTAGCATGTATGGTAATTGGTAACTTACGACCTATTGAAATTACCTTTCGAATGATGTATAAAGCATAGACAAAAGTTGGCAGTAATCGGAGCTATAACCTGGCTAATACCGATTTGAGTAAGACAATGGCTGCCAGGGGTCAAGGCCATATTATACGACTATGTCATTGCATAGATTATTGCGAATTTTTTGTATGGCGGGGTTCTGGAGTTAACCGGAACCAACGGCTTAACGTGCCTTCCGTGCGGAAGCATCTATCTTTTCGGACAATCAAGTGATTCATCTGCAATGGTCTAACCGAACTGGGGAGGTTGCACAAAGGGATTTTTGTTTGACAGTGTCCTCAATGAGAATCGAACCAAAACAGAACACAGTGAGTGACAAATGGTCTATAAAAATTATAAGAGTGCATCATAGTACTCGTAGAAGTTCCGAAAGTATTGAACTGTTTTCTGACATTGAGTTATCATTTGTCTGGTGATGATCAAAAGAGTATAGCTTTAATAAAAAAAATATAAGGGTGCGTCATAGTCGTAGGACAGGTTATAATAAAAATATCAAATTGGTTTTACTAAATGGGGTATAATTTTGAATCTCGAATGACCGTAGGAGAAAGGAGCTATGTAAAAAAAGTTATAAGAGTGCGTCATAATGCAAACTCTAAAAATATTATGTTAATTTTACAAAATGGGGTATAATTTCAAATCACTATAGCCGTAAGACAAAAAAATATTTCACAAAAATTTATAAAAATGGATGTTTCTATTTTGAAAAACTGTTTGTTTCCCTTAAATAACATAAATTACATTACTAACATATTATCTTATTATTTAAATAATATTATTTAAACAATACATATATATTAAACTAATAAATAATACAATACAATAGGTATTTACCAAATAAAATAACCCTAATGGCACAAGAAATATGTAAAACAAAAAGAAAGTTTAAAACTAAAATAAGACTGCCCCCGTATGAATAAGATAGACTCAACTAAGATTTTAGCAAGATTGTTCATTGGCTTCCGACTACTTCGACAAAAATATGGTTTGGTTGGGTCATTCCTCTGTTTATTTACTATTTACTACTTTTACGTAGGCAGTCATGTTTTTACTTTTTATCGATAATATCGATAGTCCATATTTATTGATGACATAGCATCCCTTAACACGTAACCTTTTTTTACCACTAGTGGCGGTGCTATCGGTTATTTCGAGAATTACTTTGACAGTTAGGTTAGGCTCTAGGCTGATTGGGTTATATTATTTGCAGACATAAATGACAGCCAATCAAATAACGGATTTTGTATATGTCGAGCTCGATGTCGAAATTTTAGCCAATGAAAGTGGTACCGTGGTAGTGTCATCTATCTACTAGAAATTTTTAGAACTACAAATACAGGCTGCCAACATCATCATTATTCATTTCATTTAAGAAGTACGCACTACATTGCGGGCGCAGCATGTTTTTCTCTGGTTTTTCTTTACTGTACTGTATGGTAAAAATGCAATGTACTTAGTTCCGAGTTTTTTGTTGTGTGATTATCGATACCAGAATTAAACGAAGGTACCATCGCCTTTGCCGCGTTTTTTTGAACCTGCAATGCCGTTTGTCTGTCTACCTAGTTACCCGACTGCCCCAAAACAGGACCGAGGGCTTCAGAGCGCGCGGAGACCTATCAACAATCTAAGGTTATATTACATACGGAGTGTTCTGAGGAACTATTTAGTCTGGTGCCTGTGGCACAGTTCTACCACCGCACCACACACCACAGGGGAGAGATTCCATCCACATCACTTGGACCTTGGACAATTGGCGTTGCAACACAAAGCGGTTTGCGTGATCATTTCTCTTGTGCGTGTTAGATTTTGAGAAAGAAAAATATAAACCATAATAATCATAAATCATTTATTCAGAAAAAGAAGGCAAACAAAATGTAACAGAACTTAAAATTAAAGTATTTAGTGTAGGTACAGTTCAAGATTGCTGCCAAGTGAAAACATCAAAAATCTCCACACTAGGCTAGGCCTGTCTTGTGGTAGATTTTTAAATACCTATCAAGGTTACAAGATCTTGAAGCGGCACTTCTATTAAACATTTTAAAGAGTAATAATTAGAAAAACCAAAAAAATAACTAATAAAATAAAAGTAGTAACATTAAGTGGTAAAAGGAATATGATATGATTTTAACTGTAAATGGATTTAAAAAAGTTTTCAGTACGTTCATAGGTCCAGTCCTGCAGCTCTTTCCGAATTTTAAATTTAGCTTCTCTAGCAGTAAGTAAATGTACATTGCAAATTCTATTTAGCTTGTTGTATGTAAAGGGCTTTTTGTATGAACTAAATTTCCTAATAAACGTAGATATGCCAGGCGGCAAAGGTAGCATAAATCTTCGTAGCTTAATGAGATTTTCATAGTCGGCAGAGTTCATTAGATCCTTGTGGGTGAGACACGATATTTTAAGGATATACAATCGCCTTACACTAAGTACCTGGGTTTCCTTGAACAAAAGAGCGGTAGGATAACGAAACGGTTTTCTCATCATAGTCTTTAGCACCGCCCGTTGAGCTCTTTCAAGACTTAGTAGATGCGTAGTGTTAGTACCTCCCCAAGCAAGGATGCAGTACGAAAGAATGGGTTGACAGAGTGCGAGGTAAACCTGTTTTAACAAATCAACATCTGCTACGTCACGGAGGGTTACCATGATATAAATGAGTTTTCGAACTCTAGCAGACGCAGCAGATATGTGATTTGCAAAGGTCAGTTTATCGTCGATTATGACGCCCAGGTACTTACAATTTTTGACTCTGTGGATTTTCTCACAAGTACAATCATGGTTGTTCCGTCTACAGGTATGGATAGTTATCATAAGGTTTGGTGGTGGGGCTGATGCGGCTGTTTTGTGGAAGCACAGGAAGTTGGTTTTTTTTGGTGTTGAGAGTAAGAAGGTTGTTAGTTAGCCATTGAGCAACACGAGTGAGTCCGTTTTGTGCAATTGTAAGAACCCTGTCCCACGACGTTTCATGGAATAAAACGACTGTATCGTCAGCGTAATGAATCAGTTCAGCATTTTCTAGGCTCAAGGAAGACAGATCGTTCAAGTACACCAAAAATAACGTTGGTCCCAGAATTGAGCCTTGTGGTACACCAAATGTGACGTTTTGGGGGCTACTGATAACATTATCCACTTTTGTACATTGGCTCCTGTTTGTGAGATAACTCTCAAACCAGTCACGGCAAATGCCTCTTACTCCAATAAACTCTAGCTTTTTTAGCAAAATGGGAATGGAGACCGTGTCGAAGGCCTTCGCCAAGTCTAGGAAGACCCCGACACATTTCCTACCTTTATCTAGGTTGGCCGACACTATTTCCATTAACAGATCAACCGCATGTTCTGTAGATTTACCCTGTCTAAAACCATACTGTCTTGCCGAAAGGATATAATTTTTTTCCAGATAGCAAACAAGTTGCGAGTTGACGATTTTCTCCAATATTTTGGAGAAAGTGCATAGAAGTGAAATTGGACGAAAGTTGTTTGGCGTATCTTTACTCCCTGCTTTATGAACAGGTGTGACAAGAGCAGTTTTACAGATTTTTGGGAAGATGCCAGTGGATAGACTGAGGTTAAAAACATGTGTTAGTGGCTTGACTAGGTAACTTCCAATCCGTTTAACTAAATCGTTTGTAATTCCATCCAGCCCAGGGGCCTTATGAGACTTCAGATGCTTTAACAAGCTTTCGACTTCTTGCATTGTAACTGGATGCATGAAGAAAGAGTTAGGGGATGAGATACTCGTACTGACTTGTGATAACAGAGATTCGTGCGTTTCGTTATTTTTGGATAAAATTTCACTAGCTAGACGTTTGCCCACGGTGGAGAAAAAATCATTACAATGATTGAGAGATTCAGTTTCTGTCGGTTTTATCTTACATAGATCATGTGCGTCTGTTTTTGGCGGTTTAGAATTGGTAATTCGTTTAATTGAGTTATATAGTTTTCGTGGATCCGTTTTATTTTGTTCAATTTCATCTCTATCGTATGCAGTTCTAAGCTTCCGTACTAGCTCATAATAGAAATTGCGATATCGGGTATAGATCTTGTGTTTAATGGGGTCATTTGGATGTTTCCTTGCCTCCATATTTATGCAGTTTATCTCGTAGCTTTGAACATCGTATCAACCCCGGGGTCATCCAGGGTTTCAGCGTATATAGAGGAATGTTAAAAACAAAATGCTATGATCCTTCCAATGTTCTTATTTCATGTTAAAGGATGGATTTTTAAGCAAATGAGTAGTGAATTCGAACAAAATACTTACTACTATATATATATGAAATTTAATACCTTAGCTTGGAGTTTGGTGATAAAGAAGGTACCTAACTAATTAGTTGAGGGTTATCAAAAGAAACTATTAAATCAATTTAAAATATAGTGGATATATTTAGCTCAGTGCACAATTAAACAAATCAAGTCATTTTACAGTATTTCTCAATATATTATACTAACTAAGTAAAGGAGCAGCAAATATACTAATACATCTACAAACCTAATACATAAAAAGAACAAATTAGCACTGATGTGCGTAACTAGAACTACATGATACCATTAAAATTGGAATCGATTAATAGAAACAAAACCCTCGTTTTGGGACAGTCTGGAAGAATACCCAATCTAAGCAATATTACAGAAATGTGAATAGTTACGGGTTTACTTACTACAAGTCACATTGATTTACACCTATAAGGTACACAATACATGAAATAAATAAGCAATAAATACACAGGTACATTAATTACACAGAAAAACGCAAAAGTACTTAACTGAGGTGTTGTTCGGCTTGTCTCATTGGCTTGGCTTGTGTCTTTTGACTATCCCGAATTTTCTTACATTCTGGTTTTTCCGTTAAAACAGAATTAAGATTGAATCAAATTCTTTTGTAACTTTAAGAGATACGATTAGGTACATTAAGTAATAATTTTATCATGATCTAGTGTATAAAATATACAAAAACAAAATCAACCAATGACAGCTTACATAAACAAAACAATGGGTAACAGTGTACGAATACGGTTACAATTTGCAACAAATCTAGTTAATGAATAAAGCTATACTGAATTTAATAGAAATATAATACTAATTTTACCTATGCTGTCACGCGCATCTAGGATCTGGAACCACGATGTGGAACGATCTTCCCTTGCGGTTTTCCCTGGTAGTTACGACATGGGGTCATTCAAAAAGTACAAACTTCTCAAAGGCTGGCAACGCATTAGTACCACCCCCCCAGGTTTTGCAAGTGTCTATAGGCGGCAGTGACACTTACAGGTGAGCTGTCTGCTCGTTAGCCTGCTCTTACATAGATATAAAAAAATGTACCACTTTCTATTCTACAAAACAAGCCTTATGTAGTCTTAATTATCGCGCTCCCGTTACGGCCATGTTACAGCTCTAATCTGTTGAATAAATATCAACAAAAAAAGTAATACCAACCCAAATAAAACTTTTTTTTTATTTATTGCATACTTACAACTACCATTACTAACTTATCAATGTTTATGTTCTACAGAATCCTATTAATAACCATAGAGTAATATAATACTGGGTAATAACCAAAAACGAAGATCTTAACCATCCGACACTCACTATTGACAGCGAAGGTCGATTGCAAGCGCTGGGCTTCGCTAGGCGTTAGGGCGGAAAATCGTATGAAAAAATCGAAACCTGCTTTACAATTCCATTCATTCTTAAAGCACTTTACTATAGAAGCCTACATCGCGGGTGCCCGACACGCATTTGGCCGGTTTTTAACACATTTTACATGATTTTATGGTTATGATTTTGTTTACAAAACACCTAACTCTTTCATGAACTCCGGTATTTATAAGTAGGTTTAAGCCATTTAGGTAGGTTTAATAGCTAGTACCTGGGCAACCGAGCTTCGCTCTATTATAGCCGCCTCAAAATTAAAATATCATCGGGTTAGCAAGCTATGCTACACGGGTGGTTTTTTATTTTTTTGTACCTTGGTTGAAACACAGCACCAAAATAAAATATAGCTAAAAATGCTTGGTGTGTAGGTCTTTTTAATCCTTGATATATGTTGCAGCTAATGTAAAGTATTTTCTAATGTTATTATTATATATTACTGTAAAATTATAATTAAAAAAAGTAGGACCTAGCTAAGTGTTCCATTGAGTTACAATATTTAAAACATTTTTACGTTATAGTAAAACGGCCCATACAAAGCCCTGCCTGCAGGGCCCTGCTTGCAGTGCGCACTGCCAATCGTACCGTGTGTGGTGTTGCAGGGCCGATGTAACGGCGATTTTGTCGGCCCTGCATGCCCACACAAAGTACGATTGGCAGTGGCACTGCAAGCAGGGCCCTGCAGGCAGGGCTTTGTATGGGGCCCTTTAAACTACAACGAAGTGTTTCTAATTATTTATTATTTTTTCTTAGACACTAAATCTTTAAAGAAAGAAGTTCGTGGTATTTATTTCTAACAAAATACCAAAGTTAAGGCACTAAATCCTCTTGTGAGAGACGAGGTTGTTAAAGATGAACATTTTCGTTTAATTTTTTACCTGTTATATTTAACACATGTCGCGGGAATTCTTACCGTAAGGTGGATTCAATTAAAACGACAAATTAAAAATAGAATTAAGCTATGTTTATTACTAAAGAAAAGACTCGACTAACAATTTCAAGGCAGGGGCGGACTCAGACGTCGACCCAAAATGACCGTTACATAAAAACGTTACAACGGAAGTTAAGTATAAAAATGCCCTATTGAAATATGCACTAATAATTTTACTGAAATGGCTTCTTACAGTGTTTACGCGAAACTAAAGAGCAGGGATGGATTCGTAAACCCTACGTTTGATGATAGAACGAGATTACCACGAAAAAGTCCGTTAATTATTTATCACTGTGCTTCCCTTAAAATAAGACTCCCTGGTATGTCCTGTCTTGCGTAGACGGGGCGTGGCCGCGTACACCGCGGAAGTTCACGGGTGAGCTGGTCGAGTAGCCGGACCCGCAGATGCTCAGGTAGGCACGTCGTCGGTGACCCGCCCTGAAGGTAGGCAGGAGAACCTCTTCTTGAAGGTGGCCGTTAAGCTTCCCGCTTCTAGCTAGCTGTAGGCGTACCGTCGCCTAAGTAGGCTTCTAGTTGTGCTCAAGCTTAGCTTCGTTGTAGCTGTAGCTTTGCTCCTGGAATGCACCAGTTTAGAAAAATGAGTGACGGTTCTCGTTACGTGGGTTTCGTGTCCGTGGTACAATCCGCCCGATGAATGTGAGAACATTCAAGGGAGTCTCACCTACCTTTGATTGCTACAACGGTACACGAAACCAGAGCAGATTTACAAAATGAAATACTAATTAATTGATACGACAATGAAAAATCCGTTACGACGCGATGACGTCATTTTGAAAAAATTAATAACGGTCGTGTGACGGATATCAAAATGAAACGGCATCTAGCCACTGCTTTTAGTGGATGCCTTAAATAATTACAATGCTATAGCATAAAAATACTACTTTCAATTATTACATACGACACGAAATATTAACAAAAGATCGAGGTTGACCTACGGTTGACGGAAACAAAGAATCACTACGAAATACACTGATAGCTTATTAAAATTATGTTCACACTTACCCAAAAAGAGTGGGATCCTAGAGCACTTTTAAAATTAAGAGTCGATCACAGGATTACTAAAGAAATAGTCCGGCACGGCCGGCAGAAACGACCGCGGGATAAGCGCGCGGCTATAACTCTGACTCGCTAGGTGACTCAGAACAAAAACCTCCTTGCTTCGCTCGGAGAAGAAACCATGCTATTATTTTTCAGTATGGGGTGACAACTGCTAGCATGTCTCATGCCATGTCAAATCGTCAATGATCACATCCTACCAAATTAGATGAACGACGCGTTCATTGCCTTTACAAAGTTTATAGGATTATTGTAACTTGTTGGGATTTTAACGGTTCAAAATATTTCCTAAATTATATGTTGTAAACATTGTGTAAATTATAAAAAACATGTAGTGAATAACTTGAAAATATCGTGAATTTATTCCTAAGTTGCTCTCCATATTAGTGATTGTTCTTTTTAATAATAACGTGTGTAGTTGATGGCTGTACATCTTCAAAACAACAAAACGAAAATTGCAAAGAAATTTTGTCTTTTCATCTGTAAGTTTTATTCAGTATTTTTCATGTTTGTGGATTATTATCACAAATTTTGCATAAAAAATGTCAACTTATCATTTCTTCAGTCAGATAATATGGAAATTGTTACGTATTTTACTGTAATTTATCGTTTTTTGTGGGATCATGTTGGAGTTTATGAGTGATGATTCTTGTCATCCGGATGATGTAAGCTCGGCAGTGGATAAAATCAATGGGGATTTGGAAAGGATTTCTGATTGGTCTCGCAAACATTGCTTAGTTCTCAACCCTAGCAAGTCCAAATTTATGATTTTAGGTTCGAAAAAACAAATTGCTAAAATAAGTGCTCAGAAACCGTCTATTTCTGTCGAAGGTGAAGCTATTTCTCAGACAATGGAAGCGCGTAATTTAGGCGTAATATTTGACCCTAATCTACGATTTGAAAAGCACATTCAAGAGATAGTAAGGAACTGTTTCTATCGACTAAAGGTGTTGTATAGAATTCGAAATTTCATTTCTACTAAATTAAGGATTAATCTCGTCGAATCTCTAGTTCTTTCTAAATTCAACTACGGTGATACAGTTTACGGGCCAAGACTTCTAGCAAAAACTAAATGTTTGATACAGCGAGTACAAAACGCTTGTACTAGATTTTGCTTCGACATCCCACCAAGAAGCCATGTATCACCATTCATAAACCAAGCAAGTTTACTAAATATGAATTCCAGAAGATCTTTCCATTTTGCAACACTCCTTTTTGGAATCGTAATAAGTCGCAAACCTCTTTACCTCTTTGAAAAACTTGTCTGGTCTTCCCGCGTACGTCTTGTTAATCTTATGATTCCGCGCCATAAAACTACAGCCTACAAAGGTTCTTTCAAATATACCGCTGCCAAAATATGGAACACTATCCCGCCTCCTCTTCGTAATTGTGTATCTTGCAGCACTTTCAAAAACAAAATTAAAGAATATTTCCTGCAGCGTCAACTCAGCGGTCTGATTTGATTTTCGAATTTTCTATCCTAGGATCATCCTTTAAATGCATATTTAACGCTTCTTCTTCTCTCCCAACTACATGACATGCAAACCCACCCATACACTTAAACGCGCACTCTCGCACTGAAACGTATATGCAATGCACACACTCCAACCCATGCATCAACACTTCTATGATTAATTTGCTTTTTATATTATTTATTATTTTATTTTAATTTTTTAGGTTACTAATTTCTTATTTTGTCAAATTACCGGTCTCTGATCCGGTTCCAACTGAAAACCAGCGCCATGGTCCCGACTATGGCATTATGCTGAGTTGGAACCGTTTCGGTATAATTGTTAGATTTAAGTTAAATTATAATTACGATTTTACTTGTAGCAATTTTTAACAGTTATACCGAATAAATTTTTCTTTCTTTCTTTCTTTCTTTGATGTATTTTTTATCGATAGTAGTATTTTTACTTTCGAGCTGAGCGAGAAAGGTATTGTATTCGTGAAAAAAGTTGCACAAACTTTCTCAAAAATGTGTTCTATATCACTTAAGCAAGTCCCCTAAAAATGTCCGTCTGCCGGTTGGTCGGTCTGTCCGTCACGCTTTGGCCTAGCGGCTAAACGAATGGTCCTATTAACACCATATTTTTAATTTAAGACTTTTATTTCCGAATGGTTTTTTGCTGGCTCTCATTTTGAGGGTAGCTGTCATTCAACAAAAATGAAGAATTGTTTTTTTTTTAAAAACGGTTCAAATTATTTTTATGAAACTTTGCTTGACTAAGCATCTCTATGCAAGGTATCTTGCGCCATCATCAGTTTGTCTGTGTAATTCCATATAAGGGGTGTTCCTGTACTACCAAAACGTAAACTTGTGATTTACTCATAGGGTCAGTGCACCACTAGATGATCAAGCACCAATAGCTGACCAAAACTTAAATTTGAACTGAAAGTAAGAAAATTTAAAAATACCGCGATTTTATATAGAATTTAACTATGTTGGCGTCTTACAATAAAGTTATGGGTTTGTCTAGCTAGTACTTTAGTATGTTTATTCGAAGTGGTCATGCAATGTAACATTTGAAAAAAAAAACTTTAAGAGCATATTTTGTAAAGTCCTTAACACTTATTATATCACAAGCCTAACTAATTCATAGTCGAAGTTTTAGAAGTGACTCTGAAAGTAGAACTAATAGTTTAGTTTTTTTATGAATTTCGTCATAAAACCGCTTAAATGGTCAACTAGTGGTACCTACATTGACCCTAATTGACTCCATTAAGTATGTATTATTTTCTATAATTTTAATTTTGTTTTGGTTATCTACCTGAATGGATATTCAATTTGATTATACACAGGATGTACCAAAAACTGAAAGAGCTTTACAGTCGACAAAACTGAACAACTATTCATAAGAAACAGAGTTTTGAAATTTAAAAATCTGTGAAAATTCATATAAAAGGTGTTCTAGTACTACCAAAATTTGAACATGTGATTTGTTCGAAATCGTTTACGGTTGGTTTGTTTTAATATTTTACAATTCGAGTTCCGAATTCATGTGGTAGAACATTTTTCAGAAAACCCTTAATAAACGTTTGTAATTCCATACTATGTGTAGGTATGGTATTACAAATTTAAGTTTAGCGGTTGACAGTTCTACTTGCATATCGCGAGAAAGTAAGTGCAGTGCTGCTGTACCATTTATTATATTTTACAACATTCAACGCGTTTTGTTTTCATTCTGGGTTCGATTCCCGATGGGGACACTGTCAAACAAATATAACTTTGTGTGTCTTCGCCAAATTGAAATGTCTCAATCAGCATGAATCATCCTGAATCAACAAATTGTAAGAAAATTTATAAAAATACTAAATTAATCTACATAAAATTCTCTACAAAAAAGGTTTTAAAGTTTTTCGCTACAAACAATACTGACAAGCAATTCTTGTGCTCATGCAACGCTTTGGCTCACAAGCGTATGAAGATTCTGGGTCAAGCTTATCCGAAACCAGAAGACTACAGGCTCCTTGTGCTCTAAAGTCCAATAAGGAACTCAGCTCCACGTTATAAGGCAAGATAAGATACACGAAAGTTCGCTTGAAAATTGATTTGAGCTACTTAGAAGAAAAACACAAACCCGTATTTCAGCATTTTTGCAAAACCATCCCAAAGGGATTGAATTGAGGGATAAAAGTTTGTTTTAAAATCCTACATAATTTGTATGTAAGCTAGAGATATTCATGAAAATAAAAAAAAAGAACATTTACAACTCCTACCCCTCTTGCCTCCACCGCTACCGTCCATTACTTTTAGTAAGTAAGTAAGTAAGAAATTTGGTATCTTTAATATTAAAACACCTACGTAAGAAATCACCTTTAGTAAAAAATGCAAAAAGTATTTTTTTTTAATGAATTTAATCACTGCTTTTAACAGATTTGCCTTTTATTAAAGTTTAGTACTTCAACTTTTTGGTCAAAGTTTCGACATCAATTTGTCCTTGTGTAACTTATCGACTATCGATAGATGAAAGCATGCCCACATCCCTACTTGTGACGAATTATTTCTTATATATTACTTCTATATGAGGTCAAATTTCTTTGCTAGGTGATCGACGGCGGAATGGCTGTGCGCTCCTCAGCGCCGTTAGTTATAACTCGTTTTCGGCTAGTGACGCGCCGTCGCATATTTCTCGACTTGAATCGGCCTATTTGCTACTGGGTCTTTAGACTTTCCTAACAGAAACACAAACATTAGCATTTAAAAATAATTGAAACTTAAAAATTACCAGGCTTTTGGCATAGGTACTCGTATGTCCTATTCATTATATTATTCATAATTTTATGAAAAACTTTGAAAATTAACAACATAAAATTGGTAGACAATTTCTCAGTGGAATGAATTGTCTTTAAATGGAATGGGTAAAGTGTCGTTCACAACAAGTCTTTCTTTGGTTAAATATTTAGAAACTCAGATTAAGCTAAGATTGCTGTTAACCGATTTGTGAAAATCGTGCAGTGCGATCCCAATAATATTACATGTTTATACACAGATCGAATCTATAGTCAAAACCTCCTTTTTTTAAGCCGGTTAAAAACTAAAATAAAGCAATCGACACGCGCCCTTATCGTTCCACTGAGTTACGATTTCATTTAGTAGTGGGAATTATCGTTCACCTCAGAGAGCGAGAGCGATTTGAATCTTTTGGACTACTGAACTAAATCACTCATTTAGTTCAGTAGTTCATTTAGTTCAGTACTGTAATATGACCTACAAGATGCTTGCGGCTCGCGAGCCTATTAGTTCATTTAGTTCAGGAGTTCATTTAGTTCTAAGACTCATGTGTTTCGACTAATTCACAGCTCAGTGTAGAGTTAGAAGCAGCTCTTGCGTGCGATTTATTTTTCTAATCAATCAGCCGAGATTTTCCTTCATACTTGACAGGCTTAGGACTGTCAACCCATGCGAAAATTCTTTACCTATATGTTTTCTAGTTAATCTGTGATATTTTCGTTAATTAAAATCTACACTGCTACACTATATTTACACTAATAGTCTTTGTTGCACTGCCATATAAACAATAAGAACAATAACAAAAAAACCCTAAAAAAGACGAAAATCGTCATGCGTGACGCGACACATTCGGCAATTATAGGTCAACTAAATTAATATTAAACAAAACAAACATAAAAAGTACCTAATTACTCCCGCCAAAATCGAAACATTCGTTAGAAATTCGGGACTAGCTATTCATAAATTAAGAATTGAACCTTATTTTTATCATCAGTGTGTTCAATTTGCTTTGAAACAGTGTTTGTTGCAAATCAATCTACCTCAATCAAACTCTAGCTAGCGCTCTCACTCTCTCATACTATTACCATGTATTGATGACATAATGCTGTTTCTTTCGTTGTTTCGCTGAGCTGCGAACTGAGTCGGGTGGCTCTGCGAGCCGAGAGCGTCGAGAACTAAATGAGCCGATGAACTATTGAACGAAATGGTGAACTAAAGAGCGATTCAATTTTTGACAGGAGTTAGTTCATTTAATTCAGTCGCTCACGAGTTACCCACGACTAATTTCATTCCTTTGAGAAAAATGTTATTCAGTGGATGTAACACTACCTATAACCTGAAAAGTAGAAGAACGAATTCTAGCCTAAATGAGCCTAATTTATCTTTTTATTATCGTAACTTTGTTATAATCAAATATAGATAAAATGAAGAACATTATAGAAACTTTTCTTACGTCAATGGCTAAGACCCTGTCCAGAAAGGGCGAATTCGCCGCGATTTACTCGCGCGTGTTTCGCGCTTTCATCTGGACGCAAACAAGGCGCTCCTAGTATCTCGACTCGCGCGAGCCGAGAAAATTCGCGCGATGCTTGTGGACGCAATGTATTGACACCCAGTACCTCGCCGACGCGCGTAGAAACTCGCGCGTATCAATTCGCGGCGAATCCGCCCTTTCTGGACAGGGTCTTAGAGTTACACTAGGACGCGAATGTTCAAAGCGACGATACTTCGAAAAAGAATCAAACGATGTGCTTATTTTATGTTGCCAGGCGCCGAAAAATGTTTCTAGTTTAAAAAAATACTTGAATCTTTGTAGAAAACTATTTTGAAGAGTTTTTAAAGCCCGTAACTCAAGTGGAATTCCCCTTATAATGATATTTAGTTACACGACTTAAAACTTAATTTTGAGGTAATTAAGGTATGTTTTATAAAAAACTGTAGCTATAATGATAAAATGACATTAGTTTCATTCAATGGAAACACAACACAATATTGCAGTGCCCACATGGCGCGAAATTTGAAAGTTTAAAATGGTACTTCGAAAGGTTACCTACACGCATTTTAGAGGTTGGGTGAATTTAGTTTTTTTGTAAAAATTATTGCAATTAAATAAGAATTAAAGCTAATTTTTGTTTTCATCAATAAGCTTATATTATGTAGATTCAAATCAAGATGAAATTTTACCTCGCATGTTGTATTAAGTCACATCTTTCAATCGTCAAATGTCGGTTACATGTTAAAACTACAAGGTACAAAAAATAAAAAACCGCCCACCCGCCAACAGATGGCGCTGTAGGTTTAGGCATTTTTAATCGAAGCAAGGAGGTTTTTGTTCTGAGTTTTTAATAATGCTTAAAAACACAGGGAATTTTTTTTTCCCAGACATGAGACCTAGCTAGATCGATTTTTTGCCCCCGAAAACCCCCGTATGGTAAATTTCATCGAAATCTTTAGAGCCGTATATAGGGTGACTTTTAATTAGTTCTTGATAGAAAAAGGTATGAATATACTCATGATACTGATCAATTTTCCCCAAGGAACATAGGTCGAAATACGAAAATCAAGTTTTGACCTTTCATAGAAACTGCATCAGCTGATAGCGCATTTTGTATGGAAGGTCAAATTTGGTTTTTCGTATTTCGACCTTGAGAAAAGTTGTTCAGTATCATGAGTACATGCATATCTTTTGCTATCAAGAACTAATTAAAAGTCACCCTATATATATACAAATGTTGCTCGTTTAATAGTTTAGGATATATTTTAACCTACCTATTAATCATTAGCTAGACGTCAATATTTGTGTTTTGGGTCGGATAAGGTGTTATTCTGTTAAATTATAGTTCTGGTTGCGCGCAACAAGTGCGGCGCAGGTGGGAGGTAGGGGATGTTGAGGAGAGGCGGGAGTGCTCATTGATCAGCCAGCGCCTGTTGCTCGAGGTTTCCCCTCCATACCTCCCCGCCCCTCCCCTCCTGCACCCCACAGCCGAGCTGGATGAGTATAATCAAACTGACGGATGGCGAAAACGCACGGGAATCACTTCTCATCACCATTAAACCTGGTTAAACAATATTACGCACATATTAAGGTGGAGCGTTGGGAAATCGACAGGTTTTCTTCAAAGTTGGACATAGGGAAAATAATGTGGTACAGCCAAGAGCAGATCAAGCTTGATACTCGCACTTCGATTTCCGTCTCTACGTTGACTAAGATAAGCGCGATACAAAGTCAAATGTGTTAAGCTTGACGTGCTCTTGACTAATATTTAGAGGTACGAGTAAATAGTCAGTTACCCCGTGTGGTGCCGGCAAAGACCCCCTGGTGGTGCCGGCAAAGAATAGTACCAACCCTTACATACCCGTGGGTGTCGTAAGAGGCGACTAAGGGTTATAAACTGGACGATGGGCAGCAGCATCCTCCTTTGTATCTAACATCTTACTAACTGCGGTCACCTACAACCGCGGTCCATGGTGCCAGCCGTAACGCTAACAAGCGAGGTGACTATGGTACTAACTTCCCCTCCACATTTTTCCAGCAAAAGCTAGAATTCTAGAGGGAGGTCCCTGTCCTGTAGTGGACGTTTCATGGGATGTTATGATGAGTCAGCCGCGAAGTATATAAAAGAGCACACAAAAAATGGTGAAAACCTTTATGGTTATTGTATCTGCTGCCTGGCCAAATATTATTACGACGTCTTACGTAAAGGATAAGTATTTAATAAGGTAGGTAAAACAACGAACTTTTGTAATTAATTACAAAAAATAACGATAAAAAGGGACAGAAAGTGTCAGGGGCTGCAATTAATCATGATTATGAATTTATGGGTGGTTTCTATCATGCCATTAGGATCTTAATGTGCTAATAGTCCTACTTTAAATACGTGTATAGATATTGGTGAAATTGTAAAAGCGATTAAGACATGTGAATTGTAGTGTTCAGAATACACCCGCTAAAGGTCGTTAAAGACGTCGATTAGACGTCGTTTACGACGGCTTCGAGTTGAGATTTGCTACTAATTGCTCCGTTATCTCTTAGAAATGTTCTTGTTTATAACCTCTTGCAAACTGTTACATAGTGGGTCATTCTTATATTCCTAGCCAAATATTATCTGAACAAGTTTTCCGTAGACGTAAGTAAATTTTTATGAAATTCCTGTAAAAGTTACTCAGTATAATCGCGACATCCAAAAATACTGTCAAAACTTTGAGTTCGAGCCTAATTCTTGAACATCACCGAATTATTTTCGTGATTTTAAAAACTAAACTAAGATAACCCCTTAAGATAAATTCCCTGATAAACTCCTAAAAGTAAAGTGATAAGTGGAAGAAGGAGGGGGAGGCCTTTGCCCAGCAGTGGGACATAATAGGCTAGGAATAATAATAATTTTACACTTACCGCGTTCATAATTTTATTTGTAGATCCTTTTTGAGCAATTTTGATGCTTTTGTGTTTTACTTAGTTGTCAGTAAAGAGCCT
Source organism: Athrips mouffetella (assembly GCA_947532105.1). Classification (NCBI taxonomy): domain Eukaryota; kingdom Metazoa; phylum Arthropoda; class Insecta; order Lepidoptera; family Gelechiidae; genus Athrips; species Athrips mouffetella. Next base: position 7,083,568 of record OX383960.1, on the reverse strand, counting down.
TTTCACACTAGGCGATTATTTGCGCGTCTCACAAAACGGCTCGGGCCACGCGACCTGCGATTTTACAATACCCGTTGCGTTGAGTACAGCGCGTTCAGGAAATGTCTGTCTATGACGGTTATTTTCCGCGCATGGGTAGTTTACTATTATTTAATCTGTGGCATGGTTGACAGGCGGAGAGCCAATGAACGATTCGCTCGCCCCCTGGGGGGAGCCGCGCTCACGGTCACAGTCAGACTTCTACGCATTAACGGTCACAGTCAGAGTTATTTTGCACGCAGTATACTTACCAACTATTCCGCGACACATATTGGTGTGTAGGTGTGTGTGTAGGCGCTAAGCGGTGTATTAAATATTCGCTGCTCTCGCCGCCGCCGTTCTCTCGGTCCTATGGCCAGACCGTTAGTGGCTACCATACAAACATTGGCAGCGCGGCTACAGGGCGACAGCAGCACGGAATTACCTACACTATTGCGCTACTGCAGCGCTGCTTAACCGCCTAATGTGAAAGGGCTCTAAAAGAGGCTTAAATCTACTTACTGATTCCAGCTATTAACCAGTTTACCCATTGCAACGAGTTAGCAAAGTAGAATTTCGTATAACAAAGAAATTAATCTTATTAACTTGTTTGCAAAGATTTAAGACTTTCGTTCCAACTCTTCCATCCACTTTTATCTAATTGGATTATGTTAAAAATTTAAGATTACACGGATATCTACTACCTACAGTGCTACTACACATGCTACTACGTTTTTCCACTCATGATAACAAGCAACTTTCCTAAAGAATAAAAAAAATTAATAGTAAAAACTTTAGTATATACGAGTATTACGTAATAAAGTCATCATAATTAAATACCTGCACCTTATAAGCAATAGTTTTTAAAATATCTCTTCATATTATTTTGAATTGAAAACACAATATTCGTCGGTCACACGACTTTGGGTACTTTTTTGCGTAGTAATAAAGACTTGCTGTTGAACAAGTGACAGCAACCAACCAACAGCTTTCGGTCGTAGGTACCTCATCGTATTCTAGCATTGTAGAAGTGAGTTTCTTCTGTTAAAACATTTAGTTGTGCCGATCACTTGCGTGGACAACATTTTCGCGCCTTGTATTTTAGCAATTGAAATCAAAATTATATGTATTCGTTAATGAGCCATGTCAGAGGCCGTTGGCGGCTCAACAACTCTGACACTGGGGTTTGTGATGGACAATCTACAAACCAACCAACAAACACACCCACCAGCCAACCCGACTTCCTTTCATAGCGACACAAGGACAAAGGAAAAATCAATTAAATTTTAATAAATCCTACTAATATTATAAACGCGAAAGTTTGTAAGTATGTATGGATGGATGTTTGTTACTCTTTCACGTAAAAATTACTGAATGGATTTTAATGTAGCTTATACATCAGAATAACACTTAAGCCGCGATTACACCTGCTTGAATTTGACGACTGAATAAGAAATCTACATAGGAGGCTACGTTGAAAAAGACGTTTGCGAATTCAGAGTTCTAGCTAGGAAGCTAAGTAGAAAAAGTGCCTACTAATACAGTTGCTGAATAGTGATGTTCCGATAGCGATAGTTTCGCTGTCGGTAGTTAATCTTGAAATACAGTAACTCGGTTGAATAGCCTTATCGTAAATAATTATTGTACAATAAAATGCTATCGATTGTTAAAAAATGGCTGATACAACCTCAAGACAAATACAACCGATAATTGAAAGAAGAAAAAATTACAGACAAACTTATTTGCGGTCTTAAAGATGGGCTTTTATTGCTTTTAAAAATACTACAGGAATATCGAATCCCTCGAAGCGAGAGTCTGCCTCGCACTTGACCGTTTTTTTTAATATAAGTATACTTTTGTTCGATATGTTGAATTAATCATTCGTACTTGGACATCACTAAACATGCTAAGTCCCTTCAAGTAAAGGAGTTAGAAGGTTTAGTGATGTGAAAATTTTCCGAATGATTAATTCGAATCGAACAACTTGTCCATGCAAAATAAAAATAAAGCATTATCTTGGTTTAATAATAAGTACTAATAATAAACTTAAAAAAATCACTATAAAAAAATTGTATACGACTGTTCGGTTGAGTCAAGGAGTGATCACAGCTAGCTGGATTCAAAGACTAATTTTTTTTTTTTTTTTTTTTTTTTTTTTTTACTTTGTATGGGCTTACTCTTGACCTCGATCTAGCCCTGAGGACAGAGATGAGGTCGACGATGGAACGAGCTTGCCCAGAAGAAGCCTAAATGGCACTGGCACTCCCGCACACCGACGGAACACAGACAAGCTGTTTGGCGTCGGGCTCCGGCGGGAGGGTGGTCGCGAGCCAGGCGGCCGAAGCCTACCACACCGCTGTGAGGGACCTTCAGCCGCCGCCACGGAACATAGCGTCCCGCGGCGCCGTTGCCCGGGGTGGACCGCTAGGAGGTAGGCCCCTACCACCCCAAAAATTCAGCATACATTGCTCGTTGAAGTAAGGATAATACAATAACATAACCAAGCCTCCAAGCAATGTATGCCGAATTAGTCTTTGAATCCAGCTAGATGTGATCGTGGCTTTAATAGGCTGACAATACATTTCCGTGATGTTTTTATTTTTATTTACCTTAAATGGACAAATGAGACCTGAACATTGCCGTGCCAAATCTTATGAATGAGAGTATTTATGATCAAACAAAAACAATGGCTGTGGTAAATGAAGTGGATACATTTTTTCTCTTTTTCTAGTCTTGCAGGTGCACATAGTCATTCACCGTAACTGAACAACTTTCAGTAAATAAAACTATCAGCCTCTTCAATACTCTTCATATAAAATTGCAAATGGACAGTTTAGCCACGATCACATCTAGCTGGATACAAAGACTAATTCGGCATACATTGCTGGGAGGCTTGGTTGTGTTATTGCAATATCCTTACTTCAACGAGCAATGTATCCCGAATTAGTCTTTGAATTCAGCTAGGTGTGATCGTGGCTTTTTTGTGGAAAAGAGGATTATTTTAATATTTTCTGAAAGTTTTATTTACTGAAAATTATTCAGTTACCTTGACTGACCACGCCCTTTCAGTTTTCGGAAACCAGTCCCTTAGACCATGTATTGGTCAATTTAATTTCGATGCGAACACGGAATTAAATTAAAATTAATCATTCGCACTCGGACATCACTAAACCTCCTTACTCCCTTCAAGTAAAGAACTTAGGAAGTTTAGTGATGGGTAAATTTTGCGAATGATGATGAACTTGTCGATAAAAAATAATTATTATTCATGGTGTAATAACAAGTACTAAAAAAAAATTTAAAAATTCACTATAGATTACCATCGATACTTGAAAGGTTCAGATATTTTCTATACGACTGTTCAGTAGAGTTAATAAACCTGCTTTGCGACAAAAAAAATCGTAAAAAGAACTAGGTAAAGGAGTGATCACACCTAGCTGAATTCAAAGACTAATTCGGCATACATTGCTGGGAGGCTTGGTTATGTTAATTGAAATATCCTTACTTCAACGAGCAATGTGTGCCGAATTAGTCTTTGAATTCAGCTAGGTGTGATCACTCCTTAACTCTACACTGCGCGTGGCTTGACACGAAGTACGAACTTGGTCGGTTATTTAGTATCGATTATTACCGGTACTTTTAAGAATTCGATATTCTCGATATTTTCTATAGGAATATTCGGTAGAGTTACTGTATTTTTAAAATTCAACCATCGATCTCGTTATCGCAGCAACACTGATTCAATAATTTTAAAAATTTACGGTTTGGTTAGGTACTCAATCAATCGCCAGTTAAAGCGCGACGGAGTCAGATGTGTCCGTGTATAATACTTGACTAGTGCAACACTGTTAGTTTTGAATATAGCGGTCTTTAATTGTTTTTCTAGTAGGAGCGCTTGTTTTAAGTAAAAAAGTATACCATCAGTTAGGCCATTATTTTTTGTTCGACAAGTTGTTCGATTCGAGTCAATCATTCGCATTTGCCCATCACTAAACCTCCTAACTAAGTGGCTTACTATGTTCCGATGTCATTTTTTGGTGGTCATTTCCTCCGAGGCGAGTTCGCCCGGTTGGGCATTTCGCCCGAAAGTATTCATTGTTAGTCGAGGTCTTTTAAAACCATATCCAAAAGATAATGAGAAACTATGGCAAACAATAAATAAACTTACATACAGAAAAAAAAATCCAAATAAGATCAATAAACTTCTAGATAAAAAGAATTGACTTCAGCATTTTGTTACTGTAAAAATATCGTTGGCCGAAAATATTTTACTTAAGACTGCACCACGTAAAAACTACCAAAACGGCAATCATGGTTTAATATTGCTTACATATTTAATATGATTTTTTTAAAACCATTACGATTACGCCATACATTTTTAGTATGACCGCGCGAAGTCTAATAAATAGCTCTGACACGCGGCCGATACCCACAAGAGCTCGAAGTGAGACCACGTCAGTTTGCACCGCGACGCGCCAAAATTATGGATCGCGTTTCAACGTATACACATTCTCTGCTTTCATAGTGTTACAAGGTAACTTTGTTTTTTTACTATTTTCTAAAGTAAGATATTTCTTTCCTTGTATTTATAAAGTGTTTGTTTTAGAGAAATGGGGAAGCGCAAAGATAAATATTATGTATCCCGTCAAAAATTCAAAAAATATCTATTCCTTTAACCAAGTAAGTACCTACTTATATACCATACCTAGGTGGTTTTGTTTTGTGATGTGTGACTGGTGATGAAGGGTAGGCGGAGGAAGATAGGTAGATGATGGGTCAGAAGGGTTATCAGAGTAATAGATTTTCGGTACGTGATTGATGTACGGACGAAGATGGGTGACCGGTGGATGATATTGATGGGTGACCGGCGGAAGACGAGTCAATGGTAGATGATGGGTGACCGGTAGATGATGGGTAATCGGCAGTGGTCGGAATAGGTAGAGCTGTTTAGGGTCGATGATTGGAAACTTGAACGTGCTGCTTGCTACATTATTTCGTCAGATCTGTTAGATTTTCCTCTTGAGACGGATTTCCATGGCATGGATTTTCGAAATAAGACTACCTTTTGATCGTTAGTATGTGTCCTTTGATCTTTCGATCACAAAAACAACGAAATGTACAACGATGGCACGGATTTAAATGGATTACTTTTTTAAAAGAAGCAAACGGCGCCAAACTTAGGCAGGAAACAGGCTACATTATTTCGTCAGGTCTGTTAGATTTTCCTCTTGAGACGGATTTCCATGGCCTGGCTTTCCGAAATAAGACTGCCTTTTGATCGTTAGTATGTGTCCTTTGATATTTCGATCACAAAAACAACGAAATGTACAACAATGGCACGGACTTAAATAGATTACTTTTTTTAAAGAAGCAAACCGCGCCAAACGTAGGCAGGAAACAGGCTACATTATTTCGTCAGGTCTGTTAGATTTTCCTCTTTAGACGGATTTCCATGGCATGGCTTTCCGAAATAAGACTGCCTTTTGGTCGTTAGTATGTGTCCTTCGATCTTTCGATCACAAAATCAACGAAATGTACAGCGATGGCACGGATTTAAATGGATTATTTTTTTTTAAAGCAAACGGCGCCATACTTAGGCAGGATGATAGTTGATGATTGGATGAATGATGATGATGAAAGGATGATGAGTGATACGCGGATTATAGTTGATGAGTGGATCAATGATGATGAGTGATGCGCGGATGATAGTTGATCAGTGGATGAATGATGATAAGTGGATGATGAGTGATGCACGGATGATAGTTAATGAGTAGATGAACGATGATGAGCGGATGATGAGTGATGCGTGGATGAGTGGATGACTGATGATGATGAGCGGATGATGAGTGATTTTCGGATGATAAGTGATGCGCGGATGATAGTTGATCAGTGGATGAATGATGATGAGCAGATGATGAGTGATGCGCGGTTGATAGTTGATGAGTGGATCAATGATGATGAGTGATACGCGGATGATAGTTAATGAGTGGATGAATGATGATGATGAGCGGATGATGAGTGATTTTCGGATGATAAGTGATGCGCGTATGATAGTTGATCAGTGGATGATGAGTGATGTGTGGTTGAGTGGATGAATTATGATGATGAGCGGATGATGAGTGATTTTCGGATGATAAGTGATGCGCGGATGATAGTTGATCAGTGGATGAAAGATGATGAGCGGATGATAAGTGATGCGCGGATGATAGTTGATGAGTGGATCAATGATAATGAATGATGCGCGGATGATAGTTGATCAGTGAATGAATGATGATAAGTGGATGATGTGTGATGCGTGGATGAGTGGATGAATGATGATGAGCGGATGATGAGTGATTTTCGGATAATAAGTGATGTGCGGATGATAGTTTCTACCACCATGTCATTACGAGTAAGTCTAAAGTGTTTCTACTGACGTGCTGTTGAGTATACAAACTTGAAGAGCTGTTCCCTGTCGCCCCTCGCTTCCCCTCGAGTAACCGTCCGTTATACAATCGTTGCGCTGAGCTATATTAGTAGAGTTCATTAAAAATACCTTGAGAGAAAAAAGTTCCATTCAAAACACAGTTTTTTAAAAGGTGTCGTTTCCTCCGTGTAATGGGACAAGCCTGCCTCTAATAAAAATAACATCCCAACCATATTTTTTAAGGAGCGCGGTAAACGTTTGGATTGACTTTGGATTGCAAATATAATAAAAACGGCGTAAGTGCCACTATCTTGTTTAGCAAAGCAGAGCCTTAAGTCTGGGACTTAAAGCGCATCTGTTTGCTACTGTAAGGAACATTTAAACACACACACTAATAGTTTCAGGTCAGGGAGTTTTGGCGCGTAAATGTAGCGCATTGGTTTTCGACGAATAAGAAAGCGCGGGTCTTGGCATGGAGGGCCAATGACGTTACGAATGGAACGGTGGCGCGCGCGCTGGCTTTGACGAAGGGTGGAACTTCCAGCGAGGCATTCGGTGTGGGACCTCTCACGAGAGGTGTAGTGAGTGAAGTGTGTTTTTTGATTCGGTATACAAAAGCCGCAATGTAGAGTCAGTGGAATACTAAAGGCGAATTGTGGAAACGCCTAATTACCAGATAAGCATACCAACATGTCCTTTTTGTTAATTATAGATATAATTTACCGTTTGCCATTTGAGATTAGATTGACTAGTATATTTTGCACCTTTTGATATAAATTTCAATTTTGAGCCTAGCCTATTTGCGACCTAGTGTCAACCGTAATCTGAGACGGCAAACTTGAGGTGTTAGTGGCCACTATAAAGCTAAGCAATAATTATAATGATTTGATTGTACCTATATGTCATGTATGAATTGTATGGTTAGGGTACAACCAAGGGGGGTTTGTTTGTTTCGTTTGTTCCCTCCTTTTTACCTGCCAGAATTTGGGTTTTGCCAAACGAAAGCCAATGAATACCGATACGCCAAATTGCGTTAATTCATTCTAAAATAACTTGATATTTATACTCCATAAATATATCCATCGGTTTCGTTGGCGTAAAGTAATGTAAACTTCATAAGATGCAGGCGCTTTATGTGGTAAATAAAATACTTACCGTTTGTTACCACAAAATTCCTTGTTTCTCTCAAAATATTACCTACTCCCTAACTTGTAATAATTCCAGGCCTTTCAAGCACAAAAGTAAGCATCTACTCTTGCCTAACTTAATAAGCCGAGCTATTCTAAAACTTTGCCATTTACAAATAAATTTGCCATTTTATTAGTATCGCACAGCACAGTGCTTGGCTAGACAAAACTGTGAAGTATTATTTTATCAATCGGTCCAATAACAGACGATCAATAAAATTTAAGACTAACAAATCGAGATAAAACATTTCGATTTATACATGGGTTCGACTCCCATCACAGGGTCATAAGGCCGTGACCCTCACATCCGAGCGGGCGAGAACGCGTCTCGGGTGAAATGACGCACTACGACTCCGCGTGGACTGCGCGCATGTGTGTGTTCGATTATACGCACACTACTGTTGCTTCCGACTCGACGCGAAAACTAAACAGTTTTGATCCTATACATTTTTTTATGAAAGGGACAACTGATTTAGACATGAATTGAAAATTTTGTCAGGATTACAAAGTATCTCTTTTAAGGAAGTCTAACAAAATTACGGACAAGTACAAGGTGTCAAACAATCTCCTGAAAACTTCATCAATGGACTCATACCATGAAAAATTAACGATTTTCACCATACATACATCTATACACAACAAAAAAAATGTTAAAGTGTGAGTCGGACTCGCGCATCGAGGGTTCCGATATACCTACCTATAGTATTTTTAGAAGCAATAAGGTCCATTGTAAGGACCGCAAAACTAAATTTGTTTGTAAAGATTTGTTGCAAATTTCCAAAAAACTGTGCTACTTAGAGAGATTGTTTTTTTTCTGAATTATTCACATAAACCTCTATGGACTTTAATTAATTCAGATTTTTTCTTCGGGAAACTTCGGGGATAAGGAAGGGGTAATTTTTTAAAACTTTTTTCATCATAACTTGAAAACTAAGAGTCGTTAAAAATATAAAGAATTATTTTGGAATGTACAAGTGAAGCACTTTCATATGATACCTAACTTGACTTAGTACTGACAATTAAAAACTTTGACCTACCCATTTGGGCCCCCTTTACAATAATAATAATATTATAATTATTTCAATTGCAATAAAGTAAGACAATCGTATTCTAAAACTACTTCTACTACTAAATATAAAAGTATAAACGAGTTTTTAGCTTGCTTTTCAATTTATTTTAAGGTCATTAAAAATACGCATAGAAGCCTTTATACAAAGTATCTGAACATATCAGTCGCGCTATAAAGTGTACCAGCACAGAAAATATAGAGGTATACTAACGTATAGCACAACTAGTGAACTGACTATGATCCCTACTATGTTGATGTTCCTTAATAGTGATGTACAATTATTTCAAGAAGCAACAATCGAAATATTCGAATGTACTACTTAGTACTATCCAAATAATCTTTTATCATTCAATTGTTATTTTTCATTGGAATCATTATTCGCTTTTCGTACGATTTTGAATGAAAATTTTATTCTAACTAAAAGAATGAATAAAGCACTCAAATTCTTTGTGTTTACTTGACTGGTGCAACCTAATTTTAATTCCTTGTTTGTTTTTTAGTATACCGGTAATTCTGTGGTTTTTTTTGTAGTTATTCTATTGTTTTTCTATACAACATAAATTAGCCCTTATTAATATTTTCCGTACGATGAGGTGTTCTATTCGTATTGTCCCTTCACTAAAGTTCCTTTCTGCGTTGCTTACTATGCGGCTTACTCAGTTAGTGACTTACTAAGTTCCATCTTTCTACCTTCCTTTCCTACGTAGGAGACTAACTGACTTAGTGTGTGAATTCAGTCAATTGTGATCGGCCCTTTAGGCTACAATTTATAGACAGGCGCAGACGAAGTCGCGGGCACCAGCTAGTGTATAAATAAATTACAAGTAGGTAAACCAAATAAATGGGCATATTGTACAGTCAACGACAGGTCAAGCTTGACACTCGCAGTGCGACTCTAGCCCGTACGCCTACTGAAATAAAAACGGTACAAAATCCAATGTGTCATGTTTGATGTGCTCTTGACTGTACTTGCTGCCGTTTAGAAATGTTTGCAGTGACACGTAAAACGAGTCGGTAGATTCAATAAGAGTTTCAATTTAAATACGGTAAAACATACAACCCAGATGGAATGGAGCTTCCCTCGATAACAATCTAAAAATTTCTCAATCGTTTTTTTTATATTCTTTTGTGTATTCGAGACATCTAGTTATCTGGCCTCTTGGAGATAAAAAGGCTTTTCTTAATAATCAATCATTGCCGTCTGTGTACTAGACAGCCCATCCCAAGCTATCAGTCAAGCTAAAATTAATCGGACTAACAGGCAGTTGCACAAAGCGTCTATAAAGTTAAACCTTTTTTAAATATATTGCTGTCACTGTCTTTGTCAACATTGTTTTTATTTATTAATTTATTGTAAACTTCACAGCATAAAAAAATAAATTTGACAAACATATTAAAATTGTGAACAGCCAATTAAGAAGTTCAACATATTACAAATTACCTTAGACAGAGGGCGAGAGAAAAAGGAAAATAACATTGCAAATGCTAAACAAATTATAAACGGAATGTAGTGTGTAAAGTGTGTGTTGTATGTGTGTTACTGTGTGAATGCGATGCAAAAATAGTACATTGTTCATCGAGAGGAGAAAGTGACCGATTCCCAACAATGGTGTCCTTTGAGCCCTGAGGCGAAGCCGAAGGGCTCAATACACCCGAGTTGGGAATCGCACTTTCTTTCGAGTGATACATAGTGCTTTATACTTCACCTACGAGGAAAATATTTCAGAATTCCTTTTCAGATATGCTGTAAGTTTTTTGTATTCCATTATATTGATATCATGTCTTGCCAATATGGTACTTTTCAACATGGAATACAAAGACTTGGCTTATATTTATACGCTTTTTCACTATAATAAGCAAGCAAAACAGTTTCCGAAAATCAAAGCGCTTTTTTCTCGCTTTTTCAACGTATAAAACTATCACATACCTACATTGTTGTTTTTTTCGAGATTTTTCAGGCAATCAATAACCGCTTGCGCACTTTCTTGTAGTTCTAGCGGCGTCAAAAACTCTTCATCACTGTCACTATTTGACGACATTTTTTGTAAAAAGCACGCACCAACAAAACTTCAATTAAAACTTCGAACAACTTTGTAAACAAAACAGGGGTCAAATTTTTGAAAATCACTGGGAGATAAAATATCGCTTGGAGGTTTAAACTTTCAAATTTTACCCTGATAGTGTTAAAACGTTAGTAATACCTTATAAAATTTAACAATTAAACACTAATTTATATTTATGCATTATATTTTTCCCTGTTGACAAGAAAAATACAGAAATTTTGATTTTATTGAGTAAGATTTTATCACACGGTGATTTTCAAGAATAGGTACCTAATTCGCGCGCGCGCTTTCGTTCCACATTTTGGTTTCGTTCTTTTTTCAAATTAATGGTTTTTTCAGAAAAGTGCAGGTGGCCAGCATCATTTCGCGGTCTTAGAGATAAAAACTTTTTATTTTTTTAGCATTATGATATTAAAAGAGGTTATCGACAGATTTTGATCAAAATTTAAGAAAAAAAAACACGTTAACAATGGATTTTCATACAAAATTCCATCCCGCTAAAACACGTTAACAATGGATTTCCATATAACTTTTCCCCCCGCATATTTATACCATAGAAATGACGTATCTTCTCCTTAGTTTTTAAAACAGGACTGAGGTACTTTCCGAGAAGGTGAAGTATAAATAAGTATTTGTCACTCCAACTCAGATGCATCCTCATTGAAATGAGGAAGACTTTTAATAATAAATATGAACTGATTACGCGAGAGGAAGAATATATCAGCGGTTCTAAAATCGGACTCACATATGCGAACTAATTCTATGGAGAACTGAATTTTGAGCATAGTTAGTACAAACATAACCCATCGTATAGGGATCGCGTAACATAACGGAAAGAAGCAGTAATAGACTTAAAGGAATTTTAACTTAAAAAACGCTTTGTGCAACTGGCGGTAAGTACAGTGCGACCCGGGTATTTTGGCAGTTGGATGACGTCTTCAGGAGGGCGCTGCTGTCATACATTTTGCCCGTTGAATGTCAAAACCCCTTTGCATTGGTTTTAGTTCAGATTTTATCCGTCTGCCAAAATAACCGAATCGCACTGTATGTACGGTCAACCGCTTGTCAGTAGAAACTTTTTCAACTCTATTACCGCGCTTTAAGGTCCAAAAGTGTTTCTACTGACGAGCTGTCGAGTGTACACTTATAAGACTAGCTTTTGCCAGCGACTTCGTTCGCATGTTAAAAAGTATACCAGTGTTTAAATCAAACTATTAGCTATCATCAAAAAAGTTTTATTGAAATCCGTTCAATAGTTTTTGAGTGATGCTCGAACAAAATACATTAACAAACAAACAAAATTTGTATTCAGGCATAATAGCATGACATGATAATCCCAATATTATAAACGCGAAAGTTTGTAAATAAGGATGGATGGATGTTTGTTACTCTTTCACGTAAAAATTACCGAAACTTTACAATAATACCTACTTATAGCTTATACATCAGAATAACACATAGGCTATAATTTATCCTGCGCAGACGAAGTCGCGGGCACCAGCTAGTTTTTTATGTAGTGTAGGTACGGACAAAATAAATTTTAAATTATTAGAGATTCTCACACAAGGTTGTTTTTGGTTGCCTAGCACTTACTATACTTACATCATTCAGATACATAAAATCTTTTCCAAAAAGACATACCTAACGGATAACGTAAGGCCAAAAGGGCATTAATTAATCTTTTCATTAAAATGGACAACTTCCTCTAAGGAGCATAGGTCGGAATACGAAAAAGATTTATTTTTGTATTTAATGTAATAGTACCTGGTCGACCGAGCTTCGCTCTATAATAGACGCCACAACATTAAAATATCATCGGGCGAGCAAGCTATGCTACTCGCTAACAGATGGCGCTGTAGGTTTCTGCCTAAAACGTGGTATATTTTTTAAATGCCTAAAATCACGGGCAAAACGATTTTTCCCAGACATGAGACCTAGCCTAGATCGATTTTTCGTCCCCGAAAACCCCCGGATACTAAATTTCATCAAAATCGTTAGAGCCGTTTTCGAGAAACAGATTACAAATATATATATATATATATTGCTCGTTTAATAGTATAGGATTTTAAAGAGAAAACGTTAAGCTATTAGAGGCACAGCAGACGGCAGACTTTGGATTGGGACAGTCCGCCAGTGTGGCCGGTACTGCAATTATTTTCGATATTATTATATGACATGAGAAAAAAGCTCCGCTTCTTTGCGCATGTTTTCCAAAATCTTTGGTTTGGAAGGAAAACAGTTGTTCAATTCAAAGAGTTATTTAGTCGAAAAGGTTGTTCAGATTGATTGTTATTTAGTTTAAATCGTAAAGAAAATTTGAAAAATGATAAGTTTAAATTTTATGCTGATAAAAACTATAAATTTTCGCTATACCGTCCACACTGGCGGAAAAAGTCCGTGACTGCCCGTGTCTGCCCGGCTCTCGTCTGCTGAGCCTCGGTATTATTGTATTCGGTAGGTGCTTGGGTAGGTGTAATATACTTACATGTCCGAATCGGTAAGGTCCGTAGGCGGAAAACGGAGTGGACGTTGCTGCGAGATCACGTCCGGCGGAGTTTCTAATTTGATTGATTCCGGCAGATTGATTGCTTTATAGCGCTAGAGAGGTTAAGCTACTGGCTTTTACTAATACCTGTGCTAATACCCAAACTCATGCTAGTACTTACCTACAGGGTTTTTTCATACTCCAGAATTCGGAAGGGGAAGTATCATAGTTACCACTTTACGTTGCGACCATGAACTTTCCCACCTTCATATAATAACACCTTCGTATATACCTGACTTTTTTTAACCATAAGCCTAAATATCAATGTTCTGTTTCTAAACCTAAATAAGCCTAAATATCAATGTTCTGTTAATAAGCGTCATTTCTGGCGTCATGTCTGGAAGGGATCACTTCCAGCGAAAAGGCCGCATTGCCCACATTTAGTTTAGTTTCTTTAGTTAATGTTTTGTTTTTGTTTTGTAAATTGTGTGCAATAAAATCTATTTATCTATCTATACATTTCATCTCTTTTGGCCCCTTAGAGATTCAGATTCAGATTTTTTTATTCCTAGATTCTTTACAAAATATTTATTGAATGTTATGCACAACACAATGCAAATAGAGCGAGACTACCTCTGTGTCGGTTCGAACTATGGCGGAGTAAAACGACAAGAAACAAACCGCAGCACGGCCTACTTTCGGTTTTTACAATATGTGTTGCGAAGACTTGAATACTCAGGAATTTTATAAATTAAAGATTAAATCAGAGTAGTAAAAAACGTGTAATTCGGCTTGAGAGCCAGGAGCAAGAAGCTCGGAGGAGAGGGGGGATACAAAAAATGCTTATAGCTAAGTGAAGCGCCTGATAATAATCGAAAGACAAACTTTTGTACACATACAAACTAAACTAAATTTAATAAAACGGTAGACGTTTTCAACATGCCCCCCCCACGTTGAAAGATGCAGCTTTCAACCAAACTATTCTGTACAAATGGGCAGTGGACAAATCTTGCTGAAAGATCTTCGGACGATGCCAGTTGAAGTCTTTACATCAGCAACTCTGTTGACTCCATCCGAACCGGGATGAACAGCCACGATGCGTCCCATCTTCCATTTCAGTGGAGGGAGGTTCTCTTCCTTCAGAAGAACAAGAGTGCCAATATTCAGGGGATTGTTACTGGTCCTCCATTTTGTTCTGTGCTGCAGCTCAGACACATACTCGAGGCTCCATCTTGCCCAAAAATGCTGACGAAGCTGCTCGATCCACTGGAATCGGGTCAAGTGGTTCGAAGACCGGTCCTGGAGGTCACAATCTGGCAGGGCTGTGAGCGGTCGACCAATCAGGAAGTGGCCGGGTGTGAGAGGCGTGAAATCTTCAGGGTCAGACGAGAGTGGCGTGAGTGGCCGCGAGTTTAGTACAGCCTCAATTTGAACTAGCGTGGTGTACAACTCCTCAAAGGTCAAATTACAATTACCTAGCACCCGTTTTAAATGAAATTTGGTACTCTTTATACCTGCCTCCCATAAGCCCCCAAAGTGAGGAGAAAAAGCAGGCACAAAATGAAAGTTTATCCCATCACTAGCTGAAACTTCGGATAAAGAATTGCAATTGGAATGCAAAAATTGAGACAACTCATTATAAGCTCCAACAAATGACGTGCCATTGTCGGAGTAAATATCAGTAGGCTTCCCTCTACGAGATATAAACCTACGTAGTGCAAGTAAAAAACTGTTACTAGTCAGATCACCAACCAGCTCCAGATGAATTGCCTTAGTTGTGAAAGCGATGTACACTTTCACCATCCTACATCCACGACCTTGACGACTAGCAGCGGACATAGGTCCTGCATAGTCGACTCCTACTGCCTGAAAGGGGTAACCTCCTGGAGTAATCCGCTGCTGAGGTAAGTTACCCATCAAGGGTGAGACGATTTTACCTTTTGCGCGACTACATTTAACACATCGGTGGTAACAGGCTTTAGCCAGATTCCGACCACCAATCGGCCAGTAGGTTTTTCGAATGGTCGAGAGTAAGAGTTGAGGTCCTGCATGCATTAGTTTTATGTGTTGGTGTTGAAACAATAAGCGAGTAAATCGATGTGTGGACTGTATTAAAATTGGGTGTTTCTTTTCATATGGAAAATTTGAATTTTCGAGACGTCCTCCAACGCGCATCAGACCATGTTCATCGAGAAAAACGTTAAACTTTAATAAAGGGCTCTTTTTAGGCAATTCACGCTTTTCAATTAACATTTGATACTCAGGGAATGATTCACGTTGCGACGTTTTTATAATCAAGTTCAAAGCATCACGTAGCTCAGTTTCATTAATTTAACCTGTAGTCGCAGGCTGCTTTTTACAAGCATTGACAAAGCGCAGCATATAGGCAATAGCGCGATTCAGCCTCGACAAATTTGAAAAATTATCGAAAGGAATAAATGGTTCAGAAGCAGACTGGTTTGCGTCCGTGGTGTGCAACGATACTTCACGTCGAACCTCTGGAAGTGACGTAAGAGTTTCTCTCTCAGGCACAGATGGCCAAGTGGACGGACTATGACGCAAGAAACGTGGTCCGGTCCAGTATAGGTCAAGTGACTGGATCGAGTCGCAACCAACACCACGCGACACGAAATCAGCGGGGTTATGCTCCGTAGGAACATGCCGCCACTCGCAGTCACCGGTATTTTCCAATATCTCTGCAACTCGGTTTCGTACAAATGGTTGCAGTTTGTTAGGCAGCATCTTTAACCAACCAAGAACAATCATTGAGTCCGACCAAAAGGTTGTGCTTTTGATCGGAATCCGAAGTGTGTTTTTAACCTTTTCGTGAAGACGAGTACCTACGAGGGCACCACATAACTCTAGCCTCGGGATAGTGGTGGGTTTCAACGGGGCTACTCGACTTTTGGCCATCAACAGACGGACAGACACATCACCGTTCTCATTAGTACTGCGTACATACAAGCATGCACCATATGCACGTTCCGACGCGTCTGAGAAAATGTGAAACTCCAAAGAGTTGTATAAGTTGCATACTACCAACCTAGGAATGCGAAGGTTCATCAGTGCTGGCAGTTCGCAAATAACCTTAGTCCAATCTTGACTAACTTCTAACGGCAATTGATCGTCCCATGACAGTTTCAGCAACCACAATCTTTGTAAAAGCATTTTCATGCGAACAACACACGGAGATAATAAGCCCAAAGGGTCAAAGATTTGTGCTATTACAGAAAGCATGTCACGTTTCGTATTTTTGTTAGAAATGTCAGTTCCGATAGGAAAACATAACTCATCAGAGCAAGTCTGCCAGCCTAAGCCTAACACTTTGCTAGGTTCATTACCGCCAATGTTTAAGTCAACGGATGACTGTGAGGGTTCTGGGACCAGTTTGGGTTCATTTGACTTCCATTTACGTAGATTCATACGAGCAGAAGCAAGTTCAGAGGCAAGATTCTGACAAATACCTTTCGCTTCCTGAAAATCATCGCATCCTGTCAGCAAATCATCGACGTAAAAGTCGTGAATTATGATATCAGAAATCGTTTTATCTCTGCAGTCAAGACCTATTTGCTTCAGACAACGCGTGGCGAGGAATGGCGCGCTCGCTGTGCCGTAAGTCACAGTATTTAACTGGAAGATCTTGATCGTTTCTAGTGGAGAGTTACGCCAGTAAATTTGCTGTAGGTATCGATCATCTGGATGAACCATGACAGTTCGGTACATTTTTTCTACGTCTGCAGATAAAACATACCTATGAAACCGGAAACGCATAAGAATTGATATCAGGTCGTCCTGCACAGTAGGTCCTACCATCTGAATATTGTTTAAAAAGACTCCAGAGGAGGTGGGACTGCTAGCATTAAAAACTACTCTTAGTTTCGTTCTAGTGCTCTCGCGCAGCACAAAATGATGTGCTATAAATTGAGCACCTTCTTTCGAATCTGACGCAGTCTGTTCTGTCATATGACCCAAATTCTCATATTCAGACATGAAGTCTCTGTACATATTACCGACATTGCCTTTTAGTCTACGCTCCATGGAAAGAAAGCAATGTCTCGCTCTTTGACTAGAATCCCCTAAAACAGCTGGGTTTTCCTTAAGAGGAATCCTCACACAAAAACTTCCGTCATCAAGACAGGTTGTGTTTTTCATAAAGTGTTCTTCACACAATTTTTCTTCAGGCGAGTAATCAAAAACCTGAGGGCTAACTTCATCAAGCTGCCAAAAACGCGTAGGTTGGTTTTGAAGGTCATTGATTTTCGCAAAATTACATTTAATAGGGACACTATAAGGGCCACGAGTTGGGCCAGAAACTATCCATCCAAGTCTAGTTTCGTGTAATATCGGGTTTCCCTGGCCGAGGCTGACATGCTGTGCCCCCATGATATCCCAAAAAATATCTGCACCAATAATTAAATCAATGGGCGCAGGTAAATAAAAATTGGGATCGGCTAAACATAAATCAGTCGGTAAATTAAGACCCGATATTTTTATTTTGTTGCAAGGTAAGTCGCCGGTGATAGAAGGTAAAATAAAACACTGCATTTTTGTTTTATACTTTTCATTGAGTGACGACATAGGCACACAACACAGCTTGTTTACGTGCGACTCGGTATTATTTATACCCAGTATAGATTTATCTATAGAAGTAGTCGGCAGGTTTAACAGCTGATACATTTTTTCGGTCATCAGACACGAAGTACTGCCAGAATCGAGTAACGCGCGTGCGATATGTTCGCGGTTATTCGCATCGAACAACTTAACTAAAGCCGTAGATAACATAACCTCACCCTGGTATGGAGTGAAAACATTCGCCGAGAGAACAACATTGTTGTTAACCTGTTTACGTGGGTCCGCTTGACCGTTGCCGGTGGAATGCGATGTCTCGTGCGGCTGATTCGGCAGAGGCGGCGGCGGCGGCGGCGATATGTTATCAGTAGCGGTGTGCGTGGACGCATTGCTCGTATTATAGCTAGTTATAGGAACATGAATGAGTGTATGATGACGGCGCTTGCATAAGTTGC
Source organism: Athrips mouffetella (assembly GCA_947532105.1). Classification (NCBI taxonomy): domain Eukaryota; kingdom Metazoa; phylum Arthropoda; class Insecta; order Lepidoptera; family Gelechiidae; genus Athrips; species Athrips mouffetella. Next base: position 7,065,316 of record OX383960.1, on the reverse strand, counting down.
AACCAGTTTTACTGCAGCGGTTCGCGTAGTGACCCGCGCTAAAGCAATTAAAACAAACCTTGAAATTAGGCATTAATTGAAGTCGCGCTTCATTAGTTAATGCAAGAAACTGTGGACAGTTATTCAGTGTATGATTGCAATGTCAATTAGGGCATGATTTTATATCAGACTTCGAGCTATTTTTAGAGTTCGAAGTAAAAGTTCTATTTTTAGATTTTGTCGATGATTTTTTATCATGACTGCTGCCCGAAGGTGATTGATTTTGTAATGATAACTCTAAAGTCTCAAGGAAATCAGCGCGTTGTCTCAAAAATGTGATGAACGTGTCAAATGTAATCGGTTTTTGTTTGTCTAAAGTGCTTTTAAACTCCTCCCATTTGCTAAAAGTGGATTGGTCAATTTTTTGAGTGGCGAAATAAATCAGTAGTGTGTCCCAATGTTGTGTGGGTTCACCCAAAGCCGCTAAGGCACGCAGATTTTTATTATATTGGTCAATCATTCCCTTAAGTGCCGACGAACTTTCCTTAGTGATTTGGGAAATATTAAATAACGAAGCTACGTGATTTTGAGTGAGCAACCGATTATTATTGTATCTTTCACACAAAATATTCCATGCCGTGGAATAGTTAGTCGCGCAGAATTCGACTTTTTTTATGACCTCAGCAGCAGACCCTTCCAGTGAGGAACGTAAATAATGGAACTTACTTATCTCATCATAACCATTGTTGCCGTGAACAAGGCTGGTGAAAGTGTCCCTAAATTCGAGCCAATTTTCATAGGCACCGCTAAACTTTGGCAACTCAATTGGAGGCATTCGAACGCTTTTTCGCCTAAAAAATCTATCATTTCTGTCACTAGCACCTGAGTCCGAGCCTTCACGATCAGATTTCGTGTAATTATCTATTATATCCTGAGATCTAGAAATTGCACGATAAAAACGGTTTTCTATATCAGTTCGTTCTAGAAGCTGACTATCAGGATCGGCTACAATGCACTCTAATTGCATTTGAATATCATCAAATTGTTGAAATATTGCCTGAATTTTAACCAATCTCAATTGCAATTCCCTTACCTCAATTACAGACAGTGACGAAATATTTAACTCATCTAAATATTTTATGAAAATGGTAAGCTGCCCCTTAAGGTTTCCTCTCTTGCGAATAAGCTCTTTCTCCTCACTTTCAGTCATTTTGGAAGGTGTCAAGCAACCTGGAATTTAATACAATAAAGAATTGAAGTTAATGTTACAGACAAATTAGACTAAAATCCTAGATTGTATATTTTTGACAAAAATTGCATTTAATTTATCAAATTAACTGAATTTTAACAAAACTATAATGTGACCACATACACAATGAATAAATACTCCTTTTTATTAAGTAAAGTTAGATACTTTACCATCTTTTACCTCTTAAGAATAAAAATAATTTGAGTAGTAAGAAAACTGATTGTCAATTCAACCTGGTACACCAGAATATACAAGGAATGTTGGGCAAAGAACTACAAATGGAGCTATTCATGAACTGTAGTAAAATTGATATTTTGTGCGTGACAGAACACTGGCTCAAGAAGCATCAGTTCATGTTTAACTTCAAGAACCACCAGGTTGTTAGTTCGTTCAGCAGAGACAATGCGATACGCGGTGGCTCCTTAATACTTGCCAATAAGTTGCTAAAGTGTAAGGAACGTACAGATGTTGTATGCCTGTCTGTTGAGCGAACTATTGAACTGGCCTGTGTAGAATTTGAGCACCTTATTGTTATAAGCGTATATAGACCTCCAGCTTCATCATTTGATATGTTCGAAAAAACAATGGATGAAGCTTTAATTAAAGTTAGTAACAGCAACAAAGGCATTATAGTATGTGGAGACTTTAATGTTAACATTTTAGAAGAATCCAGTGTGTGCAATAGATTGAAATCTTTGTTCCTATGCTACAATCTTGTGAATCTTTTTTTGGTGCCCACCAGAATATCAGCGTCCTCATCTACTTGTATTGATAACATTTTTACGAATTTAGAACCAGTAGATAAATCAATTATCAATAAGTTGGGCTCTGATCATTCTGGCCAGTTGGCAGTTTTCAAAGTCACGACTAAAAAAGCATTGAAAAAGGATATCACGTGCGTACCTATCAATGAAGGTAGACTTATCCGCTACAAAAGTAGTGTTGAAGAAAAACTGCCAAACTTACCATATTGTGATAATCCAAATAAATTGTATGAGTCTCTATTTACTTTAACTAAAAGTGAGTACGATGCAATTTTCAAGGAAAAGAAAATTACTGTAAATGAGAATCTAATGTTTAGTGATTGGGCCACAGTGGGAATACACAGAAGCAGGCTAAGGTTATATGAACTTTACGAGGAAAGAACATATAACAATAGTGATGCATTTGCGCAATTTGTAAAGGATTATTCAAAAACATTCAAAAGGGTTTGTGCTGCAGCCAAATCAAATTTCATTAAAAATAAAATCAAAAATAGTTCCAACATTACGAAAACGACTTGGGAAACTATAAATAGTGAAACTGGAAAATCTAAAGCTCCTCGGAATGACTTCCAGCTTAAGATTGATGATCAGATCATAAGTACAGATATAGAAGTTGCTGAAGCTTTTGAAAACTTCTTTACGGATATTCCAGTTTCAACTACCAAAACCTTGAACTCATCTCCCACTCTTGCCAAATCTTATCTCGAACGACACGTAGATGTTTGCAATGTAGATTTTAAATTCAGTTACGTCAATGCTTTCGTTATAATTAAAGCCTTTAAATCACTTAAAATGAAAAAGACCGCCGATATAGATGGCCTGTCAGTTAAAATTATTAGTGCCGTTATAGAAAGCATTGCACCATACTTATCTAGTATTTTTAATAAATGTGTAGATGATGGTGTTTTTCCTGATTTGATGAAACATAGTAAAATTATTCCGTTGTTTAAAGCTGGTAGTAAATCAGACCCCACTAATTTTAGACCTATTTCTGTTCTACCAACTCTTAGTAAGATATTTGAAAAGATAATTTTAAATCAGGTTCAGAGCCACTTTTATCGCAACAACTTGATGAACCTAAAACAATTCGGTTTTACCAGGGGTCGCTCAACAGTCGATGCAGGTGTTGAGCTTATTCAAAGTATATTTGACGCCTGGGAGGAGTCAAGTGATGCCATTGGCGTTTTCTGTGACTTGTCCAAGGCTTTCGATTGTGTACATCATGATATTCTTATCAGGAAATTACACCATTATGGAATTAGAGACCAGGCTCTAAGCCTTCTGGAGTCGTATCTAAGTGAAAGGATCCAGAAGGTTGATGTAAATGGGAAAAGGTCACTAGGATCAAAAAATTGTATGGGCGTTCCACAAGGCTCAATCCTGGGACCATTCCTGTTCATTGTCTACATTAACGATTTGCCAAACCTTTTAAAGGACAAGAATGAGATAGTACTATTTGCAGATGATACGTCTTTGATTTTTAAAGTCAAAAGACAACAATCAAATTTTGACGACGTAAATAGTACAATCTCTAATGTAGTTGAGTGGTTCACCGTAAATAATCTTTTACTTAACGAAAAGAAAACTAAGTGTGTTAAATTTGTTTTGCCTAATGTAAAGCCAACTGCTACAAGCCTATTAGTGAAAAACGATAAATTGAGTCTTGTGGAATCAGCTGTGTTCCTAGGTATTACCTTAGACAACAAATTACAATGGGGACCGCATATTAATAAATTGTCGAACAGACTTAGTTCTGCAGCATACGCAGTGAAAAGAATAAGAGCTCTGACGGATGTAGACACCGCGAGGTTAGACTACTTCAGTTATTTCCATAGTCTCATGTCATATGGCCTTTTGTTATGGGGTCATGCTGCGGATGCAAACAGCATTTTTTTACTACAAAAGCGAGCTGTTCGTGCAATTTATAAAATGAAGCCTAGAGAATCTCTTCGAAATAAATTTAAAGAAATCAACATTTTGACTTTTGTGTCGCAATACATTTATGAGAATTTAATATATGCTAAACGGAATATACATATTTTTGATAAAAATTGTGACAGGCACAGTGTCAACATAAGAAACAAGAATCAACTTGCTTCTCATGTCAGCCGTATTCACAAAATTAGTAAAACATATAAAGGTCAATGTATACGCTTCTATAATAAGGTACCCACTGATATTGAAAGTTTACCGTTAGATAAATTCAAAACTGTAATCAAGCAGAAATTATGTAAGAAGGGTTATTATAAAATATCAGATTATCTAGAAGAGAAAAATCCATGGGATTAGACTACGGTTCTAACAGGCCAATTCAAAATTAAAACTGACCTATGTATGTTGTATATCAACCTTGTACATTCAAACATATTTAAAAGAGCGCGTGGGTTTTTATTGTCGCTTCTTTTTTTTCCCACAATGGCGCCACATTGTTTGTGAAGCGATGTAGTTTAGCTGACGTCATTAAGAGATTTTAATATCCAACAATGAATAAACGATTTTGATTTGATTTGATTTGATTTGATCAATGTGCTACCTAGGCACCAATACCTATGTAAGACCTAAATCTAGGTAAGTGAACAAAAATTAAGCAGATTTGAGTAAAATAAATATTTAGTAGGAAGCTTGACCAGCTAATGATACTTTAGGAAGTAATACAATAACTAAATTATTAAAACTCAAGTCTGAAAATCACTAAATAGGTTTGGTAACAAAGAGATAGGTAACACTGGTACTAACCTTAGTAATTGAAGGTATTACACTTAAATACTACCTGAACGTGAGTGCCGGGTGATAATTAAAGGAAGATATGATAATTCAGTTCAGTTTCAGTTTATTTATTTCGATTACAAAAAAAAATTGTGTGCGAAAACTTACTTGCTAGATTGAGAATGTAACAAACATCTAAAGCAAAGGACTTCATAAATACGAGTATAACAAAATTCAATAATTACTTAAAACACTAACTATTCATTAATTACTTAAAACACTAACAATTCCATTTATTAAAAAAATCATAAAATGTCAAATAAATTACAGTCCAACTTTTAAAATATAATTACTAGGCAAGATAAAAATTTCTTTTAAGAGCATAAAATTACTTAAAACACTAACAATTCCATTTAATAAATATTAATCGTAAAATATCACATAAATAACAGTCCAATTTATAAAATATTTTAATTAGCAATGTCTAGATTTTTATAATTAAAAAAATTGTCTAGAGAATAGAAACATTCCTTCAGCAAAAGAGCTTTGAGCTTTGTTTTAAAACTGACGAGCGTGACGTCTCCCTTAAGCTCAACAGGCAGTGCGTTAAATAGACGCACCTCATTATACCGTGCGCCATGTTGTACCACGTTAAGACGTTGTGGCAGCACGAAATGCTCTACATCCCGCCTGCGCGTACTTATTCTAGCAACCTTGTCTTGTTCCGATTCGCAATTTAGGAGCTTTCTTTTGAAGTTAGCCAGCAACACAAATATATAGAGACATGGAACGGTAAGTATAGATAACCTAACAAAATGAGATCTACACGATTCCCATTGAGGTATTTTGACAATAGTCCGTATAGCTCTTTTTTGTATAATAAAAGCTTTTTGGATATTGTACTTGTAGCTATTTCCCCACTGCACGATACTGTATCTCAGATGGGATTCCACCAAGGCGTAATACACCATCAGCAGTTGCTTTTCATTAAGCTCATCTCTGAGTGTTCGCAAGGCGTAACAAGCTGAGCTAATTTTTCCTTCAATTCGATTTACTTCCTCCTTCCAGTTTAGTAAAGAATCAATAAAAACTCCTAAGAATTTGACGTGCTCTGTTATGTTGACTTTCTTGCCTTTAAGCTCAATTTCTAAAGTATCTGTGCTACGAGTTGTTGTCTTGAAAAGAACAACGTTTGTTTTTTGGGCATTTAACTGCAGATTATTTGCTTCAAACCAATCATGGAAGGCTAAGAGTGCCTCATTAACTTTAACATTTAACTCTACTCTACCGTCAATTAGCACTTAAAAGTCCTTAGATTTTTATCACTTTTGACCTAATCTTGATGTCGACCTTTTGTTGACCTTCACACCCGCCACAGTCACAGCTATTAAATCCTTTGTATTTGTTTCTTCTTATTATTTTCGCTGATTCTTCATCTGTATCAGGCTCGTAAGGCCATGTTGCGAAGACTTGAATACTCAGGAATTTTATAAATTAAAGATTAAATCAGAGTAGTAAAAAACGTGTAATTCGGCTTGAGAGCCAGGAGCAAGAAGCTCGGAGGAGAGGGGGGATACAAAAAATGCTTATAGCTAAGTGAAGCGCCTGATAATAATCGAAAGACAAACTTTTGTACACATACAAACTAAACTAAATTTAATAAAACGGTAGACGTTTTCAACAATATGTTTCTTGTTTTTCGCTGGAATTAAATCCTTTCTTATTCTCACCTGCATCACTAAGGGATTCTTGTCAGTCAGTGTTGGAGAATTAATAAGCAATTTAACAAGATATAAGTTAGTGCATAGTTTCATTCAACGTAAATTTTAGGGGTTTAATTAAATTATACGGGATGAGTAGGCAAAGGTTTTGTTAATGTTTTGCACGATTTGCACAAACCAAGGAAGGGTTGAGGTGTGAATAAATTGTGATAAGACAGGAAGCTTAGAAAACAAAGTTGGTAGAAGTGAAATCATTATTATCCTATACTATTAAACGAGCAATATTTGTGTTTATATATATTTGTAATCTGTTTCTCAAAAACGGCTACGATTTCGATGAAATTTACCATACGGGGGTTTTTAGGGGCGAGAAATCGATCGATCTTGGTCTCATGTCTGGGAAAATTCGTTCTCTCGTGTTTTTGAGGATTTTGTAAATTCCGCATTTTAGACAGAAACTTATAGCGCCATCTGTTGGCGAGTAGCATAGCTTACTCACCCGATGATATTTTCAGGTTGAATCGGCTATTATAGATCGAAGCTCGGTCACCCAGGTACTGTACCTAACCCTGTGCCTAAACTAAGGTCATCCTAATAGGTCCTTTTTGATTTAGGCAGCTGTCAAACATATGAAAAATTACGACTTGCAAAGAAAAATTAACCCTGCGTGTTGGTGATAAGAAAACGTCAAAACGGACTTCTTACGTTAGCCCTACTTTAGACGGATAAACTCAGGTTTTATATTGACGGCATAAGGCCGTTCTTTTGCAATTTCACGGACCGCCGTCTGTCACGTCACGCCGAGCACCGATAATTATGTGTAACTATGTATAGAAGACCAACAATGAGTGCGAGCGAGAAACAAATCTCTTACGGTGATACTGCAAGATAGCAAAGGATAGCGAATCGAATAGCTCTGTAACCGATTTTGAATGACAGGGGGCCACTTTGAGCCACGCGAAAAACCAGATTTCCAGTTTTTTGTAAAAAATTGTGTAAAAACTACATATTTATATAAAAATAAGGATACTTTTAATTATGACGGTGTGTAGTGTAGTTGGATGTGGTGTTAATCACAAAAATAGTCCAGAGAAATGTACATTTCACGGGTAAATTCCTAGGACGTTATTACTTTTGAACTATGTGTTTTTTTGCTTAAAATAACTTATATTTCATGTTTAAAATATAGAATAGCTTCTTCTGAATTGCTAATTTTCGTATTTTGCATTGAAATAAGTTAAGTTGTTGATAATGTTCTGAATTTTAGTGTTATATTTTTCATCAATATAGCTCACATTTACGCTAGGGCTTGACTCAAATTTATCGATACCTATTTCCTTTATGTTTATAATACGAGCTCACAGACGCATTGTTACGCGTCGCGTACTGAAATACTTGATTTAACATTTTCGTCTTGAAATAAACAGAAGTAGGTCAGTCATAACTTTGTTTTGCCATTTTGTTCAACAGTTTCCAAAGGATTCGAATATAAAAGGAAAATTGATAAGGGTGATTGGACGAGTTGGAATCCTAAAAAATACTCTTAAGTTTGTAGCAAACATTTTCTAGATGTAGGTATATAAAAGAAAATGTCGACTAAATACAACTTTATTAAAAGGAGCTAACAGATTCGGCAGCTTGGAATCGGGGTTGATTAATTTAGTTCTGTTACCAATTTTAAAAAAATCAGCGCCGGCAGCAGCGGATGCACTTCCGTATAGTTATTATCGGCTCAAACAAATTGTTACCAAAATATAATGTCATTCCTTCCTTAAAAGTGACTATTTTAAAATTTTTGTTATAAAGTAGAAAATCGCTAAATTTCACAACCACAGACAGTATTCGAACCTGCGTCTTCTCCGTAAGTACCGATGACGTTTTACCTACTAGGCTAAATTGTGGTTCTGTCTGATGTTGTGAAATATGCGTCTTCAATACGCATTCCAACGTTGCGTTGCGTTTGTGGTTGTGAAATTTAGCGATTTACTGCTTTGTAGAATTATCAGCCATTAACGTCTTCCGTGGTCTAGTGGTTAGAGCGCTCGGCTCTCGATCCGGAGTCCGGTGGTTCTGTGTTTGATTCCCGGTGGGGACTCTGTCAGACAAAAATCCCTTTGTGCGACTTCCCCAGTTTGGTTAGGACATTGCAGGATGAATCACCTGATAGTCCGATAAGTTGGATGATTCCGTGCTTCGGAAGGCACGTTAAGCCGTTGGTCCCGACTGCTACCTATGGATGTAGTCGTTAAAGAGCCATATGTCAGAGGCCTTTGGCGGCCTCAAATGCTGTAATTTGACATTTCCTCCATACATTAAAAATAAAAAAAATACATTTGGCCTAAGATAGGGGCTCATGCTGGTGGCACTGGTCGTGCAGTGACGAAGATAAAAAAATGGGATTTGAACAAAGAAACATAAATTACAGTTCCACCGACTTTTTTGGGTTGGTACCTAGAAAAGGGGCTTTCTGTAATCGTAAACGGTAGTTGCATATAATACAGCGTGAATTTGTATTGGTTTCTCACCCGAAGCCCAGTGATTCTACTCATGATTACAAGCAACTTTCCCGAAGAAAAAATTTTTTACTCGTAAAATTTTTTTCGCTTCTCCTTAGTACGAGTAAAGTGGTCACGTGACCGACTCATTTTGTATGGGGAGGCGAAAAACTATTTCAAGTAAAAAAATTTTTTCTTCGGGAAAGTTGCTTGTTTTCATGAGCAGAGTCACTGGGCTTCGGGTGCGAAACCAACACAAATTTACGCTGTATAGCCATAGCCGTCACGCAACATTTCGTCAGTGAATATCAATCTCATACATTTTTATTCTATACTACTGGCATTTACGATAGTAGAAATCCACTTATCTACGGCCCCAGGCGGAGAAATGGAGGATTATCGACACTACTACCTACTACAAGTGGAACACTGCGATTGTTGACAGCGACGCTACCGCCTGAACAGACAAGTCAATGTCGCCAGGGTACACGAATATCGATACCAAAATGTACATCACTATCTAACGCACACATTGACAAATCAAAATTGGTTACGCGTTTTCGGGCTCTTTGTTTATCTATAGGCAGTAAGCTGCCGTTATTCATAATCTAAGTGTGTAACACTCACGAGTCGTTTAGTGATAATAGAAGTGTAATCTTTAAATAACAATAGTAATTATTTTTGAAGTGAAAACTTCTTTAGCAGCGCTTGGCACTTTTTTAGATGGGTAAAAGATGTCGCGTCAGATCCGTAGCCTGATCGAAAAAGCGTCAACTGTCAACCGTATTGTATTGGGTTTTTTTCAGTGACATCAAAGAAGTACGCGAGCAATGGCGCGATTGACCCTTACAAAAAGCATAATATTCAAAAATGCAAGTGGAACTCCCGGAGTGCAACCCGTCCTTTTTTACTTTCGAGCGGAGCGAGAAAGGAATTGTATTCGTGAAAAAAAAAGTTTTTCTAATTTTCTCAAAAATGTATTCTATATCACTTATACATCATAAAAAACAAGTCTCCCAAAAATGTCCGTCCGTCTGTCGGTCGGTCCGTCGGTCGGTCGGTCAGTCGGTCGGTCAGTCGGTCGGTCTGTCCGTCACGCTTTGGCCTAGCGGCTAAACGAATGGTCCGATTGACACCATATTTGGAATTTAAGAGTTTTATGCAAATTCATCGAAGGGTTTTGAGTGGTTTCTTGCTGGCTCTCATTTTGAGGGTAGCTGTCATACAGCGAAAATGAAAAATTTTAATGAAAACGGCTCATAAAATCTTGATGAAACTTTGCATGACCAAGCATCTCTATTTAAGGTATTTGGGGCAGTATCAATTGGTCTTTAAAACATCATATAAGGGGTGTTCCCTTAATACTAAAATTTAAAAATGTGATTTACTCAAAATCGGTTACGTTGAGCTTATTTTGATGTTCTACAATTTGGATTCTTAATTGGTTTTCTACCTGACTGCATATTTCATTAAATCATTTTTACATAAATTTAGTTGGTATATAGGTAAGTTTGTATTTCCATATTATTTGTATGGAATTACAAACTTACGTTTGAAGTTGGTATTTATTTACTCATTACTACCCCAACGGGAACAAGGCGTGATGTTATGTATGTATGTATGTACTATCCGCAGCCTTTATAATATAGTAGTTAGAGCATTCGGCTCTTGATCCGGAGGTTCTGGGTTCGACTCCCGGCGGGGACACTGTTGAATGATGACTCTCGTATATCGCGAGAAAGTAAGTGCAGTGCTGCTGTACCATTTATTTTATATCAGTGTTATATCCAAAGATATTTTAACCTCGCTACCCTCAGCGTAGAGAAAAAAATCGGCTTCTCTATACAAACTGCCCGATCAAGTTTACTATTTTGTATAGAGAGAGAGACGCGGATTTTTTCTTGTTTCCTGTAAGTTTTGTTCACTAAAAGTTGTTCAGTGTCGTTGACTGATCATGCGCCTTCAGTATTCGGAAGGCTGTCCCTAACACCCTGTATTATAAACCGAAATATGAATCACATATGTAATTATTACTTTTGTCGGTAGAGTCGAGTGACTTGGTTATACTATACTTGCCATCTCTCTGCTTGGGTTGAACTCCTAATAAATTGTCAAGTTTTGACACGGACTGCAAGCCAACTGACAGACAGCTAATTAAGGTTATTTCTACCAACGTATATACCAACCCTAACCAACATAACTTGAGCTTGGAATTCGGTGTTGACTTGCCGCTTTTATAACACCAAGTTACACGTAAATTGTTCAAGTTTCGGGTGGGATTTGGGGGTATTAGTCGTAATGTAAAGATACGTCCAAAATAATCTTCTTCAAATGAAATTAGGCATGATTTAGGCAAAGGGTTTGTATTATAATATTTTAAAGTTCACAAGTATAACAATATTACGGTAAACAATGACAGTACTTACCTAAAATTCAATCCAAGATTTTGACAGTAGGTAGGTACAGTCAAGGGCAGGTAAAGCTTAACTCTCGCGGCGCGACTTCAGCTCATGCCATAAGAGCTGAAGTCGCGTATTGAAATGATATCGGTGCAAAGTCCAAAATTCAGTTAAACTTCGAAAATCTTTGACGCTAAAGTAATTACCATTAATTATATTAATTTAATATTAATTTACCAGAAATTAAACCATTTTCACAACAGCGCACCAAAGTTGCTATCAAGATTTTAATCATGATTTCTTTTCTCAGTAAGAAAAGCGCGCGAACACGGTAGCTATTTCACTTTTTGAAACTCATTTTTGAACAATGTTTTATTTGAAAGCGGCCAGTCTTTTCGCAGACCATAGAGATTCTATTCTGATTTAAAAATAAATTGTAACATTTTTGGTTTATTTTCTTGAACAAAAGGCTTCTTCCAAAACGTCTTGCAGCCAGCTCGTCTCTGACAGTTCATTTGTAGCTGACAACGGTGCAGCTGGTCGCCTTTGTGTTGGAGAAAATTGCGTCAATTAGGAGCCTGTTATGGCGTTATATTAGCCAGTTTAGCCAGTAATGGTGTTATGGACAGCGATCTTCTGAGATGAATTTAACCCCTTGCTTATGTTGAGCTCGATATTAAACTCTGAGGGCCGCTTTTATTACATTAATCGTCTTTGTGAATATCAGCAAAAATGATTTTGAAGGAAAATTACTTACATTTTATACCCACAGTTTATATAGCCACTCTGTAATAACAGCTGATAAATTAAAGTTTAGCTTCTTGAAGACAAGTCCTCATTAAGTGGACGATCGTGCCAACGACTAAGTAGGTATTATGCTCTCAACTCTTAAGTCATTCTCAAGATAAACACTCTTAACTTTTCTCTTCTTATAAAGGGTATCAACGAAGTCTCAAAAATTCGACTTAATTAAAATCAAATTAAAATAATAGAAATTAATTTTCAACGTTGTAAAATGTATAACATTGTGTTCAAAAATATGTGCATAACGTCACTTGTAAATACGCAACTTAAAAGTAGACTGGGCAGTAAAGCGAGATTCTGTTAAGGCGCTAATAGCGGTCAAATGCCTAACTTTACGTTGAAATATTAAAATAAATGGCCATCAAAGCCACTGAAAAGAAATACAGGATGATACTCGTATATCAAGATTTTAAAAAGGTTTTTACTTAAACATAATTGTATTTTTGCTAACCACGTTATAGGAAAAAATCCCCAGCAGCACCTGTTTTTGTGACAATTTGCAAAATTTCTCCAAAACCGCAAAAGTTCACTATTTAGTTAATACACACAAAAAAGGTATCTATTATATCAATATTTTTACTTGAATGTTTTATTTTTATTCCACATAATACTAATAAAAAGTGCAAAAAACCGAGTTTTTGAGCCCGTGCGGCTGCGAACCACATACGAGTAGAGTGCATTTTTGATTTGATCAAGTAACGCTGAGCGCTATTAAGGCCTTAATGCAACAGCGATGTAGAGTGTACACTTGAAATAGTGTAGCTTGATTAAAATGACACCAGTGTGACAGTAGAATGGAGAAATACGGTAGATACTGAAGCGAGAGGGATACAAAAAAAAATCAAAAAGTTTTTAATTGATTGTAGAATAGTACCAATCGTTAACGTCAATTACGTTAAGTCGCTTTACAAACAAACATATATCGCTCCGTCCTGCTCTCACACATTGCTCTCTCCTACTGTCGTTCTATTCAAGTTACATTATATTGTGGCAGGGAGTTTTCGACGTGACTCTGTTATGTGAACTGACAGGTGTCAAATATCGTCTTATTACTTGTGCACAGTATCAACGAAAATCTGCTAAGATAAGCGAAAATATTCTCTCTGGCTTAGGGTAAATTACTTTTCGCTTTGGTTCATTTTATATTCAATAAACAATTATTTTTGTCAAAAGAACACAACCACAACAATTCAATATAATGTTGCTTTATGAAACCAAATAACGTTACACTCCAAACCAAATAACGTTGCTATTGTTATTTTCTAATAATAGGTACTGCATGTCTGTAGACTACTAGGTATACCTTTACAACTAGTTAGATTAGATGTTAAGGTCATATTTTTAAATTTAATTTGTAAAATTCGCACACAGTAATACTGTTTCTGAATAAATGATGATGATGATGATGACTCAATTCTCTAACAAAATATAATTTTGTTAATCGAGCTTCGCGCTGCAAAGCACTGCACTGCTGCTAACATGATGTACTGGTTTCAAAACTACAAAGACTCCATCATAATCATAACATCTCTTGGCAGAGAGCTCTCTCCAGAACTCTAGCAAAAACGCGTGGTACGGTCAACCGCTTGTCGGTAGAAACTTTTTCAACCCTATTAACACGCCATAAGGTCCAAAAGTGTTTCCACTGATTTGCGGCCGTGTGTACTTAATTAGGAGGGGATTTACCATAGTCACTACGCTTGTAAGCATTGCGGTGGCAACCTCTGTTGTTGATGACCGCAGTATGTAAGATGGTACGATACACAGAAAGATGTTGCTGCCCATCCTCTGGTTCGTAAGCCCTTAGTCGCTTCTTACGACACCCACGAGTATGTATGGGTTGGTACTATTCATTGCCGGCACCACACAGGACGTTATCGTAATACTTAGTAATATTTGTCAATAGTCAGTAGTACTGGCTTAGTGTCATAGTACTATTGATTTTTACCATCGCATAAGTTACACAATAGCGCGGCCGCCCAGGTACTTGTTATTAATTAGGTATCATGCAATGAATGTTATTCTTGTTATTCTGCATAAATATTTTCACAACAGTAGCAGTATTTATCTTATGTCAAGATATTTAAATTATTATCATCATTATGGACAATTATTAGTGTACGGACAAAATAAATTATCGTTATAATAATAAACGCGACAGAAGCTAAATGATAATTGTTATTGCAGCTGCGGGGACGCCATGTTGCAAATAAAATTAATTAATTAATACAAACCAACCTTCCCAACGTTAAAATGAAACAAAACAATTTATAAACATCCCAACACCTTTGATAATATAAGGTTAACTTTTTTGGGTAATTAGCAGACACCATAATGTTTTCAAATCAAAATTATAAAGACCTTTTCTCCGTATTTAGTTTTCACCTAAATAAGGACATTCGATGTCAGCACCGGTTTTTACACAGAGCGACTATCTGACCTCCGCAACCTAGATTTAACTTAACAACACAATTGTTAACCAACATGCAGTGGGCAGACTAACAGCAGATGGTCTGTTGAATTATCATTTCCCTAGCCTTATTCCGTGTTTACGGAGTCAGTCACTTAAACAAGGACATTCGATTTCAGCACCGGTTTTTACACAGAGCGACTGCCATCTGACTTCAGAAACCTAGATTTGTTATTTTTGTTGTATAATCTTTATTGCACGAAAATTTCAAAAGATTACAGATTACATGCAAAGGCGGACTTATCCTTAGGTGAGATCTCTACCATTTAATTTGACTTTGAGATTTGACTTAGTAAGACAATGGTCAATAGGCATTAGGCAGACTAACAACAGTATCTAGAGTTTCTGTGTTTACGGAGTCGGCTACCTAAACTAGAGGATTTGTCAACAAGGGCACTGGTTTTTACACAGAGTATCTGTCATCTGAGCTCCGCAACCCAGGGGGCAAACTAGACCATTGGGTCTTGATTATGCTGTCTGTCTGGTCTGCTGAATACTGTTAATGTGGACTATTAGTGGCGAAACTGGATCAGACCGACACAAGACAAAACGGAAATTCCGTGTCGGAATGATCCGTGATGGATCTTTTCGTAGCGGAAAGTTTAACGGCATAAATTCAGTGTCGGAATTTACCGCAAGGTCTTGTCACTTGTCAAACTGTGGATAATGAAAAATTTGTGAATTAATGTCTTTTATTCGATTTTATTCACAGTTTATTCCGACGTTAAAATCCCACGCTAGTGTGTCATACTTGGTGGAAAGGTCCGTGACGGGTTGTTCCGAAGCGGAAAGTCTCGCGACCGAAAAATCTGTCATGTATCACATCAGCGGAAATGAAATTCCGCCAGATGTGTCGTAGATAACCTAAAAAGCGTTGCGAGTGTACTGAGCGAAACTATCGGCGTTGGAAAGATCCGCAGGTGTATCGCTGACACTTAGGACACAACAAAAGACGTGACCATGCTCTGCTGAGCTTAGATGTGAGCCTAGTAGAAACATAAAAAGTACAAATGAAAAGGCCTTGCAATAATGGTTGTTAAAACCCTTTTGCATTTACCGAATATTTGCAGCAAAATGCTACGCGCTAGCTACGGCGTAGCACGGTGTAGCGCGTAGCGTAATGAGCAGGAAATTCGTAGCTGTTTCATTTCCCGTATCAAGTTATCATGATATAGGCTAAGATCCCACGACAAGATTATGCACCTATCTGTTATTTGAACGAAATGTGGTTTATATGGAAGGTTATACATGGGGTCATACAACGCCCTAGGGTAGGGCCTACGACCGGCATTTTCCATATAACGAATACTCCTAATACCTAAGTATATTAAAAAAAAACTGTTTCTGAGTGAACAAAAGTAGCAACCCCAAAAATCGGATGCACAACAAGTGTTCATACAAAAAAAGAAGAACATGAAAAACGTTCCGTTCCATGCATATTTTACGATTGTGGTAATAATATCATTTTTATTTTTCGTGTCGATCATTTGTGTGCCACGCGTAGTCAATCATTTTGTTTTTCCTATGGTTGCTCAGTTACGGTAAAAAATATGTTACGTCAGTGACAATCGCACAAAGAGAAATATTCGTAAACTGGAACGTATTTGATAGATTTTCCTCCCCCGTCGCCCGATGACAGTGACAAGTGACAGTTTTTTTTTAATAGACGAGTGTTGCAAGCACTTTCGATTTTTTTATACATTTTGAGTATTAAGTGCCGGAACTCCTTTCTTGCCGCAAGTACCTCAAAAACGCATATCAATTTTGATGGGACTTTGCATGACCGAGAATCTCTATTCAAGGTATATTACGGCAATATCCATTGCTCTGCCAAAATTAATAAAAGGGTTGTTCCCATACAACCAAAATGTTGATCTCTTCGAAATAAATTTAAAGAAACCAACATTTTGACTTTTGTGTCGCAATACATTTATGAGAATTTAATATATGTTAAACGGTATACATATTTTTGAGAAAAATTGTGACAGGCACAGTTTCAACATAAGAAACAGGAATCAACTTGCTTCTCATGTCAGCCGTGTTCAAAAATTTAGTAAAACATATAAAGGTCAATGTATACGCTTCTATAATAAGGTACCCACTGATATTGAAAGTTTACCGTTAGATAAATTCAAAACTGTTATCAAGCAGAAATTGTATAAGAAGGGTTATTATAAAATATCAGATTATCTAGAAGAGAATAATCCATGGGATTAGGCTACGGTTCTAACAGGCTAATTCAAAATTAAAAGTGACTTATGTTTGTTGTATATCAAAACATATTTAAAAGAGCGCGTGGGTTTTTATTGTCGTTTCTTTTTTTCCCACTATGGCGCCACATTGTTTGTGAAGCGATGTAGTTTAGCTGACGTCATTAAGAGATTTTAATATCCAACAATGAATAAACGATTTTGACTTTGACTTTGATATGTGTTTTTGAGGTACTTGCGGCAAGAAATTTATAGGCAACCCTAGGGCGTTGTATGATCCCATGTATAACCTTCCATATAAACCATATTTCGTTCAAATAACAGATAGGTGCATAATCTTGTAGTGGGATCTTAGCCTAATATTCATGAAGTACGTGATAGGTAACTTCGTTCAGCTTGTATATAATATTAATGCATAATCTGGGATGTTTCCGTCTCTAAGGAGAACCTAAGACCGTATCCAGAAAAAGCATCATACTACATATCTTTTCATGTTCGTCGTTCGTATGTAATTACTATTTGTACTTTTTTATTGTCATATGTTTTTCGTAGTTGTTTTTTTTGTAGCTAGTATTAACGGATAAAGTAATACTTCTATATTTTTCGTCTTTTAGAGTTGTCTTTTGGAGATCTTTAGGGGAGGCCTATGTCCAGCAGTGGACGTCTTTCGGCTGATATGATGATGATGATTTATTTCTACAGATGGAGGCTGTTGTTGTAGACACGCAGCTAACTGTGGAACGAATGGTTTGTCCTCCTAATTTTTTATTTCAAATGAAAAATGTTGATATTGAAATAAACGAATTTCTATTTTCTTTTACTGTTAGCTATTTCTCAACTGAAAGATGGGAAATATTGTTTTATTATTCTTATAATATTGTAACTTAGCGGCTACGTTCCATTTCACTTTTCAGTTGTGTGTTTTGTAACAAATCATAATTGTATGTAAAGCTTGTTTTTCTGCGAGGATAGTCATTAAGCTTTTTAAGCTATTTTATATTTACAGGCGTGTAGAAAATAACCTACTTTACAGTTGGTTCAGATGATTTTAATTTCTTTATACCATTATATTAGTAATCAACAAAAATTCAGGTTTAATTTACAGTTCTAAGTGTGAATCTTTTTTTACACGTATTATTTTTTCAAAATATTTATGACACTATTTTTTTTTGGTTTCCGTTGTAGCAACTGTAGCTATTTTTGAGTACTAACGTTAAACATAACATGTTATTATCATTTGTTCATTCTCTTAATTGTTACTGGCAGTATGCTGGCAGTACGTAATTCTAAAGCAAACTGTTTTGTATCCTCACTTCAAACACCACCGTCGACATTCATTGTTTTATACTACAAAGCCAACAGATTAAAAAAGCGTTCCCCCTCTTCCACCTGTCCTCATAACGCATGCTCTACTGCGCTTCGTGGAGTACTCCTAATGCAGAAAAACATTGGCAAGCGTAAGGCAGAGAGGGATGTATACTGTTAATATGCGGGTAGAAAGTAATAATTAAATTTTTAGAAATGATTTAGCTGTTGAAATGGGCATCTAAAAGATATTCTTTAGTATGTTTTTTTTGTGGGCTCATACTGAGCCGGTTAGAAACTGCAAATTATGCTGCCTTTCATTTAATTTAGATTCTATCGTCTAATTCAAACTTATAGATCTTTGAAAACGCGTTCTTATCAGAAACGTTCTTGAACCTGGGCGATCGAGCTTCGCTCTATAATAGCCACCTCAACCATGCCTCAACGTTATAATATCATCGGGTGAGCAAGCTATGCCACCAGCCAACAGATGGCGCTGTATTTAATGTATGTATTAAAACACGGGGAAAACAATTTTTTCAAGATATGAGTCCTAGCTAGATCGATTTTTCGCTCCCGAAAACCCCCGAATGGTAAATTTTATAGAAATCGTTAGAGCCGTTATCGAGAAACCGATTACAAATTTTAATATATATATACAAATATTGCTCGTTTAGTAGTAAAGGATAACTCCGTCGTCCTAGTATGGCATGGTACTTTAAAAAAAAAAGGCAAGCTCTGTTTCCTGTTAGAATTTACTGATAGTGCTGGTGCTATTATGCGCATAAGTGTGAAATATCCTGGCCTACTAGAATGGGCTTTGAAGTGTACTAGTATTTATTACCTGACTGCATATAAGGCCTAGGCGAACGTACCAAGACCAAACTCAGGACGTTCTGAATAAAGGCCAGGTTAAAACTACCCTAAACCGACGAGCATGTATAAAAGGATTGATGAAAGTTCAGGAAGCAAGGGAAGTATGTCAAGATCGTAGCAGGTGGAGAACTGTGGTCTCTGCCTACCCCGACGGGAACAAGGCGTGATGTTATGTATGTATGCATATTATCGATAGACTCACATACTTACCCTATTGTACGGCGTTCTCGAAAACAGCCTCTTACGGCTTTGATGAATGTCCCACATAGATATACTTAATATGTGGTTAGAGGTCTGGTCTGACGTCACAAGAGGCGAGTATTGCAATCACACTTCAACCATCATTCACCTCGTTGCCAGCAAAAACGGATTCTGCAACGTTCGTCTGCTTCCCTACATAAAAATGCGTAGCCAAAGGAGGATAAGGGATCTCTTTGATGATGTGTCATTGCAATCACACTTCAATTTCATGTAGACTATACGTTAGTAAATTATATAGTCTTTCTACAGGCAATCTACCAAGAGAATCTTTAGGGTAGGGTAGGGTTTGGTTTGGTGGGCGTTAGCGTGGGCTAGCATCACTCGCTAGACAAAATGGCTGGAAGATACTAGGTTAACTAATATAATGCTAATAATACATAGTCATTTGATTTTTTGTTAACATTTGTGCAATTGACAATAAGTGGACTTATTAACCACGCAGAAGAACCAAGGGCAATACCCGGTAAAAAGACCATTCAGAAGATTGAGTGCAGCTACGAGCAAATTAGTGCTAGTTAGCTGCGTTTTGCATGCAATTGAACAAGGCGTCTCATTAGGGGTGTTCGTCTGTGAATCAGTGCTTCGACATTCTGTTAATCTAGGTCAACTCTAGTTTACCAGCATCGTTGTAGTTGGTGGGAATTTAAAGTACAGTCAACCGCACGTTGATAGAAACAGTTGTAACCCTATTACCATGCCATAAAGTCCAGTGTGTCTCTACTGACGTGCTGTTGGGTGTACCAATGTCTATTTCTGCCGTGAAGCAACATTGTTTGCGCTGCTGTGTTTCGGTTCGAAGGCTAAGAGACTAGTGAAATTATCGGTACATGAGACATACCACTCAGCTCTCCAGAATATCCGGATGAGCAACGCACTTTGCGGTCTTATAAGTGACAAATTAAGCCACTAATAAGACAGTGGGTGCTATGGACGGTGGTGACAACTTATTATCAGACGGCCCGCTTGCTCGTTTCCTCACTTATGACATTTATAGAAAATCCTACTTCTGTCTGTCGATAATAGTTCTTGTTGTTATTGATAACTAAAACATTGCTAATAATGACAATCTTTTATCTCAAGGCCAGTGACTAGCCTAACTAACTTAATTTTTGTTTATTTGTGTAAATTCTTATACTTAGGTAATTTCAAATACTAAGAGATCTTTTGAAAATAATATTAATTTTCTTTACCCAAATAAAATACTCTCAAAAGATTCTGTTTGAGCCATTTTCAGGATAAATACCTCAATTTCCAAAAAATAGAGCCTGCAAAAGTCCACCTTTCAAAAGAATTCTCGGAAAACTGCAATTCGATCAGTCATGATTCTACTAACGAACGACATTAGGTTTTTTTGTTCATTCCGTTTTTTTGGTCACGGTGGATTTTACCCGCTCTTTGACAAGGTTATCTTTGTACACCTGCCACGATTTTAGCATGTTACTCAGAAAATTAACCCCAAGAGACATAGGTCGAAAAACGAGACAAAATTTTGGTCGTTCCATACAATTTCCACTAACGCTAATGCCAGCACAAAGTTTTCATGTCAACGTTAAAAATATGAAAAATATGTTCCAATTTGTGTTCTGAGTAAAATACTGATATTGGCTAAGAATAATAAAACAGTATTACTAGGCTTTACTATGTATGATTTGTAATTATTACTAAATAAAATGAATCAAGTATTTAGAGAATTTTTGCTTTCAATAAACATAAAGAAAACCAAAGTATTAGTAACATCTAAAACAGAAACAAGTTTAAATTCGAACGAAGTAATTATGTTGGAAAACAAAATTGTTGAAAATGTGAAGAGTTTTAAATATTTGGGAAGTTTAATAACGCAAGATTCAAAATGCACATCTGATATAAAAAGTAGAATATCAATAGCAAAGAAAGCTTTTAAAGATAAAAAGAACATACTAAGATCAGGAATATCAAAAAACGTTAAGAAAAGGTTTATTGAATCATATGTATGGAGCGTTGCCCTGTATGGCACCGAAACATGGACTATGACAAAAAGGGATTGGGAGAGATTGATGCCTTTTGAGATGTGGTGTTGGCGAAGGATGGAGGAAATCCTATGGACTGAAAGAGTGACAAACGAAGAAGTACTGGAAAGAGTTCAAGAAAAAAGAAGACTACTGAAAATTATAGAAAATAGAAGAGACAAGATGACGCGGAACTATTAGTTCAAACGTAGAAGTGGCTCAAGAATTCGAAACCTTTTTTACTAATATTCCTTTGAAAACAACAGAGTCACTCAATTCTTCATCTTCACTTGCTAGCGATTTACTTCAAAAGAATGTGGACGCCTGCGAAACTGAATTTGGGTTCAATCATGTCACCCCTAACGAAATTATTAAAGCCTTTAAAAGTATTAAAATGAAAACTACTGAGGACCTATGGGGAATGTCAGTAAAAGTCTGTAGTGCGATCATTGATACTATATCTACTATATCTCCATATTTAGCTGTTATATTCAATGATTGTGTCGATCATGGTACATTTCCTGACTTAATGAAAAAAAGTAAAGTAGTTCCATTATTCAAAGCTGGTGACAAAAAGGATCCCAGTAATTTTAGACCAATATCAGTCTTACCTGTACTTAGTAAAATTTTTGAGAAGGTCATACTCAATCAAATGCTTTCACACTTCAATAGAAATAACTTACTACATGACCATCAATTTGGTTTCACGAAAGGGCGCAGTACAACGGATGCCGGGACTGCACTTTTAAAATACATCTTTTGCGCGTGGGAAAAATCTGAAGATGCTATTGGTATCTTCTGTGATCTATCCAAGGCATTTGATTGCGTAGATCATAGCACATTGTTGCTAAAACTTGAACATTACGGTGTTAAGAATAATTCACTTAAACTACTTAGGTCATATTTGGAAAACAGGATTCAAAAGGTACAAGTAAACAGGACGAAATCACTGGGATCTGTTGTCAAAATTGGCGTACCTCAAGGGTCCATATTAGGGCCATTTTTATTCCTTATTTATATTAATGACCTTCCTTCTGTGGTGAAGAATCTGTCAAAGATTGTGTTATTTGCTGATGATACTTCATTAATATTCAATGTAAGTAGGAAATCACAAAATTATAACGAAGTCAACGATGCACTTGGACAGATTCATGCATGGTTTACTGTTAACAATCTAGTCCTAAACGCCAAAAAAACTAAATGTATTAAATTTGCACTACCAAATGTAAGGTCTACTTCACATAACATAGTATTGAATAATGAGCCATTAGATTTTGTAAATAGTACAGTTTTCTTAGGGTTAACACTAGACTCTAAACTTCAATGGGGCCCTCATATAACGGCTCTTTCTGGTCGATTGAGCTCGGCTGCATATGCTGTTAGAAAAATCAGACAACTTACTGATGTAGCTACTGCAAGGCTGGTTTACTTTAGCTACTTCCATAGCATTATGTCTTATGGCATACTGCTTTGGGGCCGAGCAGCTGATATACATTCAATATTCGTTTTACAAAAGAGGGCTATAAGAGCAATTTATTGCCTGAAGACTCGTGATTCCCTGAGAGAACTGTTCAAGGAAATCAACATTATGACAGTGCCATGCCAGTATATCTATGAAAATATAATGTATGCTAGAAAGAACATTCATCAATTACCAAAAATTTGTGACAGGCATAATTTTAATACTAGAAATAAGCATAAAATTGATCAACCATATACTAGATTAACTAAAGTCAATACATCTTTCGTTGGTCTGTGTATACGATACTACAACAAAATACCTGACAATATAGTGCAATTACCTGAGAGAAAGTTTAAAGAATGTGTAAAGCAAACGTTATGTAAAAAAGCTTACTATAGATTGGATGACTATATGAATGACAAAGAGGTATGGTGCTCTGATATTCCAGCGAAACACAAGAAACACATTGTAAAAAGCCGACTCTTAAAGTAGGCCGTGCTGCAGTGGTTTCTTGCCGTTTCTTTTACGCTGCCATAGCACGATCCGAAACGGCGTAGACTCGCTCTATTTGCATTGTATTCTGCATGACATTCAATAAGTATTCTGTAAAGAATCTACATTGAATAAAATTATCTGAATCTGAATCTGAAATCTGATGGGCCACCTCATACGGCATGATGAATTTATAAAAAAATGGAAGGAAAAGTAGAAGGAAAGAAAGGAAGAGGTAGACCAAGGATAAGATTCACAGACCAAGTAAAAGAGAAGGCCAGTGTCATGTCGTATGAGGAGGTGAACAGGATTGCTGAGGACAGAGAGGCGAGGAGATCGATTCATTCTTAAGAAGTTGCTACACCGACAAGAGTCCATCTCTTAAATTGGAGCATACTATGTAGCTAGAGAGAGAGAGAGGTGGACAGGCAGCAAAGACCTTGTCACAAGAGCTTTCTAAACTACGACCTGACTATCAAAGTATTTCAGGGATTCCGATCGATACAAAGACGACGTTCACTTAGTAGAATCAAACTCCAGGTAAATAAAATATAAGAATGACCGGGTACTCTGAAATCCTTTTATGATCAAGTTCCAGCTTTTTAAAGTTACACAGCTAAAAGCTTTATAGTGTCCTTGTACCTATTTTATTTTAAAGTGTCTAAAAAGTATTTTATTGTTTTCAAATTTTAAAACGTATACTAGGTTCTTTGCTCCCCTAGCTAAATAGTATATGTTTCACAGACCACAAGCAAAGAATATATAACCACAAGTCATGTCAAGTTTCCCATTGATTTGAATAATGATTAATTAATGACATATTTTTGGCTTTCTCATATAATTTGTATGGATTTATTTAGGAAGGTTTATCATCTTATCAGCCGAAAGACGTCCACTGCTGGACATAGGCCTCCTCTAAAGATTTCAATGAAGACCGTTCCTGCGCTGCTCGCATCCAGCGTCTTCGCGCGACCTTGACTACATCGTGGGTCCACCTTGTAAAGAGCCTGCCCACACTACGTTTTCCGGTACGGGGTTGCCACTCTAGAAACATTTCTCGTCTTGCGAAGGTTATTCTGTTGTAATTTCAAAATGTGAAGCCTCATGAACCTGATGAAGAACCTTCATGTCCTCTCTGCACAAACGAATCCTCCTTAACATACAACGAAAAATAAATTTCAAGTTTCTTTGTGCTAATGCGTTTTATGAAAATCCTTAATTTAAAAAATTCTCCTTGGACAAAAAACTGACCTGTCGACGCAGTAGGTATTGAACCTTCCTTCTTAATTTGTTCGTAGACGCGAGTTCCATCCCCCTAGGAAATACATTCAGTTTGCTTTATGGCCATTTTCGTATTTATTCAACTTCTAAAGTAGGTACCAAAATGTCCCAGACTGCTTTTATTCACATTTGAAATCTGAACTTACAAACTACAGCAATAACTGGCAAGAGTCAGCGGTGCAGTAAGATTTTATGAAGCTGCCACGTGTTGTCACGTGCGCTCACAGCGTAGAAAGTATCTATAATCTTTTAGGTGCTATTTGGAATTTCAGCAACAAATTAGAAGTTTCAAAATTTGTTTTGAAGTGAAGGACTATCAAAATTGCATAAGCACTTCGACTAAAACGTACTAAGTAAAATTAAGTTTTTAAGTTATGCTACGCGCGACGTAGCAATCACCGTAGCACTAGGTTAGTAGCGTAGAACGTCTACGAAAAACGTAACTCTGATAAACAATAGTGCTGTCAAATGACTAGTGCACCTTATACCATGTTTGTTTGGATATTTTGTATGAAGAGGTTGATATTTTTCCTTTTTCCACTATCGCATTGACTGCATGCAATCAATGTCAAAAGGCCTATAATTACAATTGATACCACCGATCTACATAGTGTAACGAAAACGGTATACCAACCATGAGGGACGTTAATCTACCTCTGAAACCGAACAACTTTTACTAAGGAACATAGGTCGTAATACGTAAAAAACCGGCCAAGTGCGAGTCGGACTCGTGCACCGAGGGTTCCGTTCCACCACATAATCATAATTGTATTAGTTGAAATTTCAGTAAGTTAATGTGCTAGATTTTTTGAGTCCGACACGCGCTTGACCAAATTTTATTATTTGTTGTTATTTTATAGCAGGCACTATAAACATACCAATATTCAAGTTTGTAAGTGTTCCCGTTTTTAAAAAAGAACTAAAACAAAAATCGCCTCAGCGACCATCCAACTTGACCCCTCTCTTATATGAATGTTCTTGAAACGGGAGCTCACCACAATTGGTTACCATTAGTTGTGAGAAAAGTTGTAATATTTAATGATTTCAGACTTTTCCCATTATTTGTACTGTGAGACCTAGCTTCTTGCCAAATTTCATAATTTTAGGTCAACGGGAAGTACCCTGTAGGTTTTGCATTTTTGAATAAATGTATGGAGATAAGGACATAAAATGCCATATCTTTTGATTGCGTCATTGTAAAAAAATTGAAATTTTCAGATCTTGTGTGGTTCATGGATCCTAATATATGGTATTAATTTCAACCTGATACCTTTACCCGTTCGTGAGATAAAGGGTCTTGACAGACAGACAGACAGACAGACAGACGGACAACAAAGTGATCCTATAAGGGTTCCGTTTTTTTGCTTTTGAGGTACGGAACCCTAAAAATAATCAAATTCTAAGGTTTTATTTCGTAATTGACCTATGTCCTTGGGAAAAGTTGTTTATTTTCATATGGCTTCATATACATGCTTTAGAGTTGGTGTACCCTTTTTGTTACAGCTAATATAATACCGTGCAGATTTAAGGGCTCGTTTCCACTGAGGCAGCAGAGCGAAGGGAAGAAAACCAAATCAGAGATGAATTAATTTTAGTAATTTACGACAGTAGTTAAATTATGTTGCTTCACAAACCATGTGGCACCATGTAAGGAAAAATAAGCGACAAGAAACTAGTTAGAGATCAGCGGCAACATTTGTCGAAAGGTTGCAAGCTACAAAAATCGTTTGCGTTTTAGGTCTGTCCACGCAATCGACATACAAGCTACAAAAATGGACTCGGGTCACGGACGAAAATCGCGATAAAAGTGGTTTAAGTAAACCTTTCGTACATATGTTGTGCGGCGTGCGTGGACACAGTTTTGTTTATTCTATACAGGATACATGCAAGATTCAAGCAAGTGATTAATATAGCTATCATGCGGATATCGTGTGGCGTACGTAGACAGTGACCTTTAGTAAAAACGCACCATAACAACACCCTAAGATGAACAAGCCTCTCACAGCCCAGCTTTAATATAACTCCTACTCGACCAGTGCCAATAATTTAGTTAGCTTAACAAAGCCGGCTGCTGCTTTAATTGAAACAGTAGGGCGGACGGTTATGGGCGGGAGAAATTGATAACCCTTCTGCTACAGGCCTTGGTTTATCTCATACATTGAAACGGAGTATACCTAAACCAGCTTTTGTTTTGCGGCTCTGCCTTGTTAAACCAAATTTTTTTGACTTTCAATAACAAGGCATCTATTGGAAACTGAAACCGTTCGCGTTCCGTTAGCTAGGTATTTCATTCATTCGCAAAGGACTAGAAATTTTTCACTTTGAAGTTAATAAATAAATATACCCGCCGTTTATTTTTCTTTTTAATAAATAATTGAGACTTACCTCGTGAAAATCGCTCCCTCGTGTTATTCGGACGATAACCCCTTTCTAAATAATGAAACGAAAATATTTTAATATTCAAGAACATTTAGTGGCTTTTCAGATGACCTTTCGCGAAAGAGTGGAATATAATTTTATGTTTAGAATAGCGTAGGTGATACTTAGCCCGAGGCGAGGATGGCTTTCGTTCTTTGGTTAAATTGTTAGAGATTCCGCGGTTTGCACAGGACTGTTGGACGCAAGTAATGGTCATCCACTTGTAAGTGACTTCACGTATTCGATGTGCGGTCGATGGCAGCCTGGGGCTCTATTCTAAAAGTATTTGGATAGTGATTCCTCACACCTCAAAAATTATTCATTGCGCTAGCCTTGTTCTCCTGTTCATATAGATATAGTTACATTAACTAAGTTGGGTAGGGCTCTGGTTTTTACACAGAGTTTTGGCCATTCTGACTGTCAGCTCTTAAGCCACCGAATAGTTAGGAAGCCAGAACCATCGGCTTAATGTGTCTTCCGAAGCACGGAAACGTTCGAGTTGTTTTACCACTAGCGGTCACCCATTCATGTTCCGACCTCAGCCAACGTTTCCGTAATCAGAAAGTAAAAGCAACTAATCCTCGGCAACGAGAGCTTCAATCCAGTCTTTAATCCACAGAACGGACACTCTCCGCCCTTGGAACCCACCCCCTCACCCCCTACAGACGGTTATTTGCACAGAGCTCTGAAGTCCATGCGTTTTGCTCTGCATCTAGAGACGAATTCTTTATTTCATTCAATACAAATTGTGTCACCATTTACTAAAACTAACACGCTTTCCGCACCCACACTACTAGCGTCATTTGAGTGCGATAAACATAGTACCATTATTGCGAGAGAGTAAGATGCAAAAAACCAGTGAGAGCGTCTCTATGGCAACGAATGGGTTTATGATGTGCAAAGAGATTTGAACCTCGCTACGCTCCGAGGTTAAAATCTCTTTGATGATGTGCATTCAAAATAAGCGCTTACATAAATTGGATAGTATACCTAGTCAATAAGGAACCAAATTTTTTTACTCTCTTCGCTTCTATAGGGGGGGTGCGCGCGCAGGCGGAGTGGCCCTATCGTGGCTTTCACATCTGTCAATTTGGAACTCTGACAGTGATTTTGCGCTCGTTGTGTGAAGTGTTCAGGGTGTGGTTTAACAGTAAGTTCTTGGCTAGTTTTTCAAACAAACAAATAATTTTCTATCTAAGATAGCTGCCTGCTCTAAAGGGCAGAGTGATTGATTAGAACGGACCTCTTATCCCCACGGAGAAGTAACTCGATTTCCCGAATTAACTTGGCTTGCCTGAGATTGTCGAGGAGATGAAAGCTTTTTTTGTTGGAGTAAATAGACTAATTTAATTTGAAATTTAGAATCGTTCGAGTACATCTCGCTATCCGTACCGACTAAAAAGATGTAAAAAGATTTACATTACGGTCAGGTGGGATAAATAAATACCTGTATTTTATTATTTACAGCAAGTGAAACAAAGTCGTCTTATCTTTTTTATTTATTGAAATGTAGAATGATGTAGTGATCAATGTGTTGGAACATAAGCTATCTCATCTTTGCGGTTTTATCGATACACAACTTTACAGATAAAGTCTGATAGTAATGATGATAGTTTACTAATTAGGGTCTGTGCAGACCAGGTTTATTTTAGGTATGGATATAGTCATAGTCGCCACTGTTTGGAAAAAAAACGCTGGTGCCCAGTTGAATAATGTCGGTTTCGTTGGTAATCACATTTCACTAGAAATTTTTATTTCTTTCGTTCCAACAAAGGTTTTGACATCTACTTTATAGCCCCGAGAAAAATGAGCGAGAGAGAGAGAATCCTTTATGAGACAGGGCTGTTAAGAGACGATAATATAAAGGTGAGAGTGAGTTATTCTTCCGACATAGCTATTTAACCCTTTTTAGAGTTATATAACTTTCAGTATTATTATACTTTGGAAAATTTAGTTGAGTCTGGCTAGCACCGGGCCGACGAGCTTTTGCCTGTGACTTCGTCCGCACATACTGTAAGTAGTATTTTGATTGGCCAAGCTCTGCCCGCAGGAATCTTGCACAAGAACGACCTAAACTGACCAATAAGCCTTAGTAGTTACACTCATTTATACTCGGTTGTGGAAAAATATGACCTATATTCCCATCATCGTGGTGAGATAAAATATGTATCAAAGTTTTACTTAAGATATGAGCTTTCAGACAAGAAAAGTTCTATTGAAATTAGGTTTAGTAGTTTTTGTGTGATGCTCGAACGAACATATAAACAAACAAACAGACAAAAAGTAAAAAAAAATATTTTGATTCGGAAGCATCAAAATACTAAAGGTATTGTTATATTTTTTTGGAAATATGTTCAATGCACAAACAAATTTGACGTACAATTTTATAATAGCATAGATTGTGTTAATATAGGCTACGCTCGACAACTGTGACTCTTGTATTACCGTTTATACGATAGAGTTAAAACGTAAAACGTACCTTAAATAAAAGAAGAGGAGCAGGACAGCGCTGATTCACAGCCGATCCCATGTAACTCAGCATTTATCACAAAAAAAAATCTGTGTAATTCTAACCATGTAATTTTTTTCGTTAATTTTATTAATATTATTTAAATGTACTCCTTGCGGTGCGACCCGTCTGGCGCACATAATCTTAGTTAAGATTAAGCGTCTGACTAATAATATTATGCATGTGATTTTTTATTGAAATAAACAAATTTAAATTTTAGTTATTTTTTTAGTTAAACAGTAAAAAAACAGGTGGTTTTCCTAACCTTACTGATGTAACTGAGCAATTTTTGTTCTACTGCCTCCAGTTGGACCCTTTGGTGGAGAACCCTAAAAAAAAAACTTGGAGGGCACAGAGCTACACGAACTTCCGCGCGCGAATTTGACACGCGTTGGTCTAAGTTGGAGGGCCATTAATTTATTTTACCTAAAATGTAGAGAAATTTCAGCGTTTCACTGCCTCATACTAGCTAAGTGTCTGCTTTACCAACGCAAAGCCGAAACTACCAGTACCTACACGTCCACCAGCCCCGGATCTACGATTTTTGACCCGGGACAAAAAATTTATAGTGGCGCCCCTCTCACACACAGGGGTTTGAGATAAAGTGTTAAAAAAAATCACATGTATTTTTTTGTGACCGGGAGGATGAAGAACTAAAATTTGCACTCATTATTTAGGCCCGTAGAAATCGACAATAGAAAGGCTTAAATTGCAAAGCATGATATAATTCAGTTTTTTATTATGTTGTGTTGAAACTTTGAAAAACTTGTGCTCGCTGCGCACCTAAAAAGTAAGAACTACCTATAGGTAGGTATGTGTTTTTCGACAAAATTCGATATTATTTATAAAGTTAATTTTTGCAACTATTAACCCACAACGCCAACTCTATAAACGCTACTAGAACTAATTGTGGCCGTTCAAAGATAGTTCATTTAAAATTATCAATTATTATTATTGGTTTTATATAGTTGTTGGGCTTTAAAAAAATTACGGAATTTTGTACACTTTTGGAAGTGTCGAAAAACACGTAGTTTATACTCATTAGGTGCACAGGGGGGTGATCGTGGTAATTTCAACGTTATTACCGAAACAAAAACGTTTGCCTAAAACACTTAGTCAAGAGTTATCATAACTTTTGAGGCAAACGTTTTTGTTTTGGTAATGTCGTTGAAATTACCACGATCACCCCCCAGCTTAGATTAACACTTACCCTAAATGGACCATTCAACATACTAAAAACACAGAACTACTTACATCAAGCTTTGCGATTTTGTATGCCTAGTAACTAATAAATCAAAATCAAAATCAAAAGTCTTTATTCGTCAACATAGGTAAATTAGTTGTTATAAAAATATATTGTCTCACTATGTTGCACCTTCCGGCATACGAATTTACATATAATTTATTTACAAATACAACACATTCAATATTTAAAATTTTCAATTTACATAATATTTCAAGTCAAACTATTTAAAATTACAATTTGTCATTAAAAAATTCGGTAATAGAATAAAATGTCTTTTCAATTAAATAATTAGTCAGCTCACATTTAAATTTAATAATATTATCACATTGTCTTATATCTAAGGGCAGTTTATTATATACCTTTGGGCCCATGGCAAAAACACTTGCGCTGTATAAAGCTGTCTTGCCAGCCTTTACTTGTAGATTATCCCTACGGCGTGCACTGGTTACTTTACTGAACATATTTTTGTTTCGTCTTATAAATAAAGATATTTCTAAAATATATAAAGATGTTAATGTCAGAATTCTTAATTTTTTGAAATAAGGTCTACAACTTTCAAATTTCTGCAATCCACATATCGCTCTTATACATCGTTTTTGTGCTTTAAACACTTTTACTACATATAATGCATTTCCCCAAAAAATGATTCCATATCTTATCCTTGATGCGACGAGACCATGGTATGCAGTTAACAATATTTTTGTACTAGCTTTCTTTCGAAGGACATATAGTGCGTAAGAACACTGTGAAACTTTAGTACAGATTGAATCAAGTTGTACATTCCATTTAAGCTTAAAATCAATAAAAACTCCTAAAAACTTGGTAACTAAAGCGTCACCTACCTCATTATTTCCGATAACTACTTTAGATGCATCTGAATTACTTGCCGTTTGTTTAAAACTTACTATTTTTGTTTTACTGTAATTTAAAGTTAATTTATTATAATTCATCCATTCAGTTATCGATTCTAGACTAGCATTAATTTCTGTACGAATATCTTTTTCATAATGTGTGACATAAAGTTAAAGTTGATCAGGCAACATGAAACCAGGAAAAAAGACAGACAATCAAGACATTTCTTCAATCTATAGGTCCTAGCATTATCCCTCTAATCTTGCTACAGCTTTACACTACGTGCTTTTTTCCTGCGAAAATCTATTAGCTCATCAAAGTTGAGTTGTGTGCGCTGAGCGAGATTAGGATCATACGATACTAAATGTAAGTTTTGAACAATCTGCCTTGCAAATGACATCTAGATTCCACAGGACTCTATGCACGCGTTCAAAAATTTACAAATATTTTCATAACAACTTCGGATGTGTTCAATAACCTATTTTTGGTGTTTAAAAATGAAATGAAAAACCAAATAAGTAGAACAACTTGCGCTGGATGCTAGCCTCCCAGTAATTATTTATTTTCGTTTATGATTTTGGCGCCCCCTGAAACTGCCAACCGGGGCAGGTGCCCCGGTTTGCCCCCCCGTAGATCCGGGGCTGACGTCCACTACAGGACAGGGAACTCCCATAAGTACCATAGTCACCTCGCTTGTCAGCGATACACAGAAGGATGCTGCTGCCCATCCTCTGGATCATTAACACTTAGCCGCCTCATCTCGAGATCATCAATGGTCTCAAAAAATTGCACCACTTTCACAGATTTTTTGGGCTGCTGTTAATTAAGATTGATAACAATATCGTAAAACCAAGTTATCAGCTTAGAAAAATCTGTGATAACTACGTGATGTCCAAAAAACCGCAACATTTTCGGACTAATTTCAGTTTTGGCCTAATGTTTCGAAAAGTGCATCTTACAAAAATATTACAACGAATGTATATTGTATATTGGGCCCTGACCCTGAGTGAGACAAGTGGCTTTCTGCTATCGCCAATGCCATGAAATAGAATAAAAATGTATGGGATTGACATTCGCTGTCAGTCACGCAAGATTTTGGTATCTAATCTCAATCATTTTCATTCTATTCTACTAGCGTTTTTGATAATAGAAAGCCAGTTGTCTCAGGGCCCATTTAGCAAATCTCCATAAACGTTTTAAAAAGCATTCGTTAGCGCAATATGATCGTAAGTACCGATAAAACTGTACTAAAAACCATGATTAATTGCGGTCTGTGACGCTAAGTGTCGTGTTTTTTGTTATTAATCGCCTAAGTTTGTTATTTTAACCCCTACCATGGGCGTTACCGAAATTAGGTGTGTTATTTAAAAGTTTTCTACGGTATCATAGCTCCCAAAAGGGGGAAGAAACCGATAACATTGAATGTAGAATCAAAGCATTGAGAGTAAAATGAAAGCCTTTGAAAATCGCATTTAATGTAACAAATTATTTTTTTGTTTTAATTTGCGGTATTTTTTACATAATAATAAATCAATTTGAATTAGAATAAAATCAATAATTGTGAAAATGTCAACTTACAATCCAAGCCACTGAAGGAAGAGCCCGTCCCGAACCGATGGGAATGTGCCCATCACACTGGCTGCGTTTCCGAGTTGGCTGGCCTGTGAGATGTTCTCACAGACCTATAGCAAAAGCGCGCGCTAACGCTTGATGTTCTGCACCAGGTACGGATATGCCGGCAACCTTTCTTCGCAAACGCCGCTCCAGCACCCTCACAAAACAGAGACGCCCTAAACCTTAATATTTTCCGTAGATTATCGAGTACTACTACCAAGGACCATTTGTCTATGTTATTACTCTGGGTGTATACTCGTATAATGTAATCCTTGAAACTGTGCGTTCAAACCATAGGTTCAAACCATTACACTGAACAACGTTCGTTATAGAAAGTAGGTCGAATTACCAAATGCGCAATCAGCTGGTGCAGTTTCTCTATTA
Source organism: Athrips mouffetella (assembly GCA_947532105.1). NCBI lineage: Eukaryota > Metazoa > Arthropoda > Insecta > Lepidoptera > Gelechiidae > Athrips > Athrips mouffetella. The sequence goes on along the minus strand of OX383960.1, from coordinate 7,031,834 downwards.
GTCTAGGCAACGAAGCGGATCGTTGTATGAAGACCCCCGCATTAAATCCTCAGTCGATGAAACTTTGCTACACTACATGAGACAAACCTTCTATAAAAAAATCCAAAAAAAAATCGGTACTTTTAATTTTTCCATACTAAAATTACAAAAAATATATGTATTTTCTTTTTTGGAAATTTAATTTTTTGGATATTTTGAATTTACATTTAATTCATGATTCTTTATCATCCTGTCAAATAAAATCTGCCGGAGAAATTTATGTTGGGGTCAACTGCTTCGTTGCCTACTATATGACAAGCATAGATGGAAAGTAAATTTATTTATCGTATTTCAAACTATATGTTCCTTGGGGAAAGTTTTTGGTCTGATTGCACAGTTTCAAGGATCACAGTGTTTTCCCTAACACCCTGTATAAAGTAAAAGTAGAGCAGAAACTTTGATGATATCGCAGATTTATATAATTTTTGACGCCTATCTGAAATGTGCGTAATAACAAATAAATAAATAATGAAAATCTCGAGCGTTTTCCATGCATACACTTGATATATGTCAAGTTAGAGACAACTTGGCGTCTGGCTTGCAGAGGTCAGATGGTATTCGCTCTGTGTAAGAACCAGAGCACTCAGAACTAGTCGAGGTCAATGATGATTGACCACAATACCGTTTTGTGATTCAATCTTTGAGAACCTGTCAATTTCCCCATCTAAATATGTGCGTAATGTTTAACCAGGTTTGATGGTGATGAGAAGTGATTCCTGCGCGTTGTCGCCATCCGTCAGTTTGATTATACTCATCCAGCTCGGCTGTGGGGTGCAGGAGGGGAGGGGCGGGGAGGTATGGAGGGGAAGCCTCGAGCAACAGGCGCCGGCTGATCAATGAGCACTCCCGCCTCTCCTCAACATCCCCTTCCTCCCACCTGCGCCGCACTTGTTGCGCGCAACCAGAACTGTTTATACACGAATTTATCTACAGAAAGTCGAAATAATTATGTGAATGACAGCAGGACAGAATTATGCGTGGGAGAAGGACGGAGCGATACGTGTCTCTGTCACTCCTATTTCTTATGCATCGTTCCGTCCTGCTCTCAAACTGCTGTCATTCTAATCAAGCTAGAATATCGAACACCGAATGATGATGATATTGACAGACAACACAAAAAAACTGGTAGCGTACTAAGAAATTTTGCACAGATGACGTAGGTAGTGTGATATTAGGCTTTTTTTTGTTTTATGTGACAAGTGAGCAAACAGGCTATAGTCGTATAAAACCTTATAAAGGCTTACCTATTCTGGGGGTTAAGTGTTACAAATATAGATCTACGACTTTTCAAAATTCACAAATATAAAATTCGACTTCTCATACAAATTAGACTGATCGTCAGCTGATCAGCACAAGGCCCAACCTAAAAAGATCGATCTTGATTCTAGATCTAAACTCTATTGGCGTGTTTCCCAAGAACTTAGGAATTTTGAAAATAATTTTAAGCCGTGGACGTGTTTCGGCTGATAGATGATGATGATTCTCATAAGGCATCTTAAGGTAGTCTCAGAATAACGCTTTAACAATGCTTTAGCCCTAAGCAACAGCAGTCTTGATATTGTATTTCTTTGGAACTTATCGCTGTACTTGATTGTTAGGCCATTAACAATCGTAAAAGAGACAAACGATGAATTAATCATTTTAGAACATTTGATGTGATGTACAATAGGAAACGTTTTGGAATATATCTAGCATGAATGAAAGAAAAATCGTTTATTTATTTATTTAATTGTTAGACAGTTCACATTTTATTCATAATCTAGCTTCCACCAATAAAATGTTACGTTATAAGGAATACCTAACTTTGAAATGAGTTTTCAAATGTGGTAAATTGTAAGCAGCAGTTTAAAAGCGGTTCTTTTTATCAACAACGCTGGAATAAAGTATCTCGTTGCTTTCGCCTATGCCAACTGGTCGTAACGAAGATACCCATTTAATAATAGAAAAATGCAGTTCAATAGGTCGGTCGGTGCAAAGACAGCATGTGTAGGTGGGTCACTGACTGGGTCACCAACTGCTCCAAAAATAAACTTGATTGTGGCACCTCCCCCCAACCGATGGAATACCTTTACCTCCTGTCCCGCGTGTCCCGACACATGTACGCGTAATGACTTTTTTAAAGCGATATATAACGCAGTAAATATGGCAACATTTTGGACTATACAAAATGTTTGTTATTTAACAAGTGATCGACACGCTAAGAAGAAGAATAGAAACGTTCGACACGTGCAAAACACTAAACATTAACGGACACCCATTCAAGGCTCAGTAATGTCACCTCATTCAAAATTCCCCCGCCGTAAAAGCCTGTATCGGCATTCGATGAGCGTCGGCAGTAAAGATACGTTGATGACCCTTTTACCCTCCAGTGCTAAGCATGGTTCACACCAGCGAACACAAACTGCAAGACAATAAGATTTTTATCAAACACTAAAGGGAAGAGTTTTGGGAAGTGTTTTAACATTGAAAGTCACGTATACGACATCATACGAGAAAAACAAACCTACTCTGCAGTTTGGCAGAAGTATAACACATGTAAAAGGCTGTTATTATCAGAATAAAAAATTTATTTATTTAAAAAAAACATTGTTCCATATAAGGTTGCGTTACAAAATGCGGTGAAAAAAATCAGGGTGGTATCTCTATGGTGTGCGCGTGTTTGTGTGTGAACAGTATTATTTTTCATCATCTGCGTTATTTTAAAATAATTTACGCAACATGTCTAATCTTTAACTACACCTCCGCACCTAGATATACTCATAGAAAAACAATCTTAAACATGATATTGGTATGTATATTAAGGGTTCCGAACCAAAATGGTAGAAACGGACCCCTTATGGTGCGACTTCTTCTGTCTATCTGCTGTTTATCCCAGCAACCACTCTTGCAATCAACTTGAAATTTAGAACAGTTTTAGAGTATGATTGCCCAACTTTACAAATAACAAAAGAATAAAAAAAAACATTATCATTGTATCATATGAAAGACTACATTCCAAAATACTAATTAATTTTTGTATTTTTTTACGACTCTTAGTTTTCAAGTTATGAAGAAAAATGTCAAAAAATACCATTTCCTCCGTAGTTTGCGGATGGAAAAATCGGAATTAATTTTAGTTGATAGAAGTTTATGTAAATGTTACAGAAAAAACCGGCCAAGTGCGAGTCGGACTCGCGCACCGAGGGTTCCGTACCACCACATAATCATAATTCTATTAGTTGAAATTTCAGTAAGTTAATGTTCTAGATTTTTTGAGTCCGACACGCGCTTGACCAAATTTTATTATTTGTTGTTATTGTATAGCTTATGCACTATAAACATACCAATTTTCAAGTTTGTAAGTGTTCCCGTTTTTAAAATAGAACTAAAACAAATATCGCCTCAGCGACCATCCAACTTGACCCCTCTCTTACATGAATGTTCTTGAAACGGGAGCTCACCACAATTGGTTACCATTAGTTGTGAGAAAAGTTGTAATATTTAATGATTTCAGACTTTTCCCATTATTTGTACTGTGAGACCTAGCTTCTTGCCAAATTTCATAATTTTAGGTCAACGGGAAGTACCCTGTAGGTTTTGCTTTTTTGCATAAATGTATGGAGATGAGGACATAAAATGCCATATCTTTTGATTGCGTCATTGTAAAAAATTGAAATTTTTAGATCTTGTGTGGTTCATGGATTTTAATATATGGTATTAATTTCAACCTGATACCCTGATACATAAAGGGTCTTGACAGACAGACTGACAGACAGACAGACAGACAGACGGACAACAAAGTGATCCTATAAGGGTTCCGTTTTTTTCTTTTGAGGTACGGAACCCTAAAAATGATCTTTCCGTCCGACTCACATTTGATCGGTTTTTTTTATACTCTTCGTTAAATGATTGGTTGTGTTCGTAAGTGTAAGGCTAAGAGTGACGTTATACTTTTAGCGAATCAACTACAGATCTGTTTAAACTAGTTGTAGGTAAATAATAACACATGTGTTTACGCCATGTTCGATGTTCGTCGATACGCTATAACAGCTTTTTACACTAGCTAGCTTTTGCCCGCGATTTTGACCGCATGATGTTTAAAATATATACCAGTGTTTAATTTAAACTATTAGCTGTCAAACAAGAAAGTTTCATTAAAATCGGTTCAGCAGTTTTTAAGTGATGCTCGAACAAATATACATAAAAACATACAAAAAGTCCAAAAATCTGTGATTTGGATTCAGGGGCATAAAAAAAAATTCAATTTAATAATATTATGCTTGGTCAATGTTCGGTGTTCGCCCGTGTGGACGTAGCCCAGTGTGACGTGACTTCTAACGACGATGCTACCATATAGCCTGTTGTACTAGCTATAAACAATAATAGATACAGGTATTGATAGGTGTGAGGTAACGCGAAATCAATAGCTTATAGTCCGTGTGATGTGGATACATCATTAGGTAACCTATTTCGAACGGTTCAAATTAAATTAGGTATTGGGGGCGATTCTTGCGTGGCTGCTTTTATGATTAAAATTTTACAGGACTAAAAGTGATGTTGTCTTTTTTTCAGCCTATAGGCAGTAACAAAGACAGCAACATTTTTCGACCTGTCAAATTATAGCCTTAAATTTAGTGGCCACGCTAGAATCGCCCCCATTGTTGTCTTTCGGCTGATATGCTGATGATGATAATTAGGTTATGATTTTTATAGGTAAACTAGCTTTTGCCCTTGACTTCGTACGCATGTTAAAAAACCGGCCATGTGTGAGTCGGACTTGTGCACCGAGGATTCCGTACCACTAAGGTTAAAGTTCCGTCTTAGGTTATGGTCGCACAGTCACGCGGAAGTGTGTTAAATGCACGCGAGTATTACACACATTTGACCATTTTTTATAATTTGTTGTTATTTTATAGCTTATGCACTATAAAGATAACAATTTTCACACTTGTAAGTGATCCCGTTTTTACCATAGAACTAAAATAAAAAATCGTGCGAATTTCGCCACACGTTTTTAGTAGGGAAACCTGACTAATTTTTTTATTTATTTTCATTATTTGTTGTTATAGCGGCATCAGAAACACATAATCTGTTAAAATTTCAATGTTTTACCTGATACAGTTCATGAGAAACAGGCCGCTGACAGACAGACAGACATCGAAAGCATAATAATAGGGTCCCGATTTTTACGCTTTGGGTACGGAACCCTAAAAAGTAAGTCAAACTATTAGCTTCCAAACAAAAAAGTTTCATTTAAATCGGTTCAGTACCTTTTGCGTGATGCTCGAACAAATAAACAAACAGACAATAAGTCCAAAATTCTGTGATTTGGATTCATAGCAAGCATAACGTGATAATTTTTTAATACATTAATTATTTTCAATGTACAGACAAAATTAATTTACATTTTTAATAAATATAATAATAGAGATTAGGTACTAGGTAGTATTTGTTTTTTAAAATATGGTTAAATGATGTCTGTCGCAGGAAAATTGTATAATTCGCCGCTTCACATAATGCCTTGAACGAGAAGATTTTAAACTCGTCATTTTACATATCGCCTAGGCATTTTACATAACAACGCATAATTCGTTTCTGGTTATCTGGTTACGACGCGTTCGTTGTGGTAGTAATATAATTTAACCCAACCGGGATCGGTTAGGTTTGGTTTGCCTTAACTGACCTAAAATGCACCAGTACTGATCTAGCCCTGTTTACAATCTGCCGATGCCGTTTTACAATTTGCCTAACGTAAACAAATGGCCGGCCGTTTTTAAAGGCCGAATTTTACGATTTGTCTGCGACATGTACCTAGTCAGAGAAATGGGAAGTCCTTACTGTGTTTACGGAACAGCTTTTACGAGGGATTATTCTTTGTGACTACTTGTTGTACAGGGTGGTCTAAATAGTGACGTCCAAACGAAAAATCTTGATTCGTCATACCCAGGGACATTCGAAAATATTCCATGTATGTTTCGCGACTTTTTTAGTTTTCGAGTTACATTTTTTAAAATTTTTTAGAGGTTTTCGACGAGACCTTAAAAATTAATTTATTGTCAATGGGCTTGCTCTTGACCTCGATCATCCTCGATGTAGCTGTGAGGACAGAGATGAGGTCGACGATGGAACGAGTTTGCTCAGAAGAAGCCTATTCACTCGTGACTTGAATACAATCAGGTTGTATGACCTCGGGGACACAGACGCAGGCACAAATTTATACCCGTGATTGACTTGCGTGTTAAACTTTAAGTTCCTGCTAGTCGATTTTTTTAAGTTTTTAGTGGAATAAAAAAAAGAATGAGTCTGTGTTTCTTCATCATCACCATAACATCGCAATCAAAGTCCAATCGTAGATTATTGATACATATCCCGCGGAGACCTTATTAATCTAAGAGTTCAATGTTGTACAGGGACCTATCCCGAGAATTTCACAACCTTAGATCAATGAAGGTCTCCGGAGCACGCGGAGACCTATCAATAATCTAAATTCACAACAAAAACTACGTATGAACTAAAAGAAAAATAATCGAATTTTATTTATAAACCTTTAAAGATCACAATATGCACAAAAAATGGTATATGTTGATAATGGCGTATGTCTGCAAACTCTCGGGTGGTTGTTCTACCCATGAAACGGAACAACTTTACCTGGAAGGAACGTAGGTCGAAATACGAAAAAATTTTTTGACTTCGCTTAGAAACTCCATAGGAGGTCAACATTTTTTTTCATATTTCGAAATAGGTATGTTCTTTATGGAAAGTGGTTCTGATTCATTTGCAGACATATACCAAACACCCTGTACATCGCTCTAACATTATTAATTAATAACAACAAACTTTACTTAATCTAATATCGTGGGAACAGAAGTATAAGTTAAGAAACTGTATTAATTATGTCTTGACAGGTTATGCGTTTTGGGACGGCGGCGGCGGCGGTGGTGGTAGATCTATAAGGAGCTGCCAATTGATAAGTAATGGCAGAAATTTTATTTAATTTATATTACATTTTAAATTTTCTTTAGTTTTGCTCCCGAAGTCCAGTGAAAAATGATAACAAGCAAATTTCCTTGAAAAAATAATTTTTAATCGAATAAAATTTTTCGACTGCCCATACAAAACGGGTCAATCACGTGACCGTTTTAGTATGGAGTAATTTTTTTTTAAATAAACATTTATTTTCTTTAAGAAAGTTGCTTGTTACTATAAGAAGAATTAGCTTCGGTAAAAGTCAGTTCGTTATTATCTAATCTGTGCTTCGGGAACAAAACTAATGTAAATTCACGCTTTATAATATCTGCCACAGCTGCAATGGAAGATCTAGAATTGCGTGTCTAAGTACAACAATTTTCCCAAAGAATCTTTTGTCGAAAAATGACAAAATTTTTTAGATTTTCCATAAAAAAAACGCAAAGTAAAGTAAAGTTTCAAGCGCAATTGTTTGGCAAGTATAATATTATATGTCAAGTAATTTTTCGACCCACATTTCCGATTGTTCGACCCATATTTCCGATTGTTGTTATTATTGACCCGAGTTCTTATAAACCGAATCTAAAGGTACTCACTCGTATTTAAGTCAGGAGTGAATAGACTTCTGGGCAAACTCGTTGCAACGTCGACTTGATCTCTGTCCTCACGGCTAGATCGGCAGCAAAAAAATTTTAAGAGACCAAATAATAATATCAAAGCGAAATAAATATATTCCAGATTTTTTAAAGAGTTACAAGAGTTAGATTACAGAGATGCAGGTTATAGTGACCATATCAGACATTTGCCTGCATCCAGTGGGTAAAACATCTTCCATTGCATGGTCACCACTCAAGATAGATAGATAGATAGATGAACACTTTATTGCACACCTTAAAAAAAAACAAATACAAATTAAAACAATACAAAAAGTGGGCAAAGGCGGCCTTATCGCTGTAAGCGATCTCTTCCAGACAACCTTTGGGAAGAGGAATCCAAAGAAGGTGAACGAGTAGGAAGTGCAGTGTAACAAGGTGAGAATAATTATATAATAAAGCTTATGCTAAGAATACAAAATAATAATAATAATAACAAGATTAGTTTTCCTTTAACAGCTTTCAAGAGACAGATCAGACAGAACTTTTACAAGTGTCAGACAGAACTTTTACAAGTGTCACTTTAATTCATCAGATGAGTTGTTCAGTATGCCACCTTCAATTGAATGTTTAGATCTTGTGCTTAGAGCACGCACGCTAATAGTTGAAACAGTAACGCCCTCCCTAACTTTTCTTAAGAACTTGCGGTCTAAATGGGCCTTCATCTCTTTTTATGAAATTACCTATCGAACTTTTTTTTTGTGACTAGATCTCTGTAGTTATGTGATGAATACATGAAATTTCTTTTGTACGAAAAATGACCTTGGAAGGGGAAAGCCTCGGCGATCGTTCCAAGACCAAATTCAGGACGTGTTCTAAATAAAGACCTCCTTAAAAAAATTAAGATCCTTTAACTTATATTGCTGTAACTTTTTCGGCAATATACTAAAAGGAGCTTAAACTTTTAATACGCTTTTGGAAACTTGGTGCTAATCTAGGGTTATTTCCAAATTCTTGATGAAACCACTGTATAAGGACTCTTTTGACACCTCCTAAGCTAGTTCACGATGGTGTTAAGACTCTCACTTTAAGAAATCATATCACCACATGTTTTATTGTCGGATCGTTTTTCACACCCCAGACCTACCTCATTAATTAGTCTAATAACAACACTCTGTTCCACAAAAGAAAGACCATAAACTTTTACTGCTTCATAAACTCTACTCTATAAAACCTCATACAACACCTCACCTATACTAAAACTTACTTAGTAATTAATGCCATAAAAATTCGGATGTCCGTCATAAAAAAGAAAAACAACCAGCAAATTATCATTATACTATCATCGTCCATGCTATCATACTCGTGGGCAAAGAATTCGGACTCCTTGCTCCTTTATAATAGGTCTTTACCTTAGAGCAACGCGTCAAACCGCGTTGCGCGCGAAAATCGTGTTACTCTATGGTCTTTACCTAAGAGCAACGCGTCAAACCGCGCAAGCCCGTTCTTTGCGCGCGAAAATCGTGTTACTCTATGGTCTTTACCTATGAAATCGCCGAAATTTTCTTACAGATTAATGAGATCATTATTCCTATAATTCTAAAGCAATTTTTTTCATTAGTCTTATATTTGAAAGTTGACTTCAAGGTTATCAATTTACGCACAAATTAAAGTTTTTATTTTTAGTTTGACATACAAAACAAAAGGTTCGAAAATTATTCGTCTTAAATGTTGTCCGATTTCATCATTAGATATATGCAGAAAATATTTTTCGAAAAAATATAAGCTTCTGTTAATGTCTTTCCTTCTTAACGCCGTGGTCTTTCCAATCATGCTTAAAAAAAATAAAAAAGTTAGATATTTAATTTCTAAAAAGAATTCAAAAATGTTAATACTGAAAATTGAGTTTACCTAAAATTCGCTATACAAAACGGCAATTTCATAGGTAAAGACCTATTATTTCTATGCTCGTAGGCATCATAAGAGCAGCGGCAGAGTACCCGCGCCGCGTACTGCGACTTTTTAGGGTTCCGAACCAAAGTGGTAAAAACGGAACCCCTATGGTGCGACTTCGTCTGACTGTCTGTAACACCTCTATATATCAGCAACTACTCACGCTAGCTAACCCATCTTTACCCGTGGGTGTCGCAAGAAGCGACTAAGGGTTGAACCAGAGGATGGGCAGCAGCGTCCTTCTGTGTATCGTATCATCTTACATTCTGCGGTCACTAACAATAGCAGTCCATGTTGCCAGCCGCGTAACGCTAACAAACGTGGTGACTATGGTACTTACTTCCCCTCCATATTGTTTCATCAAAAGCTGGAATTTGGAAAGGAGCTCGCTGTCCTGTAGTACACGTTTCATGGGATGTTATGATGATGACTCACGCTTTCGACTTGGAATTTGGAATACTTTTAAAATATACGAGCACTTGACTAACTATATTGGCTTCACGTGCCTTCCGAAGCACGGAATAATATAACTTTTCGGACAATCAGCTGATTCATTTTGCAATGTACTAACCAAACTGGGGAGGTTGCATAAAGGAATTTTTGTTTGACAGTGTCCCCACCGGGAATCGAACCCAGAACCTCCGGATCGAGAAACGAGCGCTCTATCCACTAAACCACAGAGGACATTAATAATGTAATCTAAGGGATGCACTTTTCCTAAGTATTAAGGCTCTATTTAGACTGCGACTTTTTGCATCGATACAGTAGCGATGCAAACGCGATCCAACATGATACATTTGCGTGTAGCGACACAAACGCGCGTTTGCATCGATATAATCGCGATGCTGCATCGATACAGCGTTACCAGTACGGTTCTTTTGTAAGTTTAGTCAAGTCGTTATCCTCATCCTCCCAACAACAACAACCTCATCACTATAATGATGATGAGGTTGAGGATGAGGAAAACGACTCGACTCAACTTACAAGTCGCAGTGTAAATAGGGCCAAAACCACTCGAGCTGTTTGATAAAACAGTCGCCCATTTACGACCCGCCAAATAAAGCCGTTGAAATATGAACAAGTGTTGGCAAAGTCACGCACAAGTAATTTGTCGACGCTCTCTCGCGGTAGTCGTTTGGACATTGAAAAATAAGCAGCGACTACGCTTGAGATAAGAGATGAAGGAGGCTTACGAATGGACCACAAGATGGCGTCATAAGGACTTCCAATAGTAAAGAAGGAACTTTTTGTGTACTTTATACTTTTGCGATTTGGATTGCATTGATTAAGTTATCTAATTTATGGTTTCGCTTCAACAAGGCTGTTATCAGAGTGCCGTATTTAAAAAAAAAATCATGAAAACTAGTCATAACCTTTATTATAATAATATCACCTAAATTGGAAGTAAGTAAGTACCAAATAATTCGATTGCAACCTATAAATAAAGTACGTAGGGTGTCAGTCAGTTTATATCGTCCACACATTCACTCACGGTTTTGTCCGGCTCGCCGCGCCGTCGGCACATAATAAAGTAATACAGAACAGACACTCTCCGCCCCCCTGCAATCCACCCCGCAACCCCGCGCGCACCCACCCGCGAGATGCTTGGGGTCCTTCTGAGGGTCTTTTGTACTGAATATACGGGCCTACACGACCTTCCAATTTCAAATTCGCGCTCGATGTATGTAGTGCCCGGGGTGTGGCGTCGATGTGGCTCGGGGCTCGCCACTCTGAGTGACGAGCGCCGGATTTGTCCTAGCGCCCCCATTCACGTGCAGATTTGTCGGCGATCCTGCTATCCACAGACAAATCTCCTCGTGAAAGCCGGCCATTTATTAAGCGCTACAAACTAGTTAGTGACTCGTCGATGGACCGTCACTACTCATGAGTACATAGGACCCAGTTTCCTTTGAATAGTTTCATGAACGATCTCTAAAACCTTGGTAACTTCGTTGTAACTGGCAACATTTGTTGATTGTCCTCATAAACTTCTTTCTCTGGTTCCTTTAGTCTAAAATTCCAAAATCTTCGCCGTATAGATCATAAATGTTAGGACACAATTCTTGAGCCAAGCTTGCGTAGAGACAGTCCTTAGGGAACTTTTTCGTATTTTCAGTAATATGGTTCCACAAATGATACACATATACATAATTGTGATTTTCTGGTTTGCCAAAATTTGGACTGAAGTAGATACTTGAAGAAAAATGTTGTATCGGGGTGAAGTATTTGTGATTAAGGACGTTCATTCCTAAAAAAGTTAATATAAATTGTATACTCCGGATTTAAACATAACACACAAATGGTTTTCAATTCCAATATTCAAATAAATTTTATTATCAAGTGACATAGACTCATAACATAAAAACATTACCCTTCTGTTTTGGGGCAGTCGGCTCAAAACAATCAATGAATCAAATAAATAAAATTAAAATTTTGACGTGGCGATGATAGAAAGTAAAATATATACAGGGTGAAAGAGACAACCTTCCGAAAATTTAAAGGGAATGACAAGTCAACGTAACTGAACAACTTCCAGCGAATAAAACTTTTAGGAAGTGAAAAAAAATCGGCCCCTCCATACAAACTGTCTAATCAAGTTTGCATTTTTGTATGGAGAGGCCGACTTTTTTTTCATGTCCTGATTTTATCAGAAAGTTGTTCAGTTACGTAGCATGATCGATCATGCCCTTTCAGATTCGGTAGGCCGTCCCTTACACCCTGTATGAATTGTAGACTCCGTGTTTTTAGGGTTCCGTAGTCAACAAGGAACCTTTTAGTTTTGTCATAGATAGGTCTTATAAAAGTTTTAAGAGTATTCTATAATCAGTTTTTTTTAATTTGGGATCGGTTTGCGCAACTTTTTGTGAGTCAAGTGTCCCCCCCCCGCGCTTTGCCTGCTTCTTCTTCTTTCGTGTCGGCAAGAACACGGGCTAAATCTTACTTGCTACCTTGGTAGCCCTCTGGTTACCATCAAGTAAGTCCTCACGCGAGCAGGTGGTCGCGCCTGCTAAACGGTTGACATAGGAAATGTGAAAAATTCACAGTGGTATTATACATATAATTATGATGAATTTAAAAAGAAAACTGTCACAGCTAAGTAGACTTTACAGGTTAACGAATAATAGTCAAAATACTGAAAATAACAGAAATAGCAAAAAAAAAACAAAACTGGCTTAACAGTAATGATTCCTGAGCAACTAAGGAAACCTTCACTGCGCGTGGCTTGACACGCACTTGGCCGGTTTTATACAATTTTCGTTAAATGCTTAGAAAATTGGGGTGTACCTAGCAGGACTACTTGTTTGTTTTCAACAACAGAACATCTTGTGGGTGGCACAATTTATTATGGCGACACTATTGTGTTCGGCTGTCAACATACAATTCTTAAATATTTATAAAGCAAACATCTGCAATCTACCTTTTGACATCTTCTTTAGATAAACCTATTAGTACCTGGGGGACCGAGCTTCGCTCTATAATAGCCGCCTCAACCTGAAAATATCATCTTGTGAGCAAGCTATGCTACTCGCCAACAGATGGCGCTGTAAGTTTCTGTCTAAAATGCGAAATTTACAAAATGCTCAAAACCACGGGGAAAACGAATTTTGAAACGAATTGACGCAATTCATGAATCACAATAGTCACCGATTAGAACTCGGACTTGATTCGAGGAATAGAAACCATGCTAATTAATGTCACTATTGGATGACACCTGCCAGCATGTCACAACTCTTTTGCGATGCAATGTCATATCATCATCAATGATTATGAAATAGACACAATAGACAATAGACAGACAGACAGACGAGACGAATCCATAAGGGTTCCGTTTTTTGCCATTTGGCTACGGAATCCTAAAAAGGACATACCTTGGCAACTTTTAGGAGTCATTTGCTTGATATCAGAGGTATCACATGTGTCCCATAGGGAGAGGTAAAGAATTTCTGACCCTTCCCAATCCTTTAATTTTGCTTCGAACTTATTTGCAAGCAATCTGAAAGATATTTTAATTATTAATCAAAAGTCAAAATCGTTTATTCATTGTTGGATATTAAAATCTCTTAATGACGTCAGCTAAACTACATCGCTTCACAAACAATGTGGCGCCATGGTGGGAAAAAAAGAAGCGACAATAAAAAATAATCAAATAAAAATAATGCTTCATTATAACTAACTCGAAGGAAACTAAGTATAAAACTCACCAAAGTTCTCGATGCAGTAAAACAATTGTTCCAAGAATTAAATAGACCATACTAATAGGTCTTTACCTATGAAATTGCCGAAATTTTCTTACAGATTAATGAGATCATTATTCCTATAATTCTAATGTTATTTTTTTCATTTATCTTATATTTAAAAGTTGACTTTAAGGTTATCAATTTACGCATAAAATAACGTTTTTATTTTTAGTTTGATATATAAAATTAAAGGTTCGAAAATTGTTCGTCTTAAATGTCGTCCGATTTCATCATTAGATTTGTTATATTTTTTTACAGATAATATTTTTCGGAAATTAAATTTAAGCTTCTGTTAGCTTAATGTCTTCCCAATAATGCTTAAAAAAAATTGGATTTATAATTCCTAAGGAAAATGCAAACTGAAAATTGAGTTTACCTAAAATTCGCCATACAAAACGGCAATTTCATAGGTAAAGACCTATTATTTAGAATCGGGAGGGATGCAAAGAGAAGGGATTAGACGCTAGATACGTGTTTAAGGTTAATAAATATATAAAATTTTTGATTTTCAGAAATTCATCCCCCAAAGGGGTGAAAAAAGGGTGAAAGTTGGTATGAAAGTCTTACTAAAGTCTTACAGTGTTTTCACGAGATACATACAAATTTGGATTTGAGCTAAAGGAAAGAAGAAACATGTTTTAGCATTTATGAGAAATCAACCCTAAGGGGGTGAAAATTAGCGATAATAATTTGCATGAAAATCCTTAAGTTTTGGCATCGTTTTTCAGCACACAATCTGTATAAGCAGATTTTTTTGAAGAAACTCTTCAGCGCACACAAACTTACAATACTAGCTGTTGCCCACGGCTTGTAGTACGAGCGGCGACCGTCATTTGACCTACGTTATTTGATACAGAGATAAGCCCCATGTTAAATGTTCATAAAAGTGATGCTAAGATTAGAAACATTTGAAAAAAAAAATTGAATTGGCCGAAAGTTCAAAATAAAGTGCCACTTCCGGTGAAAAAAAATAAATGGCACTTACGTCATTTGATACCGTGATAGAAATTGTGGCATCAAGTAACAATTTATTTGTAGTGACAGAAACACCTTGTCTGCCAGTTCCTGTATGGCCGTAAGTGCTCGACAGACGGTTTCAAAGACAACGATCCGGACCCCTCTACATACGTCATCTGATACAAAGATGAATTACATATCAGATGATAGGTAGTAATCCTATATTCAAGTATATACTAGTCTGGCGAAGCTATTCTGGCCGAAACCCTCCGTGACAGACCTAATATGATACCTAGGAACCCTTGTGGCATTGTGTGTATGTGTCCCCAAATTGCTTCCTTAGCAGCTTAAATCGCTAGACTGCCATTGGCGTGACACACACATGTTCGATTCGGCATGTTCGGTTCGGCATGTTCGGTTCGGCTTTTTCTTAGAACTTGAGTAGTCCATGAGTATGAGAAAAGCCGAACCGAACATGCCGGCCCGCTTAACGTAGCAATCCGGACCCCTCTACCTACCTCATCTGATACAAAGATGAATTACATTTCAGATGTTAGGTAATCAAATATATAAAATTGCTTGTAATTGGGGAACGGAACGTACCGTGTGTGTAATAACAGACCTGTGCTGAATTTTTAATAGTTTTAGTGTTAAAAAGTACTTACAGTTTGTCTATAACCTAGAAAACAAAAGGATACCAGAAGCGCACTAACGTCCACTGTTTGCAGTTTCAAAAATATTGAATAATCACCGCAATCACACCAATTATAAATCAAGGTACGGCACATTATTACAGTTGG
This sequence comes from Athrips mouffetella, assembly GCA_947532105.1. Taxonomy (NCBI): domain Eukaryota; kingdom Metazoa; phylum Arthropoda; class Insecta; order Lepidoptera; family Gelechiidae; genus Athrips; species Athrips mouffetella. Next base: position 7,016,309 of record OX383960.1, on the reverse strand, counting down.
AAATCACTTTTAAATAAATAACCGGCCTTATTGTGTGAATCACCGAAATAATTTTGATTTGCAATCAGCTGATTGGACTGCTATTGACAAATAGATTTTGACAGCTAGATGCGTTTCATTACACGCAGATAAGAGCTCTGCGCTGACGCAGATAGCTCACGCACGTCATTGAGAGCCCTGCGCTGAAAGAGTGTGCCGAGAGCCCTGCGCCGAAAGCCGCTCGAACTTTACAACAAGAGCCCTGCGCTGAGCTGAACGAAACACAGCATAATGGCTTTATGTGCTGGATGCGAGTGCGTTTTACAAGATAATGAAATACGTATGAAATGCGTGAAATGCGATGAAGTCTTTGACTTGATTTGTGCTGGTCTAACGTTGCAAAAATATAAATCACTTGATAATGAAATCAAGCAGTCCTGGCTATGTATGACATGTCGTAGCAAAATGCCTAAAAGCAACAATTTGGATACTCCGGTGGACTCTCCCGCTCGTTTTTCTTTAGGAGCAGGCTGCGTGAATAAAGACGAACATACTTCCGACACTGCAGATGTATCTCTGATTGATTTATGTTTCCATGATGAGAGAGAAAATATTACCTTACACCGTGGGCAGTTCAAGAAAAAACCCACATCTCATTCTAGTAATGTATTAACTGACATAATAAATGCAGCCAAGCAGCCGAAACAAGAGAATATGACATGTACATGCGTATGTGGAGACCTCTCTTCGCTAAGAGCGATAATAAGGGAGGAGTTGGAGGCAATTCTTAAAACGCCCCTGTCTCTCGTCACGATGCTTTGTGAAGTCGCCACTAGTAACAAAACTAATAATGAAGCTGAGATCGTACAGTCCGATGTATCATCGGTGCTTAGCAACAATATCAACTCATCCGCCGAAAATTCATCTTCAGATAACTTGGAAAAAATTCAGGACTCTAAAAAGACAGTTATTTCTGAAAATACCAAGCAGAAGCCGAAAAAGACAGAGAAGCCAAAAACTAAGAAGATTGTTCTTAAGCCAACTCAACTTGCAGAGCCCCCAGTTCCCGTTTCTGTTACAGCCGGCGCAGCTAATACATCCTCAGGAACGAATTCCTCAAATGCAGTTAACATCCCTGTAAACTTGAATATCGAAAAAACTGACAAGGATGGGTACACTGAAGTCAAGCGAAAACGTACTCGTAAGCCTTTTCCCCGTGTGTCGCGAGGCATTGCTTCACCAGGCGTATCTACACTTCAAGCAGCAGAAAAAATGACTTACCTTCATTTGTTCTACCTTCAAGAAGGTACTTCAGAACAGCAAGTCCGTGTACATTTGAACTCAGTGTGTAATGGTGATCTGTGTACTGTGGAAGCACTCAAACCCAGGGGTAACTATGCCTCTTTTAAACTTGGTGTGCCATCCAAACTGAATGAAACAGTTATGAGTCCAGCTAACTGGGCGGAAGGCATTTGTATCAAACCTTGGCGCCAGAACTTTCGTTACAAACAAACGGATAAGCCAAAGTCGTTGTAGGCGTAAGCATATCAAATTCTTATACCAGAATGTTCGTGGGCTACGATCTAAAACTTCTCTGTTTCGAAATAACGTAACGCAGTGCCAGTGTGATGTGATTGCCTTGACTGAAACTTTTTTGACAAGTTCCGTATTCAATGGTGAACTCTTCCCACCCGGCTATGTGGTGATTCGTAAGGATCGAGACGGAGATTCCGGGTGGGGAGGTGTTTTACTAGCGGTGCGTGAATGCTATTCAGTGCGTGTACTAGAAAATGTTGATGGTCTCACACCTGACAAAGAAATTTTATTTGCCATTATTACTTTTAAAAATGTTAAACTACTATGTTGCGTTGTATATTTACCTCCTAGTTATAATGACGAACAATACATAAGTGTATTGACATGTATTGAGAATTTAATCTGTGAGTACTCTACCACTAAGGTATTGATTTTGGGCGATTTCAATTTAAACTCTACTAGCGCGCACATCAAAACCCAATTTACCAATTTTTGTGAGTTCTGCGAACTGCGGCAGCATAATACAGTAGTAAACGTTCAAAACGGAATGCTTGATCTCGTACTGAGCAACTTTGAATCCGAGGAGGTAGCGGTCTGTGGGAATGTTGAACCCCTAGTACCGATAGACGAATACCACCCTCCACTCGAAGTAACTGTCGGTTTGTTGCGGGGCATGTTAAGTACAACGCAAGGATCGCTGGTCGTCCCACGCCCAGATGCTTGTCCAGAGTGGAACTGGCGTAAGGCAGATTATACAGCTCTATATGCAGCGCTAGCTGAGATTGACTGGTCTGACCTGTTTAAAGTAACAGAGATGGACTCCGCATCAGAAGCGTTTTATTCGAAGCTTTATGAATGTATAAATAAATATGTGCCTCTTAAGAATAAAATTCAGCATGATACTAAATATATATATCCAAAATGGTACAATGCTGAGATCATTTATAATATAAAGAGTAAGTATTTCAACCTGAAAAAATATAAAGAGGAAGGCAAAGAATTTAATAAAGAGTTGTATAAATACTATAGAGAACACGTCAAAACGTTAATTGACAATGCGTATCAGCAACACCTACTGTCTACGCAGAGCAATATTATTAAGGCTCCAGTCAAGTTTTGGGAGTTCGTCAATGATAAGAAGAATGAAAGGCGAAAGGACAATTGTTTTGTTTATAACGGAGAAGAAGTCTCGGGTCAGCTCGCCGCGGACGCTTTTGCTACACACTTTGGCTCTGTCTTTCAAGATCAGGTTCCAAAACTGGACGCGGAGCAAGCTGCACGAGCTGCACATTCCGTAGTTGATTATAGATCAGTCTCTGTAGAAGCGGTGAGTGAAGCCGACCTGAAAGCTGCCATTAAGCGCCTTAAGCCGAGAACTTCTAGCGGTCCTGATGGCATTCCAGTGTTCCTGGTAAAGGACTGTTTTTCGGTACTTCGAGCTCCCCTTTTGTTTCTTTACAATCTGTCGCTTAGAGCTGCTGACTATCCAAAGTGCTGGAAATTATCCAGGGTTACCCCAATTCGCAAGAGTGGATCTGGTAAGGATATCTCCAATTATCGACCCATTGCAGTTTTATCTGTCTTTGGGAAGATTTTTGAGGGTATCCTTAGTCATAGTATCAGCTTGCAGGTGTCTCAGGTCTTGCATGATAGTCAGCATGGCTTCCGCAAAGCACGGTCGACTACAACTAACCTAATATCACTAGTTGACTATGTGTGTGAAAAAATGGATGCGGGATGCCAGGTGGATGCCGCCTATTTCGATTTCAAAAAGGCATTTGATTTAGTCAATAATGATATCTTATTGCAGAAGTTAGCAGTTATAGGTTTCACAACCAAACTACTAAAATTCTTTTCTAACTATCTCTGTGGTAGGCGACAGTATGTGAGGGTAGACAAGTACGAATCCCAAGACTACTACACAAGGTCCGGAGTCAGTCAGGGCAGCACCCTGGGCCCACTGTTATTCCTTATAATGATTAACGACCTTCCCAATTGCGTCCGAAAAGCAGAATGTCAGTTATTTGCTGATGACCTAAAACTTTACCTGGAAATGGGTTCAACGACAGGTACTGAGGATTTACAAAAAGATATTGATGCCGTGGCCGAATGGAGCCTTGTCAATGATCTTCCTTTTAACACTGCTAAGTGTAAAGTGATAACGTTTTCACGGAATCGTTCTCCAACATACACGAAATATATACTTCACGATACAATATTAGATAGGGTTGATGATATTCGGGACCTTGGTTTGATTTTAGATGGTAAACTTGACTTCCACAAACACATAACAACTATATGTAAAGAAGCTAGTAAGATGTTGGGATTTGTAATAAGGACCGCATCCAATTTTGACAATGCTGCAGCAGTAGCTAATGTACTATATAACGCGTATGTACGCAGCAAGCTTGAATACGGTGCAGTAGCCTGGGATCCGCATGAAGAAAAATATAGTCTAATTGTGGAGAGACTACAACGTAAATTTTTACGGTGGCTTTATAAACGGAAATACGGGTATTATCCGTTCTTGTATCCCTCCTTATTTGTTTTGGGAATGATGGACAGAGAAACACTTGCTCTCAGAAGAAAAATGAGGTCATTTGTACACTATCTTTCTGTTCTTCATCACAAGATCGATAGTTCAACGGTGTTAGAAACATTCTGTCTCGTAGTTCCCAACCGAATTCCTCGGGACGCGAATGGGGCAATAGCGCCACGTCGCCGACCGCGACTGTTGCAACTTCCCGCGACACGTACGGTGCGTTCAGCGCACGCGCCCACAGTGAAGGCATTAACTCTTATCGGTGACATGCTTGCTCAGTGCGATAATATTGACCTATTCGCTGATTCGTTCAGGTGCCTTCTTGGTAGTGCTCACAGGTTTCTAGATTTAAGTAGTTTAGTTCCCTGACATATAATATTATAGTTCATAAATTGCGTTTGTACTAAGTATGTACTGATTGTTATTTAACTTTATGACGATTTGGCATTTTGCTGTAAGTTGTAAATGTATTGAATAAATGAATTGAATTGTCCTGACTGATGATTCACCAACGCCGAGCGGTAACTGCTATAGTTGCAGATATAAAATTTTGTACACAGGTTTCTTGTACTTCAAAACCACTTACTAACGACGGATTTTCTAAAAATAATCCCCTAAGGGGGTGAAATAAGGGATGAAAGTTTGTATGACCGTCCTTTGTTTCTTAAGTTAGAATCACACAAATTTGAATTTGAGCTTTTAGTAAAAAGCAAAGAAACAGATGATTAAGCATTTTCTAAAATTTACCCTTTAAAGTGGTGAAAAAGGGGATGATTTTTTCCGTATGTTGGTCTATAAGACTCATTTTTATAGGTAGAATTATACAAATTTGATTTTGAGCTGTCCGTAAAAAATAAAAAAGTATCTGTTTAAGCATTTTTAGAACTTCATCTCCTAACGCGATGAAATGAGGGATGCAAGTTTATATGGAAATCCTACAGTTTTGTCATGAGGTACTTGAAAATTTAGATTTAAGCTAATAATAAAAATTAAGAAACACGTGTTTCAGCAATTTTGAGATATCATCACCCAAGGGGGTAAAATAAGGGATTAAAGTTTTTAAAAATCCAACAGTTTTGACATGAGGTTCTAATTTGGATTTTTTATAATAATTAAAAGTAAAGAAACAAGTCTTTCAGCAATATTGAGGTATCATCCCCCAAGGGGGTGAAATAGAGGATAAATTTTCGTTTGAAAATCCTACTAAAAAATTAGGATTTAGACCAATGAAAAGAAAGAAGTAAACATGTGTTTCAGAATTTCTTAAAAATTATATGAAAGTTAATATGAAATTCCTACTGACCAAAAACGGGCCAAATGTGAGCCGCCAGCTGAAAACTGTATAAAATGAGCGCGAGTCCGACTCGCACTTGAACAGTTTTTATAATTTGTTGTTATTCTATTATTTACTTTTACTACAGATTAAAACAAAAAAGAAACACGTTTCAAAATCGGGAAATACTGAAAGTGGTTTTATCTATAGGATATGAATGAACTCTAGCTTTCCGTGCAAAGCCAGAGCGGGCCGCTAGTAATCCTATATTCAAGTGCATGCTCCGTGCGTGGCAGACCTAATGATATCTAGGTGCTTCTAGCATCAGTTTGCTATTAACTTCTGTATGGCCGAAAATATTAATAAGCCACACAATAATAGTAGTACTTACGTACAGAAGCTTTACTCCCGAACAGATCTGTCACGTGACCTAAAAATGTACCTGAACATTAATATGGAAGGTTGAAACTAATCTTAGCAATTTCGACCACGTGTCTGAATACCGGAAAAAACTGGAATGGCTTCCTATCAGGCTGCGACGAGATCAACATGTACTGATACTCCTTTATAACGTGCTGTTTGACCCTCGTTCCCCTCCTTACCTGAAGGAATGCTTCAAGTATATGGGCGCTGACCATGGACTGGCCCTGCGCTGTAAGTCAGATAATATACTACAGCCGCCTTTCACACGATCTGGCTACTTCAAGGACTCTTTTACTGTGAGAGCTACTCAGCTATGGAATGATCTTCCGAGAGAGATACGTCACTCTAAGTCACTCGCTGTTTTTAAAACAAAGTTGCATACCCATCTCCTCAACAAAACCATTTAATTCTCCGTTTACTATCATAGTATATATATATATATATATATATGTATGTATGTATACATATGTGTGTATGTATTATATAATGTAAATATATATAAGTATATATTTATTATTTATTTATATTACACTAGTGTGTGTATATGTGTGTGTATTTATTTACCTATGTTGCTTATTGTTATTCATTAACTTAGTTATATACTATATTACGTATTACTATGTTTAGTTTACTATTACATTCATTTTAAATTTTTCGTGGCAATTGTTATCACATAATTACTTGCAGACTCTGAAAATGTATTCCTGTCGTCAAAGGTTGCCTGTAAGAGATCGCTTGCAGCGATAAGGCCGCCTTTGCCCACATTAGGTTAAGCTGTCCGTGTATGTTTGTATTTTTCTTTTATGTGAGCAATAAAGTGTACATCTATCTATCTATCTATCTTATTATGTATTTTTTTATTCATATAGTCATTGTTAATATTATTTAATTTTGAATGACAATTGACAATTGTTATATGACCGCCTCAGGTAAAATCCAATAATCCCATTTGAAAATAACTAAAATGTTGGACGGTTGTAATATGTTAGAGTAAAGGTTACTACGTAAATAAGCGGGCCGGCATGTTCGGTTCGGCTTTTCTCATACAACGGACTACTCAAGTTCTAAGAAAAAGCCGAACCGAACATGCCGAACCGAACATGCCGAATCGAACATGTGTGTGTCATGCCAATGGCAGTTTAGAGATTTAAGCTGCCAAGGAAGCAATTTGAGGACACATACACACAATGCCACAAGGGTTCCTAGGTATCATATTAGGTCTGTCACGGAGGGTTTCTGCCAGAATAGCTTCGGCAGACTAGTACTACCTAACATCTGATATGTAATTCATCCATTTACTTATATAAAAGTACTAGCCCATCGGCACGTTACAATGTCCCCAATTCTTTGGTCCGAAATTTGACGTTTAGGACCAACAAATGTCAGTCGTTGTCAGTCATATTTTCAACATTGGATGCAAATAAACTTACCAACAAAATGGAATGTTCTTAGTTCAAGAAACAATGTCCAGATCGTTGTCTTTGAAACAGTCTGTCGAGCACTTACGGCCATACAGGAACTGGCAGACAAGGCTTTCTGTCACTACAAATAAATTGTTACTTGATGCCACAATTTCTATCTCGGTATCAAATGACGTAAGTGCCATTTATTTTTTTTCACCGGAAGTGGTACTTTATTTTGAACTTTCGGCCAATTTATTTTTTTTTTTAAAAAATTTCTAATCTTAGAATCACTTTTATGAACATTTAACATGGGGCTTATGTTTGTATCAAATAACGTAGGTCAAATGACGGTCGCCGCTCGTACTACAAGCCGTGGGCAACAGCTAGTATTGTAAGTTTGTGTGCGCTGAAGAGTTTCTTCATTCTCTTTTCATTACTGCCACTAGTGTATTATGTTACAAGTGAGCAAACGAGCAGGTGGGCCACCTGATGGTAAGTGGTCACCACCGCTCATAACACCTACTGTCTTATCAATGGCATATTTTGACACTAATAAGACAGCTAAGCGCATTGCTCACTTTGAGAACTAAGATGATATATCTCATGCGCCAGTAATTTCGCTGGCTCCCTTGCCCTTTAAACCGAAACACAGCAGTGCAAACACTGCTGCTTCACGGCAGAAAAAAGCAAGGGGGTGGTACTTCCCCAGGCGGACTTTCCACAGAAAAAAAAAACCAATCTTTATTCATTACTTGTTTTACAAATTATAAGTAACATGATGCCTTCTTTTAAGCAATGCTTGTGCTAGAAGACATCCCTCTTCCATAGGCACAGATAAAGTTTAATAAATATAAATGTTCTTTTTTACAATTTTTAATTTTAGGGTTAGTACTAATCTGTGTGTATGTCTATGTATGAGTGCGTATGTGTGTATGTGGGTGAGTCAAATACGTATTAAACTTTTTGATATGAAAATTCAAGCTTTTGTCATAGCATCCTTTACTAAGCGGTTGTAGTAAACAGTCAACATATTGGGACTTAAAATCTATAACGTACTTTCTAACGAGATTATTAATTCTTCAAGCGACGCTGTATTTGCGAATAACATAAAAAGAAGACTACTGCTTAGATTGGCCTGCTACAGTATAGACGAATTTATTAAAAACAAAAATTTATCATTGACCCACGCACAAATAAAATAAAAAGTAAGAAGAATTTAATATTAAATTACGATATTTATTCTCATATTCATATTTTATTGCAAAGTCACAAGTTGAAAGGTGTTACATAAAAGAAAAGTACAAGTGACGCCCTGCAAGGGCACAGCAAATAAGAGAGGCTCTAGATGCCATAATTACTTAAAAAAATACATTAAAAATTTTGTAAGTTAGTAATTATTAGTAATAATACAAGTCCTACCTATATTATGTTAGTGCTATGTTAGTATCTATCTATATTGAACTAATTAATCAATGATAAAAGTTTTAAAGTCATTACATGTCAAAATAAATTAGATTAAAAGAGCCATTGAAGCATCTTACTTTTTAATTTTATCATTAAAAAATTCAGAAATATTGTAAAAGCATTTATTGAGAAGGAATTTTTTTACATTTTTATTAAATAGATTTGGTTTTTCAATATTTTTCAGATTATTAGGTAAATGGTTGTATATTTTTATTAACATGTGATGGGGGCTATTTGATACTAATGTCAATTTTGTATATGGTGTTACTAATTTGTTTTGGTTTCGATTATTTCTCTTTTTATTTTTTTTTTATTTTATTTTATTTAAGAAACAAACAGTCACAAAGTTAGACTATGTAAATAACATATATAAAATAAACAGACCTGTAGTTCCCCTTATCATAATACAATTTGTTAATGTGAGAACTCTAATAACATTGGTCACTTTGAAGCAAGAAAAACGAAACAATCTCAAAAAAAAAAAAAAAAAAAAAAAAAGTGCAATTGTTACTTATAAATTATATAAAAATATGAAATTAAGAAAAAAGATCAAGTCACTGCATTTGTAATTAATTAATAACAGTAGTATTGAAAGAAAATAATTTTAAAACAAGTTGTTTTTTATAGGAAGCCAAGGTAGAAGAAAAAATATCAATTTCAATTAATAAAGTGTTGTAAACACGCATCGCACGACGAAAGTATGAATTCTTCGCATAATTAGTATTAAAAGGTCTAATGGCAAAAATATGAGTAGAACGTGAAGAGGTACGCTTGACTCTGAAATCAACCTGTTGTAGAAGGTGAGGGGAATTAATTTGATTATTAATAATTTTGAAAAGGAACACGGAGTCGAGGTAGCTTCGGCGGCTTTCAAGGGTTGCAATTTTGTAATGATTTGCTATGTCAGTATAATTGTCAAAGTGGCTGCCAGTACGATAGTTAAGAGACTTTAAAAACTTGTTCTGTACTTTTTCTAATCTGTCTACATGAACTGCATATTGAGGATTCCAGACAACGCAGGCAAACTCAAGATGGCTACGAACGAAGGAATGATACAAGATTTTGAGAGTAGTTGCTTGTTTAAAAGGACGGGATAATCTAAGTATCATGCCTAATTGTCTAAAAGCTTTTTCTATAATATTATCAATGTGTAAATTGAAATGTAATTTACTGTCCAAAACCACAGCAAGATCCCTGATTTGATAGACCCTTTTTAGTAAAATACCAGACAGCTTGTAAGGATACTTCACAGGATTGCGTTTTCGCGAGAAGGTAATAATATTGCACTTATCAGGGTTTAGTATTAACTGATGATCAACACAATAAGAATTGAACTTATCCAAATCATTCTGAAGTGCAACACAATCATCTGGCGAAGAGATTATTTTAAAGATCTTAGTATCATCAGCGTACAGTAAGTGCTGGGAGCTAACAAATATGGAACCTATATCATTAACCACAAGTGTGAACAGCAAGGGTCCCAAATGGGATCCCTGTGGCACACCGGAGGGGATAGGAAGAAACCTGGACGTATAACCTTTTAGTGAGACTGCCTGACTCCTGTTGCTAATATAAGATTTGATCCAGCGCAGGAGATCACCGTGTATACCGATCTTCTTTAACTTTTCTAATAATACACTATGATTAATTTTATCAAATGCTTTAGAAAAATCGGTATACACGGCGTCTACCTGATGACCACTATCTAGGGCTTCGATTATAAAATCCGTGTAAGTGACCAGATTAGTGTCTACGCTGCGACCCTGGAAAAAGCCGTGCTGTTGCTGAGAGATATGCTGAGAGAGAAGTGCACCTAATTCAAGTGTGACAATTTTTTCAAAAATTTTACCGAATATGCAAAGCTTAGAAATAGGCCGATAATGCATAACATCATTCCGACAGCCACCCTTAAAAATTGGAGTGATAAGAGCTTTTTTCCATATTTCGGGAAAACAGCCTTCCTTTAAGGAAATTTGAAACAATATAAAAAGAGGTTTGGCTAATTCAGCGGCACAATTCTTTATAAAAAGAGGGTGAATTAAATCATTACCAGCACTCTTGTTGATATCGATCTTTTGCAAAATTTTAAATATTATGTCTTCGTTTAAATTCACAGAAAATATATAAAATATCTTATTGGTATTATTCATTAGGGAGTATAATTCTGCATGCTTTCTTACAAATTTACATGATTCTAGTATATAGATAGACGTTAGTGTTAATATTCTGTACTTAATGAAATAAGGTCTGCAGGATTCGGTTTGCTCGATGTTTGTCAATATTCTTACACATTTTTTCTGGAGAATAAACACATCACCCGCTTCACAACAGTTGCCCCATATTATGATTCCATACGAGAGCCTTGACTGCGCATATGCATAGTAGGCTGTAAGCGCAGTACTAAAGTCTGTAGCTCGTTTTAATTGATTGAGAGCATATATAAAAGAAGAAATTTTATTTTTTAGGTTTTGTATATGTGGTTTCCAGGTCAGGTTTGTGTCAAGTTCAATTCCCAATAACGTAGCAGTATCTTCTAATTCCAATGCTGTGCTTTTGTAATTATAAGAAGTATTTAGTGGTAATTTTTGCGAGGGTTTAAACTGAATAAGTTTTGTCTTTTTTAGATTAAGTTCCAAATTATTTATATCTAACCAGTGTAGTATTTTATCTAAAGTAGAAGTTAATTTATCTTTTAGTTCGGTCGCGTCTGAGCAAGAAATTAAAATAGAAATATCGTCTGCGAATAGGAAACATTCTTCATTAATTTGATTTGGGAGGTTGTTAATGTAGACAAGAAACAGCACACATCCTAAGACGCTACCTTGAGGAATAGAGGTAGTTGAAAGGGCTTTATCAGATCTTATATAATCAATGTTACCCGTCTCAAAGTTTGTGTGTTTAATTTCCACTAATTGAAAGCGATTTTTAAGGTACGATTTAAACCATTCATGGGCTATTCCTCTTATTTCCGATGAGTAAAGAGTGTTTAATAATGTTCCGTGACAGACTCTATCATATGCTTTACTTAAATCCAGTAGGAGGCCTACTGCATACTTCTTATCATTTACACATTCGAATATCTTTTGAACAAATTTATAAATTGCTAGACTCGTAGATCGATTTTTCCTGAAGCCGTATTGGTTTTCATGCAGAATTTTATATTTATCAAAAAATTTGTTAAGGCGTTTTACCATAGCTGTTTCGAATATTTTAGCCGATGTCGGTAAGAGCGCTATGGGTTTATAATTATTTAAGTCTGTGGAGCTTCCCTTTTTGTATATTGGTTTTATTAAAGATACTTTTAAAGCGTCTGGAAAGGTCCCTTCAGCAAATGATTGATTTATCAGTTTTGTATAGGGGGCGGTTAAAATATTGGCACATTGCTTTATTAATTTTGGCGGGAGGTCATCTATACCGAAAGAATCTTTATTCTTCAGGTTTTTTATTATATGGTATATTTCCATAGGTTCGACAGGGCTTAAAAAGAATGTGTTTGCCACTGGATTTGTGTCATTAGTAGTAATAGTAATAGGTAGTAATAGTAATAAGTAGTAGTAGTATTAGTTGTTTAACATTGATATTTTAATTTTATAATCAATTGACAATGTTTTATTATTAGTAATCTGTGTATTTATTGACGTGTAAAATTGTTTTATTAATAAATAAATGAAATGTAAAGGTTGTGAAGATAAAAATTTCCTTACCTTAAGCAAACATCTGTAATCTTCCTTCCGACATCATCCTTAGATAATCCGATTATATATGACGCAATTCTTGAATCAGAATAGTCGGTTACAACAAAATTCTTCGGCAATGAATTAAAAGACCTTACTACGAGCACATCCAAGTCCAAGTAGATTCCGCCATAGTTATAGAGCGTTAGAATCTTCAATAAGTCAGATGAATGGAGAATGTGGTATTTGCTTTCTTTCAACTTATGTTGGAGGAGTAACAGCTCCAACGGAGTTTTTTCTGAGGCAGTTGTTATATTTAATCTTAAAAATTGTACATTTCCCATTGTTTTTAGTGTACTATATGGTTCTAATTGTGTCATATTTTCACTGAGAGGCCCAGCGTTCATGACGTTTATCATCCAATCTGGATGGACTCTTGCTGCAGACTCAATAGAACATGCTTGGCGCGAGTTGAGAATGCTGTGACATGCTGACACAATAAAATGTATAGATTTCTCAGGTAAGTTAAGAGAGTCTGCTGTAGGTACTTCGTTTTCGCCTCGTGGTTGTAACTGACATGATACGTCATTCCCCGATTTCCTTCTAAGTTTCGCTAGAGGTATTCTTCGCTTTTTCATCATTAAATACAGCACGTTCAATACAATAACTGAAAGTAACAAATACTTGATATTTTTGTGTTTCCGTAAAAACATGATTGAAAATTTTGATAAGAGTGTTGTGGTTGATTGACATTAATTAAAAATCTGAATTAGAAATGTGTTTTATTGTCTATCTATGAAATCAATCAATTTGCAAAGCCAAACTGCAAATACTGCAGCACAAAATCTTACTTACGTACCCGTCTGAAAAGTGATTTTTTTGCCATGTTCCGCTTCGTCCGTGTGGTGCCGGCAGAGAATAGTACCAACCAATCTCTATCTGTGGGTGTCGTAAGAGGCGACTAAGGGCTCATGAACCGGAAAAGGGGCAACAGCATCTTTCTGTGTATCGTACCCAAAGAGAATATATGATATTTACCAAGTCTCTGATTGTACCATCTTACATACTGCGGTCACCAACAATATCGGTGGTGAATATGGCAGTGGTACGGTAAATAGCTTCCTAAGTACCACGCGTTTTTGCTGGAGAGCTACCTGTCCTGCAGTGGAAGTTACATGGGATGTTATGATGTCCTGCTACCCTTTCATTAAGTCATTACAATACGTCTACGTTAGCGTAAAACAGACCTCTCAATGTTGAGTTTCGGAAACCTGCCCGTCGCACAGTTTAAAATAAATAAATAATTTCACCAATAAAAATTCAGTTACTATTCAAATATAATAAGAAATTAATGTTACAAAAAAACGGTTATCTGTAAAGTCGGTTTACTGACGATAGTTGAACGTTACAACGTCATAAGAAAATACTGATGGATTGGTTGCATTTTTCATTTTTTTTTACCCGTACCCGTACCCTTAAATGGAACGCCTCAGAGCGAGGTAACGCCGCATTTTTTCGTGCGTGCAGCCGGCTCCATCGAATTATAAGACGTTGTCACGTCAAAATGTAGTCACACTGTCAATGTAGTAACCGCGACTGTCGCTATCGCTATGCTATAGCTGTCCAATTTGGTCCTCAGCTCGTCTATCTGTTGGCTTGCAGCTCCTGCTTGGGCAACGATGAGTTCTTCGTATTTGGTGTTGTACTGTCCCATGTTGAGAATGAAACTTTTCTTGGTTTCCAATGATTATCACAACGTGCGCCGTGGAAGTGGTGGAGTTAATGCGCCGAACTTACCTTAAATATTACTGCTTATTTAAAAATTTCTTACCTATTTAACCTACTTAAAACGCACTGGCATCTTTACGATGCGGCCGCTCCTCGTCTTTTTCTGTGCGTTGTCGTTTTGGTTTTGGACTTTACCCTGTGCATTCGCGCTAGCCGAACATGTGTTTTGTTTCCCAACTTCCCGGGAAATTTGTCCGTCTTTTCCCGAGATCGGGAAAGGCCAAAGTCCCGGAATTTCCCGAGATTGGAACCAGGGAAGTAAACCCTACCTGTCACTGGTGACTTTTGCTCATCTGTCAGGGTTGGCCGTGTGTGATTAAGGCCTTAATAGCACTCAGCGATACTTGACCAAATTAAATATGCACTCTAATCGTTTGTGCACAATAAGATGTCACGCGCTTACTTGTTTTGGTCGGGCGGTTTTTTGCACTTTAGTGTAATGTGGAATAAAAATAAAAGATTCAAGTAAAAATATTCATATTTTAGATACCTTTTTCCTTGTAAAAACTAACTAGTAAACTTTTGCGGTTTTGGAGAAATTTTGCAAATTATCACAAACACAGGTGCTGCTGGGGATTTTTTTTCTCAAACTCGGTTAGCAAAAACACAATTCTATTAAATTAAAAACCTTTTTTAAATCTAGATGTATCACCCTGTATTTTTTCTTAATGGTTTTGATATAGCCCGCAAACACCCCTATTAACGCCCTAACACATATTCTGTGAAAATTTTAACCAATTTACTACTATTATGATAAGCGGTTCAAAGGATACGACAGACAGACGAACCTAGGTTTAGTAATAGGGTTCCGTTGGTACCCTTCGGCACAGTAAAGAGATGGGCTTAATAATAAGCCCATCTCTTTACTGTGCCTTCGGATACGGTACTCTAAGGCCGGTATTTCACTGGGACACCATTGCAGCGCAACCAGTCGCCGCTACCAACAAAATGTATACAGCCCTATAGAGAGTTACCCACCTGGTGTCCGTTTGGTTGCGCAACCAAATTGGCGGCGCAACCAGTTCGGATGCCGGTCGCGTTGCCACTCTCAGTGAAATATAGCCCTTAATACAGTGGCCGCAGGGTGTATCTTTACTGGTGTCTAGTTACGGACACCAGTGACGCAACCAGCCGCGCCACCGTGGTGTCCCAGCGAAATACCGGCCTAAGGAATTGTAAATTTTTGTTTTAGACCTGTATCTACATATACAGCTCAGTGTGGACAGACCACGAAACTGAACCACTTTCCCAAAGAAACATGGGTCGAAATCGGAGAATTTGTTTGGCTTCTTCATACAAAAACTTTCAACAGTTGACTGAGGATTTTGTTTGGAGAAGAAAAAAAAATCTCCCTTGAGCTGTTTCACAATTTTCATATTCACAAATATCACAATATCGTTTAAAGTTATTGTTCCAAAGAGAAACCATTCAAGTGAATTTAATTAAAGAACTTCTAGATTAAATAAACGAAAAAAAAAATATATCGTCATCAAATTGCTATCGAAACGTTTCAAAATTGTATAGCTAAGTACAAAGGTATACTCTGTACACGACAGAGTTAGGTTGAGTTTAGAGTCTAGGTTGAGCTTAAACTTATTGCAACTTAGAGACTGCAAGTTGAACTATCAGTTGCTGGGTTTGTTGGGATTGTATAATGTATATTGTTAACAGTGATTGTTGTTTTATTTACGTAGACTTATAAACTTGTAGTCAATTCAAACACGTTGTTATAAGAGCAAGTCACGTGGATAAGTTTAGACCTCAGATAAAGAAATACAACAAGTTACATACTTTGGTACAGCGTGTCACGAAAGAGAAAGAAAATATCCCTTTCTAAGGTAGTTTATCTTTGAGTCATGTAAAACCTCAAGCAAGGAGGTTTTTGTTCTGAGTGTAAAACACATGGAGAGGAATACACTTACTACGTTACAAACTTTTTTCAAGCGTGTTACCAAAAGTGACAGAAATTTGATAGAAAATATTCTTATCGTGCCTGCTACGCGAGACCAAGTATTTCGACCCATGTTCCTTAGGGAAAGTTGTTCAGTTTCATGGGCAGAATCACATCCTTCAGGGTTGATATACCCTTTCTGTTACACCTTGTATATCTTTTAAAAATATTTTCTAATAAATTCTACCATGATAAAATTATCGCCTTTTAGGGTTCCGTTGTCAACAAGGAACCCTTATAGTTTCGTCATGTCCTGTAATATTAGGGGAATGATATTAGTCACGTTGACAAAATGATAAAATAAAATTATGATAAAAAAAAGATTTTATTGGATTACGTCCCCTAGACGTACTCCATAAAATGTGGGGATGAACAATTTTTTTCTCATCTAGTGTGGGGTGTCATGAGATAGGTATTTTAAAAACATTGTGAGTATTTTAAGAACATTTTTTGATTCCAGGATTCGTTTATGAAATATGTATCTTACGAGAAGCTCTATTTTTTGTTCGAGTCAAGTGTTCCCCCCGTCTACCAGCTAAACGGTTGATATCGGAAATGTGAAAATATTCACATCGGTAATATGTAGGTATAATGAATTTAAAAGGAAAACTATCACAGCAAAGTAAAATTTACAGGTTAACGAGTAATAGTCAAATTATTAGAAATAATATTGAAAATAATAGAAATAGCTATCAGGCGCTGGATCTCGCCATTAGTTGGGATGGAAAATGTTTATGAATATATCTAAACTTGCCTAACAATAATGATTTCTAAGGCAACTACGGAACCCTATACTGGCTTGGCCCGATACGCACTTGGCCGGTTTTTTTTAACACAATTTTATACTTATCCAATTTTTTTGCACTAGGTGGATTTGTAAGGCTCTTTAAAGATAAATTTCTTGCCAAATAAATTTTAAACAAAAACACTATTGCTTGATAAATCTTATGAAGACTTGAATTTCGTTTTATTTTGTTTTGCTTCCAACAAAAAACCCTTCAGCCTTTGACGCGCATCCCTTACAAAAGGCAGCTGAAACCCGTCGGCTGAACAATTTAGAAGTTCAATTGCTCATGTTAGATGGCATAATTGTCTATTTTCTCCGCCGTTTGCAAAGCTATACAAATCCGCCAATTTTCCACAAGACATCGCATCTCAGAGAGACGAATTTCTAAAAGCTCTCTGACTGACTATTACGGGGTTCCTGGTTTCGTTGAGCTTACATGATACTTGGAACCTTTTATAATGAACAACTAATACTCTTGAAAACAGTAGAATGTTTGATCAAGTTTGTGATAGCGAATACAGATTTTCAGGGCTCTCAAAATATCTGCGAATAATTTGGCCTAGAGAAAAGTAGTTCGTACTATAATCGGGCTTGTCCGGTAACATCTTGAGTTCCACTTGTGGGCAAAGCCACGTTGTTATGATTGGTCCAGTAGTGTCTGTCTGGAGCAGGTTTTATTTCAATATCCGAAATTAGTATGAAATTGGCAATACCAGATTGCGAGTTTGAAATAAATTCCCATTGTGGAAGATTTAGCGATTTAGTTGTCAAGCTTCTCG
Source organism: Athrips mouffetella (assembly GCA_947532105.1). Lineage (NCBI taxonomy): Eukaryota > Metazoa > Arthropoda > Insecta > Lepidoptera > Gelechiidae > Athrips > Athrips mouffetella. The sequence goes on along the minus strand of OX383960.1, from coordinate 6,998,710 downwards.
TCGGGGTTCAGCTATTATTAGTAGCTACAAATGATGCAGTAAATGGGTGCAAAGGAACCTAGAAGTCACGTAATGTTTAGTCCTTTGAAACTAGCAGATCTTCTTTATCTTTAACCGAACTTTATTATTATGGATTGACTATATTAAAGTCAGAATTCATAACCACTCAAAATCAGTCAAAACTGTATGGCTTTTATAAGCAAAGATTTGTTGAGCAATATCGCTTCTGGTATCCTGGAAATCTCGTTCGGGATCTGTTAGGTTGTGTTTGCCTCGCCTAACGGATCTAACTAATAGGATCAAATGAAAAATTATTGTATTCTATCAAGTGATAATTTAAGGGGTACGGTCAACAGCATGTCAATGGAAACATTTGTAACTCTATTACTATGCCATAAAGTCCAAAGTGTTTCTACTGGCGTGCTGTTGGGTGTACCTAGCAGTAACTTTCGACAACGAATTCAACATCATTGATGCTATGCTACTTCGAAACGTCGGGTATGTAGGTAAGTACGTACAATTCTGCGTTCACTGACAATATAATCCAGTATAATATTGGTAAAATCGACGGATTGGGGATTTAGGGATGTAATCATCTGACTTTTCAGTGAAGGATAGTTTGAAAACCTGAAAAGTATGTAGGTATTTTGAAACTCAACGAAACTCCTGCGTGTCAAGTTTATATTTCACTACACTACCCACTTGTTACGCTCACGTTTATAGCGGCCGTCCAAATGTTTACAGCATAATTAGTGAGTATCCGCTTTTATGGCTCACAATTGCGTTCTTTTATACACACAGGGTTCCCGTATCGGTTTCAGTTTCCGTTAGTCCAGTTATGCCAATATTCACAACAACATAAACAAAATTTTTTGAAAATGTCAAATGAAATTGTCAACTTGGCTCCTCAACTATGACCACACAGAAATGTTACTTCCAAGCAGCAGTCAAACTCACGACTCTCTCACTTTATATTCACACTCACACAGCCCATACACTTTTACACCCACACTCGTACCTACACACACAATCACACACACATATACACACTCTTTCCATCATCTTGGACAATGTTTTTGTTTTGTATTGTAAAATCTTTTGAAAGAGTTTATTTTTCGACTGTTGTTTAGCCACACATCGTTCTATATCCAACGAACGTTAGTGAGTATACTTTATCTGAGGTTCTACTTCTCACAAAACACTACTTGCTAGAACACTGCCTCTTAAGACACAGGCTTTCGCCTAGTTTGCGAATCAGGGTTTAAAAAAAATATGTGTACAACTCATGTACTTACTCTTTTATTGTACTGTTTCTTGCAAGGAGGTCTTTGTTCTGAGGTTTCTGGTGTAAATTCTTCGATTTTTTTTATTTTCATTTATGACACACTAGGCCAGTGGCACAGGATTTACCGGGTGTCCCAGAAATTAGTGTCCAGCGTGTTAATCTGCTCTTGAAATTGAAAATCTTTTCCGAAGAAATATGGATCGAAAAGCGATAAAAAATTTAGACTTCCCATACAAATAAGTTGGTCACATTAGTTGGAAGTTAGTGAATTTGGAAATCGTGTGTCTGTAAAAGGGACCTTATTATCGCTGCTCCAATAGGAGGCGTAAAAATTTATGATCCCTGCCCTTCAGTGCTCTATCTGAAACAAAGTATACCCATTTGCCTAATGAATAAGCTAACATTATACAGGGTAGGAGCCGGGTGTAGGAAATTCTTAGATTCCTTTGGCCAAAATATCAGTTGAAATGAAACTTTCTGAATGTCACGGGCACATGAATTCTGAAACCTATTCAGGCTACAAGTTGACAAGTCAAACGTTCAATGTTTCATTAGGCTGTTTGCCCACCGCGATGATTCCGAGCTGATACCGATAACAAAAATTACTTTTATTCATTAATTTTGAATTTTTATGGCTTAATTTTATTATTTTTATTTTGACATTGTGTTTTATATTGTTTTTTTAAATTTGGCATTCTTATTATTTTATACAATTTGACGATCATATTATATACGTATAATTAACTAAGACTGTAATTTATATGATATTTATGATATGAAATAAATGAAACTAAACTAAATAGAAAAGCGTCGAAAGTTACGAGCGAAAATAATATTTATAATAAGTCTGACCACAACCGGTGTACCACGCCTAAGGTATGCGCAGGGAGGTGGGGGAGTGGAAAGGAAAGAGCAAGAACTAGTGCCGCTGTGAGCGATGATGAGCGATGCCCCCCGCCTTTAGCATACCTAAGGCGCGGTATACAGCGGTTGCGGTCAGACATTATACATACTCATATAGCCGCTTCTATCGGCGGCGTTCTTTTGTTTTATCGGTATCGGCTCGAAATCGTCGCGGTGGAAAATAAAATACTAATAGTTTTTATAAAAACACGCAAAATTGGTAAAATCTAACCATTTTACTTCTACGTGTTAAAAATTTATAGAAGGGGTGTAACGTAACGGAACTGAACAACTTTCAGAGAATAAAACATTCGGAAAATAAAAAAATGGCCTCTCCATACCAACTGTACAATCAAGTTTTAAATTTTGTATGTTTACGATTTTTCTTAAATTTCCTGGTATCACCGAAAGTTGTTTAGTTACGTTGAACTTTCAGTTTTTGAAAACCGTCTCTTACACAGGGGTATACGATGGCAAAAATTTATAACTCATTTGCAGAAGTCGAAGAACATAAGTTGTTGCTTTTGACCTCAATGTGTGAAAATTTTAACAATAGCAATTTTTATAGAGTTCCTTGAAAATTGTAAATTTTTGATTTTTTTTTTGAAGTTTGTTCAAAAATGTACCTATTACATAAACAACTACATTTCCTTTTTGAAGAGAGTAATCAAACCGATATCAAATAAACAAAATATTTAGCTGGCATTGAAACACAGGCAAGCATTTTGTAGCGACAATTATTGCAACGTAACAATTTTAGCCTAGCCAACACCAAAAAACCTCGTCTTGGTGTTTAGCGTATTTGGTTTTAAGCGTCAAAATAAAACTAGAGTATTCAAGGAAATATCGAGGGGAATATTGAAGGACTCTCGTAGCATGTCGTAGACCTTTGCTACGTCGTAGCCATAGTCAAATCTTCTATGTCGAGAGATTTTCAGTGTTACGCTAACTATCGTTTGAGATCTAGAGAAAAGCATTTTTGATCGATTGGCTAATATAAAATACAGACCTAATCGTTGCCGTTGAACACCACATTTGAACGATCCGCTTGCCATTAAGTGGCCCACCTGCTCGTTTGCCCACTTGTCAGCTAATCAAATCAAATCAGCTAACATAGAGGGTTATTTTTCTCACCACAAAAATTTTAGTGTGTTACTCAGACCATAAAAGTAAAAACTTTTGTAAGGACATGGGTCAAAACATAAGTCCATTAAAACACTAATGATGAAACAAGGTTTGTACGGGAAAGACAAATATCTTTTTTCGTTTTTCGTTTTTCGTTCTAGGTTTCATTAGAAACGTTCAGTTTCATGGTATAAGTAACATAGGTACACTCAACAGCATATCAGTAGAAACACTTTTGGATCTTATGGTGTTGTAATAGAGTTGAAAAAGTTTCTACAGACGTGCGGTTGACCGTACTAAAGTTTCATCAGAGATATTAAATAGTCCTCTGACCCTGTATGACTCAACGTACGGCGCATACAGGGTGTAAGGGTCAGCTCCCCGAAAACAAAAAGATCAGCGAACGAAACTGAACAACTTTCACTAAATGAAACTTTCAGGAAAGGAAAAAAAAATCAGCATCATCCTACAAAATTGCAAACTTGATTGGACAGTTTGTATACAGGGTGTTAATTTAATTGCGTGCCATAGTTTAGGGGGTGTTTCAGTAACGATAAAGTAATACAAAAAAAATATTTAAAAAAAATCCTACTTGAAAAAAACTAAAACTTCAATGAAACTAAACTAACGCGGAGGGCAATGATCTGGACGGAACACTGCGCTATCACCGAGCCAGCGCGCGAGTGTCAATGTATAAGGTAGACACATACATAACTGAAACTCTTTCGTGCGCTTTTAATAGCGCGGTGCGCCGGGGTATTGCCCTCCGCGTTAGTTTAGTTTCAATGAAGTTTTTTTTTTTTTAAGCCGGATTTTCTTTTTGTGTTCCTTTATCGTTACCGAAATACCCTACGCACGCAATTAAATTAACACCCTGTATATGGAGCTTTTTTTTCATTTCCTGAATTTTTCATTTAACGTCAGTTTTCAGTTCCTTTTGTCAAAGAGTTCTTCAGTTTTCGGAAAGCTTCCTTACACCCTGTATAAGTACCACTCACACACACAATCCTACAAAACTTTTTGCGTAAACTCTCAGAGCAGTTAACAAGTTCAAATTAATTTGGAATTGTTATTTACGAGTACTATATTGTGGTATTTCTGCTTTGCGGCTTCATCCGTATTATCTGGAAAATTGTTTAAACACTTTTACATAATTCCAATGAAAAAATAATTTTGTAATAGTGATTTTTAGGAGTAAAGGAGTGATCACACCTAGCTTAATTCAAAGACTTCTTGTCGGAATATTGTAAAAGGGATTTTTAGCAGTAAAAGACATGGTTTTGTATCAATAAATAAAATAAAACGTACGCACAGATCATGTTCCAAACAGAAAAAATCTTGAACTTTACTTCCCGTACATTTTGCACTATACTGGGTGTAAAGGACAGCCTTCCGAAGAAAGGGCATGATCAGTCAACGCGACTAAAAAACTTTCAGCGAATAAAATTTTCAGGAAATAAATATAATACTCTTGTCGACGACGGAGGTTGCCTGCTAGCCTGATGCTGGCAGGCTTCTGTAAATGTGTATATTTAAACTTAGACATAAGCAAATTCCAAATTATGACATTGATTAGTTTTTGCAGTCTCTCGTCTCTACTTGGTTTGCTTGTATTTACTGTGTTTTTACTGTTTTTAATTATATTTTATTAACCTGAGGAGCTGTCTTCTCATTTCGCAGATAACCAGCGCATAAATCGGTAAACTGACCAATCAAATTTGCAATTTTGTATGGAGAGGCCGATTTTTTTTAAATTTACTGAAAGTTGTATTCACTCTTTGACTAACCATGCCATATTAGTTTTCAGAAGACTGTCCCTTACACCTTTTATACCAGAGTTCACTAAAGATCGTCACGTTTAGCAATGCAAAAGTTTTGTTTACGAAATGTGACACTCTTTCGTGAACTCTGTTTGCAGAGTGATGTAGTTGATATGGGAAGGTAAAATTTTTTTTCGTGTTTCATATTATTCTGCCCAGAAAATTGTTCAGTTTCATGCACAAAATCCACAGTTTCAGTTTTTAGGGTTCCGTACCTTACAGGATCACTTTGTTGTCTGTCTGCCGGTCTGTCTGTCTGTCAAGACCCCTGTTCTCACAAACGGGTAAAAGTATCAAGTTGAATTGAAATTAATATAAAGGTCTATGCATCCTTGAAGATGTATAAATTTCAAACTTCTGAGACAATAGAGGTAAAATCGAAAGATACAACCCTTTATGTCCCCATATCTATACATTTATGAACCAAACCGAAACCTGTAGAATACTTCCGTTGACTTAGAATCATGAAATTTGGCAAGAAGCTAGATGTCACAGCACAAGTAAAAGGAAAAATCTGAAATCATTAAGTATTGCAACTTTTCTTACAACCAATTATAACCAATCAAATCAAATATAGTGTATTAATTGTTGGATATTAATCTAGATACATCGCTTCAGAAACAAAGTGGCGCTGAAGTAGAGTCTCCGTGAAGGCTAGGTACAGGCTGGTGGTAATCCACCACATGTCCACTTGTGTCAACATGATTTGATGTTATTGTTTGTATGTCACGTCGGACTGTAAAAGTAAAGTTTATAATAAATATATAATATTGTGCTTATATCGTTTATGTGCGCGCCCTGCTACTATAATTTCCAATAGGTTTTGGCCCAGATATTCGCCGAATATAAAGGTAAATAAAAATCTTGCAAAAAATTTCTGTCGATTTTGACGTTTCGTAAAAATGGACGAAGAGAGTTCGTCGTCTACCGGAATTTGTGGTATACAGAAACTTCGGGGGGCAGCTGATTTTGGGATTTGGAAGTTCGTAGTCCGGAATTTCCTGGAATCCAAGAACTGGTGGAACATTGTTGAAGCCGAAGAAGTCAGCAGTACCGCAAAAGATACGGACAGTGTAACTGAACCTATAACCTTACTTAATAGAATAAGTATTTTCTATTCAGACAAATACCGAGATATTCGTTAGAAAGTTTTAATTTAGCCAAAACACAAGTGTTCCAGCAGCGCAGTCCCTTGAACTGACACAATAAGATCATAGCGAGTTTCTTTCACAAGATCTTTTCTCAAATTTCTATATCATTATCTATTCCGCACGGAATTAGAGAGATATCCACCGACTATGACAGTTTTATGTCCGAAGACAAAGCAAATTCGTTAAGCTTGGGCACACCAATACAATTGATGTGCTTACACTTAATTTTTAAATGATCTATTTACTTGGTCCTTTGATCCCGACAAATCCGCTTTTAAACGTAATCAATCTGGGTGTCCAAGTAGATCAACATCGTTACAACTCCGGAGAAAGCTGAAAATTAAAATACATTGAATGTTTTATTTAGGCCTCTAAACATTAAATTTTTGATCGACTTGTGGTAGGACTTACTACATGTGAATAGTAGCCCAAACTCTTTTTGAGGATCATGTTGTTGCCATCAAAAGGATTCAACCTAGTAACTCTTTAATTATCTATCGCTTCACTTTTTAAGTGCTTATCACTGCCCCTTCAGTGTAACCTATTCATGTTTTAGGTAAAGCTATAAACGGCACACCCCATTCCCTTTTCATCTTAAGCCCTGCCTATGCGAGGCCTAAGATGATAGCTCTCCCGTTTTCTATTCTTTATCTTAAAATAAAATAAAAAAATAAAAAAAGTGGGAGAGATGGTCCGCTCCACCACTCGCGGCCCACGATGAGCACCTACCAACACACCAACGTGCGCAATGTGCTCCCCCCAACGGGGAAAGGGTATGCCGGCTTAGCCAGTCTTTTGATTTGGGCCGAAGCCCGTGCCGAAGCACCGTTGGAGCCGAAGCCCATTGTTGGAGCCGAAGCCCTTTGTTGGAGCCGAAGCCCATTGTTGGAGCCGAAGCCCATTGTTGGAGCCGAAGCCCATTGTTGGTGAAAGGCCGAAGCCAGGGTTAGGCAAAAGCCTAATGTGATTCCAGCGGTGGACGAGGATTTCTCCAAGTCGGAACCAACAGCCGACCGAAATCGAGGCTGCGGCCCCAAAGTGACAATTTAATGAATTAAAAAGGTGGCCGAAGCCAAATATTGACCTCCATGGCGAAAACAGAAACATAAGAAGATCTATCGAAACAACTTACGTCTGTGTCGTCTTTTATTTTGAGTCCCGTAGGACAGACGAGGATTTCTCCAAGTCAGGACCAACAGCCGACCGAAATCGAGGCTGCGGCCCAAAAGTGTCAGTTTAATAAATAAAAATAGTGATCGATACATCGGAGACATACTTTTGGATATTTCCAATGACGAAACCAACGTACCATCACCGTGGCCGTACTGTTCATAGCACTCAGGATACGGACTTCCATCCTTCAACGCACTATTAGCAGAACAGTGTTAAGCAAGATAGTTGTGTAATGCCGACGAGCAGCTCACGATAGCGAACTCCAGGCGCGCCGCCACATGATGCCCTCATCGTACAAAACACAAGGAAACTGTAAACTCGTCATCGTCGATAGTGCCGCAACTGCCAAGCAAGCATCGACTCGTGTACCGGATTTTCACGTCTCGATAACACAATCTCTGCTTTACTCAGAACAGTACCACATTCCTTCAATAACATCGCAAACAGCTCCCAACTTGCCCCGATCATATATATTTTTCGTCAGAATTATAAGAAGACCCAAACTTTTTGAGTTTTCCATCATGCCATGCACTCAACCAAACAGACGCGTTCGATAAGTATTTATACCATTTTATACTTTTCAGTTTTTCGAACAGGGGGCCTAAGCGTCTGCCTACATATTATACGAAATGCCTTTCGTATTAATTAAGTCTCATATTATCACATTTCATGTGATTAATCCATTTGCCAATATTTCTTGGATTCGGTCCGCCGCCTGCTCGGCGACCGTCTTCCCCATAAGTATACTTCGTAATATAAAACGACAGATCGCGCAGTTGTACACGGATTCTACCGCGTAGTTTCGCGCCAAAATGGCTTCGATAGCCCGTTTTCGTATGAATATTTCAATACAGGCAGATTTTTGTTCTGAATTGATGCTTGATGGAAAGATATTCCTATAAACCATTGCGAATACTACTTTTAACTGCTTTAAGTAATGTTTTTATATGATTACATATCCTTTAACCCAAAGATTTCGGACCTACTTGCTTCGCTCGGAATAGATACCTTGCTAATTTATTTTAGTAGGGGATGACATCTGCCAACATGTCACAACCCCATCATCGATGGTCCATAGAAAATACTCAAAATAACCTGTCAAATCCATAGAAAAACACCTGCATCACCTAGTGACGAATTATTTCTTTAATCCTCCTTCTAAGTACCTTTATTTTTCTGTGCTTTAACCTATCTTAATGTCCATTTTCAATAACTTTGTAGTATTTCTTAATTTTTATGCGTTTCTAAGATATTTTTCAGCTCCCAGCCAGCTGTTTAATGTTTTTTAAGTATCTTAATTTGTACCTAGGGTCATAGAGTTACAACAGAAAGGCAAGGAGCACATTATGCTTGTTGATAGAGCCCTCATGTTTTGCACATGTGTACAACGCTAAAACTGCACATCAAGTTTGGCAGAGCTTGTGTAATGCGTATGAAGATAAGGGCTGGGGCAGGCGAATAACTTTACAGCGTCAGCTATGGCAGTGCAGACTCGAGGATTTTACGTCTATGGAGAAGTATATATCGAAAGTCGTGTTTCTAGCACAGCAGTTAGCAGATGTCGACGCGAAAGTCGACGATGACTGGATCATTTCCATATTGTTAGCTGGATTAACAACGGAATACAACCCGTTAATAATGGCTGTAGACAACAGTGGACAAAAGATCAGCCTGGAGCAGATAAAAACTAAATTGCTTCAAGAAGGCAACAGACAAGCCGAGTCAGGCGCAGGAACTGGTGAGCAAGCCTTTGCTACCACTAAAGGTAAGGCTACAAAAAACAAAGCGAACACTCGACAGCCAGTATACAAGTGTTTTAAATGCCATAAGTTAGGGCATAAAGCATCTGAATGCAAAAAGAACCCCAATGCTAATGTGTGTATGAGCATGGCCGACAACATCATTAAAAACGGATGGTACGTCGACAGTGGATGTTCCAATCACATGACGCATGATGCCAGCAAATTATTCGAATATAAAAAGAATAAGAATAATATGAAAATTCGGGTGGCAAGCGGGCAAGAGATTCCAGTAAAAGGCCAAGGAAGCGCTTTACTGAAAGTGAATGAAAGTTCTAAACTTCCATTGAAAAATGTTTTACATGTACCCAATTTATCGATGAATTTGATCTCGGTGAGTGATCTAACTAAAAAGGATTTCGAAATAAATTTTGACAAAAGAGGTTGTACAATAAAAAACCTAAACGACCAAGTAGTTGCGACTTGTAATGAAGTTGGCGGAATTTTCAAACTGAAAGAAAAAGAAAGCTGCTTTGTTAATTTGACATTGTCAAATGAAGTTTTGTCAAATTTATGGCACCGGAGATTAGCACATTTAGGTCAGAAATACATGATTTCTTTGAAGCAAATTGTTACGGGAATTGATTTTAAGTCTTCTGATAAAATCGAACCGTGTGTTCCGTGTATTAGTGGTAAAACGTGATTTAGAGTGACTTAATAATATACTATATACGAGCTCACGGACTATTGTTAAGGGTGTTAGTCGAAGTATATATTATATTGATTATGATTGTTTGTTTTTGGATATGGTATTCATTTATGATATGATATGGATTGTAGTAATGGTTTATTTCTTATAAATCTATATTGTATTTTATATGAACTGCAGTATGTGCATGTGATGCATGTTATACATGTAGTGGATTAAGGGGGCGTGAAGTAGAGTCTCCGTGAAGGCTAGGTACAGGCTGGTGGTAATCCACCACATGTCCACTTGTGTCAACATGATTTGATGTTATTGTTTGTATGTCACGTCGGACTGTAAAAGTAAAGTTTATAATAAATATATAATATTGTGCTTATATCGTTTATGTGCGCGCCCTGCTACTATAATTTCCAATAGGCGGCGCTATGGTGGGAAAAATTTATTATTAAATTATTAATAATTATAAATTTAATAAAAAAAAGGTGAGCTCCCGTTCCAAGATATTAAAGAGGGGTGAGGCGAGGGGTGAGGTTTGTATGGATGCGAAGTTTTTAAATCAAAGGGCAAAAGTTTAGTATATGATGGACAGGTACGGAAATTTTAGTTCGCGTGTTCGACTCGCACGGTTATTTTTTATTATTAGTGGGCTGACTCTCTTGGAAGATTGTCTTTTTAGACCCTGTATTTGGTGATACTACGCTCCTTAAAGGTTCACTTTGTTGTTAATAAGATACGTATCTACGAAACCCTGACGAAGACATACCGTGTAGGCATTTTATTTATTTACAGAAAGCGTCGATCATACATTTTGGTACATATACATTCTAATTTAATAATTCAAACGGAAAAGTGACCACATTTTTGTATGTTATCAATTTATCATATATGGGGTGTAAGGGATAGCTTTCCGAAAAGTGAAAGGGCATGATCAGTTTACATACTTGAACATATTTCAGTGAATAAAACTTTCAGCCAATGAAACAAAAAATCGGCCTCTCCATACAAAATTCCAAACTTGATTGGACAGTTTGTGTGGGGAGGCCTATTTTGGTCTTAATTTCCTGAGAGTTTTATTCGCTGGAAGTTGTTCAGTTACCCTTACACCTAAACTCATATTTGAATATCGTATCAAATAGGAATGGGGATAAATGCGGTCGATGATTTCACAAGAGGTTTACAAATCTATTTGCCTTTAATTTGAATCAGCGTAATATTTGTCAATTTTTGTTCACAATTATTTCGTAAAGACATAGCAAATTCGTTATGGTTGTATCATTTTTAAAAGAACAGGCAGGCTGCGTAGGACCGGTCGTCATGGAGATCTTTAGGGGAGGCCTATGTCCAGCAATGGACGTCTTTCGACTGATATGATGATGATACTATTTTTTGCTTGAGAAATCCTACCTCTATTGCAGAAACGCTGCCACCCTGCATAAGTTTCCTGATGATGATGACTGATATCACAAACAGGTTGCGTCTTATTTACGGTGCCAATATTTGAGCAGCCATCGTACATCTACGAAAATTTTCGATCAAAGACTTAAGGTATAGAGAATCCACAGTACGAGTCTCTGGGGAAAGGTAAAGTAGACAATTGGAGAAGTTTTTCTATTTCCTTTTGCCGGTTTCTCTCCAAGTTAACGGTGTAAGAGCTCTTGTTTGTTTGTTTGGTATATTAAAGGGCCGTAAAAATATTATTTTTTATACAAGGTGCTCTTGGTTTTAATATTACAAATAAAAAACTGGCCAAGTGCGAGTCGGACTCGCGCACTGAGGGTTCCGTACCACCACATAAACATAATTGTATTAGTTGAAATTTCAGTAAAGTTAATGTGCTAGATTTTTTGAGTCCGACATTTTATAGCTTATGCACTATAAACATACCAATTTTCAAGTTTGTAAGGGTTCCCGTTTTTAAATAGAACTAAAACAAAAATCGCCTCAGCGACCATCCAACTTGACCCCTCTCTTATATGAATGTTCTTGAAACGGGAGCTCACCACAATTGGTTACCACTAGTTGTGAGAAAAGTTGTAATATTTAATGATTTCAGACTTTTCCCATTATTTGTACTGAGAGACCTAGCTTCTTGCCAAATTTCATAATTTTAGGTCAACGGGAAGTACCTTGTAGGTTTTGCATTTTTGAATAAATGTATGGAGATGGGGACATAAAATGCCATATCTTTTGATTGCGTCGTTGTGAAAAATTGAAATTTTCAGATCTTGTGTGGTTCATGGATCCTAATATATGGTATTAATTTCAACCTGATACCTTTACCCGTTCGATAGATAAAGGGTCTTGACAGACAGACAGAGAGACAGACAGACAGACAGACGGACAACAAAGTGATCCTATAAGGGTTCCGTTTTTTTCTTTTGAGGTACGGAACCCTAAAAAGATCTTTTTACTCAGATTTTAGCTTCGAGCATTATCATCAGACGTCAGTTTTTCGTCACTTCGCAAACAAAGTGGTGCTTTGCAATTTTTTTGTTATCCTGGACTGTCTTACTGCAGGGCAAAGGCCTTACCCTTTCCAGCTCCGTTTGTATCAATAATCAACCAAGTAGACGGACTACCTGGTCGTAAATGGCCATCTTGGACATCTAATCGACTAGTAGTTTTTTAAAAGAAAAAGGTAGAGGGAGGTAGGTTTTGTATTGGGGTCTACCAACACAAGTATCACACACACACTTACCAAAACCAGAATTGTATTAAGAACAAATAAACATTTTGATTTCTTTTTTGATACTATAAGACAAAAATGAGATTTGCTCCTGGCCCGTCTGTCGTAAAAATTACATGTATAAATACGGTCCTATCATTATAATCATCTTAATATACAGGGTGTTAATTTAATTGCGTGCCATAGCTTAAGGGGTGTTTCAGTAACGATAAAAGAACACAAAAAAAATATTTAAAAAAATCCTACTTAAAAAAAACTTCATTGAAACTAAACTAACGCGGAGGGCCACCGCGCTATCACCGAGCCAGCGCGAGAGTATCAAGAAATCCTTTCTTGTTTTTGTGTGTGACTCCAATTTTCCCTTCATACTTTAACAGGCTTAGGACCGTCAAAATGTAATACCTGATAAATCATAAAAAAATCATTGATGATAAAGAAAAATAAAGTAGGATTTTTTTATATTTTTTTGGTGTTCCTTCATCGTTACTGAAACTAAAGAATATATAATATTACGCTCTGAAACACCCCCTAAGCTATGGCACGCAATTAAATTAACACCCTGTATAAATACCATTAGTGTATCGATACACCAGCGGAAATCCTGACGCGGAAAGTTCCGCGACCGAAAAATCTGTCAATTACGACACCAGATGTGTCTTAGGTAACCTGAAAAGTGTTGCGAGCGGAATGAGCGGAACTCTCCGCGTGGGGAAGATCCACAGGTGTGGAGGCAGGGAGCTTCCCCAAATTTTGAGCAAAAGATATCAGTATCACTTATTGTGACTGGTCACTTTGGCTGATGGTTTCAATGAGTGGTGACCTCAGTATGATGGTATTTGGACATAACACAGACAACGACACGTTTATTACGTCCTAGTTAGCAAAAAAAAAAAATTCACCACAAAAGCTCAGAAAACTTTGCTTTATCGGTCGAAATATGCGTGTGAAAGTCAATTTTAGCTGCTAGCGTGGAAAAAGGTTTTTAAAGTTAGAACGTGATGATAAATTATGGTGTAAGGTAAGGCCGTATCTGATATTAACGCTGATCTGGCTCATATCTCAGAATGGAGTAACTCTCACGGATTGCAAGTGAATCCAAATAAGACACAGGCCATAGTAATTGGCAGTCACTGGTTCATTTCAAGGGTCGACTTTGGATCTCTCCCTCCAATCGTCTTTAATGGTGTAGGTGTTCCATACGCCCAAACTATGAAAAACCTTGGCATACTTTTTGATATCACACTTTCGTGGAAATCACAAGTGGCGGAGTTAAGTCAGAAGCTTTTTGGTGCGTATGGATCACTGAAAAGGCTGCGAAATTTCTTGCCGACCAGTACAAAGATTGCTCTTGCACAATCGTTACTCCTACCTATCTTGGATTACGCTGATACCTCCTACCCTGACCTCACAGAAGAGATGCTTAACAAACTGAAGCGGCTTCAGAACCTGTGTATAAGGTTTTTTTTCGGACTGAGGAAGTACGACCATGTGTCGTCCTTCCGAGCTCAGTTAAAATGGCTGCCCATTCGCCGTCGAAGGGATTGGCATATTCTCTCTCTACTATACTCTATCCTATTTCTTCCTTCCATTCCTTCCTTCATACCTCAAAGAAAGATTTAAATTTAACACCTCTCAAGATCGTACTCTACGCTACTCTCTTGACCTTTCCCTCTCTATACCTTCACATACTACAAATTTCTATCACGACTCTTTCACAGCTACGGCCATACGACTCTGGAATGCACTTCCCACCGCGCTGAGGCAAGCTCCCTCACTCGACATTTTCAAAAGAAATGTTAAAGACCACTTCCTTTCACTGTCACACCTCTCGTGATCTGTGGTTGCCTGTTGCTGTTCGTGTCCTGCTATCAGATTTATGTGTATTTATATATTATATGTATGTATATATGTAAATATATATTTATTACGTTTTTATAGGTAGGTTTATATATGTAGTGTTTATGTATGTTTAATTTGTTATATCTTTAGGTCAATCTTTATGCACCGTCCCCGCATCTATGTTAGCCTAATATCCTGCACCCAAAGGTTGCCTGGAAGAAATTGGTGTTTAGCAATAAGGCCACCTCATTGTACACCTATTTCTAATATTGTACTTTTCACAAAATTTCGTGTGCAATAAAGAATATTGTTTTGTATTGTATTGTAAGGTACTGGCGTAACTCTCAACTTATTTTCAGGAATCTTAAAATCTTAGTTTTGCTACTTTACTTAAAAAATACCTATTACAATTTTTTTGTTAATCGACAAAATATTTATTCAGTTTGAATAGCAGATTAACATTACGTAATTCAGTAGTTTCAGATTTTTCTACCTCGTATGTATTGAGTGACTGATTCAGCATCGTGAACGGTGCTCAGCCCAAGCTATAAACCTTGAAATGGGCCTTTAACGACGACTCTTCAAATTGTACCTACATTTACCGTCGCATTTCTTACTAATGCTTTCTAAATGAACTTTCAAAGAAGTATTTTGAAACTTTGAAGGGACTTATTTTATTTCCATTAACTTGTATCCATTAGAGAACGAACAAGCTAATGTACAATTTTTCATTAATAAAATACAGAACAATACCTCTAAATGCAGTATGATTTGAGAACTGAAACTAACTTCAGGTTAGTCTTTAGATTGGAAACAATTTTATCTAAACCTTATAGATAGGACTAATCGAGATACCAGTCTACATCTACAGTAATAATATTATAAAGAGGAAATATTTGATTGTTTGTTTGTTTGTGTTGAATAGGCTCCGAAATTACTGGACTGATTTGAAAAATTCTTTCATTATTGGAATCCCACATTCCCTGATGAATATAGCCGATAGAATATTTTCAAGTGTTTGTACGCCGTTACAAACTAAGCCACATTCTTCGTACCTTAGTATGAATCATTACCCAAATAAATCACTTCGTACTCAAGGCTATATCACTATGTACCTGTAAATTAATTTTTGAATTATTCAAATCTGACACACCATTAAAAAGTTATCACGAGTGTAATTATTAATAATCAAAATTGAAGTTTAAGAACCAGCGCTCTAAGTTTTAGTTACATCACGTCCTGCGTCCCCACCGTCCCCTTCTACCTGCGATGAGATGAGTGAGGATGTGATACAAACTATGGCCCACCTAACATCATGTCCTGCGTCCCCACCGTCCCCTTCCACCTGCGATGAGATGAGTGAGGATGTGATACAAACTATGGCCCACCTAACATCGTGTCCTGCGTCCCCACCGTCCCCTCCCACCTGCGATGAGATGAGTGAGGATGTGATACAAATCATGGCCCACCTAACATCATGTCCTGCGTCCCCACCGTCCCCTTCCACCTGCGATGAGATGAGTAAGGATGTGATACAAACTATAGCCCATCTAACATCATGTCCTGCGTCCCCACCGTCCCCTTCCACCTGCGATGAGATGAGTGCGGATGTGATACAAACAATAGCCCACCTAACATCATGTCCTGCGTCCCCACCGTCCCCTTCCACCTGCGATGAGATGAGTGAGGATGTGATACAAACTATAGCCCACCAACATCATGTCCTGCGTCCCCACCGTAACCTTCCACCTGCGATGAGATGAGAGAGGATGTGATACAAACTATAGCCCACCAACATCATGTCCTGCGTCCCCACCGTCCCCTTCCACCTGCGATGAGATGAGTGAGGATGTGATACAAACTATGGCCCACCTAACATCATGTCCTGCGTCCCCACCGTCCCCTTCCACCTGCGATGAGATGAGTGAGGATGTGATACAAACTATGGCCCACCTAACATCATGTCCTGCGTCCCCACCGTCCCCTCCCACCTGCGATGAGATGAGTGAGGATGTGATACAAATTATGGCCCACCTAACATCATGTCCTGCGTCCCCACCGTCCCCTTCCACCTGCGATGAGATGAGTAAGGATATGATACAAACTATAGCCCATCTAACATCATGTCCTGCGTCCCCACCGTCCCCTTCCACCTGCGATGAGATGAGTGCGGATGTGATACAAACTATAGCCCACCAACATCATGTCCTGCGTCCCCACCGTAACCTTCCACCTGCGATGAGATGAGTGAGGATGTGATACAAACTATAGCCCACCAACATCATGTCCTGCGTCCACACCGTCCCCTTCCACCTGCGATGAGATGAGAGAGGATGTGATACAAACTATGGCCCACCTAACATCATGTCCTGCGTCCCCACCGTCCCCTCCCACCTGCGATGAGATGAGTGAGGATGTGATACAAATTATGGCCCACCTAACATCATGTCCTGCATCCCCACCGTCCCCTTCCACCTGCGATGAGATGAGTAAGGATGTGATACAAACTATAGCCCATCTAACATCATGTCCTGCGTCCCCACCGTCCCCTTCCACCTGCGATGAGATGAGTGCGGATGTGATACAAACAATAGCCCACCTAACATCATGTCCTGCGTCCCCACCGTCCCCTTCCACCTGCGATGAGATGAGTGAGGATGTGATACAAACTATAGCCCACCAACATCATGTCCTGCGTCCCCACCGTAACCTTCCACCTGCGATGAGATGAGAGAGGATGTGATACAAACTATAGCCCACCAACATCATGTCCTGCGTCCCCACCGTCCCCTTCCACCTGCGATGAGATGAGTGAGGATGTGATACAAATTATGGCCCACCTAACATCATGTCCTGCGTCGCCACCATCCCCTCCCACCTGCGATGAGATGAGTGAGGATGTGATACAAATTATGGCCCACCTAACATCATGTCCTGCGTCCCCACCGTCCCCTTCCACCTGCGATGAGATGAGTGAGGATGTGATACAAACTATAGCCCACCAACATCATGTCCTGCGTCCCCACCGTCTCCTTCCACCTGCTATGAGATGAGTGAGGATGTGATACAAACTATGACCCACCTAACATCATGTCCTGCGTCCCCACCGTCCCCTTCCACCTGCGATGAGATGAGTGAAAATGTGATACAAACTATAGCCCACCAACATCATGTCCTGCGTCCCTCACTCGCCGTCCCCCTGCACGCAGCAAGAATTATCGGACGCCACACGAAATGCACTTCATGTAGCCGAATTCTAGGCTAAAAAAAAGGACAGGTTGCAATCCGGGAGTGCCGGCAGAAGTGAAAACAAATATTTTAGTTTGACAGCTGTCATCCAAAATGTAGATCTCATCGAGACCTATCATTTGTCTCACCACACGAGTAGTCTAGGGTCAGTAGTTTTCGAGTTATAGCGATTTTTAGTTTGACAGCTGTCATCCGAAATGAAGATCTCATCTAGACCTATCATTTGTCTCAGCACCCGAGTAGTCTAGGGTCTGTAGTTTTCGAGTTATAGCGAGTTTTAGTTTGACAGCTGTCATCCGAAATGTAGATCTCATCGAGATCTATCATTTGTCTCAGCACACGAGTAGTCTAGGGCACTCTAGGGTCAGTAGCTTTCGAGTTATAGCGATTTTTAGTTTGACAGATTGTGCACAACTAAAAAAGCTGAGACTATGACAAGGACAAAAAAGATTTTTTGGTCTTTATCACACTTTAGAACTATTGTATATATTGAGCCTGCTCTAACTTGGTATGATTAGTTTCAAATCCACTCCTACGGGTGATTGGAAATTCGACGTATTCCTGAAAGGGGGTTGTTCTGCAACTCATATGGAGCAAATATGCCCATGGAACCGGTGGTCGAAAATCAATGGCTGCGGAGTCATCCGAAGATCAGGTATCTTGATGAAAACTCCCACCTTACTACATTAAAAGGCAAAATGTAAATAAAGTACACCACCCTGTGAAATAAGTTCATACTTTTCAGATAGAAGATAAATGAATTATTAATTGGAACATAATTTATGCCTTATAATTATGATAAATACCGGAGAAAATAAGTCCTAAACAAAAAGTAGTGTTAAAAATATTATAAATATTTGTATGTCCAAGGGAATATTTCCAAAAGTCATACATACACTTGACGTACAAACTACAAAAATAAGTTTCTCGTTTCATAAGCTTTTTAAAAAGCTATAAATATTGTAATTAGATTGTGGCGCTTGGAAATAAATGAGCCGAAAGTGCGCAGCGTCACTATTTTCTGGTTGGATTCATTTTTCTGATTGCGTGTGAAAGTAATGTTAATAAAGAAAATAAATAAAGACAAAATGCCTTATAAAACTTTTAAGCAATAAAAATATTTTTTTTATCCAAGGATAACAATATTGGAACTTACTTTCTTTATTAGCGGGGTACTGGACACATCTGGGTAGGCTACGGAAAGAAATAGTAGTTTATGCAACTGTTAAGTAAAGATAGTCATTATAACAGGAATGCCAGTTTGTGACATGAGGCGCAGCCGAATGTCAAGAAGGACGCGCAAATTTTAATGATGCGGAAAACGAGAACGGAAGTTCGGAAACGGCTGCGAGCATGCATACGCCACCAAGGCTCTCACTTCGAGCAAGATTTGTAAAATTGTATGATAATTTTGATGATTAGTTTTTTTTTTGTGGGCACTAAAATAAAGTTTAATTAAAATTTCCATTTTTTTGTTTACTTTCTACATAAGCACCACACTTGCACTCAATTAGAAAGATGAATCCGACTAAAAATTTGTGCCGCAGCGCACCATTGGCAAATTTTTTTCTAAGCGCCACTATACAATTACAAGATTTATAGCTTTTTGGAAAGATTATGAAACGAGAAACTTATTTTTGTAGTTTCTACGTCAAGTGTGTGTATGACTTTTGGAAATATTCCCTTCGACGAAAAAGTCTTTTGTTTTTCTTTAGCACTATTTTTTGTTTAGAACTTATTGTCTTTGGTATTTATCTGAGTTATAAGGGATAAATTATGTTTATGTAATTAATGACTTCTTCATCCTCTATCAGAAAAGTATAATTTTATTGCACAGGGTGGTGTAATTTTTTCACATTCAGCCCTTTAATGTAGTAAAGCGGGAGTTTTCATCAAAATACCCCGTTACTGAAGAAAGTACCTTTCAAAATGTTATCCTTGCATGAAAAAATATTTTTTGTGCCGTAAAACGTATTAAAGCACTTTGTCTTTACTTATTCTCTTCATTAACATCACTTTCACACGCAATTAGAAAAATTAATCCGACCAGGGCCCTGAGTCAAGATGCTTTCTACAATCGCAAACGCTTGTAGAATAGAATGAAAATGTACGGGAATGACATTAGCGATAGAAATGTTGCGTCACAGCTAATGTCAATCCCATACATTTTTATTCTATTCTATAGCGTTTGCGATTGTAGAAAGCATCTTGACTCAGGGCCCAGAAAATAGTGTTGCAGCGCACTTTCGGTTATTTTTTTTAAATTTATAAGTATTTAACGTTGTCTGATAAGATAACAGATATTACATTTCTCTAACGAGCAATATAAAATTCCGAAGCACTTAAGTGGCATTCAATAAAACGTTTGAAATATTTAAGCCTGCGCCTTGTAACTTTTGCGACGCCCTAGAGGATATTTTGAGGCTTCGTGAAGTAAGTAATAACTTTCTTTACAATACAATTTTGAAACTAGGTCGGATATCTCCTAGCGACGAGATATTCAGGATGTTTGGTATATGTTTGCAAACCTCTCGGGTGATTGCTATACGCATGAAACTGATAAATTTTCCCTAAGTGAGATGCTAGTGAAAACCAAGTTTCACAGCCTAGCCCACCGGCGCAAAATTGCATATCTGTCGGTCTTTTGCAGATTGTACTTCGGAGAGTGTGCCCAAGAGCTCCATGAGCTTATTCCGCCATCCCCCTTCTACCATCGGGAATCCAGACGCACCGCAGGATATCACCCATATCTGGTTGATATTCCACACATTCGCACAAAGCGCTTTGAAACATCCTTTATAATGCGCACAGCTAAGGAGTGGAATTCTCTGCCTGCGTCTGTGTTCCCGAGCTCTTATAACCCGAATCTATTTAAGTCGCGAGTGAATAGGCTTCTTCTGGGCAAGCTCGTTCCATCGTCGACCTCATCTCTGTCCTCAAGGCTAGATCGAGGTCAAGAGTAAGCCCATACAAAGTAAAAAAAAAATTACACTACTGTCGAGCACATTGGAAATGAATCAACAGAATTCGAAAAAATATCGTTCTGACGTTTTGACTTGTTTCAAAAAGGTTAGGCTACAGGGAAACCCTTAACCCGATCGTCTTTGTTTTAGGCTCAAATTGTTCAGAGGAGTTTTTCTAAAATATTTGATATCATTCTTCGTTACCAAAATATCGAGCGCCAAAATTGAAAATTCGGAAAAAAAAAATCCCTATTTCTGCCATTACTTTTTTCTTTGTTGACTTTCTCGAATAATTCTTTTTGCACCTTACAGGTCTTTAAATACGCGTCTTTTGAACTTTTTTTTAATATCATATCTTTACAACCCTCTGAGGTATAAGAGGATCGCACTTTTTCGTGAAATCGGAGCCAATACTGGAGCGAACGAAAAGACATTTCCAATGTCAAAAATTACCTGCCATCATATACCTGCCATACAAAATACGCTATCAGCTGATGCATTTCTTTGACTGTTCAAAAAATACACATTACGCCATTATAGCTAATTGGAATAAATATATTTTTAGAAAACAACTGTAGCATTGCTGTGGCTTTTGTAGTAGAAGAAAATTTATTTCGAAAACCAATTATTTTACCTTATTTTAGAAGCAATGCAGGGTAGTAATTTGATTGCGTGTCATAGCTCAGGGGCGGGAACAGTATCAGTAACTGAACAAATTTTCCCAAGGAACATAGGTCGAAATACGAAAAACCAAATTTGACCTTCCACACAAAATGCGCTATCAGCTGATGCAGTTTCTATGGGAGGTCAAAAATTGATTTTCTTATTCGACCTATGTCCCTTGGAAAAAGTTGTTCAGTTATTGATACTGATCCCGCCCCTGAGCTACGGTACGCAATCAAATTAACACCCTGTATAAAACAGCAACAGGCAGAAATGATTTTCAACAAACTTTAGAAAAGCAAACAATACTGCTGGCTACCTACAAACAATAAATAATTCTAGCGGTAATTTTTGCCTCGAAGAGTATAGTTTCAAAATTCGAAGGGAGTGATAGCCAGGCGCGCTTTGTATAATAGTATAGGTAATTTCCTATAACTATTGTCAACTAGGTTTTTTTAAGTGTCGATGGGTGGCATGCTCATCGCTGTTGGTAAGTTCTTTTTTTATGGCTTTGTAAAATAAATGAAATCTTTTTCTTTTTCTGACAGTAGCAATCAAACTGAGATTTTCATACAGTATCAGTGTTTCCTTACTTTTTATTTTACATTTTCCCAACGATGATCAGCAGCGGCATTTTTTTTTAATGTCACAAGTGGCTAAACGAGTAGTTATGTGGGCCACCTCATGGTAAGTGGTCACCACCGCCCATGATACCCACTGTCTTATTAGTGAAATAATTAAACACTAATAAGACAGCAAAGCGCGTTACCCACCCTGAGAACTAAGATGGTATGTCTCATGTGCCAGTAATTTCCCTGGCTCCCTTGCCCTTCAAACCGAAACACAGCAGTGCAAACACTGCTGCTTCACGGAAGAAAAAAGCAAGAGGGTGGTACTTCCCCAGACGGACTTTGCACAAAAGCCCTACCACCTCCAAGTCCAGTTGAGCTTTTACAGGGTACTAGAAAACACCCTATTTTGTATGTTGTGTTACAGGTAGTCTCTATTACACAATCTTTAGAGAGCCTCTATGCCCCACACCATTTTGGACACATCCTATTATACCACGTTTGCGGCGTGACAATAGGGTGTTATGCAGCCATTTACTTGTATATAAGTACTAGCCCATCGGCACGATACAATGTCCCCAATTCGTTGGTCCGAAATCTGACGTTTAGGACCAACAAATGTCAGTCGTTGTCAGTCATATTGTCAACATTGGATGCAAATAAACTTACCAACAAAATGGAATGTTCTTAGTTGAAGAAACAATATACTCTTATTATTATTATTGATATTTCTTATTATTGTTTTTGACTATAATTCAATTAATGAAACTGAAAAACCAGATCACATATAAACAGTAAAAAGTTTGTTTTGTTTTTTCCCGCCATATTATTTCCGTTGGGTGCGCATCATTTCGTATAAATATTTTTCGTATATTAACGTTTCAATAACATTCAATTGATATAATAAACGTTTCATATAACAACTTATAGCATAATTTTGTTTGACATAACGTACCTTTACTATAACGTTTTCTATACTAACATTTGGCATAACTATCATTTCACCTAAATATCTTTCATATAAAATTTATTTCATATAATATTCATTTGATACATTATTTTTTTATTAATTAACTTATTATTTATTTAATT
This sequence comes from Athrips mouffetella, assembly GCA_947532105.1. Classification (NCBI taxonomy): domain Eukaryota; kingdom Metazoa; phylum Arthropoda; class Insecta; order Lepidoptera; family Gelechiidae; genus Athrips; species Athrips mouffetella. Next base: position 6,975,747 of record OX383960.1, on the reverse strand, counting down.
TATAATAATAAAACATAAAAACATAATAATCAATTAGTTTATAATAATTTTGTATAGTTATATGCTTATTTAATTAAAATTGTTTAAAAGAGAAACGATAAGGCTCAATTAATATGATCATAGGCGAGCGAAGCGAGCAAAAGAGTTCGGGGCACCCCGACACAGTTGGTTAGGTTCGAAGGGTATGGCGGAATTGAGAGGAGGCGAGCGGAGCGAGCTCCGCTCCATTCCGCCATACCCTTCAGGTTAGGTTGACATGAATGCATGCGTATGCCTGCTTGCCTGCATGCTTACTTGTATGCATGCTTGCTGTATGCATGCTTGAATGCTTGCTTACTTGTCTGTTAATGGCAAGGGCTTACTAGAATGGATAATAGGCGAGCGAAGCGAGCAAAAGTGTTCGGGGCACCCCGACACAGTTGGTTAGGTTCCAAGGGTATGGCGGAATTGAGCGGAGGCGAGCGAAGCGAGCTCCGCTTCATTCCGCCATACCCTTCAGGTTAGGTTGACATGAATGTATGCGCATGTCTGCTTGCCTGCATGCATGCATGCTTGCTTGCTTGTGTCTGGCTTGCTTGCATGCATGCCTGCTTGCCTTTGCTTGCTTTTTTTGCATAATGCATGCTTGCTTGTTCATTTACTTAATAATTAATGTGGATATTATAACTAACCAATGAAAATAGCGAACTGATATTATATGAAATGGGTATTATACGAAATGATGATTATATGAAATATTTTTAAAGGAAATGTTTATTATACGTTTTGAAATTATATGAAATGAAAATATGTGAAATGTCGATTATACGAAATAATTATTATATGAAACAAAATTATATGAAACGTTTTTATGTCAATTAAATGTTATATTAAAAGTTGTTATATCATCTATTACACACCCATTTCCGTTCCGTGTATTTAGCACCGACCGAAGTACTACACAGCGTAGTTCACGAGATTTTTCACAGATGGCGCTATTTTTTCTTGTATGGGGAAATTTTGAACCGCTTGTTCCCAAGACCCTATCAAGACTATATACATCTATGTATGCAGCCCTTTTTAAAAGTTGTACTGGATGGCGCTGCTGCTGCTGATCATGGTTAGGAAAATGAAAACACTGATACTAAACGGTCACCAGTCACCCACTATGAAAATTATTAACTTCACTTATTGTTTGACTGCTACTGTCAAATATCTGTAATATAGTTTCTTCTAAGAAGATATTATTTATTGTACAAAACCATAAAAAAAGAAATTGCCAACAGTGATAGGCAAGCCATCTACGGACACTTAAAAAAACGCATTTCACAAACGTCATAGAAAACTGCCTATTGCTGGGGTTCGTTACAATTGCGAAATACGACTTGTAGTGAGATGTGATGCGATTAAATAAATATCCAACTCTATGCCGGCGGGGAGCGTGCATATTAGGATACTATGGCACACATTAAACAGGTTAATTTCACCCCCGTCAATGAAGCATCCAAGGTAGGAGAGATCACATACGGTAGACTCGTCCAAACTTAATGATGCGCACACATGCTTACACACTTTAGCACACAAGGGGTAGATAATCGATAATCTTTTTTAAGATTATCCGAACCTTTTTTATTTTACATAGCAAACGAGCAGAAGGGCTGATGGTAAGTGGTCACCACCGCCTATAGAACCCGCTGTCTTATTAGTGGCATCGCGCTTTGCTTGCTTTAAGAACTGAGGTGGTTTTTCTCATAAGTCGGTATGTTTACGGCTCACTTACCCTTCGACGTCAGTTTACTATTATTTAATCTGTGCCTTCGATTAGAAACAAAGCAGTGCCAACACTGCTGCTTTACAGCAGAAATTGGCAAGGGGGTGGTACTTCCCAAGATGGACTTTGCACAAAAACTCTGCCACTACAAAACCCTTACCTTAAGTCGAATTAAAGTGGGATATTAAAGAGTATTTGGTGGCTTGAAAATGAATAAAAATTGTAACTCACAATGCTTATTGTGTGCAATTGTGAATTCTTGTTCACAGGAACAAGAATTTACCTCAAAAGGCAAAAACCTGTTGAGTTCGTGCTTATAGACAGTATTTGGCCTAAAATACTTGGCTCAACGCCAGCTCCAGCTTTTACTTTCAAATCTACTTTATTTTCATTTTGTGAACTTACTGTGAACATGCTCTAATCCGTTAGTTGCTAACCTGTGGCCTAAAAATGTCGCTTTCTATAATTGTTAACACTAGTAGAAAATCAAGGTTGAAGACAACATTTATCCACTTTTTAGGGTTCCGTACCTCAAAAGAAAAAAACGGAACCCTTATAGGATCACTTTGTTGTCCGTCTGTCTGTCTGTCTGTCTGTCTGTCTGTCTGTCTGTCTGTCAAGACCCTTTATCTCACGAACGGGTAAACGTATCAGGTTGAAACTAATACCATATATTAGGATCCATGAACCACACAAGATCTGAAAATTTCAATTTTTTACAACGACGCAATCAAAAGATATGGCATTTTATGTTCTCATCTCCATACATTTATTCAAAAATGAAAAACCTACAGGGTACTTCCCGTTGACCTAAAATTATGAAATTTGGCAAGAAGCTAGGTCTCACAGCACAAATAATGGGAAAAGTCTGAAATCATTAAATATTTCAACTTTTCTCCCAACTAATGGTAACCAACTGTGGTGAGCTCCCGTTTCAAGAACTTTCATATAAGAGAGGGGTCAAGTTGGATGGTCGCTGAGGCGATTTTTGTTTTAGTTCTATTTTAAAAACGGGAACACTTACAAACTTGAAAATTGGTATGTTTATAGAGTATAAGCTATAAAATAACAACAAATAATAAAATTTGGTCAAGCGCGTGTCGGACTCAAAAAATCTAGCACATTAACTTACTGAAATTTCAACGAATACAATTATGTTTATGTGGTGGTACGGAACCCTCAGTGCGCGAGTCCGACTCGCACTTGGCCGGTTTTTTCGTTTATTCCAACGCTTACCAACACATTTTGCAGCTATGACACTAAAACCAGAGTACGTTTGATGGAAAGAATAAAATGTTTTACAAGCTAGTGGAAATTTAACTGTAGGCCCAGCGTTTGGCTGTAAAACCTGTGTGACAGACGACGGGCAGAAAGACACGTGAGTGACAGCAATAGGGCTCCTTTGGGACCCATCGGGTATGGAACGCTCAAAAACAGCGGAATTTGAGGGGAACGAAACTGATTTCTTTTGCCACAATACTCAATTTAAGACATACTTATACTACAATGGTAATATTTTGTATTGTATGTTTTCTTGTACAGTCAACTGCCCGTTGACATATACCTTAAACTTACGCACATGTTGAACATATGATCACCATAGTACAAATATTTATGTGTGGTTGACAGTAAGATATTATAAACTTGATCGATTAGCTCGTACTTAAAAAAAGAGTTTTTCCCTTAAAAAGCTTCATAATTTCACCAATATATTTTATACTTGACGTTACAACATAGGTGAGTTACCTAAATAAATATAAAAGGAAGCACCTTTTTCACACAGTAATAAAATAAACTCGAGTGCCAATTTGGTTTGTATATCATTAGGCGAATTCGCCAGCTGGGAGCAATCAGATGTGCGGAATGTAATTTTTACAGGGGCCTTTTGAGGTACGCTCCGATGGAAGGGATGCAGGCATTGAGTTTAAAGAAAAGACACCACGATAAAATGACGGGTTTCAGAAGAGCATCGTTTCTCGTAAGCGCCATTGCCAGGGAAGTCACATTAACCTCCAAACCAGCACGGGAGATCAGGGTATGAAACGCGTGAATAAATTGCCATTAAGTGGTGCATTAAATATAAGTTTAATTTGAAAAAAATGTGCTAAGTTGAGTAAAGGTTGTCAAAAGAATTATAGTCTATTCTATAACGTAGCCAAGCACCGAACTATGCAATGACTCCCAAATACTAACCACATTCATAAAACAATAATTTGTAGCAATAATGTGATTAAATTTTCTACATAAACTACATATTTTAGACCAACAGAAAGTTATGTTAATAATAATAATAATCATTCGCGATTCGTGAAGTATATCCTAATAATAATATTCAATGGATGCAGGCTCATCCATCCGCCACTACCTTTCGGGCCGGGCCGAGGTGGACGGAGGGTGCAGGAAAGGAGCTACTACGGGGTGGGAGGGTGGGGGGGGAGGGAGATGTTACTAGGTTAGCATTGCCAAGGGAATGTACCTACAGCGGAATTTGAGGTGTCTACGTATTGCTACGAATGCTACGCCGTAGTCAGACTCTACGTGAGTTCGTAGCGCAATCCCATGTGTCGTAGGACGGTTTCCGGATTTGTCGTTCTATCCGCACGCCAGACTCAGTGTTGCCAAAGTGATTTTACTGCCATTTCTTTTCAAGATTGAATTTAATACTCGTTTCTTTTAAATTTCACTCCCGAAGCCAACGTCAAGCCAGTCAACGTCTAAAGAAGAAATACTCGAAAAAGTAAAATAAAAAAATACTCGAAAAAGAAATTTTGACTAGCTGTGCAAACATGGTTATGTGATACAGTTTGTACGGAAACTTTGTTTTTTGGAATGAAATGTTTCTTTTTTTCTTTTGGAAAGTTGCGTGTGTTTTCAATAATAGAATCTCTGGGCTTCTATATTGTGTTAGCTACAATGATATGGATAACAAAATTGTAATGACGATATATTTTATTTATTACTAATATAATATCCCATATGTCATCAATACTGTCAATTCATTAATTTTAAATGTATATCATGAAACCTCGAACCAGCATATTCTTGAAATTTTAATTGGGAATTATTCACTCCAACATGGTACTTGTTGCGCCTCATATTTCATTCATTCTGAACATTCGAAGTTAATTATGTATTCAGTCCACTTCCATTTCACACAGCGCCATTCCGGTCATAGTTTCCACTTCACGAATTACATGAGCGTTTGAATTTGAATTCTGAACTGTTGACATAATTTCAAATCATAGGAAATTAGTTTCAAATCATAGGAAACGAATAGAGCTAAGATGCAGGTGCAAGGCAATTGACAATTATTGCAGTTCGAGCTCGAATGTTGCAATTTCAGCCACACTAACTATTTTGCTGGGCTGATATAAATTCACGAACGTTTCAAATCTGAAATCATAGATATCAGAAAACGAGCAGAGGTGACGCATGGCAAGCAGTTCGAGATCCAGTGTTAACTATTTTGCTAACTTTGTAACTTAATTTTCTGTAACAATTATTCTAATCCTAATCTCTACCCCAGAAATTATATGAGCGTTAACATATTGTAGAACTGTTTACATTATTGAAAGAAAACAAAAAGAGGTGCAGATGCAATATCAGTATACCATTTAAATTCCAATTCCATTACATGACTAAACCTCACAACTTGGCAAGCAATGTACGAGTAAAATGAGTCAATTGGTGTCAGTGAGTGACGTCACTATACGTGAACGTAGGTATATATTTGGATTGTTTAATTAACCGTTGTCTAACATTTTCAAATCACGGGCATGGCATTTGAAAGCCATGTGTAGTTAAGGCCAAAATAGAGGCTAAAGACTGTATAACAGCAATGTGACAGCAAATAGCGATTGTCCTTGCATACAGCACTTAAGATCAACCCAAAAAAAACCTTTGCCAGTGTAACTATAGCTAATAGCTAAGATGCTAGTTGAGTAGAAAGCTGAGACTGAAAGACAACATGGGATTTCACCATTACTAATAACACAGAAAATCTTCCTAAACATTTTATTATTATTTATTTAATATTTTATTATTAAATATTTTAGTATTATTCGGTCTTAATTTTCTTCTTGGCGTAATTTTCTTGCAGACAAATGAGATCATAATTCCTATAACTTTATAGCTATTTTTATTGTTATTTTTGTAAGTTTATTTCACGGTTATCAATCTACGCGTAAAATATTGTTTTAAATTTTAGTTTGATGATGTCTAAAATTTAAAGTTCGAAAATTGTTCATCTACGTTTGGTCGTCCGTTTTCATAATTTCATTTATTATATTTTTTGCACAAGATATTTTTCTAAAATTAAATTAAAGTTGCTGTTCTGTTCTGTCCATTCCCATAAAAAAAATATAAAATTAGTATTAGTAATTCCTAAAAAATAGCGAAAGTGTTAGTACGAAAATTTAACTTACCAAAAAATCTTCATACTAAACGCCAATTTCATAGGTAAGGACATAATAAAATTTATTTTATTTATATGGATCTGATCACCTTGTAGCTTATTTCCCACGTTTGTGTGTCAAATATTTGGACAGTGGTATTCCTCAAATCTGGAATTGGAACGGTAACCCGTTGCGTTGCGGGGGGAGGAGGAGTGGCCTGTGCGGGGTTCAGATGGCAGGGTTACCAGATCTGGGATATTCGTACATTTTCAATAATTTTTCGGATAAGTATTCTCAGAATGCTAGATTTTTGTTGTAATCTTTTTCAATAACAACAACAAACTACAGTTTTCTGCATTTTCCTAATAATTTCTGGTTTTCTAGTTCAATGAGTCGTTCAAGTGAATATCGCTATAAATGCCACAGTTTTTTTGTCGTGAGATCTTATTCAAAGAAATTGAATCATGGTAAATTCTGGGATCTAATACTTTTTTGGTTGTTTTCAGTCCAGTTATTATTTGAATATTTTATCAACTGCAGATGAATAGATAAGAAACAAGAAAACAGCATACAAGAAAAGAATATTAAATTTCAGGTCTTTCAAATATTCTTTGCTTCAAATTTTATTTATTATCCTTACGTACTTTCTGTATTTTAAAAACATGGTCTGGCCACACCGAAAGATGGTAGCAGTTTGTAGCCAGTCCGCACGCAGGCTCGCGCGCGTTCGGTCCTGTCTGGACCTACTCCCGCCATCACAGGTACGCTCACACGCGCCGCCCTGTTGCGCACTGCACTTCAATGTTTATGTCTATGCACCGCCGCCTCTGCCTTTTAGCCTACTCTGTGGTCTTCGAACTTCTCATATGCTTCGAATTTCGAACTATCCTTATTTACCAAATTAAACAACTTTATTTTCGCCTGAAATTACTTTACATATTTTTTTAAGTTTACTGTATAATCGCAGGTAGATTTTGGGTTCTTTGTGCAGTTCACTGAATCAAATTTAATAAGATCTTAAAGGACTGTCGTCTTTATGAAATATTCAATTTTATTCAGGAACAAGAGTACCTATGAATTCCTGAACAAAGACAAAGAGCGTAGACAGTTATTTAGCAACGGAACGTGGGAATTGCCGTTTTTATTTGCACCATTAGTCTTTGGGCACGCTTAATTGATAACTTGTTCAATGCAATTAATTTTAAAGACTTGTTTATCGTTTTGGCGCCAATTTTTTGGCCATTTTAACTTTGTTAAATCTTTATTTTTCAGAAAATTTGTACAAAAATTAGTCATAAAGGTAGTGAGTAAGGTGTACCTGTGAAAAATTTCCTTACACTGAAAAGCTTTTCGGCAAAAAGTAGGTATATATTTATCAAGGTGCGTCGAATAAATTGGCGAAATGAAAAAAGGTCCTCTATTAGAATCTATAGAACTGTTTGTTATTGTATGAGAAAGGCACTTTCGCAAGTTTTGGTACTTGGTCCCTACGGAAATTTCTTCCCTAATATTTTCTTCTTTGTTTATTTTCGGTTTCTTATCAAGTTTTTATTCCTAAAAGAATAGGCACTTCTCTGCTTGCTTTCTGGCTTATCGTGCTTTAAATGGAGTGTTACTTGTGGTTTTATTCATTAAAATTTCTACGGATTATGTGCGTGATTTACGAGACTTTATTACGAGTATTTTTATCGGGATATGTGATTTTATTGGATGTAAAAAATATGGAGGTTTTTAAGGTGCGTTTTTGTGGAAAGTGCTTTTGTAGGTGGTAATAAAAATGCTATTATCGCTTAGTATATTTATTAAAAAACATAAAAATGTGTACCATAAATGGATTATCTGAGGTGTCTTTACTTCGGAATACAATTTCATGTGCAATTGCAGTCACGAAGCAGTTACTTTGGTTCACGTAGCGGCCTGAATGTACCCACTTTCCGACCGCTGGACGTAAAATATATACGGGTTATAAAAGTTCATCTTTCGAAAACTGAAATTTAAAAATTAAACCATGATACTGTACAATTTCTACGAATGAACATCAGTTGAAAAACTAAATATAGATACGATTCACGAGCGATTTTGCGAAAAGTCTTTTTACAACCTGTTATTTTAGGGTTGTTTTTCGGGTGGGTATTCAACAAGTATATAGGGTTCTAATGAAATAATGAACATAATTTTAGCATGTAATTTAGACCATGAAACTGAACAACTTTCCCTAGCTCAGTGAACGTAGCATATTCTTTATTTAGATAGAATCCTATCTACATACCAATTCTTGATTAATTGTTTAAATATGCACGCGTTGATTCATTAGCTAATCCAATCTCAGTCGCGTTGGCGCAATTGTACTCGTAAAAGTACCAACGTTGGAACGCTCTATCCCGAACCATCATTGCGGCGGAATTATTTATCTTACACTCAAACGCTGGAGGAAATATTTTGTTGTGAACTTCTTTTTGATGGCAACTCTTCGTTATTTTCGCAGGTCAGTGATAATGATTTTTATATTTGTAAAGGTTCACGTTTGACTGTTTTTACGAAAAGGGTTTTATATCTTTTGAAAATATTTTTGAGATTTGTGTTCGGTTCTTTATTGAAATTTGGAAAACCAATTTGTTTTATGAACAAAATTAATGAGACGAAACGAGAATGAAAAGGTACTTTATTGCTTGTACAAGAACACTTAGTCTGGATAGCGCAAGATGAGATTGAAAAAGCGAGGATATTTAAAAATTAAAAGTGTGGTAACACTTGCAAAATGTAATTAAACCAGTAAAATGTTTTTCATCCCACCTATTCGAAAAACACTGTTTGATTCATCAATAAAGGCGTCCAGTAATCCACGACCACAGAGGTCGAACAAAAATATTTTATGAAAAATGTTACTGCCTACTTGTAACAATAAAAAAATACGTTCGATTACAAAGCCACAAAGAGGTGTTAATAACATTTTTAGTATTTTTTTTTATTTTATTTATTATTGCGACCCATAATTACTTAACTCCGTAGGAATTAAATATACGAGTAGGTAGGACTCGATACTCGTACCCAGCCATTTGTAAAATTACTACGTATCGTAACAGCCTCGGTTATCTGGAAGTTAGAGCGTTCGGTTCTTGATCTGGAGGTTTTGGGTTCTGGGACTACTGAGGACACTATTATTACTATTACTAGCCTGTGTAGTGTCAAGACCTCCCCTCTGTCATGCCATTCGTCTCTGTCTTGAGTTATGTGAGACTTCTGTTCGGTTAAGACATTGCAAGATAAAATGTAACCCTTGTTAGTCCAGGCAACTATCTACGGAAATAGTCGTTAATGAGGGGTTTTTACCCAATTTTTATAACTGTGTATTTCGAGCTGACTAACATGATGACAGTTATAGAGGGTCAACATAACCCTTATTTTATTTATTGCAAAAACACTCAGGTGCACTTTGAGCATGACATATTGGATTTGTACCATTCTTATCGTAATAGCTGTAGGAGCTAATTAAAAAAAATCACTAATATTATAAATGGGAAAGTTTGGATGTTTGTTTGTTTGTTCCAGTATCACGCCTTAAAGGCTGATCTGATTTTGAAGGAATTTGGGAAATAGATAGATCAAACACCGGACTAACACATAGGCTACAATTTATCTCGAAAAATGCATGGTTTCTGTATGAGACACTAGGATGACACAAATACTATTTAACGCGAGTGTAGCCGCGGGTAAAAGCTACTTGAGTTACAAAATAAAACCTTTGACACCAGAGTTTGTGAAATCAGTCATTGGTCTTACAAAACACGTGATATAAAGATGATGATAAGTATCACGGACACACTAACAAACATGACACCACTCAAACTTCCATAGCTGAGAATCAAACCTGCAACCTTCTGAAATATACGCAACTACTACGCCAATGGGCCACCAATTATTATTTTCAAAATGAGGAATGTTTTGTTTAGTTTCTACATCGCTGACATAATTTTAATGAAGGGGCATGTAATTTATCACTCTGAATATTGATTTTAAGGCTTTCATGGCTGTAAATTATTAATGAGAGTGACAACACTTAGGGTTTGTGGTGCTTAGTGACACCCAGAGTTTGATAAGATAACTAGAGACAGATTCGGTTTTGTTCTAAGAAGATAAAATTCTATCTTTTAAACTGTAGAGATATTCATAATTATATTCGAGTTAATAAAGCCACTTTTTCATCTTTTATTTCTGAAGCGGGGCAAAAAATAAACTTAGGTACTAATTAAATTTTTTTATACAAATTTTACAAAGTACTTTTAATTAATTTTCTAACATAAAATTGTAATATAATCCACTGAACACGTACCTTGAAAAACGTCTCAAGGTCAAGTGTATATACGATTGTGTAGTTGACTGTACCACGGGCAATCTTAGAGAAATTTCGATTTACAAACAAAGAACTAAAAACTTAGCTCGTTTTTTTAACGTAATTGTAGTTATTTAAGTAAATTTTTATACTTTTACTTTACACGTGGCACATAGGGTGCTGGCTGCCATTTAGGTATATAATTTGTTCATGACTCGTATTAATAGGGATGATAGATCAGCTCAATACGAATCGATTTGGTCCTAACAAGTTTTCTGTGCGTCGCTGCGTTTTTGAGTTAAAGAAAAAATAAATAAGATACTAAATAATGTTTTTTTGTCTGCCTTTGTAGCTGCTGTTTAAAATACTTCTGAAGATGTAGAAAATCGAAGAGGCAGACATGCAGTGCAGAGCTCTGCATTATCACGGGACGAAGTAGTGGTTTTTTGCATTTTGAAGCGCTGTAACTTTACAACGCAGGGCTATTATGGTGGCAGACCATTTTTCTGGGGTCCTATACATTGTGTTTATTCGGACAGTCATAGTCTGCCAGGCGTACGTTTCATTGTCAAATTTCAAAAAAGTTAAAACTTAATTCCTCAAAAAGGATTAATTAGTTCATTGCAGGGGTGTGGATGCCTGCCAATATTTTTTGTATCTTTTAGAAGATGCTTCTTATCACCAGTCAAATATGCAGACATGAGCACATCATATAGAAATTTTGTCCGTCATCACCCTTACTAGCAGAGAGTACAAACCCGTAAATTTTTCCTTGACCTTGATACTTTCGGCCATATCGACGAAGGCTTTTATAAGTTCGATGTTCAAAGTAATAGCAGCAAGTCAGAAGTTACCCGCCTGCCCCAAAAGGAAGGTAGTTTTTTATATATTTTGTATTTCATTTGACATGACTATTTGTACTTACTTTTATTTTTCCCTTGTGTACTAAACAACGGGTTTGTATCCTAAAATTCACATTATTCAATCTCATCCTGTTCAGTTGAAGCTTGTAGATCTGACATTTAGCCATAAATCTTTTAGAATCGCGGTCCAGCCCCATCGGTTAACATATCCTTTGTGTGATGTTCCACAACAAATACCTGATAAATTGTATGGAATATCAAACGATCCGCTTTGTACGAGATCGTGTTCTTTACTTGCAATATAGCTGGCTGTCCAGTTAAGAATTTATATGAGATTTTCTTTAAATGTATTTGCGTAGGTCTTTAAAGGGCCCTGAGTCAAGTTGCTTTCTACAATCGCAAACCCCAGTAGAATAGAATGAAAATGTATGGGATTGACATTTGCTAACGAAATGTCACGTGACAGCTTATGTCAAATCCATAGAGTTTTATTCTATTCTACTGGCGTTTGCGATTGTAGAAAGCCACTTGACTCAGGGCCAAGGTGTACTCGCATCATCAGATTTTTGTATTCTTTTCACATTTTAAAACTTATTTACATTCCGATAAGAAATAATCTATTGCGAAGATCTTGTAATCCTAAGGGATTTTTTCTTTTGACGACGCATTTTTTACCATTAAACCTCAACACTTAAGTATCAGTGCGAGAAGCAGTTCTTCCTCTTTCTTATCAGCGTTACTGCAACTCAGTAAAAATGGTCTCAATGTAAATTTTTTTCTACGAATGTGTGGTTGACTGTATCTCGGTCTACACGAATTATATGCAATATTCAAAATGCATGCAAAGTAAATGCACTCCTGCAGCCTAAACTGAGATGTACAGTATAATCCGCTCAGTTTTCGGCTCATTCTGTATGCGTGGATCGGAATTCTGTGACGTCTTCTTCGCATATATTTGGATGCGATTTTCTGATACGTTGTATTAAAGGGACAAATACATTGTTGTATCATAAAGATGGTAAACAGGGGTATAATTAAGGTAGCCCGAACGTATTTGCCAAAACCAAACCATTGGATAAATTCACACGATTTCTCTATTTCTTATTACGTAGGATCAAAGATCAAGGTCAAAACCGAGACCACATTTACAGGAATCTTTCAATTTATTAATCAAACAGCGGATACATATCACCTTACTTACCCAGGACTTATTTCGGCTCGGATGCTCGGAAGTTCGGGAGTGCGAGAGAAATATATGGCGCTTCATACGTTTCGCCCGCACTCCCGAGCTATCGCGTACTCTAGATGGAAAAGAAAAGCTTTCAATACATACTAAAATTAGGACAAATAGACAAATAATATATTTTCAACACATTTGCTCATAAAGCAGCTCTATTTGCACCGTATTAAGGTCCATAAACCAACTTATTAAACTCGTGTGCTTTTTTCATTATATTACCGCACTAGTGTTTTATTTTTGTTTTATTTTTAATCTCGGCAAGGAACAAGGAGTTTTTATATTTATTATTGTAGTACCTACCATTTTCATGAAATTAAGTTGTATCCGACAAAATATGATAAATAAATATTCAGTACCTGGGCGACCGAGCTATGCTCTGTATGATTAAAATATCATCGGATAAGCAAGCTATGCTACTGAACAACGCGTGAACGCACTAAAACGCGCTAAGAAATATTTAAAAAGACAGTGAAAACGAATTTTCCCAGACATGAGACCTAGCTAGATCGATTTTACGAGTATATACAAATATTGCTCGTTTAATAGTACCTATAGGATTATTTGAAATTATTTATATTAATTAACTATTTACTAAATTATTTATATTAATTAACTATTTATATACATATATCATTTACGTAACAAGGTATAAAATTTTTGATAATTTAAGATTTCATGCAGGAATAAGCTGTTTGTGCAGTTTACTCTGTGCCTGACAAATACGCATATAATCTGTGCCCGCTGAAAAAGAAATAATGCGCGCCATATTTACAATTTTTTGTGGTATTTATTAGTGTAATTATTTCTAAAAGTGTCGACTTCTACAGATAAAAACTGCAATTAAAGTAGTTCCTGAACCATCTAAAATACTTAGACACGAAATATAAGTTCGTAGGTTTTAAAAAATAAAAGGAAAACACCAACATATGCAGCCTACAAAATGTTCCAGTGGACATGCGGTGGACATAAGGTTAGCAAATTTTGGTACTTTTACAAGACGCGACTCGATAGACCGCAGAGCCAAGAAGCTCGTTGGTGATGAGATGCTGGTGAAAACCAAGTTTCACAGTCTGACCCACCGTCGCAAAGTTGCATGTCTGTCGGTCTTCTACAGATTGTACTTCGGCGAGTGTGCTCTAGAGCTCCACGAGCTTATTCCACCATCTCCCTTCTACCATCGGGAGTCCAGACGCACCGCAGGATATCACCCACACTTGGTTGGTTGATATTTCGCACATTCGAACAAAGCGCTTTGAAACATCTTTTATAATGCGCACGGCTAAAGAATGGAATTCTCTGACTGCGTCTGTGTTCCCGAGTTCATATAACCCGAATCTATTCAAGTTGCGAGTGAATAGGCTTCTTCTGGGCAAACTCGTTCCATCGTAGACCTCATCTCTGTCTTCAAGACTAGATCGAGGTCAAGAGTAAGCCCATTTTTAAAAAAAGGTCGCACGTGCGTATTGTTATTACACTCTCGGCTCCATTACGCCCTTGCCTTCAGCTCGGGCTGCAATTCCTGAGCCTCGACTGTAATGAGCAAAGCAGCGCACTCGCATCTTAATGTACTATTATTAATAATAATAGGTCTTTACCTATGAAATTGCCGAAATTTTCTTACAGATTAATGAGATCATAATTCCTATAATTCTAATGCTATTTTTTTTCATTTGATTTATATTTGAAAGTTGACTTCAAGGTTATCAATTTACGCATAAAATAAAGTTTGAATAGCTCCTCCGGACGTCAGGCGTCGGGTAGCCTGTGCTATTGAGAAGCAAAAACAGGAATTAGACAGCAGACACCTACTTTACGGCCATAACCCACCACCCTCACGCCTTAAGAGCCGTCACAGTTTTATCAAAGACACCATGCCGCTCGATTTAGATCCATCCAAGGCTAGGGTAGAACTGTGGTCAAAAAGGTACCCTCCTGACAACATTCATATCCCAACTGCCGAAAAGCTGCCACCAGGTCACGATCTTCCTTGGTCCATATGGAAGTCACTAAACAGACTGCGGTCGGGCGTTGGCAGGTGCGGGGAACTCAATATGAAGAGGTGGGGCTTCTCTGATAACGACAAGTGTGAATGCGGTATTTTGCAAACCATGACACACTTGCTGTCGTGCCCTACTTCTCCAGTTTCCTGCACTCGGAGAGACCTTTTTGAAGGCAACCAAAAGGCTATTGATGTGACTACTTTTTGGGCTAAGCGTTTATAGTCAGTTTTGCCATTGACTCGAAAAGAAGAAGAAGAAGGTTTGAAAAATGTTCGTCTTAAATGTCGTCCGATTTCATCATTAGATTTGTTATATTTTTTTACAGATAATATTTTTCGAAAATTTAATTTAAGCTTCTGTTAGCTTAATGTCTTCCCAATAATGCTTCACAAAATAAAAAAAATTGGATTTATAATTCCTAAGAATAATGCAAAAATGTTAGTACTGAAAATTGAGTTTACCTAAAATTCGCCATACAAAACGGCAATTTCATAGGTAAAGACCTAATAGATGCGTTTGGTGACCATTGGCCCTTGACAAAGCGCCAATGCCCAACCACTTGACCATGTAACTCTCGGTTGGGACGGTGACCCCTGGGACATGCCAGCTATTTTTGCTACACAAGCAACCCTTCTGAACCTTCTGGACCTAATTAGTTCTAGTTGGGTTTGTCCTTCAGCTACTACTCCTCATCCCGCTTCGGTTGCGTAAACGAAGGGTTTTATATTTGTCAATTATTATATGCATTCTGTAGAATGCCTGAATAAACTCTTACTACCGTTGGAATAATGCTGATTAGAGTAGCAGGGCGAAGCGATGTGTAAGATATTGTAGCGAAAGAGACACAATCGCTCCATCCTGCTCTCGCCTCACGCATTTGTATTGTTGATTAAGCTATATTATTTCAATTGTATTTATTTAACTACAAACAAGCAACACTTACCTAAATTAGTGATCCGAATTGAGGCACTTAGGAAACAAAATGCCAAGGCAAATCGAACTACCAATCAATCTAATGCACGGTATGTCATATCCTCATCTAATTGCCCGTACACAACGCCTATAGGACGGACATGTGTTAAGAAAGTAGTTCATGGGGTCTGACGATATGTGTGTCAATTGACTTGAGTTCAAACTTGGCTAGGTTCTGTTATTATCCTAAGACCAAGGCAATGAGTTATATTGAACTTTATTTTAAATTACTATGAATGTCACTAAATTACTTGATCAATTTAACTGAAGGCAGCTCCAGTGGGAACAATGTCATTACAAAACCGAAGCGTAATGCATAAATCAAGAGCCTCTTTTATAAGTATTTCAGCCATATTTCATTATAATTAAGGCTTAACAGTTAACACAGTGTTGAATCTAATTGGAGATAAATCTCGCTTTAATACTCACACTCATTTATTATAAAGCAGTGCAATGTAAAATACAATGCATTTAAAATGTATTTAATGGAGATGTGTTTCTGTGTGAAATGTGGTAGGATTGAATGTACGAGTAACGTTATAATTTTATTGAAAGATAACTCTTATAATCATCGTGGTATTTTTTTATTAACCATAAAATTTTAAAAACTAAACTTTTAAGTTTAACTACCCACTGTTATCCCATGCAACAAAACTTGTAGTTTAGATTCTATAAAAAAAAGCATAAACGTGCGTCTAAATATCGGATGGAATCATACAAATTCATATTTTGCAAAAAAAATAAAAATATATTGTAATAATGTCCAAAATGTTCTATTTTAAAATTGAGTTTAACATAATGACAATTATGATATTCCAAGCGAATCTCTGAATAAAATGACTTGTTAAGAAAATAATTATTTCGAAGAAATTTCATTAGTATCGTGTTTTCCTTTGGATTACATGATCAAAGCGGGTAGATTTTATAACAATGATCTGTAGGTATTTAGATTTAACATGATAAAGTAAACACAATTTTACGTAGTTGGTGTATTTGAAATTCGTCCGAGATTTCAAAAGTGTTAAAACATGAGTTGCCATGTTCGTTGCAACAATTTAAACGAATCCTAGCAGCAGCTGTTCGAAATCATTAAAATTAAAATCGTTAAAACAAAATATTTATCAGTAACAAAAACAAAAATGGTTCTACAACTCTGAGATAAGAGAGTTTTCCACAAAGTGTTATCATCATACCAGCCGATCGTCGTCCTGGGCCCTGAGTCAAGTGGCTTTCTACAATCGCTAACGCCAGTAGAATATAATGAAAATGTATAGGATTGACATTAGCTAACGAAATGTCATGTGACAGCTTATGTAAAACCCATAGAGTTTTATTATATTCTATAGCGTTTGCGATGGTAGAATGCCACTTGACTCAGGGCCCTGGACCTCCATGACGACCGGTCCTGCGCTGTTCGCATCCAGTGGCTCCCCGCGACATTGACTGGATCATCGGTCCACAAGGATGTCGGTCCACCTTGTAAGTGACCTGCCTACGTTAGGTTTAAGGTTCTAAAGTGGCAACCACTAGCCGCTAGTGGTTGCCACTTTAGAACCTTTACGTCTGATCGGCCATTGTGTAACAAAAAGGAAATAAATCTGACGGAATCCTGAAACTGAGCAACTTTTACAAGGAAGACAAACAATAAAAAAAAAGATGGGTCGAAATACAAAAACAAAATTCAACTTTCGGTAACAACGCTGATAGTGAATTTGCATAGGAAGTACTTTGTATTAGTTATTATTCTAAATTGTTAACTTTTTAATAAATTAATATTACATTATTATTATTATTTGGCATTTCACATCTTTTAAAATTTCTAAAAATTAAAGCGTAGAGACATCGTTGTTGTATTAGGCTTTCTAAAACGTTTTATATATAAAAATTTGTTTCCACTCTATACATAAATTAAGCGAAGTTTTGTACCAAAAGGTAAACCAATTTAATATTCGAGCCCGTCTATAATTTGTGACATCAAATGAATAAAATATTCGTCGTAAGGTAACTTTGTAACTTTTTACGAAATGTGGAAAAATATTTTATGTCAACCCCGTTAAATCGATTTTATTGAGGTATTTTTCACAACATTTGTGGCTAACTTGACTAAATAATGTCCTGATATCCATGTAAAAAGTGTTAATAATGTGGATATTTCTTACTAGCTGTATGTAAAATTATCTATTGTGGTTACAAACGTATACCTCTTGTCACTAAAATAAATCTTTTCTTAACTTCAATTTTTTTTTTACAAGTCGCGTCCTTTGTGAACTAGTTGAATAAAACTGCAGTTATCCCAAATAATATCCCATTAGAGTAACACTAATACGAACAAGACTATCTACCTCATTTATTCATCAATACACTACGGATAGCTAACAACAAATCCTCTAAGAGCGCTACGCGAAAGCTACGGCTGCCGTAGCGGTGCTACAATGGACGGTATCGAGATAGAAAACCGAAGGAAGGCGAGAAACGTATTTTATTGAAATTCAATAAATTTGTACCTACAGTCAAAGACAATATAATGGTATAGTGTTTGATACAGTGCAGAACCAATACCAGTTTTTAGACAGATCAGTTTTCTATAGAAAAACATAATCAATACATTTTTTGTAATGTAAAAAGTAAAGGAAATTGATTAAATATTGCAACTTTAAGGCGAGTAGGTACATCAATACAGCGCAGCGTGCCAATAAAATATATAGCTTTAATCTAGTATCACACTCAGCACAAAGCACAAAAGTAAGTGGTCATCACCACCCATAACACCCACTGTCTTACTAGTGAAATAATTTAGCACTAATAAGACAGCAAATCGCGTTAGCCGTTAGTTGAAATTATTTGAAAATGTGTTGAAAAACGTCGTAAAAAGTGCGCGCACTTTAGTCATTACTCGGGCTGCAATTCTCGGACCTCGGGTGTAATCACCAATATAGCGCGCTGGCATCTTAATGTACTATTGTCAGCTTTCTTTATTAGATGGAATGACATATACGATGTATAAAGTGACAATAATAATCTAACAAAAATATATCTCTTTATGCTTTATTCAGCTATTCGGAACCCAATATAATCCGTAAATGGACAACCCATTCGATATTGTCTTGTATTGACTATGCAATTATCCTAATGTCTTTGTTGTGCCATTAGAAATGAAAAAAAAGAACACCGGTCAAGTGCGGGTCGGAATCACGCGCCGAGGGTTCCGATATACCTATATTGTCCATTTTTAGGACCGCAAAACTAAATTTGTTTGTAATGGTTTTTTTCATATTTCTAAAAAACTGTGCAACTTAAGGGCAATACACACCAAAGCCGCCGACCCGCCGACACAACCCGGCGGCCTATTAAAAAGAATCATGTCGGCAACATTTGCCCGCGCGTGTTGCCCGTCGACACGTCAGCGACTTGCGTACATACAAATGTGGAGCCGCCGACATGTCGCCGACAACCGTGTAATGAGTGAAGTCGCCATCATAGTCCGCTCGTTTTGTTTTCCTGTAAGATTTACGAAAACCTCAATCGATCATAGTTAACGTCAGCTCATGGGGAGAAAATGGTATTTTTTTCTTATATTTTCTATCATAACTTGAAAACAGAGTCTTATACATCTTAACATATTTAAAAGAGCGCGTGGGTTTTTATTGTCGCTTCTTTTTTTTCCCACAATTGGCGCCACATTGTTTGTGAAGCGATGTAGTTTAGCTGACGTCATTAAGAGATTTTAATATCCAACAATGAATAAACGATTTTGATTTGATTTGATTTTGATTTGATATAAAAATACAAAGATCTATTTTAGAATGTACAAGGCAAGACCTTTCATGTGATACCCCGACCTAGCAACGGACATTTAAAATTTTGCCCTGCTCCCCATTTGGGCCCCATTTGATATTTTTTATTCTTTGTTTGCAAGCTAGTTAGCCATTCATATTCTACAACTATTCCAAATTTAAGTCGATAGCGTGAAAAGTTGCTGAGATACACAGGTGTGACAGACAGACAAAGTCGCACCACAAGGGATCCGTTTTTACTATTTTGATTCGGAACCCTAAAAACGAGAAGTAACTCTGTTTAATAGTTTACTAGCGACCCGGTGTGACGGGTCGTTCGTCAGCGATTCAGAAATATGCATGAAACACCACTGTTTATGTAAACCAAATATTATTTACGTTTATTTTTGATCAAGCATTTCTATATATTTCCGAGTAAATTGAAGCAAAGGACCTTAAATAAAATACCTAAATAACTTATCGTAAAGCTAGACTATAACAAGGCATTCTATTAAAAAGGAGGGGTTCGTCTTGGGACGTAAAAAGTATTCAGATAATTAAAAATCTTAGGTTCGGATCGAGAAAACATAGTAAAATGCAGTCGAAACTTATTCAAGACATTTAGTTCTAAGAATTCAAGCTTAATTAACACGTTTTCGTATTCAAAAGAAAGCATGGGGATCGTTTTCAGATGAAAAACGCTTCTTTTCAAGATCTAATACAAGCTGGCGCCAACAGTCTGGTTCGCGCGAATGTGTTAGCGATCCATTGCGCAGACGATATCCACTGAGTTAGTAAGCCATCAATGTAGGCCGAATTCGATATTGCGTCATCAGCGTGGTTCTGAGGGTATAAAAAAGCGGGAACACGGCTTTGAGCCACACTTATTATTCGATTTTCTCTCCGGCAACGTCACTCTGCCCGAATGCGGAGCGGTCGTTCTCTTTAAGCTTATTTTTAGGGTTCCGATACCAAAATGGTAAAAAAAGGAACCCTTATGGTGCCGCTCTGTCTGTCCGTCTGTCTGTCACACCTCTATATCTCAGCAACCACTTATGCTATCAACCTGAAATTTGGAATAGTTTTAGAATATAGTTGCCCAACTTAATTGCACAAGAAAAAATTTTGAAAAAAGTATGATTATTAATATAAAGGGGGCCAAAATAGGGGGGGCCAAATTTCAAATTGTCGCTACTAGGTCGAGTGGGGTATCATATGAAAGGGCTTTACTTGTACATTTTAAAATATATTTTTGTATTTTTTTAAATTTCTTAGTTTTAAAGTTATGATGAAAAATGTCAAGAAAAATACCATTCCCCCCCCCTTATCTCCGAAGTTTGAGTAAGGAAAAATCTGAATTAATTACAGTTGACAGAAGTTTATATAAACTTTACAGCAAAAATAAAACGATCTTTCTAAGTTGCACAGTTTTTCAGAAATCTGCAAAAAACCTTTACAAACAAATTTAGTTTTGCGGTCCTGAAAATGGACTTTATTGCTTCCAAAAATACTATAGGTATATCGGAACCCTCGGCGCGCGAGTCCGACTCGCACTTGACCGGTTTTTTTATTATGTTTCGGCGGCGTGTAAGTTTAATTTCGTTAAATTTTTCGGTGCGTTACGGGTTTCGTGATTTCGGCTGACACGTGTATGCGTCCAAATTAGTGGTACTCGCGAGCGGGGAATATTACGGTTTCAGGCGTCAAACGATTCCTCGAGGAACGTTTTGGCAGTCGTCTTGCTAAAACGCGTTAGGCTACAGAATGCGGTCAGCGTGGCTTGTAGGGCAGGCCACCTTGCCCAGCTGTGGGTAGTCAAGTCATCGAACAGGCGCAGGATGCTGATGGAGTGGACGGCGCAATTGGATAGGTGTTCAGAGAGCTGTTCCGTCTGGTGTCGAGGCTCATGAATACCCGCGGATTCGGCGGGGTGGGTATTACCCCCCAACCTATCAGTCAATTGAAGCATACTTTCTCTGTGGAATATAAATCCTCTTAGATTTCCTTGAAGTCAGTCATAGTTTACAGGTGCTAGATCATTAAAGCTATTCTCAATCATATAACTTCACATTCTAATTATCTTAACCTGCTTTCTTACCGATTGTGCATACTTACTCCATGTTCCTTTTGTCACGTTCTTGTTGCTGCAAACTCTTCAGACGTTACGGCGTAGGTTTGGATTAAGATAGGTATACCTTAGGAGTTAGGTCTTAAGCCACTCGATCGATCATACTCGTAGGCAAAATTATTGATTATAACAGGGTTTAATAGTAGGGAACAATGTTTAGGTAATGCTATTTCCTTATTCTATGCGTTGGAGTTAAATTAATAAGTTAAAAAAAAAACAAGTCAGGTTAGGCCGTGTTCGTTTAGTCAGTTAGTCAGTAAAGGGGAGTATAGAATAGGAAGATTTGAGGTAGGTAGGATCGTTTAAGTTTGGTGCCGTGAGCCATGATGTCAAGTCAGGCTGCACTAAGTTAACGAGTGCACACGAGTGCTCACGAGTGTGAGTTGAGAGTTGAATGCACTAGGTGAGACGAACCGTAACAATTTCGTGGGCCGTGACCAGTATTTGAACCTGGTTTACTAAGGTCCGTTACACCGCCCTGACGTAAAGTCTGACGTAAAGTCAGAGTCTGACTGCGTCTTTTAAAGCAACGAAATTCTTCTGATCATTTCTAAATTCTCTATATGATCGCATATAAACCTGTAAAGTAAGTTAGTTCAAAAACATTGAGCGTTCGCACAGTTGCACTAATTTAACAACTTTGCATTGAATTTATTTTTGTCTACTACTGCCAACAGTTGCTCTAACTTGTCATGCCTACTGTCCTGCCTATTGTCCTGGCCTGGCTCTGTCCTGAGGCTGCCTTTCCACCAGTGCTGTGCGAAAGAGCTAAGCTGTGAGCTGGGAAAATTCCAACCAATAGGATTGCGCCAATTTCCTAGCCTATCAAATGCGTTGTCAAACGGAGCAATCTTATTGGCTGAAATTCTCTAGGTTACAGCTTAGCTCCATCGCACAGTACTGATCCACAAGTACCCACAGACTGTCCCTTTACTGCCCCCACACTAGCAGTGTGGGCAGTGACTGCAATACGATAGCAATTATGGACAGTGTGAGGGTTCTTTATAGGCTTTTGTGGAATAGCGTGGGCAGTTTGTGCACTGCAGCGCTATCTTGTGACTACTTACTTACTTTTTTCCTTTCAAAGAGGATCTTGGCCTCCAGACGACATTCAGATCCTTTTGCGCTTTGTCACTCCGGCGGTACTTCCGGTCGTTTTCTCGTCTGATGCTCTTTGTAATTCATTTCCCCATTAAGAAATATTATTTTTTGACGAAATAGTTCCGTTCAGACGCAAAGTACCTGATGTGTGCTAGCAACACGACAAAAATAATATACATAAACATAGCTATTTTAAATATTTGTACGGCTTCCCGGAATTTTGATGAACAACACAGTTTTTTTCCGCAAATAAACCAATTCATATAAGAATACTAAAAGAGATTTCCTAAAAGGCAGTGACAAAAAAGGTCTGCTGAGTCTATAGTCTAATACTTTCCTAACTTTGATATGATATGATTATCGGCTATAGCCCACGGGGCTTATGCGGCCGCATTGCCAGTAGCTGTCTGATTCTCCGAGTAACGCCGATCTCGTCGGTTCCTCGAAGATCTGCCAGATATTACGAATAAGAAACAGAATTAAATATTGAAAGTAATTCGTATTCCACTTCATTATAATATAAATTATTCGCAATTACCCGCATTATCACAAAAAAAGGTCATTCCTTTCAGGTAACATTTAAGGCTTTGGAAATTGTCAGAGCAAATTAAGCGTTTATTCTATGTAAATTACATTACATAAAGTTTCTATCGGTATTAATACTGAATTTCTTAAGAAATTAGTAATTAGTTTTATTCCTCATTTCATTACTTTTGATAAAAGTTCTTTCAAATTTAAAAGTTACTTGCGCACTTTGTCTACTTTGAAGTTCGATAAAGTTAGAAACTTGAAATAAATAATCATTATCAACGAGCCCTTTGTTTCATATTCAGAAATTGACAAATTATCTTCAGACTTTGTAAATTTAAGAGACTTATATAATTGTTTGTATTCTTAGGGTACCACGCTAAAGGGTACCAACGGGACCTTAACCATCTATGAGGACCGGAACAGCCCTATTTACAGGTATTGGCTGTCTGTGCACCAAAACGGGAACAAAAAGTAATTATTAATATTGTATTTTTGGATTCAGTTCGATTCAGTTGTGTTGTTTTTTTTTATATGGGTCCTTAGTCACCTGAAATAAAACTTTATTTATTTATTTTATTTTATTTTATTTTATTTAATAATAAGTTTATATAAAAGAAATATACGGGTGTAAGGGACTTTGTACCGAAAACTGAAAGGTCGTGTTCAGCCAACGAAACTAAACAATTTTTCTAAAGAAATATCTCAGGGAAATGAAAACATATTTTGACCTCTCCATAAAAATTAATCACTCTTGTCGAACAGTTTGTATGGAGAGGTAAAAATTATTCTTCATTTCCCAAAGTGTTCATTTGGGAAGTTGTTCAGTTTCGCTGACTGAGCGTGCCCTTTCAGTTTTCGGTACACCGTCTCTTACAACCTGTATAGCCACCACCACATTAATGATGGATGCTATGTACTTACTGTGCACCGCCCGCCACAGCAACTACCCACAAAACTCCCCTTATTATTTTATTTTGTTATTTTATCCCCTGTATAGGTTGGATTAACTTCCTAAGTTCATCCAACCTATACAGGGGATCTTTTGAATCATATTAGTTAGCCAATTAAAATTTTCACAAAGTATGTGATAGGTATTAGGATGGATGTCCTAACACATAATAGAAATATAAAAAGTAAAGAAATAAGGGGTCCCACAGAATACAAGAAGAGGGGTGGTACCCATACAAAAAAGGTTTTAGTTTTGTCTTAGCTACCATATAGTAAAAATTGGTTAAGTGTGACTTGGATTCAACAAAATTTTACATAGTGAACGTTAGTACTATTTAAGTTATGCGACAGTACTTTTGTTTCTATCTACATACGCACAAAAAATATTTATGATTAAATATCACGAACTTTATGAACCAAAAGTGCAGTTGCTTTTATATTTCCGACACTATAATGAATGTAAGCAAAAAGGTCGCAGGGTGACATACTAATGGGGACGAAGCTTGTTTGTATGTAGATTGACTTCATTAGGGAAGTTCCAAGGGGACAATTTGTTTTGGAAAACAGCCTTCGGTTTATATGATATGCTTTTAGAAATCGTGTCTCTTAATGAAGTGTTTAATGATGTTGAGGAGCAATTTAAAAATAATTTTAATGTATAACCTCATATTGCCTTCATTCATACTCTACCTACCTATGAATAGATCATGAACACACGTAAAAAGTTCAGAAAAAGATAATAAGAATACTTAGCTGGGAATTGAACAATCTCCGATATGTTGTGCAAACACAAATAAAGTCAGATAATATTACCTTTTCCGAAGAAATATTCAAAAATATACTGTAATACGGAGTCAATGAATTTCCTGATTTTCCTAGACATGAGATCTAGGTAGATGAACATTATGCATAATTGGGTATGGCATTTTATACAATATCTTAAAGAAGAACGTCGTACGCTATTAACCAAAAAGGGGAAGTTCTTCCTAGAGAATGAAGTGTAGGTACAATGTACAGAGTACCATCCTGAAAGGGCTCGATTTGGCTGAGTGCGAGTGGGTCTCGCATTTTAGGTGTTCCGTACTTATCCACCACAAACTTACTACAAGGTTTTGCCTTTTATAAAACCTCCATGACTATTCAAACTTGATTCCTCTTTAGAGCTCACTTTAAATTGGTTATACTTGATTGTGAGAAAAGTTACAATATTTAATGATTTTTGAATTTTGTCTGCTCTGAGACCGAATTTCATGATTCTTTGTCAACGGGAAGTACCCCGTAAGTTTTAGT
Organism: Athrips mouffetella; assembly: GCA_947532105.1. Classification (NCBI taxonomy): domain Eukaryota; kingdom Metazoa; phylum Arthropoda; class Insecta; order Lepidoptera; family Gelechiidae; genus Athrips; species Athrips mouffetella. The sequence continues at coordinate 6,950,427 of OX383960.1, read as the reverse complement.
TAGGTTCATAAATGTATAAAGATCTTTTGATTGTTTTGACTTAGAATCTTGTTATGAGTCCATTAACCTTACTATTTGATATTAATTTCAATTTGATACCTTTTTCCATTCAGATTCATTTATTCAATGTAGATTCTTCACAGAATACTTATTGAATGACATGCAGAATACAATGCAAATAGATCGTGTCTACACCGTTTCGGATCGTGCTAAGGCAGCGTAAAAGAAACGGCAAGCCACGACTGCAGCACGGCCTACTTTAAGAGTCGGCTTTATACAATGCTGTCGTTATAAGACGAAAGGGCGCAGCTGACAGTTAGAGAAAAATGGTTTTGACAAACAGACGGAAAATAAAGTGATCCCATAAAGGTTCCGTTTTATTTACCTATAGAGATGCGGAACCCTAAAAACTACTTACCAGTCAAAGAAATTTGACCTCATATAGAAGTAATATATAAGAAATAATTCGTCACAAGTAGGGATGGGGGCATGCTTTCATCTATCGATAGTCGATAAGTTACACAAGGACAAATCGATGTTTAAACTTTGACCAAAAAGTTGAAGTACTAAACTTTAATAAAAGGCAAATCTGTTAAAAGCAGTGATTAAATTCATTAAAAAAAAAATACTTTTTGCATTTTTTACTAAAGGTGATTTCTTACGTAGGTGTTTTAATATTAAAGATACCAAATTTCTTACTTACTTACTTACTTACTAAAAGTAATGGACGGTAGCGGTGGAGGCAAGAGGGGTAGGAGGTGTAAAGGTTCTTTTTTTTTATTTTCATGAATATCTCTAGCTTACATACAAATTATGTAGGATTTTAAAACAAACTTTTATCCCTCAATTCAATCCCTTTGGGATGGTTTTGCAAAAATGCTGAAATACGGGTTTGTGTTTTTCTTCTAAGTAGCTCAAATCAATTTTCAAGCGAAATTTCGTGTATCTTATCTTGCCTTATAACGTGGAGCTGAGTTCCTTATTGGACCTTAGAGCACAAGGAGCCTGTAGTCTTCTGGTTTCGGATAAGCTTGACCCAGAATCTTCATACGCTTGTGAGCCAAAGCGTTGCATGAATTGCTTGTCAGAATTGTTTGTAGCGAAAAACTTTAAAACCTTTTTTGTAGAGAATTTTATATAGATTAATTTAGTATTTTTATTAATTTTCTTACAATTTGTTGATTCAGGATGATTCATGCTGATTGAGACATTTCAATTTGGCGAAGACACACAAAGTTATATTTGTTTGACAGTGTCCCCATCGGGAATCGAACCCAGAATGAAAACAAAACGCGTTGAATGTTGTAAAATATGATAAATGGTACAGCAGCACTGCACTTACTTTCTCGCGATATGCATGTAGAACTGTCAACCGCAAACTTAAATTTGTAATACCATACCTACACATAGTATGGAATTACAAACGTTTATTAAGGTTTTTCTGAAAAATGTTCTACCACATGAATTCGGAACTCGAATTGTAAAATATTAAAACAAACCAACCGTAAACGATTTCGAACAAATCACATGTTCAAATTTTGGTAGTACTGGAACACCTTTTATATGAATTTTCACAGATTTTTAAATTTCAAAACTCTGTTTCTTATGAATAGTTGTTCAGTTTTGTCGACTGTAAAGCTCTTTCAGTTTTTGGTACATCCATGTACTAAATTTTCACAAAATCCAATCAAATTGAATATCCATTCAGGTAGATAACCAAAACAAAATTAAAATTATAGAAAATAATACAAACTTAATGGAGTCAATTTGGGTCAATGTAGGTACCACTAGTTGACCATTTAAGCGGTTTTATAACAAAATTCATAAAAAAACTAAATTATTAGTTCTACTTTCAGAGTCACTTCTAAAAGTTCGACTATTAATTAGTTAGGCTTGTGATATAATAAGTGTTAAGGACTTTACAAAATATGCTCTTAAAGTTTTTTTTTTTTCTAATGTTACATTTCATGACCACTTCGAATAAACATACTAAAGTACTAGCTAGACAAACCCATAACTTTATTGTAAGACGCCAACATAGTTAAATTCTATATAAAATCGCGGTATTTTTAAATTTTCTTACTTTCAGTTCAAATTTAAGTTTTGGTCAGCTATTGGTGCTTGGTCATCTAGTGGTGCACTGATCCTATGAGTAAATCACAAGTTTACGTTTTGGTAGTACAGGAACACCCCTTATATGGAATCACACAGACAAACTGATGATGGCGCAAGATACCTTGCATAGAGATGCTTAGTCAAGCAAAGTGTCATAAAAATAATTTGAACTATTTTTAAAAAAAAATCAATTCTTCATTTTTGTTGAATGACAGCTACCCTCAAAATGAGAGCCATTCGGAAATAAAAGTCTTAAATTAAAAATATGGTGTTAATAGGACCATTCGTTTAGCCGCTAGGCCAAAGCGTGACGGACAGACCGACCAACCGACAGACGGACATTTTTTAGGGGACTTGCTTAAGTGATATAGAACACATTTTTGAGAAAGTTTGTGCAACTTTTTTCACGAATACAATACCTTTCTCGCTCAGCTCGAAAGTAAAAATACTACTATCGATAAAAAATACATCACTCATAAACTCCAACATGATCCCACAAAAAACGATAAATTACAGTAAAATACGTAACAATTTCCATATTATCTGACTGTAGAAATGATAAGTTGACATTTTTTTATGCAATATTTGTGATAATAATCCACAAACATGAAAAATACTGAATAAAACTTACAGATGAAAAGACAAAATTTCTTTGCAATTTTCGTTTTGTTGTTTTAAACATGTACAGCCATCAACTACACACGTTATTATTAAAAAGAACAATCACTAATATGGAGAGCAACTTAAGAATAAATTCACGATATTTTGAAGTTATTCACTACATGTTTTTTATAATTTACACATTGTTTACAACATATAATTCAGGAAATATTTTCAACCGTTAAAATCCCAACAAGTTACAATAATCCTATAAACTTTGTAAATGCAATGAACGCGTCGTTCATCTAATTTGGTAGGATGTGATCACTGACCACTTGACATGGCATGAGACATGCTAGCAGTTGTCATCCCATACTGAAAAAAAATAGCATGGTTTCTTCTCCGAGCGAAGCAAGGAGGTTTTTGTTCTGAGTTACCAGTAACCAAACTTTGCACTTAGCATGATCGATCATAAGATCGTTCAAGTACCTGCGATCAGCAAACAAAGACACGGGCAATACCAAAGTTTTGCATGACAACTCAAACAGTCGGTGTTGGCTTACGTCTTTCTCTCCAATGAGATCCATTTCCTTTGCAAACAGCGTTTCTGCTTTCTTCCAACTTTGTGTATACAGGTAAATTCACAGTGTAAAAATTGTATAGAGTCCGTCATATACATAGTCTGTACATGAGGTAGTGAAGTGTAAAACATCTCCTAGTCGACTATGAATAGTAGGTCAAAAAACTCGGTTACGTCTTACAAAAATAAATAAAATCTTTAAAATATCTAATGTTTTATGTATGGAGGTCCCCCTCGCAGGAAATGAATACGGTTATGGTTCCTCCTTAGCAGAAAGTGCTGCTACAAAATGTACCGTAAAACAGTCGATTCCGCTAGTTAAGGTAGCAGACTCCGCAAAAACCATAAGTAAAAAAGGAATTAGGCTAGGACAATGCTGACTTTGATCCCAGCATTAATGTGCATTTAAAAGTGGCAAATTAAAGTTATTGTTGAGTTTAAGACGAGATTTAATATTGTTTCAGGAAATTTGAGTTTCATCAATCAAATTCTAGCATGTAGGCTATTCATGTCATGTATACTCGTACGTAATATTACAGAATACGAGAATGCATCAATATCTCGTGTGAAACAGAGAACATTTCGCAAACGCTACAACGAGACGAGAATGATCAATCAAATGTGTCCCCTATCTGTGAGACATGTCTTTGGAAGATCAAAACAATAGATGAGAAATTGAAACAAATAGAAACAGGTGTAGTGGAAGTAGTTGTCTTGATATCGCTACAATATGGCGTTATAATAGCCTGTGAGCACATTGAAAAATTACTTCATTAAAGAGGGTTATTTTTGGACACTTGCCAAATTTTTTAATGTCACTCTTCGAAGATTAATGAAAATAATATGTCACAAGGTATTCTGACATTCAATCAGTCATTGTAAGTACGCATAAGCGTACTTCTGTAAATTTTGTATGAGGATGTCAAATCACGTCTGATGATTTGACATTTCAACTTGGGACACAATGGCAGACGTCATTCCATATTAAAATAAATTAGTACCTACTCCTTCTGTTCCGAGCAGAGGAATGAGTCCGAATTCAGAACATAAAACTGATCTTCACTTATTTTTTTTACTGCTGTGGATACGCTTTCATTTAGGGGGTTATTTCATGCAAAGTAGATATAGGCCACCTGGCGGCAACAAGTGATACCACATCGAGCTTTGGATGAGTTAAAGGATGAGAGGTAGAGGTGAGGGGAGGAGGTGGTGACGGGGTGGGGAGGGGGAAATGTTGCAGTCAACCATCAACCACGCATTTATATTTTACAAAACTTACACCAAAATGCCAATGTATAGCAAATCTATTAAGGATCTATTAAAAAAAAAACAAACATTATCCGTTCCATCTAAATTAAATTTCACTATAGCCAACGCGCGTTTCTATACAAAAGCAAAAAAACTCGTTTTTCGGACAATGTTTCTGCAGATACACGAAATTAACCGTCTGACTAACTAACTGCTTCCCACACGATATGATGATGACGATATGAATTTTATCGTTAATTCATAATACGGGGAAGGTAATCTGTAAATATGCACATCGCAAGATGGCCGATGGGGCGTAAAGGTTCTAGAGTGGCGACCACGTACCGGAAGACGAAGCGTTGGCAGCCCCCCAAAAGGCGGACCGAAGATCTAGTCAAGGTCGTGGGAAGCCGCTGGATGCGAGCAGCACGGGACCGGTCGTCATGGATATCTTTAGGAGAGGCCTATGTCCAGCGTGGACGTCTTTCGGTTGATATGATGATGATGATGATTTTGTAAGTGGTAGGGCTTTTGTGGAAAGTCCGTCTGGGGAAATACCACCCCCTTGCCTATTTCTGCCGTAAAGCAGCAGTGTTTGCACTGCTGTGTGAAATGCTGTGTTTTGGTTGTTTGAAAAGAATACAAAGGAATTTTTTGTACCATGTCGTCGACGCACTATTAAAAGCTGGATGGCCCCAGGTCTTCTACGTTGTTCTAAACATCGTGACTTCCTACATCGACAGTCCCTAGCTAATCCTAACGACAAAATAGCCAAATTATCGTACACAAGGTACAGAAATTTCTACAACCAAATCATACTTAATGTCAGGAATAACTTTGATCGTAAAAGGCTTCACCTTGCATGTAAAGACTCCAAAAAAACCTTCAGTATTATACGCGAAGTAACAAACACTGCCAAGGAGAAATCCACCCCAATTCAACTTTTACTCGCTGACCACGGTGAAGATGATCCTATTGAATATGTCAATAATTATTTTGCCAATATTGGACGAACTATGGCTGAAAAGATTACTGTATCCTCAGAGCAAATTAACAACTACATAAACAACATACCATCACAATCGAACTCTTTCTTTCTAATAGATACAGACGAAAAGGAAATCGAAACACTTATCTTAGGCCTTAAAGATAGTTCTGCAACTGGTAGTGACGAGATACCTTCCAAATTTCTAAAAAAAGCTAGGCATATTATAATACCTGTTCTTACATTTATTTGCAACAGATCCTTTAAAGATGGTAAATTTCCTGATATCTTCAAACAGGCACTAGTTCATCCGATTCACAAGGGAGGTGACAGAGGCAGTGTCAACAATTACAGACCCATCTCAGTCTTACCTGCATTATCAAAAGTACTAGAAAGACTTCTTAATAAAAGACTTTTTAACTATTTAAACAAATTTAATATATTGTCGAACTCTCAGTATGGTTTTCGTGCTAAACTTGATACTGAGGATGCTGTGGTTGAACTCACCAAAGTAATCTCAACTAATCTCGACAAAAAGATGAAAACCTTAGGCATCTCCTCGATTTAGCAAAAGCTTTTGACACTGTCTCTGTCCCTATCCTTCTTTCAAAGATGGAAAAATATGGAGTAAGGGGAATCCCTTTGCTTCTTTTTACCGACTACCTGAATAATCGAACCCAACGAGTAGTTATCGGCGAAGCTAGAAGTACATTCACAAATGTAAGCTTTGGAGTTCCGCAGGGCAGCGTACTTGGCCCAACTCTCTTCTTGATATACATCAATGACCTTTGTAATATGTCGTTACAAAATGGCAAAGTTTTCACCTACGCCGATGATACGGCATTGGTGTTTCAGGGAGAGACTTGGGCGGAGTGCTATGACCACGCGGAAGTAGGCTTTCGGCAAGTCTTGTCTTGATTGGAAACTAATCTACTAACCCTTAATCTACTAAAAACCAAATATATTCCTTTTTCCATAAATAAACGCGGTGTCCCCAACTCCAATCTCATAATCAAAGCCTTTGATTGTAATAACTGTGTTAAAGTCGGGGCCAGCTGTCTATGTTCAAGAATCGAAAAAGTTAACTGTATTAAATATTTGGGGGTTATTGTGGACTGTCATCTTAATTGGAAACCCCAAATTGAAACTGTTGCTATTAGATGTCGTAAATTAATATGGATATTTAAAAGATTACGAAAAATTGTTGATCGAGATCTTTTGAAACGCATTTATTTTGCTTTGTGTCAATCCATTATTTGCTATTGCATTTCCGCATGGGGTGGTACACATAAAACCAATATTTTTAGACTTGAAACTACACAGCGCGCTATTCTTAAAGTCATGTTTTTTAAAAAGCGGCGTTTTCCTACTGTTAGTTTATTCTCAATGTGTCAAATTCTCTCAATCCGTAAACTTTATATTTTAAATACTGTAATTAGACTTCATTCCTCTATTGAATATGACCACCAATTATATTCCTCTAATCGTAGTACACGTCCAATATTAAAAAGTAAATTTTCTCCACACTCCGACTTTGCCAGACATCAAAATATTTTTCTCTCAATATATCTTTATAACAAGCTAAACATTTTTCTTAACCTTTACCCTAAAAATATCCACGAATGTAAAAACATATTAAAAAAATTTCTTCTTAACTATACATACACTGAAACTGAATCACTACTATTAGTTTCCTCGTGAACTTAAGACCATCTACACTGGGCGGTAAAATTTGACCTGAGCACCCGAGTCTGTACGCACCGTCATTCTTTATTCTTTACAATTAACATGTTGACTGACTCCTTCGATGCAATGTTATCCTAGTACTTCTGTTGTGAAATGACACGACGTCATAATACTCGTACGTCATCTTCCCTCGGTAGCGTGACTGAGCGTGTGTGCGTCCGATTCCATTAGAATCTAGTTAAGTATGATAACAACTTATACCTACCGTCATAAATTATTTGCTGCTGGGACGTTTTACCTCCTTTCTTGAGTTTAGATTTTGGTAAAAATGTGTATATTGTGGTAGTGCGTAATCGTAATAATGCGTAATATATATAATATTTCATTTGTTTGGACAGCAAAATCTGTCAAATGTAGTAAGTAGTAAAGGTTGCCATTATTATTATTTTATTTATTATGTGCTAAGTTTAGATACATTTTCTTTTGTTATCACATTTATTGTATTAAATTTTCTAAGGGTTTTAATCAATGACTCTCACCGTGCCCTGGAGGGGGCGCTGGACCCTGTAACACAGGTGATACCTAGAACAGGCACTAGCGCAACCTGTATTTGTGTTTACCACATACCTACCTACTGTAAATGTACCTATTGTATTACTTGCACCTTTCTTGCACCTGGTTTGTGTATGTAAACAAATTCTACCCATGTGTTCTAGCTTGGGTTCCTGACAATTCAAAAACTGGTAATCTTTATTTTACAATATTATCTTTTATTATTGAATTTACTGTTTATATCAATTTTATACAAAATTTTAGTAATCTTTATAATAATTTGACATTCAGAATATTTTTGAGTGACATTTTTTTTATTATTGTAAATATTATAATTTTGCATGCCCTCGCTTTGCACACCTGAATACAGGTTGAATATATCTACTGTACTAAATTTAAGATCTTTAACAATGTATATTCACGCAAATAAATGAATGATTATGATTATGATTATGAATAAATCGATTTTGTATTTTTGTATTGTATTTGTTTTGAAGGGATCCACTGAAATTACTGGCACATGAGACATAACATCTTAGTTCTCAGGGTGGGCAACGCGTTTTGCTGTCTTATTATCGTCAAAGTATGTCACTAATAAGACAGTTAGTGCTATGGGCGGTGGAGACCACTTACCATCAGGTGGCCCACCTGCTCGTTTGCTCACTTGTATCATAAAAAAATAACTTGCAGTGGGCTCACGGACTGCGCCGCCTAATAAGACAGCAAAACGCGTTACCCACCCTGAGGACTAAGATGGTATGTCTCATGGTATGGATGGTAGATTTTGTTAAAAGCTATAAACCCATCGTTAGTTAAATACGTTCTGTTTTCCTCACCAAGGTCGGAGGTCATATCTCTACACCAAACATCAAAATCGGTTCAAAATTGTGAAAACGCAACAAACAGTCAAAGATAAATTTTGTATTAAGTATTCCGTAGTTCACGAAAGAGAAATGTAGATATTTCTGGCTTTCTGTATGTAAGACAGACTAAGCGTATGCGTGTGTGTGTCGCATGCAAATAGTATAATTCGTCATTTCTTACAACTATGCCTTGGCATTCTACAAACATTTTTAATTGGTCATTTTACATAATGCCGCGGCATTTCACAAAACGGCGCGTAATTCGTTTCTGGCACTAGCCTGTCGCTACCGCGGCACGCTCGCTTCGCTCGATCGTTGTGGTCGGAAGGTTTACCGTGGCTTACGAACCTAAACTGTACCGTTTACAATTTGCCGTCGACGTTTTACAATTTGCCGACCGTTTACAGTTTGCCCCCTACGCCGTTTGTGACATGTGTATTGTGGTTACAAACATATACCTTCTGTACTGAAAAATGTTCTTAACTGTAAAATGATTGTTTACAAAACACAAACAAATACAGTCTGCTGATAAAAAAATTAAGGCTGTATGGAATGTTATAAACAGTGAAACTGGAAAAGTGAAACCGCGTGACAATCAAATCACACTTCATACAAATCGCGGAACTATTAGTTCAAACGTAGAAGTGGCTCAAGAATTCGAAACCTTTTTTACTAATATTCCTTTGAAAACAACAGAGTCACTCAATTCTTCATCTTCACTTGCTAGCGATTTACTTCAAAATAATGTGGACGCCTGCGAAACTGAATTTGGGTTCAATCATGTCACCCCTAACGAAATTATTAAAGCCTTTAAAAGTATTAAAATGAAAACTACTGAGGACCTATGGGGAATGTCAGTAAAAGTCTGTAGTGCGATCATTGATACTATATCTCCATATTTAGCTGTTATATTCAATGATTGTGTCGATCATGGTACATTTCCTGACTTAATGAAAAAAAGTAAAGTAGTTCCATTATTCAAAGCTGGTGACAAAAAGGATCCCAGTAATTTTAGACCAATATCAGTCTTACCTGTACTTAGTAAAATTTTTGAGAAGGTCATACTCAATCAAATGCTTTCACACTTCAATAGAAATAACTTACTACATGACCATCAATTTGGTTTCACGAAAGGGCGCAGTACAACGGATGCCGGGACTGCACTTTTAAAATACATCTTTTGCGCGTGGGAAAAATCTGAAGATGCTATTGGTATCTTCTGTGATCTATCCAAGGCATTTGATTGCGTAGATCATAGCACATTGTTGCTAAAACTTGAACATTACGGTGTTAAGAATAATTCACTTAAACTACTTAGGTCATATTTGGAAAACAGGATTCAAAAGGTACAAGTAAACAGGACGAAATCACTGGGATCTGTTGTCAAAATTGGCGTACCTCAAGGGTCCATATTAGGGCCATTTTTATTCCTTATTTATATTAATGACCTTCCTTCTGTGGTGAAGAATCTGTCAAAGATTGTGTTATTTGCTGATGATACTTCATTAATATTCAATGTAAGTAGGAAATCACAAAATTATAACGAAGTCAACGATGCACTTGGACAGATTCATGCATGGTTTACTGTTAACAATCTAGTCCTAAACGCCAAAAAAACTAAATGTATTAAATTTGCACTACCAAATGTAAGGTCTACTTCACATAACATAGTATTGAATAATGAGCCATTAGATTTTGTAAATAGTACAGTTTTCTTAGGGTTAACACTAGACTCTAAACTTCAATGGGGCCCTCATATAACGGCTCTTTCTGGTCGATTGAGCTCGGCTGCATATGCTGTTAGAAAAATCAGACAACTTACTGATGTAGCTACTGCAAGGCTGGTTTACTTTAGCTACTTCCATAGCATTATGTCTTATGGCATACTGCTTTGGGGCCGAGCAGCTGATATACATTCAATATTCGTTTTACAAAAGAGGGCTATAAGAGCAATTTATTGCCTGAAGACTCGTGATTCCCTGAGAGAACTGTTCAAGGAAATCAACATTATGACAGTGCCATGCCAGTATATCTATGAAAATATAATGTATGCTAGAAAGAACATTCATCAATTACCAAAAATTTGTGACAGGCATAATTTTAATACTAGAAATAAGCATAAAATTGATCAACCATATACTAGATTAACTAAAGTCAATACATCTTTCGTTGGTCTGTGTATACGATACTACAACAAAATACCTGACAATATAGTGCAATTACCTGAGAGAAAGTTTAAAGAATGTGTAAAGCAAACGTTATGTAAAAAAGCTTACTATAGATTGGATGACTATATGAATGACAAAGAGGTATGGTGCTCTGATATTCCAGCGAAACACAAGAAACACATTGTAAAAAGCCGACTCTTAAAGTAGGCCGTGCTGCAGTGGTTTCTTGCCGTTTCTTTTACGCTGCCATAGCACGATCCGAAACGGCGTAGACTCGCTCTATTTGCATTGTATTCTGCATGACATTCAATAAGTATTCTGTAAAGAATCTACATTGAATAAAATTATCTGAATCTGAATCTGAACCCGACTCTTTCGTGAACTCTATTATATGTTATTTAATTATATCGTATACCTGATTTTATTTGAGTTATTTGTTTATAATCAAAGCGTAGATTTCCAAGCACAACAATACTATACATAAATTTAAGAACAAAGTAACAAATTCTAATGATCAATTTGGACCCTTGTACCCTCGTATCTCTAATTACGAAACTACTCCTGAATTAAATATTCTTTGAATTAGTAAGTTGGATTATAAAGTTCAATTGGAAGTTTGTATTGCCAAATCACTGGCTTTTGTTACGTTGTTGATCTAGATACACAAAATTAAACTGTCATCAAGAAATTTTATAAAATGTCGACATAAATATGTTTCGCTAACTAATTGCAAAACTATTACAAATTGCTTTGATCCCTACTGTGACTTCCAAACTTAAGGCACTGTCCCAGATGGGATTTGGACGAAAGCTCTACCTTCAGAAAACGTACTACTGGAGTCTGGTTCCTGTCACTAGTTTATTATTTTAAACGTGAAGGTCGTTTTAATGACACAACTGCGAAAATTCCGACGCGGCGGAAAGTTCCGAGAGCAATGCTTGACAGATGTCAAACATGACTCCTCTCTTTCACTCTCTCTTTGCCTAGCCTTATCCCTTATAAATTGAGGTCGGCTGTCCTCGTCATTCTTTTTCAGGCGCATTGGTTCTATGTCGTCGAGTGGGCATTCTTCAGGTCTTTGTTGATGAGGATCATTCAAGTTTGGAGGGGTCTTTCACGTTTCTTCAGACCATTCATATTGAGGAATTGTCTAGTAATATGTTCTTCAGGCCTTCTCATTATATGCCCGTGCGTCGCCACACTTAGAAAGAAAAGCAGCTAGCAATACAACAATATGACTAGAAGTTACTCCATCGACAAGAGCCAGGTTCTAAAGAAGAATAATCAATGATAACAATGTAACTGTAACAATGTAACAATGGTCATTGCTCACAGCGGCGACATTTTTCGAGTGCATGTAAGCTACAAATATCGTTTGCATTTTAGTTCTGTCCACGCAATCGACATGCAAGCTATAAAACAGTGAACTAACAATCTATAGTCTCCGGGTCACGGATAAATTTCGCGGAAAATTAGTTTTCGTCAACCTTTTTTCTTCCAGTAAACAGTCCTATAACAATATGTCAGGAATGCATGCGAGATGAACGCAAGTCAGTAATGTTGCTAGGTCGCTATCGTGCGTAGCATATGTGGTGAACAGTTTTGTTTGTTTCTATGCAGGATGCATGGAAGATGCAAGCAAGTGATTAGTATCGCTATCATGAGGATGTTGTGCGTCGTACGTGGACAGTGACCTTTATTCTCAACTAGCGGTTCGCCCCGGCTTCGCACGGGTACTAATCTACGGGTAGAGTGGTGCCTTTTATTACGATATTATGACGTAGTCATTAACTTGCTACACAATTTTTAAAACATTCTAAAATATATCGTTGTACACAACATTTAATTATAACTTCTTCAGGATTAGGTGCAAAAATGAACATATTGAGTTTTGATGTTACACGTGATAGGGCCACATACAATTGCCCGTGTGAAAGACAGGAGCATCTAAGAAAATTATTTTTCCTATGTTATTGTTGACTGATGACATTATAGAATCGTATACATTTTTTTCTCTAGATTCAAACGACACTCATTTTGAACTATCTGTAAAAGTTGAGAATGGTTGAACATACCTAAAATTTTAAAAATCAGGCTTCAGACGACCTGTCGCAACGACGTGGGCCCTCCGTGTGTGCCCCCGGTGCCCCGTCGTCGGGTCGGCTATCAACGGAAATGCGCATCGAGTGTGAAGCTCATTCTAGGACTTTAATTAGAGTGATTTTAATATTGTGATATCTTCTAAGATATTCATTTAAATAACATTTTTGTTTATTATTACTAACCTTTTAAATTCGTACCTTAAGGGCAAAAATACGATCAAAAATACCTTATTTTGAAAATCTACTTTTTTGCTATAAAAAGTTGGTTGCTATGGATAATCCTTAAAACATAGATAAATACTATCGCGGAGTTTTCCTTAGAGCTCTTAGAGAGCAACAATTCTTTCATACATAACTTTCATATAAATGAAACCACCCAGAAACGCACGCCCAGAAAGCTCTCAAGAGGCACGTTTTTTTCCAACTCGATTGACAAACGTCATCATAGTTCAGTTAATTTTCAATAATTATTTATAAATTATAACCGCAAACCTTTCTATTGAATTAATCTATCTATTAATGAAAACCGAATCAAAATCCATACAGTAGTTCCTGAGTTTAGCGATCACAGACAGACATGATGCATGCACGACAGAAAAACTTTCTTTTATAATATGTAGTGAAGCATTGAATTACATTTCATAAGAGGCACGAGTGTTCCGCCCTGCGGCTCGACGTTGCTGCCCTTGTTTGCATGTTTACTTTTCACTCCAAGAGCCGTTCAAATTTGTAAAAATAAGAAAAACGGGCTAAAAAAATAAAAACACAGACTAAAAATCGAGAATGGAATAACTGAACCTGTGGCAATTAATTGACTTGCTATCAGCGATAGCCAATCAGCTCAAAGCCGACTGGTGGCCCCTTTGTGAAACGCAATTCAAAGGGAAAAGCCAACACAATACGTTTTATGAGGCGAAATACTTAGGCTGAGTTGCACCATCTTACATTCATAATAACAAAAGACGCTCTTCACCGTGTGGTGCTGGCAAAGAATAGTACCAACTCGTATCATCTACCCGTGGTAGTCGTAAGAGGCGACTAAGGGCTTATGAACCGGAAGATGGGCAGCAGCATCTTTCTGTGTATCCTACCATTTACATACTTTGGACCTGTCCTACAGTGGACGTTTCATGGGATGTTATGTACGCTCGTCTCACTCTGACAAATGTGGAGAGATCAAGATGCGTACATTTTACTATAGTTAAATTTAGATGGTGCAACTCAGCCTTAGAATGGCACGTGGAATCAAGAACTTCACAAAACTAAAATTAACTACAGCTTTAATACCTAGAACTACTCAAGTTATAAACACGTTCCTAAGAAATCAGTAATGCCACCTGTTGGTAGGTGCTAGTAAAACCCTACTGGCATATAAAGCATTCCATGTTAGTTCTTATCTAAAAGTGGTCCACCAGCTCGAGGTTTTTTTTTTTGCACTATGTCACCTGATCTCAAACTAGGCAAAGCCTGTACTATGTGTACCAGAGACTGATATACATACATAAATAGATAAATAACACCCAGACACAGAACAAACACTCGTGTTTATCATACAAACGTTGGCCCTGGGCGGGGATCGATCCCGCGGTACACGACGTAAAAAGGACTTACTACTAACGGGAAGTTAAAAAAATTCTTGTTGACGAATTTATGACCCATTTTCTGTTGAGATTATTACTATTACTGTTTTTTACCTTAACATCCTATACTATTAAACGAGCAATATTTATACATATTCATTCATTATTTAAGAGCCATGCTCTTGTCGGTGTAGCTTTCTCCATCTGTCTCTGTCTTGTATTAGGTTTTTCAGTTCTCCGTAAGTATTTACCCCCGCCCTCTCTTTCATCCTTTGGCAGTACTCTATTCTAGGCCGGCCGCGGCCTCTTCTTCCTTCCACCTTTCCTTCCACAATAGTTTTTATAAATGTGTCGTGCCTGATGATGTGACCAAACATTTTTCCTCTTCGGTTTTCTATTACATTTATAATTTCTCTATTTTGATTTATTCCATCCAATACTTCCTTATTCGTCCTTTTCTCTGTCCAGCTTATTTTCTCCATTCGCCTCCAAAACCACATTTCGAATGCCTCTAATCTTTCTTTGTCTCTCTTAGTTAATGTCCACGTTTCACAAGCATACAACGCTGTGCTCCAAACATATGCCTTAATAAATCGTTTCCTAAGGTTTAGGGATGTTTTTGAAGTAAACAGTTGTTTCTTATTTTGGAATTTCTGTTTGGCAATAGCAATTCTAGTTTTGATGTCATCTGTACATTTAGAATCTTCTGTTATTAAGCTGCCTAGGTATCTGAATTTTTGAACTTGTTCTATAGGAGTATTTTTAATTTTGATGGTGTTGATTTTGATCGGATGTTTTGCTGTTACTAGGATTTTGGTTTTGGTTTTGTTAATACTCATTTGAAATTTAGTGAAGGTGGTGTCCATAGTCTCGAGTAGGGATATTTATACATATATATATATATATATATATAAATATATATATATATTTGTAATCGGTTTCTCGAAAACGGCTCTAACGATTTCGATGAAATTTACCATACGGGGGTTTTCGGGGGCGAAAAATCGATCTAGCTAAGTCTCATGTCTGGGAAAATTCGTTTTCCTCTTGTTTTTAAGCATTTGCGTTTTAGACAAAACCTACAGCGCCATCTTTTGGCGGGTAGCATAGCTTGCTCACCAGATTATATTTTAATGTTGAAGCAGCTATTATAGAGCGAAGCTCGGTCGCCCAGGTACTTATTAATAATACTATCAAAAGCCATACTAATATCAAAGAAACCGCTTCTCTACATAAACGGGGAAGTTATATAAAAGCTACAGGAGAGTTTTCCCGTTCAATTTCCAGTTAACCGACTGAACAGTCGACTAGGCTTAGCGTTGATTAGATTTCCCTTTCCATTCAGTCGAGAACTGCCTGTTTGTACGATTGTTTTACTGCTTTTGTTCCGTAGGTATTTGAAATACGATTGTTGGTTAATTCTTGTTCTCATACTTATTTATATATATACAGTACCTGGTCGACCGAGCTTCGCTCTATAATAGCCGCCTCAATATTAAAATATCACCGGTAAGCTATGCTACTCGCCAACAGTTGGCGCTGTAGGTTTCTGTCTAAAACGCGGTATTTTTTCAAAAATGCTTAAAGATACGAGGAAAACGAATTTTCCCAGAAATGAGACCTAGCTAGATCGACTTTTCGTCTCCAAAAACTCCCGGATACAAAATTTCATCAAAATCGTTAGAGCCGTTTTCGAGAAACCGATTACAAATATATCTTCTTCTTTAAAATTAAGGGCTGTCCTCTTGTCGGTGGAGTTATCGCCATTATTTCCTTGTTTACCTACATATATATTTAGTACTTGGGCGACCAAGCTTCGCTCTATAATAGCCGCCTCAACCTGAAAATATCATCGGTTGAGCAAGCTATGCTACGCGCCAACAGATGGCGCTGTGAGTTTCTGTCTAAAACACGAAATTTACAAAATGCTCAAAAACACGGGGAAAATTAATTTTCCCAGACATGAGACCTAGCTAGATTGATTTTTTGCCCCCAAAACCCCCGTATGGTAAATTTCATTTCATTTTCAGTATTGCTCGTTTAATAGTACTTATAGGTTATGTCGTAGGCAAATCGAATAATTCGCCGTTTACAAACGGCGGGCAAACTGTAAACGGTCGGCAAATTGTAAAACGGCGCTGGCAGATTGTAAACGGGTGTAGATCACTGGTGTGCAAGCAAAGGGGTCGTTTAGGCAGGGGGTGGCGAATGCCAAAAACGAATGATTCACCGCCGTTTTGTGAAGTGCCGCGGCATTAAGTAAAATAACGAATTAAAAATCTTTAGGCATTATGTAAAACGATGAATTGCCTGCGACACATACATAACATCGCGCCTCATTCCCGTCGGGGCAGGCAGAGACCACAGCCCTCCACCTCCTAAGATATTGACATACTTCTCTCGCTTTCTCTACTTTCATCAACCCTTTCATACACGCTCGTCCATTAAGGGTACTGTCAAATCCTGAATTTGGTCTTGGAATATTTATTTAACTGTTGCGCGTTTGATAGTGATTCTGCCTTCTGCGTCCTTGGTCGCGAATATGATCTCCGCCCAGGACAAAAATTGACAAACAGATTTTAGGGTTCCATACCTCAAAGGAAAAAAAAACCGGTCAAGTGCGAGTCGGAGTCACGCGCCGAGGGTTCCGATATATTTTTTTTTATAAAAAAAAAAACTAAATTTGTTTGTAAAGGTTATTTGCAGATTTCTAAAAAACTGTGCAACTTAGAAAGATCGTTTTATTTTTGCTGTAATGTATACATAAATTTCTGTCAACTGTAATTAATTCAGATTTTTCCTTTCACAAACTTCGGAGATAAGGGGTTGGGGGGGGGGGGGGGGAATAGTATTTTTTGTAATTTTTCATCATAACTTGAAAACTAAGAAACGTAAAAAAATTATAAAAAATATTTTAGAATGACCAAGTAAAGCCCTTTCATATGATATTCCACTCGATCTAGTAGCGACAATTTAAAATTTGGCCCCCACTATTTTAGCCCCCTTTACATTAATAATCATAACTTTTTCAAAATTCTTTCATGTGCAATTAAGTTGGGCAACCATATTCTAAAACCATTCCAAATTTCAAGTCGATAGCATTAGTGGTTGCTGAGATATAGAGGTGTGACAGACAGACAGACAAAGTCGCACCATAAGGGTTCCTTTTTTTTACCGTTTTGGTATCGGAACCCTAAAAATTAACTAGTGCGGTCAGTTAGCTGTTTCACGTAGACACGCCTTACAATTTCACCAATTTTTAGGGTTCCGTACCTCAAAAGAAAAAAACGGAACCCTTATAGGATCACTTTGTTGTCCGTCTGTCTGTCTGTCTGTCTGTCAAGACCCTTTATCTCACGAACGGGTGAAGGTATCAGGTTGAAATTAATACCATATATTAGGATCCATGAACCACACAAGATCTGAAAATTTCAATTTTTTACAACGACGCAATAAAAAGATATGGCATTTTATGTCCTCATCTCCATACATTTATTCAAAAATGCAAAACCTACAGGGTACTTCCCGTTGACCTAAAATTATGAAATTTGGCAAGAAGCTAGGTCTCACAGTACAAATAATGGGAAAAGTCTGAAATCATTAAATATTACAACTTTTCTCACAACTAATGGTAACCAATTGTGGTGAGCTCCCGTTTCAGGAAAATTCATATAAGAGAGGGGTCAAGTGGGATGGTCGCTGAGGCGATTTTTGTTTTACTTCTATTTAAAAACGGGAACACTTACAAACTAGAAAATTAGTATTTTTATAGTGCATAAGCTATAAAATAACAACAAATAATAAAATTTGGTCAAGCGCGTGTCGGACTCAAAAAATCTAGCACATTAACTTACTGAAATTTCAACTAATACAATTATGTTTATGTGGTGGTACGGAACCCTCAGTGCGTGAGTCCGACTCGCACTTGGCCGGTTTTTATTATAGCTCTCAATTTTTGATAGGAGCCCATTCTTGAATTTAAAAAAAAATCCATAGAAAAGTCAAGAATTGGCTCATATCAAAAATTGAGAGCTATGTACCTAACTAGTACCTGGAAAAAAATTTGGTGCAATTTGGTGAATTTGGCGATATAAGACTATAAGGGACCGGACTAAACCCCTGTAGGATCACTTTATTTTCCGTCCGTCTGACTGTCGAAATTATTGTTTTCATGAACAGGTAAAGGTATTAAGTTGAAATGTATATTAAATGTTAAGGTTTATAGGGTGTCGTCGACCATTCAATAAAAAATTTTGCCCCTTTCTGCGTGACGCTTTTTAGGGTTCAGTACCTGAAAACAAAAAACGGAACCCTTATAGGATCACTTTGTTGTCCGTCTGTGTGTCTGTCAAGATCCTTTTTCTCACGAACGAGAAGAGGTATCAAGTTGAAATTGATAGTGAATATTAAAGGTATTACAGACCTGAGTATTTGATTTGAATTTCAATTTAATACCTCCACGCTTTCATGGGGAAAAGGGTAGTAAGTAAGTTTAAAATAATTAAAAATATTTTTATTATATGATGTAACTAGAAGTTTATGTTTTTAGCAATTTTTTCTTTATCTGTGCTATAAGACGTTGACCAAATTTCAAGATTCTGAGTTTACGGGAAGTACCCTGTAGATTTTGATTCCCTTGCGAGTGTCGAAAAACTCGAAAATTTGCGGCATACACGGTTGTATCTTTTGATTACGTTGGATTAGAAGTTTGATTTTTTCACAGCTCCAAGGATTATTAGTATTTGATATGAGAAAAAGGGACGTGACAGACAGACAGACGGACAACAAAGTGATCCTATGAGGGTTCCGTTTTTCCTTTTGAGGTACGGAACCCTAAAAAGTATACACGACGGCATCATATAATACCTATCGATATGACAATGAATGGAATATGAATAGAATTAGTGGTATACTCCGGTCAAAGCTCTGGTGGTGTAAAATAAAAAGTTTAGTATCCTGTTAACTAACCGCCAGCGCTAATAATTGACTGATGGATAGTGGCTTGTTCCCGTCAATCAAGTTAAGCCTAGCTGTCGGCATACTTCACAGCCCTTTTACCAGAAATGAATAGACATAAAATTTTACAAAAAGTGCTAAAAGATCTTCTTAATAGCCGATTGGCTCTGGAAAAATAACCTGCAATGTTGTCGGTAAATGTTTAGGAATAAAGTACTCTAGCCTGTTTTTGACATCAAACCGTTGAGTATCATTCATTTCTAAAAGTTGCATGTCATGTATCTTCTTATGTTTGAAACATTATCACCAAAACTTTAAAGCAGTATATTGAAATTGTGGGGTGTTTGTTTAGATTAGAGGCAGCAAATTCGATTGAAACATTTCAGCCTTAAAAAGCTTTGCAATTGGATAAGGCTTGTACTAAATAATGTATACAGGATTCCAAGAGAGAGTTGTTCTTCTTAAAACATTTTGCCAGTAAGACGAGATCTCTCTTCAATCACACGAGGCACACGTTTATAATTCAACAATGCATGTGGGTAGGTAAAGAAAACCTTTAAAACTAGGTTTAATATTCTACTAGGCAGAAATATACACATTGCACTTTTTATATTTAAATTTACGTTATTCAACATCATTCACCTATCTTTATGTCAATTTATTTGGGGTGGGCGCAACAGTTCCCATCTCTTTCATTTCTATAAGCCGTTATCTCTACATTTAATTCTTAATTCTTTCTTTCCCATATCGTCTTTTACAGTCTATCCATCTGTACTATGCGTTTGAAATAAGAATAGCTGAGTTTTGCACAACCGCTGGGAACCACTGCAGAGTTGATCAAAACACTATGCTTCTCATTTGAGACGCATAGTACTTCGGCTTTTCTTAAACTCAAAACTCAGAATTATTTATTCATTTCCTTCAGAAACAAAGTGGCGTCAAGGTGGAAAAAAAGAAGCTACAATAAAAACCCACGTGCTCAACATCCATCCACATTTGTCCACATTCATACTCATCATCACCTGTCCCTTAGATGGCTAGGGTTAGCCACCTCCATAATAATAAATAAAGCTGGTGCAATAATTCTTTATTATTCTATTTCTAAGTAGCCGTATCCGATTCCATTAAACGAAATAATCTTATTCATATTCTTTACTATTCTAGATGCACCCGTAGTAAAAGGATCCTATTACGAGAATGCACCTGACACGTGTTTCAGTCAGGCCCGAGTCGACATTATACAACAATAGGATAAAAACACAACGAGGCAGAATTCCAGCCAGGACAAATTTGGTACCGGTAAATCAGGATCAATCAACATAAAGAAATAGGTAAATCAGTCAGTACTTAGTGCGCGCCCAGTGGTGAAGGGGTAAACGTCATCGTCATAGGCCCAGTCCTGAAAAGTTCAAGTCGGTACAGACAAATTGTCTCTATAAGTGCGATTGATCATCATAACATCCCATGAAACGTCCACTGTAGGACAGGGAGCACCCTCCAGATCTCCAGCAAAAACGCGTGGTACTTTGGAGGGGATTCACCATAGTAAGCGTTGCGGCTGGCGACCGCTGTTGTTGGTGACCGCAGTATGTATGATGTTACGATACTTACGACACCCACGGGTAGAGATGGGTTGATACTATTTTTACGAGTTCAGACGAGTGCGATTGCATAAGATAAAATGCATTGTATAAGATGCAAATAAAAATGCCCTGCCCTTGAGGCTTTGTACAATTTTATATGTTTTTTGTTTGAAACAGCGGGTCTTTGGGGCGGTGAGACGGAGCAGTTTGTGAGAAAGATGGCACGATGCCTCAGAAAAAGAATGAGCCCCGCGCTGTTTCTCTTCTGGTACAACGGCTGGCAGATGCCATAAAGCGAGGAAACTCTGCAAACTTAACGGGCACGGGGCACGTTTCGATCAGGAAAGAATCGGGGCGGGACCGTAAGATAGGACGCAGGTGCGGGTAGTGAGGGTGCCTCGTACCCGAGCAGTTTCTCACTCGGCATCGGGCCCAGTGGTCATTGAGAGAGAGACCTGAAGGGATATCTATACCCACCCGGTTGAGACTCGTGAGGAGGCTAGAGTTATTATTATTATATTTTTTTTATAAAAAAAAACAAGTACTCATGCACCTATTATGCACCCATTTTAACTCTGCATCACCCCGAAGTAGACTGTTAGAGAAGCTTAGTCCGCCTATAGAGGACAGTGGCTCTATTGTGTGGGATGTAATAATTAAGCAGTTCCTTAATTTCCCAAAAGAACGCTTTTGGGAAGGTGGGTCAGATAAATAAAGTTGATTATACATAAATAAATAAACATAGGAGACGTTACTCTGACCAAATTTTTCCGTACCTACTTGCTTTCTAGTTCTGTATTGTCGCACCTATCCATTCAATTAAGTCTTACTTGTTAGGTACATTATATTGAACAGCATAAAACAAGGTTAATTCTGTTTTCAACTTTCTTAACAAAATCATTACCTACCTAATCAAAGTTTTAAACAAATATAAAACTTTTCACTCAGATATAATTAAGATTGTTTGTACACACACCAAAAACGTAACTTATGGAGATGATAATTTTTCCATATCTTAAGACACACGATAATAAAAAATATCTAAGTGCGAGTCGGACTCGAGCACTAAAGGTTCGCAAACGAAGCGAAGACGCGAAGGCAGACGAAATTTTTGCGATAGGTTCAAAATCATTGTGCCTTTGATAGATAGATAGATTGATTCTTTATTGCACACATTAATAAATAAATTGTACAGGAAAGAAAACTTAAAACTAATGTGGACAAAGGCGACCTTATCGCTACAAGCGATAGCTTTGTTACTTAATTTATGTACTATGATGGCTCAGCGACCCAAAGAGGATCTTGGCCTCTGACACAAGAAGGCGTCAGCTGTCTCGATTTAGCGCCGTTGTTTGGCGCCAGGTACAGCGCGTTCAGGACAAGTTTGTCTACCTATGCTATGTCTATATATATAAATCTATATTTTCTGCCCATGGGTGACCGGCTGAGAGCCAATGAATGACTCGCTTCCCTCCCCACACATGCCGCACCTCACCCTCGCGACAAATTTTTTGACTTCTGCGCATTAACGGTCACATACAGAGTTATTTTGCATGCTGTATAACAGCTTGAATCTCGCGCACTTTCTTAGCTTCATCCAACCAGTGATATCTAGGTCGACCAACAGGACGCTTGGCGTTCGGTTTCCCTATGTACGCTCTTTTCACAGCCCGATCCTCTAGCATCATCGTGCCTGTGTTACGTTGTTCTTAATTCTTTCGTTCTCTATAACTCAATAAAAATGGGCCAGCATTAATCAGAACTATTCGATCAAGTTAAACGCGTCAGTTTAAAAAAACAGGTTTTAGAGACAGACAGATGCACAAAATCACACGTCCATTCCTATCCATTTAATTATCATACTTAGATCTTATAGTAGGTTGGTATATTATATTAATCTCATTAATTAATATGGCTAAGACAATGATGATTTCGATCTCTCTTTTAAGCAACGCTTGTATCGAGGAGACCTGTACTCACATTTAACCGTTATATTTTAATTTTCCGGGCACTTTTGTAACCAAATGGTTTAAATAACGGTTCAGCATTTCATCATTTTGGTCGGAACCCTAAAAACACTGCTCGTAAGCTTATTATTTCATCAGTTCTGAAGAGAAATAAAATTTTGTTCTTTCGTCTCTACATGCTAGGTTATCGGTGGTACCGCATAAGTAGCATTGCTTTACGAGTGCGTCGTTTGTGTTCAATTTCATAAAACATCACCGCGCGAGACACAGGATACAATAAAACTTGAGCTTCACGTCTTTACAGCTTAGCCAGTGTTCGAGAAAACACAGGATGGTTTCGAATAAAAAAACATTCTTTATCGGTCATCATATTATAACATTCTGTAAAAACCGGCCAAGTGCGAGTTGGACTTGCACACTGAGGATTCCGTACCTCTAAGGTAAAATTAACGTCTTATAGTTATGAACGCGTTCTCACGCAGAAGTGTAGTAATTTCGCGCAAGTGCGACACGCATTTGATCAATTTTGTTATTATTATTCTATAGCTTATGCATTTTCACGCTTGTAAAGTGTTCCGGTTTCTACGATAGAGTTAAAATAAAACTCGAGCTAAAATCGCCTTAAAATCACATTTTAATAGGAAGCCCCCCATAATTTTTCACTTTATTAATTATTTGTTGTAATAGAGGCAACAGAAATACATAATCTGTGTTTTCAATTTCGATTTTCACTGACAGACAGACAGACATCGGAGGTATATTAATAGAGTCCCGTTTTTTATCCTTTGGATACGGAACCCTAAAAAGTAACAAGGCTTTCCCTCCCCCGATTTGACTCCTTGTGCGACGTCTTTTTATGGGTTTACCTATCTGAATTTAAGGAAAGTGTAGGCTCCTTGGACCGTCAATGTAAACAATTGATTTCAGATAACCCCATAAAAACGGAGTCAAATCGGCGTAGCGGGCCGGCCAAACAAGGCCGCCTCAAAAATTGAGCCTCTTGTTCCAATGCATGGCGCGAACAGAAAATGATTTCAAAAGATTCAGATTCAGATAACTTTATTCAATGTAGATTCTTTACAGAATACTTATTGAATGTCACGAAGAATATAATGCATTTAGAGCGAGTCTACGCCGTTTCGGATCGTGCTATGGTAGCGTAAAAGAAACGGCAAGAAACCACTGCAGCACGGCCTACTTTAAGAGTCGCCTTTTCTTGTGTTTCGCTCTAATATCAGAGCACCATACCTCTTTGTCATAGATATAGTCATCTAATCTATAGTAAGTTTTATTACATATGAGTTGCTTTCCGCTATTTTCCGATCCTACCTTTACGCTTGGCACGAAATACAAATCAGAAAGTTTTCGCGCAGCACCCTGTACTATTTCCTTATTGTCTGAGAGTTTCAATCACAGTATGATGGATTTTTACTACGATATGGGATTTTTATCAGCTCTCGATATTTCTCCGCCGTTTCAAGCACAATGCTTACCGTAAACTGGTGTCTCGATAGTTAAATTATCGGGAGCACATAAAAATCCCATATCGTGGATGAACCATTCAAACTTTTATCATAATACCACATACTTCCAGGTAATGTAAGGGCAGTACCGCCAATCGCAAAACGATTTCTACGAGTTCCAAGTGAAGTCCTCATATGCTATACTATTAAACGAGCAATGTTTGTATATATTTTGTAATCGGTTTCTCGAAAACGTTTCAAACGATTTCGATGAAATTTACCATACGGGAGTTATCAAGGGCGAAAAATCGATCTAGCTAGGTCTCATGTCAGGGAAAATTCATTTCCCCCGTGTTTTTAATAAAAAATTTTAAATACCGCGGTCTAGACATAAACCTACAGCGTCATCTGTTGCCGGGTATTTTTACCCACGACGGAACGGAGAAGGTGTATGCGTTTAGGGTGAGATGTTGTGTGTTTGTTCGTTTGTGTGTGCAAAGTTATGTTGCCTTTTATCTTAAAAACGGCTTAACCGATTTAGATACGGTTTTCAGTAATGAATTTATAATTTATCAATGATGGTTTGTAGATTAGAGTTGTGGCGCCAAGTCACCAGGGGGCGCTGTAATGATAATTTTTATCTAAGCAAATGTTGCCATTTATCTCCAAAACGGTGGGATCGATTTAGGTACGGTTTTCAGTAAAACATTTATGATTTATCAGTGATGGTTCTTAGACCAGAGTTATGGCACCAACTCACCAGGGGGCGCTGTAATAATAAATTGTATCTAAGCAAATGTTGCCATTTATTTCCAAAACGGTTTGACCGATTTAGGTACGGTTTTCAGTAAAAGATTTATGATTTATCAGTGATGGTTCTTAGACCAGAGTTGTGGCGCCAACTCACCAGGGGGCGCTGTAATAATAAATTTTTATTTACGCAAATGTTCCCATTTATCTCCAAAACGGTTTGACCGATTTAGATACGGTTTTCAGTATAAGATTTATCTATCAGTATCATATTTATCAGTGACAGTTTTTAGACTATAGTTGTGGAGTCAACTCACCAGGGGGTGCTGTGTAGTAATAATTATTCTTTACTCGCGCAACGTCCTTCTTAATCGCTCTAGTAAAGTGGGAATTCTCAAAAAGTTAAAAATAAAAAGCAAAATTGAAAATTTTGAGAAAAACCCACGACGGCTGTCATTCAAAAAATATTAAATAAAACTTTGGAAATTCCCCAGACTAAAAATAAATATTTTCACCTATCTATTCATATATTTTATAATAAGCCAAGAAAATCCGTCGGGGCTGCCATTCCTTATCTTACGTAAATTAATAGTGCATACGAGCTAGTTGTAAAATAGCTTTTGTTTGCTGCAGTTAAGTATAAATTATGAAAAGATGGCAATGACAGCCCCCGACGGATTTTCTTGGCCTATAAAATATATGAATAGATAGGTGAAAATATTTATTTTTAGTCGGGGGAATTTCCAAAGTTTTATTTAATATTTTTTGAATGACAGCCGTCGTGGGTTTTTCTCAAATTTTTTATATTTTATTATGATATTTTAATGTTAAGGTGGCTATTATAGAGCGAAGCTCGGTCGCTTAGGTACTTGGCGGAAAAATAAGTCACATGAGAGCAAAGTCTTATGACATGCAGTGGGTTACAATAAATAAATCTAAAGACCTGTAATATCTTGTTGTAGTCCGTGGGGTGTCTGCAAAGAATAGTATCAACCGCGCGCTTTTACTAGGTCTGTGGTATCAACCTATATCTACCCGTGGGCGTCGTAAGAGGTGACTAAGGGTCTTACTACAAAAAGTTAGACATCTGTTGAACACTTGATACAAAAAATCGTACAAAATAACAGGCTATGTCAGTTGATGCGCAGAAGTCAAGTCATACGCAAATAAGTCATTTTTGACTTCTGCGCATCAATGACATAGCCAGAGTTATTTTGTACAATTGTTTTTTTTTATCAAGTGTTCAACAGATGTTTAACTTTTTTGTAGTAAGACAGTCTGGGTTTATGAATCGGAGGATGGACAGCAGTATCTTTCTGTATATCGTACTATATGACATACTGCAGTCACCAACTACAGTGGTCGCCAGCCGCAACGCTTACAAGCGTGGTGACTATGGTATTCTCGAAGGAGTTCCCTGTCCTGCAGTGGACGTTTCATGGGATGTGATGATCAATGTTTTGAATGATAAAGTTCAATATTATTTGAACTAGAATTCTTTTTTTGTCAGTGTCACAATACTTAAAAACATACATCTTGTATCTTATTTTATTTTACTTTTACACTTTTACGATCCCTGAGAAGCCTGGTTCGTCATGTCAAGAATATTACTTACAAGTTAGGGAAAAAGAATTTTGCATTACAAAGATTTTTGCCGAGTTTTTTCTGACAGTGGGGCGGTTTACGTTACAGAGTGACACAGTGTGCCGGGGATTGAATATGTGATGGGGATTTGATTCAACTCTTAGTATACAGGGTGTGAGGGACGGTGTACCGAAAACTGAAGGGGCGTGTTCAGTCAACGAAACTGAACAACTTTCCCTGCCCATCCTCCAGTTTATAACCCTTAGTCGCCTCTTACGACCCCCACGGGTATGTATTGGTTGGTACCGTTGGTACTACGGTGGTACTACGAGTATTCTTTGCCGGCACCACACGGGACAGGTCGGAGGGGTCGCCCAGGTACTTGTTGTAAATTAACAGCAAAGTCACTCTAAAGTGACCTGCGTGTGAGTGTCAGGCTAAGCTGAGTGAGCATGAAGTATAGAAAACCGATGATTGTATGAAAAATGTAAAGGGAAAGTCCTACTTACCTTATAAGCCACGGTCGTCCCACTGCTAAGCGAAGGCCAGCCACTATTCCCTCCGCTGGTCTTTACTCTGAGCCTCTTGTTGCCTGTCTTTACAGAAAACCTAGAGCTTATCGCGCCATCCTGGGCCCACTCAGCTGTTGCCAAACAGTGTGAAAAATTTGGGTATGAGTTAGAGTTTTTATGATAGAGATAGATAGATTTTACAGTTTAACATCAAACGTAGTGACCAAAATCGAGAAAGGGATGCTGAGATGGTTTGGTCATGTAGAGAGGATGAATGAACGAAGATTGACGAAAGAGATCTACCAGGCGAGAGTGAATGGAAACGGTGGAAGGGGAAGGCCTAGGCGAACGTACCAGGACCAAATTCAGGACGTTCTGAATAAAGGCCAGGTTAAAAGTACCCTAAACCGACGAGCATGTATGAAAGGATTGATGAAAGTACAGGAAGCAAGGGAAGTATGTCAAGATCGTAGCAGGTGGAGGACTGTGGTCTCTGCCTACCCCAACGGGAAAGAGGCGTGATGTTATGTATGTATGTATGTATGTATGTATGTAATAAAAAAGGCTAGTAAAAGTCCTCTACGAGTATAATGTTGAAAACGTTTTAACATGAATTTATAAAAATCTTTCACATACGGCAGATCCTTCTACCCGTACTTTTTCGACTTACTCAACAAAGTATACAAGAAAGTTATGTAAGAAGAATTGAGTCGGATCATAAAATTGGGACTCAAACGGAGTGTCTCGCCGACAATGACCAAGATTACACGGACAAATGTTTGAACCGTAAAAACGCTGGATCTGTAAATTTTGCTGAATTGTTCATACACTCTATTTATCACTGTGTTACAAAGATCTATGATTTTATTTGACTTTCTCTGAAGGTGGTAGGGCCTTTGTGCAAAGTCCGTCTGGGAGAGAACCACATCCTTGCTTTTTTCTGCCGTGAAGCAAGGACGCCAGGAAAATTACTGTCACATAAATTAAATCAAATCAAGTATTTATTTATTCAACATTTACATTCATTAACAAAATTGTTTACTTAAATATTATTAAACGTATATATTATTAAACGATTGCAGGTAGTACATTAACCGTGCACCTCACACTAGGCACAGCCTGTGACGTAGGTGCCGTCATATGATTATCATGAGACACACCATCTTAGTTCTCAGGGTGGGCAACGCGTTTTGATGTCTTGTTAGTGCCAATTATGCAACTTAATGAGACAGTATCTCTCTCGGGAGAAGCGGCGACATCTCGTATTGGAGGCCAGGACTCACTTTGGGTCGCTGAGCCAGCGTAGTAAGTAAGTAAGGATATCTCTCGTAGTGTGTAACTAGTGAACTAACATAAAACCGATATTTTTCTTATTTACTCATAACACGAAAATATGAATCATAATCAATGCTTTAGCCTTCTTCCTTTTTTACGGCGTTGGCTACCTGGCACTGGCTTTTACACAGAGCGACAGACATACAACTAACTTATAACTCCGCAACCTAGATAGCAAATCCCACCAACTCTGGGGTTAAGGTTAAATGTTTTGTTAAAATGTTCCGGAAAAATGAATTTCCCGTTGGGATAGGGTACCACCTGCTACGATCTTGACATACTCCCCTCACTCCTTCTTCTGACTATCAGAAATCGTTTCGCACACGCTTTTATTCTTTTTGACCAGGCCAGAAATACTTTATTTTCAATACAACTATTGTATCGTAAAAATGTTCGACCAGAAAATATATTCAGCAATACCGACGAAGGATATACTGATTAAGGGAACATTATCTCGGGACTCTTTTAATCGAAGAAGGAAGTAATTACGAACGGTTCCGGATGACGGATATTTGTAGCGGTACCTATCGTATTTACTTGTTTATTATAACAGTATTTTGCCAATTAAAACGTATTTTATGTATTGTGCTATACAACGTTACTTTATCACCCCGGATCTTTTAAGGGGCGTTTCTGCCCATGTGTGTGTGTGTGATGAGGTAACATACAGACAGACTTCAGACAGACAAATGGCGGTTTTGTACTCACAATCGATTGAAAATACCAGTTTAACACATTCACTGCGTTACGGCAAGTATTATGCCGTTTTTGACTTGCGACAGCTTGTTTACCTTGTATTACGCTCGGTGCGGGGGTCATTTTCATGTGTTCCCGTACACGCAAAAAAAAAAACAAATATATTCCGAATATTATAGCTTTAAATCTTATCAATTTACTTATAAAAATTGTACGGCATAATAGTTGCCGTAACGCACAAGAAGGAAATTATTATTCTCCAGTGCGATACGGCAACTATTTTGCCGTACCCCCCAACCCTGCACCTCATCGCATGCACCCGCGCAGAGCTTCAGTTTGCACTAGTGTTGGGCACGCGCAGGGCCTGTTTATTTTGTTTTGACAAATTATCGCGAAAAAAATCCAAAAAAGCAATGAAACGTTCAAAACAAAACTTAAAATGAGTAACACCATAAATACTGAAGGTGTAGAAACCAGAAAAAATACGGTCCAGTGTAAAAAAGTTATTGAATCAAGTTCAGTTTCCTCAAGCCCGTCAACGAACAAAAAAATACACGTTGTTTACAGCATAGTGATAAATAAACATAGTGGTGATATGCCTGGTGTAGACAATTAAGACAGGGGACAATTCAAGTCTGTGATTCGGAGTAAGTTGGTAAGTTAGTCGAATTCAATTTTCGTAAGTCCATCGACCAAAATTTAACGGGGCTATCGACAAAAATGTTTTTGTTCAGTGTACGAGTGTTTCCCATCCCTAACATTTTTTGACTTCTATGCTATACGGCAAGTATTTTGCTGTAAATCACTTAGTTACAAAAAGTCAAGCCCTGGAAGGAGGAAGTCAGGCCCTGGTACGGCGAAATAGAAGCCGTTACGCGTAGCGGGAAATTTAGATACGGGCAGTATATGTCTCGTAACGCACTGGCAGTAAGTTTAAGCTTAGCGACACCGCAGTTCATCACTTTGTAAAATATTCAATGTACAGAAAACGACCCGCTATAGTTTTATTATAGGTATAAATGTCGTATTTAGCCGAACTTTAGCAATGTTTACTTAATCACGTCAACTATGATTGATTACACGATTGATTTCAGGAGGGTGATTTGAAATTTGAACGATATCACCAACAACAAAACGTTTGCTCGAAACGCCACGTTAATTAACGTTTTTTATATATAGGCTGACTTTAAATTAGTTCTTGATAGAAGAAGGTATGATTGTACTCATGATACTGAACAACTTTCCCCAAGGAACATAGGTCCAAATACGAAAATCAAGTTTTGACCTCCCATAGAAACTGAATCAGCTGATAACGCATTTTGTATGGGAGGTCAAATTTGATTTTTCGTATTTCGACCTATGTTCCTTGGGAAAAGTTGTTCAGTATCATGAGTACATGCATAGCTTTTGCTTTCAAGAACTAATTAAAAGTCACCCTATATATATATATATATAATTTATAATAAATTAAAAAAAAAATTATAATAAATTGCCAGTCACAAAAGCTACTTTAATGTTGAACATTCAAATCAATTGCAGGCATAGATAAACAGTACCTGGGCGACCGAGCTTTGCTCTGTACGGTCAATCGCAAGTCGGTAGAAACTTTTTCAACTCTATTACCAAGCCCTAAGGTCCAAAAGTGTTTCTACTGATGAGCTGTTGAGTAAGCAAAGCCTACTACGGCATCGCTAGGCATCGTAAATGGGTTTAGATATCTGACGGTCGGCACTATGTAAAACGGCATCGCCAGATTATATTTTAGGTTCGTTAGCGAAGGTAGGTATTATAGGTAGGTACGTCATGTTGTGTACAGAAATGAATTACGCGCCGGTATGTAAAACCAAGATTGAAAAATTTCTTACCTTTATGTAAAATGGCCGGACGTTTGTGATCCAGCGTGTTATACGATATGGCTGCGACATATATACAAATATTGCTTAACAGAGTTTTAACTCTGAAATTGCTTGAAACGTGATGAAAAGCTCTATCAACCTCTCCATCTCATCATGACATCCCTTGAAACGTCCACTACAGGAGAGGGAATTCCCTCCATAATTCCAGCTTTTGCTGAAACAATGTAGAAGGGAAATACCATAGTCGCCATGCTTGTTAGTGTTACGGCTGGCACCATAGTCCGCGTTTGTTGGTGACGGCAGAATTTAAGATGATACGATATACAGAAGGATGCTGCTGCGCATCCTCTGGTTCATTAATCCTTAGTCGCCTCTTACGACACCCACGGGTAGAGATGGGTTGGTACTATTCTTTGCCGGCACCACACGGGGCATCTAGCTAGAGGTATTTTTTCGCCAAGTTTGACAAAACGTACAAGAACACAAAGTGACATCTGAGTTTAGTCGAAATAAAATATTCCTTTTAGGAAGCGTCGGATGCGGGTAGTCGGAAAACATTACGGGCTCGACTCCATGACGAGCTATTTTATTATAGTGACATAAAACATGCTTCCTTATGTGGCTGTTTACTCGTAATTTGTGGTCTGGCCGAGTAGAAGCGGTTCTAGTTTATTTAGCAAGAATAGATAATCATTGCATGGCCGCGTGGTGTCATCTACAGCATGAATTTGTATTGGTTTCGCTCCCAAAGCCCAGTGATTCTACTCATAAAAACAAGCAATTTCGCGGAAAAAAAAATTATTAAAAAAATTTTTTGGTCTCCCCATAGTAAAGATTAATTTTGTATGGGAATGCGAAAAAGCTTTTTCGAGTAAAAAAATTATTTCTTCGGGAAAGTTGCTTGTTTTCATGAGTAGAATCACTGGGCTTCGGGAGCGAAACCAATACAAATATTCACTGTATAGTTTAAGATACAAGTTTCGTAGGTATTTTCGCGATTCCTGAAATTCTGAGTGGGAATTTGGTACTTTGGACACGCCGTTCAGTTTCTGTATCTAAACATTTTAGTTTTGTCAGACCTTCCTAAACAGACTATATTATAGCAATTCCTCGGCTATGATGATTATAAGTCCCTACATCAAATTTACGAATGGGTGGTGAATAATTAACAAAATTTGAATCTTTTGTAAGCAGATTACTGAATCCGGTAATCCTCTTTCAGCGTAGATTAGGTTTGAAACAGTTAGTTAATATATTTATGCACTCACCGTGCGTTATCAGGTCTATAAAGTCAGCCTAATATTGTATTTATCAGAACTCTTGACATGAGAAACCATCTCAAAGGTTATTATGATAAGTTTTATTCAAACATTAGGCCGAAATGGACAGGGTTACTTATCTAAAATTGGTCATGCTAAGCTGTTACATCTGTTGCTGTGTCCCGTGTGGTGCCGGCAAAGAATAGTACCAACCCTTACATACCCGTGGGTGTCGTAAGAGGCGACTAAGGGTTATAAGCTGGAGGATGGGCAGCAGCGTCCTCCTGGGTATCATACCATCTTACTTACTGCGGTCACCAACAACCGCGGTGCATGGTGCCAGCCGTAACGCTAACAAGCATGGTGACTATGGTACTTCCCCTCCACATTGTTTCAGCAAAAGCTGGAATTCTGGAGGGGGTTCCCTGTCCTGTAGTAGACGTTTGATGGGATGTCATGCTATGATGAGGCAGGAATGTTTTAGGTGCGCTTACGAGTATCGCCTGATTATTTCCACAACCTAAGAATTTATATTAAGTATGCTTAATTTTTTTTAAACCGTTATAATACTTACTTCATTGACAAATTGTTAGAATAAGATTAGCCCGAAACAATAACGACCCAAAGAGACTAGGCACCTTTTAAAAAAAATATCGCCTTGCAACATTTGTGTTTTGTCAGACCAAAATCTAACCCTAAAATAACATTTCACGCACATCACATCTCATGTCAGGCACAATTACATGTAAGAAAAACGAAAAACGTATTTTTCCTAGAAATTCTCTCAAATATATTAAGTTGAGCCCCATAGCTTGTCTCATACACACCCGCTAGCAACGTATCCAACATATTGCGAACACTTGACAAGCAATTTTGCTTCCATTTTATTTTATGTTACGACAATAAGTTCCCTGCTGCTCCACTACGACAGTGTTTATTTTTTAACTAGAAATATTTAAACATGAATTTAATTTTTTAGAAAGAATAACATTCGGTTATCTATAAGTTAGATTAGATGGTGCAGACACATTCCGTTGAAAAAATTCAGTCACATAATGAGGAAGGTATTTCCACCCAACTCAGAGCCTTAACCAGTGATATTCAAGACTGCTCCCAGAGTCAAATTTATCAGCCTAAAATAGCTCGGTTGATTATATATAACAAATCGCTCCAATTACAATATATGGTAGAGTGGGTGTACCTAATTACATGTAATTTTGCCAAACATGTCGTTTAAAGCAAAGTTTATAATTGTTCCTTTGTTCTAATGTATGTGAACAAGAAATTATTAATTATATTAAGATCTTTACAGCTTAGAAAATAGTTAATCTTTACTTATATTATTGCCATGGTCATGTATGGAAGAGGCAATTCGGCTGCTTGAAAACTCTGAATGGAAACTTTTTTTTGTCTGATGGACTAATTATGGAATGGGATACCAATCCCATAAAAAGCCTATCATTCTACTTATTCACTCCGGGAGTGCCGGCAGAAGTGAAAACTTAAACATCAACGTTGTGGATTTTTGAATATTTTGGAATGTTTAGGGAATAATTTCGCATGAATTGTTTTATTTATCAGTATAAAATTACATACAATATTCATTTATTGCGCTATCGTAGACAAACATGACAATTTTATTACATATAGACAATCTTCGTCACATCTGACGCACCGCTAAAGAAGTTTTCACTTCAAAACTTAAAAATCTAACGCGACATCTGTCGTGAGTTTAACATTTTTTACCCATCTAAAAAGTGCCAAGTACCGCTAAAGAAGTTTTCACTTTAAAAATAACTGTCGCAGTTTTCTTATCAAAGAAAATTAATTTTCACAGTGGGAAATCTTTGAAGCTGGCAACACATGAGCAAACAACTGAGCCGCGTCAATACATTTACCCCCTTAATTGAGGTAAACAATTTAATTATAACATAATCAACGGATATGTACAGGGTGTTTGGTATATTTCTACAAGCATGTCTGATGGTTGTTTTCTTAGATAACTTTGCTCAACTTTTTGTTCTACAACTTTATAAAATAATAAATTTTTGGTTCTTTATATGTATGTATGTATATTTATTTAATGGCATCACATCTCATTACAAAACGTATTTCGCCAATGTCAAAGTAAAGGAATTGTTACATAAATATGGCGACACGCCAATGTTCAGTGAAAGAATGATTTACACAGGAATCCGCATCTCGAAGATCGACGACGAGGAAAGCCTGTGCACCACGATGACTCCGATAAGTTGATAGGGGAAATTATTGAAGTCACGAAGAAAGCCGCTTCTCACCATCCAAAAACTTTAGTAAATAATATATTTCCATTTTCTATCAAATGTCCACTTTGTAAGACGTTTATTGGATAATATCCTATCAAAATTATACTATAAACTCTCAAATCAACAGATAAAACCAAAATTGAAACAAATTCACGTCTGCCATCTTCAAATGCTGACTGGTTCTTTATACAAATCTTAGATTATGAATAACGGCTGATACAAATTGACCTGATCTATTTGTAACATAAGTTTTGACACTACTAGATCAGTCTTTTCAAAATGGCGTCGATCAAATTGAGAGGCTCTGCCAATACAATCCAGTGTAATTTAAGGATAAGTATTTGAGATAAGAGACTTGTAATTTTGTATGGACAAGCAAAACATATTTGCGAATTTTAAGTCGTAGAACAAGAGTAGATCAGTTTCATAAGTGGGTAAAGAAGAAAAAGAAGAGAGGATTGCAGAGATATACCAAGCAGCCTGTATAACTGCATGAGGTACATGTTTGTAACGCAAATATTGTAACCTCAATATACACATAAAATGCTTATACTATCAAAACTTTGCTATGCTATAGATAAACATTTGAATCCAAAATATCATAACAAGATTGTCCAAGTACGTATTCAAAATGAATAAAAATGAAAAAACCGGCCAAGTGCGAGTCGGACTCGCGCAGTTCCATACCACCACATAATCATAATTGTATTAGTTGAAATTTCAGTAAGTTAATGTGCTAGATTTTTAGAGTCCGACACGCGCTTGACCAAATTTTATTATTTGTTGTTATTTTACAGCTTATGCACTATAAACATACCAATTTTCAAGTTTGTAAGTGTTCCCGTTTTTAAAATAGAACTAAAACAAAAATCGCCTCAGCGACCATCCAACTTGACCCCTCTCTTATATGAATGTTCTTGAAACGGGAGCTCAGACGGACAACAAAGTGATCCTATAAGGGCTCCGTTTTTAGGGTTCCGATACCAAAATGGTAAAAAAAAGGAACCCTTATGGTGCCGCTCTGTCTGTCCGTCTGTCTGTCACACCTCTATATCTCAGCAACCACTTATGCTATCAACCTGAAATTTGGAATAGTTTTAGAATATAGTTGCTCAACTTAATTGCACAAGAAAAAATTTTGAAAAAAGTATGATTATTAATATAAAGGGGGCCAAAATAGGGGGGGCCAAATTTCAAATTGTCGCTACTAGGTCGAGTGGGGTATCATATGAAAGGGCTTTACTTGTACATTTTAAAATATATTTTTGTATTTTTTTAAATTTCTTAGTTTTAAAGTTATGATGAAAAATGTCAAGAAAAATACCATTCCCCCCCCCTTATCTCCGAAGTTTGAGTAAGGAAAAATCTGAATTAATTACAGTTGACAGAAGTTTATATAAACTTTACAGCAAAAATAAAACGATCTTTCTAAGTTGCACAGTTTTTCAGAAATCTGCAAAAAACCTTTACAAACAAATTTAGTTTTGCGGTCCTGAAAATGGACTTTATTGCTTCCAAAAATACTATAGGTATATCGGAACCCTCGGCGCGCGAGTCCGACTCGCACTTGACCGGTTTTTTTTCTTTTGAGGTACGGAACCCTAAAAAGGGATATTTTCATCAATTCACGTGAATTCTATTAAAATAAATTTTACCACAGATATTCTCCTATAATTATGAATGTTATTTTTAGGGTTCCGATACCTAAATGGTAAAAAAAACGAACCCTTATGGTGCGACTTTGTCTGTCTATCTGTCACACCTGTATATCTCAGCAAATACTCATCCTATCGACTTGAAATTTGGAATAGTTTTATAATATGGTTGCCCAACTTAATTGCACATGCAATAAATAAAATAAATTACGATTATTAATGTAAAGGGGACCCAAATAGGGGGGTAAAATTTCAAATTGTCGTTACTAGGTCGAGTGGGGTCATATGAAAGGGCTTTATTTTCATATTTTAAAATATATTTTTGTATTTTTTTATACGAGTCTTAGTTTACAAGTTATGATGAAAAATTACAAAAAAAATACCATTCCCCCTCCTTACCTCCGAAGTTTGTGTAAGGAAAAATTTGAATTAATTACAGTCGATAGAAGTTTATGTATATATTAAGTTATATAAGTTGCACAGTTTTTTAGAAATCTGCAAAAAACCTTAAAAACTTTAGTATTGCTGTCCTAAAAATGGACTTTATTGCTCCCAAACAAACCTTCGGTGCGCAAGTACGGCTCGCACTTGACCGGTTTAAAAAAAAGTGAAATTCTATATATGCGTTGACTGAATATTTAAGTTTACGCTCTGTCATCTCTAGTTTATGTTTTCGATATGAGAGAGTGACTATAGCTTGTAAGGATATTACTTTGGAAGTTTATAAGGTTCCCAAAGGACATCATATTGGGTTGGAGATATCGAGCGACGCGAACTTTCGGAATAGTATATTATTTGTAAAGGGAGAATAAGAGAAGTTTACGAAGTTTTGACGTGAGATGTTTGACTTTGGACGTGTTATAGACGTAAAAAACGATTTATTTTACGTGTGCCATTGCTTTATCGTTTATCGTAAGATAAAACACGTTATCAATTTTGTCACATTATATCCTTCAGAATTTTACGCGTATATAAAAGTATCACTGTACTATGTAGACGTTTGCTACAAAGCTACGCCATCTACGGCGTAGCTAAGGTGTAGCACATATTGAGTTCTACAAAACTTCTACTACCTACTTTTTTTTATTCGTCCACTTTTATTATCGAAATTTAAGCTTTCATTTAGTACTTAGCTATCTCGACTTATAGAAAATGCAAAAGCTTCAAGGCCCGGAACTTTAATAGCCATAGCGAATTGGGGGGCTATTTCGGTAGCCGGAACGTGCTATATGCGAGCCATTCCCTTTGCAACACAAACTCCCACGCAAAGCCTAGAAGAGAGGACGGAAATAGTACTCATTTTATACTTTTGCAGAGAAGAATGCTGCTGCTGCTGCTCTCTTGCAAGGGAAATGGTCGGATAAGGATGATACGGTCCCGCTACCGTAATAGCGCCCTTGGGAATGCAGTCACCAGCAGAATGTCAAATATCTACTTCTCGACGACTTGTTGTTTGTTTCTCGTCACCATATTATGGGTGTTGTCAGGAAGATATAAATTACGAAGACGTAAGATTAATATAGGGGCTTAGTTTAGGTAACGGCTTAACTTAACGTTTTAGGTAAACATTGTGGTTGGTATAATAA
This sequence comes from Athrips mouffetella, assembly GCA_947532105.1. Taxonomy (NCBI): domain Eukaryota; kingdom Metazoa; phylum Arthropoda; class Insecta; order Lepidoptera; family Gelechiidae; genus Athrips; species Athrips mouffetella. The sequence continues at coordinate 6,912,461 of OX383960.1, read as the reverse complement.
TATTTTTTATAATATTATTCAAGTAACCAAGATCGAGACCCAGATTTTTAACTAATTGTGAATATTTGAGTATGTTACTCGGACCATAAAACTGAACAACTTTATCATGGAAACATGGAATAAAAGAATTTGGTCGTTGTTAACAAATTCATATCTTGGCGAGTAGAGGTTTGTAGGGGAAGCTAAATAAAATTCTCGTTTTATATGTTCCTAAGGGTTTTACGGTCCGAGTAGCAATCTCAAATGGAAGCGCTCGTAGCCGAGTTGCTCTTTCTTTTCGATCACGGGTCCGTGGTCAACAACAAGAGCGTCTCCGTGCTTAGGAAGGCACGTTAAGCCGTTGGTCCCGGCTACTGTCAATGATTGTAGTCGCTAAGCCAAGTCAGATGCCATTTGGCACCTTCTGGCATCCAGGTTGGCCACTAACCTGGCAAAATCATAACAGATTGGGTCTGGTTTGCAAGTAGTACCGTAGAATGTATGCAAACTGTAGATCTTTACCGGTCAACTTGACCTAAGGTTTCATTTAACAACATAATACATTTCGTGACAAAACGAGTTGACATATCGTTCAAACGATGGTAGGTTCCTAAAATTGTCACTGGTAACATAATAAAACCTAATGCTTTTTCAAACCTAATGCTTTTTCGTCTTTGCTACATTATAAACCTGAGCTTTTAATCGACTTGTTTTTGATATATATTTTCAAATTTTATCGGAACGGCCAGAAGGATGTTTTCACTGTATATCTTTTTATAAGATACTAGGGTGTAAGGGACGGTGTACCGAAAATTAAAAAAGGCTTACGCAGTGTGAAAACCTAACAACTTTTCCAAAGAAACATGTGTTGGGAAATGGTAAAAAAGCGACTTTCCCTTACAAGCTGACTATGGATAAGTAATTTTTTTTTTTCATTTCCCAACTCGTCACGGATCTTAGGAAACGTTGTTCAGTTTAGTTTAATGAGCAAGGCTTTTCAGTTTCCGGTACATCGTCCCTTACGAATATTTAAATCCGTAGATTTTGGACATAGAGTAAAGGAGTTAACGACCTGGAGAGGAGCCTTCCGTCTATTCCCTTGATAATCGCTGTATAAAAGCGTCATTTTGCAAGATTAGGGGATGGAAAATTTGAAATAAGGTGCCCGGAAGGGAATTGAACCGTTTCTTAGCCGCATATTCCGCGCGCCTTTAGGGATTTTGGTTAGGCCAGCCAAAGTGGTTCTTTAAAATATCAGTAATTTTTTAATAGAAATCGTAGTTTTTTTTTATCGATTTATAATCTTTGAAGTTAAAGTTTTCTTTAAATGAATGTTGTTCAATTTCGACTATATGATGAATAAAAGAAATCAGTTCGGATTTTAACCATTCAGTGTAGATGCCACAGGTAGATGCTGTTCAAAATACTTATTGAATTTCGAATACCCTTTTATAGTGTGCGTAAGGCTAAATGCTGGGTGAGAGTCTGATCTTCAGAACACACACTACGCGCCCCCCGTCATACACTCAGCGTTCGATCGGGGCCGGTTGAGCTCGTTCCTAGTGGGGGCTGGTGGAGCTCATTGCTAGTGGGGGATAGTGGGGCTCAATGCTAGCGGGGGCCGGCGGAGCTAATTGCTAATTGGGGGCGGCTAAGGTCGTTGTTAGCGGGGGTGTTGGTGGAGCTCGTTTCTAGCGGAGGGCGGCGGAGCTCGTTGCTAGCCGGGTGCGGGGGGCGGTAAAGCTCGTTGACAGCGGAGCGCGAAGAGAAGAGCTTCATTACAAGTGGTGTAATATGTATTATCACACAAGTGTTACAAAAAACCCTATTAATTGAACTGGATGTTAATCTACCCATTAAACTGAAACTAAACAGTTTCCCACGGTGTGTGTATATTCTTTCACTGAGGTCATCCTTGACGTCTTCCGACTCACAGTTTTTTGGCGGCCTTACAGACTTAATTGTCATTAATTACTCGCAGATTATGTGTAACCTAAACAAACGGCGATCGTTAACAGTTAATGCGCCACAATAACCGCTCGGCACGTAATCTCGTTAATTACGTGTTTGTTATTCGCTGTGAGTAGTGCTGTTAATAGTGGTAATGGTATCCTCTTGGTGGTCGTATAAAACTTTATTCATACAGTTATTAATTTTTTATTATAGATGATACGGATATCTTTGAGCACCTCTGAACCACACCTCTAAACAAACTTTTATGTTTGTTAACGGAAATGTATGTAATCTGTCATACAATTCCTAGGAAATATGTACAATACAATATTCTTTATTGCACACGAAATTTTGAGAAAAATACAAATTTTATATTAGAAATAGGTGTACGAGGCGGCCTTACTTCTAAACTAGATAAGTAGGAAGTTATGATATAACAATTTCTGTATGTATTACTTTTCTGAGGAAATGTAGTACATTCATTTTTAAACCTAACCAAACCGAACCTAACCTAATGTAACCGAACCTAACTTGACGTAACATTGATAAATACAGACCAAAATCTATTTACATACATACATACCATCACGCCTTGTTCCCGTCGTGGTAGGCAGAGACCACAGTTCTCCACCTGCTACGATTTTGACATACTTCCCTTGCTTCCTGGACTTTCATCAATCCTTTCATACATGCTCGTCGGTTTAGGGTACTTTTAACCTGGCCTTTATTCAGAACGTCCCGAATTTGGTATTGGTACGTTCGCCGAGGCCTTCCCCTTCCAACGTTTCCATTCACTCTCGCCTTGTAGATCTCTTTCGTCAATCTTCCTTCATTCATTATTCATCATTTATTTAACATATTTTCGGTGGACCAGCAGGAATTCTATACAAGTAGTGCAACAACGCATATTTAAAGAAAAGGACCGCTACATGTATTAAAGTATAAAGCAACTATCCCTGTCTTAAATAAGAACAACGTAATTTATGGGTTTACTCCACTGACCTCTATACAGGGTGTTAATTTAATTGCGTGCCATAGCTTAAGGGGTGTTTCAGTTACGATAAAGGAATACAAAAAAATATTTAAAAAAATCCTGCTGAAAAAAAAAAATCTTCATTAAAACTTAACTAACACGGAGCACCGCGCTATCACCGAGCCAGCGCGCGAGTATCAGTGGATAAGGTAGGCACATAAATAACTTAAACTCTTTCGCGCGCTTTTGATAGCGCGGTACAAACTTGTTTACTATTATATATTCTGTGGCGGTACTCCGGGTTATCGCCCTCCGCGTTAGTTTAGTTTCAATGGAGTTTTATTTTTTTAAGTAGGATTTTTTTTATATTTTTTTTGGGTTCCTTTATCGTTACTAAACCACCCCTTAAGCTATGGCACGCAATCAAATTAACACCCTGTATATACAAATATAGAGGTCAGTGGTTTACTCAAAGAAATCGGACCTCCTTGCTTAAACATTTTCCTCCACTGACATTTCTACGCGTTTTAATGATGTCATTCCCCAAATAACCCCTCGCTCGGGAACCGGGCACATGTGCCCATTTTTTTATTGTTTCAGGGTTCCTTGTTATAAGGTTTTCTTCCTTTCAACATGGAACCCTTTTTAAGTTATTTATTTTGACATGTGAGGGAGGGGGATAAATTGTAATTTTTCCGTAGATATAACTTTATGTAGAGGCACATGATACCGCTGCTAGGTACTTCGGGTTTATTGTCCTTTTCCTGCGTAATTGCTCCTTTAATCTTCCTAAGATGCTCTCGTTATAAACCTGCAGGTTTACCGCAGCAACGGAATACCATAATTAAGGCATAGAAGTGACTGAATATAGGTACACAAGGTATAACCCATTATGGGGCAGGCGTTTTTGCAAATTTATTGTCCCGAATGGACAGAATGAACATATTTACACATAATAAGGCGATGTGGGAGCTCTTTTCCTATTGCCCATACCACATTAAAAAGGGCGCATGTTACATTTTTCACCGTGTCCCGCAAAATGTTAAATTCTGGGTGAGAAATTTATTACTTTTGCCCAATTAAGGGATAACAAAAACAGTACCACCACGATAACTAACCTCAAGAATTGCGAAACTGAACATTTCCTGTGGAAAATTCCTAGGTCAAAATACAAAAAAAAGTATTAAAAAAATAATAGTTTAGTAGTAATTTTTTTTTTTACTTGGTAGTTCCTATTACAAATTGTCTTTTTGATGTGGATACGTCTATTCTTTGGTTTAGGGGGGGGGGGGGGGGGGTCATTTCGTGCAAAATGGATATTGGCCTCTGGCGGTAATAATTGGTAATACTCGTACATCGAGCTTTGGATGAGTTAGAGGGTGAGGGAAAGGGTGTGAGATTGGTGAGGGGAGCGGGTGAAGGGAGGGGATGAGCGAAGGTGAAGGGAGGGGCGGTGAGGGGAGATCGGGGTAAGTGGACGTGGGTGGGAGCTTGACGTGCTTTTGACTGTACATACCTATATAGACGTATTCACGTAAACCTTACGGTCGTAGCAAGGGAACAAGGGAAAAAGAGCTTTTTCACTTCTCATGCTCTGAAAGTGCTTTTTTGTGCAGAATATAGGCTGCAAAATCGAATTTTGTGCACTAGGGCATGCAAGTAATCGCGGTGGTGTACGCCCTGCACGAGGGCTTGCTGCAGCAGAACAACCCATTCTTCAGTTACATTTAGAGAGTACTTTTACGTTTTATTTCCTCGCAATCAAAGTGAAAAGCAGAGTTTATAACTCGTCCACAAAACCATTTTATCCTCGACGTTACTATCAGCCCTCGCCTTCGGCTCGGGCTGCTAAAAGTCTCGGAAAGATGGTTCGTTTTGTGCACTTATTGTAAAATCTACTATTTTTCCGTATTTTACATCTTTCTATCGCTCCAAGTTTCTACCCCTATTGTTTGTTACATGTTGAATAAACGTTAATATTTGAGTATGTCACGTAAAAGAGTATATTTGACAGTAAGAAAAACAATGTTTTACAAACTTATTTTTTCTGTCAGCTTTAGCTGTTTACTTTTGACATATTTTTGATTATATTTTAACATAGAATAAATTAAAGAAATGGATCATATTTGAAAGTCAAATAAACCGCCCCTTTACAAGGGAGTTTTCCTTGACGTTTGTCAACTACGTTTTTTAAGTGTCGTTGGATGGTACGCTAATCACTGTTGGTAATTTCTTTTTATAAGACTCAGTAATATTAATGAAATCTTTTTAGAATAAAAACTTCAAATCAAACAAACTTAATAACTTTTATATTGGGTGAACATTAGTATCAATGTTTCCATTTTCTATTTTCCTAGTGCTAACTAGCAGCGCTATCTAGTTTAACTTCCAAAAGCTGGTTGAAAGTATCATACTACTTGATGTTATTTGAGGCATTTCTTTGCAAAATTCACAAATAGGTAACACAAACAATAGCCACGTAAACTCGATAATACCCACGTTTGCTGTTCGCGGTGACTGGTGCTATTAATATTATCCCCTTGTTGGTCGATCGTGGTGGCTTCGTGGTTATCGATATTTGATACATTGACTACCTAAGTGACCCGCACGATTTAGCACTATAAATTATCTGAACAGAAATCGTGATGAATTAAATGTATAGAGTTGCTTGCATTTTGCAAATGTTTCTATAGGAGGTAAATAAAAGTGTCAGTGTAGCGGCACACCTGCGGAATTCCGACGCGCAAAGTTCTGCGATTGAAAAATCCATCAAGTATCCGACGGAAAACGGAAATTCCGTCAGATCTGTCATAGGAAACCTAAAAGCATTGCGAGCGTAATGAGTGAGGGACCCCTCTCTATACAAATTGTTCACTCTGATCGAACTGTTTGTATGGAAAGGACAAAAAAAATTCAGTTTCCAAAAATATTTCTTTGGGAAAGTCGTTCAGTTTCATAGATTAAGCACGCCCATTCAGTTTTTGGCTACACCGTCCCTCACACCATGTATAAGTCCTGACGAATGCGAATTATGTATGGCAACAATATTTTCTGCCGCTTAAATTTAAGACATTTCACTATTCTACGATACCCTAATTATTAAAACCACCTCAAACAATCACATCATTTATCAAATTAATCAAAACTATCTCTAATTATAAATCACCAAATTAACATACAGTACCTGGGTGCCCGAGCTTCGCTCTACAATAGCCGCCTCAACATTCAAATATCATCGGGTGAGCTGAGCAAGCTATGCTACCCGCCAACAGATGGCGCTGTAGGTTTTTGTCTAAAACGTGGTATTTAAATGTAAAACGAATTTTCCCCGTCATGAGACCTAGCTAGATCGATTTTTCGCCCCCGAAACGCCCGTATGGGTTACGAAAAAATACATATTCGGTTAGCCGGTTAACCGTTAGCTTAGTTAGCCCTACCCAATCCCATCCGGGTCGTCTTGCTTCCACAACATAACGCACGAGAAGAACGAGCGAAGCGAGCGTGCCGCGGCGCGGCAAGGGCCGGCTGCAGGCAAAAAACTAATCGTGTAAAAAATTCAATTATTTGCTGTAGTAATTTTTTTTTGTTTAGTTGCAGATCTACTATTTCAGGAACAAATCTATTTATTAGGTAATCGTTTTGATATTATTTGGTGATTAAATTTTTGTGACAGATCTACAATCTTAGAAACAAATATAATAATTAGTTGATTGATAAAATCATACGTATTTAGAATAGTGATAGATGATACAATAACAAAAGGACTCTACAAATTGTCAGCGCGACAAATAATCGCGAAAAAATAGAAAGCCTCAAACTTCTGTGCAACCCGTTTTGCATAAGCAGTGCAATACTGAGAGACGTGTTCTTTGCGTCACTACACTACGATGAAAATTACTTCTTTTCGATTCATGTATTTCAAAAAGTACGATTGTGTCGTTCTCGAATGGAAGCGATTCGTCTGAGCTCTTTGGCAGTTAATAAATTAACGGCTATTCTTTCCTCGGCAAACGTTTTCTTTCAATTTATTCAAGATCGAGTTCCTTTAGCTTCAGCCGAGTGCGAGTTATTGGAAAATACTACTGACATTTTTTTTCTTTTTTTTTACATACATAGACGACGGAGTAGGAAAAGTTGAGGAAAATCTGTTTGACGTTTAATTTTAAAATACTTTGGAGAAAAATCTAACACATCGTATCTATTTCCTTTTATTATTTTATTTTATAGCGGACTACCCAGCATCGCACGGTTACCACATAATTTCTACGGCTGGATGAACTAATGAAATCCCATATAATTATTATCCCCTTTTTCATATCTTGGGGGATTATTTCCTGAAAATGCTAATACATGCGTATTTCGAGATTCCCATGGCTCTGGCTTATAGGCTAAAAAAAAGGACGGTTGCACTCCGGGAGTGCCGGCAGAAGTGAAAACTTGCATTTTTGAATATTATGCTTTTTGTAAGGGTCAATCGTGCCATTGCTCGCGTACTTCTTTGATGTCACTGAATGAGAACCCATATTGTAATAACAATACGGTTGACAGTTGACGCTTTTTCGATCAGGCTACAGATCTGACGCGAAATCTGACGCAACATCGGTTCGAGTATAACATTTTTTACCCATCTAAAAAAAGTGCCAAGCGCCGCTAAAGAAGTTTTAACTTCAAAATGTTAATTTTCGCAATTTTAGTACTGTCATCAATTACTTATATATAAGTATATATATACTAGCCCATCGGCACGTTACAATGTCCCCAATTCGTTGGTCCGAAATCTGACGTTTAGGACCAACAAATGTCAGTCGTTGTCAGTCGTATTGTCAAAATTGGATGCAAATACACTTACCAACAAAATGGAATGTTCTTAGTTGAAGAAACAATATACTCTTATTATTATTATTGTTATTTCTTATTATTGTTTTTGACTATAATCCAACTAATGAAACTTAAAAACCAGGCCTAAATCACATATAAACAGTAAAAAGTTGGTTTTGTTTTTTCCCGCCATATTATTTCCGTTCCGTGTATTTAGCACCGACCGAAGTACTACACAACCTAGTTCACGCGATTTTTCACAGATGGCGCTATTTTTTCTTGTATGGGGAAATTTTAAACCGCTTGTTCCCAAGACCCTATCTTGACTATATAAATCTATGACTGTCATACAAAATTTCACCTCATACTTTACAAGAGATTATTTTTCGAAAGAGCACACGTGTTCCTTTATTTCTTACCAATCATCATCATCATACCATCCCATGAAACGTCCACTGCAGGACATGGAGCTCCCTCCAGAATGTCAATTTATACGCGGTCGGCCATAAGTTTGTGGTTGGCAAAATATATAGGATTTTCGTTCTTTTATGCACTAGTATGATTTTAGTATGACGGTTTTTTTTTCACGTTATGCAATTACTGCACCGGTTACACCGCAAGCGAGGGCGTGCGACACACTAGTGCGGTAATGTAATGATAAAAAAGCACGCATGTTTAATGAGCTGGATTATGGACCTTAACAAAGTGCAAATAAAGCTATTTTATGAGAAAATGTGTCGAAAAGTACGTTTTCTATGACATCACGAGAAGTGGACCTCACAAAATTGGGTTAAGGAGTTATTTACACTCTACCTATGACTAGGGTTACTTTGAAACGCTTTATCATCTTACGTGAGTAATCAAGCATTGTCAATAACGAAATTAGCCAATAGTACATTAGTCAGCTTGTCCCTGCCAGGATTACTTATCTTATAAACCTGCAGGTAGAGGCTCAATAGGCTATCAAAGTCGCCCCACAAATATCAAAGTAACCCCTGTCTACGGTACTACACAACATACCCTATAGTGACCCCTTCAAAATTTGTGTCAATGACCCTACCCTAGACGCTCCTGTGTGTCTTTATCCGAGTAGTAAAATCGGACCTGATCATTGGCTGTGCATCCATAATTCATGGATTTCTTTGAAGCAGGTTCTCTTCTGAAATATATTCTCATTCATCCCATGACTTATTCACGAAGTTTAGTTTTTTTTTATGAAACTGCAGGGGATAAGCTGCTAGAAAGCGTTATAAAGGGGTAAAAAATATCTTACAAGGCAAGACAAAAATGTCCCTTGGTTTTTTAATTTAGGTAGTTATTTTTTCTGGATGCACTCATTGTGTTTCAGTGCTTGGTTTTGACCGTTAATTTTATTTTGCTAAAAAATAACTTACTATATTTGGTCAAAAAAATAGTATTAGGATATTTGATATCCTTTTATGACGTCAGATATTCTCTATGAAGAGATCCGATGAATTTTCCTTTAACGGTTAACTTTCAAACAGATTTTTGATTTAGACCAAATTAGTAGGTTTTATGTCGCTTTTGAAAATCAATGTAAAGTTTATGGGGCTTTAGTGTAATTAATCGAAAAATAGAACATATTATTTTATAAGAACTTACGCTTCACAAAAAAGCTTATTCTGATTATCGCAGCTCAAAGTCTCGCGTGACTTTTAATGGTACTCTTTGTTATCATTATCACTTCCCACTTACGGTTTCAACCCGTTTAGGATAAATTCGTCCTTAATTTGGACAAAAGGAACGCGGATGCCACTAAGTCATTCAGGAAATGGCGTATAACAATACAATAAACGGTAGTGAAAGTTCCCCTTCTCCTCAATTAGATAACTAAGTGATTTGTTACGGTGGCCCTTCACATAAACTTTCCTAGAAGATTGTGTTTGGTCTCGATTATAGGGTCTTGCCATTTATACAATAGTGTGTGATGAAGTAAATGGTGTGATGTTATAACCGTATGTTATATTGTATGTTATTGGCTGACATATTAAATACCTTGTTTTGAGTTATGTGAGCGCTTTTGCTAAATAGTAGCATGTAAAGTGATAGGCCTTTTTTTGTAAAGTCTGTGGGAAGTACCACCCCTTTGACTGTTTCTGACGTCAAGTTTGGGTTCGAAGGTCCAATTTTTTTAAAATAGAGTTATCTATACACGAACAAATAACACGATGTAACGAATTCTAAACAACGATAGGTACATCATTTGATAGGGTTGGCCATGTTGGCCTACCCTATCAAATCTTTTTGCGTCCTCTTTTGCTGTATGGGAGTCCCCTTAAAAACATTTAAAAATATTTTTTTTATTATCTGTGTGACTTTGGGTCACCAAGATGCTTATACTGTGAAAAATTTAAGATTGTTGCTCCAACTGTTTGGCTGTAAAGTAAAACCTGTGTGACAGCCGACGGATGGACGGATGGACGGACTCATAGAATACATGAAACAGAGTTAGAAAGGCAATGCTGACAATTTTGTACGGGAACCGGTGTCGCCAGTTTGCACACATTTACACGATAAATTATATTTTCACTACATAAAAAAACCGCTAGCTATTTGTCGTCTACTGGTGAATCGAAAAAGTCAAAAGAGCCAAAACCAAGCAATCAAAAATTTACCGTATTACATTACGTTATAACATTATTTTCAAAAACGTCAAAATCTCACGTTTTTGGGTGAGAAAGAGACAAAGATAAAATGTGGCCATACTAATAAAGTTTGCACAAAACGGTTCAAAAAGTATCTATTGGATATTTCTTTGTTTTAACTTTCCTTTTAAATATTTCCCTAACAATATATTTATAAATGTGTGCAACATTATGCATAATACTTAAAAAAATAATTTAGATTTTTCTTTACTGAAAATAGAAAGTTAGCGATTTTGAAATATTAAATTGTTGTGTTATACTGGTATCATTATTGTGCAAATGCTAGGGATGTATGTTTCATTGGGCAAATTATCTATAAAATGGATGATTGTACTCTGGATTACAACTTTTCCACGAAACATAGGTTTGTTTTAGATTCGTACAGCTTGCAATAACTAACTCTAGCGATGGCGGTTAATGCGCAGAACACAAAAAACGAGTCGCGGGGGTGCGCGGGGTATGGTGGGGGAAGGACTGCGAAGCGTTCATTGGCTCTCCGCGTGTCCCATGCGCAGAAACTAATCGTCACGCTAATGTTAGGTTGTGCAAGCTGTTTTATTTTTTATATCTCACTAAAATCACAGATTAAATAATACTAAACTAACGTTTACAGATCCGATTGTCAGGCGGCGGGGTGAAGAAGGACGTACTTGATGATAGGGAATCCAGGCGCTGGTTCTTATTAGAGGTCACACTGCATCAATCAATCTTTACACAAAACATTGTAAATTCAAACACACAGGTGTTTTTGTCGTTTTAGATATTATTTTCATGAGAACAGAATTGCGCGCACGGCCATTGCTTTTTCATTGATGTTTCAGGCAGGTACGGGGGGGAGGGGGGGGGGGGAAGAGAGGGAAGGAAAGGATGCGTTCTTAATTAGTTTTATTGTGTTGTGTATTGCCTGGCAACGCATCATAATAACTTTTGTTTGAGAAGCCAAGTATTTACTTACACCTTGTATACGAGTTTTAGTTTTATACTCATTCTTTATTAGGGTTTCGTACCGAAAGGGTGAAAAACGGGACCTATTGATATGCCTCCGATGTCTGTCTGACTGTCAGTGGGCTGTATATCATGAACCGTAATAGGTAGAAATTTGAAATTTTCACACATTGTGTATATCTGTTGCCGCTACAACAACAAAATTTTGTTTGAGCTGTATCTCATGAACAGTAATAAATATATAAATTAAGTGTGGCTCCGATACTAAAGACCTTTTTAGGCGATTTTTGTTTATGCTCTATCTTAAAAACGGGAACACTTGAAAACAAGAAAATTGCAATGTGTATAGTGCATAAGCTATAAAATAAAAATTGCAATGTTTATAGTGCATAAGCTATAAAATAACAAAAAAAACCGGCCAAGTGCGAGTCGGACTCGCGCACTGAGGGTTCCGTACCACCACATAAACATAATTGTATTAGTTAAAATTTCAGTAAGTTAATGTGCTAGATTTTTTTGAGTCCGACACGCGCTTGACCAAATTTTATTATTTGTTGTTATTTTATAGCCTATGCCCTATAAACATACCAATTTTCAAGTTTGTAAGTGTTCCCGTTTTTAAATAGATCTAAAACAAAAATCGCCTCAGCAACCATCCAACTTGACCCCTCTCTTATATGAATGTTCTTGAAACGGGAGCTCACCACAATTGGTTACCATTAGTTGTGAGAAAAGTTGTAATATTTAATGATTTCAGACTTTTCCCATTATTTGTACTGTGAGACCTAGCTTCTTGCCAAATTTCATAATTTTAGGTCAACGGGAAGTACCCTGTAGGTTTTTCATTTTTTAATAAATGTATGGAGATGAGGACATAAAATGCCATATCTTTTGATTGCGTCGTTGTAAAAAATTTAAATTTTTAGATCTTGTGTGGTTCATGGATCCTAATATATGGTATTAATTTCAACCTGATACCTTTACCCGTTCGTGAGATAAAGGGTCTTGACAGACAGACAGACAGACAGACAGACAGACAGACAGACAGACAGACAGACAGACAGACAGACAGACAGACAGACGGACAACAAAGTGATCCTATAAGGGTTCCGTTTTTTTCTTTTGAGGTACGGAACCCTAAAAATAATAAAATCTAGTCAAGCTCGTGTCGGACTCAAAAAATTTTGCACAGGAACATACTGAAATTTCTAATACAATCGTGATTATGTGGTGGTACGGATCCCTCGGTGCGCGAGTCCGACTCGCTCTTGGCCGGTTTTTTATTAGAAGATCCCTGCGTGTAAATATTCTTCAACAATAAAATAGATCATGAAGCATTGTTTTGTTTTATTATTTACCTGATATTTACATTTTTCTTATTTATCATCATAACATCCCATGAAACGTCCACTACAGGACAGGGAGCTCCCTCCAGAATTCTAGCTTTTGCTGGAAAAATGTGGAGGGGAAGTACCATAGTCACCTCGCTTGTTAGCGTTACGGCTGGCACTATGGACCGCGGTTGTAGGTGACCGCAGTAAGTAAGATGTAAGATACAAAGGAGGATGCTGCTGCCCATCCTCCAGTTAACCCTTAGTCGCCTCTCACGACACCCACGGGTATGTATGGGTTGGTACTATTCTTTGCCGGCACCACACGGTTAGCCAGTTGCCGCCAAGCTGGTCTAATTTGACGGACATTCAGATGAAACTGGACAATGTTCTGGTTTAAAATGTTCTCGTCGTCGAAATAATGAATACAATTCTTATTTATATCTCACTAATATTATAAAGATAGTTTATTTTAGTTTGAATTTTTATATGTTTGGATGTTTGTTACTCTTTCACGACCCAGCCACCAAACAGAATTTGATTAAATTTGGCAGGAATATGGACTTAGACCTAGAAAAGCATAATATCTACTCTTTTTTCGAATCCCACGCAAATGAAGTCGTGGGCAACTGCTAGTCAGCAATAAGAAGAACCAACAAATTAAATTAATATACCAGTAAAGACGTGTGTGGTAAAGTTGGTGTCCCTCCGGGAAGTGATTTCGGTTTCTAACAGGTATAGCGTATAGCAAGAGGCTTTAAATGTCTTCTTTGTGCCGAAAAGATGATGTCACTCTCCAAAAAGTGTTTGGAGCAAGTAGAACTTGTTTTGGTGGCTAACCAATCTTTTTGCCCTGTGGCATCGATCCATCCTTGCTTTTCTTTTGGATCACCTGGGTAGCTGCCAAAAATCTCTTTCTAAAGTTGGGATTTAGTATGAGTGCAAACAATTTTTAATTTTTTAATTATTAAAAAATTATTGGTTAACTTCAAAGCTAAAAAATATATACAAGTAAGTATTCAACATTACAGGAATAATTCCAGTATACAGAAATTTATCGATATCGTTGTATTTTTGGAAGCACTTTTACTCTGGTTTCGACCGGCTAAAAAATATTTTTGTTTTAACAAATATAGTGGATAAAAAGGAATTCAAAATGGTTATCGGTGGTACAATAGGCCTCCATTTTGCAAATTTTTATCTTTGCTGTGAGCTCGACGTGATAATTTCGCACAAAACGGCATTTTCTTAAAAAATACGTCGCTGCTCTTTACGCCATTGAGTCGGGCAAATGACTGAAGGGGTCATTTTGAGGTTTTGACGTTTGTTTGTCCTACGGACCTATCCGTGGCACGCGGGGCCCGCCTACTTCGCCTTTCTAACTCTGTTTCATGTATTCTATGGACGGACTCGTGAGTAGGGTTGCCAACCGTCCCGCTATATGTGGGACGTTCCGTTTCTGAGACCCTTAACGAGACGTCCCACCCAGAGTGTGCGCGGGACGCTAAATATCCCGCTTTTCGGAATTAGCTACGCACCACACAATATCTAAACTGACCGCGCACGACCGTGAGCTATAGCCGCGGCGAGACCGGCCGAATGACAGGCTGAAAAAGCGCTCAACGCGCCTAAAAATAAAACATCCTTAAAAGTGCTAAATCTCAAGAACAATACTCATTTAGCATGAATTATCATGCTTTTCATAATAAAGTGTAAAACACACTGTAACTTTTTGAAGTGAAAACTTCTTTGGCACTTTTTTAGACGGGTAAAAAATTATAAACCCCCGTCAGATGTCGCGTCAGATCCGTAGCCTGATCGAAAAAGCGTCAACTGTCAATCGTATTGTTATTACAATACGGGTTTTTATTCAGTGACATCAAAGAAGTACGCGAGCAATGGCGCGATTGACCCTTACAAAAAGCATAATACGAGTATTCAAAAATACAAGTTTTCACTTCTGCCGGCACTTCTGGAGTGCAACCCGTTCTTTTTTTTATATGGACTATTATAATCTGACAAGGTGTTTTATTTCACTTTTTATCCTTATTTGAAAATAAAAAAATATATCGGCGCAGGAGGCCAATAGTCCAGAGATATGAAATACGTGCAAATCATATAGCGAAAATGTCTGCGAGCTCCTTATCTATCTATAGTGTGTCCAGATATAATTTTGTAGGCACATCAGTAATTTGACTATTATAACTGAAGTACAATTGTCTGCTAATTATACACTGAATCATTATTATTGATGATTCCACTACTGGAATATTATTACAATTTGCGGATAAAATAGAACTTGCACCAATCATTTTCCAAGCTAGATTTTTGTGACGTGTTCTTTGACATCCGCACTTTGTCAGAGCAACAGCTGTCTAGTCTACAATTACTTAGCTGAAACTCTATTCCAGAAGCCACGACCATGGAGTCTTCACTCGGACTAATGAGGCACTGTTAGTAATATGCCGACAAATATTTTTTTTTGTATTCTAAACAAAATTAATTGAATCCCGCTTTTTAAACCCTTGTACCGCATTTGAAATCATAACTTCCCACAGATTCGTATTTTGAAGTTGGCAAGCCTACTCGTGAGTGACAAGAAATAGGGCTCCGTTTATAACTTTCGGGTACAAACCCTAAATAAGTAAGATCAAATGAAAAGTACAAAAATATGTGTTTAATAGAAATGACCATTATATTTTTGATGTATTATTAAAATAATTCCGCAATTAATTGAGTAGCGCCATTACTTTGTCAAATGATCTACGAAACGATTTTCTTGCCCAAGCAATTTTATAAAAAGTGAAGTGCAGTGGTTGTTCATGCATACTTATTAGGTGTGAAGCTACCTTTTGCTAGCACCTGGAATAGGGGAATAACAAATACCTAAGTACAAGCGACGAGATCCGAAATTGACAATTTGGTCCGTACGGTACAATTTAAGATTTCGTCCTAGTGGTATTGACAGCCTCAAGACATATTCAAATAGATTTTTCATGCTTGTTTCAGTGGGTTGTATATTGAAGATACGACGGGACAAATAGTATCTATTTGATAGAACTCTTACCTCAATAGTAAAAAGAGTGAGTCAATTTTTTGTGGTGTTAGTTTCAAAAATGTTGAGATATGAAAATAATCCTTATGTATAGGGAATAGAGTTTAGTTTAGAGAATAAAAGGAAGTCCTTAAGGCGATTTTGAGATACGTATGTCTGTTCGATTGGATGGTTATTTGATTGTGGGAATCAGACGGCGGCATTCTCCAGTGAAAGATGAAACTTCTGTTTCAACCCATTTGAATGGAAGAGAAAAGATTACAGCGACATTTGATAAAATATCACCCATAAATTCAATATTACACATTTTTCTTTTCAAGTAAAGAATGATAATCTTTAAATATAAAGTTGTTGCATTGTTAATTTTCATGTGATATTATTTGCGTTTTAACAGTTTATATTATATTGTTTGTTATTGTTGTGTTGTGTGCGTTTTGTTTATTTTGTTTATCTTGTCTTTTTAGGGTTCCGATACAAAAATGGTAAAAAAAAGGAACCCTTATGGTGCCGCTCTGTCTGTCTGTCTGTCTGTCCGTCTGTCTGTCACACCTCTATATCTCAGCAACCACTTATGCTATCAACCTGAAATTTGGAATAGTTTTAGAATATAGTTGCCCAACTTAATTGCACAAGAAAAAATTTTGAAAAAAGTATGATTATTAATATAAAGGGGGCCAAAATAGGGGGGGCCAAATTTCAAATTGTCGCTACTAGGTCGAGTGGGGTATCATATGAAAGGGCTTTACTTGTACATTTTAAAATATATTTTTGTATTTTTTTAAATTTCTTAGTTTTAAAGTTATGATGAAAAATGTCAAGAAAAATACCATTCCCCCCCCCTTATCTCCGAAGTTTGAGTAAGGAAAAATATGAATTAATTACAGTTGACAGAAGTTTATATAAACTTTACAGCAAAAATAAAACGATCTTTCTAAGTTGCACAGTTTTTCAGAAATCTGCAAAAAACCTTTACAAATAAATTTAGTTTTGCGGTCCTGAAAATAGACTTTATTGCTTCCAAAAATACTATAGGTATATCGGAACCCTCGGTGCGCGAGTCCGACTCGCACTTGACCGGTTTTTTTTAAGTTTGTTGATATTCAAGAATCGGAGCCCTGCTAGTATCCATGCTAGTATTTATAACATTCTCATATTTCTTCCTATTTTTTTCTTTTACTTTCTTATTTGAATGAATGAATGAATGAATGAATAACTCTTTATTGCACACATCTAGGAATAAAGATTAAAAATTACGGTTTTACAATAAGTGGGCAAAAGGCGGCCTTATCACTAAAAGTGATTTCTTCCAGACAACCTTTTGAGGAAATCAGCAGCGACGAAAGACTGTAGTGTAGTGCACCAATATACAGTTACATATATAAATATTTTGAAATAAATATGTAAAAAATATATACCTACAAACATATGATTAAATACAGTATATATACATATATTAATTATTACATACATTAATACATATATTAATTCTTATTTCTTTTCTTTCTTTTTTTTATTCTTTTTTTTTCTTTTGTATCAGTCAAGATTTTTAGTTAATATTAAAGTGTTTGTAGTTATTCTTATTAAATTTACGTTACCATTTTACTAATTGGAATTAGGATTACAACCCAAGTTTATGATTTTTTACTGTGATTTATTTTATTGATTGTAACACGCCTGCTTAATATTTTCTGCGTTAGATTTTTATATATTAGCAGTTGGTATTCACCACACAAATCTACACACTCTGTGTAGAAACTAGTTAAAAGTCCGTAGAACTATAACAAAAGTTTGCCTTAGGCCACCGTTTGTGAACTTCGTCTCGTCAACTGTTGGATTATACGACTTTCTAGCACCGGAGCACATTTTTTCTTATAAAAATGTTTATAGACGTTAAGTATCCCCCTTTTTCCTGATTTCTGCCAAATTGATATACAAACTTTCTAATTTTCCTTAGATAAAATAAAGTTAAAAATACTAAGGAAAATTTGGAAGAGGTAATAAAATAAGTAACAACTTAAATATAGTAGTTTTTTATTCCGAACGGATACCACGTTTCAAAAGAAAACCAAAACAAGTTAAATATGAGTTACAGTTGTTATTAAAATTGATTTTATAGTTTATAAAAAAATCGCTTATTCATTATTGGATATTAAAATCTTTAATGACGTCAGCTAAACTACATCGCTAGTGCATTTTGATAGTGTATATTTAAATAAAATTTGTTTTCTATCACAAATAAAAATCTAAAGGTAGATCTAGTGACATATTTTGCTAGTGGCAGGTTTTGCTAATCTACATAGTGGCAGGTTTTGCTAGTAATCATTACCAGTGATAGGATTTTGCTTCTACGGTTGTGGCTCCGTGCTAGCGAGACTTCTCTGAATGACTCTCTGAGGCTGATCTCGCGCTGATCTTTGACACCTAGACTTTTTTCAAATCAAACTTATGCACAGTCAAACGCAGTTTCTTATTAGTATTTGTTCATTTACCTTATGTTCGGAAGACCAACAGCTACGAAATAAGATTAAAAGCTTAGTTAAGTATAAAAGCCAATGAGAAGTTTTCATAAATGTTAACAAAATCAGCTGTCACAGCCCCGCATTAGTAAATGCACTTTCAATAACACCCCTAGTCCTTATATTACAGGGGCGCTATTACTATAACTGGAAGGTATTCCTTTCCTTTACAATGACAGACACGTTTCGGCTACCGAAATAGCTCCCCAGGACGAGTTAATAGGGAGTTTTCCTTGACGTCTGTCAGTTGACGTAACGTAAACGTAGTTACGTTTATTAAAGTGTCGATGGTTGGTACGCTAATCACTGTTGGTAATTCTGACATAGTAAAATATATAAAATATTTTCAGAAGAAAAAATATTACAGGCATTTGACAGCAGCAATCAAACTGACTTAATCATTTTTATACTAATTAAATGGTGGCACTATGATGGTTTTTCCTCGCGCTGATTTGCAGCGCCATCCAGTGGACATTTCAAAAGATGGTTGAAAACATCCTGGGGGTGATCGTGGTAATTTGAATGATATTACCCAAAACAAAAACGTTTGTCTAAAACGTTACTTTAACCCCTAACTAAGCGTTTCAGGCAAATGTTTCTGTTTTGGTAATATCGTTCAAATTACCACGATCACCACTGTCTTAAGAAGTAACCAGCTCGACAAAATCCAAGAATTTATTTACTTTCCTCCAAAGTTAAAAATTCGTTCTTAGAATTATTTTTACATCTAACTAAAATTCCTTAAAATGTCCTCGGCGGGACCATCCTTGAAACTTGTACTCGGCAGAACGTCGGCTTCCATCAAAAATTCATTTTTATACGACTGAAATATTTTTCCCGCTCAATTGAATTTCATCTTGTACTTTCAAAACTGACTTGAATTTGGCCAATGAGGTTGGAAATTACGGGCAGGGCGCAGCGATTTTCTTACGTCAGTGAATTTGGCCAAGAGAGAAAATAGTAGATTTTACAACAAGTGCATAAAATATGACTCATTATACAAGGGGAGGGGAGTGCGAATAATTAAGCCGCGGATAAAGTGTTTTTTGACACATTTGCTCATAAAACAGCTACATTTGCACTGTATTGGGGTCCAGAATCCAGCTTATTAAACACGCGTGCTTTTTTCATTATATTACCGCACTAGTGTTTTATTTTTGTTTTTTTTTTATCTCACAAGGAGCAAAGAGTTTTTATGCTTATTAGGTTAGTACCTAACATTTTCATGAAATTAAGCTGTATTCGAGAAAATATGATAAATGAATAATCGTTTTATGAAATCTTCTATATATAAAAGAAGAAGGTGACTGACTGACATATCAACGCACAGCCCAAACCGCTGGGTCTAGAGATTCTTAATTTGGCATGTAGGTTCTTTAGGGTGCACTAAGGAAGGGTTTTACAAAATTCCACCCCTAAGGGGGTAAAATAGGGGATGAAAATTTGTATAAAAGTCCGTCAGTTTTGAAGTTAGGGTCTTCAAAAGGCTCTCCGCCTGTCACCCATGCGCAGAAAATTACCGTCGGAGCCAAATTTATCCTGCGCATGCACTACGTTTCGTCTGCGTACGTTCGCCTTAAAAACTGCTAAATTGTGTCGCATTGCAATTCAAACTTTATTTTCTTACAAAAGAACAAATTAACCTATAAATAACTGTTACATGTAAAATTTCATTAGCTTCGTACAAGGAAATCGTGACTACAAGTCTCTTGGGAAAGCTCTCGGCATCTAAATTAAGCTTAGAGTGGTTGTGAAATAGGCTCAACATATTATTAAAAGGATAATCTGAGGGTTTGTCTGTTTATGTGTACGGGTTACAAAGTCTTTATTCAGATTGTAATCACTTAATGTTGTTGTAAGAGGTTTTAAAGCCTTTAATCAGATTTGAGTGTTAAATTAGCAAGATAATTCGAGATCCTAACAGTATATTTCTTGCTTTCAGGTAAATGACAATGTTTTTGCGAGAATTCTCTTGAATAAGCTGAGGAAATTTTACGGACCAAATTGCAACCATCATCTGTGAGTATATTCAAAATTATTTATTGTTCTGGCACTCTTTATATTAATTGCATTAAATCGCGAAACCTTATAGGTACTTTAAGGGTATTAGTGCTATTTCGAGTTTTTTTGTTTGTTCAGATATACAGCGTGTAACGCAAAGAAATGTGAATCTGCCCATGAAACTGAACAACTTTTCCCAAGGAACAAAGGTCATAGAATAAAATCAATTTTTGACCTGCTATAGAAACTGCGTCAGCTGATAGCGCATTTTGTATGGCAAGTCAAATTTGGTTTTTCGTTCACACCCTTCAATTTTATCACACCTTTCAGTTACAGGCTGTATACCAGTATAAAGCAAAGTATGGTGTGGTTGGTAGTGTCCCCGCCTGCTAAGCGGAAGGTCGAATCCCGTTAGGGGAAAACTCCATCCTTCCATCTGATCATGATCTTTACATACAAATTTTTCATACATGGTTGTCGGTTGAGGATACTTTTGTTTGACTGGCCATTATTGTGAATGAAATTATAAATCAACAAATAATAAGGATAGACGCAGATGGCGCAGTGCAGGCACATAGTGCATAGTAGTACACAAACGTTTACAGATCCGTCATTCCCAGGCGGGGTTCCGAGAAATTTCAACCTTAAGTATGGAGAAAAAAGTCCATAATTGCACTTGTACTGCTCAAAACACGTTTTTGAATCGCTCAACAGCGGGTCGAGTTGTCACTATACGAGATAATGAGACGCAAGTAGGTATGTAAATGTGTACAATCAAATACGCTGGTTAAATCATATCGGCGTGCGATCGGTGTATTTATAATTTAAAAACTTTACCTACTTTTATAATGTAAGAAATCTCGATATCTTTTGTTTTTACGCGATTTACGTGACAAGCATACACTCAACAATATTTTCTTGTCTTTTTCTATTTATCAATCGCCATTTCAATTATTTTTCTCTCAAGCCGTGCAGTATGTTGAGCGCGTGATATGCGTGACATTCGACCGCCTTAGTAAAGACGCATTCACGCACCGCTGGTCATACCTACAGTGCGGAGTGAAACAGGCCTGGCGCAGGGCAGTTTGCGTGTCCCTCGAGAAATCTGAAAGATAGAAATACTGTTCTGTGCTGCCCCGCGCCGTCTGCGTCTCAGCTCACAGCCACCCTAACTCGTGAAACCGTTCAACTAACAGGAGACATGGGTCGAAATAGTTGAGAAGTTTAGAACCCATTTTAACACGCAACATAATTCAGTTGATATGGGTCAAATACTTCCCTCCAACGAGAAGGTCGGTAATCATTCATGCATGTCTGTTTGATAAGTTTTACTAACATATACTGGCTACAAGTTTTTGTAGGTGGATACTTCTATGCCGTTGTTTAACTGACGTCATTAAGAGATTTTAATATCCAACAATGAACAAACGATTTTGACTTTTGACTTTGACTTTGTTTCGTGCAAAGTGAATATAGGCCCTCTGACGGCAATAATTGGTACTACATCGAGCTTTGGATGAGTCAGAGGGTGAGAGAAAGTGGAGGGGGGTGAGAGGAAAGGTTAAGGGGGGTGAGAGGAGAGTGGTGAGAGGTGAGGGATGATGAGACCCCTCTCCGCCCCCGCGAGGGCAAGGGTGTGAGGTAAGGGGCGGTGAGGAGAGGGGGTGAGTGGACGTGGGTATAAGCTTGACGTGATCTTTACTGTACCAACCTACAAAGACGTATACACGTAAAACTTACGGCCTTACGAGTATTAAGCTTACAGCTAATCGGGGATTTAAAAAAAAAATACCCATACGATGCTCTGCAAAGCAAAAGCAAACAGATGAACTTTTCTTTTTCAAGCATTCATAAACTTTTGACTGTAATTCCTAAGACTTGGTCCAATCACTTGCGATTATCATACGTCCGTTCATATAAAAAAATATGAGGCGAATAGGGTGTAAAAGTTTCGAGACTTAAATATAAACACAAGCGAAGCCAGAGGGTCGAGAATAGAATCCTGAGCGTAAGCGAGACCCAAAATAACTATGCTGCAGAGCGAAACACAATTTTTTCATCTTACTACTGAAACTGCTGCTGCTACTGCTCTGAGTCAAAACTCTGGACCCTGGAGGACCCTTTGGGTACCCCAGTTCATCATCGCGTTCTAATTTCAAACACCTTTTCCAAACTAGTGGAGAAAAAGCGCTTTTGCACGCAGATTTCGAACAATAAAGCAAACCTTTCCAAGATAGAGGGGAAAACAAAATTATGTTCATGCTCTAAGCACGTTTTAGACCTCAAATAAAGAAGCGAAGCGAGGTTCCATTGTATTAAACAAACTGATTTAAATGTCTTCTATTCGATCAACCATTTCATGATTTATTTGTACTGAATTAAATATAGTAGAACCTGGCTCTCAAATCAAACAAGAAGAATATAGTTTTGCTCAATAACAGGTCCAGTTCTGCATAAAATCCAATTTAGAAATACGGATTGAAACTATTTTGTACTTTTGTGCTACTCGTACATACAAAAGATTTTACTGGAAAAACTGAATCCATATTGCATCGTTATTGTGGTAGGTAATGTTTTGTCGCCATTGCTTATTGCAGAACAAACGAGAGATTATACAACTGATTGGGTACGTTTTGAAGATAATTTGCATGATAATAGCACCCTAATTGCTATATTATGCGGCCGCTTAGTATTTCTACGTGGACGCGCCTTATAAATGCACCACATTTTTTCCAGGAACTAGTTAGGTCCATAGCTCTCAATGTTTGATAGGAGCCAATTCCATTTAAAATCCAAGAATTGGCTCCTATGAAAAATTTAAAGTTATGTACCTAACTAGTACATGAAAAAATTGGGTGCAATTGAAAGTTATGTACCTAACTAGTACATCTCTGTACTAGTACATTATCATCATCATCATCGTACATCTGTATGTGGCTTGAAACCTTGGGAATCTTGTGAGCCTTACTTTAAAAGCCAGAACCTTCTTACATTGCCATGTCTATATATTTTAGAAGTTTCTGTTTTCGTCAAAACTAATCTCTCTTTGTTTGTATCGCGTCGTAGTGAACGTCACAAAACTAAAATTCATTTGCCATGTAGCTACAAAACTGCATTATTTCAAAAAAGCATACTGAACATGTGTGCAAAGATATACAATAAGCTTCCCTTGTGTGTGGTTCAAATTGAGAGTATGAGCATATTTAAACGCGAACTTTATAAAATCTTGGCATGTAAATGTTATTATAATGTTAATTCATATTTAAATGACAAATTTTAACTTAATTAATAATTTTTAGATTTTGACACTTCATTGTATTATGTAACATTATTATTTGATCATGACAAGTTGACATCCTGTATTTTGATAATTTTGACTTCTAGATTTATTTTGTATTGTTAATATTTGTATGCCGAATGGCTGAACATGTTGAGCTGTATTACCTAACTATTTAGATCCTATTATACACATGTTTCACAAATAAATGAATTGAATTGAATGAAAAAATTGGGTGCATTTATAAGGCGTGTCCACGTAAAGACGATATAAGACGTTAAGCGACTGGACTAATATTACATTCATTTTTTTTTCATTCATTATTTAAGAGCCATGCTCTTGTCGGTGTAGCTTTCTCCATCTGTCTCTGTCTTGTATTAGGTTTTTCAGTTCTCCGTAAGTATTTACCCCCGCCCTCTCTTTCATCCTTTGGCAGTACTCTATTCTAGGCCGGCCGCAGCCTCTTCTTCCTTCCACCTTTCCGTCCACAATAGTTTTTATAAATGTGTCGTGCCTGATGATGTGACCAATATTTTTCCTCTTCGGTTTTCTATTACATTTATAATTTCTCTATTTTGATTTATTCCATCCAATACTTCCTTATTCGTCCTTTTCTCTGTCCAGCTTATTTTCTCCATTCGCCTCCAACACCACATTTCGAACGCCTCTAATCTTTCTTTGTCTCTCTTAGTTAATGTCCACGTTTCACAAGCATACAATGCTGTGCTCCAAACATATGCCTTAATAAATCGTTTCTTAAGGTTTAGGGATGTTTTTGAAGTAAACAGTTGTTTCTTATTTCGGAATTTCTGTTTGGCAATAGCAATTCTAGTTTTGATGTCATCTGTACATTTAGAATCTTCTGTTATTAAGCTGCCTAGGTATCTGAATTTTTGAACTTGTTCTATAGGAGTATTTTTTATTTTGATGGTGTTGATTTTGATTGGATGTTTTGCTGTTACTAGGATTTTGGTTTTGTTTTTGTTAATACTCATTTGAAATTTAGTGAAGGTGGTGTCCATAGTCTCGAGTAGGGATTCAAGTTGGTTTCTATTTTCGGTTACCATAGCTATGTCGTCTGCAAACCTAATGAACACTATCCTTTCTCCATCAAAAGATACACCCTCATTAGACTTTTCTAAAATTTCTTCTATGGCGCATTCAATGAAAATGTTAAATATGAGTGGTGAAAGAGTACAGCCCTGTCGAACCCCTTTTTTATCTACACTTTCCTTTGCTCTTCCCCTACTTGTACTATCGTTTCCTGATGTCTGTATAGTTGATATATAATTCTTCGGTCTCTATAATCTATTCCTGCTTTTCTTAAAATCTCCATCATTTTTTTCCAGTTTACTTTGTCGAACGCTTTTTGCATTTTTTCACCCTCCATTTACCACGACAAAATATTCCTCATTAAAATATGACATTGTATTTTACGTTCTCTACAAGAGCCAGTAAAAAGTAAGTAAAAGGCAAGCAAAGTAATTTTTAATTAGGCTAGTAAAATCTCTACCTCGGCTGCTACGAGTTTGCTCTATTAAACTTTTCTCGAGAGGGGTCAAATCGGGATAACCTCACATCTAACTATGAACAAAACTTTTAGCGGACTCTTGACTTGACACCGGTTTTGAGAAAAATCTCATGAACTTCATGTAAGTTTGCGAAAGTTTCAATAAAGTTCACTCAAGGAGGAAATCAATTTAGATTTTTATACGACATCTTTGTAAACATTAAATATTTTTGTTTGTGAAATAATAGTACATTAAGATGCTAGTGCGCTATTTTGGTGATTACCGCCGAGCCGCGAGAATTGCAGCCCGAGCCGCAGACGAGTGTTTAATGGAGCCGAGAGTGTAATAACTAAAACGCTCGCGCATCCTACGACTTTTCAACACATTTGCGAGTAAAAACAAGTATTTGCTTACTTTTTTTCCCGAAGGAACATTCATATCGGAAGAAAGGTATTTTTCCTTAGATATCTACGTACACCCAATACTCCAGACTTGAGAAACTACATTAATTACTATTCTTTTATTTGTAGAAATCGACACTTAAAAATAATTACAACAAACACTACAAGTATTTCTAAAAGTGGCGCTAATTACCTTTTGAGCAAACACAGATTATTACATGCGCGCGCAGAAGGCACGTCGACTAAACTGCCAAACAATCTAATGAAATATTTTCTTACATAAAAGACAAACTTATTTTTAGTTAGTTGATGAAATGAACGTTTATTTATCATCTTATGTAAGAAATAATTTTTGGTTTCCCCTAACTATAAACCTATTTTTATCACACCGGAAATTTTAACAGATTGTTCGACCACTCATATTAAATATGCTTAGCAGTCAGCCTGATGCAGTTGCTTTGGGCGCAGATCATATCTAGTAAACTACTTTGGGAAGACAAAATTGTCTATTTTGACTTATTTTATTTAAGAAACGTTGTTCAGTTTCGTGGGCAGAGCCACCTCTTAAAATTTCTGAGATGATTAAAAAATTGCCCTGTACATCGTGTTATATAGATCTCTTCCCATCAGACTACTAAAACCACAAGATTAATGACTAAAACATAAAAGAGAAATGTTGTCTCTACGCGTAGCCCTAGCCACTATCACAGATTAGATAATAGCAAACTGAAGTTTCTATTATCACAATCCTTGGCGGAGATTTTTAGTCTAATATATATTTTTTTTCTATTGTATGTTTGCTATCTGTGATCAGTTTTTCAACTGTAAACAGATCTGGTCTAGTTTCTATGGCGTTTTGGAACGAAGAGTCCATTGACCCTCTTCTTCCTTAATTTTCGTGCTTATGTGGCTTTCATAAAATTCTGCGGACTTGTACGATCTTCTTGTGCTGGTACTAATGAGCGAGCAAGTGCATTCTTATGGCATAGTAGCAATCTTTACGCACTTTGATCTCGTATCGAATAGTGGGGATATGTAGATACTCAAGGAGTAGCATAATATAATGGACACATTTAGTTGGTCAAACAAAAATACTCTTATTTCCTTTCTGTGTTAAAGTATGTCTATAGTATATACCTATTTATGATGCGTACAGCTAAGGATTTGAATTCGCTGCCTGCATGTTTCAGAGTTCCTGTAACCCGAATATACTTATTCAAGTCATAAGTGAATAAGTTTCTTTTGGGCGTTCGTTCTATGGTCGACCTCATCTCTATCTTCGAAGGCAAAAGCAAGCCCATTGACAATTAAAAAAAGTTAGAAAATTGCAAAACTTCACAACAAAGGATTATTATCAAACTCTGCGTCTTTTCCGTCCTAGGGATTTAAGTTTCGCATGTGAATTTGATGATGGCAAAGACCATATTTACGTTAGTAAGTTGTATATAATAAATAATATAGTCTGAGATGATGGTGATACGAAGATTCCTATAAATTCACTGTACTCAATTGGAGCACATGTTTTTATTACGATTTATCTAACTTAAAGTAGTGTAGTAAGAATACCTTTTGGTCTTTATTTACACTATATGCAGTCATTCTGCAGTTTTATAGTCCAACCACTTTAGACGTGAGCAGCGGACGTCAGTGTGAATAAAACATAAAGGGTTACAGGCATGCCGCAACAGATGAGCTTTCTCACAAACACGCATAAAAATAAATTGGTTTGCAAAAAAAGCAAATTGATTTGCACTTAATAGGGAAAATATGTAAAGTTAACTGAGTTATTATTAGCATAATTCTGTAAGTTGAATTTACTTCAATTACTCATAAGTAGCAGGATGGGCAGCATCCTCCTTTGAATTTAACATCTTACTTACTATACTGCGGTCACCTACAACCGCGGTCCATGGTGCCAGCCGTAACGCTAACAAGCAAGGTGACTATAGTACTTCCCCTCTACATTTTTCCAGCAAAAGCTAGAATTCTAGAGGGAGCTCCCTGTCCTGTAGTGGACGTTTTATGGGATGTTATGATGACTCATAAGCCCAATGGCCCAATTTGAATGCTTAGATGGCTGCTTAAATGGCTGTCGCTCAGACAAAGACGTGACGCCCAAGTGCTGAGTCTGGTCTACAACATACTCAACAACCCTGCCTCTCCCCAATATCTCGCCGAGCGTTTCCGTTACCAAGCAGCTGATCATACGCGCACTTTCCGCTCTTCATCTGACAACCTTTTGACAGCGCCGTTCACTCGGTCAGGGTATTATAAAGACTCGTTTACAGTCGGGGCTGCCTACTTGTGGAATGCTTTGCCGCAGGAAATACGTCACTCCAAAACGCTTACTACATTCAAACTGAAAGTACATGATCATCTCCTTTCACAACCTGTTTGCAAATAAGTTTAAACTATCTGATTACTAATGTATTGTATGTATATAAATATTATGTTTGTATATATATATTATACTTATATGTATTTATGTATGTTATACTTATATGTGTTGTATTCAAATATTTTGAATTTGAATATTTTATAACTATGTATTACTATATCTTATCATATGTATCTGTTTAAGTTACTTTTAGGGTTCCGTACCTCAAAAGAAAAAAACGGAACCCTTATAGGATCACTTTGTTGTCCGTCTGTCTGTCTGTCTGTCTGACTGTCTGTCAAGACCCTTTATCTCACGAACGGGTAAAGGTATCAGGTTGAAATTAATACCATATATTAGGATCCATGAACCACACAAGATCTGAAAATTTAAATTTTTTACAACGATGCAATCAAAAGATATGGCATTTTATGTCCTCATCTCCATACATTTATTCAAAAATGAAAAACCTACAGGGTACTTCCCGTTGACCTAAAATTATGAAATTTGGCAAGAAGCTAGGTCTCACAGTACAAATAATGGGAAAAGTCTGAAATCATTAAATATTACAACTTTTCTGACAACTAATGGTAACCAATTGTGGTGAGCTCCCGTTTTAAGAACATTCATAGGTATAAGAGAGGGGTCAACTTGGATGGTTGCTGAGGCGATTTTTGTTTTAGTTCTATTTAAAAACGGGAACACTTTACAAACTTGAATATTGGTATGTTTATAGGGCATAGGCTATAAAATAACAACAAATAATAAAATTTGGTCAAGCGCGTGTCGGACTAAAATATCTAGCACATTAACTTACTGAAATTTCAACTAATACAATTATGTTTATGTGGTGGTACGGAACCCTCAGTGCGCGAGTCCGACCCGCACTTGGCCGGCTTTTTTTTATTTATCATTAATACTCGTATCTTTTAAGTATGATTATTGTTACTACACTGCACTACTCATTTCATTATTACGGATTCCTCTCCCAAAGGTTGTCTGGAAGAGATCGCTTCCAGCGATAAGGCCGCCTTTGCCCACATTTAGTTAAGTTTATTTTGTGACTGAATTGTTTTTGTTTCTGTAATTGTGTGCAATAAAGTGTTTATCTATCTATCTATCTTAGCCTACCTATTGTAGATATACGATAGGTGTGCCATTAAGAAAAAAACCGGTCAAGTGCGAGTCGGACTCGCGCGCCGAGGGTTCCGATATACCTATAGTATTTTTGGAAGCAATAAAGTCCATTTTCAGGACCGCAAAACTAAATTTGTTTGTAAAGGTTTTTTGCAGATTTCTGAAAAACTGTGCAACTTAGAAAGATCGTTTTATTTTTGCTGTAAAGTTTATATAAACTTCTGTCAACTGTAATTAATTCAGATTTTTCCTTACTCAAACTTCGGAGATAACGAACTTCGAGAGGTCCGTCTGTCTGTCACACCTCTATATCTCAGCAACCACTTATGCTATCAACCTGAAATTTGGAATAGTTTTAGAATATAGTTGCCCAACTTAATTGCACAAGAAAAATTTTTGAAAAAAGTATGATTATTAATATAAAGGGGGCCAAAATAGGGGGGGCCAAATTTCAAATTGTCGCTACTAGGTCGAGTGGGGTATCATATGAAAGGGCTTTACTTGTACATTTTAAAATATATTTTTGTATTTTTTTAAATTTCTTAGTTTTAAAGTTATGATGAAAAATGTCAAGAAAAATACCATTCCCCTTATCTCCGAAGTTTGAGTAAGGAAAAATCTGAATTAATTACAGTTGACAGAAGTTTATATAAACTTTACAGCAAAAATAAAACGATCTTTCTAAGTTGCACAGTTTTTCAGAAATCTGCAAAAAACCTTTACAAACAAATTTAGTTTTGCGGTCCTGAAAATGGACTTTATTGCTTCCAAAAATACTATAGGTATATCGGAACCCTCGGCGCGCGAGTCCGACTCGCACTTGACCGGTTTTTTTTTTCCTTTATTTTGCAGTCATAATACTAAATTACAAACTTGTTTTTTCTGATAGCTTAAGCCGATTGCTTTTGACATATCGCAAAATGTTTTGGTAAGCATTGGAATAAACGAAAAAAATATATTATAAATATTAGTGTAGTCGTATTGACGTTTTGTATGGATAATTTTAGGTAAACTCAATTTTCCGTTACTAACTCTTGATTTTTTTTGGAATTATAAATCTACATATATGAATGGGAGACAATAAGCTTACAGCAGCTTAAATTCGAAAAATATAATCTGCAAAAAAATATAACAAATCTAATGATGAAAACGGACGACATTTAAGACATAAAATTTTCGAACCATTAAAACTTAAAACAAAAACGATATTTAATGCGTTGATAATTGGATAATCTTGAAATTAACTTCCAAACTTAAAACAAGCAATGAAAATAGTATAGAATCATAGGAATTAAGTTATCATTATTGTGCAAGAAAAAATCGCTAATTTCATAGGACTCAATATTTTGTAGTTTTTGGGCTAAAATGAAGCTATAAGATTCCATAGGAAGACGTACTACTAAACCCACTAAATAGTGAAAGAAACCTGGCAAAGTCAGCTGTTCTGCTGAACATTTATTATTATGGTTATGGTTATACGTGACCATGACTGCCGTTTGGGCGCCAGTCTAACATAAAAGGTCATAGGAAGGGTGCTACGAAATTCGTGAAAACCCTACTAAGAGCTCATAGTACTCAAGCTCGTATCCAATATTTTACTAGTTCTACTAACAGCTATAATTATCCATAGGCTAAATACATTTACTTTTTTGTTCTAAGATATTTTGTTTGCAAATGTAATTTTTGACTCTTCCGAAACCCGAATTAAAACAACTTTTTCCATAGATTTTTTAAAATTATGTATGTATTAAAAATAGTTGCATTTTAACCTTTAGAAATGTACTATCGTATTGTAAAATCACCACTGGATAATGAAAATATACCACACTTGCAGCGCAACTCGAGCCCCAAAGGTGATTCAAATAAGAACGGCATTACGCTCAATACATCAAGCTTTACGTGCTATTGACTGTAATTACGATGATACGCCACAGATTAGGATTGCGGGAAAAATGGATGGCGCGCCATACGTGTCGCCCGCACTCCCGAATTGTCGCTAGCTTTACCTACTAAGTATATTGTTATAGAATATTAAATGCGTAGGACGGTCCTCACCTTTGGTTCGCCTTCGTCTACTTAAAAGGTCACTGAATATTATGACGTGAATGTTTTAGGCTTGTGAGAAAATAAATTCCAAAATCGAGGTTTATTATTGGCAAGGGGTTAGGTAACAAGAACAAAAAGGTCTTAAATGTAGAGGTATACTCATCCATACTTCGAGAAACATGTTGAGCTAATTCCGTTGATCCGTGGACACTAGTTCACATTGAGATCATACTTACTGCCTATAAAGTACATAGCAAACGACAATAGTGCTTTACGTACCTAGACCGGAAAAGTAATAAAAGTTTTATCTGAAATCTAAGGCTTCTTTACTATTGGCCGTGGCGTGTATTCTATTTCACGAAGCGAGAAAGTACCCGCTTTCCCCCTTTCATAATAGTACCACCCCCTTTCATTTCGTGGGTGCCATAAAAGGTGACTAAGGGATTCAGAACTGGGAGATGGGCAGCAGCGTCTTTCTGCTTATTGAACCACCGTAGTGTTATGCAAGACAGCAAAAAAAGAAGGCACGACAAGTAAAATAATTTTGCTGCTGACCGAAACACACAATTTTTCACTTCACTACAGCGAGGAAAATGCTAACGAATAGCGCCAATATCTATACCATAGTTTATCATCACGTTCTAATTTCAAAAACTTTTTCCACGCCAGCGGTCAAATTTGCACGCAAATTTCGATCGATAAAGCAAAAATCTCCGAGCTATCTGAAAATGTATTTAATTAAATCAAGATCTGCGAGATGTTTCATAGAGCGCGTGGTCGTGTAGGCCCAGATAAAGGTCATATGTCTAGACACCTTTCTGAACATAAAAGAATTTATAAATAGGTATACCTAGGTATCATAATGAAAAACAACCCATTTCAAGAAACTTGTAATCTATCTTAGCTAGTATGAGTCTGGCTCAACCTGAGCGTTTTTAAGCCGCCAAAAACCAGAATCAATATGTACCTAATGTGCTGTATCCTATACTATTAAACGAGCAATATTTGTATATACACAGTGTTCCTTAGGTTATACATTTATTAATTTATTTAAAACTTTATTGCACTACAGTACAAAAGGCGGGCCTAATGCCACGCGGCATTTTCTACCGGCCAACCAAAAGGCAGAACAGAAAGGTGGTGACGGGTGCTGATATAGGCTAAGTACCGAGTAAATTATATCGACAAATATAAATATATACATATGAGCATATGGCAATACATTAATTTTAAGAGCACGTTCAGTTAACGAAACTGTACAACTTTCCTAAGAAACATGGGTTGAAATACGAAAAAAAAAATTTAACCTCCAATACAAAAAAATTCATCGTATTATGCATTGACTTTAAGAGCACGTTCAGATAGTGAAACTGAACAACTTTCCCTAAAAAACATAGGTTAAAATAAGATTTTTTTTTTTGTATGGGTGAGCAAATTTTTTTCCGTATTTCAACCTATGTTTATTAGGGAAAGTTGTTCAGTTTCGTTATCTGAACGTGCTCTTAAAATTAATGCATATTCTCAGGAACACAGTGCATATTGTTCAGTTACGTTGACTGTTCCTTTCAGTTTTCGAAAATCTGTCCCTTACACCATGTATGCTTATTGTTGTATGTTTTATTTTGAACATACCTATAATTCATTTCTTTCCTCAATTGCAACGTTTACCAACAAATTTGCAGCTTTTTCAAAAGCAATCGGCTAAAACTGTCAGAAAAATGTAGTTTGAAAAACAATGTTATTACTTCCGTCAAATATACTCGTGTCATGGCTGCCAAACAGATTGGTAAGCGTTGGAAATAACAAAAAATGTATATTACAAAAGCAGAATGAATTAACCTACATAAACAATGAAATAAACCCTTGCCATGTCACTTGCCTTACTCTGTGCCGTGAAGTGCAGCTGGCAACGAAACGAACATTTATTCAGTCCAGACAACTAAGACCTGCCCCTAGGGATACATACAGAGCAGTTATTACAATGTTTTCAACACATTTGCTCATAAAACAGCTCTATTTGCACTGTAATAAGCTTATAAAATACGTGTGCTTTTTCTATTGTATTACTGCACTTAGTTTTTTTTATTTCGGCATGGAGCAAGGAGTGTTTATGTCTATCATTCATAATATTTTCATGAATAAATAAACTGTATTCGTTACTATGTTAAATAAACGTTTATTTCTTGAAAATATATAAATAAATCAACTAACTAACAACAAATTTGTCTTTTGTGTAAGAAAATACTTCATTCAAAATAATTCAAGGATTAGGCTGTTTGGCAGTTTAGTCAACGTGCGTCCTGCGCGCGCAAGTATTATCTGTGTTTGCTAAAACGTAATGCGCGCGCCATTTTCGCCGCCAATGATATTTTAGTTAAAGAGCTATCGATGCTTTTATCGATAGAGTTGGATAACTCTATACTGCACTATTTTATAATTTAATGTCACCACTTCACCAGCGGATTAACCTATGCGGTCACCACAGCAAAGCACTCAGTAAAGTGCGTCGCTGACCATAAGAACTAAGATAGAATATCTTTTGCGCTTTTAAGGGTTCCGTAGCCAAATGACAAAAAACGGAACCCTTATAGATTCGTCATGTCTGTCTGTCTGTCCATCCGTATGTCACAGCCACTTTTTTCCGAAACTATAAGAGCTATACTGTTGAAACTTGGTAAGTAGATGTATTCTGTGAACCGCATTAAGATTTTCACACAAAATAGAAAAAAAAACAATAAATTTTAGGGTTCCCCATACATAGAAGTGAAACTCAACAATTTTTTTTTCATCAAACCCATACGTGTGGGATATCTATGGGTAGGTGTTCAAAAATGATATTGAGGTTTCTAATATATTTTTTTTCTAAACTGAATAGTTTGCGCGAGAGACACTTCCAAAGTGGTAAAATGTGTGTCCCCCCCCTGTAACTTCTAAAATAAGAGAATGATAAAACTAAAAAAAATATATGATGTACATTACCATACAAACTTCCACCTAAAATTGGTTTGAATGAAATCTAGTAAGTAGTTTTTTTTAAATACGTCATAAACTCAAATCAGCTAATTAAATTAATATAGTGCGCGAGTCCGACTCGCACTTGGCCGGTTTTTTTTCCCACCATGGCGCCAATTTGTTTGTGAAGCTTTGTATTTTGGCTGACTTCATTAAGAGACTTTAATATCCAACAATGAATAAACTATTTTGAGTTTGAGTTTGCTGGGGATTCTTTAACTTTCGAACCGAAACACAGCAGCACAAACACTGCGGATGGGCAGCATAATTAATAGACTAGGGGTGGCACTCTCCTAGACGGACTTTCGATACGGTCCTACCATCACCTTTTTGTAGTTCTTTTAACTCGTCTGCAATGAAATAACTGAAGAGAACTGTAAAATACTCTGTTCCAAGATTATATCTTTATTTTATCAATAAAACGCTTCTACCCTACACACATTAGTATAAAGAAAATAAACAATAAGACTGTTAGAGCGTATTAAATTAAATTTCTAACTCCCAAGCTAGAATAATCCTACTATATCTATCCTTCCTACTAATATTATAAACGCGAAAGTTTGTAAGTATGGATGGATGTTTGATACTCTATCACGTAAAAACTACTGAATGGATTTTAATGAAAATTTTACAATAATATATCTTATACATCAGAATAACACATAGGCTACAATTTATAAACCTGCGCAGACGAAGTCGCGGGCACCAGCTAGTCTGTAATATGGGAGCTAGCATTCCTCCGAAATGTCTCGCTATGGAAGAGAAAGAGCCAAAGTTGATCTACAATTAAATGGCAGTATGTCAGGGGTCAAGTTACACTGGTCGATTCTCTGTAGCGTAGAGGGCGTCTGTCCGACAGAACTACCATTTATTTGGTCCCAGTAACAAATTATTATAGCGCGTAGTGTTCTGTAATTGCCCGCTGAGTTGAACTGAACGCTCGCTTTTATTTATCGATATTACTACGGTTATGGCGATAAAAATAACGGAGTGTGGTGAAAAAGTAAGGTTTTACGGTTGAGTTCGAGCTTGTAGATCGAACTTCACTGTAATGCAAAGGTTCCGGAGTCAATACAATCTTCTTCTTCTGCCTAGCTTTATCTCGTTTTATTGCTAGGATCCCCTTTTCGGCTTGGTCCGGTCTTTAGCAACCTCCGTGGCGAAAATGTTTTGCCTTCACGACAGTCAATACAATGATTTTTTTAAAATACGACAGGGACATGCCTGTTTATTCAGTTTACAGGTATGGCTTTCTTTAAAAGTAATTTTTTCGTGTTCCTCTTTTGACGAAACGCTTGGAAGGAAAGAGAAAGAAGACCTTTTGCTTTTTTTCTTTGACCTTTTTTGGGCTTTTGAGAAGACCTTTGCCTTACATGCCGTGAAACAATGTGGCTATTACAAAAAATCTAGCATCAAGTAAGCAAAAGCCTTACTATTCTCAACGGGCTAAACTTAGCAACCGGTCTTTTCCAGCACTGGTGCAGGTCTGAATGCACCTGACAAGTGTTTGCCGAGTCCAGATCGTTACACAACGCGCGTAGGAGTTTACCTTTAGAATTGCTTCACGCGATCTGTATGCCCGAAGTTGTTACACAAATGGTGGTCCATTTATATAATTTCAAAGAAGGACACTTTTCTACATAAATGAAAATGAAATTGTTTTTGTTGGTAAGCGCATAACTGATTCGGCAAATACTTTATGTTTGTTATAATACACATTAAAAGTATATCTATGTATATCAATATCTAAGCATGAGCCAAGTCAGAGGCCTTGGGCGGCTCAACAACTCTGACACTAGGGTTTGTGAGGTTGGTCATCGACCTTGCACGGTACCTTGAAACTTGGCTCATAAATAGGAATAGGATCATTAAAGATACATAAAAAATACCAATTTTTTTTTGGCCAATAATGACGAAGTTTTAAAAAAAAATCGTTTTCGTCAAATATCCATAGGTCGTATGGCAGAATGTGATGAGTAGTCATTGCCTATCATAAAAAAAACTAACAGCTGTATAAATCGACCACAGACTACTTAGAACTGTTGTCAGTTTTTTTAAGGCTGGCCATGGCTACGTTTCATTCTGCCATACGGCTAATCGATATTTGACAAAAACAAAATTATTTTTTAAGTTTATTATTTGCAACCGAAAAAAAATCGTATTTTTTATTTTTACTTATTGACCTTATCCCTGTCTATGAGCCAAGTTTCGAGGTACCTTACATATACGTTTCCTATGCGAATTTATGAAAAAAAAAGTTGTTTGCCAAGTTTAAAATTTTGTTAGTAATATATCTTCTTGTTCTAACTAGTATTCTACAAATAAATTAATTTTAACTATCCGTAAAAGCTTTGGAAGAGACAAAATGGAAATATTACCCGTAAAACTGGAAAATCGGGTATAAAAAAAACTGGCAGGACAGGACAGGAACAAAACACAAAGGACAAACTTGGCGGGAACTAATCTTTTTAGAAGTCACGAGGACCATCCTTTACACATAGTGATTTAGTGGAATAGTTTGAAACAAAAATGAAAGAATAATCTTGTTGATATTTTTTTTTTAACAATAATGTTTAACGTTAAACATATTACCATGACTTCAAAGAAAATGAATTACCAGCTAACTCAAGACAATGAATCCCTTTTGTCGTCATTAGTCATGTCACCCAAAATTTAGTTGTTCTCTGGCTGAGTTCAAGTTAATTAAGTTGTAGTCTTCACGATACGGGCGAAGCAAATTGGCTGTTCTTTGATTGTGTAATGGTAATCGAAATGCGCTTTGATCAGCTTGAAAATAGGTCTCTCAAAGCTACAAGGAAATGAGGTGTCACCTAATAAAGGATAGTACACAGTGGACAGGTTTTCGAAGTCTGAAAGGGCTTAATTAGTCAACGTAATTGAACAACTTTCAGTAAATAAAAGGTTAAAATAAAAGTTTCAGGAAATTAAAAATAAACAATCTGCATTTCCATCCAAACTATTTTATCAAGTTTACAATTTTATATGGAGAAGCCGATATTTATTTATTTCCTGAGAGTTTTATGCCATCAAAAACATAACTTGTAAAAAAACCAAGTCTTCAGTCCAATCAGTTCTTCTACCGTAAAA
Organism: Athrips mouffetella; assembly: GCA_947532105.1. NCBI lineage: Eukaryota > Metazoa > Arthropoda > Insecta > Lepidoptera > Gelechiidae > Athrips > Athrips mouffetella. The sequence continues at coordinate 6,875,355 of OX383960.1, read as the reverse complement.
AGCTGTGAGATCCACGTAATACCAAGTCGGTTAATTTATTTAGTCCCTACTTAAGGGTCCTTCTGTCTGAAACTCTGAAGTTATTACGTAATTATCTAACCTAACAACATATTTTAATGACCATATCAATATTAAAAATCTTATGTTTTAAATAAATAGATTGACTTGGCAATCGCACTAAACAATCTCATTTAATGTAACTTATTACTAGTTATATTACTTGTGAGTTACATTGTGTTTTCATGCAGACACCGATCGGGGTTCTGTCTGCTAGAGCAAATCACTTTGCCACCAATAACCATTTTATTGATGATAGTGGAAAAAGCGAGAGAAACATTCAGGTTAAGTTATCAGGTTGTATCAGGTGAAGAAGATGATGGTTTCTGCCTACCCCTGTAAGAGAGAATATGATGTTAAAGTTTAAGCGGCAGTGTGCAATGTAAATCGTAGCGCTGCCCCGCAATGAACATTGTGCTGCACCAAGTTGGTACATAGTACATACGAGAAATCGCCTTTTATCATTCGACCAATATAAAGACTGTTATTCCTCTACTTGAAAACAGTGCCGTTGCCTACGTTGCTTAACTTTCGTGATCGGACAGAAAGAACAACCATCACTCGGCCATGAGCGGTTCGGTCCAAACCAAACAAACGAAATAAAAAGAGCAAAGAAAATGAGAAACGTTTAGAAACAAGGAGCTTCATATATTCTCCAAGCCAATAGAAGGGGTATATAAGTCTGACAGCAGTAACTGCTCGTGTGAAGGATGTGTGTCTTTTATTACGGTCGGGTGAATTACTCGCGCCTGCCCCGAATATGTGGAACCATAGAACTGTAATTTAACATAGAATGACACTGGAAATAATCTTGGTATTCTATGTTAACACAGATTTATCTCCAGCAGGTGTCATACTCGTAGTAAACGCGTTTGTGATTTTCTTCGTGTGTCAGCATCAAATCATCATAATGCATGCCTATGCGTGGCAACACGATGTTGGTGTCTATATTCACCACGTATAGTTGAATAAAAGTAGCGCAATGTTTTTTTAGTGCCCTCACTGACACTCGTGACAAACTAACATCTGTGCATCAATTGCTCACTTTGTGCTCGGTGCAACAATTTACCAAATTGAGTGCCAGATTATCACAGAGTTATGTTTTGGCATGGCTACAATTAAAATTATAGTTATGAGGATCTGTGTAGCGAATAAAGATTTTTCTTATGGTGTCTTTTTTTATTACTCAGTGGTTGAATTATTTGGAACGGAGAAATTTCAGCCAGTAACGTTCTAAGCAGGTGCTTGAAGTCATTAAAGCGTAGTTTATTGAAGTCGTTATATTTTCAATAGTAAAAAATTTCTCTTATGAAAGCTTATGAAAGAATCATCCAAGTAAGTAACCTTAACTTTTTGGTATCCTGTGACCATGTGACAAAGAAAATACTGGGTATTTTATCATTACTAACATTTTAGTATGCCACTAAGACCATCAAACTGAACAATTTTTGCAAAGGAACATAGGCCAAAAGCTAGAGGAAAAAAAATTGTCACCCAATAAAAAAAACCTTTACAAACGGCGCAAGGATGTATAGAAAATCTAACAAAAAAACTTCGTTAATTTTATGGTCTAAGTATCATACTAACATTTTTGTACTGATAAAAAAATAATAAAAGTATTTTTTTATTACATTCCTTCATGCTCTTTGTAGCTGGTAGCTGTGATTAAATATCAAGTTTTTATTTACACTGCTACTAAATTTCACAGTACTTTTACAACAAACCTTACGGTCTCCGAAATAACAGCAGCAATAAAAATTCACAACGAATTTTAGTGAAAATTCCCGTCCATCTGTAGCGCAATGCGAATTAAAATTCATTCAGATTGCAGGCGATCCGAGATCCAGATTAAATTCAATCCGAACATTCAGTGACTGATATAGAGCTCAGCTTAACGGATTGTGTAAAAAAACGTACACAATATAAGCCCCTAATGAAATAGTTAACATAATAACATTTTGTATGTTACTCAGACCATGACACTGAACAACTTTCTCCAAGGAAAATAGGTCGAAATACAAAAATCTATTTTAGACCTCCCATAGAAATTGCATCACCTGATGCAATTTCTAATCTAAAATGAAACTATTTTACTGCTACATTTTTTTTTTAAATCGTTTCAGATTACTATGGGGCTTGACAGTTGACTCTAAAGACATTACTAGAACGCCTATACGTTATGATTTTTGTTTAATTCGGCATAGTTTACTTGTAATCTAACACATTCTCATTAATCGGCCATACTGGCAACACACAATATGGTGGAAATTGTCATTTGCTCAGAACAAAAACCTCCTTGCTTCGCTCGGAGAAGAAACCATGCTATTTTTTTTCAGTATGGGATGACAACTGCTAGCATGTCTCATGCCATGTCAAGTCGTCAGTGATCACATCCTACCAAATTAGATGAACGACGCGTTCATTGCATTTACAAAGTTTATAGGATTATTGTAACTTGTTGGGATTTTAACGGTTGAAAATATTTCCTAAATTATATGTTGTAAACATTGTGTAAATTATAAAAAACATGTAGTGAATAACTTGAAAATAACGTGAATTTATTCTTAAGTTGCTCTCCATATTAGTGATTGTTCTTTTTAATAATAACGTGTGTAGTTGATGGCTGTACATCTTCAAAACAACAAAACGAAAATTGCAAAGAAATTTTGTCTTTTCATCTGTAAGTTTTATTCAGTATTTTTCATGTTTGTGGATTATTATCACAAATATTGCATAAAAAATGTCAACTTATCATTTCTACAGTCAGATAATATGGAAATTGTTACGTATTTTACTGTAATTTATCGTTTTTTGTGGGATCATGTTGGAGTTTATGAGTGATGTATTTTTTATCGATAGTAGTATTTTTACTTTCGAGCTGAGCGAGAAAGGTATTGTATTCGTGAAAAAAGTTGCACAAACTTTCTCAAAAATGTGTTCTATATCACTTAAGCAAGTCCCCTAAAAATGTCCGTCTGTCGGTTGGTCGGTCTGTCCGTCACGCTTTGGCCTAGCGGCTAAACGAATGGTCCTATTAACACCATATTTTTAATTTAAGACTTTTATTTCCGAATGGTTTTTTGCTGGCTCTCATTTTGAGGGTAGCTGTCATTCAACAAAAATGAAGAATTTTTTTTTTAAAACGGTTCAAATTATTTTTATGAAACTTTGCTTGACTAAGCATCTCTATGCAAGGTATCTTGCGCCATCATCAGTTTGTCTGTGTGATTCCATATAAGGGGTGTTCCTGTACTACCAAAACGTAAACTTGTGATTTACTCATAGGGTCAGTGCACCACTAGATGACCAAGCACCAATAGCTGACCAAAACTTAAATTTGAACTGAAAGTAAGAAAATTTAAAAATACCGCGATTTTATATAGAATTTAATTATGTTGGCGTCTTACAATAAAGTTATGGGTTTGTCTAGCTAGTACTTTAGTATGTTTATTCGAAGTGGTCATGCAATGTAACATTTGAAAAAAAAAAACTTTAAGAGCATATTTTGTAAAGTCCTTAACACTTATTATATCACAAGCCTAACTAATTCATAGTCGAACTTTTATAAGTGACTCTGAAAGTAGAACTAATAATTTAGTTTTTTTATGAATTTTGTCATAAAACCGCTTAAATGGTCAACTAGTGGTACCTACATTGACTCTAATTGACTACATTAAGTTTGTATTATTTTCTATAATTTTAATTTTGTTTTGGTTATCTACCTGAATGGATATTCAATTTGATTGGATTTTGTGAAAATTTAGTACACAGGATGTACCTAAAACTGAAAGAGCTTTACAGTCGACAAAACTGAACAACTATTCATAAGAAATAGAGTTTTGAAATTTAAAAATCTGTGAAAATTCATATAAAAGGTGTTCCAGTACTACCAAAATTTGAACATGTGATTTGTTCGAAATCGTTTCCGGTTGGTTTGTTTTAATATTTTACAATTCGAGTTCCGAATTCATGTGGTAGAACATTTTTCAGAAAAACCTTAATAAACGTTTGTAATTCCATACTATGTGTAGGTATGGTATTACAAATTTAAGTTTGCGGTTGACAGTTCTAATTGCATATCGCGAGATAGTAAGTGCAGTGCTGCTGTACCATTTATTATATTTTACAACATTCAACGCGTTTTGTTTTCATTCTGGGTTCGATTCCCGATGGGGACACTGTCAAACAAATATAACTTTGTGTGTCTTCGCCAAATTGAAATGTCTCAATCAGCATGAATCATCCTGAATCAACAAATTGTAAGAAAATTAATAAAAATACTAAATTAATCTACATAAAATTCTCTATTTTTCGCTACAAACAATACTGACAAGCAATTCTTGTGCTCATGCAACGCTTTGGCTCACAAGCGTATGAAGATTCTGGGTCAAGCTTATCCGAAACCAGAAGACTACAGGCTCCTTGTGCTCTAAGGTCCAATAAGGAACTCAGCTCCACGTTGTAAGGCAAGATAAGATACACGAAATTTCGCTTGAAAATTTATTTGAGCTACTTAGAAGAAAAACACAAACCCGTATTTCAGCATTTTTGCAAAACCATCCCAAATGGATTGAATTGAGGGATAAAAGTTTGTTTTAAAATCCTACATAATTTGTATGTAAGCTAGAGATATTAATGAAAATAAAAAAAAAGAACCTTTACACCTCCTACCCCTCTTGCCTCCACCGCTACCGTCCATTACTTTTAGTAAGTAAGTAAGTAAGAAATTTGGTATCTTTAATATTAAAACACCTACGTAAGAAATCACCTGTAGTAATAAATGCAAAAAGTATTTTTTTTTAATGAATTTAATCACTGCTTTTAACAGATTTGCCTTTTATTAAAGTTTAGTACTTCAACTTTTTGGTCAAAGTTTCGACATCAATTTGTCCTTGTGTAACTTATCGACTATCGATAGATGAAAGCATGCCCACATCCCTACTTGTGACGAATTATTTCTTATATATTACTTCTATATGAGGTCAAATTTCTTTGGTCATTTGTGACCTCTGTGTACACACAAAGGCCGACAGTCACAGTTATATGACACACATGATGGTGATGATGACCTGACAACGGTTGCATAAATTCTCCTGATTCACGTCGTTCCACGGGTATCATAAACGAATACTGGCCGAAAAACTGTATCAAATAATAATTGCGTTGATTGCAAAAAAAACCGGTCAAGTGCGAGTCGGACTCGCGCGCCGAGGGTTCCGATATACCTATAGTATTTTTGGAAGCAATAAAGTCCATTTTCAGGACCGCAAAACTAAATTTGTTTGTAAAGGTTTTTTGCAGATTTCTGAAAAACTGTGCAACTTAGAAAGATCGTTTTATTTTTGCTGTACAGTTTATATAAACTTCTGTCAACTGTAATTAATTCAGATTTTTCCTTACTCAAACTTCGGAGATAAGGGGGGGTATGGTATTTGTCTTGACATTTTTCATCATAACTTTAAAACTAAGAAATTTAAAAAAATACAAAAATATATTTTAAAATGTACAAGTAAAGCCCTTTCATATGATACCCCACTCGACCTAGTAGCGACAATTTGAAATTTGGCCCCCCCTATTTTGGCCCCCTTTATATTAATAATCATACTTTTTTCAAAATTTTTTCTTGTGCAATTAAGTTGGGCAACTATATTCTAAAACTATTCCAAATTTCAGGTTGATAGCATAAGTGGTTGCTGAGATATAGAGGTGTGACAGACAGACGGACAGACAGACAGACAGACATACAGAGCGGCACCATAAGGGTTCCTTTTTTTTACCATTTTGGTATCGGAACCCTAAAAATGGGCTTGCTCTTGGACCTTAATCTTATCCTGAGGAGTGAAATGAGGTTGACGAACGAACGAGTTCACCCAAAATTTATGTGTGTGTGTGTGTGTGTATGTTCCTTGTGTCTAACAGCAAAATCAAAGGAAAAACAGAAACAGCTTCAAAAAGGTTTTACACAAATTCATGTTCAAGCCGTTAATCACTTGACCTGAAAACATTTATCCACAACTTTCTCCAAACATAATTTATTCTGTTTTAGCAAGCTAAATGGCAGATAATCCCTTTGAATCAAAACCACAAACATTGTCTAATCCAGACAAAATTTTTGTTTCGTCAAACGATATGACACGTTTGAAATTATTTCACTCAGAATTATAAATGTAATAGATAACCCATGAAAAGTGGCTTAGTATGCCTAAAATAGTCATCAAGAAATTGGTCTCTCTCCTTGCTATTTTATTTGCATTTCCTTGATAATATGCAAGCACTTGTCACCATTTATATAGTATTACGGAAATTTAGATAGCATTCGCTCCGTCGAAATAAACTAAACTAATGGAAAAAGTGATCATTTATAATATTTTTCTCGCTTAAATTGTTCTTCAAGTGTTTAGTGAACGTATAATATCAGTGATATAACGAGGTTTTGCTTAACTAATAAGTGTCTGGATTTCCTACCTACGGCCTATAATCAACAGTGACTAGCAAAACGCGTAAGCGACGCAATCTTCACGGCGCATTCGACCTTTTTCTCGCGAGCCTTAACGAAGCTGGCTGTGCGATAGTGAGTTGTTTATTACAACCGCGCGTGTTACCTACCTACACTAATCTGTTTTTGCCTACTAGTAAATTAACTCCTGCTGTTGTTATTACGCGCATTGTTGTTCCTGACTGCTGTCTGTCAACCACTCGTCATGTCCCATTTGAACGAAAAAAGCGGTTCCTTTCCTAACATAAACGATATTGAAGAGAGTGACCCACTGAGAAACCAACGGCTAAAAGCGTTCACGTGAGGAGCTAACAAGAGATGATTTTATGTTATTTAAAGACGGCCTTATGACAACACTTAAAAGCTGGAAAATCGATCAAGATGAAAAATATTCCAACCTTGAATCCAGTCTACAAGTTATTAATCAGGCCAACTCAGAAAAATTCAATTTACTAAGTGAATCAATACAAGAAACCAACCAAAGCATTCAAAATCTCACACTATCGATGACAGCCAAGCACGAAGAGCTTACAACCAAAATGACTTCTCTGGAACAAGAAAACAAAGATAATCGCAACCAAATTCACGTTCTCGAACAAAAAATTGAGCAACTTGAGCGTATTTCAAAGAGTGTATACATGGAAATTAGAAATGTTCCGTTGAAAACAAACGAAACCAAACAAGATTTACTCAATGTGATCCACAAGATTTCACAAGCGCTACAAATAAATATCTTACCCTCTGACGTCAGGGATGCATTCAGGAAACTAGGAAGAAAGGGTCCAAACAAACCGGTTATTGTGGAATTGTTAAGCTCCACGTTGAAGCATAGCCTGTTGGCAGCAGCAAGAAAATACAACTTGGCCAACCCACACAACAAACTAAATGCTTCTCAAATTGGTTTTATTGAAAACAACTCGCCCCTGTACCTATCGGAGGTGCTAACTGACAGTGCCGGGAAATTGTATTACATGTCAAGAGATTTAAAAAAGAACAAATTTATTGACTTCTGCTGGACCTCGAACGGCAAGGTGTACATTCGGAAGAAAGTCGGCGAGCGCGCAGTACTAATCAGAGACGAGGCACATATTGAAGAATTGAAGAAACGCGCCGTCTGACTAGTTTTCATGTCTTTGATATTTAAACAGTTTCATATGTTTTATTTGTTTTGCCACTTTTTTCAATATACAGCTAATATTTATATACTGTATTCATGTAAGACCAATAAACATAAAAATCTACTCACGCACACACGAGCACCTTCTCACTCAAGCAAATGCACGCTATCACACAAACACACACACACACATAAAGGGACATATACACTTTTGACTTCAAAAACTTCACCATTTTACGCTACAAATACCTTACCCTGTTGTCCGTCTGGCATCTGTATAATGACAACTGGACGCTTTTTGCCAACCTTGCAAAATGTCGATAAAGTATTTAATGACCTTAACTCCACCGTATTAATACCGCATTTTCAGGTTGACAGACTGGAAGAATGTTTATACACTCAAAGGGAAATATATAGGCACATATTTGTCCTCACACAACTCACCAATTTACCTTACCCTGCTGTCCGTATGGCATCATCATAATGACAACTGGATGCATTTTGATAATTTTACAAATGTTCGATAAAGTAATTAATGACATCGACTCCACTGTATTGATACCGAACTTTCAGGTTGACAGACTGGAAGAATGTTTATCCTACCTGGGAAACCCCAATGAGCAACTAACTATTTTAACACAAAATATTCGCAGCATCAATAAATATTTTAATACACTACTAGCTTACATGAATAATTTGAATTTTAAACCCGATATCCTAGTGTTAACAGAGTGCTGGCTAGATTCTACTTTTAATGGTTTAAACCTTCAAAATTACAACTGCCGTTACACGAAATCTTTTATTAATCAGAATAGTGGTGTCGTAGTTTATTCAAAATCAAACCTATCTGTCAAAATATTGGAACCAATATTTATAGATGCCAACTGTTTAATCATTGAACTCGATTCTAGTGTGACTCTTATTGCGGTGTACAGATCTCCGTCAACACGACAAATACAAAACTTCTTGAACTCCTTGGAGTCTGTAATGGGTGGCATCTCAAGCGATACCTGTATCATTGCCGGTGACATTAACATCGACATAAAAGAAAATTCTATCGACAACAACAAAGATGATTACCTATTGTTAACAGCGCACTACGGCTTCACCCCTGGACACACACTACCTACACGAGGCTCAAACTGTCTGGATCGCTACTTAATAAAAACAAATAAGTCAACACGAGTAGTTGTATGTAAGTGTGATATCACTGACTGTCGACGACGGAGGTTGCCTGCTAGCCTGATGCTGGCAGGCTTCTGTAAATATGTATATTTAAACTTAGACGTAAGCAAATTCCAAATTACGACATTGATTAGTTTTTTGGCAGTCTCTCGGTCTCTACTTGATTTACTTTATATTTACTGTGTGTTTTACCGTTTTTATTATATTTCATTAACCAAAGGAGCCGTCTTCTAATTTCGCAGCCAACCAGCGCATAAATCGGTAATATTTTTGGTCCTTTCGATCCGTGTTTTCTTGCGAAATTCCAAATTTTACATATCAAAATTTGAAAATGAAGACGCGCTCCCAGATAAAGGCACAGTGTGGTGAGGCAGATAATGCCTCCCGCACCTCACACAGTACCAGGGTAAGTGAGCGAACCACTTTAAGTGCCAGAAAGGCAGCAGAGGCCCGTCACCTCCGCCGCTTGGCAGACCTAGAGGAGCAGCTGGCGGAAACTAAGAAGAAAGCCTTGGAGGCAGAGTATGAGGCGGAACTAGCCGCCATCGGCTCAACTGCAGGCAGCATCGCTGTTGATCCCGTCGTAGTCATCGACACGACAAACCCACAGCTCCCTGCTACCGAGCCAACCCCTCTACCACCAAATGAGCCCTCTTCACCCGCTAATCGCCCTCTACCACTCACTCATACTAATTTAGTTAATCAAGTACCTTTGAGTCCCGGAGATGGGCCGGGACGTTTTACAGATTGGTTGTGTGATGTACAACGCGAGTGGGAGGCAAACGATGCCCCACCGCATCCACCGCAGCCCACCCACGTCCACCCTGACTCCAACAGCAGCGTGTTGGCTCTGGCCCAGGCTATCGCAAGCCTAACGAGGGAGCAGATCACCGCCGCTACGAGGAAGCCAGCAGTAGTGTCATCGCTTCCTACCTTCGCTGGAAATCCGCACGAATGGCTAGCTTTCAAGCGTCAGTACGATGATACTAAGAATTATTTCTCGCCAACTGAGAACCTGAATAGGTTAAGGCTAAGCCTCCATTACGAGGCGCGCGAAGCAGTTGCGTCCTTACTTTATACTGCCGAGGACCCTACATGTATAATCGACACACTTCGCATGCGCTTCGCCAGACCCGAAATAATTATAAATTACGAACTTAATATTTTAAAAATCTCTCCGAAACTAAATTCTGAATTTTTCGGTCGTGATTTAAATATTTTGGCATGTAAATTAAATAACTTTTTGGCAACAATAAATTTTATGAAAGAATTTGGCTATCTGTTTTCACCTGAATTGTTTCAGTGTATATTAGGCAAATTAACACCATTGTTATTAGCAAGATGGCAGGACTATGCTGCTGACTATGAGGCTGCCCATCCTCTGGCTCCTCGCCTAGAAGTTTTAGGTAAATTCCTAACTAGAGAAGCTGATAGGAGATTAAGGTTTGGCCCAACACAGCCTTTCTCTTTCTCACCTCCTACTTTCCCAAGAGAAGGGACCAGTGGTTTTATCCCACCTAGGCCTAGTCCAGCAGTGGGTCTTAGTAACCCGAAGCAACCTAACATACCAGCAGCAGAAATAATATCTTGCCTCTACTGCAAGAAGGCTCATTCAGTCAAGGTGTGCGATAAGTTTACTGCCTTGTCTGTAGATGATCGATGGCAGTGGGTGATGAACCACAAGGTATGTGCAAGATGTCTCAAAGACAACCACCGGTGGCGCACTTGCAAGGCAAAACCGTGCAGTCTATGCAAGAAACCTCATCATAGGCTACTCCACAAAGAGAGACCCGTACAGCACGAAAGGCCTATGCAACCGTGTCACAACACAACAACCATACCGACATCATCATCATCACAACCCATCCCCACACAGTCTGGAACCACATCTGCTGCCGTATCACCTTCCTTGCCGTCCGCGACCGCCAACCCTGTATATACTACAAACATTCCTAGTTTTCAGCCAGTATACCTGAAAATTGTTCCCATAACGCTCTTCGGACCGAAAGCCTCAGTTGATACTTATGCACTTTTGGACGATGGCTCCACCGTTACACTGATGGATACGGACATTGCAAAACAGATTGGTGCAGAGGGCACACCAACAGAGATCAGTCTCGAAGGCGTTACAGGAACAAAATCAAGCATAAAATCATTCATTTTTTCTGTAGAGCTGAAAGGTAAACATTCATCTGACATAATAAGTTTGACAAACGTCCATACCGTGCCAAACCTGACATTGACGACACAGTCAATCAAACGCCAGGACATAGATAAACTAAATTACCTTTCAGATCTATTTCCACAAATTTCCTATGTTTCCGCGACCCCAAAGGTTTTAATCGGTGCAAATAATTGGCATGCACTTTTATCAACGGAAAATCGTATTGGAACTCTTTCACAACCCATAGCATCAAAGACAAAATTGGGCTGGGTACTTTTTGGCGGGAACACAAAAGTTAACTTAGAACCTTATCTAATTAACAACATTACACTACAAACTTTTGACGATACCAAACTAGATGTTTTGATTCGAGATTATTACAAATTGGAATCGTTAGGACTTTGTAAAGCGGATCCTTATACGGAGTCTGAGAAACGCGCGCTACATATATTAAACGAGACCACGCGACGGCTACCAAATGGGCGGTTTAAAGTTGGTCTACTGTGGCGATCGGATAATATGCATATCCCGAATAGTTATAAGCACGCAGACTCCAGACTTAAAAGTTTGGAGAGGAAATGCTTAAAAGACTCCGCATACGCAAACCTATATCAAGTAAACATTCAAGCGTATGTTACAAAAGATTTCGCCGAAGAATGCACCGATGATATTGACAAAAATACTTCTTTTCAACGTCGGTGGTACCTACCTCACTTCGGCGTCACACATCCCGCGAAACCTGGGAAATTACGAATAGTCCATGATGCAGCAGCAAAATCATCGGGCGTGAGCCTTAACGATCTATTACTTCCAGGCCCAGATCTACTGTGCTCTTTATTAGACATTTTGTTTAGGTTTCGCGAGGGGAAAGTTGCTATAACAGGCGATATCCGTGAAATGTTTTCGCAAATAAAAATAAGATCTGAAGATCGTGATTTCCAGAGATACCTTTGGCGCGACAACGACAGCGCAGCCCCAGTAAAAGAGTATAGAATGACGTCCGTTATTTTCGGCGCCGCGTCTTCGCCGTGCACAGCACTGTATATTAAAAATAAAAACGCGGAAGAATTCGAAGCTGAATTTCCTGAAGCTGTAAGAGCTATTAAAGAGGATCATTATATGGACGATTTTTTGGGAAGCGGGGACAGCGTTGTCGAGGTCGCAAAGTTAGCCGAGGATGTTTTAAATATTCATGCCAAATGTGGTTTCGAAATGCGCAGCTGGATTTCGAACGACCCCCGAGCCCTTGAACGTATTCCGCCAGAATTACATAAAGTATCTCCAACCGACGTTGAAAAGAACGTATTTGATACCGGTCTCCGAATTTTGGGTATGTTTTGGTTACCAAAATCAGACAATTTTATGTTTAAACGTTCGATTACCCAAAATTCTAAAAAACTTACTAGACGATCGGTTTTAAGTGATTTAATGAAAATATTCGACCCTTTGGGAATTCTGATCCCACTTACTATTCACGGTCGAATACTTTTTCAACAAACGTGGCGGACCACGAAAAGTTGGGACGAAGAGCTCTCACCCAGCGAGTGTCGCCAGTGGGGGGGGTGGTACGAGGCCCTTACTAATATCGAATCTCTGAAAGTGCCTCGCTGCTACTTCCTTTCTGGCGCGCTCGCTAGGTTAGAGCTCCATACCTTTTGTGACGCCAGCGACTCAGCCTACGCTGCTGTCGCATACTGGCGCTCTATCTATGAGTGCGGAAGATCGGAGCTTTCTCTCGTTTCGTCTAAGGCTAGAGTAGCTCCAAATAAGCCGACATCGATTCCGCGTTTGGAACTCCAAGGAGCTCTTCTTGCTGCTCGCCTGGCAGATACTATCTGTAGAGCTCACCGTCGAAAAGTAAATAAACGAGTATTTTGGTGCGATTCTAAAACTGCCCTAGCCTGGATACGAGCCGATGCCCGATCTTTCAAACCCTTCGTAGCTCACCGCGTTGGCGAAATCACAGAGCTGACAGTAATATCTGAGTGGAGGTGGGTTCCGACGGTATTGAACGTCGCGGATGAAGCCACTAAACTTAAAGCTGGCATTGTTTCAGACAGGTGGTTGAATGGTCCAAAGTTTCTGAATTCTGACAATTCGTGGCCGTTTGAGGAAGGAATCGACAACGAGTCGCTAAATTCATATCCTGAAGAACTCAGAAATTTTGTAGGACTTATCGTGGAGCCGGCCGAACCGCTTCACATCCCTCTACCAGATGTGAAGCGATTCAGCAGCTGGAGTCGATTCTTACGCTCTACTGCATATGTGTATAAATTTGGCGCATTGTTGTTACAGCGCAGACGTCGAAACGCAGCCGGTGCAACTTCTGTTCCTCTTGTCGATGACGTCACTTTATCTTGTGATGATTTACAACTTTCGGAGCAGATGATTTGGCGACAAGTTCAAAGGAAGACGTTTCCCGAGGAGTACGAAATCCTTCGCAGGTCTAGTTCTCTCCCTTTGAAATGTAATATTCGAATTCTGAACCCTTATATCGACGAAGAACAGTTGTTGCGGATGCGTGGGCGAATCGACAACGTTAACAACGTACAAATTGTTAAACACCCTCTCATTCTTCCCGGCCGAGACACCGCAGTACGTTTATATATAAAATATTTACACGACAAGTTCGGTCATGGAACAATGAGACGGTGCTCAACGAATGCCGCCAAAGGTTCTGGGTAATAGGCCTTCGAAACGTCATACGTTCCGTGGCACACCAATGCACATTTTGCCGTAGAAGAAAAGCGTCGACCGCACACATCCCACCGGAAGGTACCTTACCTACAGAGCGTCTGGACCATCACACTCGCCCGTTCACTCACGTCGGTCTAGATTATTTTGGACCCCTCATGGTAACGATTGGACGTCGACACGAGAAGAGGTGGGTCGCCTTATTTACATGCATGTCCACTCGCGCCGTCCACCTTGAAGTTGTGAATGAACTTACAACAGATGCCGCGATAAACACGCTCCGCCGCTTTATTGCAAGAAGGGGCCGCCCAACAACAATCACAAGCGACAACGCAACTGCTTTTCACGGGGCGGCTAATGAATTGCGTCGAGCATTGCTGGAGGAACAGAGCGAATTTTCAACTCAGCGCGGCATCATATGGAAAAACATACCGCCAGGAGCGCCCTCTATGGGAGGTGCTTGGGAGCGACTGATTGGGTCCGTGAAGAGAAGTCTGGCAGTAATTCTAAACCAGAACACTCCCAAAGAATGGACTCTAGTAACACTTCTGGCGGAAGTCGAAATAATTTTGAACTCCCGACCCCTGACCTACGTTCCAACCGAACCAGGAAGTGAAGAAGCTCTAACTCCGTATCACTTCCTCATTGGCGCTTCTTCAGTAGATGCTCCCGTCGGACGCTGCGATCCATCAGACCAGTTTGGAAGACGTGAGTGGCGGAAATCTCAAGCCATGGCGACTCAGTTTTGGAATCGTTGGGTGCGCGAGTATCTACCTCAGTTGCGACGCCATCATTTTACAGGAGCCAGAACAGAAATAGAAGTAGGAGACCTGGTGCTAGTGGCTGATCCTAACATGCCACGGAACGTATGGCCGTTGGGGCGGGTCACCCAGAAGCTGACCGGGAGAGATGGGATCGTGCGTGTGGTAGACGTGCGAACCCAAGGTGGCGTCTTACGACGTCCTATGCGAAAGATCGTTCCTCTCCCGATCCGCTGAGCCTGATGGGCAATCTGCGCCGTCGGAGTACTTTTGGTGCCACTGGTCGTGCCACCAGGAGGGGGAATGTCGACGACGGAGGTTGCCTGCTAGCCTGATGCTGGCAGGCTTCTGTAAATATGTATCTTTAAACTTAGACGTAAGCAAATTCCAAATTACGACATTGATTAGTTTTTTGGCAGTCTCTCGGTCTCTACTTGATTTACTTTATATTTACTGTGTGTTTTACCGTTTTTATTATATTTCATTAACCAAAGGAGCCGTCTTCTAATTTCGCAGCCAACCAGCGCATAAATCGGTAATACTGACCATGATATGATCATTTTAGGCATCGACTTTGAGTACCCCAAAAAAGCCAATCACCAAAAATATAAATTCAAAATCGATTACCCAGGTCTAATTGCGTATCTTAATAACTTCGATTGGTCCATAGTTTTTTGTGATACAGACGTAAACCAAGCTACTATGACCCTTATAGACATCTACAACAAGGCTCTTAGTAAATTCAAATCGCGAAAAAAAATTCGCAGTGTAGACTTTGTCATAAAACCTTGGATGTCAAAAGGTATGTTGAGGTGCATCCAGCGCCGAAATGAAATTCACATAGAAACACGTAAAAATCCAGACAACAAGGACCTGGAAAAACACTACAAATCCTATCGAAATTATTGTAACAACATCATCCAAAACCTTAGAGACAAATACGACAGAGACCTTTTACAATCCGGTAAAGGCGACAGCCGAAAAACTTGGGATGCAATATCGCAAATTTGTAGTCTAAAAGGTGTTAAAACCAGCAGCGAAGATCTTCTGAAGCTAAGCGATGACCCTACATCTGCACTTAATGTAGTGAACAACTATTTCTCGAATATAGGAGCAACCTACGCTTCGGAAATAATTAACAAAATCGGCAAGACTGAAGATGAGCTAGCAACCAATCTTGAATTTAATCAAGACCTCGCCGAATCTTTCTTCATGACCCCAACAGATGAAATCGAAATTTCACGTATTATTGCTAGTCTTAAGAGCAAATCGGCAGCCGGTTGGGACAACATAGAAAATAACGTACTTAAGCAAATCAAGGAATCAGTAGCGGCACCAATTGCACATATTTGTAACCTTAGCATATCAACGGGTACTGTTTCTGACTGCTTTAAGGTTGCACAAGTAGTCCCGATCCATAAAACAGGAGACAAAGACAATCCCTCAAATTACCGACCAATCTCACTTTTAAGCACTCTTTCAAAAATACTGGAAAAGCTCGTGAATCATCGCCTTATGAACTTCTTAGAACGGAAAAATTTGCTATCAAATAACCAATTTGGTTTTCGGACTGGACGGGGTACTGAAGATGCGATAACGGGGTTGACTGATTTTGTATCCTACAAGCTAGATGAAGGTTTAAAATGCGCCGGAGTGTTTATCGACCTGGCTAAGGCCTTCGATACCGTTTCCCACCCGATCCTGCTAAAAAAACTAGAACTTATAGGTATTCGAGGTATTGCTCTAAATTGGTTTTCATCATACTTGTTCGACCGGAAACAGCAGACCAAAATAGGAAATAACGTTAGTGACTACACCAGCATCGCCTTTGGAGTTCCTCAAGGTAGTGTCCTCGGACCCACGTTATTTCTTGTGTACCTGAATGATCTCTGCTCCATTAACCTACCTAACATGAAACTCTTTGCGTTTGCCGATGACACTGCCTTGATCTTCCATGACAGAGACTGGGAATCGCTACAAGTTTCGGTTGAACACGGTTTGCGACAGGTAGCGCTTTGGCTACAAAGAAATTTGCTAACACTTAACGCTAATAAAACAAAAATACTCACCTTCCGCATATCTGAACGTACCGCTCCTTCACCGAGTCTGCGATTCGTTTTGCATTCATGCCCTGATTGCGTCCCAAACACCTGTGATTGCCCAAATCTTGAACAGGTCAGCCACATAAGATATCTTGGTGTCATTATCGACAACTGCCTAAACTGGTCGCAGCAGATACAGATAATTAGTAATAGAGTGCGAAAACTTATGCACATCTTTAGAAGGATTCGTGTTGTAGCTGATCAGGATACGGTAAGACTTGTATATATAACCTTGTGTCAGTCTCTTCTTAACTATGGAATAGTCTCTTGGGGTGGAGCTAACAAAAGTCGGTTTATTAAAGTAGAACGAGCTCAAAGAGCTATTATTAAAGTTGCATTTCACAAACCCTTCCGTTACCCAACCGACATTCTATATAATGAAACTAAATTCCTACGTGTTAGACAACTGTATTTCTTATCTACAACGTTGCGCTTTCACAAATCCTCACTGGCTTCTGTTCAGAAAACCTCACGACGCTTAAAATGGATTCCACCACCTGTACGTACTAGTTTTGCTCGAAAATTTTATAGGCATGTAGGTCCCTACTTGTACAACAAAATAAATTCTAAATTACAAATTGTTACCCTAACAAAACACTGCTGTAAAAAATCGCTTTACACCTGGCTATTGACCCTCAACTACAATGATACCGAAAACCTCTTAATTCCCCTAGTATGAATTTAAACAGTCCTACCTAAAATTTTATCGCCAATACACTAATATAACCCAACACGTCCCCAATGCACTTAAACTTAAGCTAACACATCCACGCAACTTGATCGAAACACTTCCACACAATACCCAAACACACCCATTCACTCAAATCACTTACTCACACATGGTCTTGTATATTTATTATTATTTTTTAGTTCTTATACCATTGGTTTAGTTTTAAGTCTAATTGTTACTCCAGGTAGAAATACCTAGTCCTTGCGATACAGGGAATCCTAGTGTAAGGACTAGATAAACTGTAAATAACCCTCTTGAGTATAATAAATTTCATTTTCATTTCATTTTCATACAGCGTGTAACGGAAAGGTGTGAATCTGTACATGAAACTGAACAACTTTTCCCGAAGAACAAAGGTCACAGAACAAAATCAATTTTTGACTTCAAGGTCGAGGTCAAATTTAGTTTTCCGTATTTCGACCTCTGCTCTTTGGAAAAAGTTGTTCAGTTTCATGGGCAGATTCCCACCTTTCCATTACACGCTGCGCTGTAGAAAGGGATAAAATTATGATAGCAAGGATCTGTGACAAGGATAGCCTTTACATTTTTTATGCCTTTTACATACATCAGGTCGCTTAGGGTAGCTATCTAAACCTTTGTGCCGAAAAAATAGCACAACGCAGCTGTAAGGTACAGGAAAATCCAGCATTCCTATTTGACGAAATTTACCAACTGGCAGGGTTGCTACCTATCACAACTCTGATGGAAGCTCAGATGAAGTATGACGTTCGTTATATAGGGTGACTTTTAATTAGTTCTTGATTGGAAAACGTATGCATGTACTCATGATACTGAATAACTTTCCCTAAGGAACATAGGTCGAAATACGAAAATTAAGTCTTGATCTCCCATAGAAACTTCATCAGTCGATAATGCATTTTGTATGGGACGTCAAATTTGGTTTTTCGTATTTCGACCTATGTTCCTTGGAAAAAGTCGTTCAGTATCATGAGAACATGCATATATTTTGCTATCAAGAAATAATTAAAAGTCACCTAATATAGCCATATCTCTGGATGGAAGCCACCCTTTGCCCTAGCTGGAACTTAAATATCATTTCTTCGACTTCATATAATGCATGTCCTCGAAATCATACAAGAATATTATCTTAAGTCGCGAGTGAATTGAATACGCTTCATCCCGTTTCATAATCGCTATCCTCAAAGCTAGATTGAGGACAATACACAATACAGTTTATTTACAATTTTAAAAATCTGCTACTGGATTCAAAAAGCACGTAATTGTCGTTAAAGTGATTCATAAAGGAGGCCGCCCACTATTAGATATGTTCCGCTCAGGGGCTGGCCAGATAGAATAGACGTAAGACGAGAACGGGAGATATTATGTCTCCTCTATGTCCTTTTCATAGAAAATGTATAGAAACGAATCACAGAAAAACGATAGGGCCACTCCGCCTGCGCGCGCACCCCCCCAAGTCGCAGAGCAAGACGCATGGACTTCAGAGCTCTGTGAAACGAACGGACGCAACGTCCTCGTCACAACTCTTCTCACAGGCCAGCACTTGACAATTTTATTAAAATTATGGTCTAAAAGACGAAAAGCCTTTGGATTTTTATATAACGACCTCATAACATCCCATGACACGTCCACTGCAGGACATGGAGCTCCCTCAAAATTCCAGCGAAAATGCGTGGCACTTTGTAGGGGAATTACCGTAGGCACCACGCTTCTAAGCGTTGCGGCTGGCGACAGCTGTTTTTGGTGGTCGCAGTATGTAAGATGGTACGATACACAGAAAGATGCTGCCACCCATACTCCGATTCATAAACCCTTAGTCGTTTCTTACGACACCCACGGGTAGAGATGGGTTAGTACCATTCTTTGACGGCACCAAACGGGCCTACTTCCCTATATAACGACGTATTTGAAGATAATTATCTCTGTTATCCTCAATTTGTATAAGTGAGCCCCTAAAATGAGTAGGTATCACGAACCAATTTCTCCCTTTATAATTGTTACCCCAAAAGCTGTCCTTTTGTGGCACAATTAATGTAATGGCGAAACGATCCGAGTGGCTGATCTAAAATAATGTCTGCTTTCTAATTGTTCCTTTTTATCTATTTGTGTTGTTTTTGATAGAAATCATTTTATGGTTTACAAAGATTTTACCTCGTGTTCACATTGATTTTGTCAAGACTTTTTTTTTTATAAAAAAAAGATTGTCTCTGAAACAGGGTATTAATACGCTTGATTATCAAGTGAGTCCCGAAGCCTCAGTTTACTTAACGGATAACAATCATTAAAACATTTTAATTTAATATATTAGTTACTAAGAGAATAATGTGGGTATCACAAGATTAATAAAAAAATAACACACAACAAACCATCCTCACTGCAGTAGCAATGTTGCAGTATCGTGGCATTCTACATTATGCAAGGATTATCAGACCTCTAAAAGGACCATCTTTTCGCATTTTTCATTGAAAATATATCAAACATTGAAACTCAGTAACATCCTTACCAAATTTTATGAACGAAAGGATTAGCAAAAGTAACGAAATAAATTTAAAAAAACCGGTCAAGTGCGAGTCGGACTCGCAGGCCGAGGGTTCCGATATACTTCTTATATTTTTGAAAGCAATAAAGTCAATTTTTAGGACCGCAAAACTAATTTTTTTTGTAAAGGTTATTTGCAGATTTCTAAAAAACTGTGCTACTTAGAAATACCGTTTTATTTTTGCTGTAATGTTCACATAAAATTCTGTCAACTGTAATTAATTCAGATTTTTCCTTTCACAAACTTCGGAGATAAGGGGGGGGGGGGGACTGGTATTTTTTTTTACTTTTTTAATCATAACTTGAAAACTAAGAAACGTTGGCCCTCTTTACAGTAATAATCATATTTTTTTCAAAATTCTTTCATGTGTAATTAAGTTGGGCAACTACGAGTATATTCTAAAACTATTCCTAATTTCAAGTCCATAGCATGAGTGGTTGCCGAGATATAGAGGTGTGACAGACAGACGGACAGACAGACAGACAAGGTCGCACCATAAGGGTTCCTTTTTTACCATTTTGGTATCGGAACCCTAAAAATACACCGAGTGCAGATAGAGGTCAGATCAAGTACAAATTAATTAATATCTTGATCCCTGACTGAAGCATAGGCTCTGGCTTTTTTTTACTGACAGTAGTCTTCACACGTTTTTGTAACGATGCAACCTATTTAAAAAAAAAACTGGTCAAGTGAGAGTTGGACTCGCGCGCCGAGGGTTACGATATACCTTTAGTATTTTTGGAAGCAATAAAGTCCATTTTTAGGACCGCAAAACTAAATTGTTTGTAAAGGTTTTTGCAGATTTCTAAAAAAACTGTGCAACTTAGGAAGATGATTTCATTTTTGCTGTAATATTTACATAAACGTCAATCGACTGTAATTAATTCAGATTTTTCCATTCACAAACTTCGGAGATAAGGGGGGGGGGGGGGGGGGGGGAGAACGGTATTCTTGTTGACATTTTTCATCATAATTTGAAAACTAAGAGTTGCAAACAAATAAAAATTTCGAATGTACAATTAAGCCCTTTCATATGATATCCCATTCAACCTAGTACCGATAATTTGAAATTTTGCCCCACCTGTTTGGGCCCCCTTTACATTAATAATCATAGTTTTTTCTTAATTCTTTCACGTGCAATTAAGTTGGACAACCATATTCATTGCAGGATGAATCACCTGATTGTCCGAAAAGTTAGATGATTCCTTGCTTCGGAAGGCACGTAAAGCCGTTGGTCCCGACTACTATCTACGGATGTAGTCGTTAGTGAGCCATGTCAGAGGCCTTTGGCGGCTCAACAACTCTGACACCAGAGTTTGTGAGGTCGGTCATCGACCTTGCAACCCACACGATATGATGATGATGATTCTAAAACTATTTCAAATTTCAATTCGATAGACACTCGGGTGATTCATCCTGCAATGTCCTAACCACAGATCAGAAATAAGTCTACATGACTCAAGTGTACCTACATTGCAGTGGCCCAAACTAAGATCAAAACGCTTAGTTTGCTTGTCATGGGCTTGTCATATCACCGAGAACTGTGACACGCTTCGTTTTCATACAAACGGCGGAGTTCTAGACTTATTTCTGATCTGTGGTCCTAACCAAACTGGGGAGGCCAAACAAAGGGATTTTTGTTTGACAGTTTCCCCACCGGGAATCGAACCCAGAACTACCGGATCGAGAGCCGAGCGCTCTGACCACTAGACCACGGCCAACATTGTTAAATTTAATAAGCATTCAAGTTAAAAGTTCTTCACAGAATTCATCCCTTCTTTAATTTTTGGCTCCGTAAAGAATCTTAATTGCCCAAAAGTCGTGACTAAAATTTAAATCAAATTGAAGAGTTGAATCAATACCTACTTACCTCTACAGTCTTTAGACAAGATAGAAATGGGACATTAATGTAACGATGGGCCACGCCAGATGCTAAAAGCTATTAATCCTCCTAATTACCTAATTTAAGTCACTGACAACTTTTTATAAGAAATTATAAGGGTTTATTTTTATTTATTAGGCTTTCCAACAACGAGGGCACATTGATTACATAGGTTGCTTACAATTTACAAGAACAGGTGCCTCATCACTTACAGGAGAGCACAGCATGCACAAATATGTCCAACGGGTTTGCTATAAGTAGGGATTTTTAAGCTCTTTTACAAATACTACACTATACTAAGCATTTTCTTTACGTATAAGGAGGCGTTGGAGCCGTTATTATAATAAATAAATACAAAACAAAAATACAAATTCTTAAATAGGCTATTTATATCACTTTTATGAGATATTTCCCGCCTTTTTTTGATCCCACCTGAAGGCGCGAAATACAAATTAACAAGATTTTGCTCCGCACTTCGCTACAATTTTTTTTATAAAAGGTAGGTATCGTGTTTTGGACGTAGTAAATTGCAGTAAACTTATATTTCTTAAAATGGCTTTTAATATGGACTTGACGCGGACGTGTTATACATATAGATATTAATAAATCTTGAATAGTATGTTTACTGTGTGTGACTTGACGAAAGAGATCTACCAGGCGATACAAAATAGAAACGTTGGAAGATGAAGGCCTCGGCAAACGTTCCAAGACCAAATTCAGGATGTCCTAAGTTAAGGTCAGGTTAAAAGTACCCTAAACCGACGATCGTGTATGGAAGTAGAGGAAGTGAGGGAAGTATGTCAAGATCGTAGCAGGTGGAGGACTGTGGTCTCTGCCAACCTCGACGATAAAGGGACATGATGTTATGTATGTATGTATTTTACTTGTAAGAGTGTCCAAAACATCGGGTGTTCAAAATATGTCCAACCGTTTTGGATGAACCTATCACCATACACAATACAGCACATAACCCAGAATTAAACCTGGGACCCTTTTGATAGCAGGAAGAGACAACTCAGAGTTGAAATTTACGAATTATAACATGCAGGCCGCAACAAAAGGCAATCCAAAGAATTACCAATACCTTATTAATATTATTAGAATATGCCTTACTAATATTAGAAAATTAAATAGGAATTACTAAGTATTTTTGCCAGAGTATAATCGACTCCCTTCGCACAGTAAGCTGCCGTTATTCATAATCTAAGCTTCGCACAGATAAACCATAATGGTTTTCGTGCGAGTGAAATGTAAAAAAAGATGTATCATTATAATGTGTAAAATAAATAAATAATAAAAAAACGGCCAAGTGCGAGTCGGACTCGCGCCCTAAGGGTTCCGTACCTATATACTTATGATGTACCTACTAAAAGCTTTTGCTCTTTGATTCCATCCAACTTGACCCCTCTTTTATAGAAAAGTTCTTGAAACGGGAGCTCACTTTAATTAGTGTACAAGCCGTCCAACCGTGCCACCTTGTACCAGGCACGAGTGTGGACGACAACTGCGGTGCGGGGTGCGGGAGGCGCGACATCGGCCCTCTACAAAACCAGCTGCAGCCCCGACGCGCACACATTCTACCGACCTTCTAAAGCTCGTATCGACGCCAACTATATCACGCGCGCGCTTCTCTAATTATTAAGTAGAATTGTCAATATAATTAGTTCTTTTGTAATTTTACATCTTTTATTTCTCTTGTGTGCCTCGCGCACATAATTTGGCGCCCCCGGGTGGGCTGCAGTCATCGAATATTTCGTCGCGATATTGCGCTGCGCAGGCCTCGCGCGCGCCGCCATTTTGCCACGCAACATATCTCCACTCCGTCGAGCTGATTTCAAGACCCGAGTGAACATCATCAGCAAGAGATTTGCGGCCATCCACACGAAAACGGTAACTTCGCGTCAAGCCCGACAAGTGAGAACCACAGAGGAAGCCCGTTCCGGCCCTGGTCGTCCGCCGCCACGTGTTTGCGTGGCCCCCAGTCAACCGAAACCGGGTCATCATCGCCTCGCATCGTTCATCACCTGTTCAAGGGGAGTGCCGTGAGCTTACCTTTCTTTTCCTTCCTTTTTCCTGCTTAAATTTTTGCAAATTTAGTCGATTGAGCTCTTCATAACGCGCGTGCTGCCTACCTACCTACGTCTTTTTTCATCATAATTTTATTGCTTCTTTTCATCATATCATCATACATCCTCATCATATTGCATATTTTTGTCCAAATTTTGCTCTAAACACGCAACATCATTCATACCTTTTCATCAATAAGTGGCTATCTTCTTCTTCTTAATAACGCTGCTAAGAACTTACACGTTTTCGGCGTTTCTAGAAGGTAGCTACATTATATGCTATCTCTTCATACCACGCTGCTAAGCACTACTTTGCTTTCAGCGCTTCTTAAAGATAGCTACATAGTATAAATACATCGCATCATACCAACATTCACACAATTGCATAATAGATACTTCATAATAATTTTGTTCAAATAAATTTGCATCTTTGCTTGTTATACACAATTTTTATTCCAATTTAAATTTAAATTATTAAATTAATTACTAAATTAAATTATTAAATATTAAATTTAAATTTATCATCTTATCTACAACATTTAAAATATTCGATCCCTTAGGCCTTCTCACATTGTGCACTGTCAAGCCGAAAATTCTTTTGCAAACACTTTGGTTCTCTCAAGCTTGATTGGGATGACTCGGTCCCCCCTGAAATCCAACGGGTGTGGGCCAAATTTATCGATAACATAAAATACCTAAAGCTGCTTACTGTGCCTAGGAACATACTTTGCGATTCACCTACCCTAATTGAATTACACACCTTTAGTGATGCATCTCAAGCAGCCTATGGAGCTTGCATATATATTAAGTCTTTACCTACGTCAGGTCAAAAGGCACATGTTAACCTCTTATGCGCGAAATCTCGCGTCGCTTCAAAAAAGCTCACCTCTATCCCGCGTTTAGAACTCTCTGCAGCTCACCTTGCTGCTCGTCTCAGTGAAACAGTTCGTTCTGCTCTTAGAAAGCCGATCGCACGCTGCGTCTATTGGACTGATTCTAGTGTCGTTCTAGCGTGGCTTAAAATGTGTCCATCAAAATTAAAAACATACGTGGCTAATAGGGTGGCATCTATTCATGAAATAACTGAAGCATCTGCTTGGCATTACGTCCCTACCGCGTTAAATCCCGCAGACTTAGCTTCGCGCGGCGTAGATCCGCAGCATGTCATGGCACAAAACTCATGGTGGCATGGCCCTCACTTCCTTCACGAACCAGAAGAAAAATGGCCGA
Source organism: Athrips mouffetella (assembly GCA_947532105.1). Taxonomy (NCBI): domain Eukaryota; kingdom Metazoa; phylum Arthropoda; class Insecta; order Lepidoptera; family Gelechiidae; genus Athrips; species Athrips mouffetella. The sequence continues at coordinate 6,850,353 of OX383960.1, read as the reverse complement.
CCTTGCACAAAGAAGATGAAGTGAAAGTCATACCTGAAACCAAAAAATCGGTTACATCTCTACTCGTAGACACAAGCCAACCTCCGGCTGTAATTGACTTTGATAGATTTTCTAGCTTGAACAAGATAAAGCGAGTCATGGCATATGTGCTTCGCTTTATTGATAATAAATGCAAAAAACAAAAACGTAATGGTCCTTTTTCCGTTAGTGAATTAGAAAAGTCTACACAAGTTCTTCTACATCTCTCGCAACAACAATCATTTTATACAGAACTTAAAGCACTCGATAATAAAACTCTAAGTCGAAAATCGAAGATCGCTTCTTTATCCCCTTTTATTGACTCTCAGGGACTCCTGAGAGTGGGGGGCAGGCTTCATAAGTCTGACTTAGACTTTTCTACTAAACATCCTGTTCTTTTATGTTCTAAACACAAACTCACAAAGTTAATATTCTCAAATGAACACACTCGCCTCTTACACGCAGGGCCGCAGTTGTTGTTGTCGTCTGTTCGTGAGCAGTACTGGCCTATAGGAGGTAGGGACCTGGCACGACGCACGGCTCGCGGATGTGTTATTTGTAGACGGCACTATGGTAAAACAATGTCAAATATTATGGGTTCATTGCCTCAACAGCGCTTGATACCAGACTTTCCATTTTCTACTGTGGCAATGGATTTTGCAGGCCCCTTTCTCATTACAGATCGTCGTGGCCGTGGCTGTAAAATCACTAAATGCTATCTATGCCTTTTTATTTGTATGAGGTACAAATGTGTTCACTTAGAAGCCGTTAGTGAGTTATCTAAGGAAGCTTTCATACTATCTCTTCGCCGCTTCATATCGCGTAGGGGCAAGCCCAATGAAATATTTTGTGATAATGGTCGCAATTTTGTTGCAGCGGCAAAGGAAATAAGTGATTTTTTTAAACTGCATTCAGATTCCATGTCAGAATTCGCTGCTAATGAAAACATTAAATTCATCATCTCTCCGGCTTACGCTCCTAATTTCAACGGCTATGCAGAGGCAGGCATTAAGTCTGCTAAATTTCATATTAAACGCATTCTAGGCAATACGCATCTCACCTTTGAAGAGCTTGCGTCTTTATTTGCACAAATTGAAGCAATCCTTAATAGTCGTCCTCTTTCCCCACTCTCCCCTTCTCCCAACGATTTCACCGCACTCACACCAGGGCACTTTCTCCTTGGCAGGCCATTGACCTCGCTGCCTGGGTCTTCTCTACTGGACGTCAACACCAAGAAGCTGGACCGTTACAAGATGATGGAGCAAATGAGACAGCATTTTTGGCATCGCTGGCAGAGAGAATACGTAACAGAATTACAACAACGTTATAAATGGAAAACAAAGAGCAAAGACCTACAAGAAGGGGATCTGGTCATCATTAAAGAGGACAGTACACCTCCATTGCTGTGGCGCTTAGGACGAGTAGTCAAACTCTACCCTGGAACGGATGGAATATCCAGAGTCGCCGACATCAAGACAGCAAGAGGAGTCGTCAGGCGGGCACTCAATCGCATGTGCCTTCTCCATGATTCTTGAAAGCAACCCTGTGCTTTCAAGGGGGGGCAGTATGTACAAGCCGTCCAACCGTGCCACCTTGTACCAGGCACGAGTGTGGACGACAACTGCGGTGCGGGGTGCGGGAGGCGCGACATCGGCCCTCTACAAAACCAGCTGCAGCCCCGACGCGCACACATTCTACCGGCCTTCTAAAGCTCGTATCGACGCCAACTATATCACGCGCGCGCTTCTCTAATTATTAAGTAGAATTGTCAATATAATTACTTCTTTTGTAATTTTACATCTTTTATTTCTCTTGTGTGCCTCGCGCACAATTAGTTACTATTAGTTGTAAGAAAAAATGAAATATTTAATGATTTTAGACTTTTCCCTTTATTTGTACTGTAAGACCTAGCTTCTTGCCAAATTTCATAATTTTACGAGTAGGTCAACGGGAAGTACCCTGTAGGTTTTGCTTTTTTGCATAAATGTATGGAGATGACGACATAAAAAGCCATATCTTTTGATTGCGTCGTTGTAAAAAAAATAAATTTTCAGATCTTGTGTGGTTCATGGACCTTAATATTCGTTATCAATTTCAACCTGATACCTCTTCTCGTTCGTGAGAAAAAGGGTCTTGACAGACAGACAGACAGACGGACAACACGGTGATCCTATAAGGGTTCCGTTTTTTTATTTTGAGGTATGGAACCCTAAAAAACCGGCCAAGTGCGAGTCGGACTCGCGCACTGAGGGTTCCGTACCACCACATAAACATAATTGTATTAGTTGAAATTTCAGATTTTTTGAGTCCGACACGCGCTTGACCAAATTTTATTATTTGTTGTTATTTTATAGCTTATGCACTATAAACATACCAATTTTCAAGTTTGTAAGTGTTCCTGTTTTTAAATAGAACTAAAACAAAAATCGCCTCAGCGACCATCCAACTTGACCCCTCTCTTATATGAATGTTCTTATTCATATTCATATTTTATTGCAAAGTCACAAGTTGAAAGGTGTTACATAAAAGAAAAGTACAAGTGACGCCCTGCAAGGGCACAGCAAATAAGAGGGGCTCTAGATGCCATAATTACTTAAAAAAATACATTTAAATTTTGTAAGTTAGTAATTATTAGTAATAATACAAGTCCTACCTATATTATGTTAGTGTTATGTTAGTATCTATCTATATTGAACTAATTAATCAATGATAAAAGTTTTAAAGTCATTACATGTCAAAATAAATTAGATTAAATGAGCCATTGAAGCATCTTACTTTTTAATTTTATCATCAAAAAATTCAGAAATATTGTAAAAGCATTTATTGAGAAGGAATTTTTTTACATTTTTATTAAATAGATTTGGTTTTTCAATATTTTTCAGATCATTAGGTAAATGGTTGTATATTTTTATTAACATGTGATGGGGGCTATTTGATACTAATGTCAATTTTGTATATGGTGTTACTAATTTGTTTTGGTTTCGATTATTTCTCTTATTGGTATTATTCATTAGGGAGTATAATTCTGCATGCTTTCTTACAAATTTACATGATTCTAGTATATAGATAGACGTTAGTGTTAATATTCTGTACTTAATGAAATAAGGTCTGCAGGATTCGGTTTGCTCGATGTTTGTCAATATTCTTACACATTTTTTCTGGAGAATAAACACATCACCCGCTTCACAACAGTTGCCCCATATTATGATTCCATACGAGAGCCTTGACTGCGCATATGCATAGTAGGCTGTAAGCGCAGTACTAAAGTCTGTAGCTCGTTATAATTGATTGAGAGCATATATAAAAGAAGAAATTCTTGAAACGGGAGCTCACCACAATTGGTTACCATTAGTTGTAAGAAAAGTTGTAATATTTAATGATTTCAGACTTTTCCCATTATTTGTACTGTGAGACCTAGCTTCTTGCCAAATTTCATAATTTTAGGTCAACGGGAAGTACCCTGTAGGTTTTGCATTTTTGAATAAATGTATGGAGATGAGGACATAAAATGCCATATCTTTGGATTGCGTAGTTGTAAAAAATTGAAATATTCAGATCTTGTGTGGTTCATGGATCCTAATATATGGTATTAATTTCAACCTGATACCTTTACCCGTTCGTGAGATAAAGGGTCTTGACAGACAGACAGACAGACAGACAGACAGACAGACAGACGGACAACAAAGTGATCCTATAAGGGTTCCGTTTTTTTCTTTTGAGGTACGGAACCCTAAAAACAACAAAAACATTTCTTTACACCAGTGTAAGAGCGCATTAATGTTGGTTTTACCCAAAACGGTCTAATTTGGGGCTTCGCGGTACCGTAAGTAGTTTGTTTAGGATCTCGGGAAAGCTAAAGGCCACTAACCTAACTCCAACATCGGTAACTGCACAACTCTCAACCAATAGTCGATTTGCTACAAAATGGCTTTCCTTAAGCCTACATGAATTTGGGATTTGGAAAGCTTTTGTAACCACTTAGACGAAAATTGAGGATTGGTGTGGTTTTGAAACATTTATTGTTCATTTCAACGTTTTATGGACTTTTTCTGGGCTTAGTGTACTTCTAAAAATCTTTTATGGTGATTTTTAGACGATAAATTTTGTCAGCTTTATATTTAGTTTAGAAACATCAAATAGTTTCTGGAGATAATTAGGACAAGACAAACTGAAACAAAAAAAAAACCGGCCAAGTGCGAGTCGGACTCGCGCACTGAGGGTTCCGTACCACCACATAAACATAATTGTATTAGTTGAAATTTCAGTAAGTTAATGTGATAGATTTTTGAGTCCGACACGCGCTTGACCAAATTTTATTATTTGTTGTTATTTTATAGCTTATGTACTATAAAAATACCAATTTTCAAGTTCGTAAGTGTTCCCGTTTTTAAATAGAACTAAAACAAAAATCGCCTCAGCGACCATCCAACTTGACCCCTCTCTTATATGAATGTTCTTGAAACGGGAGCTCACCACAATTGGTTACCATTAGTTGTGAGAAAAGTTGTAATATTTAATGATTTCAGACTTTTCCCATTATTAGTACTGTGAGACCTAGCTTCTTGCCAAATTTCATAATTTTAAGTCAACGGGAAGTACCCTGTAGGTTTTTCATTTTTGAATAAATGTATGGAGATGAGGACATAAAATGCCATATCTTTTGATTACGTCGTTGTAAAAAATTGAAATTTTCAGATCTTGTGTGGTTCATGGATCCTAATATATGGTATTAATTTCAACCTGATACCTTTACCCGTTCGTGAGATAAAGGGTCTTGACAGACAGACAGACAGACAGACAGACAGACAGACAGACAGACAGACAGACAGACGGACAACAAAGTGATCCTATAAGGGTACCGTTTTTTTCTTTTGAGGTACGGAACCCTAAAAAGGGTTTGAGGCGTTGTGCGGGTAGTTGAAAACAAATAAATATAGAGTGATGAGCTAGACTTTTGACGAATAACTGGAAGTAGTAGTCCCAGAAACGGGAAAAAGTTGAAGTAAAGGGTGAGACAGAGGCGTTTGTGTGGAGAGTGGGATACGATATTCTCAGAATAATGATAATGACATGACAGCGCTTTACGCTTTTCATCACGTCGGGGTCACCAATTTGGAGACGCATAGGTCTCCATATAAATGTAGCGTGCGGGAGATCGGTGAGGCAAGAAAACTTCATGAATTGGTTATTTACAGGTGTGGTATTATTTACATAATATACAAGATAAATTACACCATGAAATAATATCCATTACTTATAATTTACAATCTAAGCTCTCGATGATTCGAGCATTGTTCGGGAGCTCTAAAGAAGTGAGAATCGTCGGAAGTTGACAGCTCGCCTTCAGAGCGCGGTGCTGCAATCAAAGTGGCCAGCACCACGCTCACAGTGGCTACAACTTCGCGTTTCCGCTCGCATTTCTTATTCCGTAAAGGTGGTAGGGCTTTTGTGCAAAGTCTTGCCTATTTCTGCCGTAAAGTAGTAGTGTTGGCGCTGCTGTCGTTCGGTTTAAGGAAACCAGTGAAATTACCGACCCACGAGAAACTTTTCATCTGTGTCATATTATGCCACTAATAAGACAGTGGACTCTATGGGCGGTGGTCGGTGGTGACCAATAACCATCATGAGTCCCGGTAAAATCAAGGGAGTTATATGGTGTGGTAGCCCTCAATCTCCCATCTATGAAGAAGGTTTCCGTTTTTATCTGAAGGGCGTGCTTTTGAAGATATAAGGCCTGGAAGTTTCGCCCTCTAGAAATTTCTTGAACAGTTCAGAACATTCGAGAATATTCGAGAGCTTTCCACAACATTCTGGAATGCTGTAGAATGTTCAGGAACATCCCAGATCATTGTGGAAGATTCCAGAACACTCTCAAATGTTGTGGAATGTTCTGGAACATTGTGGACCGTTCGAAAACTTTTTTGTATGAGCAGAGCTACCTATTGATAGGGGTATATAATAAAGCAAGATATGTCGTGGGTTCGAACGTTTTAGAATATTCTGGAATGTTGTGGAATGTTCGGGAATAGTCTGGAATGTTCGAGAATATCCCAGATATTGTGGAACATTCCAAAACAATCTCGAATGTTGTGGAATATTCTGGAACATTGTGGAAAGTTTAGTCTTTTATTCTAAACTAGCTCTTACCCGCGGCTTCGCTCGCTTGGATTTTGTATTTTATATTTTAACGTGTTTTCCCATAGGAAGACATATTTTCCCGCTGTAAAAAGTAGCATACAGCCCCCGCTCCAACTCCTGCTCTCCCGCTTTCGCTCTCCCGCTCCCGTTCTCCCTCTCTCCCGCTCCCGCTCCTGCTCTCCCGCTCCTGCTCTCCCGCTCCCGCTGTCCCGCTCCCGCTGTCCCGCTCCCGCTCTCCCGCTCCCGCTCTCCCGCTCCCGCTGTCCCGCTCCCGCTCTCCTGCTCCCGCTCTCCCTCTCCCTCTCCCTCCCCTCTCCCTCCCCTCTCCCTCTCCCTCTCCCTCTCCCTCTCCCTCTCCCTCTCCCTCTCCCTCTCCCTCTCCCTCTCCCTCTCCCTCTCCCTCTCCCTCTCCCTCTCCCTCTCCCTCTCCCTCTCCCTCTCCCTCTCCCTCTCCCTCACCCTCTCCCTCTCCCTCTCCCTCTCTCTCTCCCTTTCCGTTCACTTCCACCACGTTGGATTTCAAAATTAATGTAGTTTTCGTAATCAGCGACCCGATAAACCAGACAAACGACACCCATATTGATTTTCCGACATTGGCACCCCAACCCCATCCCCAGGAGATGATGGTATTTCACTTCTACCACGTTGGATTTCAAAATTTTTGTAGTTTTCGTAATCAGCGACCCAATAAACAATACATATTGATTTTTAGAATTTTTCACCCCATTTCCCTCTTTTAGTGGTTGAATTTGGGGTGGAATTTCAATATCAATGATGTACGTTCCACAGAATTGCAACCCTAATGCCTACATAATGAATTTAGTGGATTTTACTTTGAAAATGAAGGATTTTCAACTTCAACCCCCCTTTTCACCCCTAAGGGTGTAGAACGTTCAAAAACCCTGAGACACGTGAATCTTAATTTTTAGTCGTCAGCCTAAATTTAAATTTTGAAGATCCTAACTTCAAAACTGACGGACTTTCATACAAACTTTCATCCCCTATTTTATTTACCCCCTAGGGTTGGAATTTCGCAAAATCCTTCCTTAGTGGATGTCTACACTGTATAAGGTACCTACTTGCAAAATTTCAAGTCTCTAGGTCCAGCCGTTTGGGCTGTGCGTTGATACCTCAGTCAGTCAGTCAGTCAGTTTATCCTTTTATACATATTAAGATACCACATAATCTCATATCAAGTCCCTGAGCGACGCCGCGCCGGGTACCCCAGCTAGTATGATATAAAAGAGTCTGAGCAATTTACTTAAAACGGTAACTAACCGATATTTATAATCCGGTATCAAGTCCTGTTAGCGATAATCTAATTTAGAGGGTTCGAATGCCGAGTGATAGATGGCGCCCGCTTAGATAAAGTGTGATGAGGACCTTCTTTTACCTCCTCAATCACTTAAGGGTTCAGTACACAAAAGGCAGACTGATAGATTAAACCCTATTCTGTTTATATAAAATATATCTTTTTCGCCTGTTTTTCATTTGCCTCCTTCTTTAGGGTTGCTGCGAGCTTCGATTTGAGGGCCGCAATTGTAATGAAGAAGTAGCTGTCAAACTAACTTCACACTGTTTAGATTTAGTTTTGCGCAACCGCACCACAGGGGACCACTCTCAGTTAACCATCACCTAGTCCTATTCTGTTTTGAAACGTATTATGTTCCGTTCGTAATCTCAGGACATAAAGATGTCATGTCAAGGATTTATTAAACTTATTCCTGGTCTTTAGAACATCATAATAATTTACTTTTTTCTGTTTTCAACAACGACTTATTTTTACCTGACTACGGCAAAAAAGAGGGTTATGATTTTTTTACCGGTACCTATGTATGTATGTTCATCTGTTCCCTCATAACTTTGAAACTACTTATCGTAATTTGACAAATGAGTTATAGTTAGAAGGGTCTTGATTATCCGCTAGTTATAGTTTATAAAACGTCATATTAAATTGAATGTGGCACACTCTAGAGGATACTAAGTAATAAACGAAAAAAAAAATTATGATACCGTGTTGAGTATCAAATGAAAGGGCTTAATGAGCACAATTCAAACATATATTGTTAACAAATGAGAGGGAGTTGAGAAATATGTTAAATAAAACACTCGAAGTCTACTTACGTTTTGTAATAAGTTATTCACTTTACACAGTGTTAAAATGGGTACATTAACACAGTACCATACATATGAAGACGAGTCTTCATAATTTTACACAATACGTGATTACTCTTTTAAAGGTAGAATCTCACAGTTTGAAGAACAAAATACGACTGCCTGAGCGAGGCTGGCTCGAACGTTTCAAGAGACCTCTCCCACTACAATATTACCCTTTCCATAAAACGCTGGGATTGGTCGAAAAGCCGCCGCGCTCTGACAGTTCATACAACGGAGTTAATACAACAACCATTTATGAACAATATCGTAAAACTATGAAAAGTTAGTAAACACTGGTGGCTTAAATATTATAATATTGGAGATCAGAATATCTGTCATGACAACAGTCGGCCATCCGATTGTGATAGGTACGTCCTCGTACCGTCTCTCAAAAACGAATACATGTACAACACTATTCTTTATAAGTTATAGAGATCCGAATGTTTGCTATAATATGACACAATATTATTTAACAGTGCTTTTACATTATGTGAAATTTATCAAACGCAAGATTTAATTATGATTATGAAGTAATCAGACAGAATTAATAAAGATTGTCAAGAAATATTGATGTTGAATATTACAAGACGTCTCATACAAAATCTAAATAACAAAAAGGTTGGGAACTCGTAGTTCTTTGAAATATAATTTGTTTACATCGGTTGTTATCACGTAAAGTACGAATTAAGTACAATAGATTCAAAAGATTTTATTTATTACATAGGGCAACAATGCCTACATAACATTACTTTTTACAAAAAAATTATGATAATATTAAGTCTAATACAAAGCAACATGGCAACAAACAAACAATGATAGTGATAAAAATTATGTAGAACTGTAGATAACAAAACCAAATTGGCACTAGGACACGGTTTGGCAACAAGGCCAGGATTTGGCAACAAGGCCAGGATTTGGCAACAAGGCCAGGATTTGGCAACAAGGCCAGGATTTGGCAACAAGGCCATGGTTTGGCATCAAGGCCATGGTTCGGCATCAAGGCCATGGTTTGGCATCAAGACCAGGGTTTGGCATCAAGGCCATGGTTTGGCATCAACGCCATGGTTCAGCATCAAGGCCATGGTTTGGCATCAAGACCATTATTTCTAATCTGAAATAAAAGGTTATTATTTATATGACAATGAGTTGAAATCTGAAATAAAAGATTGTTATTTATATGTAAATGAGTTGGGCTATAAGACCATAATATGTCAATGAATTGGGCTACACGGCCGTATGTCAATGAGTTGGGCTACAAGGCCACATAAGTTACGCAACAAGGCAATAGGTAAGTTCCTAAGTGCAAGGTTAAAGGTTCCTATTTTCATGAAAGCTTTGTTTATCGTCACAAAGGCTTTAAGGTTATGCCCAATGTAGTAAAAATACTATAAAGTAAAGAGATTAGGTGTAATTATAAATTATTAGCAAATTATTAATAATGGTCACATATTTAAGATTTATTAGATAGATAGATAGATAGATAAATTCTTTATTGTCACACAAAAACAAAACAATACACAGGAGACTCTTAAAACTAGGGTGGACAAAGGCGGTCTTATCGCTTAAAGCGATCTCTTCCAGACAACCTTAGTTGCTTGTAGGAGAATGTAAATAGTAACTGTAGTAGTGTACCAATGCCAATATATAGATAATATTTAATGTAAATACAACTACAATAAAAACAAAATATACACAAATAAATAAATAAAAATACATATTAAAATATATAGACAAATAGATAACATATAAATATATAAAAACTAAGTTGCAAACTAAGGTACAATTTTATTAAGTAAGAAGTTATGCAGTTTAGATTTAAAAATAGGTAGTGACTTGGAGTGACGAATCCAAATTTTAATCTCAGTGGCCGAAGATAGATGCGAAAAATTTATTGAAACGTGGTATCATTGTTTGTACAAAAATTGCATACTCATAATTTATGAATAAGGGCTCCCGCACACGACCGAGAATCGGTGGCCGATTTTTTGTCGGCATCCCGCTCTGACGTGTTATCACCTGAATCTTCCGTCCTTGTCCCGGCCGATAATCGCCCACCGATTCTCGGTCGTGTGCGGGATCCCTTAAGGCCTTTTCCTTAATGAAAGGTGTTATGTTCATAGGTACACCCAACTGCACGTCAGTAGGAACACTCTGGACTTTATGGCATGGTAATGGAGTTTCAAAAGTACAATTTGGGAACAGTAGAGGTATTAAAATGTTGACACTCAAACTAAAGTAATATTTAGTTAGCCAAATTTGCATTTAAATGTTCATGAACTCTTATTAAGCTTCTTTAACTGTATTGTTAGTTAGGGATTTGCACAGTGCTAGGTAACTTGCACGTCTATTTTGCAATGTATATCACCTTTAGCCTCAATAATTGACTGGAAGAAGTTCCATTTCGAGGTAAGTCCGCATTTTCATGTGTTGTAATGGATCTTAAGTAATACGTCTCAATAACTTGAAGTGCAATAAAGAGCCACCCTACAAAATCACAAAACCTCTGAAGATAAGGCAATAGATGAAGAAAATGTAGCTCTTTACGCCTTAAGGCAATCTGCATAAAGTGCAATACATTTTCCATAAATTCTCCGGGAACTCTATGAGAAATTTACAAAGGGATTATAATTAGTAATAAGGGATTACAATCAATATTTTCCCGTGTCCAATCGAGTATCAAGAACTCTAGAGGATATTCACACTCGTTTGAAGTGTCATATTTCTTATGATTCTTTCCTTTCTTTCTTATTAATTAATTAATTACAATATCTACACCATCTTTTTGTTTTATAATTATTTTGATGTAGCATGTAAGCATGAAAGGAAGTAAGCCTCGCTAATGCTTGTTCACTCTAGCTTTGAAAAGATTCAGATAAACATAGGGAGAAATTTTAGTATTTCCTATGGAAAATGTGTTTTCTTTACTCTTTCGCTAGATCATCGCAGACGAAGTCGCGGGTAATAGGTAGTTAAAAATATTCTCGCTTTTATTTCTGCTTAATATAACTGATATTTACCGTTCAATGTATAATACAGTATTTTTCTAAACCAAAATTTTTTTTTTGGTTTGACTCAAATTAACGCACACATTGTCAAATCAAAATTGGTGACGTGAAATCGTGATACATGTTTATCTATACTATTTTATTACTACTATACTATTATAGTCAAGTTACGTGTAATTTGGGAAAGTTTAAATAAATTATAGGTATGGTAATATATAAAAGTATCAGAAAGTTGATCTAATGTATTAAGTTGGGCTTTATCAACTCTTAACTATTAATTAGTGTGCTATCAACCGAACAATTTTCATTTTCTCTCTTCTGTGTACATCACTTCTGTCGATAAAAGTGATATTATAATAATAATTAATCGATAAAAGTGACCGTCTTCGTTGTTTTGATAAGATTTCAAGAGACGAGCGATTGTAAGTATAACGTGATTGGTTAATCAACAAACTTTATGGTAATTAGCGATTTTTAACAACTATTGTTTCAAAGTATCATGTGCTAGTAGGATAGTTTTAGTTTCTCAAATACTATCCTTGTTTTGTGTGATAACTGGTGATAGATAACCAAGACAAGTCAATCCGCCCTTAGTTGCAGGCGAAGAAAAACTAAGAAAAAAGAAGGTATTTGTCAAAATCATCAAATTTGTTATTTAAAAGTAATTTAAACCTTGCTTACTAAAAGAGTTACTTAAGTAAGGAATACAATTAGTGTGAATTGTGACCAACAGCAACGAAAAATAGTGAAGTACAGTGTTCACCGTCTAGCCAAAATAAATATACTACAATCGTCACTTTACCACGGCATATATCAGCAGTCTCTTTTGTAAGTGCAACAATACTTCGTCGATTATGCTTATGCCGCCGCTCATCTCACATACTTTAAGTCGGCCAAAATCACATTCTGACGAATATTGTTTTATTGAAGATTTTAATTATTTATGTTTTACTGGCAGGGCTCACCATATGGGCAGGGCATATCGCAAGACGAACCGATCGCAAAAGAGGCGTAAAGGCACTAGAGTGGCGACTCCCGTACCAGTAGATGAAGCGTAGGCGGGCCCCTCAGAAGGTGGACCGATGGTTCGGTCAAGGTCGCGGGAAGCCGCTGGATGCAAGCAGCACTGGACCGGGCATCAAGAAGATCTCTAGGGAAGACCTATGTCCAACAGTGGACGTCTTTCGGCTGATATGATGATGTTTTAATTACCGACATAGCGAAGATAATACTAACGATATTTAGTGTTCGTGATTATTCTGCTTAAAGCATAAATAAAATTGTGATTCCTATCGACCAGGCTGTCATTTCGGCCTATTTTCAAAAGTGTCAAGTCTGAACTATTGATATAATTGATCTAAGTATATGTATTTTTTTGTAATTCAATAAGCATGTTGAAGAAAGGTTTTTATTTATTTAATAGTCGGAAAACCAACAGCTTCAATACAAGATAGATAGCTTAAATATGTAAAAACAGAGCCAATTACAGGTCTTCACAGATAGAAGGTTAAAGAGAACTTCCTAAATATATATATATATATATATATATATTTTGTTTTACCCAATTACTACAGAACAGATTTAACTGTTCATATAAAAAAAAAATACATCACTATCCCTAACATAAGCTACTATTTTCTTTTTAAATAGAAATTGGTATGTTTTGAGATGAGTAGGTTTTCAGTTTTAAATTGTGACTAGTCTCATTGTGCCTTGAACTAATTTAACGGTATTAGTCACTGTTATAAAAAACCTGTAAATATTAAATTGTAAAGCTACTGATTAATAAATTATTCTACCCTATTTTGAAGAGAAGTGCAGCTTAGTTAAGCAAACTCTGCACTACTCGTGTCCATCTCAGCGATTCCCAGTCCTAATGTTGCCTGGAAGAGATTGCTCTAAGCAATAAGGCCGCCTTTGCGCGCAATTAGATATAAGGTTTCTTACGCAATTACTCTTAATCTGTGTGCAATAAAGAGTTTCTATCTATCTATCTATCTTAGTTCAGATATTTATTATGAAACTTAATTTATTGGCTTTAGCAGTTTTTTTTTTCTTTGGTTTTAATATTTAAATTTGGACATTTTGTTTGATTTGGAATAGATATGTAGTTTTATTTCTTTAAGATTTAGTACCTAGTCGACCGAGCTTCGCTCTTAGCCGCCTCAAGTGAGCAAGTTATGGTACCCGCCAACAATTGGCGCTCTAGGTTTTTGTCTAAAACGCGATGTTTTAAAAAATAATGCTAAGAAACACGGGGCAAAACAGACATGAGACCTAGCTAGATCGATTTTGCCCCCGGAAACCCCGTATGGTAAATTTAATTGAAATCGTTAGAGCCGTTATCGACAAACATTTTACAAATATATTATGGCTCGTTTAATAGTATAGGACAAAATTGGCTTGAAACATTCTAACAAAATAGTACCATGGGTATATCCTTCATGCTATTTTGGGACATTGTTTCCTAGTCCAACAGAAGATTGTTAAAATTGTTTAAACTTAACGACATCGTTTACAATTTTTATTTTTGTACTGTCAAAATTAGTCACAACATTGTTATGGGTGTCTGCCGCATCACGGTCAAGGAAGGTTAACTACAAAGCCTAACTACTCAGACTCTAAAAAGAACCAAAAACCAAGTCATTGGTGTTACCTCCATATGCCTGGAGTTGACTACTCACTGGGCTGATTGTGCGAGTGGCAGCTGGTTGCACGCACAGCCTGCCGCTTACCAGTCTCCTTGTGTTGTGGCGCTGGCTGCACGGCCTGCTGTTCATCAGGCGCGGATGGCCGTGGTGCTGACTGCATGGTCTGTTGTCCACCAGGCGCCGACTGCCAGCTGTGGTTCTGGCTGCATGGGCTGCTGTCCACCAGGCGACGACTGCCAGCTGTGGTTCTGGCTGCATGGGCTGCTGTCCACCAGGCGCCGACTGCCAGCTGTGGTTCTGGCTGCATGGGCTGCTGTCCACCTGGCGACGACTGCCAGCTGTGGTTCTGGCTGCATGGGCTGCTGTCCACCAGGCGCCGACTGCCAGCTGTGGTTCTGGCTGCATGGGCTGCTGTCCACCTGGCGACGACTGCCAGCTGTGGTTCTGGCTGCATGGGCTGCTGTCCACCAGGCGCCGACTGCTGTGGGCTGGCTGCATGGCCTGTTGTCCACCAGGCGCCGACTGCCAGCTGTGGTTCTGGCTGCATGGGCTGCTGTCCACCAGGCACCGACTTTTGAGGGCTGGCTGCATGGCCTGCTGTCCACGAGGCCCTGACTGCTGTGGGCTGGCTGCATGGCCTGATGTCTACCCGGCTCCGACTGCTGTGGGTTGACTGCATGGCCTGCTGTTCACGAGGCCCCGACTGCTGTGGGCTGGCTGCATGGCGTGCTGTCCACCAGGCACCGACTGCTGTGGGTTGACAGCATGGCCTGCTGTCCACCAAGCACCGACTGCCACAGCAGACCACAGTCTGGCTGCATGGCCTGCTGTCCACGAGGCCCCGACTGCTGTGGGCTGGCTGCTTGGCCTGCTTCTCGCCCGGCGCAGTCTGCTGCGCTGCACAGCTAGGCAACGCTCGAATCGAAGCTCGACCCTTGCCATGGTTACGGGTTTCGTCCATTATGACGTGCTGAAATGTAAAAATTCCAGCGCGAGTATCTATTGTATAGAAGCGATCAATATTTGAAACGCTTTTAAGGCTTTAAATTGAATGAAATCTATAAACTTAATAGTGGACACTTTTAAGTAGCTTTTAGTTAGATATTACGTGTTTTTTTTGCAGCAGTAAATTTCAAACAAAATAAAGAACATAATTAATTGAAACAGTGAACTACGCATGGGAATACGAACCAATAGACCTTCAGACTATTATTTTGAATACGTACCTACACCAGAAATTATTACAACCATATGTAAAACACAACTAAGAGATTAATTTGTCTGAATGAAAGCACGAAATGTTGTTTGTTTTAAACTCAGCCTTGATAATAAATGGTTAAAGTGAACTGTGTACACTTATTCCTTACCAACGTCTGACGATTTTGTGCAAAAATGATTTAAAATGTAGGTAGCATGTAGGTAGTATACAATCATAACTATTTACTTTAAATAATCACTCGTCCTTAACACAACGTTAAAAAAAAGGTGTAAAAAATACCACATGAAAAAAAAAAACAAGTAGTCGATTTTCCAGTTTTTCCACTCATTTCAAACAAGTCAGTTTTTGAGATACAGCAGATGTATTTTTGAACATTATCAGTCCACTTTGTGGGAAGTGAGGGCTCGTATCCCGCTTCTGACATGTTAACAAATGAGAGGGAGTTGAGAAATATGTTAAATAAAACACTCGAAGTCTACTTACGTTTTGTAATAAGTTATTCACTTTACACAGTGTTAAAATGGGTACATTAACACAATACCATACATATGAAGACGAGTCTTCATAATTTTACACAATACGTGATTACTCTTTTAAAGGTAGAATCTCACAGTTTGAAGAACAAAATACGACTGCCTGAGCGAGGCTGGCTCGAACGTTTCAAGAGACCTCTCCCACTACAATATTACCCTTTCTATAAAACGCTGGGATTGGTCGAAAAGCCGCCGCGCTCTGACAGTTCATACAACGGAGTTAATACAACAACCATTTATGAACAATATCGTAAAACTATGAAAAGTTAGTAAACACTGGTGGCTTAAATATTACAATATTGGAGATCAGAATATCTGTCATGACAACAATATATATTATAGCCTTATCACATATTCATAACTCCAAAATAATTAACATAAAAAAATTGTTCAATAACTATAACCCGTCTACTGGCAAATCTTGCTTTAAAAAGTATGAAACAAGAAAATATTGTCACCTTGAATTGCTATGCATAAGCTATGGTATTTAATAAACATTTATAGTGATGTTCAGGTAATAGCCGTCGTCATATTATGCCACCTACCCTAAAAAAGCGTTCAAAGGCTTTAGGGCAAAGTGACAAAATATATGACCACGGCCATTATCTCAACATCACTCACTATGAATATTTATTAAATACCATTGTTTATGCATAACAATTTCAGAATATTTTCTTGTTTAATACTTTTTAGAGCAAGATTTTCCAGTAGTAAGGTTCTAGTTTTTAAACAATTTTTTTGTAAGTCCATGCGGACGAAATTGCCGGTAACTGAACTGCTCATAGAACACAATCAACCTAACGTTTTCGTCAAATGATATGAAACTTCTTTTTTAGGGTTTCGTACCTCAAAAGGGAAAAAAAACGGAACCGTTAATAGGACACTTTGTTTTCAGTCTGTCTATATGTCAAGACCCTTTTTCTCCCAAGCGGGTAGAATTATCAAGTTGAAGTTTATATCGAATACTAAGGTCTATGGACCCTTGAAGTTGTGCAAAAGTCAAGCTTCTACGTCGACATAATCAAAAGATTCCCTTCATGTCCCCATCTCCATACATTTATGAACCTAATCAAAACCTACAGGGTGCTTTCCCGTTGACCTAGAGTCATGATAGTTGGCAAGTAGCTAGGTCTCAGAGCACAAGTAAACGGAACAGTTTAAAATCATTAAATATTTCAATTTTTCTCACAACATTATAAACAGTCAAGGTTTATAATGTTGTGAGAAAAACATTATAAACAGTCAAGGTTCAATCAAAGGGAAAACTTGTAGATGATCATATTGGTGAACACGTACTTGACTAGTTTTTCTATCACAGGTTAGGAAGCAATCAGATGGCCAGTATTGGCCATTGCTTACCATTTGATTCCTGGGGCTGTGGTGCACCGTCTATAGCACCTACTAATATTACCCGAGCTAAGTCAGCTCTGGATCTGAATCGGTAATCGCTATACAGCGTGAATTTTTATTCGTTTTAATCCCGAAGCCCATGCAGTGATTCTACTAATAAAATCGAGCAGCTTTCCCGAAGAAATTTTTTTTTACTCAGATTCAGATTATTTATTCAATGTAGATTCTTTACAGAATACTTATTGAATGTCATGCAGAATACAATTCAAATAGAGCGAGTCTACGCCGTTTCGGATCGTGCTGTGGCAGCGTGAAAGAAACGGCAAGAAACCACTGCAGCACGGCCTACTTTAAGAGTCGGCTTTTTACAATGTGTTTCTTGTGTTTCGCTGGAATATCAGAGCACCATACCTCTTTGTCATTCATATAGTCATCTAATCTATAGTAACCTTTTTTACATAACGTTTGCTTTACACATTCTTTAAACTTTCTCTCAAGTAATTGCACTATATTGTCAGGTATTTTGTTGTAGTATCGTACACACAGACCAACGAAAGATGTATTGACTTTAGTTAATTTAAATTAAATTAAAATTCTTTATTGCCAATAAATACACATGCAATACATAAGATATATTTTTAGAGTACATATATGGTTCTACTCGAATTAATTTATTCGTCTTCCCATAGTAAAGTGATCACGTGATCGACTCATTTTGTGTGGGATGATACCGTTTATGTGCTTTGTATCGTATGTTTTTCGTGCCGTTTATATCGTAGTTCAAAGTTCAAAGATCTTGTCCATGGCTGATTCGATAATATATGACGCCGTCTATATGGACGGTTTTGACTATGGCCAAAATTACCCCCCTTTCTAACAAAGCATAGAATGCGCGTGTTAGAACCAATGATATTACAATTATACATTTGGTTAGAACGGAGCGGTTTCGCGCTGTCTTAGGTTTTTCGCAAATTTTAGTTCTTTTCTCGTTTTGTATAAAACTAGATTTAACTAATGGCTTTCTAACACCGCTAATTTTAGCTTTAGAGAGATTTAGTTTACAGTATGAAAACAGCACATTTTTCAAAAAAATATTGTACCGGGAATTTAGTAGGTAATTGTGTTATGGTTTCTATTATGCTTGTTTTGACTGTAAACAGCAGCACTTGCCTAGAATATGGCCTGAACTAATAAGCCGGATTTACACGACGGCAAAATTTAGGCGCCTGTGAGGGATGCAGCAATACGAAAGAAAGAGAAAGCTATTCGACTATTGCTTTCTTTTGTAATACCTCAGAACCGCCTAAATTTTTCCTCGTGTAAATGTGCCAATAGGATATAATGAAGAATTATTGAAGACACGGCCCACGAAAACTTTTTGCATCATTAAACGACGCGTAGTGTAATAATTTAACATTATTTGTCAATAGCAATTTGCTTTGATATATACTGATGTAGAAGTTTTATGATAAAGAGATAGAGATAGAGATAAATTTATTGGTAATTAAACATTACAAGTCATGATAAAATACAATAATAATATTAAAATCTCACTACAAAGGTGTGTAGTTGTTTATAATTTACAAATTCTTTATAACTATAGAATGCCTGCTCGACTAGCCAGGCTTTGAGCTTGGCTTTAAAAGTATTTTTACTAGAGGCATATTTTATGAAGCAGCAACTTGCGACAAAAGATAAAAATTCAATTCAAATAAGTAGTAAATCTTTAAAGGGGCTATCTTTGAAGCGAACGGAAATGAATGAATAATGGAAAGGTGAAGAGTGAAAAGAGATTTAATCAAGTATTCAAATAAGGAAGTGGGAAGTTCCGCTAACTTCTCTCTCCATTTCTTTGTTTACGAGTGGGACGGGAAATACTCCGAATATGTACAAAGTATTCAACGACAAAAACAAACGTAAAGTAAGTATGTACAGACGGTGGAAACAAAGAAGGAAACTGGGTACCTAGACAAGTGGCTTTCTATAATCGTAAGTCGTAACGCTAGTAGAATAGACTGAAATTGTATGGGATTGACTGAGGATTGACATTAGCTGTCACGCAACATTTAGCCCACAAAGCAAGGAGGTCCAATTTCATTGCGTTAGCTTATGTCAATCTCATACATTTTTATTCTATTCTAATGGCGTTTATGATTATAGAAAGCCACTTGTCTTCGGCCCCTGGAGAGAATTTTTTTTTTATTGGCTTGCTCTTGACCTCGATCTAGTCTTGAAGACAGAGATGAGTACGATGATGAACGAGCTTGCCCAGAAAAAGCCTATTCACTCGCGACTTGAATAAATTCGGGTTGTACAAGCTCGAGAAACTATTCCATTATTCCCCCAACGCGGCACGAAAAATCGCATTCTGACCACGGGAGGAAAGTAAAGAATGCTTAGATCACACGTTTGCCTCGGCTTCGCCTCGGGTCGCAATACACGTATGATTTGGTATTTGGCATTCTTTACAATTTCTCCCTAGGTGCGTAATCTTCTATTTAAATTCATACACGAATACAACAATGTATACTTAACAATACTGATGAAATACAAACAAGATAAAAATTACAAAACATTGAGACTTAACAAAATTGTACAATTATCGGCCTTATTTCTAGGAAAGAAATCTCTACTAGCTGACCTGAAATATATCTAAAAGGTACTAAAGTATTGCATAGATATTTGATCTAGAAGAAAGTAACATTTCTATCACAATATGTTACTCCACACAAAGCAACTTGATGGAAACGTGACTAAAATCGAAAGTCAAATCATAATACATTCCGTGATTCGTTGGATCATAACTCATAAGGTTTACGACAGGCCCGTGATGTATGGTGTATTGAATTGGAACTCCTGTGGATTCATTTCATGGATCAGAGGATCAAAGTTGTGAATATATTGAAATAAGAACGTAGGACATGCAGTATGTTAATATTTCTAGACCAGGTGTTACTATTCTGACGGTAATGCTAATAAGTATCTACAACGTGTTATCGGAATAAGCGAAACTGAAAAAATAGTTTGTTCAGAATCGAGAGTAGAATCAATTTCACGGGTTTTTGATAAGGGTAATTTCATTTTATTTTTATTATTTAAATTAATGCCGCTTCTAAATATTTCCTTGGATACGCGCGTGGACGCGAGGTGGACGCGCCCGATTACGACGAAATAACAATATCTAGAAAAAATAAATCTTTTTTTAAGTTTTTTTACGGGAATGAAATTATTTTAATAAAAATCTGTTGGGGTATGTATGAGGGTTTCGCGTATTCCATTAACACGTTGTATATTATATATTTATACAGGGTGTTAATTGGATGGCGTGCCATAGCTCAGGGGCGGGTTCAGTATCAGTCACTGAACAACTTTTCCCAAAGAACATAGGTCGAAAAACTAATATCAATGTTTGACCTCCCATAGAAACTGCTGATAGCGCATTTTGTATGGAACGTCAAATTTGGTTTTTCGTATTTTGACCTATGTTTCTTGGGAAAAGTTGTTCAGTCACTGATACTGATCCCGCCCCTGAGCTATGGCACGCAATGAAATTAACACCCTGTATATTATATTTTCTCATGGGTATCTTAAAAGACAAGTATGGTAGCCAGAAGTTGTGTGCCATAAACGAACCATTGCCTTTGCAACAGGGCTTTGCGAATTCCAGCGCAAAGCCCGGAAGTAAATAGCCCAACGAAGAATTCCCCTGCCAAAGTCAAAAATGTTAGAAGTATTTGCGTACTCCCTGGCTTTGCGCGGGAGTTCGTCTCAGATTCAGATTCTTTTTATTCAATGTAGATATAGAATACTTATTGAAAGTTATAACATGCAGAATACAATGCAAATAGAGCGAGTCTACTACAGTTTCGGATCGTGCTATGAGTATTCTTCCTAGCATTCATAATTACTTACCTAATATTTTCACAGATATATTGACATGGCACTGTTAATCTCCTTTAACAGTTTTCTCAGGGAATCACGAGTCTTTTGGCAAAACATTGCTCATAAAACCCTCTTTTAGAACTCTTTTGTAATATTAAATGGATCAGCTGCCCTGCCCCAAAGCTGTATTCCATAAGACATAATGCTTTGGTAGAAATGCTAAAGTAAACCAGATTTGCGGTTGCTACATCATTAAGCTGTAAATTTTTCTTATAGCATATACAGTGAATAAAAAACATATTTTTAAGTCTAAAATGTCAAGTAACATAAAAAGAAATGCATAAAGACATATGTGTCGAGCATAGCATTATATGGAAGCGAAACCTGGACCTTAACTCAGAAAGAAACATGTTATTTAGAAGCCTTTGAAATGGAAAAAATAAGTTGGATGGAGATGGTGACAAACTAAGAGATTTTACATAGAATAAATGAGAAGAGAAGTATAATGGATGTGATAGAAAACCGCAGAGGAAAGATGACAGGCCATCTAATACGACATAACAGATTTATTAACAACATCATGGAAGAAAACAAAGAAGGAAAGCGTGATAGAGGGAGGCCAAGGCTAAGTGATGTATCACAAATTAAGAAGAAGATAGGCGTCAGATCGTATAAGGAGGTAAAGGAGGCGGCTTTGGACAGAAAAAGATGGAGGGAGTTGCACAGTTGAACTGACAGGGATGCTGCATCGACAAGAGCCTAACTCTTGGATTAGAGAAGAAGAGAAGATACAGCCGGACCCAACAGACCAGAAAGTGCCGTTATATGAGGACCCCATTGTAATTTAGAGCCTAGTGTCATCCCTGAGAAAACTGTACTTTTGACAAAATTTTATTAGACCGTGTGGTACCGGCAAAGAATAGTACTTTTCAACCCATTTCTTCCCGTGGGTGTCGTAAGAGGCTATTAAGGGGTTATGAACCAGAGGATGGGCAGCAGCGTCCTTCTGTGTATCGTACCATCTTACATACTGCCTTCACCAACAACCGCGGTTCACGGTTTCAGCCGCAACGCTAGCAAGCGTTTTTCCACCAAAAGTTGGAATTCTGGAGAGAGATCCTGCAGAGGATGTTTCAAGGGATGTTATGAATATGATGAACAAAATCTAATGTTTTATTATTCAATACTACTCATACATACTACGTGGCAACCATTGCCATGGTAGACACGTGTAGGCTACCGTAATAGCCCCCCTGTATTGCCATACGATAATTTACAGCTATTGGCAATAAAAGCTTTGTGATTAATTTAAATTTTATGTCTTGTTTAAATGGCAAAATGAAGCCTAATTATTGGCACGTGGAATATTCTACCTAGTTCTCAGGGTAAGCAACGCGTTGTGAACGTCCTACTTCTCATTAGAATTGTATCTATATATTAATAGTTTCAATTAAAGTGCGGCAGTGCACTTTCGAGGTATGGATACTTCTACTCTTTAATTTCTGCAAAAGTTTAATACGTATAGATATAGGTCGTCATATGGTCGGCAGGACCACTGTGGAGTAAGTAATGACGTTTTCCGTCCACACGGAGAAGACTTAGGTTCGAAACCTGCATATGGTTATGACATTTGCGACTTTCAACTTTGTATTAAAAAAAAGCTTGCACGTTTGTGTCCTAACTTGCTATTAAATAGATAACGCTTCTAAGGGGTAAGTTTAAATTAGATTTATTTATTTCATATTATCAGATTCAAAAGTACATACGTTGTTCAAATGTCAGTGAATAATATGATCATCAAAAGTGTAACATAAAGATAATTATTTAGTTTTATTCAGTTTTGTTGTTTAAATGGTTTTGGTTTTTTGAATAACTTATATGACACTGCTGTCAAAATTTTAACAAATGCTACACATTTACTGTTCGTTTACAGCGCAGAAGTTTTTGGCTCTCTACTCCACAGTGTCGTGCGGTTTAGAGTAATTTATTATGGTTAGGTACTCCGTGGTTGTGCGGTGTGAGGGTTGGCGAAAGTGATGTAACACCTATATTGACCACCTGTCAATAATAAGTTGGCCGACCGTCGACCAGGTTGGCCACGAATAATGAAACACGAACGGGGTGACCTTTACTATGAAGTAAAGGAGTATTCTGATAAACGTCGCTAATCAAAATAATCTGCACCGAATATAAATGAAAAAGGTCTTAATCTCAAATTAACTTTTTGCTTTTAATCATTAAATGCTTTTCTTTCTGACAGTACTTTCGAAGATTTTATATACATACTAGCTGGTGCCCGCGACTTCATCTGCGCAGGTTTATAAATTGTAGCCTATGTGTTATTCTAATCGATATGCTATATTATTGTAAAGTTTCATTAAAATCCATTCAGTAGTTTTCACGTGAAAGAGTAACAAACATCCATCCATACTTACAAACTTTCGCTTTTATAATATTAGTAGGATAGGATAAAGGCAGGTTTTTCGTGTCAGCTTGGGATGAACCTTCAAATACCTCTTGCAGTATCCATCACAACTATTGTTTATATGGGAAGTCTTGAAAGTAAAGGCCTCGGCGTATGAACTAGAACCAAATTCAAGACGTTCCAAATAAAGGCCAGGTTAATAAAAGTACCCTAAACCGACGAGCATGTATGAAATGACTGATGAAAGTACAGGAAGCGAGGGAAGTATGTCAAGATCGTAGCAGGTGAAGGACTGTGGTCTCTGCCTGCCCCGACGGGAAAAAGGCGTGGTTATGATGTATGTATGAATCAGAATCAGAATCAGAATCAGAATCAGAATAGCATTTATTTGCCTACTTTGTGTTTTTACAAAATGTCACTGTGGCCGGTGGGCCGTGCAGAGGTGAGTCAGCTAACTTATGTCCTAATGGATCTGTGTTTGCTGTGTTCTGTTTATTCGCAAAATGTGAAGTTATACAAACAGATTACGTGTTTTATTTATGATGTGTGCTTACAGTCTATTTTATTTTATTTTAAGGGGTCGCGGAGCCTTCGTTTTGTCAGTAGGCCACCGCTTGTGTCCTTTTTTATTAGGGTCATACATTATTTCGCCTATTCTATGGTTAACCCTGAGGGGGTTGAATTCGCCGCGCGCTTGGTAGGCGTCGCCAGGAAATCCAAGGTCTTCTATTTCTAATCTAGCGATGTTTTCTAGCATCTTGGCGTTGAGATCCTCGGCGCGTAGGTGCCAAGCCTCAATGTCAGCCATCTCCCAAATCACTTCCGTTGGTGTTCGTCTTGGCAGTTGTGCGGCACTTTTCAGTGCCATTCTGTATTGGCGTTCGATTTTGCTTAGGTTCGTTGCACTATACCTAGAGAGTAGTTGCACCACTCCGTAGTCCATCAATGGTATAATGCAGGCCTGTATGATGGCCAGTTTCGTGTCTAGTTCAGTCTTCGCATTGTATCCTATTATTGGGCCGAGGGCTCCTCTGACTTGTTTCAGTTTTTTGACGACCTTTTTGGTGTGCTGGTTCATCTTCATGTGTTTGTCGAAGATGACGCCGAGGTATCTGATCTCTTTTTGGTAGCTAAGCGTTTGTTGTTTCAGTTTCACTGTTGGCCGGTATTTTTTATTTTTCGTGAACATGATGCATTCTGTTTTTTCGATGTTACACTTGAGTCCCCATCTCGTATAGTAGTCAACGATGGTATCCGCTGCCCATTCGGCGCGCATGGTCGCATGATCCGGGTTCTTGGCTCTGTTGAGTATGCAGAGGTCATCCGCATACTGTGAGAGTTTTAGTCCTCTGATATGGTCTTGTATATTCCAGATATCATGTACATACAGGTTGAAGATTACCGGCCCTAGGATCGAGCCTTGTGGAACGCCATGAGGTATCGGTTTATCTGTCGTTTTGGTAGTTCTGAACCTACCCCTCAGGTTTCTGCCTTCTAGGTAGTTCTCAATCAGTTTAATGATGTTGTTAAGAACGTCTTTATTCTGAAGTTTCTTGATCAGACCTTTGTGGTTGATAGAGTCGAAGGCCTTCGATAGATCTGTAGATATCATGGAAACACTGTCTTCCGCAGCTAGCGCATCGGTGATTATTTTTCCGGTGCGTAGTATCTGGGTCGCTGTGCCTCTTGCCCTTGTGAAACCATGTTGAAACGTTGGTTGGAGCCGGCTAACCGTAGTAGTAAGCCTTCTCAGGATCAGTCGCTCGCACAGCTTGCCCATGATGTTGAGCAGTGTGATCGGACGGTACGATGATGCCTGACGGTGATCTTTGCCAGCCTTGTGCAGGAATATGCACACGCCGGTTTTCCATCGCTTAGGAAAGTAACCTGTGGATAATATAAAGTTAGCAAGGGGCACGAATGCCTCGGTGAAGACTTCTCCCCCCAGTTTCAGGGCGTCTGCTTTGATTCCATCTGGGCCTGGGGCCTTGTTGTTTTTGAATTTGCGGAGCGCAAATTGGACTTCGTTTTTTGACGTTGGGTCGAGTGGTTGGAACGGTGTCGTCTTTTCAGTCCCCTCATCCCCTTTCGCTATCTTGGCCTCTTTTACTATGGCTGTGTCAGTTAGCTTGTCGATCGTTTCTATTTCTGTACTGCATCCCGTGATGTTTGGTAGTTTAACGATTGGCTTTTTCATGTTGCGTTGGATGCACCACATTTGTGATCTATTATCCCGCGGATCTCGGAGTTTGGCGAGCCAGCCCTTTTCGGAGTATTCCTTCAAGGCTATTTCGGCCTCTCTCTTGGCGTGGTTATAGAGAGTGCGTGTCTCACGTTGGATTCTGGGGCTGCAGTATCTCGCTTGCCATTTCATTTGTTTGAGTTTGTTTCTAAGATCTATCTTATCGTTGACTTCCTTCGGTAGTCGTTCCTGCCTTGTCGGATTTTTGAGGGGTGCGTGAGTGTCGAGGGCTGCGACAATGGAATTTTCCATTGTTTCTACGTACTTCTCGCAGTCCTCTTCTGTTGTGATTTCTTCTTTGAGTTCGCAGAAACCTTCCCACATTGTCTGTTGGTATGCCGCTTTCAGTTCTTCGTCCTCGTAAATTTTCTTTGTGTTACGGGTTAGATGTTCCTCTATATCGTGATCAATTTTCACCGTTAGCAGCCATGGGAGGTGATCCGAGCTGACGCTCTCTACTTGTTTGGCCTGCGCTTCGAGCTGTTGGTGTGTTATTAAGGCCAGGTCCAGGATGGTGTTACCTTGGCTGAAAGGTCTAGATGGTGCATTGGCGTGTTTCAGCGAGCAGATTCCGTCTCTTGTTGCTTTTTTAACGATGTTGCCGAGGCCGGCGTTCCTGCTGTGGCCCAGGATTTGCATACGTAGGTTCATGTCGCCGATGATGATGGATGGTTCGTCGCCTAGGGTCTCCTCCAGTTCTTCTCTGGCGTGGTGTTGGTTTGGAATTGGGATATAGATTCCTTTGATCTTGATATATTGTCCAGTTGCGTAGTTAGTAAACAGTTTGATGCCTACGCCTTCTATCTTCTTGTTTTCATCGTGCCAGCCCGGAGTGACTTCCGTTTCGACCCATCTTAGTCCCCTCTGTACATACATGGCAGTACCTAAGTGTTTTTTCAGTGTGTAGGTGAGTTTTTCGTACCCTTTTATATTGTAGTGTTGTGTCTCAAAGTCGATCTTGCACTCGTTCAATATGATTATAGCCGGTCTATATTTTTCGACAATTGCTTTTATTTCCTTTAATTTGTTTCTTACTCCTTGGGTGTTCAAGTGTAAGATTTTGAGGTTCTGTATTTTCTTACTGTCATGATTAGCCATTGAGATGCGAGTGTATTCTATTCACAGTATCGATCAGCCTCGTCAGTGTCTGTTGCATTTGTGTCTGCATTTGATAGAGGCCTTCCAGTGTGAGGCCACTTGTTGTCGGTGGTGCTTGTTCTCTGCGTGGTTGTACTGATTCTTTTTGTGGCAGACTGGGGAATTGCCTCGTGTTTGTGACATCTGCGTATTTGACACCCAGACGAACTACTGAGCGTTTGATTCTCTCTTCTCTTTTTGTTTCCTTAGCCTTTGCTTGTTCCATTTGCCTAGCTATCATACTTTTGAAGGCAGGGCATTTGGCGTTGTTCGCGCCGTGGTCTTCTCCTCTGCAATTTCTGCAGACTTTTGTTGTGGTACCTTCCAGCGTAGTAATGACTATCTGTGGTTCCTCTTGTTTGCCGTAACACGATTGCTTTGAGTGGTCAAAAGCGTAGCATTTTTTACACTGTACAATGTGCTTTGGGTTTTCTCTAAATGGTTCTACCTTGATGGAGGGAGCGCAAAAGAATTTCCTATCTGAGGTTCTGAAATTTACCAGGAGATCTCTCAATTTGTGTTTGCCATCAAAGATGAGTAGGCATATTTTCCCTGCTCTCCCGAGTGGCTTAATAGCTGTTGGTTTAATGCCGATACAGTCCTCTATCTCGTTAGCTATGGTGTCAGCGTTTTCTCCGTAGGTCTCATTTTTAAGCACTATCCTGGTCGCCGGCTGTCTGTCAGCCTTCGGTTTTGGTGCTATTACTCTAGTTATACCGCAATCTTGAAGCGTAGTGAGTAAATTCTCACGCGCTGTTGCACTATCTGGGTTAATTTTTATTTGGCCTCTTACAATGTTGAGCGTTGAGCTGTTCTTCGCCACTGATTCTCTGATTTTCTTTAATGTGTCTAGATTTTCTATTGCGTTTTCATCCCTGATAGTTATATTAGGGATGTGAGTGTTTTTCTGTGTGGGTGTGGTATATTTGTATGCACCCGTACGTTGTCTCTTGGCTCCTCTGTTTTCCGTTTGATTAGTCACTGGTATTTTAAATTGTAGCACGCCTTCCTGGTTCACTTGCGTGTTGCTGTCACTCATTGGTTTTTGTGATTTAGATCCATCTAAGATAGTCGGTGTTCGGACGGTTCGCGGAATCTTCCACGCGTCGAGCGTACTCTGTACTACGCCTATGGTCCGCGAACTTGTTTGTGGTGTTTGGCCTTGTATGTAGTCCGCGTCCTTGTTTATAGGGGGCACGTACGCGCTCTCACTGTCTCTTATTGGTACCACTCCAGTGGGTGGAGCTTGTTGGATGGTGGTGGGCACGTATGCGCCGCCGATGACCTTTGACCTCTCTATTTGTGCCTGCATTGGCGCTTGCGGGCCACTATTCACATTAGTACTGGGGGCAAAAAGCTTTTTAGAAGCTTCGATGTTTTTTATCGCTTTGCTTCCGCGCTTCTTTTTTTTTGATATTTCGGTAGCCAGAGGCGGTTGCGCGCCTTGTGAGACGAATTCAATGCGTGCGCACTGATTTTTGCGGCACTTACATATAAACCACTCCTCGGATGTGAAATTCTCAATGGGTATGGTGGTCAATTCCTTCTTTGTTTTGCAGCTGATACAGGAGCAAATGGTTTTCAAGCCGGTCTCTAGTCCTGCGGTATAAATTGTCACTGAAGACTCGATTTTTAGAGTGCCGTTATCATATTTCGGCTCTGCTTTGAGCGCGGCCTTGATGAGAAAGAATTTTATACATACCTTGCATAGAATCTTTCTAGTGTTCATTTGATTTATACCCCATAGGGGAGTGTCCATCTGGAAGGTACTTTCACATTCCCAGCACTGAACTATATTTTTATTAAAGTTAGATAAATCCACTTCCACTATTTTCACTTTCTCCTTAACTGTTTTACTGTCTGATCCCGAACTATGCAGGTCCGTGTCCATTTCATTGTTATTTAACGAACTTTCACTATTGTTCTCCGAAGGCATTTTGAAAATAGATTTTATTCAATAATTTCACTAAATGTTTTACACTATTTCTGGCGTTTCCAGGGGGTTACGAGACCCCCCGGGGTCTTTACAGTCCACAATGTTCAATAAAAAGTTCACTTTGTAACTCGTGTCACTATAAAATATCCGTTCTGCACATTTAAAATGACGGTCGCTTATCAGTCTCGCGCGTGAGTCAGCTCTCGGGACCGCTCCGTGGGCACGTCCGCTCGCTCGCTCGAGCGCAACACTATCTATGTATGTATGCATGTATGTATTTGTATTTATTTCAGCTACTACTCGTATAGAAGTGTACTGGAACTTTCGGCCAAACTTTCATCATCCGGTTTTATAATTTGAAAATCCCTTTCTAGTGTTTATCTTATATGTGAAATTTGTGTGTTAGGTTTAATGTCAGTCAGCCCACCATTTTAGGCACTTTACAGTTCGTCCATCTTAAGCATGCAGTGAGCTCCACCGCTGGTAGCCAAGGCCCGTAACTAATCAGGTCGCTTAAAATTATATTTATAGTGAAATGCTCAATGACTAACAGACGGCAAACCTTCGAAAGAAATGGCTTTTTCCTTTGTTGGCAATCACTTGCCATTCATTGCCTATCGTCCAGCGCCGCCTTCAAGTACGAAAGGAGCGCCCTCTCCCTACGAAATTAAGAACTATCATTGGACCAATAGGAAGCAAGTGCGCGCGCCTGCGCCGTAGCTACGCCGTCGTGGAAGGTGGAAGAGGGGCGAGCGCCGCGTGGTCATTCTGCGTTCGCACTTTGAAATAGCTAGTCGTTAAAAAGGACCAAGAGAATAATACTATAAAATAAATAAAAATATTAGTAAAGCTTTCAATTTAATTGTGAATGTAAATATAAAATATTAATAAATAAATAAGTATAACAAAGCGAGGTTTGTACAGTGTTCTTTAATACAAATAAAGTGATTTAGTTCTAACCTAGCTGGTTTACTTTTAGATAATTTTAACATCAGAAGCGGCCCGGACTACGCCTGAAGATATGAATAGAAGGTCTAGATCAAAACGGAGACGCACACGATCGTCAAGTGCGACTAGAACTCCATCCGATTCGCCGCCACATCGAAGACGTTCTAAGGCATCGAGGAAACATGGACGAAAAACGACGTCTCATCGGAGGTCTAGATCGAAGCAAAGGCGTAACCGCTCACCATCTAGCTCGAGCTCGACTACCTCAAGTTCGTCGAGTCGTTCAAGGTCACACCAAAAGTCACGAAAAAGATTGAGGGTAACACGAGAAACTGTAAGTACAAGTTCAACTACTTTACACAACATGATCCCCGAATTTGACCCGCTTACCGATAATGTGCTATCGTGGATAAATGTTATAGAGTCCTATGCGTTAACTTTCACATGGTCCGACAGCACAGTCCGTTATCAGGCTTTAAATAAACTAAAAGGTTCCGCAAAGCTATGGTATGATGCATTGTTACGCAACCATCAGTCCTGGACAAGCTGGTCCTGGAAAGATTGGAAAGGCAAAATTATATCTACCTTCCAAGTAAAGAGGAATATGTTTGAGCTACTAAAGGAAATTGTAGATAAAAAACCCACGGAAAATCAATCCCTTTACGAGTTTTTTTTTCAACAAAAAGCGAAAATTGATAGTCTTCGAGTAAATTTTTCTGAATCCGATATTATTTCAATCATACTCGGTAACATAGCAGATACAAATATAAGTGCGTCCGTAGAAGCAAGTCGCTTTCAGTCGTGCGATGACCTTGCAGCATTTTTGCATAGCCGTGTTTACAAATCAAAAGTCACAAAACCCACGAATATTACTCATTCGAATTCTCGCGATTTTAGCAGTAAGGACGTGAAATCAAACTATCAAATGCATCCGACATCAAGTTTACAATCCTCGACGGTTCCTACACCACAAAACCCTCAGTTACAGAATCCTGCTCAAGTACAAAACCGCAAACCTATCGAGTGTTTTAACTGTGGTGGCAATCATAAACGGATCCACTGTAACGTAAAGTGCGACTTTTGTCATAAAAAAGGGCATACTGAAGCAGTTTGTTACAATAAAAAGAAACAACAGCAAAACAACGTTAAGCCCGAAGTTCAAGAAACTAAGTTCATTTCTTCATCAAATTCAAAAGATAAATTTTATAAAACTGTCGGTTTAAATAAGTTCGATCACGAGGCTTTCATAGATACAGGCAGTAGCTGTTCAATTATCTCAGAACAACTAACAAAGAAGTACAGTTTGGAAACTTGCCCTCTTACGTCCCCTGTGATGTTACAAGGCTTTTCAAAAGACAGCCTAAAATCTGTTTCGTCAGTGGTTAAGGTAGACTTGAGGATTGATTCCATTGTGATTAAGAATGCCGAACTCTTTGTACTGAAGGAGCTGTCAGGTTGTGAAATATTGATAGGAAGGAACGTAACTGAAAGACCGGAAATAATGTACTCGCGAATAGGAAACATGTTGAAGTTTGATTACACGTCTGAATTCGTTCAATTTTGTGAAGCCACAGCCACAATCGAGCCTGAGTTCCAAATCGATACTGATTCCCATCACGCCGAGTTGTTGACTTTATTTAGAAACTATAGAGAATGTGTAGCGACTTCAGTTAAGGAGCTAGGAAAGGTTAACAACCACGAGATGCAAATCAATGTGAGTGACCCTAAACCAGTACAGTTTCGCCCATACAGGACGTCTAACGCGGATAGGAAAATCATCAGGGATATTGTTAACGAACTTCTTGAAAGCGGAATTATTCGCGAAAGCCATTCCCCATACGCCAGTCCCGCGTTGCTTGTTAATAAGAAAGATGTTGATGACAAAAGATTATGTATAGACTACCGAGCTCTTAACAAAATCACTATTAAGGATAAATACCCTATGCCAAGAATCGAAGAGCTCGTCGATAGGTTGCAAGGGTGTAAGTACTTCACCAGCCTTGACCTGAAAAGTGGGTACTACCAAATAAAAATGCAAGAGGACTCTATTCAAAAAACTGCGTTCATAACAGAAGATGGCCATTACGAATTTTTGAGGCTACCTTTTGGCTTAGTCAACGCCCCGTCAACGTTCCAGCAAATGATGAACAAAGTAGTAGGTAATTTACGATTTGGTAAGATCATCTTGTATTTAGACGACATTTTGATAATAAGCGAGACAGCCGAAGAAAATTTAGAGTTACTACAAAAGGTTTTAGAACTATTTCGCGAAAATGGACTTACTTTAAATTTGAAAAAATGTCATTTCTTAAAAACCGAAATAGAATTTCTAGGATATAAAATAAAGTCAAATTGCATAATGCCTAGCGAATCCAAAGTAAAAGCCGTTAGACAATTCCCCACTCCTAAAAATATTCATCAACTTCGCCAATTTAATGGCCTTATAAGCTATTTCCGCAAATTCATAAGAAATTGCGCTATGATATCGAGTCCTCTCACAAAATTAACTAGAAAAGACACACCTTGGTCATGGGACAGCAGCCACCAAGAGGCTTTCCAGACTTTAAAGGACTCG
Source organism: Athrips mouffetella (assembly GCA_947532105.1). Lineage (NCBI taxonomy): Eukaryota > Metazoa > Arthropoda > Insecta > Lepidoptera > Gelechiidae > Athrips > Athrips mouffetella. The sequence continues at coordinate 6,818,137 of OX383960.1, read as the reverse complement.
CTAACCTCTGCCAGTGTGCTTACTATCTACGACCCGAATAAAGAGTGTGTATTATACTCGGATGCAAGTAGGGAAGGGATTGCTGGTATATTAACCCAAGTCACAGAGGAAGGTGAAAAACCTGTACATTATTACAGCCGTCAAACGAGTGACGATGAGAAAAAATACCACTCGTTTGAACTAGAATTACTGGCAATCGTTGCTTCATTGGCAAAATTTAGGCTATACCTGCTAGGAACTAGATTCAAAATTGTGACCGACTGTAATTCGGTTAGGTTTGCTCTCACCAAAAAGGAGATTATTCCCCGAATTGCGCGCTGGGTTTTAACAACTCAGGAATTTGATTTTGAAATAATACATCGAGAAGGGTGCCGCATGCAACACGTCGATGCCTTGAGCCGAAACCCAGCGCCATCCGGAGAGAAATCAGAGGCTGAGCTAGTCATGTCTATCACTGAGGCTGACTGGCTGCTTTCAGTACAGCTGCAGGACTCAAACTTAGTTCAGATCAGAAAAGCGTTAGAAACAGGTGATACAGACGGTCATAAACAAATCTTTGAAAACTACGAACTTTTAGGAAACAAAGTCTATCGAAGAACTACCCTCGGTCGTCGATGGGTAGTCCCAAAAAAATGTATTTGGCAAATCATTAAGAGTAACCACGACGACCTTGGGCACTTCTCGGTTGATAAAACTTACGAACGGATATCCCATATGTACTGGTTCCCTAAAATGCGACGCTGCATAAAAAAATATATTAAGAACTGCCTAAACTGCATTTATTATAAGAACAAAGGTGGACCTAGGGAGGGTGAATTATACTCTATACCTAAATACGCAAAACCTTTCCACACACTACATCTTGACCATTTAGGCCCATTTGTAAAAACAATAAAAAACAATAAATATTTATTAGTGACGGTAGATGCGTTTACAAAATTTGTTTTCTTATCTGCGGTAAAAAGCACGGAAAGCAATCATGTTATTAAGGAATTGGATAGTATTTCAAAAATATTCGGTAACCCTCGTAGAATAGTGGCTGATGCAGGCTCAGCATTTACCTCGACTGCTTTCAAACAGTACTGTGAGAATAAAAACATCCGCCTCCATACGACGTCATCAGGTATGCCTCGTTCAAACGGTCAAGTCGAACGTTTTAACAGAACTATTTTAGATGCGATGAAAACATTGGGCGCGAATGTAGCAGATGACCGTTGGGATGAGTGTATAAGATTATTACAGCAGGGAATTAATAGCACCTATCATAGTACAATTAAAGCTGTACCCAGTGAAGTAATGCTAGGATACAGACTACTTAGTGATAGTGACAAGCTAGGACCTGAGCCTCATAACGACGATAGTGCCACGGATGTTACGAAATTACGCATATGGGTCGACGAGAACATAAAAGGTAATGCGGAGTCACAAAAACGGAGGTTTGACAGTTCTCGTGTGAAAGCGACACAATACCAAGAAGGTGACTTGGTTCTTACCAAGATTTTGAGCCAAACTAATGACGGCCAAAGTAAAAAACTATTACCTGTGTACAAAGGACCATTTCAAGTGCAGACTGTCTTGGGTCACGACCGATACATTGTTACCGATATGAGAGGAAGCGAAAGGACCAGTAAACTATATACAGGCACAGTTTCTGCAGAAAATATGAAACCCTGGATTCGAATCAATGATTGGCTATCTGATTAAATATAAAAGGTAAAAATTATTCTCAGAGTAAGTATAAGTACTTATATCGTAGCCAGTGTTGGCAAGGCTCGTTATGAAACTTTTATGTTTATTTACAGGAAATTTTTATTATAAATGTACATAAAGCTACCTACATATAAAACAGGAATGAAATAAATGAGTACACATTTTCTCGCTGGGTATGTAAGATCTTTATTTATTTCAGTGTGTGACTTTATCCTATTTATTTTTTACTTAAAATAATGCTGTTCGGTCGGATCTCACGTCCACCAAAAGGCAATAAATTGATACAGGGTTTACCTAAGACTAAAGGTAAATTGACTACATCAATGCTTAATGAAATGCGTCCTAAGACTAAAGGGCAAATTTCTATTTTGGTGGAATGGGACCATGATTGTACCAGAGCATGTCTAAGTCACAATGGTCACCTAAGACTAAAGGGACCGATTCAAACTTAGATATGTAATAAATCTCCCTTACGTCATGATAGGCCGAACGCAGATAGTCTCTAACCATGAAATTATTGTTTCAGTAATACAAAGAACAGTATCCTGTGGATATTGTGGAGCGCCTGGGGGCATGCGCTTTGCAGAATGGCCGTGTTGGCAATCACTTGCCATTCATTGCCTATCGTCCAGCGCCGCCTTCAAGTACGAAAGGAGCGCCCTCTCCCTACGAAATTAAGAACTATCATTGGACCAATAGGAAGCAAGTGCGCGCGCCTGCGCCGTAGCTACGCCGTCGTGGAAGGTGGAAGAGGGGCGAGCGCCGCGTGGTCATTCTGCGTTCGCACTTTGAAATAGCTAGTCGTTAAAAAGGACCAAGAGAATAATACTATAAAATAAATAAAAATATTAGTAAAGCTTTCAATTTAATTGTGAATGTAAATATAAAATATTAATAAATAAATAAGTATAACAAAGCGAGGTTTGTACAGTGTTCTTTAATACAAATAAAGTGATTTAGTTCTAACCTAGCTGGTTTACTTTTAGATAATTTTAACACCTTTGTGTGTTTTTCCTTCGGTAGGTGGTAGACTTTTGTGCAAATTCCTCCTGGGGAAGTACCACCCCCTGGCCTATTTATGCCGTAAAGGAGCAGTGTTTGCACTGCTGTTTTTCGGTTTGAAGGGTTAGGGAGCCAGTAAAATTACTGGCATATGAGACATACCACCTTCGTTCTCAGGGTGGGCAACACGCTTTGCTGTCTTATTAGTGTCAAAGTATGTCACTAATAAGACAGTAAGTGCTATGGGCGGTGGTGACTACTTACCATCAGGTGGTCCACCTGCTCGTTTGCTCACTTGTAACATAATTTTTTTTTTTTTTGCATTTTACACATATATTGTAAATGCACATTTACCCTGCATTTGCATATATGATTTACTAGTGCATTCCTAACGCAGACGTACTAAAGTTTAAATATGCGTTGTTGTGTAGCTATAAATAAAACTTTACTTTCAAGGTCAATAGCTTAAAATGGAGAATACTATCAGTGGAAGAATACTATTCATCGCTATAATAAACAGCCCATTCAATTTTATTTTTTCGAAAAATACCGATTTAGACGTTACGTAGCCCGGTTACCATCATGAGCCATCTAATGATACGATGTTTATAAAAGACGATTTTGGACGTGCATCGCATATAAAGACTTTTGAAGTAGGTATGTCAAACAGGGCCATTTTTTTATCATTGCATATTTTTTATTAAACATGTTACTTGAACAAGTTTAAAAAAAATATTGCTGGATAATTTGGCGCGCGCGATCATCACAAAAATTCAGTATTCACGAAAACATTCAAATCAAATATAGTTTATTCATTGTTGGATATTAAAATCTCTTAATAACGTCAGCTAAACTACATCGCTTCACATACAAGGTGGCGCCATGGTGGGAAAAAAAGAAGCGACAATAAAAACCCACGCGCTCTTTTAAATATGTTTGAATGTACCTACAGTTAAATGGAGATCTTCTAGCCTGAATAAATCTCAAATGGGCTTACCTTCATAAAGAACAATAATGAAATTTTTTGACATACAGATTATTTATTCGTAGACATACACACTCCAAAATTTTAATTATGTCACTAACAAAATACAAAAAGAAATCAAAAACTATTTTAATAAAGTTATACTACTTACTGCCAGTTATAGAAATCTTCATTAAAGTCAAACCTCCATATTTCTTCGTAACAAATTTTCATAACTAGAGAATAAAAGCTAGCTTCCGTAAAGCTGCAGTTTGTAAGACTCGAAGAGTAGTTTTGAAGTTTAACCAGGCGAAGTTATAAAAATTTCATCATAGCAGCTGACGAACAGTGGTTAGTCTATACAGCCATAGCTAAGTTATGGGTTCAGAATCAAATACTGAAAAACTTTTCAAACCTAAATGCGATATCAACTGATGATGCAGTTTCTATGGGAAGTTGTATTTTTTTTATTTTTGACTATATTTCTTGGGCAAAGTTGTTCAGGTACTGACACTAAGCCCGCCTATGTAGTCCGGTCCCTTATAGTCTTATATCGCCAAATTCACCAAATTGCACCATTTTTTTTCCAGGTACTAGTTAGGTTCATAGCTCTCAATTTTTGATAGGAGCCAATTCTTGAATTTAAATAAAATCCATAGAAAATTCAAGAATAGGCTCCTATAAAAAATTTGGTGAAATTGTAAGGCGTGTCTACGTGAAACAGCTAACTGACCGCACTAATGAGCTATGGTACGCAATTGAATAAACACCATGTACAATGTGACAAGTAGATAGGGTAAGGCTGCCTGCACACAATCGAAAATCGGTGGCCGATTATCGGCCAGGCAAAGGACGGAAGATTCACGTGATACACATGTCAGAGCAGAATGCCGACAAAAAATCTGTCACCCATTCTCGGTCGTAAAAAAATATTGTTGTTTATTTTGAAAAGTTGTAGAATAAAAGCTTCTGTTTCATGAGTGGAACTGATAGGGGATGCGGGTCTGTAGAGATATTTTTTTGAAAGGTCTTCAAAACTAGAAGTTAAATCAAAATATATAAAGAATAGGGATAGCAAAAAAACAAATAAGGATTGAATCCTTTTAGACACAGCATGCAGCACAAGTTTACATAAGATTAACTGTGTCGATAGGCATTATAATGTTAAAAGCTTTACTATTAATAAACACATGAATACGAAAAAAAAATCATATGTAGGGGATACTCGTAGACAAACAATAGGGCCCTGAAAAACAGGATGGATAGAGTCTTACCTGATGGCAATATACTTTGCTTTAGATCATTCATCAACAAGCTGACGTTCATGTTACCAGCCCATCACTGCTTGCATACATACTTCTTCAGTTAGGTCCTGAATACTTATGTGCAAAATGTATTGCCCTTCCTGTAGGTGTAAATGCAACATTAACAAAGTTTAAACACGACATTGTCAACTCCAAAGATATGACACTTGGACACTTTTATCATCTCCTAGGATCCCATTGTTCTCTCTACGTGTCTAGTTGTTCCGTAACTCAGTGCACTAACACAAAGTAGGTAGGTAACCGTGTATTATAATAAGCTAACTATGTATCTTAGCTTAGGGTAGTCAGACCAACAGTAGTACTTAGTTTTAGGTGAAAGCTCTCGTATGCTCCGGTCGTCGCAGAACGACATATTTTTTCGAATCACTAGCTGCACAAGAAGCACGCTTTAAAATTGTCAGCGTTAGAAACTAATGCGGAACACTAGAAGGCCTTGTTGCTCGCTCGGCTGCTACTCGATAACTGCTCCTTGAAACTGTAGGAGGGAGATGCCTTGCAAATCACGCTACACCTGTCAAACTTCACACTTCCTGTCTGAAGGCAGGTTTTTTTGTCACTGCAAGAACCACAAAAAAATATAAAAAAAATCCTACTTAAAAAAATTAAAACTCCATTGAAACTAAACTAACGCGGAGGGCAATGACCCGGACGGAGCACCGCGCTATCAAGTAATTCTTTCTTTTTTTGTGTGTGACTTCAATTTTCCCTTCATACTTTAAGGAGCTTAGGAGCGTCAAAATATTATAAGTACCTAAGAAATTATAAAAAATAAATATCATTGATGATAAAAAAAAAATTAAGTAGGATATATATTTTAAATATATATTTTTTTTCCCTTATCGTTACTGAAATACCCCCCCTGTATAACAGACCCTGTATATTGTCACCTTAGCACCAATATATTTCTCATTCTACCCCACAAAATGGCGCCCTCTGCTACAATGACAGCGCATATCGCCCGGGCTCCATTGAACATTGATGTAAGGCTGTGTACACACGCCTATTGTACTCGTTATACAATATGCGACTCCGCCTTATCGGTGACATGTTCCTTCAGGCAGGGAAATTGAAAATTTGATGAGAGTGTGTTTGAATAAGATGATGGAATTAGGTTCCAGATAAAGAGTGGGCGCATAGGTTTACACCTAGTTGCACAAAGACTCTTTAAAGTTAAGGCGCTGTGCACAGTAAATAAAATACTTGTACAATTACCTCAAATGTGATTTTTTATACATACATCTTCATTTCAATAGTTTTCTACATACTCCAAAACACAATTACTAAGATAAATGTTAGTTTTTCGTACTATAAACCAAATTAATTAATTAATCCATTACAAATATCGACACAAAATTTGCGATGTTAGAAAGCCTTTTGTTAAATCTAGTTTTTTACATCAGATTTTTTCAGTATGTTCAGTGAACACCGAGAAAAGTGCAAAGATGAGCGAAAAACGTAAAGCAGCGCGAATCCGCTCTGTTCTAGCACGCGCATTCTGCCCTTTGTTAGAAAGGGATACGATTTGACTATTACCCTAAGAGCTATCCTATATTTTGGAGAAAAAATTCATATCAGGCGAAATTTTTGTAAACGGCTTTTAAATGCAATTTTAAGAGACTATATTTTTGAATCCACCCAAATTTTAAACTGGAAGGTACAATTTCAATTTCTGGAGGTTTCAATTTCCATATTTTTTTGTTGTTGGATTTAGTACACTATATGTTAAGGGACGTTAATGAAACAAAAGCATTGAAGAACTGATCTGATAGCATTTTTATCATAGGTCAAAGGCAACTTTGAGATTTACGTAAATTTGTTTTTTTAGATTAAATTGTGTTTCTTTTACAAATATAGAAGGATTATAATCTTAAAAAAAAGATAAAAATAAAGGTAATTAAATGTAAAGTAAATAATATTTATAGCATTTTTGCTTTTCTTTTGTGGAATTTATAATACCTACATTTATTATGTCCCGTGTGGTGCCGGCAAAGAATAGCACCAACCCATACATGCCCGTGGGTGTCGTAAGAGGCGACTAAGGGTTAACTGGAGGATGGGCAGCAGCATCCTCCTTTGTATCTGTGTATGTGTGTATATGTACATTATACTTACTGCGGTCACCTACAACCGCGGTCCATGGTGCCAGCCGTAACACTAACAAGCGAGGTGACTATGGTAATTCCCCTCAACATTTTTTCCAGCAAAAGCTAGAATTCTGGAGGGAGCTCCCTGTCCTGCAGTGGATGTATCATGGGATGTTATGATGATGATGACCTTTATTATTATTATTTTAAATCATGCGGTCGTAAATTTGGGTGGATTACTAATGAATTATTTTATAGACCAGCTAATCTAATTTTTGACGAAAAAAAAATGCTGATATTAATTTTTGTTGATTCTTCATACAGTAAAATCGTTTGGCTCTTAGGCTATATGGACAGTGCCTTCAAGCTCCTACAAATATAACGCCACACCCCAGACACTACAATTAGACTTTAAGGGCGCTGCATGTTATCCTACGTCATCTAGTACACGGCAACTTTGTAGCGATAGTAGTGGCCTACTAGGTCCACAAAACGTTGGTCGGCCAATCCAAAACCTGGCAGGTTTTGTGCAGTCGGAGCGCAAAGTGGTTAAGTAACAGATTACACGAATGAAATTTATTCGTAGAAATAGAAGGTACAAATACAAATACAAAAATTTATTAATAACATTCGTTACAGGTCAGAGTAATAATAAATTATGAATTCAAAAATTCATTATAATCGTAGAATTCCATTTCTACTAGCCACGCCTTGAGCTTACTTCTAAAATTAGGGAAAGTAGCTGCATCTCGTATAGAACTGGGAAGCTTATTATAAACTACTGCTCCGTATAGGTAGACGCTTTCTTCGGACTTCGCCAGTCTGTGCGGCTCAACCCTCAGTTGGTCTTTATTTTTGTTACTACGCAGTAAGTGCGATGTTACTTCGTTTTTGCGATTAAAACAATGCAAGTTAGACCTAGTAAAACATCCTACTTGAAATAATAAAATGCAAGGTAGGGTCATTATGCCGAACTTTTTGAAGTGTCCACGGGCCGAGACGTCGCTGGGAATCCCTGCTAGGGCCCTGACGGCTCGCTTTTGCAGTACAAACGCGCGTTTCCACTCGCTTGCACGCCCCCATACAAGTAAAAAAAACCGGTCAAGTGCGAGTCGGACTCGCGCGCCGAGGGTTCCGATATACCTATAGTATTTTTGGAAGCAATAAAGTCCATTTTCAGGACCGCAAAACTAAATTTGTTTTTAAAGGTTTTTTGCAGATTTCTGAAAAACTGTGCAACTTAGAAAGATCGTTTTATTTTTGCTGCAAAGTTTACATGAACCCCTGTCAACTGTAATTAATTCAGATTTTTCCTTACTCAAACTTCGGAGATAAGGGGGGGGGAATGGTATTTTTTTTGACATTTTTCATCTTAACTTGAAAACTATGAAACTTAAAAAAATACAAAAATATATTTTGAAATGTACAAGTAAAGCCCTTTCATATGATACCCCACTCGACCTAGTAGCGACAATTTGAAATTTGGCTCCCCCTATTTTGGCCCCCTTTACATTAATAATCATACTTTTTTCAAAAATTTTTCATATGCAGTTAAGTTGGGCAACTATATTCTAAAACCATTCCAAATTTCAGGTCGATAGCATAAGTGGTTGCTGAGATATAGAGGTGTGACAGACAGACGGACAGACAGACAGAGCGGCACCATAAGGGTTCCTTTTTTTTACCATTTTGGTATCGGAACCCTAAAAACAACAGGTCTGCCTTGCATTCTATTGGCGTCGAATAGCCCAAGAGTAAACCAAGCGAAAAAATATTAAAGTTAGTTTAGAACGAATTACAACTAGACAAGGTTATTTTTTTGTTCCTGAAATCCGTTTGTCCACTTATTAGTGACATTAAAAGCAAAAATTTATGTTCTACAACTTTGCTAATATTATTTAATAATTAACAAATTTTATTCTTTAATTTTATAGATTTGATTAAGATTTTGTTTTTATTCTAAGTATATCTATTAATCACTAGAATAGGTACCCCGAACATCATTCTTTATTAAAAGTTACTCGTATTAACTTATTGTATTTAATTTAGTGCAATTCAGGTTGTAATTGTGAATAAAATTAATAAGTCAATGGAATTTAGAAATAGTGACTCAAATATCATGTATGTCATGACTATTTAAAATCCTATGAGAAATTTTTCAGTAGCAAAAAGAAAAGAGACTGAAAATGTAAGTAATTTATGTAAGAATTGAAAATCCGCGCATTGTTTGAGAAAAGCACTATACAAACCTTGGCCGAAACCAGGTATTGATGGACTCACGTATGTGGGCCTCGGCTAACGCCTCTGCCCACATTATCACGTTCGTCCCTCAATACCCGTTTTTTCGAGTGTTGCAGTAATGTACTATACCAACAGTAATCAGCGTACCATCCATCGACAATGAAAAAAACGTAGGTGACAAACGTCAAGGAAAACTCCTTATTAAAATACTTTTCTTTATTTTCAGGAAAACGGGAACGAGAGTTATTAGGTGAGCTTCTTATTATTTTTTTCCTTCGTTCATACATACACAGTTAACATATTTTGGTAGATAGATACTCCGCTCAATACATAACACAGTCGTATTCAGGATTCGAACAAAAAAGGGTCCCTATTTTCGTGTGTTCTAGATTTAAAATTTCAAAGTGTTAGGCCTGGATCAGTGCGACGCGGACGAGGAGTGGACGTCAGTCGCAGATGTCCGCGACGGACCGTAAAATGCATGAAGACTATACAGTTCAGTCCAATGCGGAGCTATCCGCTCTAGCTCCGCACCGCAACCAGTGGCGTGCACAGAGATTTTAGGCAGGGTATGCACATTTTTTTTCCAATTTATATGGATGTCCTGCTGTCAGGAAAATGCTCACTGTTTTGGAACGCGACCCTAATAGGTCCATGATAACTTTGCGCTAATTAATAAAATATTAAAATAAATTTAATTTACGAATTATTTCATGTTGTATTATTTACGTATTTATACTGGTTACATTTTCTTTATCGAATCAACGTCGTAAAAACTGCTATATCGGTTTTATATTCGAAACATAGAGATGGTCAATTCGACTAAACAAGTAGACTCTCTATATTCAACAACTAAGCGATACTTTGACGGCTTCTCAATTCGGACGGGTCGCACTATAAGCTGAGCTTCTGCAAGCGCTACACACGCATACATTTTCACGCACACAGACAAACTTTTGCTGTGTACTACACGAGACTTAACGAGATGCTTTGTATGAAAAATAAGCAGGGCTTAGTACTGCTTTTGCGCACGGGGCGCCACGTAGTTACAGAGCGCTGCGGTGCTACACGCGAGTGTTTACCTTTAAGCATAGATGGCGCGTAACTAAATATATTATATGGGAAGCCAACTCAAAGACATTTTGACGAGAATTTCATTTTACGGGAGTTATTATAGTAAAGTTAACATTATCATTTATATTTAGGGGCACATTTGTATTGATCGTCTGGGACCACAGGGTATGCAGAGCTTTTTTGCATGTATGGAGTGCACGCCACTGACCGCAACGCATTGAACAGTCGTCCTCATCGAACGAACATCTCTGTCGGACGTCCACATCGCACTGGTTTCCTGAGCCGTAAAGCGTCTGAGAGCATAGAGAAGCATAAACTTTATTTTCAGCATCAATTGTGAATCTACCAAAAAATTTGATCGAAGACCATTACCACAATATTCATAAAGAAATTTTGATACAGATTTAAATATTATACATGTCTTACATTGACTTGTTGTTCACGACCACGACGTAGCTAACGTTTTAAAAACTAAGCACTTCTTGCAAGAAAGTTTTTAAATGTTCATTGTAGGATACCAGTCTCTAATGACGACAGTTACATTACTTAAGTCGCTTCACAAACAAAGTGGAGTCACGTGAGAAAAAAAGCGACAGTAAAATTTTGAATGGTATGAAGCAACATAAAATTGTAAGTAGTAACACCTCAATAGAGGAACCTCCCCACCTCCCCTTTTCTTTCCTAAAACACTTCACTATTGTTCAGTAAAAACATTTTAATACTGCCGGAGCTTAAATTAACATAAATTAGGCGAAACGGCCAGCCTGCGCGCGTCAGTTCTAATTACTGACCAAATTACTTGGAAGCTTTCTTAACTTTTAGACTTTTAGAAATATTTGGATTTCATTATGATCGTTAGTGTAATGTAACTTCAAAGGTTTGGTTAAAAAACATTAGTTCTGCAGCAGTCTCTTTTGTCTCTCTTATTATATGGAATCTTCTTCTTTAATTTAAGAGCTTGGCTCTTGTCGATGGAGCAACTTCCAGTCCTCACGTTGTATCGCGAGCTGCTTTACCTCCTGAAACGACACGACATTGACCTTTTCTTTTATCTGGTCAAAGTAGCTTCGCCTAGGTCTTCCTCGTCCCCTCTTTCCTTCAATCTTTTCTTCCATTATGTTTCTCAGGAAATTGTCGTGCCGTATCAGGTGACCTATGATTTCCCCTCTTCGGTTATCTTATGTTTTTTGTAAACTTCTTTTCTCTTTGACTATTTCTAGCACCTCCTCGTTTCTTTACCTTTCCGTCCAGCTAATTCTTTCCATTCTCTTATGGATTAAGAGGTTGTAAAAAGTACGATGTCCTTTGTATGGCGTGCGTGCAACATGATTGTTATTTATTTTAAATACTAGAAGAAATTAAAAGGAAATATATATTTTGCTTTAAGAAGAAGTAAAGTGTGCGGAGAGTTTAATAACCTCTATGATCAGCTGGTGACGTAGGCGAAGATTATTTAGATAGTTTGATGAATTCATCATAAAATACATTAAATATCCACTGCAGGACAGGGAACACCCTCCAGGACTTCAGCGAAAATGCGTGGTACTTATAGGAGAGAATTTACCATAGTTACTACGCTGGTAAGCGTCGCGGCTGGCGACCGCTGTTGTTGGTGACCGCAGTATGTAATATGGTAGGATTAATAGAAAGATGCTGCTGCCCATCCTCCGGTTCATAAGCCCTTAATCGCCTCTTACGACACGGGTAGAGAAGGGTTAGTACTATTCTTTGCCGGCACCACAAGGACAAATAAATAATGTATTTTAAAATTGCATCTAAAATGTGTTTTCAGTAATGTATTTTACGCAAATTTTTGAAAACCGGTTGATTCGCACTGACAAATATTCGTATAATATTGAAATAAATACGACAATTTGTATCGTCCATTTATTAAGAAATAACATAAGATTGTTTCCATTTCGTGTCGATGCCCGCCTGAAGGGATAACATAGTCATCAATCTCTATTTCAGTGGCTTTGTGTGGGTAGGAGCCTTCGTTTGGTTTAAATTACTATGCCTACACGATTACCTCACCTCACCCAACCAGTAGAATACAATGCCCTGTGCCCTGTCTTATCATCATCCACTGTGAAACAAAGCCTTCCCTTACATTGTGTGAAGTACCATCTCATACAGTCGGTAAATGTACATTTAGTAAGGTACATTTGTTACCGATTGTATGAGTAGGTACACTTTAGTGTACACTAAATCATCAGACCCATCTTATACATGAAGAAGTTAGGGTCTTCCAACTGGATGGTGCTGATGATCATCGTTAGGAAAATAGATAGAAACACTGATACTATTCTTGGACCGAGAAACGGTCACCCAGTGTGAAAGTCAGTTCGGTTACTGCTGTCAAAAGTGTGTTATATATTTTCTTCTAAAAATATTTCATCATTTAAAAAAAGATATTACCAAGGGTAGAGCGTGCCATCTAAAGACACTTAAAAAGCTTAGTTGAGAAACGTCATAGAAAATTGCCTATGGAAATAATATAAAGAATCCTATAGAGATGCGGAAGAATTAACTATTTCAGTTTCAAAAGTTCGTAAACGACGGCTATAAATCTCCTGTGATATCAAAGTTTACAAATTCAATTTTATCGTTAATTGGAACTAAATTTCAAGTGGAAGGAGTGGTTTTGGCAGGCATTTATTGTACGATTTTTAGCCAAACCTTGAAAAAAAAATATCGGCCTCTTAATACAAACTGTCCAATCATGTTTGCAAGTTTGTATGGAGAGGCCGATATTTCTTTTCCATTTCCTGAAAAATTTATTTACTGAAAGTTGTTCAGTTACGTTGACTGATCATGCTCTTTCAGTATTTGCCAACCTGTCCCTTACACCCAGTATTAACATGTCGTAACATAATAATGGTGAAGATACTCTAATATTTATATCCCAACTAGCTGGTGCCCACGACTTTGCACGCGTGGAATTCAGAAAAAAGTAGCATTTGCCCTTTCTCTGGCTTTAAACTATCTCTATACCAAATTTCTTCAAAATCTGTTCAGCGGCTCAGACGTGAAAGCGTAACAGACCGACAGACAGATAGACTGACATAGGTACTTTTGCATTTATAATATGAGTTAGGAAGTTGGGATATTAGGGAGGTATTAATAAAAATCTGAGATCAATGCAATCAAGATGCATAATTTGTATGCGTAAAGTACATCTTGCGAGCCATCTCACGCTTGAGAGGGATTTGGAAATGGGATGTCAAAATGTGTGATTTTGGATAAATTAGACCCAATGCAAGATTATAAATCAATTTTTTCGTTTATCCCAATGCTTACCAACACATTTTGTAGCCATGACACTAAAACCAGAGTATAGTAGGTCTTTACCTATGAAATTGCCGAAATTTTCTTACAAATTAATGAGATCATAATTCCTATAATTCTAATGCAACTTTTTCATTTGTCTTATATTTGAAAGTTGACTTCAAGGTTATCAATTTACGCATAAAATAAAGTTTTTATTTTTAGTTTGATATATAAAATTAAAGGTTTGAAAATTGTTCGTCTTAAAGGTCGTCCGATCACATCATTAGATTTGTTATATTTTTTTACAGATAATATTTTTCGAAAATTAAATTTAAGCTGCTGTTAGCTTAATGTCTCCCAATCATGCGTAAAAAAAATAAAAAAATTGGATTTATAATTCCTAAGAAAAATGCAAAAATGTTAATACTGAAAATTGAGTTTACCTAAAATTCGCCATACAAAACGGCAATTTCATAGGTAAAGACCTAATATTTGACGGAAAGAATAAGATTGTCTTACAAACTCGTTTACTTGTGAAATAGCTGCAAAATGTGTTGGAAAGCGTTGAAATAAACGAAAAAATGGATCATAGCCTCTGTCAGGTTAGTGGTCCACTTGACAAAGGTATACCTAAGGTATCTGTAACGCGAATCTTTTTAAATCTCCTGTCAGAAAATCCTATAATATCGTTTTGCTAAACACGGGGTGAAATGGATCAAGTAACAGAAAATTACGTGTTATCCCCACCCACCCCACGTCTAATTTGCATATTGAGTGTATTTGTTTAAGGGAAATCAGGGTAAGGGCTTTGTAATGGGAATCAAATTTATTTAAGTAAAAAACGGAAAAAAAATATTTTTGGGTTCAAAGCAAATTTTTTAAATAAAAAACGAAAACCCAACTGTGTAACAGAAAAGAAGAAAACAAGCAAGGATCCATAAACTGGCTCAAATAAACTTTTATTATTTTTATTATTCATTTATTTATTTTATCCATAGGATTTAGTAATTGAATTTTAGCGGCCTAGCTTCTCACGGATAGATACAGGTTATTGTTGCGTCGGGGGTAACTAAAAGTGCATTATAAATAAAATTTGGATATTTTTTAAATATGTTAGGGTACTAAAGTAATAGACAAAGCTAGATTTCTCATCATCACATACACTCTTTGATTGATTTGATGCTCTGCCTACCCCGTGAGGAATATAGGCGTCATGTTACACTCATTTACTTATACAAAAACCATTATAGTGTGTAGGCAACGAAGCAGTTGACCCCAACATAAATTTCTCAGGCAGATTTTATTTGACAGGATGATAAAGTATCATGAATTACATGTAAATTTTAAATATCCAAAAAAAAATTTCACACATTTTTTGTATGGAAAAATTAAAAGTACCGATTTTTTTTATAGAAGGTTGTAGTGTAATACCCAGCAAAGTTTCATCGACTGAGGATTTAATGCGGTGGTCTTCATACAACGATCCGCTTCGTTGCCTAGACTAATTTGCCAAACAGATAGTAGATAAAATTTAGTCACTTTGAACGCTGTTTCTTAAATTTAAATTTTGATAATTATTACACTGATGATAAATTTTGAATGATATGTC
This sequence comes from Athrips mouffetella, assembly GCA_947532105.1. NCBI lineage: Eukaryota > Metazoa > Arthropoda > Insecta > Lepidoptera > Gelechiidae > Athrips > Athrips mouffetella. The sequence goes on along the minus strand of OX383960.1, from coordinate 6,802,858 downwards.
TCATTTGAACAATGCAATAAGTTATAAGTTATTCAAGTGGTTTGAAGTGATTTATTTGGATAAGAATTATAATATCAAGTTACGATGAATGTGGCCTAGTTTGTAACAGCGTTACTATTTCATGAAAAAATAGTTTTTAGGGCTAAATAGTAATATCAACTAAACACAGGGTGTATGGGACGGTGTAACGAAAACTGAAAAGGCGTTTTCCCAAAAAAAAAAACATTTTGGGGAAATGAAAAAAAAATTCGACCTCTACAAATTGCTCACTCTGATCGAACAGTTTGTATAGATTTTTTTTTTTCGTTTCCCATATAATGTATATTTGGGAAAGTTGTTCAGTTTCGTTATCTGAGCACGCCTTTCCAATTTTCGTTACACCGTATCGTACACCCTGTATATGAAAAGCGAAAAAATATTAAAAATGCTATAGAGTAGAATTATCTGAGTGCGTCTGTGCTTTCAAGTTCGTATACCCCGAATCTATTCGAGTCGCGAGTGAATAGGGTTCTTCTGAGCAATCTCGCTCCTTCGTCGACCTCATGTTTGTCCTCAGGACTAGAACGAGGTAAAGAGCAAGCCTATTAACTATAAAAAAAATGTATGAAATTACATATTTCTGACGTCCTAGCTCAGTTTTGTTGTTCCCGATCTTTTTAAAATAAAATTAGTTAAAGAAGTATAAAACTGCACACAAAATTTTAAATTGTTAGTTTTTCAGAAATTTTGCAGGTCTTTTGTTAAGATGGCAACAGTATTTTATTTAGTTTTTGACCAAGGCATCATACCCATTATTACCGATTTATGCGCTGGTTGGCTGCGAAATTAGAAGACAGCTCCTCAGGTTAATAAAATATAATTAAAAATGGTAAAACACACAGTATTTACAAGTAAACCAAGTAGAGACCGAGAGACTGCCAAAACTAATCAATGTCGTTATTTGGAATTTGCTTTCGTCTAAGTTTAAATATACATATTTACAGAAGCCTGCCAGCATCAGGCTAGCAGGCAACCTCCGTCGTCGACACCCATTACTTCTACATTTTATTCTAAGAAATAAATATTCAAATAAAATTGCTTTAGACCATCTGTTGCGTCTACATTAGACTGTGACATGAGATACAGTCGTTTCACCCAGACAAGCCATTTCCATCTGTATTTCACTGCGGCATTAAAGGTCCCAGCGTAACACTAAAATATTGTACATTACACTTACATAGAACTCAAGTGTCACTCAAACGGTACGTGACTATAATAAAATTGTAAGTTTAATTTTGACTGAAACTAAAGACAATGTTGCTATTTAAGGAGTGATACATACAAAGTGCCTAATAAGGTAAAATGCCAAATAAAACATATTTTTTATACTTTATCAACTTGGAGCTGAATTTCTTCCAGCTAACCTCTATATCTAAGAAGATTTTCTCTCTACACCAAGCAAAAAAGAAAAACAAAAGAAGAACAAAAAAGAACAGTTTCATTGACTTGGCAAACTTTTTCTGTATTCTATGGGAAACCTGCCAGCTAATATTTGGCAAAAAAACATCATCTAGATAAAGAAAGAACTAAAAGTTTTGCTCATGTTAGTTGAAGTCCTGATTTAACCTCTCTGGGGAAAAGTTGTAGAGAGCCAACCTGTAGAGACCGCGGCGGAGCTTTATTTAAGAGCCTTATTAAAAATTATTCTGCTTGCCTGTTAGTCACTTTTTACGGCGTACTTAAGAGGAGGATGAAATTTTAAAACTATGGTAAATATTTTTTTTTCTGAGGAGGGTTTCGTTGGAAATTGTGTTTTTGTTTATTAATCGGGTTTCATACCTAAATAGCGTTCAGTGCCAAAATGTTGTATTGGTAACATAGTTTGATGTTATTTAATAATTCGGTCCATAACTGAATAATTTTCCCTAAGGACCATAAGATCGAAATAAGAAAATCTGAGTCCGCTGGTAGCACATTTTGTATGGCAGGTAAATATTTTTTCGTATGTCGATCGTCGTCATGTTTTCGTCGTCATGTTAGTTTTGTCGTGATGTTTTGTTCCTAGAAAGGTGTTCAGTTTTAAGATCCAACGAACATTCTCTCAAAGAAACGCTACTGATTACAAACATAAATAATAGATATGATATTTTATGCATACGGGATTTAAAATATCGGGAATAGTCGCTACTGCAGCAGTAAATATCATAGAGTAGGACAGAAAAGAACGTTCTTGCATATCAGTACCTACTCATAGTCGCCACCGACTCCATAGGGAATACATAACGAGGTTGTATTTTGGTTGTGGGCATACACTCAGAACGGAAAATCAACCTAATTTTATGACGTGCAATATAATTAAATTCAATTTTAAAGTCATAGACTACATTTTTTTGGCCGTAAAACCGGTAGGACACGTGGTAGGACCACGGGAAATACATTGTGTGGTCTGAAAATCGTACGCGAATATGACATGCGTACAGTCAGCCGCACGTCGATGGAAACTTTATCAACTCTATTACCATGCAATAAAGTCCAAAGTGTTCTACTGACGTCCTATGTGGTATTTCATTTCAAAATGTATTCAGAATACAGTGCGACTGGTAACCGAGGTGCCACCACAAAATATGGAAGCCGAGTCTCGTGGTGAACATGGACATAAACTATTCACCTCGTGTCATCCCAAGGGGAGCGTCTGCCATTTGACCTACATTGCAGTCCTGCTGAGAGAGAATTAGCTCATGGCGTTGCATAATTGAAGACGTGATGCTATGCGTGGATCCCCAATGACAGAATTCGCCTTGTGTTTAAAGTTCCTAAGGGTTCCGTGCCCGAATGGTCCAATCCAGATGGAGCCCTATTTGCTGTTACTCACATGTCCGTCTGTCTGTCTGTCATCAATCACACAGGTTTTACAGGCACACTGTTGGTAAGCAAGGCATTTCGTTGACCCAAACCTGTACATAAAAAACGCGCGCAGCATAGGGTTCCACAGTTTTTTTACGATTTTTTTCATCGCAAAGCGGGTTTTGATTAAGTATTTAGTAACGTTTATAACATAAACTTTCCACCTCCTAAAGCCTCCTAAGCTCAGCGAGGTCCTAGCGCCTGATTGCAATTTTTTTTTCGGCTATAGCTCATTTGCCTGTCAAGTCTATTTAACTGTGATAGCTTTACTTTTAACTTCATAATATATGCTACTACTGTGAATTTTTTAAACAATCAACCGTTTGGCCGACAGGGGCGCGCGGAGCACTCGACTTCAACAAAATATTGCATTTTAAGATTAATATTTCGTAAAACGGATCTCTAAATTGAAAATTAATCTTAACAAACTTATATTATATTGAAAAGACCTATCCAACGACACCCCACACTACGGGGTAGACAAGAAAAAAATATTTCATCCCCACTTTACTTGTGGGGGAAGTACCCTAAAAAAATATTTTTCAAAATTTTATTCTACCGCTTTATGGGCGTGAATAAAATGTGTATCCGTACACAATTTCAGCTTTCTAGTACTAAGGGTCTCTGAGCTAAGCCGTGGACAGACAGACAGACAAACGGACATGACGAAACTATAAGGGTTCCTTTTTGACTAGGGAACCTTAAATAGATCAATTAGTAATTCGCTCATTTATTTTTCAGTTATCAAGGAAGGTTTTCTTTTTGTTTTTATATGCTTCCACTTTTCTTCTTACACGCACACGTCTAGATTTCCTCTCTCTACAATAAAAGTAGAACATGTCTATTCTTCAATAGTTACCAAATACTTGTCCTGAAATTGCAACGATGTCTAGAAAATACCTGGCGAAATTTTAGTTTTCCTCCGAAATTGCGAGATATTTCATGGTATCATCCTTCTTGGGCAAAGTGGAAGGTAAGGTGATTTAATAAAGACTGTTGCGTAGGCCCGGAATCCTGAGCTATTTGAGGGATCAAAGCAATATGGACACCTGAATGAAGAAACTTTGCGAGAAACGACGACGTGCGGGCTTAAGACTAAGGCGGGAAACACACTGGTGACGCGCTACGAGGTGCACTGTATTCTTTGCTTGCAGGCAATGAAGCTTGCAGGGCATAAAAATTGCAGGGATCCTATTTTCCCTTATACCATTTAATTATTTTCGTTTATGCTGTGTCAGCCAGCGGATAGTTTAGCATTCCAAAAAAAAATCGGACTTCCTTGCTTCGCCAAAAACTCATTGGACAGATCTAACTTCTATCAGTAGGCTGTGCTGCAGTAATTTCTTGCTGCTACTTTTATACGACTATAGCACATATCTGAAAATGTAGTAGACAAGTTCATTTGCAATTGATTTCTGAAAAGTTCAAGTGCTTTGTAAAGTATCTACATGGAATTAATGAATTTGAAATGTAATTGACCGAGCTGCGTGTTTTTAATACAAAATTAGATGATTGAAGATAATGAATGAATGAATAACACTTTATTGCACACTAATAAAGTATCATTTATAAATAGCGAGTTATAAAATGTGGGCAAAAGGCGGTCTTATGACCAAGAGTGATCTCTTCCAGACAAACTTTTGACTAAATCATCATTTAACGGGATTCTACAGTGTAGTGTACTCATATAAACATGTTACAAAAATTACATAACAAAAACAAAAATATTTTAGTTACATAAAATAGAAACAAGCAGATATTAGAGACTTAATTATTAATCCTTAATACCTGAGCGACCGAGCTTCGCTCTGCATAATTTTAACCAAATCTCACTATCTGATGACGTTGTAGGGTTTCTGGAAAGAAATTCGTATATTTTTAGTATATTTTAGTATATATTTTTACAATCTATTAGTGATGTGGAATCACCCCTTAGAATGGATCATCGTACTTGTTTTACACCCTGTACAGGGTCCAAGCCCTGGGTATAAACACCTATATGTTTCTTGAGTAAAGTTGCTCAGTTTCATGATCTGAGTAACATACTAAAATTATGTTCACTAATATCATTAGGACCTTAAAATTATTAAATAGTATAGGATGCAAAACGCTTCGTAGCACTCCACGCAGTGTGCTCCCCGCCTTATGTTTGCGTCCAGAAAGCGATAGTTGCTACATTCTTGTGGTTTCTGAGAAGGTAAACCTCACTTATTTGTGGTATGTTGGGATTTAATACGTACGACGAATTATGAAATACCTTTATGTAATACCATACATAACACATTTTTATTTACGTTCCTTTTACATTCTTTACGTCCATACCTGACTTTTTAAGCAAAGATATTCAATAGATTTCGTCCCAGGAGAAAAATACGTGTATTTTAAGGAATCCCGCTTTTTACGCTTTTTAAAAGTTTATAAATAAAGGACTGGTTGCCAGTTGCACAAAGGGTCTATAAAGTTAAAGCTACTTTAATCTATTGCTGTCACTTTATTTGTCATCAAAACAGAGTGACAGAAGCTTTGTGTAGCTGTCTCAGAAAAATAAGGGTTTAGAACATTTACTTATATATAAGTACTAGCCCATCGGCACGTTACAATGTCCCCAATTCGTTGGTCCGAAATCTGACGTTTAGGACCAACAAATGTCAGTCGTTGTCAGTCATATTGTCAACATTGGATGCAAATAAACTTACCAACAAAATGGAATGTTCTTAGTTGAAAAAACAATATACTCTTATTATTATTATTGTTATTTCTTATTATTGTTTTTGACTATAATCCAATTAATGAAACTGAAAAACCAGGCCTAAATCACATATAAACAGTAAAAAGTTTGTTTTGTTTTTTGCCATATTATTTCCGTTCCGTGTATTTAGTACCGACCGAAGTACTACACAACGTAGTTCACGCGATTTTTCACAGATGGCGCAATTTTTTCTTGTATGGGGAAATTTTGAACCGCTTGTTCCCAAGACCCTATCTTGACTATATAAATCTATGGTTTAGAAGAAGGATTATAGATATAATCCGTCACAAGTTAGGGATGTCACAACAAATTACGTAAATGCAATGAAGGCGTCGTTCTATTAATTTGGTAGGATTACTTTGAATATTTGTATTGCATATTTATTTAATGGCATCACATCTCATTACAAAACGTGTTTCGCCAGTGTCAAAATAAAGGAATTGTTACAAAATTATGGCGACACGCCAATGTCTAGTGAAAGATTGATTTACACAGGAATCCACATCTCGAAGATCGACGACGAGGAAAGCCTGTGCACCACGGTGACTCCGATAAGCTGATAGGGGAAATGACTGAAGTCACGATAAAAGCCGCTTCTCACCATCCAAAAACTTTAGTAAATGAATATATTTCCATTTTCTATTAAATTTTCACTTTGCATGACGTGTATTGGATAATATACTATCAAAACTATACTTCAAACTCTCAAATCAACAGATAAAACTAAAATTGAAACAAATTCATGATCGTCATCGTCAAATGCTGACAAACTACCCTCTACTTTGAATATTTCATAATCATCGATGATAATGTGACATTGCATAGCAAAGAAGTTAAGACATGCTGGCAGATGTCATCCCATAGTATAATACATTAGCACGGTATTCTATTCCGAGCGAAGCAAGCAACGGAAATTTTGTCAGATGTCTCATCATCGTCAACATCACGGAGCTCCCTCCAGAATTCCAGCATTTGCTGCTACAATGTGAAGTGGAAGTACCATAGTCATCACGCTTGTAAGCGTTGCGGCTGGCACCAAAGACCGCGCTTGTTGGTGACCGCAGAATATAAGATGGTACGATACACAGAAGGATGCTGCTGCCCATCCTCCGATTCCTAAGCCCTTAGTCGCCTCTTACGACACCCGCGGGTAGAGATGGGTTGGTAATACTCTTTGCCAGAACCACACGGTCAATATATGTGTCATAATAGGTAACCTAAAATGCATTGCCAGCGTAATATGCAATAGGATCTTTCCAGCTTGAAATTTCCGCAAGTGTACCGCTACACAAGTTTCGATGTGTTTTGTTTTGCTGGCGAAGCCATATTATTAAAAGCGGAACGTTTATAAGCCCAATCGAGGCCAGTAAACACGTTGGAACTGCGAGTAAACAAAGTTTTGTTCGGCCTATTTGAAATTAATTTTACCTTGCAAACAATACGAACAAGTAAAACAAGGAACAAAAGAAAAACAAGTATAAAACCGAAAATTCTCTACCTAACATTACACACAATACTATATAATACTCGGAAAATTTTACAACCTTCAGTACATACTCAATAAGTCAACATTGTTTGTGGTATATCATGCACTGGTAGAATCATACATTAGCTACGGATTGATTGTTTATGGTAAAACCTTCCCTACATATATTAGCCAAGTCAAAAAAATACAAACCAGATTTTTAAAAATGCTAATCAGTAAGCAAAGAAAAGCCGAATGTAAAGGTAATTATGAACAATTGTATCAAGCGTGTGAGATACTACCAGTGCAAGAAAAGGTTAAATATCTAATAGCTATAGAAAATTACAACTCTGATGTACATAAAACAGAGAACATCTTAAGTAAGGCCCTTAGGGTGGACAAGAGATGTAAGTATATTGAACCAAGAAGCTATAATTATTATGGTGAAAGAACACTCCATTACATTGTACCTAGATTATTTAACACCATTGATTTCCTGCAAGAAAATATGAGTAAAAGTGTTTTTAAAACTAAGTTAAAAAAGATGTTACTCAAAAGTTGTGTACCTACAGTTGAACAATTATAGTAATTTAAGTTGCATAAAATCAAATACGTACCTACCTGACTATCAATTGCATGTTTCAAATAGTTTCGATGTTAATTTTTATTTTACTATTTAAATTTTTTCAAAACATTTTAATTTATTAATATTAATTTTAATTTATGTATAATTAATTTAAATACTTAACGATGTTTAATTAATGGATAAAAGTGAATGAGCGCAAAGCGCCAACAAACTGCATGTACAGTTTGGCGCAAGATAAATATGTAATCTGTACTATAATTTCTATGAATAAATGCTTTTTAATTAATTTAATAATTTAATATTATTATACGAGTAATAATATAAAACTATGTGTAAAATGTTAGGTAGAGAATTTCCGGTTTTATACCAACCCTTACATACCCGTGGGTGTCGTAAGAGGCCACTTAGGGTTATAAACTGGAGGATGGGAAGCAGCATCCGCATTTGTATCTTACATCTTACTTACTGCGGTCACCTACAACCGCGGTCCATGGTGCCAGCCGTAACGCTAACAAGCGAGGTGACTATGGTACTTCCCCTCTACATTTTTCCAGCAAAAGCTAGAATTCTAGAGGGAGCTCCCTGTCCTGTAGTGGACGTTTCATGGGATGTTATGATGATACGAGTAATATTTATTTATTCGTTTATCTATATTAAATCGCAATTTCTAAAACGGCTTTATCCATTCAGATTTACAGGATGTAAAAAAGTAAGATGATGAGGATCATAAAAGTTGGTGGGGGACTAAATGCAACAACTTTTGTTCTATTTGTGCCGACTTTTCGAAACACGCAAGAAAAAATTTCGACTTTTAATACAAATTGGGCCAATCAGCTGATCATTTTGTATGGAGTCGATTTTTTGTAATGTTCGAAAGGTCGTAAAAAAACTACGGAACCCTATACTGCGCGTAGCCCGATACGCACTTGGCCGGTTTGTTTTTTACTACGGGTGATCTTGAAATATGGTTTTTCTTTAAGTTCACGCCAGTCGGTAAACGTTTATAGCAGAAGGTTATGTTGCAAAAGGTGGTAGAGTAATTTTTATTATTTTATCGTGTGTATATGAATGCAACCAAGCAAGTATCAAAAATGGTAGCACGAAATATCTTGTATGAGTATCCTATCGAAACGTTATAAAATTGGATAAACGGAGCCATGTTAGAGGCCTTTGGCGGCTCAACAACTCTGACACGGGTTAGTGAGGTCGGTCATCGACCTTGCAACCCACACGATATGGTGGTAGTGAAAAGTTACTTTTTATCATTTTTTGCAACATAGAATCAGTCTACCGATTGGCCTAACAACTAACAACTCTCTTTTAACTCTTTTTGCACGCTGTATCACAGAATATATTTTACGAGGGTTGATTTTTTTTATATTTAGGTCATCATTATCATATCAGCCGAAAGACGTCCACTGCTGGACATAGGCCACCCCTAAAGATCTCCATGACGACCGGTCCTGCGCTGTTCGCATCCATATTTAGATATTTAGGTACTGTTATGATAACAGATTGACGAGTTATTATTAATTATGGTTATTATCGGCGTTTTTTTACCGTATTTATTAGGGTTATATTATAAGCTTTTGCACGCGACTTCGTCCGCATGCTACATACCTTGTTACCAACTATTACACACCATGTTACATTCAGTAATTCAAAAGATATGTTATATTCTAGCAATGTTGGCTGCAGATAGCAGTAAGCCTTTCTTGGTATGTACAGTCAAGAGATTATCAAGCTTGACACACTTTGTACCGCTCTTATTTCAATAGCTTTCGGAGCTTTCTTCCCGCTACATTCTCCAGCTTGACTGTACCTGATGTCCTTTAAAGTTTTTACTACATATTTATTCAACCGGCTTTTATAAACGAACTGCGTGTTTATTTTAAAGTCTGCTACGAGAACAAAGCTAACTAATTTGAATGTACGTTTGCTGAAATGAGGTTAGCGTTGAATGTATTTACAAGTTAAGTTGTTTTCGTACTTAACATGCTATATCTCATTAATTAAGTCAGGTTAAAAGTATCTTAAATCGACGAGCGTGTATGAAAGGGTTGATGAAAGTTGAGGAAGCGAGGGAAGTGTGGCAAGATCATTAGAAATATAGTATTAGGGTAATACACAAAACAACGATAGGGCCACTCCGCCTGCGCACGCACCACCCCATACAAGCGAAGAGATTAAAAAAATTTGGTTCCTTATTGACTGGGTATACTATCAAATTTATGTAAGCGCTGAAGATTAACGAAAATATGTGTCACAAGGTATTCTGACATTCATTCAGTCATTGTGAATACGGCAGGCGGGCGGAGGGTCGCAGCTATATTCTGTGACCTCCTGCGTGCCTTCGAGATGGTTGATCACTCCCTGTTACTGAACAAATTGCTGTGCTACGGATTTGAGTCTAAATTGTATAACACTATTAAAGTTTTTCTTCAAAATCGAAAGCAAAGCACTCATGTACTATGTAGTAAATCAAACCTGGAGAAAATAGGAAATTGCTCTGTCCCTCAAGGCTCAGTGATGGGCAATAACCTATTTTTACTTCTTGTTAACGACATAACTGCTGCATGTGATGATGCAGAATTTGTGACATTTTCAGACGATACTTGTCTAATAGTAAGTGCTCAAATTATACCCATCTTACAAAGTAAGTTACAGAATGTAGTCTTACAAATGTCGCAATGGTTTTCTGCTAATGGATTATTTTTAAATATTGGAAAAACCAACATCATAAATTTTGAACTAAGAAAAATTCATTCACCTAGTCTTGATATAACGCTAGACAACAAGAGTATTCCTCAAGTAGGCACTGTTAAATATTTAGGGTATACTATAGACGCTGATCTTACCTGGTCCGCACAAATTGACCAAACTTGTCTCAAACTATCATCTGCGTGCTACGCTATACTCGTATCGAGACTAGTCCCGAGTCTTTCAAAGGATAATTTACTCAAGGCTTATTACGGCTACTTTCATTCTTTATTGAAGTATGGTGTACACCTATGGGGGATGGCTGCTGACTGCAAAAGACCTTTTACTCTACAAAAACGTATACTTCGTATAATGGCAAAAAAGCCCTTTGACTATCCCGCGCGGTCCCTTTTTATAGAATTAAAAATTCTCACACTACCTATTATCTACGTGTTTGCGGCTTGTAAACTTGTTAGATCAAATCTAAATGAATACTCAACAAATGCTGATCTACTCGTATGTAGCGTAAATACACGCAGCCGCCACCTCCTGTCGGTTCCGCTGAAACGGCTTACTAAATTGCAAAAGTTTATTGAATTTAAGGCGATCAAATTCTATAATGCGTTCCCGAGTGCCCTCAAAAGTATTCAAAGTGATAGCATATTCACAAATCGGCTCAAGGTTCTACTGCTGCGGATGGCATGCTATAGCACTAGCGAATTCCTAAATAATGTATCATCCATCAGTATCCCTGAGTAAATCAAACGAATGTAATGTCATTAAATTTATTAGGTAATAGCCAATTAAGTACCTGTTGTACTACTTTTATGTATTCACTTATGACTTGTAAATTTTTATTTACGAATAAATGACTGAACTGAACTGAACTGAACTGCATAGGCGTCGTCGTTCTGTAAATTTTGTATGAGGATGTAAAATCACGTTTGATGATTTGACATTTCAACTTGAGACACAATGGCAGCCTAGATGTCATCCCATAGTAAAATAAATTAGAATTCCTTCTATTCCAAGGGGAGCAAGGAGTCCGAATTTTTTGGTCAAGATAGATAGATAGAAACTCTTTATTGCAAACAAATTTACAACATTTAAGTACGAACAACATATCTTATTGCGCGCAAAGGCGGCCTTATTAATTAGAGCAATCTCTTCCGGGCAACGTTATAATTGGGAATCACTTAGATGGACATGAGTAGTGCAGAGTTTACTTACATTACCTACATTACCTATCAAGATCGTAGACCAAGTCGTATCGATCGATCAGGTGGAGGGCTGTGGTCTCTGCCTATACCCCGATGGGAAATAAGCGTGATTTTAATGTTGGTATGTATGTATGTATGTATGTATTTTCTAGATTGTCATCATTGTTTCGTGTGGGTAGTAAGACCAATGATCGACTTCACAAACCCTGCTGTAGAGTTGCCAATGGACTCTGACTCATTAACGCTCGAATCATAGCTCATTAGTAGCAGGGAGCAACGGCCTAACGTGCATTCCGAACACGGAATATATATTCCGTGATTCCGAAGCACATAATCATCTTACTTTTTGGACAATATTCTTATCAAACTGGGGAAAGTCTCACAAAATGAGCTTTGTTCTTTTGGGTTGTATTTAACTGCTAATCAAAAAATCTTAATCGCCAAATCAAAGAAAATCCCAATCCTTATCAAAAATACTGATTAGAATTGGGATTTTAAAATTTATTTTCAGCTTTTGTAGCTGTTAAATTTTTAATTAGGCATTCAACAATAACTGTAGCATTTATTTATGCGGTCATGGCCGAGCTATTTCATTCCGATCACGAAAGAAAGATAAGCAACGTTTGCCAGAAACGAAATAATAAGAGCGTTTCCGTGCTTCGGTTACCCGGCTGTTAGTGACAGTAGTCGTTAAGCCGAGTCAGAGGCTGTTAAAATTTGTCGGTTTGAAAACTCTGAGAGTCAGGTTTGTTACTATCGTCATCATTGTGGTGTCTCTGTCGGGCCTCTTGTGATTGGGGACATATTTTAGTAATAATACACAATAGCATTAAATTAACACTAGGCAGTAAGCTGCCGTTATTCATAATCTAAGCGTAGCACGGCCCGACAGAGACTGACTTCTCGGTAATCGGCCATCGGTCGTCGTTGAAGCTGACAGCCATTGTCCAAGCTGGCCACCAGCATTGCCTACTGTACACCACAATCATCATAACATCCCATGAAACATCCACTACAGGACAGGGAGCAAACCTCTAGCTCCAAAACTCTAGCTCTTGCTGGAATAATGTGGAGTGGAAGTACCATAGTCAACACGCTTGTTAGCGTTATGGCTGGCACCATGAACCACGGTTGTTGGTGACCGCAGAATCTAAGATGATGCGATACACAGAAGGATGCTGCTGCCCATCCTCTGGTTCATTAACCCTTAGTCGCCTCTTACGCAATCCACGTGTAGAGATGGGTTGGTACTATTCTTTACCGGCATCACACGGGCACTAACTAAGCAAATCTTAATCTAGGATTGGGTCTGTTTTTCCATCTAGGGCTTTGCTTTCTGGATTGCGGAGTTAAGGTGGCATACGCGCTGTGTAAAAACCAATGTTAAAACGGAATAAAGTTAGAGCAATGATTATTCTGAAGAGTAATAAAAAAAAAATTAATGTTAGTTAATGAATTAAAAATTCATTTTAATCTATCGTTGTTGTAAAATTTTGAATTACGTAACGGAAGTTTTCATTTAAATAATAATGGCTAAATTTCCTTAAAACCAACAGTTAAAAGTTTGAGTTTTTATAGCTGTAAGGTTTCCTCCAAGCTATATTCACATTTTGTTTTGTGTATAGGCTGTTTCTTTTCTTTGTAAATTGACGATTTTTACCCGACTGTTTTAACGTTTGGGCTGGTTTTCTCTAGCCCTTCTATTGAATGCCGGCAGTCAATCAATCATCTAGGCATTCAATTAACTGCCTGATTAAACCAGTTGGCTGCGACACATACATTCCGTATTAAAATGTTGTAGTGCAAAACTTGTTCAGTGCATGCGTAGGTGGTTATCGGAGAGGTTTGCAGAGATTTTATTGGATATGTCTCACAAGGTGTCAAGAATAAATAACCCGCAGACATAGAAAAAACCCTTATGTTTATCGTAAAAATGCTTGTCCTGGACGGAGATCGAACCCGCGGTGTAGAAACCTCACTAGCAACCACGCCAATGGGTGAGTCTTCATCTTTGTCACGCCTTTCCCCTTTGACCCTATACAGGGTGGAAGGGACAGGTTGACAAACACTGAAAGGGCATGATCTGTCAACGCAACTGAACAATTTTCAGTGAATAAAACTTTCAGCTAAATTGTAAAATCGGTCTCTCCATACAAAATTGCAAACTTGATTGGACAGCTTGTATGGAGAAACTGATTTCATTTCTTGAAAGTTTTATTCACCGAAAGTTGTTCAGTTACGTTGAGTGATCATGCCCTTTCAGTATTTTCCAAACTGTCCCTTACACCCTGTATAATCCAAAAACTGACCATAAAGCTGTTACGCACTTAGTTATAGCTGTCATAAAAAATCCATCAGGTGCCATAAAAAGGGCCCAGTACTAACAATTTTAGTGAAACTTGTCTACAAGTGGAACATGTTTACAATCGAGTGAAATTGGTCGTAAAACTAACACAATTTTTTTTTACAAAAATTTGAGTGGTTTTTTTTATTAGAATAGCCAAAAGTATTGGTTATTAATTAACTTTGGATCCACAAGGGAAGCACCTGCCACATGAGGCAATCCACATTATTTCGCAGGTTGGGCATCGCGATTTGATGTCTTATTAGTGTCAAAAAACGTTACAAATGAGACTGAAGTTGCAGTGCTATAGGCGGTGGTAACCACTATGGTAACCACTTCCTATCAGGTGGCTCACCTGCTTCTTAGTTGACTTATAACAAAAAAATGTAGCACTTTGCCCAATCCAGAGATTTTTTTAACAATATTCGTTCAGTATACTATAGTATGAGGTACCTATATCTACATACAAAAGTATACGTAATAAACGTCGTATTGGTTTCACAAAAGGACGTAAACAAAGAGAACATAACGTAAACAATAAACCCATGGATGTGTCGAGCTTTTCACTAGCACGAAAAGTTCGTAAATTTCGTTTCGACGTGGCTTTGTCCAAATTGAATTAGGTTGGGGTCCCTCGTAGTAGTAATGCACTTGCTTTCCCACAGGGATACTCAAAACACAGGTTCTCAACTTTTCGCCAGTAACGCCCCCATTTGTTGGTTGCCTATCACACCAATCCCAAGGGGGGTGGGTTCTCCCCTATTTTGACAAGACCGTTGGTGTGGTTGGTAGTGAGCCTGCCTTTCACGCCGTGGGCCGCGGGTTCGATCCCCGCCCAGAGCATACATTTGTTTGATGAATAGAAGTATTTGTTCTGTGTCTGGGTGTTATTTATTTATTTATGTATGTTTATCAGTCTCTGATACCCATGGTACAGGCTTTGCTTAGTTTGGGATCAGATGACCTTGTGTGAAATGTCCCTAACATTTATTTATTTATTATCTTTCTAATTGACTGCCTCAAAAGGACGGAAGGAAGTAAAATAATACAAAATTGTAAAAACAAGCAGGTTGCGCTTTACACTTGTAGTGCAACTCTCCCGACGGTGTTGAGGAAAGGTTCAAAGTCCAACGTGTCAAGCTTGACGTGTTTTTAACTTTACAAAAAGTGTATTATTTCAAAGTCTGTAATCTTACGAGAACAATAAAAGGTATCATTAGTGTAGGGTTGCTGCCCAAGATTCATTTAAGTGAATTTAATAATGAAAAGAAAAATTTGGTTAAGCTAGCTAGAGCCGAAAAACGCAGGTACCATGGGCAATACTCGAAATTTTAAATGTCACACCTCCCCTGGGAGGCGCTCCCCACGGCTTGAGAACCCATGCTCTATACTTTCGTGAATTCGTATATTTCGTTCGAAATATTTTTGCAATAGAGTGCTCAAAAGCAACCTACTGAGTCTACATCAACTTTCGTCTTATTTTATATCATTCTATTTCCTTGTGCTTTTTATATTTTGCTTACTTGTTTGTATGTATAATATTCTTTATACTTCAACTATTCGGAAAGTAAAGAAATCCTTTTTTTTAAATAGAAAGTATGTACCTCATTGCTGTCGAAAAATATGCGGGATGGAATATTGTATGTAAGTCCATTTCTGACGTGCTGTTTCTTTTCTAAATTTAAAGTAGAGCCAACATAAGAAGTCCGTTTTTGACGTTTCCTTAACACCAACGCACAGAGTTAATTTTTCTTTGTAGGTAACAATTTTTCATACATTTGACAGCTGTCACAAAAGACCTATTTCCATGCCTATTTCGATGGCCGTACTTTAGGTCAATGTCAACATAATGCAACATATAATGTGCAGCATATAATACGCATCTTGATAATGTGCAGCTGATATTTGGCGTCGAGACGTCAACTATCAGTCGCACATTATTTGCTGCGTTTTATATGTCGCACATTATTTACGCTCTCAAATAATGTGCACCAGATAGTTCAAATCGCCTTTTGAAAAAGGTCATGTTCTTCTTAGAACTTTCTCTAAATAAAACTTTCTTTTATAAAACCGTATTCTAAATACTAATAGGTCTTTACCTATGAAATTGCCGAAATTTTCTCACAGATTAATGAGATCATAATTCCTATAATTCTAATGTTATTTTTTTCATTTGTCTTATATTTGAAAGTTGACTTCAAGGTTATCAATTTACGCATAAAATGAAGTTTATATTTTATGAAGTTTTTAGTTTGATATATAAAATTAAAGGTTCCAAAATTGTTCGTCTTAAATGTCGTCCGATTTTATCATTAGATTTGTTATATTTTTCTACAGATAATATTTTTCGAAAATTTAATTTAAGTTTCTGTTAGCTTAATTTCTTCCCAATAATGCTTACAAAAAATTAAAAGATTGGATTTATAATTCCTAAGAAAAATGCAAAAATGTTAGTACTGAAAATTGAGTTTACCTAAAATTCGCCATACAAAACGGCAATTTCATAGGTAAATACCTATTATTTTTGAGTTTTATATAAAGTATTGTATCGCACAATTTCGCTTCTGGCACTCGTTTACCGCTGCCGTGGTTTAATTTCGTGTCGTTTGTTCCTTATAGGTGAAGTATAAAGCACTATGCATCACTCGAAAGAAATTACGATTCAGGCGTCAAACGACATCCTCGTTAATAACCATAAATAAATAAAATAACCGGCCAAGTGCGAGTCGGACTCGCGCACTGAGGGTTCCGTACCACCACATAATCATAATTGTATTAGTTGAAATTTCAGTAAGTTAATGTGCTAGATTTTTTGAGTCTGACACGCGCTTGACCAAATTTTATTATTTGTTGTTATTTTATAGCTTATGAACTATAAACATACCAATTTTAAAGTTTATAAGTGTTCTCGTTTTTAAAATAGAACTAAAACAAAAATCGCCTCCGCGACCATCCAACTTGACCCCTCTCTTATATGAATGTTCTTGAAACGGGAGCTCACCACAATTGGTTACCATTAGTTGTGAGTAAAGTTGTAATATTTAACGATTTCAGACTTTTCCCTTTACTTGTACTGTGAGACCTAGCTTCTTGCTAAATTTCATAATTTTAGGTCAACGGGAAGTACCCTGTAGGTTTTCCTTTTTTGCATAAATGTATGGAGATGAGGACATAAAAAGCCATATCTTTTGATTGCGTCGTTGTAAAAAATTCAAATTTTAAGATCTTGTGTGGTTCATGGACCCTAACATATGGTATTTATTTCAACCTGATACCTTTACCCGTTCGTGAGATAAAGGGTATTGACAGACAGACAGACAGACAGACGGACAACAAAGTGATCCTATAAGGGTTCCGTTTTTTTCTTTTGAGGTACGGAACCCTAAAAAGAGACACATTAAAAGAAAAGTATGCAAAGGCGGACTTCTTAAAAAGGATTTTTTACAGCCAATCTTAGAAGTATATCAACCTTAAAGAATGGAATCTGCCCATGAACTGAATCCCTGAGAAACACAGGTCAAAAAACGTATTTTTGACTTCACACACTAAAAGCAGTTTCTATAGGAAGTTAGATTTTTCTCCATATTTCGACATATTATGTTCTTTGGGAAAAGTTGTTCAGTTTCATGGGCAGATTAGCATCCTACAGCGTTGTTATAACTTGCATATTTAGTTGATTTAGCGTGACTGGTCGGCCTATCCAGTTTTCATATTTTTTCTGTATCGTCAAAGTATGATTTTATCTTCCATTGAACTGTCTCATTTTACATTCAGAATAAACATCCACAATTCCGTGGATTTATAGTTCCTTTGTTAGATCCTAGTTTATGTAAGAGCCAAAATATAATATGTTTTATCATTTATAGTAGAATAAGAATTCATTGTGGTCAGGAATTAACTTTCCGAGATACCAATATAGGATTCCCAAGGCCAATCGTTATTAGTGGACTTGATTAAGAGGAGCCCTGGAGAAAACACCAAGAATGTTTGTATAAGAAAGTCTCCTGACACCCACAAGCTATGATTAGGTCTATATTTTTGTTTCTCCACTTTTTAGGGTTCCGTAACTCAAAAGGAAACAACGGAACAGTTTTATCCATGGAAATATAAGGGTAATAGAAGGAAGATTAATGAAAATAATATGTGTCACAAGGTATTCTGTCATTCATTCAGTCATTGTCAACAGCATAGGCATCGTTCTGTAAATTTTGTAGGAGGACGTCAAATTACGTTTGATAATTTGACATTTCAACTAAAATAAATTAGTATTCCTTCCATTCCGAGCGGAGCAAGGAGTCCCAAGGAGTCTGTATGGTCCTCTGATATTCCAGCGAAATACAAGAAACACATTGTAAAAAACCCGACTCATAAAGTAGGCCATGCTGCAGCGGTTTCTAGCAGTTTCTTTTACGCTACCATAGCACGATCCGGAACGGCGTAGACTCGCTCTATTTGCATGTATTTATTCTGCATTACATTCAATAAGTATTCTGTAAAGAATCTACATTGAATAAAGTATCTGAATCTGAATTCTTTCGTTATATCCCAATCTCCATAAATTTTTGAACAAAACCAGAACCTACAAGGTACTTTCCTTTGATCTATTTTTGCATGAAATTAGGCAGAAAAAAACAAAAGAAAAAGTACAACTTTTCTCAAAATCAATTAGGATAACTAATTAGAATAACCAATTAAGGTGAGATGTCGTTTCAAGTACATTAATATTAAAGAGAGTCAAGTTTGAGTGGACGCGGAGCTTTTTAAATTCAATTCTGCAGCATACGCAGTGAAAAGAATGAGAGCTCTGACGGATGTAGACACCGCGAGGTTAGTCTACTTCAGTTATTTCCATAGTCTCATGTCATATGGCCTTTTGTTATGGGGTCATGCTGCGGATGCAAACAGCATTTTTTTACTACAAAAGCGAGCTGTTCGTGCAATTTATAAAATGAAGCCTAGAGAATCTCTTCGAAATAAATTTAAAGAAATCAACATTTTGACTTTTGTGTCGCAATACATTTATGAGAATTTAATATATGCTAAACGGAATATACATATTTTTGATAAAAATTGTGACAGGCACAGTGTCAACATAAGAAACAAGAATCAACTTGCTTCTCATGTCAGCCGTATTCACAAAATTAGTAAAACATATAAAGGTCAATGTATACGCTTCTATAATAAGGTACCCACTGATATTGAAAGTTTACCGTTAGATAAATTCAAAACTGTAATCAAGCAGAAATTATGTAAGAAGGGTTATTATAAAATATCAGATTATCTAGAAGAGAAAAATCCATGGGATTAGACTACGGTTCTAACAGGCTAATTCAAAATTAAAACTGACCTATGTATGTTGTATATCAACCTTGTACATTCAAACATATTTAAAAGAGCGCGTGGGTTTTTTATTGTCGCTTCTTTTTTTTCCCACAATGGCGCCACATTGTTTGTGAAGCGATGTAGTTTAGCTGACGTCATTAAGAGATTTTAATATCCAACAATGAATAAACGATTTTGATTGATTGATTTGATTGAAAGGCATAATATTTATTCACAGTAAACATACACAAATACAATGATAATATAACACAAATATACAGTACACATACAAAGAGACATACCTAAAATAAAAACCGGTCAAGTGCGAGTCGGACTCGCGCGCCGAGGGTTCCGATATACCTATAGTATTTTTGGAAGCAATAAAGTCCATTTTCAGGACCGCAAAACTAAATTTGTTTGTAAAGGTTTTTTGCAGATTTCTGAAAAACTGTGCAACTTAGAAAGATCGTTTTATTTTTGCTGTAAAGTTTACATAAACCTCTGTCAACTGTAATTAATTCAGATTTTCCCTTACTCAAACTTCGGAGATAAGGGGGGGGGAATGGTATTTTTTTTGACATTTTTCATCATAACTTGAAAACTAAGAAACTTAAAAAAATACAAAAATATATTTTAAAATGTACAAGTAAAGCCCTTTCATATGATACCCCACTCGACCTAGTAGCGACAATTTGAAATTTGGCCCCCCCTATTTTGGCCCCCTTTACATTAATAATCATACTTTTTTCAAAAAATTTTCATGTGCAATTAAGTTGGGCAACTATATTCTAAAACTATTCCAAATTTCAGCTCGATAGCGTAAGTGGTTGCTGAGATATAGAGGTGTGACAGACAGACGGACAGACAGAGCGGCACCATAAGGGTTCCTTTTTTTTACCATTTTGGTATCGGAACCCTAAAAAGAAAGAAAAGGTAATACAAAATACAAGGCGGTACAAATATGACACATATACATAGGTGAATGAACGAAGACTGACGAAAGAGATCTACCAGGCGGGAGTGAATGGAAGCGTTGGAAGGGGAAGGCCTAGGCGAACGTACTAGGACCAAATTCAGGACGTTCTGATTACAGGCCAGGTTAAAAGTACCCTAAACCGACGAGCATGTATGAAAGGATTGATGAAAGTACAGGAAGCAAGGGAAGTATGTCAAGATCGTAGCAGGTGGAGGACTGTGGTCTCTGCCTACCCCGACGGGAAAGAGGCGTGATGTTATGTATGTATGTATACATAGGTAGCATTAAAAGTTTCACTATATTTGTGCATGGTTACTAAAAAAGGCTTTGGCTCAGCTTAAATGTTACAGCGAATTTTCACTGCAACTACTGTTACTCTGCCAATACCTTCTGCAAATTAATAAAAAAATTATAGTTCAAAGGGCAAAAGCTTGTAGTATCATATGATAGACAGGTACAAAAGGAACCCTAAGCACGCGAGTCCGACTCGCACTTGCCCGGTTTTTGTACATACTGTAAATGATGTACCTATTTATTTTTGTACCTCTGACCTTTAGAATGTTACTCAGAACATAAAACTGAATAATTTTCTCTAAGATAAATGCGTCGAATAATTAGAAACATTTTTGTCGTTCTTAACAAATTCCACTATTGCCTGAGGCGCAAAGTTTCTATGAGAATTTCACAAAAGAACCACAGTTTTTGACCTACATTTCTTTGAGAAATGTTTTGATTTGTGTTTTTAGTAACACTCATAAATTTGTCTAGGTGTCCGTTCCAACATCATATGTTCATGCCCTGTACTAATTAATTTGAAGAAAAAAAAAACTGTAAGAAATAAAAAACAAAACAATGACTTTTTCTTGCTTTTTCACCTTTCTGCGAAATTCTTGTTTCTGAAAAAGAAGCCATAGAACAAAAGTTTTGTATTTAGTCGTTTCAAAATTAAGTTAATATCGAAAAATTCAAACTAACGGAGTAGAAGGGATATAAATTACATCCCTAAAAATTACCCGATAAAAAGCACACGAACGAAGAGTAATGTGAAAAGAAATTAACAAGTCGTATGATAAAAATATGTCTCTTAGAAATGTAAAGGCCAAGTTTTACAAAAATTATAATTGAAGTATGTTAATATTTATTTCATTTCAATACTCTTTGATAACGGCTGAATCATTTATTTTCCTTCAGGTCCATCATTATGAACTTCCGTTTTGACTATGTATTAGGCTAGATTTAGTTAGTAGAAATACATTGCTTTCTTAATATGTTGTTTATACCAAAACACTTGAATACAGCAAGTAATGTACGTAGTAATGTACATATTTACTTACCTAGCTAGTGTAAATTCAGCTTTTTTAAACTAGTCGGGCAGTCGGTTAGCACTGGATATAAAGAATTCGAATAAAGTAAAGTCGAATATGTAATAAAAATTTCACTCTGAATCCTGTATCTCTGTAACAAACAACTGTACAATTGGTGACGCGTAGCGCCCGCGGCAGCGTAGCGCTCGTAGGAGCCTCGTAGCATATCCGTAGCTATTCGTAGCTTCTTTAACACTTAATACTCATACTCGCTATAAAAAAAGGCGTCAGTGGTGCTAACAAAGGGATCACAGCATTTTTTTTACAAGCTCTTAATTAAAAGCCTTGCTTGTTAGTTGACGCTGCTTTTCAAAGGGGTTTAAATTTACATTTAGCACACAACACTAGCAAAGGACATGAAAAATACCAGTTTTAGAATAGAATGTGTTTTTACTGTTAATTTGAATTAATATTGTTGTATTTTTTAGTATTAAGGACAAAATTAACGTCCCTTCACTTATGGCACATATGTTTTGGTGATTTTATGGCAGTTATTTTCTTTGCGTTATTTTTCTTCTAAGCACCAGTTTATTAAGTTAAATTATTTTTGCAAAAAAAAATAACGGTTATACAGGTCACTAGCAGTTTGCCGAGACTTTGTCCGCATGGGATTCGCATGAAAAGTATACAAATTACTTTTCCAGGTCATATCTACCAAGTGTATTTTTTTAATTAGGACAACTCAAGGCGTACATTCCTTAACCTAAAAAAAAAACCACCAGTCATTACTTAGGTATATAACTATTCAGGCAGGTATCAAGCAGTTATCTGATACTCGGTTCTCGCAATTATAAACCAATTTAGGTATCCAGATTGCACGCATAACATTATTTTAATAACGGAGCCGTGCTTTTGTGTCCCAATAAACCTATTATTATTTAAATCCTATTGTCAGTCGTTTCCTATTAGCTAACTATTCATGTTTTTTTATATTGTTTGAAATAGCTTTATAGCAATAAGGCCGCTTTATTGTACTCTGTATTTTAACCTATGTTTTAAGAGTGCATTGTATTTTTTATCTTGTAGCACAAAAAGCCTCAAAATAATAGGTAATAATAGGTATACCTATGAAATTGCCGTTTTGTATGGCGAATTTTAGATAAACTCAATTTTCAGTACTAACATTTTTGCATTTTTCTTGGGAATTACAAATCCAATGTTTTTTTTTTAAGCATTATTGAGAAGTCATTAAGCTAACAGAAAATTATATTTAATTTTCGAAAAATAATATCTGTAAAAAATCTAATGATGAAATCGGACGACATTTAAGACGAACAATTTTTGAACCTTTAGTTTTACATATCAAACTAAAAATAAAAACTTTATTTTATGCGTAAATTGATAACCTTAAAGTCAACTTTCAAATATAAGACAAATGAAACAAATAGCATTAGAATTATAGGAATTCTAATCTCATTAA
Organism: Athrips mouffetella; assembly: GCA_947532105.1. Lineage (NCBI taxonomy): Eukaryota > Metazoa > Arthropoda > Insecta > Lepidoptera > Gelechiidae > Athrips > Athrips mouffetella. The sequence continues at coordinate 6,779,829 of OX383960.1, read as the reverse complement.
TCTGTTAGAAAATTTCGGCAATTTCATAGGTAAAGACCTATTATATTTATTTTGCGGAAAATTGTAATAATTGCCACGCAGGGTTGAGTTTGGCGATCGTAGGTAGTACAATAGAGCCTTTCATATAATACCAGTATAGAGAAAACATCACGAACGAGGAAATAACTGCCTGCGTCATACCCCGGATACTACATAGAACGAGCGCGAATTTTAAGGCGCTTCTCACTGTAAAATTAACAGCTACAAGTACTTCAATGCAAATGTCGACCTCATCTACACGTAAATAACATTCATATTAGAGTGCTCTGCAACGTGGCTGTTACGATCGGTCAAACAGACTAATTGGTGGTGCAGACTGAGATAAATTAGGATTTTCGTATTAAGACATTGCTTGATTTTATAACTGTATGTACAGTTTGACAACCAAGTTACAACAAATAATTTTCTGCAAAAAATTTGTAAATCCATCCATCCTTTTAGGAGAAATATCGAATTTAGTGTGATTTTGGAATAAAAAAGCATTTTGCTTAATTTTATTTTTTAAGGTATTTTAAATTGTTTCGAAAAAATAAATGTACTAACTATAGCTTAAACATGGATACTCAACATATATATTTTTCAGATATAATTTCATAAATAACGACCTACTTATATCGTCTCAAAAAACGCCTAAATTTGCAAAACACAGTGAGAATCGCCTTAAATCTGAAATTGGAAGCGCAACTGACCCGCACAAGCACCACCCGAATCGTGCGGGCAGGGGCGCGGATGTGGGAGTGATTGCGGGCGAGGGGCGGAGTGTCCGTTTTGTAGAACTATTAGAACTATTACTTTTTTCTTTACAGTAGTGTAAGTTTAATGTCTAAGTTGATCTTAATATATTTGTAGAAACTTTTTGTGGGAGAAAATAAACAAATTTATTATTATTATTATTATTTCCAAAGATATTTTGAAACTCGACCAGAGGTCGGTTGTTTTTAATCAGGTACGGGCTTATGCCAAGTACACTGATTGGGGTGTGTTGTGTGTGTGTGATGTATGTCCCTGTGTATTGTGTTGTGTGTCTGTATTAATATTAACTGTAGGTGTAGCTTGAAGTGTTAGAGAGGTTGGGTTTAAGAAACGGCGGACTATGGAACAGGTGTCGATAACTATTGATTTTTGTAGTGGTATGTAAGTGTTTTTGTGGAGTTCTAGATATTTTAAAGCTGTAAATAGGGTTTTGGGTACGACACCAGTCGACGAGATTATAATTGGGATGATCCTGACGGTTTGCTGGTGCCACATTTGTTTTATTTCGTCTGCTAGGGGGATGTATTTCTGAATCTTTTCTGTGTGTTTTTGTTTCAGGTTATGCGTGTTAGGTACTGCAACGTCTAAAAGGAGTGTGGTTTTGGGGGCTTTCAAGGTAAGTGTAATGTCGGGTCTATTGCTAGGTATTGTTTGGTCGGTGATGATGTCTCGGTTCCAGTAGAGTTTAGCGGAGTTGTTTTCTAGGACAGCCTTCGGTTTGTATTTATAATACGGGGTGTGGGAGTCTAAAAGCTTATATTTGAGTGCTAGTTGTTGGTTATTATTATTATTATTATTTTGAGCCTGCGTCTCTGTCTGCGCGTGCTCTGTGTTCGCGAGTTCATTCAAGGCGCGAGGCTTCTTCTCTTCATCATTTACTTACCTCATATCTGACCTCTTCTACTATTGGGACTAAATCGTGGTCAAAAGCAAGTCCACTGTCAACTTAGATGTACAGTCAAGAGCACGTAAGGCTTGACACAGTGGACTGTGTTCCGTTCTTCAAACGCTCTGCGCTAGAATGGTTACAAGTTTGAAGCTTGATGTGCTCCTGAATGTACGACCAATAGGCCAATAAATCACGAACTCAGATCTCGACACAAAAATTCAAACGCCGCCGGCATTTTCTTAACAATTTTTATAAAAAAAAAAAACAATATATCACCCACAGAAAAATAAGGGTACTTAGAAGGAGGATTAAAGAAATAATTCGTCACAAGGTAGCGAAGGCGTCGTTCTATGGATTTGACGGGTTATTTTGAATATTTCCTAGTGATCACTGATAGTTTGACATAAAATATTGGGACATGTTGGCAGATGTCATCCCATAGTAAAATAAATTAGCAAGGTATCTATTCCGAGCGAAGCAAGGAGGTCCGAAATCTTTGATATCACTCATCACCCGTAAGGTGAAGAAACTTGTGATAAAGTCACCTAGAGGATATTAGAAAAGATAGATATTTGACAGCGCGCACAGTCTTTTCGCTAGAAAGAAAGGGATAAAGTGCGCAATCCGCAATGTATTAGATTGCGACAGATATACTGTAGTCTAGGCAACGAAGCGGATCGTTGTATAAAAACCCCCGCATTAAATCCTCACTCGATGAAACTTTGCTTTATTACACTACATGAAACAAACCTATAAAAAATCCAAAAAAAAGTACTTTAAATTTTTCTATACAAAAATTACAAAAAAGAATGAAAAATTTTTTTTTGTAAGTTTTTTTTTTGGATATTTTGAATTAACATTTAATTCATGATTCTTTTCAAATAAAACGGCTTGAGAAATTAATGTTGGGGTCAACTGCTTCGTTGCCTACACTACTGTGCGTGTTACTACGAAGGGTTTTATTTGATTTATTATTTTGTTTTAAATTTGTATTTTTTTCTTTTATTTATATAATTTGCGTATAGCTATTATGTCTCATTTTACACAAATACTCTGCAACACCACGCTCACGCATAACCATGAACTTGACAATCGATACCTTATTAAAAATAAAATTTTAGGTTGGGCAAACCTTGGCAACTACAAATACCTTTCTGTATACCTAATTCCACTACTTAAAACACCTCAGATTCCACAAAAAAGGGAATAAATAAAAATTTAAGAGGCATCTTTGGATTTTTATTTTATCGATTCGATTTTCACTAATCATGTTTTGGTCTTGGTGATTCCCTCACTTGAATGGTCAAGAAACACATACCTCAAAATTACGGCAAGATACTGAGCAAATAAAAAGATATTTGTCTTCAAAATATCCGAAAAAACTTACATATCGCCTTACAGCCATTACAATTTTTGTGTTTTGCAGTTTCTTATTATTTTATTGGTTCATTTTGTTTTATATATCTGTGTGTATCTTTTAATAAGGAAATTGGTAATCATTTAACATTTTATTATTTCGATATTATTTTTTCTTGTAAGACTATTTTATAAAAAGCCAATGCAATTCCTCCAAAAAGAAATTACCAACAGCTATTAGAGTGTCGCGCGACATTGAAAAAAGTAGTTGACAAGCCTTATAGAAAATTGCCTGTTCCGATGAAAAGAAAAGATTTTTCCATTAAAGATTCACTAAGTAGCTTTGAAGATGTAAATTATCGCTACCCATTAACAGAATACACACTAAATGGTGAATTAATAATGAAACTACCTACTTTATAGAGAGTCCTGTGACATTCGCATAGCTCAGATTATCATCTTATGTTATATTGATAGATAACCTATTTGCTGGCTTACGATTTCGACGCTGTTTCATATCCGTTCCGTGGAACGTTCTAACATTGAATAATCAGAGTGAATAGACCGCTTAATTGAGGTTGCCTGCCTAGTCATTACCTGAAGCTCTGCCGCAAATACATGCATGCATGAAACGAAGTTAAATAGATACGTAGAGATAAACTACTACGTAAAATCCTAATTCACCATCCAATTTGATGAAATACGCCAACGTTACTAAGGCGCGCAAATTTACTGTCGTTTTTCATCTTCATCCTGCTTCGATGCACAGTAAGAATTAATATGAGTAGGGTCCTTTAACTTACGCATTGTCATTGATGAACATTCTATTTGTTTGTTAGGGTTCCGATACCAAAATGGTAAAAAAAAGGAACCCTTATGGTGCCGCTCTGTCTATCTGTCCGTCTGTCTGTCACACCTCTATATCTCAGCAACCACTTATGCTATCAACCTGAAATTTGGAATAGTTTTAGAATATAGTTGCCCAACTTAATTGCACAAGAAAAAATTTTGAAAAAAGTATGATTATTAATATAAAGGGGGCCAAAATAGGGGGGGCCAAATTTCAAATTGTCGCTACTAGGTCGAGTGGGGTATCATATGAAAGGGCTTTACTTGTACATTTTAAAATATATTTTTGTATTTTTTTAAATTTCTTAGTTTTAAAGTTATGATGAAAAATGTCAAGAAAAATACCATTCCCCCCCCCTTATCTCCGAAGTTTGAGTAAGGAAAAATCTGAATTAATTACAGTTGACAGAAGTTTATATAAACTTTACAGCAAAAATAAAACGATCTTTCTAAGTTGCACAGTTTTTCAGAAATCTGCAAAAAACCTTTACAAACAAATTTAGTTTTGCGGTCCTGAAAATGGACTTTATTGCTTCCAAAAATACTATAGGTATATCGGAACCCTCGGCGCGCGAGTCCGACTCGCACTTGACCGGTTTTTTTTTTCTATACGACTGACAGTTAATTTTGCGTGCAATAGCGTCCCATGACGACTGATGCAACATATATAAGGTGTGGTATTAGTTTCATGGCGCTATTTTGATATCAATACATACATAACATCACGCCTCTTTTCCATTGGGGTAGGCAGAGACCATAGTTCTCCACCTGCTACGATCTTGACATCCTTCCATCGCTTCCAGTACTTTCATCAATCCTTTCATATGTGTTCGTATTAACACTATTTTTCATGCTCTTTGATATTGATATAGCGTCAAAATGGCGTCGATCAAACAAGCACGAATACGAATACAACTTGACCAAAGAACTCGACTAACACTGATCCATGCTATAAGGAGAAAATTGCTTTTTAGAGGCCTAGCTTACGGCAGTTCGAAGTAAGACACACGTGGCCCAAGAATAATATTACATACAAACCGGCCAAGTGCGAGTCGGACTCGCACATCGAGGGTTCCATACCACTAAGGTAAAAATACCCTCTTAGTTATGGACGCGCATTTACGCAAAAGTGTACCAAAACGTGAGAGTCCGACACGCACTTGACCATTTTTGTTGTATGTTGTTTTTTTATAGCTTATGCTCTATAAACACACTAATTTTCACGCTTGTAAGTTTACGAAAGAGCTAAAACAAAAATCAAGCAAAAATCACCTACAAAAAGACGATTAAGTAGCGGAGCCCCACTTAATTTATATATTTTTTTTTAATTTTAAGTATTATTTTTAGTGAAAGTTTCAACTGTCGACCTATTACGGTTCATAAGATACGGCCCGCTGACAGACAGTCATACCGACAGACAGACATCGAAGGCATGTTAATAATGTCCCGTTATTCACCGTTTGGGTACGAAACCCTAAAGAAAATCACATGATTTTCAAGCATCAAATCTATAATTTTCTGCACATCTGTTTCTCTTCGCTCGTCTGAAGTAAGTATGGCAAAATCATATTTTACTACGTAAATAACATTTGTTTTGTTGAATAATGACGGACATATTTACACGACCGTGAGAAGGATCTTTGTTAAATATTTTGATAGCTAAGACAGCAATTTATTTGCAATGATAGAATTTACGAATGAAGCGGCTTTGTTTTGCCAAGACGTTTTTATTTGTCCAAGAAGATTTTATAATAATATCAATGGCAAGTAAATAAGGTCAAAACAATACCCATCATCATATCAGCCACAGGAGTAATACCAAACACCTTACATACCAGTTTAAAATTACTAGAGATACACCCAATTACATACATCCTTCTCCAAAAAGCAGTTGTTTTGAATACTTGCCGCATCGTCCGAAAGTTCCTTTCAGCCTCCACCTAAAACACCAATTAATTCTTCTATCCTTCTTCTTCTCCTTTTCATTTCTTCATTTTCGTTTTGGCCAAAAGCCCGCGAAAGTGTCGTATTTCCCCACAAAAGGGTGAATAAAAACAATAAAAAACAAGATATAATAATAATATCATTTATTTCGGAAAAACATCCATAGTTACAAATTAGAGTGTAATGTTTTTATTGTCTTTTTTTGTAAAAACAAAATACAAAACACTGTAAGTCGACGAATATCAGGGTTTAAAGAGTACATTGGTCACAGCTTTACACCGAAGGGGTTATAAATTAATATCCCATACAAAATGCGCTATCAGCTGATGCAGTTTCTATTTTGTTTTCGTATTTAGTTTTCATGGTAACCTGGTAAGATTATGAGGACCTTATATACCACTATGTTGTTCCTGTTTTTACTTAAATACTTTGGAAATTTGGTAAGGTGGTCTTGCGATTGCGACTACAATGCATGAGCCGAGCAAGCGAAGCAAGCATGCCATAGCAGCGGCCAGCTAGTGCCAGAAACTGATAAAGAATTTTGTAAATGCCTAGGATTTTTGTAAAGCGGCGAATTTCACAATTTCTCGTCATTTTTCAAAATTCCTAGGCATTAAACTGCGAATTTAAAAATTTGCCTACGACGTAGACATTTTTGCTTTTAAAATTGTAAGTATGCGCATTTTGATTATGTAAGATTTTAACAAAATGCGCTGAAAATTCTCATACCTCATCTAAAAGCGACAAGTTTCTAGGGTAATGTAAACTTCTCCTGCTCGGAACTCCTTGCAACCCAAGACGCTACAGAAGTGTAGAACGCACGTGTAATGTAAGGGCGATTTCCTAATAGATGACTAGGTCATTTCAGAATTTCGGATTTGTAGATTCTTTACAGGGGGTCTATTACGATAACGTGTCTGCTATATGCCAAGCATTCCCTTTTAAACCAATGATGGTTTAATTTCTAGAACCAATTTAAAATACGACCACACGCTTCAGTGTGGTCTAATTTCGCAAGCCGTTTTTCAGCCACTGAAAAGAAATCTAGAAATATCATTGGCTGCAACGAACTATATGAAAGACTCTAGTTACAGCTACAGTAGTTCTTCTTTCTTGGGTTCACCAGGCTGGTATCCTGCTTCATAATCATCATCATCATATCAGCCGAAAAATGTCCACTGCTGGACATAGAACTCCCCTAAAGATCTCCATACTGCTTACGTTCTTCAAAAGTTCAAGATCGTTATCGGTGGATAACCTTCGTAGCTACGAACCTCCGCGCGTTCCATTCGAAAGTCGCACATGATCACGTCCGTCGGTAAGCACCTGCTTATACCGAAACCTATTACGGAATCCAATTACCCTAGCATCTGATCTGAGGGTTGGTAGATCGCAATCGAGTTCAATCGTTTGGGAATAAAAGTTATCTACCAACGAGACGTTTAAGGTGATTTTTCGTTAAGGTTAGTTCTTTTATTATAATAAATATAGTTTTATTGCAAAGGCAAGGCCTAAAAATGTAAATAAACAGTAGGAAGGAAATAAACAAAAATAGTTATTCTACTTTCACAAACAAATGTAGAAGTGAAGTAGATAAAAGTATGTAATTTATGAAATAAATACGAATTTGAAGAGCCCATTAAACCAGTAATATCAATACAATTTCAGGATTGAAAATTCCTATAGTACCTATAGAAATATATTTTTATTATTGTCAATGGGCTTACTCTTGACCTCGATCTTGTCTTGAGGACAGAGAGGAGGAGGACGCTACATCATAGAATTAATTCCAATAGATACAAAAATCGATTCAATTGAAAACGTTTAATGTTTAAACGGTGGTGTCTTAAAGAGCTTGGGCGAAAATGAATGAATAATGGAAAAGTTGCGATCGGATGAAGATTAAATCAAGAATCAAAGCTTACGAACGGAGGGAAGCGAGTTTCCTACAATTGAGTTGCTTACGTTATCTTTGTTTCAAAGTATTTAAATTGTAACGAGAATGTCTGCAAAGTTGCATATTTCAAACTTGTAAATGAAATGCAGCAGTCTTCTTCAAGGGAAAAAAGGCTAACCTAAAACGTGGCCATATTAGCCGTCTGGTTGCTTCCAAAGCTTCAATAAAGTCCAGTGAAAAATCCATACTTACTGATAATTTTTATGATAGTCATAACATCCCATGAAACGTCCACTACTGGACAGGGAGCTCCCTCCATAATTCTAGCTTTTGCTGGAAAAATATAGAGGGGAAGTACCATAGTCACCTCGCTTGTTAGCGTTACGGCTGGCACTATGGACCGCGGTTGTAGGTGACCGCAGTAAGTAAGATGTAAGATACAAAGGAGGATGCTGCTACCCATCCTCCAGTTTATAACCCTTAGTCGCCTTTTACGACACCCACGGGTATGTATGGGTTGGGCCGGCAAAGAATAGTACGGGGGGGTTATGTTATGATAGTATCTGTCATTAATTTAGTCCTAGCGTTACATCCCCAAGATTCAGTAAAATGCTACAAATCTGCTATTTGACACCCTTGTCACAGATTTTAGTAATAGTACAGAACGGACACTCTTCACCCCCCTTTCAATACACCCCGCACCCCCGCGCGCATCCGCCCTCGCGATTCGCGTGGAATTCTTTTGTACTGAATATGCCAGTCTACGCCCCCTTCCAAATTCAAATTTTAAATTCGCGTGCTTTGTGTAGTGTCTGGTGTGTCCTTGTTAAAAGAGCATCACTTATAAACGGAAATTTTCTATGGATTTTGTATAAGGTTACTAGCTTGTAACGCGTCATAATTTATTGCCATCGTTTACAAACTTATGAAATCTTAAATTAACTGTGTAATTTATCACGATAAATATAAAATAATTACTTTTTCATGTGTGAATCTTTCATAAATGCAAACAAAATTTATTTTATTTCTTAGAAAATTTCTAATATTAAGCTATCTTAAAAGGTCAATATATAACAAATGTTTGAAATATTGCTCGTTCAATAGTATGATATTAGTGGTACAGAGTTATTTTAATATGAATAAAGAGATTGTGATTTATTTCTTGCTCATAATCCGCTTGCTTGATTTAGACAGCTGTTATAATATCACAGTGCCATTTCATTGAAGAAATAATCTCAGCTCATAAATTTTCTTTAACGGCACTGATAAAGAATCTAGAAAAGTCTCTAGCAGGGGTAAGATTGGCTTGTGATAAAAATATGTTTTGAGTATTCAAAAGTACCTACCATAAAGCAGATCAGGGCTCCATTATTATATTCTTTGTCGGTATATAGAGGTAGGTACCAATACGTAAAAATTGCGGTATTGCGGTTTTATCCTTCCAATACAACTTACATCAACCATAAAACTCTCCTTTTGTCATTGCTTATTTTTAGGACTCGGAACCCAAATAAAAATCAAGAATATATATTTTGACGAAATAATTTAATTTTGCGTTGCATTGAGCGTCACTAAGGGGTTACTTTGAATAGGTTTGCGTAAAGGATGTTTCAAAAAACAAATTAACACTATTTTCAAAAGTGCTAAAGCAAACTTGATTAGTTAGGTAGCTAGTTTTACTGCAAACAATTTTACTTAACTATGTAATTACCTATTATTGGTGCAAAGAACTCAAGTCACATAATAAAAAAAATCAAAAAGTTTTTTAGCATTGTGGGATATCAGCAATCTCTTAAGAGTGCACTCCGCGCACACTAGCGCCCTCATCAGAATTTAATTAATTTCTTTGAATTGGAGACCAAAATGAAAAATTGAAGAACGGCTCAGTGTTCTTTGTCAGGATAGCGTTATTTTAAACTATTACAATTAGCTTTATGATATCTTGTTTATTCAAAATCCTTAAAACGGAAATTGGTGGCCACCGCGTTCCGTTCAAAGGATTTTGAATAAACAGGATAACATAAAGCTTATTGTAATAGTTTAAAATAACGCTATCCTGACAAGGAACACTGAGCCGTTCTTCAATTTTTCATTTTGGTCTCCAATTCAAAGAAATTAATTAAATTCTGATGAGGGCGCTAGTGTGCGCAGAGTGCAGTCTTAATGACGTCAGTTACATTACGCCGCTTCACAAACAAAGTGGCGCCATACGGGAAAAATAAGGAGCGACAATAAAAAACCCACGTGATGAACAGGGTTGCTATAATAAACATAAGTCAATTTGAATTAGCCTATAGTTTGGCCTGTAGTCCAACCCCATCGATTTTTCTCTTCTAAGTAATCTGATATTTTATAAGTAAGAAGAATATCAAGTCATTCTCAAAAGAACATAAAAAGTAATAGAACGTCACAAAATCAGCTATAAAATATTTTAGTACCAACACCTGCTCGGCCATTGAGCAGCCATTGACGCAACGAGGGTGGCATGAGGATTTGAGCGTATACTCGTACCTACTCACCGAGCGTATACGCTTAGTGAACTTTAGCGAGCATTCGTTATTTTAGTACTTTGTTACTATTATTTCTGATGGGGACGCCGCGCAGATCACGTGTATGAGCTATTTCACCCACGTTTTAGTACTTTAGTCGTTAACAGTTTTTAAAATGAAATTATGTTGCTTGATTATAATTATGACAGAGCTATGCACTCTATGCATGAGAGGAGGGCCTAAAGCTTGATTATAAAGTCAATGGACTTACTCTTGACTTCGATCTAGCCGTAACGACAGATATGAGGTCTACGGCGGGACGAGCTTGCCCATAAGAAGCCTATTCACCCCCGATCAGAATAGATTCGGGTTATATGAACTCGGGAACACAAACGCAGGCAGACAATTCCATTCCTTAGCCGTGCGCGTTGACATTAGCTGTCACGCAGCAACTCGTTAGCTGATGTCAATTCCATACTTTTTTATTTTATAGACCACTGGCTGGTAGGTGTTTTTACGATAGCACAGACGATTGTAGAAAGCCGCTTGTCTACAATCCCAGATCGAAGTGCTACGTGTCTCTATCTTTCGCAGTTCCATACATTTTTATTTTGTAGACCACTGGTTGGTAGGTGTTTTTACGATAGTAGAAAGCCGCTTGTCTACAATCCCAGATCGAAGTGCTACGTGTCTCTATCTTACGCAATTCTATACATTTTTATTTTATATAGACCACTGGCTGGTAGGTGTTTTTACGATAGTAGAAAGCCGCTTGTCTACAATTCCAGATCGAAGTGCTACGTGTTTCTATCTTACGCAACGCTCCTTCCTGCTGCCACACTGCTGTCATTCCTTGGGAGAGAGCTTGTTGCCTGAGCTTTTAGGTAATTTTACACAATTAATACCACATTTTAATTTCAAAATACAAAAATTACGTAGAGTCACTCGATAAGTAAAACTAATGCGATTGCGTAAAAAAATCTTTTACTCTTCCATTAAAACATTTCATTAGAAGCCAAATACCATGTTTCTGTGATAAAGTTCTTGCGTTATTCATCCAGAAGCCATCAGTGTCGCGAAGGTGGGTTCACATGACGTGGAAACAAATCAGAGGTATCGAACGGTACGAGTAGAGGATGAGCGGGTGATACGTACCGGAATGGCGTAAAAGATTTACGCACGGAGATACTCATTTTATATGCATAGAAAACGGTAATTGTGTCAAAGTCTTCGTAATATCCACGTACCTGGTGCCCACCCAGGGTGTAGGTTTTAATAAAATAAAATTCGGTAAGTAGGTGAGTCTGTGTAGTTTGCAAGATTGTAGATGAATTAAAAGAAAAAAGGTTGTTAGTTGAAGCAATAAATAAGTCATTAAGGAGTTGGTTTTGACTCTGTACTTTTCTTTGAATTCGCATAAAACTTTACACAGAAATTGACTGCTAATTGTACTTCATGTCGTACAGGTTTTCTCACGTTTACTGTAGTAGAGCATATTATTATCCAATACTATTAAACGAGCAATATTTGTATACATATACAGGGTGTTAATTTGATTGCGTGCCATAGCTTAAGGGGTTTTATTATCGTTACTGAACTAATTTTTTAAGCTTTCTTTATCGTTACTGAACTAGTAACGATAAAGAAACTAAAAAAAATATTTAAAAAAATCCTACTCCAAAACTAAACTAACGCGGAGTGCAATGACCGCGTGAATGGGCGCGCTATTAAAAGCGCGCGAAAGAGTTTCAGTTATGTAGTCGTCATGGAGATCTTTAGGGGAGGCCTATGTCTAGCAGTGGACTCCTCTAGGCTGATATGATGATAATGTGCCTACCTTATTCACTGATACTCGCGCGCTAGCGACGTTGCTCCGCGTTAGTTAAGTTTCAATGCAGTTTTAGTTTAATTTTTTCAGTAAGATTTTTTTTAAATAATTTTTTTTGTGTTATTTTATCGTAACTGAAACACCCCTTAAGCTATGGCACGCAAATAAATTAACACCCTGTATATATATATATATATATATATAAATTTGTAATCGGTTTCTCGAAAACGGCTCTAAAGATGGTTTGTTTTAGACTTTCGCACTTTTCAAACATGTTTATCTTATTCCGGGTCTTCACGTCGGGGATGGGGATGGTCGAAACGTCGGGAATAATAAGGCAATTTATTTTGCCTGATAATTATTATCGCGCTTAAGACCCGGAATAAAATAAACAGGCTCTAACGATTTCGATGAAATTTACCATTTTCCATTTTCGGGGGCGAAAAATCGATCTAGCTAGGTCTCATGTCTGGGAAAATTCGTTTTTTTCGTGTTTTTAAGCATTTGCGTTTTAGACAAAAACGTACAGCACCATCTGTTGGCGGGTAGCATAGCTTGCTCACCCGATGATATTTTAATTTTGAGGCGGCTATTATAGAGCGAAGCTCGGTCGTCCAGGTACTGTGAGTAATACACCTACCTTTTCGATGGAAGATATGTAATTACGGTTAACTGCACGTCAGTGAAAACATTTGCAACACTATTACCATGTCATAAAATCCAAAGTATTTCTACTGACGTGCTGTTGGGTGTACCAAACGGGTCCTCGGGTTGGGTCCTCCAAAAACCAGCTTGTGAGTGATTAAAATGTAAACATTCGAATAACCCAAAGACTTTGGAAACTACGCCAGGGGGCTGCGTTTTTTTTACGTCAATGGAATAACCTGGGTGTCTACTCTCAAAGTCCGATATATCGAAACGATACTATTCGAAACATGCAAATTCAAAACTTCGTCCCTTGACAATAGAGTAGAATATTGGTTGGATGCTAACTACTGGCAGTTTGAAAATTCATCCAACCAATATTCTACTGTATTGTCAAGGGACGAAGTTTTGCATTTGCATGTTTCGAATAGTATCGTTTCGATATATCGGACTTTGAGAGTAGACACCCTGATTCGTCTTAATTCACTAAAATAAACCAAATCTTCGAATAAGTATACAGGGTGTAAGGGACGGTGTACCGAAAACTGAAAGGGCGTGCTCAGTCAACGAAACTGAACAACTTTTCCAAAGAAACATATGATGGGAAATGAAAAAAAATTTTGACCTTTCCATACAAACTGTTCGACCAGAGTTGGCAATAGCAATAGCACTTGTTCCCGTTTTTACGATATAACTAAAAAAAAACCAAGATATCAATTCTTTTAATATTTGGTAGGTAATCTGCCATAATAACACATATTCTGTCAAAATTTCAACCATATAGCTACAACGATTCAAAAGATACATCCCTTTAAATTTCGGACAGAGACGACGTAGGCTTAATAATAGGGTCCCTCCTATTTGCACCCTTTGGGTACGGCATTATTAAATAATTCATTAGAGCAATAAACAAATAATTTATCTTTTATTTGTTTATTGAAATTATAACCAACCATTTACTCTGCAAATAATTTTTCTCAGAAGTTCACGATTCGGCGTTTATCATCAATCGAATAACAATTTCAAATGAGCAACATTCATAATTCAGGCACTCAACCTTTGAACATGCCGAAATGTTTTAATTTTTACGTTATCGTTATATTTTAAAAACATAATATAAAAATATATAATCACAATGTCTAATAATGGTTGTTACGATTTTATTGCTTGGTTACACATAAATACGGCTGGGTGTCTACTCTCAAAGTCCGATATATCGAAAGGATACTACTGGAAACATGCAATGCAAATGCAAAACTTCGTCCCTTGACAATAGAGTAGAATATTGGTTGGATGCTGTTTGAAAATTCATCCAACCAATATTCTACTCTATTGTCAAAGGACGAAGTTTTGCATTTGCATGTTTCGAGTAGTATCGTTTCGATATATCGGACGTTGAGAGTACACACCCTGGGCGTCTACTCTTAAAGTTCGACATCGAACAATCGGATCGATACGATACTATTTCGATTTATCGATAAAATGGTACTCTATTGTACTGTCGAAAGACGAACGCATTATCGAAGCATAGACAATAACAGTTTTATTTTTCTCGTAACCATTGACAATTCCAGATAGGGATGTCCGTGATTGAGGGTTGATTGAATGAAAAGGTTGTTTTCAAGGCATTTTACCGGTTTTTAATAAATTACTTAAAAACATTATTTTAAACAGTTATTTTATTGTATTTTTGTACTTTAAGTGTAGTTTTAATTTAAAAGAATAAATACGACTGCCAACTTGTGTGTAAAGCATATGTATATTACTTAAAATATAATTAAACCGCAGATATAAAAGCGGCACTTTAAAAAACCTACAAATGTCATTTCACCACGCGCCTCGACTTGACGTTGACATATGCTGCTAAAATTCTTCCGACTGCTAATATAAGTTGAAGTTGAAATTTTCAAGTTAAAATGGAAGGGCCAAGGCCAAAAAGTTGTAGGATCAACTCACCCAAGAGCTCAATTCATTAGGAGGCAGTGAAAATTTGTCCAACAGTGGCAAAAAGTAAGTAAATATATTTTCATTATTAACAATCAGATAACCTATTTATCTTGCGGCGAATTTTTGCTGTGAGGCTCTTTCGAGCCGTACAGCAGCCAAGTCCGTCTGGGGAAGTACCACCCCCTTGTTTTTTTCTGCCGTGAAGCAGCTGTTTGCACTGCTGTGTCTCGGTTTGAGGGGCAAGGGAGCCAGTGAAATTCCGGGCACATGAGACATACCAGCTTAGTTTTCAAAGTGAGCAACGCGCTTTGCTGTCTTATTAGTGTCAAAATATGCCATTAATAAGTCAGTGGGTGCTATGGGCGGTGACCACTTACCATCAGGTGGCCCACCTGCTCATTTGCTCTCTTGTAACATAAAAAAAATATATAGTTAATAAAGATTAGGTATTAACGAAGGAAACAGTCAGAAATAAAATCTATAAATAAGAAATTAAGAAGTTAAATATCATCATGAAATCCCATGAAACATCCACTACAGGACAGGGAACTCCCTCCAAAATTCCAGCTTGTGCAGAAAAAATGAGGAGGGGATGTACCATAGTCACCACGCTTGTTAACATAACGGCTGGCACCATGGACCGTTTTTGGTAACTGCAGAATTAAAGATGATATGATACACAGAAGGATGCTGCTGTCCATTGTCTGGTTCATTAACCCTTAGTCGCCTCTTACGACATCCATAGGTAGAGATGGGTTGGTATTATTCTTTGCCAGCACGACACGGAGCAAGTTATTTATTAATTTCAAAATGTTATTTATTATTTACAGCCAGATGAAGACTCCGATGAAGATGCTATATCCACTGGCAGGCATTGCTCCCCAGCCGTTGGCAGAGAGGTAGCTTGTGCCATTGAAAAACTAAAACAGGAGACCGACCTGAGGCACCCAATGTAAAACCAGACCCCACATGTAAAGAGGTTGAAAAGCCGCTCTAGTTTCTTGGACTCAGTGACCACCTGCATGGATGAGGCCTCAAAATCCAGGGTAGACTTATGGAGTAACAAGTTCTCCCTGCCCAACTTTGTCCCACCTGCAGAAAAACTACCACCTGACATAAACTTCCCTGGCCAACCTGGAAGGCCCTAAATAGACTGCGCACCGAGGTTGGGAGATGCAGAGACAACCTGAGCTGATGGGGCTACATAGAAGCTAGCAAAAACATCTGCAACTGCGGTGTGATGCCACAAACTACTCGTATGTCTCACCTCACAGCATGCGCATTAAGCCCCACAATATTCTCGCTAAAGGATCTGTACAAGGCCAGACCAAATGCCATCTGCGTTGCCGAATACTGGTCTAAAAAAGTGTGAGTGTTGCCATCGACACGATAGAAGAAGAAGCCAGACGAAGGCCTTGCATTCAAGAAAGTCTTTACCGTCTCGAACAGAACAGACTTACTAATGAACCAGAAGAATTAGCCGAGATGAGACGTATATGAGAAGAACAGAACTTGTGGACCTTGCTAAATAACATTTCCAGTGAGAGGGAATCATAGGGTGACTGTTATCGATCCCAATCATCAAAATTTGTTGATATATATTGTTAATTTTTAATATATTTGATAAAAAAATAAACATCTTTTATTGCTACTTTTATACTTTTAAGGTTCCGATACCAAAATGGTAAAAAAAAGGAACCCTTATGGTGCCGCTTTGTCTGTCTGTCACACCTGTATATCTCAGCAACCACTCATGCTATTGACTTGTAATTTGGAATATGGTTGTCCAACTTAATTGCATGTAAAAGAATTAAGAAAAAATTATCATTATTGATGTAAAGGTGGCCCTAAATTTCAAATTGTCGGTACTAGTTTGAGTGGGGTATGATATGCAAGGACTTTACTTGTACATTCTAAACTATATTTTTGTATTTTTTTAGAACTCTTAGTTTTTAAGTTATGATAAAAAAATAAAAAAAAATACTGTTCCACCCCCTCTTATCTCCGAAGTTTGTGAATGGAAAAATTAAGTTTAATTTTTCCTTATTAAGTTAATGGAAGAATTAATTACAGTCGATAGAAGTTTATGTAAATATTACAGCAAAAATATAACGATCTTTCTAAATTAAACAGTTTTTTAGAAATATGCAAAAACCCTTTACAAACAAATTTAGTTTTGCGGTCCTAAAAATGGACTTTATTGCTTCCAGAAATACTAAAGGTATATCGGAACCCTCGGCGCGCGAGTCCAACTCGCACTAGACCGTTTTTTTTTTAAGTTAAAAATGAAAATAATTACATAGGTGCATTGTTTATATTTAGATTATAGAATATTTCAATGCCTACATTAACTAAAATTAAAAACTTTCAATCTGAAACAGATACAGTCGGTAAGTAATATTCTTATTTCTTTTTTAATAATCTTAATTATCTAAAAGGTTTAAGGGATGGTGTACCGAAAACTGAAAGGGCGTGCTCAGCCAACGAAACTGAACAACTTTCAAAAAGAAACATGTTTGGGAAATGTAAAATTTTTGTGACCTCTCCGTACAAATTTCTCACTCTGCTCGAACAGTTTGTATGGAGAGGTCAATTTTTTTTCATTTCCCAGGAAAGTTTCTTTGGGAAAGTTGTTCAGTTTCGTTGACTGAGCACGCCCTTTCAGTTTTCGGTACACCGTCCCTTACACCCTGTATATTCAGTATCATTTATTTAGTCATAACATGCAGAATACAATTCAAATAGAGCGAGTCTATATTATTAATATATTTATTCACCTCAACCAAATTTTACTTTATTTCCAATCAAACGACTGACATGAAAATTAAGTAAGATTACTATTACATTTGATACACTAGCAGCACATGGTGCTGATGCGTGTATATCACTGCACTTGTGTCAAATGTTTATCTAATCTGTTTTTAAATGCATCTGAGGCGTTCTTGACTACACGGTTTGGTAGGAAATGGTACCGAGGTTTGCTTGCACTCGAGGAGTGTGAACGTTTCTTTGTTTTTAATCATGACAAAGATTTTTCCATCTTTGGCTCATTGTAGCAACTAGTTAGTATCTTATATGTTTCTTCTTCTCTCTTCTAATGTGGTAAGGCCTAGTGATGCTAAGCGTTGCTCGTAGTACAGGTTTTAAAGGCAGGTTACCATTTTCTCTTTGCTGTACTATTTCTGGAAGGTCGATGTCCTTTTGAAAATATGGACTCCATATTTGATATCCGTACTCTAGCAAGGGACGAACATAGATTTTGTATATCTTTAGGAAAAGTTCTTTGTCAATGTGGAAAAATGCCTTCCTTATAATGTATAGTAGAGAATTGGCTCTTTTTGTGATACTAATACTCGTAATGTGTTCTTCCCACTTCAAGTTTTGAGTAACAGTAATGCCTACATCCTTCTGACAGGACGCGCTAGTCACTACTTTGCCCTCGATGGTATAAAGATTCTCGGGGTTTTTATTGCCAATGTGTAAGATAACAGTAAAAAATAAATAAAATAATTTTTTTGTTTGCTCTCCAGCATTCTCACTAAGTTTTCTTTCAGCCTTTGCCCTCTTCGCAGATGTTGGTGGCTGTCTCCGCCTCTCTAAGTTCTAAATTAAGTGTGTGGTTTCCGCACTTCGTCATATATGGACCATTGTGCGTGGGCTTATTTAGCCATCAATTTAGCCACCCTAACTGTTGCCAGAACTCAGTCAGTTTGTCCAGTTTGTTTGGTAGTTGATCCAAAGATATGTCTGCTCCAAGCGTGTTTTCTCTGATAGTGTTGATTACTTCGCACTCCAGAATAATGTGTTCGATGGTTTCGTCCCTTTCCATACAGGCCCTGCATAGAGGGCTGTCTGTTATGCCTAAAGTGTAGTAATGTTTATTGAGAGCAATGTGTCCTGTTATTGTGCCTACTGCATGCATTATGGAGCTTTGTCCTATTCATCTGTAGTAGGCGACTTGGCAAATGGCTGTTGGTTGATGTTATTTCTTTTCCGCCTCTCTTGGCGCAGCTGCTCTAACGTCAGATCTAGCCCTTCAACTCCAGCACGAACACACATGTTGTGCTATACGTAGCATGCTACTTCTACAATTTTTCCTGTTTTTTCTGGCAAGAAATCCAGCTTGTGTGTGGACAAGAGGCAGCTGTTTCAACATTCCAAATGTGCGTTCAATAGTAGAACAGGCACATTTCTGCACTTTATTAAAACATTCGTTCTGAGGTTCATTTCAATTGTTCTAAGTTGGTACCGGAGTCCCCTGAAAATTAAATAGAAAAAATATCATGTGCTAATTTATTTGCCTTGAAGTAGTTATTTAAATCTGTGGCTTTGGTCGCTCAGAGAATGCATACACAATAAAATTGATACATGCATGGAAAACTGGGCCCTATCACTATGAGTTCAGAAAATTTCAGTAGATAATGCAATTCTCTCAGCGACCAGACTAAAGACACAATAAAATTCATAACATGCTCACTCAGAATATATGCAGTTTCATTTTAAGAAATGCTTTCAAAATGGCTTTTTATCATTGAATTGTTCCAAATAAAAACATAGTGAGTTGCCCCTCCTGAGTTTGAGAATGACCTCCATACTGTGCATCCACATTTAAAATATAATTTTCTGCATCACTAATCTGAAAAGGAAATGGCTGTTTTAGTGGAATTATATGATTTAGAAGGAAAAATTTATAAAATAGAAGAGAAAAATTTACCAAAATATTTTACAAAAGTACAGCTATTTCTTACTCATTTTTCTCAATAAAAACATTCAAAACAACTTGCGCTTACCTCTTAAACTTGCTCTTTTACTATAAACACAATAAATATTTAATTATACAGGGAAAAAGCCGCAAATTATCCAATTTCGAAACTTTGAACGATACCTTTAGAGCTGTCGTAACAATTGTCGTTTTCCACAAGTGTCAAATTCAAATGTTCGAAGATTGACATTTGTGTTAGAGTAGCATTTTGCACGATGGAAATCTATCGATTATCGGTCGGATGAATTGTCGAATCGATAGTGTTTAGAGTTGGCAACGATACGATAACGACAACGAATACATCACATACACAAGGTCGAAATACGAAAAAATAAATATTCATCTCCCATACAAAATGCACAATCAGCTAGTGCCGTATTTCGACGTACTTTCTTTGGCGAAAGATGTTCAATTTCATGGTCCGAATGCAGTTTTAAGGATAGCAGTGTTTACCTCAGAGTAAAAAACTATAGAGTCCGTCATATACATATTTTGTATGAACTAGTGAAGTGTAAAGCGTCTCCTTGTCGCCTATACTAGTCGGTCAAAAAACTCAGTTAAGTTTTACAAAAATCAAGAAATCTCTACAAATATAATGTTTTAGTATAAACTTTGTTTGCGAAAGTGAAAATAAATCTTTTTTTACTTGTGAATTGATCATTAATACTAAGAACGGAGGCGTAAATAATCCGTAATAGCCATTTTATGCGTAATTTTTTACATCGTTTTTTTCCTGAAATGTAAGTGTTTTCTCCAGAAAAACTGTGGTAGTAACATTTATTAGGCCCATGTCACATATTTCTTAGAGAAAAAGATAAACATTTTACGTTTTTAGGATTTGATAATAATCCATACATTTTAGTATGGAGGTCCCTCGCAAGAAAGTAATACGCTTATGGCTCCCTCCTTAGCAGAAAGAGCTGCTACTTAAACCTGCATGGTGTTTACAGTGTGTTTACCCTAACACCCGGTAAATTACAGTTAGATATGTAAGCACACAAACAGACTGACTTAAATTATACACAGCTTAGGTATAGCTAGTTCCATCAACAAATATTACGAACCCACAAGGCTTTGGTCGAATGGAGTACACTTTTCAAAGTCGGTTGGATAGTGTTTCTACTTAGTCAGGCTTTTCTAAATGTATTCTCTAGTTAGGCTAGACAAAAGGTTACTACCTACTTACTATCCATCCTGTTTGAGATAGAATTTTTTTGAAAGCATCAGGCTATGTTTACTGTAACCAAATCACTGTATAATATAGATGTATACCAAATCAATCTGTTTCAGCAAAGGATACCTGAAACTTCTTAAAGCTAAGCTCTCTTCCGTGGATCAATTCCTCTAAGCTTCCAACCACAAACTTTACATCCTGACGTTTGTCAAGAATGTAGTAGAGAACGCAGCCAAGCTGTCTATCAGGTTATCTTGTTTTTAGTGTAACAATGGTGTAACAGAAAGGCCGGCTCTTAAGACGATATGTAATTTTTTAAAGTATTTTGAAGAACAATATCTTTTTTTTGCTCAGTATCGTGCCGTGATTTTCAGGTATGTCTTTTTTAACCATTCAAGTGAGAGAATCACTAAGACCAAAACATGATTAGTAAAAATCGACTCGACAAAATAAAAATCCAAAGTTGCCTCTTCAATTATCATTTATTTCTCTTTTTGTGGAATCTGAGGTGTTTTAATTAGTGAAATTAAGTATACAGAAAGGTATTTGTAGTTACTAGGGTTTGCCCAACCTAAAATTTTATTTTATTACTTAGTTTTTACAAAAAGTCGATATTTATATCGGGCGCTTACGTCATTTCGTTTTGGTAACACGCACAGTATATCTGTCGCAATGTAATGCGTTGCAGATTGCGCACTTTATCCCTTTCTTACAAGCGAAAAGACAGCGCCTGCTGTCAAATAACTATCTTTTCACATATCCTCTTAAAGTAGGCTACGCTGCAGTGGTTTTTTGTACGCTGCCATAGCACGATCTTAAACGGTAGACCGGCTCTTTTTGCATTGTATTCTGCATGTTATGACTTTCAATAAGTATTCTGTAAAGAATATACATTGAATAAAATCTAAGGGTGTAAAAAAAACGCCAACAATTTTCCTGAGGAACAAAGGGTCCAAATAAAAAAAAATAACCTCAGGTCAGAAAAAAAGTTGTTCAATTTCATGACCATATTCACGTCAACATTATTAATTGCTTACTTACTTGCAGTCATGTCACAACCTTTGTCATAGAAGGCAGGTTAGCTCTTTTATGGAAAAAGCAGGAAGGCATCTTTAAAAAATTGAATTCTAGGGCTTCTTCTTTTTTTTATTTATTTATTAAGGGGAACAAACACTTAATAAATACAATAGCCAACAAAGAAAAAATGTATGCCATTAAGTAAACACTAAAAGATTAAAATAACGCATTAAGTAATTTCACATGAAAAGAAGACAAAACGTCAGTACAAGAAGAAAAAAGTCAGTCCGTTCACCACTACAACCCTCAGAAAAGACTTGAATATAGGGACTTACAACATAATTCAACACTTCAGGGTCTTTGCTAAATGTCTGCAAACCTCTCAGGTGGGTAGTGCTACCCATGAAACTGAACAACTTTCCTTGAAGAACAACAATTTTTTTTTTGTCGAAATACGAAAAAAAAATGTTTTCTATAGAAACTGCATCAGCTAGAACAAAAAAAAATTTCGTATGTCGACCTATATTCCTTATGGAAAATTGGTCAGTTTCATGAGTAGAACTGAGAGTTTTGCAGACATTTACCAAAGATCCTGTATCCCTATACAGGATCTTTGGTAAATGTCTGCAATGAAAAAGTGAACATAATTTTAGCATGTTACTGAGACCATGAAACTAAACAACTTTCCAGTACATAGGGCGAAATACGAAATAGTAGATTGTATTATAAGGGAGTAAAATAATATTTTTACGACGAGGGCGCTATTTTGAATCCAGAGCGAAGTGGAATCCTGAACGTAGCGAGGGATTCAAAGTACGTCGCCCGAGCCAAAAATATATTTGCGCCCGAATGATACACTCTACTTTTCATCTCCCTCTATGAGAAAATTAAATAAAAAGTGCTTTAATATAGGACATTTATATATTTACTTTAAATAAGAACTAACAACAAAATTAACAACTAAAAATTTATATGTACTGTACAGATCTGAAGTCCCTTCCAATAGGATCCTCAAATCAGATACGTGAAAGTTTTGGCCAAGGTTGATCGTCTAGAATAATATCCTTTAAGAATATTATAATTTTTCTGATTCCTACGTCATTCCGTTTTATATTCTTATTATATTTTGTAATTTACAGATTCTGCTCGGTGGAGAGTGGCAATAGAAGAATGAAAAGAAACACACTTGTTATTTTAATACTTATATTTGAATATAAACCTAATCTTTACATGTCTAATTTGAGTTATTTATTTTATTTTATATCACTATTTATTTAAATTTAGTCTCATATTGTTTGGTGTAGTTCATCTGAATTCATGTAGATTCATCAGTTTAGAAGAGGTTTCATCTCTTTTACAATGCAATATTATTATAGCCGTTAAGTTTCTGAAAAGAAACCTATGTTAATATAAACGAAGTAATAAAAAATAATGTGGGGACAATCCCCAGGTTTGGGGCACCACCATCGCCCCAAACAGCTCGTCCTAGGCCTCCTCTACCCTAAGTCCTAGGTCCGAGGCATATCATCACCCAGCTCACGATGACATGACGCTAAACTACCCTAACAATCCAACTGGATCGTCAGGATTCTGATCATCCTCGCGGAGCTGGATATCCCATCGAAAACTTAAACTACAGTAAAGACTAGGGTTAATGTATGTGGAGAGCGGAACTAACTAACCACAGTACAACCCAGACGGTGATGATGTCTCCCCCCGGTATGTTCATGCCCCGCGTCAAACCCGACTTCCACGTGGCCCACCTTTAAGGGACGATCACTGACTCATCCAGGGTTCACAGGGTATTGACTATTTCTTTTAGTCACCCATACCAGAGCTGGTCACCGAGCCCGCCAGGCACACGAAGCATACGGTCTTCCTTTAGGAAAACAGGGCACTCTCCATCATGAGCTATAAGAGCTCTTCCTGTAATCCCTCCGGGCAGACAATGACCGACATCATCGAATCCCTTAGTTTGTTTTGAAATAAGTTAAACTGAAAATAATTAGCCAGCTCCACACGTCCAAGTGTGAAGTCTGTACTAGATACGGGTATAGTATTATTGCTTGCATGGCCAGCCTAGATCAATAACGGTTTTATAACGAGAGACATAAAGAGTTTGAAGGGCAATCTCCCTCCCCCCAGTCACTGAGTGACTTTATTGCACCAACAAGGTCTCCGTATATCCTTCATAGCTCTCACTTGTGATGCGTAGCTAAATCTCTTTTCCGTTACCAACCCACGCAGGACAAGGATTATGTAGAGTAACCCCAGTCTAAACACTCATTTAAATAAAATGAATTGCATCTAAACTATAATGGGATTACCCAGCATATTTCGAAGAAGAACATATAAGAAGTAAGTATAACAAAAGATTACTGAAGGTAATCCTTAATTAAAAGTGAAGTATGATGACCAGAACCGAGAAGATACGGGATAGTAGTATCTAAGCTAGGTTGGGCCAAACATTTATGATTTAAGATCTTAAGGGAAAATCAAAAGCATCGAGTATTCAAAACCAAAAACACTGGGAGAATTTAGCGTAAACAACACTAGCTAAAACTCGATGTTCTTTAAAAGAGGACTCAAAAGAAGTATAAAAATGGGGTTATTGTATATACTTAAATATTCGAAACATATCTATAATGAAAGAAACTAAACATTATAATTTCCGTTCCATTATTGTTTTCAAGAATCTATTTAGTAATGTTAAAGGTGGTTTCACACTGAGTCAAAGTATAATTTTAAGTATGATAAATTATGACTAGTTTTATTAAGGAAAAATAAAACTTAGAATCTTATAAGGTTTAGATTCCTGTATGATTCAATGAAGATTAAATAGATTATTTTACTACTTTAGGATGACACACATAAAGTTCAGAGGTCCCCCAAGGTCAGAGTGTCGTACAGCCGTCGCAGCCTTACGGGCGAACGTCGTCAACACACTTTACATGGAGCAACCCACGAACGAACGTAATGTCTCCATCAAGGATATTCTTCCTTTTGATTCAAGACAATTCTAATTTATTCCTTATAAACAATTTAATGTCATTAGACTAAACTAGAATGTCCCTACACATAAGAAGAAAGTTTTATGTTGTCTAACTACTCTACATTTGGTAATCTAACGCTAAGATCAGGAGGTCCTCCCGCGGTATATGCCACTCAAACGACGCATCCAATAATGGGCGAGCGTTGTCAGCACATAACACAAGAAACACTATTTCCAAAATCCAACGTTAAAACACCTTGCTAATATCCTTCCATTTGTATTGGAGTAACTCCAATTCATCCCACACATACAGAAGAGGGAATTCAGGATGAATCAGCGAAACCTCACACAAATAGAAAGAGAAGAACTTTAGTATCAGACCCTTTTAGGCTTGAGGGCTCCGGCCCAAGAATGATTAAAATAAATAAATCCGAAGGTTGATATTATCAGATAGACTTAGACAGATACTCCAGTGACACGCGACTTACATTAGCCACAACCAATATAGTGGACATCGGAGACACATGACACGAGGGGATCCATCCATGCTTGGTTGAACTAAATAAACCTGAGAGCAGGCATTTCTTAATCTCAAAAACTGGGACTCCTACAGTATGAAAGTAAAAGGAAAGATAAGCACCTCCTATGAGCTTGAGTACTGAGATGCAGTAATGCTCTCAGCATGTTCCAATTTTGGGAAATTGAGGCAAAAGATTCAAAATCACTATCAAAGCAATTTATTATTACTTGAAATATTATTATTTATAATATTCACTCTACTTAAACTTACCCTTTATTTCACAATAAAATATCACAATCTATATCCAAGTTTTAGTTTTCAGATATATTATTTTAAGATTTTGAATTGACGTTCTAATTCTTTTGATCTGACGGAATATTTTTCTTAAATTTTATCATATGAAGACATTAGTATATTAAAAACTGGAATTTTGATTTAGGGCCAAAGATTTTATATTATTTTCTAAAAAAAGTAATTATTTAATGTATTAATATTTTCTTCCATTTTGATTTTGGGTTTTGATTTATTTTTTGTTAAAGAGATAAAAAATTTATAAAGATTTCAAAATAGCGTCTAGCTTTGAGTAAAACTAAATCAAAAATGATTTATTTGTTGACTATTTGACAATAATGTCAAATAGACAATTCTACCTAAAAAAAGTATAAAAATATACATCGTTTAAAGTCTCCTTGAATTGATGATAATAATATACATCGTCCAAAGTCTCTTTGAAATGTTGACAAAATATACAACATCTAAAGCCACCCCTAATCGATGGCAATATATATACATCAGAGTCCAGTTTCCATGATTTCACCAAGGACTATTTTAATCAATTTCTCTGTAAAGGAAAGAATTAAACACAATGAAATTTACATTACCTTTACAATCCAAGCAATACCTTTTTTTAGCCTTCACGTTTTATCATTTGTGGTTTGCTTTTCCATGTCTATAATGTTCCTTGTAATTCCTGTACCTGTTTAGAAATAGAACATTATCCTGCCTAGCTATACGCGAACAAAGACACTTGTAGAACTAGTTTATACTTAATTATGGGAAAAGAAAATCTTTATTACTATCTACAAATAACGACTCAGATTAGAAACACAGTATGTTATAATTTCCGCAGAGTTATTAATGTTTACAAACGAAAATCATTAAGTGGGAATATCAATTTACTTAAAGTATCACACAGTACAAGCCTCTTATGACCTCGCAGGTAGATCTGTAAAGCTGCAAATATTCTCCAATCAACTCTTCCTCTTTTGACATTGAAATCTGATTTTCTCAACGTTATTTAGCTCACATAACCTGGAAGAAACTATAAATTTCATTAAGTCACATTTCACCTTAACTCAAATACACACAACAACTTTGAACCGAAAATAAATAAAAGATGGAAAACCACAAAATTGAATACTTACATAACATTAGTTTCACTCCACTTATTCTTTACACTTTGGAATCAAACCCTGAATGTTAGCATCTTGAAATTATGCGCAAATAAACCTTCCTATACTATATCCTACACGAAGCAATCCCTATCTTTATCTCAATTGAAGGAATCCACAATCCAGGATCATAGCCTCCTTCAAAAGATTCGTCTCATCAGCTGTATGAATTCTATTTTTTTCGCGAGCTACAAAACAAAAAAATTATAACTCACAGAAAACCAGCATACTATCGACTTTTCTTTCACAGACGTCTCAAAGTAACATCAAGAATATTTGGAACGTTTACCGATTCCATTCTTCCATTTTTCTCCGTTTTTCCCAAATTTTCCTTGCTTGACGGTCCAAAATCTCTCTCACCTGAAACTTTAAAACATGTTAAAAGTCTATTTGAGCTCCATTGCCCTCACTATTCAACAAATCCTGATTCTTAGTTTTCTTCTGTTGCTTTCGTTTATCAAAATTTTAGCAACTATTCATTTTTATCAGCAAAAATAGCTTTTTTCCTTCATTTTCCTTTTTCGACCCTTTCCCGACCCTGTCACGACTGTCACTCCTTGTCATATTTTTCTACTCCCCGTTTCCCGTTACACTTCTTGACACTTCCTCTAAATAGTATTTTATGCATTTAAAAATTTTTTAGGGTTCCGCAAGTGCACAGCCTCCCCCAAAATTTTATTATTTCGAAAAATCTAAGAAAACTTTTTTTTTTTTTCGAGAATTCTAAAATTTTCAATTTTAAATTAATTTTTTTTTTTTTATTATTATTATTATTATTTTATTAAAATAAAACCTCCTATATTGGCCCTTAATTTTTTTTATTCACAAATACAATAAACAAAACAAATAACTAAACTACTAATATTATAAATCATTAAACTAAATTAATTTTTATTCAAAATTATTAAAATTATTTAACATGTTTATCTAAATTTAGATTTATTTAGTTCAACTTTAATTATATAATCAAATTTAATTTGTATTAAATTATTTATTATTATAGTTCATTATATTTTTTTTTAAAACGAAGTCAATTTAATAATGCCAGTCAATTCACTAACAAATTGGCTCACTATACTATAATAAAAATAGTCTTCTAATATTAATTATTAAATTAAAACTATTAGAATTATATTAATTAGGTTGTGACCAGGAATATCTCAATTCCTCTAAAGTTAAAATTTATGAAACAGTCCCGTGAAAATCTCAGTATCTAACATCCTAAGTATAATATTTAGCCAAATGGACTGCATTATAAACTCCTTTGACACTTTGAGTTTCAGGGTCAACAAGAATATACACATTAGCATATTTTATTCCTCCAATTCGATATGGTCCATCATATAATAAATCAAATTTCTTAGTTTTATTTCGACTAGAATCCGATTTATTAAGCCTCCTTAATTTTACCAAATCACCAACTTGAAATCTATCAACTTATGAGTTCTATTGAATCTATCCTGCCGCTTCTGACTCGAAAGTCTAAGGTTTTCTCTAACTTCCTCTCTAATTTGGTCTAATGTTTTATTCGTGAGTGCCCGTGGTAGAAAGCGGTCTACTTTAAGTTTCTCTGAATTTCCAAATAATATTTCATTAGGAGAAAATTTCGTACTCTCATGGAACGTATTATTATACAATTCCTCAATCTCCAACAAGTAATGATCCCATCTAGTATGGTCATCATGACAATAAATTCTAAAGAATTTGTTTAATTCTTTATTCACTCGTTCGGTAGTGTTAGGTCGAGGATTACGAATAATAGTATACAAAGTCTTAATTCTCAAAGCTCTGAGTCCATTTTTCCACTTGTGACTAATAAATTGTTTTCCGTTATCTGTCATTACAGCCTTAGGTTGTATTATTTCAGTGAACACTCTCATACAATAAAGCACTGAGTCTGCTGAAGCTCCACGAAGTCCGAAAAGTTTAATAAATTTACTAAAAGAATCCTGTATTACAAAAATGTAAATATAACCAGCCTCAGTTTTAGGTAGTGGTCCGAAGATATCAGCCATTACTAATTCACCCGGGTTTTCAGTTAAAATCGATTTACATTTCCCTACCCCTTTTATATAGTCAGGTCTAGAAAGCTGACAAACATGACACTTCTGAATACAAGACTTCACTGTCTTACCCATATTTACCCAATAACACCTTAATTGTAAATATTTCAAAGTTTTATATGCGCCAAGATGACCCATCTCTATATGTACCTGTTTACAAATCTCTTCTTGTAGAACCTTGGGCATAAACAAAACGTAATCTCCACGTACAGTTTTAAAATAAAGTAGATCATTATTGACAATACAACGCAAAGTTATACGCGTAAATCTATCTGTTCTTTCGGGAACTCTAGAAACATTTATTCTCTCCTTAATCCCACATATGACGTTGTCAAGCCGTTGGTATTCCATCATACGTTGTAATTTATTTTTCAAGTCACGGTCAGTAGAAACACCTACATACATAACAGTTGGATACCACACCTTCTCTTCTTGCAAAACTCCCCCTGGCGGATATCTAGATAAAATATCTACCCCAATATTTTCTACACCTTTTACATGTTCGACTTCGAAGTCAAATTGTTCAAGAAATAAAATCCAACGTGTGACTCTACTGTTGTATAATTTCATTTGTTTCATGAAAATTAATGCCTTATGATCTGTACGAATAACAAATTTCGCTCCTCTTAAATAAGTCTCAAACTTTTTCACAGAATAAATAATAGCCCACAACTCTTGTTCAGTTACAGTCCAACGTAATTCAGAACCCCGTAGTGCACGACTACAGAATCCCAAAATTTTAACCTCACCATTATTTCCAATCTGAAACAATGATCCGGCTATTCCGATCCCTGAACTGTCGGTCTGTAAATAATATAATTTATCCTGATCTGGATGGCTCAATAGAATCGTTGTAATAAATTCTTCCTTTATATTATTGAAAGCTCGATCTAATTCTTCATCCCAAAACCATGCTTGGTTTTTCTTTAATAACCTAGTTAATGGAGCAGTCAAAATACTATAGTTTTTAATGAAACGTCTATAATAATTACAAAGTCCCAAAAATCCTCTTAACTGTTTTTGTTTCTTTGGAATAGGGAATTCCTTTATAGCTTTTATTTTATCCGGGTTAGGTTTAATTCCCGAAGTTGTAACTATATGCCCTAACATTTTTACTTCACTGCAGAAAAAGTTGCACTTTGCAAAATTACAAGTCATTCCAGCTGATTCTAAACGATCCAAAACTATATCAATATGATCCAAATGGTCTTGCCAAGTCCCACTCGTTAGGATTGCAAGATCATCCAAATAATTGACACAAAACTCTCTAACACCAGGACCCAATATAATGTCCATTGCGCGACAAAAGGACCCTACTGACGTTTTAAGTCCTTGCGGAAGCACGTTGTATACGTAAGACTTTCCATTAACTGTAAATCCAGTATATTTTTTACTGTCCTCAGTCAACGGTATTTGAAAATAAGCGTTATTTAAATCAATCAATGTTATAAATTTTACACCAAGAAAAGCATTAAGTATGTCAATCTGTAAAGGCGGTGCTTCTACTTCTGGAACCATATATTTATTGATTTCCCTAGCATCAAGTAATATTCTAACAGATCCATCGGGTTTTCCAGTGAAAGTTAGAGGACTACAAAAATTTGTAGTTTTCCTCGATATAATCCCTAATTCTTCCATCTCCCTCAACTTTTCTTCTACTTTTGCCCTATGTGCGTATGGTATAGGATAGGTTCGTTGAATCCTTGGAGTACCCTCAATCATTTTAATGTCATGAGTATAACAGTTTGCCCTTCCAAGTTTCTTTGTAAAAACTTGCATATGGGATCTCAAAACATTAAAAATTTGTTCCTTCTCTACATCAGACAAATCCATTCCCAACCGAATACTTTTAAACAAATCTAATAATTGCTTTTCTTCACCGCCTTCTTTTTCGTTTTGTTCCTCTATTCCAGATATTAGATTTATTCGATTCTCTTCTAAAAACCCACTAGAAAGATTTCGAAACGGAATAGTAATTTCTCCTTGTCCAACGATACCCAATTCTAATGTTTGTGGTTCTTTTAAATGCAAAACAGCGTTGTGCGCAACTAACCAATCTACCCCAAGAATAGCAGAACAAGTTAATTTAGCAATCACTAAAAATCCCGTATCAATATCAAATGACCCACACGTCAACGGTATAGAGACTAGTTTTTTTATTTGGAGACTCTTTTGTCCAACGGCTCCCCTCACACATATTGGTCTAACTGGTAACGCAGGGAATTCTAACTTTAATTCTCCTTGTAAACTCTCTAAGAATTCTTCCGAAATACAAGTTACTTCACTTCCAGTGTCTACCAAGAGAACTATAGATTGCCCCAAAATTTGTAACTCTATTTCTGATTTAAATTTGGGCCCCTCATTCTCAAAGCAAACCTCTTCATCATATAAAGAGTTACCTTCATATTCTCTAATGAACTGATTATACATTGGTTGATTTTGTTTAATCACGGAAACGTCAAAAACTTTAATTAAATTTACGACTGTTTGTTTATTATTATAATCTTCTGAAGAATATCCTAAACCTTCTCTATCACAATTCGTTCTAGTATTATTCGGGGAAACAGGATATAAGATCCCTTCTTGGTCACAACCCAATCCTACCCCTGGCTTCCAACCTTGTTTTATTAAATATTTTACAGGAAAAAGATAATTTAGTTTTTTGTTAATTGCAGCCACCTCCTGTTTATTGGAGATGGCCCCAACTAGTTTAAATCTTCTTCTTGAATTATTTCATCAGTGATCCTTCCCCTTGAAGTCTCCCCCTCGATGTGAGCCACCACTTTTGGTTTTTTATAAAATGGTTTGTCTTTATTTGATATGAATGGACTTTGACGCTTTGTTCCCCTATCAGCTCCAATAGAGGAGTCAAAGGAAGAAGATCCACATTGTTTATTTACGACATCCAATTCACGAAGAAACTCTGTTGCCTCAATCAAAGTATTTCCTTTCTTCATCCGCCAAGCATATTGTACATCCTTCGGAAAGTGTCTCATCAAATCTTCCACTATTTGCCATTCAGGAATTGGTCTAGACATCATCTTTGCTTGCCCTGCTAAACTAACGAAATGTTCTAGCATTGTTCCACTTTCCTTAGACCAAGTGCCATTTACAATCATTCTTCTCAAGGTGTTTTGTTCAGCTTCTCCCCAATAAGCATCCAAAAAATCTCTTTTGAAATCCGACTGTGTAAACCATCTCTGTCTATAAATTCTGGCCCATTTTCGAACATCACCTTCTAAACAACTGATTATAGTTTCAATTGTAGCATCTTCATTAGGCATTCTCCGTAAATAATTCTGAAGATCCTCCAAAAACGACACTGGATGTACCCCAAATCTTCCAGGAAAACGTGGTTTTTCGACTCTTGTATCAATCACCGGGCAAATATTAATCGGTGCTTCATGCCTTTCAGACGAAGTTGATGCAGCGTTAGTTTCCCGTGCTTGCGACAGCTGATTCTCTAAGTTCGACACCTTCTGTGTCAGAATTCCCATGTTTCTTCGAAGTTGGCGAAACATAGTGGAGTTGCGTAAAGAAGGTCGTGGACGTTCTTCTTGCTGACCTGTCCTTTCTAATTCATCTTGTCCCTGAGATGTTCTAAGATTATAACGAGGAGGCATTTTCTTTTCTTTGAATACTGAAAGTTTATTACAAATTATTGGTTGGACTTTTGTTTAAATTAAAGAATAGAAAGCTTATCTAATATTCTTTCCTTAATTTCCCAAAACTGTTGTTTTATGGAGCTAATATTTTGATCTCCATCGATAATCTCTATCCTGTCAAAACCTTCCTTTATACTAGGGTTTAATAACCATTCCTCATGAATGTTGTGAATCCTCTCTATATAATCTAACGTTATCCCTGTCTCTTCAGGTCGACCACGACTTAGGGCTCTCTGATAAGAAACCATAGGGGAAGTCCGAAGATAAACTACTAAATTAATTCGAGTAACAAATTGTTCCTTGTAATAAGAATAAGTTTCATCTAAAACTGCAAACTCAGCCGGATGCAACAACTCACTCTCTTGCAATTCCCTAATAAAACAGTTTTTGGCTGAATAGATGGAACGTTCCATAACTTTAATCTTAGCGCTAGATTCTTTCGTATGATTCTCTAACATTGTTAGAAGAACATAATTTTGAAAACAGAAACCCCACTTCTTAGGGTTTTCCTTAAATAACTGGAAGAGATTGACGCCAGATAAATTAGTCCATTTATCAATTGGTTCTGGTATTATCTCAAAATCAGAGTTGCCTCCCAAAGCTGCCAACAAAGTAGACTTCCCTGACCCTATGTTTCCTTCCATTGAGACTGTAAAATTTCCCATCTTTATTCTGAAACAAGGAATGCATCATATTTTCTATGGTTTCCAAAACAAATAACCCTAAGCTAAAACCAATTATAACGCCCCGCTTAACAACTTTAACTTAGATAGACTTTACTCTCAAGTTTCTTCAGTTCAAAACTCGAAATTAGTGTATTTTTCATTTTGTTTCTTTTTTTCACTCCTCAATACCTCTCTCGCTTGAAACCAGCATATCCTGGTCACGGCACCAGCTGTACAGATCTGAAGTCCCTTCCAATAGGATCCTCAAATCAGATACGTGAAAGTTTTGGCCAAGGTTGATCGTCTAGAATAATATCCTTTAAGAATATTATAATTTTTCTGATTCCTACGTCATTCCGTTTTATATTCTTATTATATTTTGTAATTTACAGATTCTGCTCGGTGGAGAGTGGCAATAGAAGAATGAAAAGAAACACACTTGTTATTTTAATACTTATATTTGAATATAAACCTAATCTTTACATGTCTAATTTGAGTTATTTATTTTATTTTATATCACTATTTATTTAAATTTAGTCTCATATTGTTTGGTGTAGTTCATCTGAATTCATGTAGATTCATCAGTTTAGAAGAGGTTTCATCTCTTTTACAATGCAATATTATTATAGCCGTTAAGTTTCTGAAAAGAAACCTATGTTAATATAAACGAAGTAATAAAAAATAATGTGGGGACAATCCCCAGGTTTGGGGCACCACCATCGCCCCAAACAGCTCGTCCTAGGCCTCCTCTACCCTAAGTCCTAGGTCCGAGGCATATCATCACCCAGCTCACGATGACATGACGCTAAACTACCCTAACAATCCAACTGGATCGTCAGGATTCTGATCATCCTCGCGGAGCTGGATATCCCATCGAAAACTTAAACTACAGTAAAGACTAGGGTTAATGTATGTGGAGAGCGGAACTAACTAACCACAGTACAACCCAGACGGTGATGATGTCTCCCCCCGGTATGTTCATGCCCCGCGTCAAACCCGACTTCCACGTGGCCCACCTTTAAGGGACGATCACTGACTCATCCAGGGTTCACAGGGTATTGACTATTTCTTTTAGTCACCCATACCAGAGCTGGTCACCGAGCCCGCCAGGCACACGAAGCATACGGTCTTCCTTTAGGAAAACAGGGCACTCTCCATCATGAGCTATAAGAGCTCTTCCTGTAATCCCTCCGGGCAGACAATGACCGACATCATCGAATCCCTTAGTTTGTTTTGAAATAAGTTAAACTGAAAATAATTAGCCAGCTCCACACGTCCAAGTGTGAAGTCTGTACTAGATACGGGTATAGTATTATTGCTTGCATGGCCAGCCTAGATCAATAACGGTTTTATAACGAGAGACATAAAGAGTTTGAAGGGCAATCTCCCTCCCCCCAGTCACTGAGTGACTTTATTGCACCAACAAGGTCTCCGTATATCCTTCATAGCTCTCACTTGTGATGCGTAGCTAAATCTCTTTTCCGTTACCAACCCACGCAGGACAAGGATTATGTAGAGTAACCCCAGTCTAAACACTCATTTAAATAAAATGAATTGCATCTAAACTATAATGGGATTACCCAGCATATTTCGAAGAAGAACATATAAGAAGTAAGTATAACAAAAGATTACTGAAGGTAATCCTTAATTAAAAGTGAAGTATGATGACCAGAACCGAGAAGATACGGGATAGTAGTATCTAAGCTAGGTTGGGCCAAACATTTATGATTTAAGATCTTAAGGGAAAATCAAAAGCATCGAGTATTCAAAACCAAAAACACTGGGAGAATTTAGCGTAAACAACACTAGCTAAAACTCGATGTTCTTTAAAAGAGGACTCAAAAGAAGTATAAAAATGGGGTTATTGTATATACTTAAATATTCGAAACATATCTATAATGAAAGAAACTAAACATTATAATTTCCGTTCCATTATTGTTTTCAAGAATCTATTTAGTAATGTTAAAGGTGGTTTCACACTGAGTCAAAGTATAATTTTAAGTATGATAAATTATGACTAGTTTTATTAAGGAAAAATAAAACTTAGAATCTTATAAGGTTTAGATTCCTGTATGATTCAATGAAGATTAAATAGATTATTTTACTACTTTAGGATGACACACATAAAGTTCAGAGGTCCCCCAAGGTCAGAGTGTCGTACAGCCGTCGCAGCCTTACGGGCGAACGTCGTCAACACACTTTACATGGAGCAACCCACGAACGAACGTAATGTCTCCATCAAGGATATTCTTCCTTTTGATTCAAGACAATTCTAATTTATTCCTTATAAACAATTTAATGTCATTAGACTAAACTAGAATGTCCCTACACATAAGAAGAAAGTTTTATGTTGTCTAACTACTCTACATTTGGTAATCTAACGCTAAGATCAGGAGGTCCTCCCGCGGTATATGCCACTCAAACGACGCATCCAATAATGGGCGAGCGTTGTCAGCACATAACACAAGAAACACTATTTCCAAAATCCAACGTTAAAACACCTTGCTAATATCCTTCCATTTGTATTGGAGTAACTCCAATTCATCCCACACATACAGAAGAGGGAATTCAGGATGAATCAGCGAAACCTCACACAAATAGAAAGAGAAGAACTTTAGTATCAGACCCTTTTAGGCTTGAGGGCTCCGGCCCAAGAATGATTAAAATAAATAAATCCGAAGGTTGATATTATCAGATAGACTTAGACAGATACTCCAGTGACACGCGACTTACATTAGCCACAACCAATATAGTGGACATCGGAGACACATGACACGAGGGGATCCATCCATGCTTGGTTGAACTAAATAAACCTGAGAGCAGGCATTTCTTAATCTCAAAAACTGGGACTCCTACAGTATGAAAGTAAAAGGAAAGATAAGCACCTCCTATGAGCTTGAGTACTGAGATGCAGTAATGCTCTCAGCATGTTCCAATTTTGGGAAATTGAGGCAAAAGATTCAAAATCACTATCAAAGCAATTTATTATTACTTGAAATATTATTATTTATAATATTCACTCTACTTAAACTTACCCTTTATCTCACAATAAAATATCACAATCTATATCCAAGTTTTAGTTTTCAGATATATTATTTTAAGATTTTGAATTGACGTTCTAATTCTTTTGATCTGACGGAATATTTTTCTTAAATTTTATCATATGAAGACATTAGTATATTAAAAACTGGAATTTTGATTTAGGGCCAAAGATTTTATATTATTTTCTAAAAAAAGTAATTATTTAATGTATTAATATTTTCTTCCATTTTGATTTTGGGTTTTGATTTATTTTTTGTTAAAGAGATAAAAAATTTATAAAGATTTCAAAATAGCGTCTAGCTTTGAGTAAAACTAAATCAAAAATGATTTATTTGTTGACTATTTGACAATAATGTCAAATAGACAATTCTACCTAAAAAAAGTATAAAAATATACATCGTTTAAAGTCTCCTTGAATTGATGATAATAATATACATCGTCCAAAGTCTCTTTGAAATGTTGACAAAATATACAACATCTAAAGCCACCCCTAATCGATGGCAATATATATACATCAGAGTCCAGTTTCCATGATTTCACCAAGGACTATTTTAATCAATTTCTCTGTAAAGGAAAGAATTAAACACAATGAAATTTACATTACCTTTACAATCCAAGCAATACCTTTTTTTAGCCTTCACGTTTTATCATTTGTGGTTTGCTTTTCCATGTCTATAATGTTCCTTGTAATTCCTGTACCTGTTTAGAAATAGAACATTATCCTGCCTAGCTATACGCGAACAAAGACACTTGTAGAACTAGTTTATACTTAATTATGGGAAAAGAAAATCTTTATTACTATCTACAAATAACGACTCAGATTAGAAACACAGTATGTTATAATTTCCGCAGAGTTATTAATGTTTACAAACGAAAATCATTAAGTGGGAATATCAATTTACTTAAAGTATCACACAGTACAAGCCTCTTATGACCTCGCAGGTAGATCTGTAAAGCTGCAAATATTCTCCAATCAACTCTTCCTCTTTTGACATTGAAATCTGATTTTCTCAACGTTATTTAGCTCACATAACCTGGAAGAAACTATAAATTTCATTAAGTCACATTTCACCTTAACTCAAATACACACAACAACTTTGAACCGAAAATAAATAAAAGATGGAAAACCACAAAATTGAATACTTACATAACATTAGTTTCACTCCACTTATTCTTTACACTTTGGAATCAAACCCTGAATGTTAGCATCTTGAAATTATGCGCAAATAAACCTTCCTATACTATATCCTACACGAAGCAATCCCTATCTTTATCTCAATTGAAGGAATCCACAATCCAGGATCATAGCCTCCTTCAAAAGATTCGTCTCATCAGCTGTATGAATTCTATTTTTTTCGCGAGCTACAAAACAAAAAAATTATAACTCACAGAAAACCAGCATACTATCGACTTTTCTTTCACAGACGTCTCAAAGTAACATCAAGAATATTTGGAACGTTTACCGATTCCATTCTTCCATTTTTCTCCGTTTTTCCCAAATTTTCCTTGCTTGACGGTCCAAAATCTCTCTCACCTGAAACTTTAAAACATGTTAAAAGTCTATTTGAGCTCCATTGCCCTCACTATTCAACAAATCCTGATTCTTAGTTTTCTTCTGTTGCTTTCGTTTATCAAAATTTTAGCAACTATTCATTTTTATCAGCAAAAATAGCTTTTTTCCTTCATTTTCCTTTTTCGACCCTTTCCCGACCCTGTCACGACTGTCACTCCTTGTCATATTTTTCTACTCCCCGTTTCCCGTTACACTTCTTGACACTTCCTCTAAATAGTATTTTATGCATTTAAAAATTTTTTAGGGTTCCGCAAGTGCACAGTACGTTTGTGCAATTTTGAAACGTGATTGTTATTGCTTTTGACAAAGTTTTATCAGTTTTGTTGATAGTTTGTGCGTTCACAGTTTCACTATTATCATTTTGAGACGATGATAACGGACTTTGTGTTGACGCGGATGGGCCCGGTGATGATGAAGGGATGGGCCTCTGGCCTAGAGGTTCTAATTTAATGCTTTCGCCAATGCGGCTGCTAACTTTAGCTTTGTTTTGTACCGAATCTTCGATATAACTTTCCGCCACAGTTCCCGACCTCCATCCTCCATGTCGTTTAAGGACTGTCAGATCTGCTCCAGAGTCCGCTAAAAGAGTTGCGGAAGTGCGCCGAAAGCAGTGCCCTGTGTATAGATTAACGTCGGGCAGTTTCAAATATATAGCAATTTTTTGCGGCATAATGGAAATCATATTCTTTCCTATCACTTGTTTAAAGCATCTTCCATTTTGGTAGCGAATGAAAAACCTATTGGTATTCATATCGGAAGGACGCAGGGCCTGGTACTTCTCTACAATATTTTTGTATTCTCCACGTATAATAAACGATCTGTCAGCTATAGTTTTTGTGTCAGTCAGGTTTACTAACAATAACTGATCTGAGTGTTTCTCGATATTATCGACTGTGAATTTAAGCAGTTCGTTGCCCTGACATGCTCCGTGAATCCCAAAAATTAAAGCCACCTACAACGAAAAATAATGTAAATTAGACTAGTACACCATAGATTAGTACTTATATGTAGTTTTACTCAACGAACTTACACAGAATTTGCTTAAAAATTGCTAAATATTACGTACTTTTATGGCGAGAAAGTCGTTGTCGGGTGCTTCGTTCAAGAAAGTCTCCACATTTTGGCTGGAAAACACTTTGGACTTCTTTGCTTTGTGTCCTTTAGATAATCTATTCAGATAAGCTATCAATTTCGTGTATGTCTCAATTTTAATGTCATTATTGGTACTGACCAAAGATTTTGGACCTCCTTGCTTCGCTCGGAATAGATACCTTGCTAATTTATTTTACTATGGGATGACATCTGCCAACATGTCCCAATATTTTATGTCAAACTATCAGTGATCACTAGGAAATATTCAAAATAACCCGTCAAATCCATAGAACGACGCCTTCGCTACCTTGTGACGAATTATTTCTTTAATCCTCCTTCTAAGTACCCTTATTTTTCTGTGGTACTGACTGTCGATTTAAGCATTGAGTACGTACTCCAAAGAGTAGAAGATTGCTTTGATTTGGCCAATTCTTGAAAATAAGCCAGAAACACAGCTTCAGAAAAAGACTTTACTCCTTTTGCATTTCTCCAAACAACGAAATTGTTATAAGCTATCAAATATTTTTCTCGAGATTATTGGGGTAAAAGGTTTTGTATAACGTTATTAGCCTCAGTTTTAATACTTTCAGGTGTTAGCACCTCACTTTCACTACTTGAAGAGGTCATTTTTTATAATAATTTGTAATACAAATACACTGCAAAGTTTTACTGGAAAAATTCCGTGAACGGTTCCCGCGTTTTTTTTTTTTTTTTCATTTGTCCCTCTTAGATACAGGCTAAGGTACTAGGACCATACTGCCTCGTCTTAAGTTTTAACTGTAGCCATATTAAGTAGGTATTATTTGTAACAACTGAAAATGTTATTGACCTTTTTGTATCAATTAGGAACAGAACCTCTTTGGTTGGTAGTCTTGTTTACGTTTCGAGTGTATTGGCTTTTTGGCGGGAACTCGACATGGGCGTTTACCTGCTTAATTGAAATTTAGTTTTTTTGTGCATTTAGTGATTTAGTGGATAATAAAGATAGTGTGTTATGCAGTAAATTTACTACGGAGTGCGCAGCTGATGAAGATTTCAAGTGATCTCGTGTTTAAGCCCCGTTTGTGTTGTCCCAAAAAGTCACGAACATTTTCCTTCGTAAAGTTCACTATCGCTTTACGAGGGGAGCAAAAAGAAAGATTAAAGACATCAGACATGGCTGTATGGGCTTTGTACTCTTTGCCTTTCCGAAAGGAAGAATGAAACCAAAAAAAAAATCGAGTGTATTTTTTTTATATTCATAATAATATTAAAAATACAACCGGCCAGTATAATTTTTCATACAATTTTTTTTTGACCTCTATGGTTGACCTAAAATTCCCTATGGTGGACCTAAATTCAAATTCAAATTTTAAATCCCATTTTTACCCGCTACGAAAGTCTCTTGGAGAAAACAGCTATTTTGTTCGCCTTTATTGACGAACGGATCAGCGATTTTCGAATAGATGGGATGAAAAACAAATTTAAAGGTCCAAGTAACGTGCTAAGATTATGTTCACTATTTCATTGGGACCCTGTATAACTGTTGAAGACGACGTCCACTCTTACCATCAGTCTTGTAAAACAAAGCGCGTCGTCTTCTGTAGTTCGAGTGGGTAAACAGGGGCGGATCTGTTCAATATTGGGTGAACACCAATATTTAATATCGTTTTCCGGATTCGAAACTTTTACTTAGGCGTCTATCTATTTTTAGGTGAGTAATAATGTCGATTTGTACAACTGAAAACGTGTTTGGTTTATATGTTACCTATTTTTTTAATTGTCAATGGGCTAGTCTTGAGGACAGAGATGAGACGATGGGACGAGCTTGCCCAGAAGAAGCCTATTCACTCGCGACATGAATCGGTTCGGGTTATATG
This sequence comes from Athrips mouffetella, assembly GCA_947532105.1. Classification (NCBI taxonomy): domain Eukaryota; kingdom Metazoa; phylum Arthropoda; class Insecta; order Lepidoptera; family Gelechiidae; genus Athrips; species Athrips mouffetella. The sequence continues at coordinate 6,739,318 of OX383960.1, read as the reverse complement.
AACTCAAGAGCAGAGAATTCCACTCTTTAGCTCCAAAGCGCTTTGTGCACTCTTTAGCTCCAAAGCGCTTTGTGCACTCTTTAGCTCCAAAGCGCTTTGTGTGGTAGTCCCGATGTAGTCTAGGCAACGAAGCGGATCGCTGTATGAAGACCACCGCATTAAATCCTCATTTGATGAAACTTTGCTGGGGTATTAAACAATATGAGACAAACCTTCTAAAAATAATAAAAAGAAAAATCGGTACTTTTAATTTTTCCATACAAAAATTACAAAAAATGTATGAAAAAAAAATTGTAAATGTTTTTTTGGATATTTTGAATTAACATTTAATTCATGATACTTTATCATCCTGTCAATTAAAATCTGTCTGAGAGAATAATGTTGGAGTCAACTGCTTCCTCGCCTACACTAATGGTAGAAGGGGATGGTGTTATAAGCTCATGGAGCTCTTGAGCACACTCTACATCATAACATCCCATTAAACGTCCACTACAGGACAGGGAGCTCCCTCTAGAATTCTAGCTTTTGCTGGAAAAATGTAGAGGGGAAGTACCATAGTCACCTCGGTTGTTAGCGTTACGGCTGGCACCATGGACCGCGGTTGTAGGTGACCGCAGTAAGTAAGATGTTAGATACAAATGAGGATGCTGCTGCCCATCCTCCAGTGTATCACCCTTAGTCGCCTCTTACGACACCCACGGGTATGGAAGGGTTGGTACTATTCTTTGCCTTCAGCACACTCTACTTACCGTAAAAGCCCGAACTTAGCAAACCCTAGGAGTTACTGTTTTAGGTTTCATTCAGATCGTAAACATGAAAACGGCTCTTAACAGAAATAAGAACGTAGTATCAACAAGATTCGCGAATCGCCTTTCTTTGCATTTTTTTAACCGACGAAAAAAAGACGGAGGAGGTTCTCAAATCAACGCGTATATTTTTTTTTTATTTTTTTTTTATGTATGACCACGCATAACTTTTTACATAGTAGTCCGATTTTGATAATTCTTTTTTTAGAGGAAAGGGTATACCCCGAAATTGGTCATATATAAATTTGGAAAAAAATTCCAACCCAAAGGGTAGGAAAACAGGGGTTGATTGATTGTTTACTGACTGACTGTAATGTATGACCACGCATAACTTTTTACACAGTAGTCCAATTTACCCTACGGGTGGGAAAATAAAATTTATAGTCACCAAAAATACAAAAAAATTAAACCGCCGAAAAAACTAAAAAAGCAAGAAATAATAAAACTTTTCTATTTGACCTTAATAACAAAGTTCTTAAACTAATGTAAGTATACCCGAGTAATTTTGAGTCGGCGCCAAACAAGCAAATTAATTTATAACGTAAAGCGTGATGCACGGCGGCGGCGCCGACTCAAAATTACTCGGGTATACTTACATTAGTTTAAGAACTTTGTTATTAAGGTTAAATAAAAAAGTTTTATTATTTCTTGCTTTTTTAGTTTTTTCGGCGGTAAAATTTTTTTGTTAAAAAGTTTTTATTTTATTTATTCATTTAATTGTTGCAATTTTGGTCAAAGAAATTTGAAAATTTATAATATTTTAGACCGTCAACATAATGATTTTGTGGTATGAATTTAAAAAAAATTACATGGTCAAAGACAAAGTATATATTTCTCTCATTCTTTTCAATAGGGAGTTTTCCTTGACGTTTGTCAACTAAGTTTTTTTAAAAGTCTATGGGTGGTACGCTGATCACTGTTGGTAATTTCTTTTTTTGGGATCAATAAAATTAATAAAATCTTTTGAGAAAAAAATCATGGATCAAACTGACTTAATATTCATTCTGGGTGAATATTTAGTATCAGAGTTTCCATTTTCTATTTTCCTAGTGCTTTAGTTGAAATTCCAAAAGCTGCTTGAAAACACCCTATTTCAGTCTCACCGTTGGTCATGTTTCTGCTCTGTGGGTCATACAAAACAACTACGTTGCAGGACGTAGTGACGTGTGAATGAGGTCGACATTTGCACTGACGAGCGTGTTGCTGCAAATTTTAGGGTAATATAAGAATCTTAGGAATAAGGCTTATATTACCATAAAATTAAATATCGGTAAATATTAAGCTCAACGTTACTTTATGATTTACCTGTAAATCAAAAGTAGGCAGTGAATGCGTCACATTTTTTTATTGATAGGTACGTTTGCTAAAAGTAATAATAATATTTAAAGGAAAGTTTGGAACATCGGAGCTGAGTAAAATCAGAAGCCAGGATGGAAGTATTATAAAAGGTGAAGAATGTGTGCTGAAGAGATGGAAGGAATATTTTGAAAGTCCGTTTGAGAGAGAAGAAGCAGAGGCCAGCGTACCGAGGTCTTCTGTGGAAATGCATGAGAATGAATATGAGAGTAATGTAAGTGAGATAAGTATGGATGACATCATGAAAGCAATGAAAAGTATGAAATCAGGTAAAGCAGGTGGGTATGATAGAGTGTCGGTCGAAATGTTGAAGGCTGGGCGAGGCATTGTGGCTAGTCAGCTGTACCGCCTTTTCAACCTGTTTTGGACGAACGGCCAAGTACCAGGTGACTGGTGCAAGACTATGATTGAGCCGCTGGACAAGGGAAAAGGGTCACAACAGGACTGCAAAAATTACCGCGGGATAAGTCTTCTCAGTGTCGTCGGCAAACTGCATGCAAATGTAATAATAATAATATTCTTGTTAATGTATTCCTGCAAATAAATGTCATTCATTCATTAATTCATTAATTCATTCATTCAAAGGTTTTGATTGAAAGAGTAATGAAAGAAACTGACGTAAAAATATGGGATGTACAAGCGGGATTTAGAAAGGGAATGGGATGTACAGATGAGGTATTTTCCTTGCGGTGCATAGCTGAATAGTTTTTGGCCAAAAACCAAAAAGTCTACTGCGCGTTCGTGGATTTAGAAAAGGCCTATGACCGAGTGGTGAGGAATGAATTGTGGTCGGCATTGTCTATGTATGGGGTGAACGGTCATCTGATTCAAGCACTGAAATCTCTTTATGAGGATTCCAGTGCTTGCGTCAGAATAAACGGGGCGTACACTGAATGGTTTAGCATCGAAAAAGGTGTTAGGCAGGGATGTGTAGCGTCACCTTGGCTGTTTAACCTATTCATGGATAATTGTTTGACTGATCTGAAAGAGAGTATGTGTGGACTGAGAATGAATGAGTTACTCATCAAATGTCTTCTCTACGCTGATGACCAAGTTATACTTGCGTCATCTGCTGACGAGTTACAGGAAATGGTAACAATGATAAATGTGGCTTTTGATAGGAAAGGAATGAAAGTTAATGTAAGCAAGACGAAAGTAATGTTACTTGAAAGAGAAGAGTGTATGACAGAGTGTACTATATTAATAGGTGGTGAACAAGTCGAACAAGTGAAAGAGTTTGTCTATCTGGGTTCTAAGTTTACGAGAGATGGAAAGTGTGAAAGTGATATCGAAAGAAGAGTGAACGCTGGAAACATGGTGAATGGTGCTCTGCATGCTTTTATGAAGAGTCAGAAGGTGTCTCACAAGGCTCGTCTGACTGCTCATAGAGGCGTTTTGGTACCAACACTGATGTACGGCAGTGAAAGCTGGGTATGGCAGAAAAAGCATGAAAGTAGAATTAATGCAGTAGAAATGAGAGCGTTGAGGAGTATGATTGGTGTGAAATTGAGTGACAGGATTAGAAATAGTGTGATAAGAGAACGTTGTGGCGTAAAAGAAGACGTAGTGACTAAAATTGAGAAAGGGATGCTGAGATGGTTTGGTCATGTAGAGAGGATGAATGAAGGAAGATTGACAAAAGGGATCTACAAGGCGAGAGTGAATGGAAACGTTGAAAGTGGAAGGCCTCGGCGAACGTACCAGGACCAAATTCAGGAAGTTCTGAATAAAGGCCAGGTTAAAAGTACCCTAAACCGATGAGCATGTATGAAAGAATTGATGAAAGTTCAGGAAGCAAGGGAAGTATGTCAAGATCGTAGCAGGTGGAGAACTGTGGTCTCTGCCTACCCCGACGGGAACAAGGCGTGATGCTATGTATGTATGTATATTTAAAGACCACAAACATATTATGATTTTTCACCATATTTTGATAACAGTTGCTTCTAAATAATAAAAAAAATACTTTTAGAATTTATTTACTGAGTAGTTTAGTTACGTGGTTACGTTGACCCTTCAGTGTTCGAAAAGCTGTCCCTTACACCCTTTAAACAGGTAAAAATAAAATTATTAATGCTGGACCTTATCTCTTGAAAAACTTACTTTAAATCTGAAGGGTTATGCATAAAATGTTGTCAAGAGGTTTTGTTTGACCCACGGAATAATCTCTTATAAAACATTTTCACCCACAAACACTTTGAAAGAGCCGATGTTTACACCTCTGTGGCAATCTAAACAACTTTGCATAAAAAGTGAAAGGTATCCCTTTGAAGAACGCCGTTTTTGTTTTGACATGCAAATATGAAGGGTTGTCCCCATCTAAAGAACACAACAACCTCGGGCACAAGTTTTTTCTTCAGAACTCTTTCCTTTAGGACTTATTTCGTCATGGACATGAAAATACGGACTTACGTCGGCACCTATTTACAATCGTAAAAGATTTGAATTTTTTTTTTTTCATATAACATGCATCCCAAACGGTTAAATAGACTACATTTATTTTATTTGTGTCTGTCACTTCCTGTAGCACAAAGTATCTTTAGAGCTAAAGCTCCTTTAAATCTATTGCTGTCACATGTTTTGTCATAAAAATACCTTAAATTTAAATGACGTTATTTACAACTGCCAGTCAGTAAAAGGTCTATATACGAGTATACAGGTCTGACAGTCTCACTCTATTCGTGTCGTGCCGGCAAAGAATTGTACTCGTACAACCCATTTCTACCCGTTGGTGTCGTAAGAGCTGAACAAGGGTTTATGAACCAGAGGATGGACTATAGCATCTTTCTTTGTATCGTACCATCTTACATACTGCAGTCACCAACCACAGCGGTCGCCAGTCGCAATGTAAGCATTGCGCGTGGTGACTATGGTGATTCTCCTCCAAAGTACCACGCGTTGCTTTGTATTCTGGAGGGAGATCCCTGTCTTGTAGTGGACTTAACATGGGATATTATGATGACAAATGTTTTACTTAATTCAGAGGGCATTCTGCTAATCCGGGCATTACTGCCTAGCTTAGTTGGAGACGGGTTTCATTGTGAACTTTGTAATTTGCTTTTAATTATTCGTCTTATTTCACAGTAGCGACCCGCCCCGGCATCGCACGGGTGAAATTCTGATACTAAATACACTATTTATAGGCACGCGCCGCCGGCGGCCCCCCGGTCGGCCGGTACCGCCGCAAACGCTATGTCCCTGCATTTTAAATCTGTAAAAATATTCGTTTAAATTATTTGCTGTAAAAGGCCATATTGATCTATATTAAATGCACAATGTATTTAAGGTACTTAATTGGATAAGGATTAATGCTGTACTGCTTAAAATCATTTCGTAAAAATATAAATGATAAAAAAAAATTGTTGTGGGTTATCCCTAAGAGATAGATATATGATATATACCATCGCTGACTTTTTTGTAATCCTTTTTAAGGTGTACAATACTGTAGTACCTACATTATTTTGATCTATCACGTTAGTATTATATAGTCTAAGTGTAAGCGCAAAAAAATGTGTTTATTTACGACATCACATTAGAAACCTCTAAAATTATCAGTGTTTCTCTACTATATTGTGCATGTATTATACATATAAACCTTTCTCTTAAATTACTCTATCTATTAAAAAAAACGGCATCAAAATCCGATGCGTAGTTTTAAAAATCTAAGCATACATACAGACAGACAGCGGGAAGAGACTTTGTTTTATACTATGTAGTGATAACAGTACTGTAAGTACCTATACAAAAATATCGAGCGCATTTCACTATGATTGTTGAATAAAAAAATGTTCACTACGCTACGCAACTGTCTTGCTTTCATTTCCTTCATACTACGAAACGAGTGAGAAAATATAGGTCTGCAGAAGGTTTCCTCTCATTCAGCGGAAGGGACGGGCGTTATTGAACTGCTTTCTGTCTGAAGATGGAAATAGGCCCTTTACTGTCAGTACCCCACATCCATCCCACATCACATCAAAGCCGAAAGGTTAAGGTTAAATCAACTTCCCTTTCTCATATTGAATTATTGAGTAGGCAGATTCACTAGTTCATTATCTTAAAAACCTCCATGAAAAATATTTATAGTACAGTGTGCTACAGTCAAGAGCACAACAAGCTTGACGTTCCTATTTCAATAGACATACGGGCTAGAGTCGCACTGCGAGTGTCAAGCTTGACCTGTCGTTGACTACAGTTTTCGGCAAAAATACTAAAACTACAACGTGAATTTTTAGAGGTTTTGCTCCTTCCACATGAAAACAAGCAAACCTTCCTGAAAAGAAAACAAAATATTCTACCCTTATAGGAAGCCAAAAAAGCAGCCTGTCCGGCAAAGGACTCTTGGTAAGGTAAGGGAATAATAATGTAAAGAATCTAAAAACATAAAAGTGAATGGAACCGAATTAGTGGCAGAGCTTTTAGACCGAGCTGTACTAGCAATAATGCACCCATTATGTATTGTGTAGCTGGCACTAATTGAAGTGCGGTGCATTTGCTACTACATTTCCACTCAAAATCTGCGCTAACAAGCGCCACGGTTTAGCTTTGCGGTAAACTGTTGTTTTTAAGGTTCCTTCACAAAACTGCTTCGAATAGAGCTATAGCAGATTTTTTAGGGTTTCGAACCAAAATTGTAAAAACGGAACCCTTGACGGACAGACAGACAGACAGACAGACATGACGAATCTATAAGGGTTCCGTTTTTTGCCATTTGGCTACAGAACCCTAAAAAGGGGGCAACACCTGTCTTTTACCTGAGTGCGCCGAAGCCCAAAATGCGAGTTATGTGTATGACCTGTTTGAATGTAAGTATGTAGGTATGTATGTCCGTTTCTGTGTTCCTTCGTAACTGCTTAACAGTTAAAACGGTTTTAATGATTTTTTAACGTCGTTAAGTTTGTCTTAGCAGCAGGAGTGACACTGACAATGAGTACTAACTACTCTTTCAAGAAAGGATCGGGAAAAGATCAAAAATACACAAAGCGTACTCATCCAAATTTATTGTATCGCCTGTAGACTTATTGTAAAATAATAGTGTATCCCAATCATCCAAAAAAAGAGACGCATTTTTAGGGTTCCGTACCTCAAAATAAAAAAACGGAACCCCTATTGGATCACTTTGTTGTCCGTCTGTCTGTCTATCTGTCTGTTAAGACCCTTTTTCTCACGAAGGAGAAGAGGTATCAGGTTGAAATTGATAACGAATATTAAAGTTCATAAACCACACAAGATCTAAAAATTTTAATTTTTTTCAACGACGCGATCAAAAGACATGGCTTTTTATGTCCTCAATCCTCATCTCCATACATGTATGCAAAAATGCAAAACCTACAGGGTACTTTCCGTTGACCTAAAATTATGAAATTTGGCAAGAAGCTAGGTCTCACAGTTCAAATAATGGGAAAAGTCTGAAATCATTAAATATTTCAATTCTTCTCACAACTAATGGTAACTATTTGTGGTGAGCTCCCGTTTCAAGAACATTCATATATAAGAGAGGGGTCAAGTTGGATGGTCGCGTAGGCGATTTTTGTTTTAGTTCTATTTTAAAAACGGGAACACTTACAAACTTGAAAATTGGTATGTTTATAGTGCATAAGCTATAAAATAACAACAAATAATAAAATTTGGTCAAGCGCGTGTCGGACTCAAAAAATCTAACACATTAACTTACTGAAATTTCAATTAATACAATTATGATTATATGGTAGTACGGAACCCTCGGTGCGTGAGTCCGACTCGCACTTGGCCGGTTTTTTTATGTTACAATGTGTATGTTAACAAGAAATGCTACTAAATGGCATTATTACATTGATATTTCTTAATAATATTTTTCTTTTAAATTTAAGTCAAATTCTTTGTCCGATATTTTTATACATTGTTAAAAATCGCAATCATATTTGAGGTGAACTGACAAAATGACGCAATATAAGCAAACTAAATAACTACTGCTACTGAAGCTCATACTCCGCATGGTACAGAGGATAGTTGTGCTAATATTGCGACAAAATAATTTCGACAATCTTGGCAATCGGCTTTTCAAATTATTTTGACTTCCGGTACTTTTTTGGCAATTCTGTCAAAAATTTAGAATAATTAACATGGAAAATTTCTGGTGACTGAGGTATTAAAATGAAGAATTTTAATTAGTGATCACAATAATTATACAACTTATATATTTAAGTATTATCCATTTTTTTCGTTTATTCCAACGCTTACCAACACATTTTTAGGGTTCCGTACCTCAAAAGAAAAAAACGGAACCCTTATAGGATCACTTTGTTGTCCGTCTGTCTGTCTGTCTGTCAAGACCCTTTTTCTCACGAACGAGAAGAGGTATCAGGTTGAAATTGATACCATATATTAGGGTCCATGAACCACACAAGATCTGAAAAATTCAATTTTTTACATCCACGCAATCAAAAGATATGGCATTTTATGTCCTCATCTCCATACATTTATGCACTAAAGCAAAACCTATAGGGTACTTCCCGTTGACCTAAAATTATGAAATTTGGCAAGAAGCTAGGTCTCACAGTACAAATGAAGGGAAAAGTCTGAAATCATTAAATATTGCAACTTTTCTCACAACTAATGGTAACCAATTGAGGTGAGCTCCCGTTTCAAGAACATTCATATAAGCGAGGGGTCAAGTTGAATTGTCGCTGAGGCAAATTTTGTTTAAGTTCTATTTTAAAAACGACACTTACAAACTTGAAAATTGGTGTGTTTATAGTGCATAAGCTATAAAATAACAACAAATAATAAAATTTGGTCAAGCGCGTGTCGGACTCAAAAAATCTAGCACATTAACTTACTGAAATTTCAACTAATACAATTATGATTATGTGGTGGTACGGAACCCTCGGTGCGCAAGTCCGACTCGCACTTGGCCGGTTTTTTATCAAAAGGAATCGGCTAAAGCTGTCTGAGAAACAAGTTTTTAAAACAATGTTATTCTTTCTGTCAAATGTTATGTGTCAGGGCTGTGAAATGTGTTGGTGCGTTAGAATTACAGAAAAATTAAGGAGGTCCGAAATCTTTGGTTTGAATCTTAGATTATGAATAACGGCAGCATGGTTTGAATAAACGACAAGCAAATAATTCTGGGCAACGAAGCGGATCGTTGTATGAAGACCCCCGCATTAAATCCTCAGTCGATGAAACTTTACCTTCTATAAAATCCAAAAAAAATCTGTACTTTTAATTTTTCCATCAAAAATTACAAAAATGTATGAAAAAATATATTTGTAAATTTTTTTTTGGATATTTTGAATTTACATTTAATTCATGATTCTTTATCATCCTGTCAAATAAAATCCGCCTGAGAAATTTATGTTAGGGTCAACTGCTTCGTTGCCTACACTAAATGGATTGTAAATTAATTTTACGTTTGAAAACTAAAAAGTTTGAAATAAATGGTATTCAAAAGCAAAAACCCACAGCAAAGAGGAAAACAAAAGCAGATCTATGGGATTTGGTTGTCTTGAATTTTAAAAGATATTGTAGGCGGGGACGAACGAAATTATGTGAACCACTACTAAACATATTTCTGTCCCAATCGTCCCAATAGATCCTGGAGCTTGTTTTCCTGTTAAACAGTCGGCATTTCTGTTTTTTTTATAAAATAAAGCAAGAGCAAAACAAATCACAACCAAGACGAAACTATTCTTATATCTTTTACAATTATCATGATGTTAATTTATTTAATAAATATAATAATCTTGTACCCAAGTCCCTCATCATAACATAATATCCCATGAAATGTCCACTGCAGGACAGGGGGGAGCTCGTCCAGAACTCCAGCAAATCAATGGTTCTTTGGAGGGGATTTACCATAGTCCTCACGCTTGTAAGCGTTGCGGTTGGCGACCGCTGTTGTTGGTGACCGCAGTATGTTAGATGGTACGATACACAGAGAGATGCTGCTGCCCATCCTCCGGTTCATAAGCCCTTTGTCGCTTCTTATGACACTTTTGGTACTATTCTTTGCCGGCACCACACGGAGCAAACAAAGTCCCTACACCATTGGAATTTAATTAAACCATGATGTTTCATCATAACATCCCATGAAACGTCCACTACAGGACAGGGAGCTCCCTCTAGAATTCTAGCTTTTGCTGGAAAAGTGTAGAGGGTAAGTACCATAGTCACCTCGCTTGTTAGCGTTACGGCTGGCACCATGGACCGTGGTTGTAGGTGACCGCAGTAAGATGTTAGATACACAGGAGGATGCTGCTGCCCATCCTCCAGTTTATAACCATTAGTCACCTCTTACGACACCCACGGGTAGGTAAGGGTTGGTACTATTCTTTGCCGGCACCACACTGGGCAACCATGATGTTTAACTATTATGTAATCTGTGCCATGATGCTTATGATATATACGGCAGCTTTAATGCATGCTATTTATCGCTGATATTCAATCAAATAAAATCTTTAAACAGAATCTTATTTGCATTACAAAGCCTCGTTAAAACCTTTATTGCATTATTGGCAAGCCGTGGGAAAATTTAATGAAAACTTGAAGCTGTATTTAGTTCCACAAGGCCGCTTTTCCGTACGGGCTTGCTCGTTGCAACATGAGGCACAAAAGACGACTCCTTTGTGCCTCATGTTGGAACGAGCATGTCCGATAAGACTGACATGAAATATTCAATCGTACTGAAAGGCGGGTGATGTCCACTCAGTGTCCACTTATGTATTTAGTTGCCTAAATATCCAAGGCAATAGCAAACTGTAGTCATAGATGAGATAATAGGCTGCCGTGAATTTGTTTTCGCTAAATCCCGAAACCAATCAAAAAGCAGAACAAAACAAGCAACTTTTTTCGGCCACCCCTAGTACTTAGGCGACCGAGCTTTGTTCTTCTTTTGAGCTTTGATCTCAACCATAGCCCGCTAACAGAGAGAGCTGTGGGGTTTCTGAAATGCACCAAGATTTGCACAAAAAAATGAGAAAAAGAATTTTCCCAGACATGAGAACTATAGGTAGCTAGATAGATTTTTCGTCCCCGAAAACCCCCGTTTACAAAATTTCATCGAAATCGTTAAGCCGTTTTCGAGAAACTGATTACAAATATTGCTCGTTTATAGTATAGGATGTCGGACACGTGGCCACTTTTTAAAAACAGAGTAGGCGCCAAAGCTACACGCGATATCCTTTACGTAATAAAAAATTACACGGGCGTTGATACACGTGACTTTTCGAGAACGTTAGGCGTCAATACCCTACGCCTACGCCTTTTGACCTATACTCACGGCTAACTTGTCAATACAAGTGGGCTAATATAAAATAAAATATTTTTTTCACCTGAGAGTAATTTAAAATTTACGAAAAGCTAAACATTTTTAATTTCGTAAGAATTTTTATTTTTTTTACAATACAATGGCATAAAATAATCATGTCATCGTTCGAACACTTTTGTTTTGAAGGTCAATAAAGAGTCGGGTAAAGGTGATATATTAATTAAAACAGATTTATTTGGGAGCCTGTCGCCGCACACCCGCTTGCCTCGATTTTCTCGTCAGCAGTGTTGCCAGCAAGCAAGTTCGCGGTCGAGCAACTTTATTCAAATACATTACACCTCTTCCTTTTTAACAAATTATACTAGTATACCTAAGTATTTAATTAATCTAGAGTACCTACATACAATTATTGACAAACATTTACTACTTCTATTTTCAGTATCATCGACTTAGCCTGCCTTCAATTTTTCAGGTGCCATACATTCCTTTGTTCTTCCTTTATGTCTGGTTCCGTTGTACTTAATATTAATTTCCCTTTGAGATAAGTACTGTGTGTGTGGGGTAGGGTGGACGGACGCTTAAGTTTGTTTTCCTTTGTCATGTCTTCTTTGTCCCTTCTCTCCCTTCCCTCTCTCTCTCTCTTCTCATTTCTCATTTATCTATCTGTTGCTATTCACTTTTCCTTTCGATAAATATATCGGCAAGGTAATTGAATTCTGTGTATCTACTTAACAATCAAAGTAATTCTTTAAAATACAGGAATCGAACCTGAATTGACTGTTCTCCGCAAACTGGGACAAAATGCAGTAGCCGGAAGAGCGATGAGCGTACCACTTTTGAAAGAGTGAGGTCTGTGTGCAAGTGCTACACTGCGACTTATATGAAAAATAGACTGCTGCGTAGCGCCAGCAGCGGCAAAGATCCGGAAGAAATATTGTTTTGATTACTTGAAAGTATTCCGTTTAACAGCATAATGAACAACCTTCAGAATAACTAGCATTTTTTGTTGATTACTGCAAAGAACCAAAAGGACATGTTTCCCAGATTGCATAATTTACGCCCTTCTCGTGAGAGCAAGAGATATAATCTTTACTGATAATTTTGGTTAAAGTAAGATAGTATCAATAGAACCTAAATCGGTCAAATCTAGGTCTGTTCCTGGTGAGCAAATTCCTTGGTAGTTCACCGAGAGAGTAGTACCTAATTTATTATCTGACACGTAGATCGATCAACCTATGACTTTTTCACCCACTGCATCTGATACTTTTGACGGTAGATACTAGAGTTTATCTAAAAGAATCTGAGCAAGGATATTCCGTCGAGCATTTTTCACAAATGCAGAATTTTCAAAGGGACCAACGAATCCATTGGAACAAGAAACTTAGACGAAACCGTGTACGTGCAGCAACCCGAAGGATACTTTGAAGAGAAGTCTAGAAATGTTTTTTTACTCGCAGCTGGAATGAAGAAGTCAAAAATGTTTCGTCCTCCACCAGTTTGATAGGAAGCCTATAAAATATGGTTTTTGTTTCTTATGATATTAGTTAATTTAATTGATACATTATTAAATGTGGACGAATTTATTTGTTATACCTTTACTACTAAGATATATGCCATTTGACGTAACTTGAATAATAGTAGAATGATACTTTTTTACATTTGTTTTATTTATTTTATTTTGGTCTTTTTATCTTTTTATTTTTGTTTTTGAACCGTCTAAAAGTCACTAATTATTTTCGTTGACTCTGCACTTCTCATGTCGGTTCCCAGTTGTGGGGTTGTCTGGAAGAGATTTCTTCAAGCAGTAAGGCCGCTTTTACGGGCGGGTATAAATTATTTGTATGGTATATTCATTGTGAGTTTTTTGTACAACAAGAGTTTATTTTATTTATAAGTTGAACTTATAAATAAAATAAACTCTTGTTGCACAAAAACTTTTGTTGTTTTCATAGTATATTAATCCATATTTTAACGTCTAGGTGGGTTATTGTTGGATGAGATACTTTTTTTTTGTAATGAAAATTAAATTAAGTTCACTTTTAAATTTATTTATTGTTTTTAAACACAATTTTATATTGTATTGTTCTTTTAAGATGAAATAAAAGAGTTTCTACAACAACTTTTTATTTATTTATGTAGTAATTTGATTCCAACAAAAATCTTATTGTTTCGTTGTTCCTATAATAAATAAGTTCCTGTTCCAACTTCCAAAGTATCAAAGTCAAAGTATATGGCCATGGAAGGCTCGTCGGAAATGTTGTTAACCTGGAACAAGATGGAAGTATTCAGCATTTTCAACGTAAGTGTAGGTATTGAAAATCACTAGTTTGACCGCTAACTGATTGGTAAGATCATTCACTTATTAGAGCACTTTTTATTCAGCCGTTACGACATTTCAGACGCTTTGAGTCTTTTATCACAATATAACTCAAGTACATTGTAAAGCAGCAAGCAGATTTCTGTTTATTGCCGAAAAGCCACCAAGTAGTACTGAATAGGGTAAAAATATTAAAGACAGAAAGTTTTATTTATGCAATATTCATTTCGGTTTTTATTATTATTTCTTTTTCTTAAGCTACGAAATAGCTCCATTCCTCGGGAAGGTGAGTATTCAAATTGCGTAACACTACTTGAGGCATTTAGGTTTTCTTGAAAGAAGTTTCTTTAGTTTGAAAAGTGTATGTCTAGTTGAACGTCTCGGTCTGTTGTTTGATAGACTAACTTATCAATACTCATCATCATCTTTTGAGGGTTGCAAGGTCGATGACCATCCTCACAACCCTGGTGTCAGAGCTGTTGAGCCGCCAAAGGAACCTGAAGTGGCTCATCAACAACTACGTCCGTACACATAGCGGTCGGGAGCCACGGCCCCACGCCCCTTCCGAAGCACGGAATCATCCAACCTTTCTGACAATCAGGTGATTCATCAATATCCCAACGGGGGAGGTCGCATAAAGGGATCCCTGCCTGGCAGTGTCCCCACTGGGAATCGAACCTAGGACCCCCAGATCGAGAGCCGAGTGCTCAACCCACTAGACTACGGAGGCTGTTGACTACTTGCCAAAATTAGTTACAAGTCATGTGTTTTCACAGACATCGTGTTTTGTGTATTTGTTACTATTGTTTCACTACAAAAATTACGTAGGGTAGCACTGCAAACGTTATGCCACCATATATAAAAAATATCTTAACTAAATATTGTCTTAAGTTAGGGCACCATAATAAATGATGCTCCTTGGCAAGATCGTACACCTTGGTACTATTTGTCTAGACTTGTGCTCCCTGGCACCATAATAGATTATGCTGCTTGGCAAGATTGTACTTCTTAGTACTATTTTTCTAGACTTGTGCTCTCTGGCACCATAATAAATTATGCTCCTTGGCATGATTTTACACCTTGGTACTATTTTTCTAGATTTGTGCTCTCTGGCACCATAATAAATTATGCTCCTTGGCAAGATTGTACACCTTAGTACTATTTTTCTGGACTTGTGCTCTCTGGCACCATAATAAATTATGCTCCTTGGCAAGATTGTAAACCTTGGTACTGTTTTTTAGACTTGTGCTCCCTGGCACTTTGATAAATTATGCTACTGGGAAAATTGTGCATTGTACCCTTAGTACTATTTTTTTTTTACTTTTACAGCTTGACATCACAATAAGTAATGCTCCTTGGCTAAATTGTGCGCTGTACCCCTTGGTTGTATTTTTACTAGGGTTTCCCATTTCTTATTCGTTTGTTACAGCCCAGGGCACCAAGAAACACCGTGCCAGCTTACCCGTGTGAATAAAACTTTGATTTATAGTAGATAACTACAAGGTAGGTAATCATGTTTAGTTGTAAAGTCAACTTTTGTACTATTTTTACTCGGCTTCTCCATTCTTGTCCATTTACTACAGGTATCAACTAGCACGTATAGACACAAAATATAATTTGTTAGTAGATGACGACAAGGTAGGTAAGCACACTTAGTCGTGCTAATCGTACAGGTGAGAGCAAGCCTGATATTTGTAGTTGCTTGTAACATGAATTTAGCTCCTTCGACTGTTGAAAGGAATTGTACGAAGTCCAATGTGTAAAGCTTGATGTGTCCTTGACTGTATTATTTTTATAATTTTTCAAGGAAAGTATTACAATCTTTTCTTTTTGACACGCAGTATCTGTCACGGCATACTATTATATATTCTGTGGTCACGGTTAATAGATATTTCGTCTGCAAGGCAGCAAGCTGTTATTTGGCTCGAGTGGCTTGTAACTTAGAACTGAGGAAGTAGGGGGTTCAAATATTCTGAGAGTAGCTTGGTTTTCGAGGCACGAGACGCATAATAACTTTGCTCTCGAGTGGAACACATAATTTGTTACCTCTGCGCAACTAGATTATCACGCGCTATGATTAGCGCAAATATCATAATACTATGGTATATTATCTAGTTTTTCAACTACTATTTCCACGCCAGCTTACAATAAGAACTTATACACCCCGATTTCAAACGCAAGCGCAAGCCTTTCCGGGCTGGCGAGATGAAAAAATATAATTTTTTTATCAAGTACCTACAGGAAACTATTAATTGTAACAGGGATTTCTGCACTCATTTGTTTGTTTACGCTATCGCGCGTTAACGTTACTGTTATTTCGATAATTATGGAGAAGCCTCGTAATGTTTCTTTCACCATTACCTTCCCTTTTTTTTTTGGAAACACTGAATGTATTCGTATTTTCATACGTTTTCCACTTACCTTTTAGGTCTCGTCGCCACGTGTGGTGTTCAGTGTCTCCTATTCAGGGTCGGGTAAAGGTGATATATTAATTAAAACAGATTTATTTGGGAGCCTGTCGCCGAACACCCGCTTGCCTCTATTCTCTCGTCAGCAGTGTTGCCAGCAAGCAAGTTCGCGGTCGAGCAACTTTATTCAAATACATTACAAGTAGCTTATTTAACTTGGTGGTAAACTCACGGATTGCTATTAGAACGACAAAGATCTGTTTGTTGGCAGTGGAACCAACCTCAGTCCCAAGTACCTATTGACAAGGTGCTAATGCGCCGTTGCACTGGGAATTTGACACTTGTCCAGCGCGACGATTCCGAGCCGACGACACCGATAAAACAAAAGAACAGCACCGATTGATGCGACACGGCTGAGATTCAGAAACGTTTCTCAACGGGAGTTCAATCTTCCCTATGCCAAAATCCGGAGCGCACGGTTATTTCCTTATGGCTGTGTATTAACGTACCACCAAATTTGAGTAAATTTTTACCAAATAAATGTTCACCAAATTTTGTTTACCAAAATAATTAAATTAACACCAAATTTGCTTCTGATAACCTAACACAACCTAACCGATCCCATTCGGGATCGGTTAGGTTGTGTTCTAAGGAACTTGACCGAACCGGCTAATTTTGAACAGCCTAAATTTGGCAACCAATTACCCAAATTTGGTGTACATTTAGCCACTTTGTCTGAAAAATATTAGGGTATAAAATATTATTTTGGAAATCACTAAATTTGTTGCCTTTCCTTATTCAGAGTTGAGCAAAACTCCGTGGAGTGCACGCTAAGATTGAGAGCTCTGTCTCTTGTAAAAGGTCCCTGGCCCCTATCAGCTTACTTACTAGTTTCCTATCCTGGGTACGAACCCAAGCATCACTTTGTAACGCCCTAAAGATTCTAATAGCTTTACTATTATGAGGAATGTAAGTTTATAAGTTTATGATGAATTTGTAATGTAGTCAGTATATGATAATACCTAAATTTCTAACTATCCTCACTGTACCTAAGGGAACCCTAACTATTGACCTAACATTGCCTAATGCTTATTCTGAATTTCCTATAAAATCTGCATAAGTCTGTTTTGATCTATAAAATGGCCAAAGCTTCGTCTATTAGGAACCCTACTTTTGTACCGTGGCAATGTAACCCTAGAAATTCTTTTAGTCAGAACCGTTCAAAACTTGAGTAAATAAATTCCTAGATTAATGCATAGATTAATATAGAAGTAAATAATTTGTGTGAAATACGAGTAGGAAGCAGGTAGGTCTGATAGTAAAAATTTTAAAACAAACATCAAAATAGTATATCTAGATTTCTCCAAGACTGATATTTAACTTTTGTAAGAAAGTTTTAGTTTATTTTAACAGTGGGAAGGGCTGCTAAACTTCCAGTGCTCTTAATTCAAACTGCTTATATTAAAGATATTGTTAAAAATATTTCAATGGTTTCCATGATGAGATGAGACTTCGAACTTGCTTTATGTATAGCGTGACCCCAATTCGGTGCATCAAGTCTTTACGTGGGTTTTATTTTTCCCAACAAATTCGATGGCCATCAGGCCTTGTATTTTGGCTTGTGGACATGGTAAATAGTTAGATTAGTTTATCTATTAGTCTAGCATATTTGCTACATACAATGGTGACATCTTGAGCCAAAAAGACCTTCCTTAAACAGCCCTCTAAAATTTTATATTATATTAATTTATGAGGGTAGCATGAACTCTCAATTAGTCATATCTTTTGTAGCTAGCAAAACCGATTAAAGATAGGATCTTAGAGAAAAATAGATATATTCAAACAATTTACCTGGCCAAGAAAGTTGTTAAATACTGGATTGGTCGGGTAGAGGAAAACAACAATTTCATACCCGTCTGCGACTGGACTGGCCTGCTTGATGTCTTGCCGGCTGCTCGGGACTGGTTTGTCTGAAGCTGGAAGCCCTGCTGGAATCGGATGCTCAGCTGCCATGCTTCCTACTGATATACTGCAAGTGGTTTGTAGCTTTTGGCTCCACCTCCTATAGTTTTAAACATTGAGATCAACTAAGAGTTTAAGAAGCCTTGCCTACCCCTGAATAAAAGGCTACATTTTAAATACCGTTTTAGATCTTACTCAAATTCCGTTATAGACGCCAGGGCCCTGTACAGCTATAAGACAAAATAAAATTGTAAGGTAATTGAAATCTATGAAATCGAGTTTTGAGCCTACTTTTACTCTTAAAGTGGCAAAATCCCTTAATAACTTAGCTTGGTTGTGAATTTTGTAGAAATCTTGATTCGCCGCGGCACATCCCGACTTTTTGGGACCTTGATGATTTTCTTCTCACGTTTTTTCACCGCAATGTCCGCCATTGCTTGCAACGCCACTCCAGAAAATGGGCTGACCCGATGCAGTTCCATAATTCAAAGTTGAATTCTGAGATCACGCTACTCTCCCCGACCAATCAGATAACGGCAATCAAAAACTCTACCCACTTCCTTTACACCGTACTTGTATATATAGAGGTCAGTGCTTTACACATTTTCCTATTTGACGAAGTAGATTCTAACCATGGAGGTTTTAATACGCGTTGATTCGCGGTTTCAGACGAACTTTTTTATGCAATTATTTTAAATAGTAATGTGGAATTTATCTTCATTCTATTCACGAATTGAACATAAATCTATGCTTATTTACAATAAATAAGACTCCTACAATAGAATATCCTCTATATTCTTCGTGTAATTTCGTGTCGGACCATCGGCCCGTTACACTCTATACTTAAGTACCTACTGTTTTGCTCGTAACTTTGTCGGCGCTTTTCTCTTGTTATCGGTGTCGGTTCGGTGGACAAACGGCCATAGGGTGCTTCCTAATCAACTCCATTCCTTCGGGTATAATATATTACCTGGACCATAGAACTACCGCGTCCTCCTGTCACCCTCATACAATAGCTTGACATCCCGTCAGAGACATTCCACATATTTCAGTAAATAAGTAATTAGATATTTTACGGCTTGATAAACAACAGAAATAAATAGAAAACTTTTATAACATTATCAAAGCTGTTTTCCTTATCCTTTGAATATACGAGCGTCTTCGGAAACTTGGAATTTTACTATTCCCTGCAGTACAAGTTTACATTACAGCAGACAGATAACGTGCCTCTTCTATATAGATACGAGCTTATGAGATTTTTCAGTAGATTTTCCTTACATTTTATTCCATAACAAAGGAAGCGTCAGGCGTCTCTAAAAGCTCTTTGTTTATAAAAGTGATGAAAGAATTTTATATCTTAGCGGCCACAAATTATTTCTGACAAGGAAATTGTGCATTTAGGTACACTTTTAAGTCTTTTCGTCTTCTCCTTTTTTCACAACACTATGTAGATATTTCGTTTGCTATTTCGCAATAGTTTTGTGAAGAACGTGTAGCATCTTTCTAGATATTAAAAAATTAAATTAAATCCCTGAGACTCTGGACTAGAGAATAAGAGAAACATACTCGTAGTTCATCTTATGTCCTATACTATTAAATGAGCAATATTTGTAATTGGTTTCTCGAAATCGGCTCTAAAGATTTTGATGAAATTTACTATGAAAAGACGCATTCTTACTTACCTGCTCACACTTATGTAAGTGCAATTCAAACACACACACACACACACACCACACATACTATTAAACTTGAGACTATTTGGTTTGACTTAAACTTTACATTTATTATAGAACTTAAATTTATTTTGCACAAAAATTTGAAAAATATGTATTGTTTATATCTGTATTAGCTAAATGGTATTAGCCTATAACTACAATTGCAATCTTGGTAATGGGGTGCTCTATAACACAGGTACATCCTAGTATGGAACTATGGACACCAGACTCTCACAAAAGCAATAAGCACAGCTACAATTCATATTATTTGAAGTTGTTTATACATTTTTTTTCTTTTGTGAGATAAAATAAATACCTTTTTACTTTCGAGCGGAGCGAGAAAGGTATTGTTCGTGAAAAAAAAAAGTTTTTCTAATTTTCTCAAAAATGTGTTCTATATCACTTATACATCATAAAAAACAAGTCTCCCAAAAATGTCCGTCCGTCGGTCGGTCGGTCGGTCGGTCGATCGGTCGGTCGGTCGGTAGGTCAGTCGGTCGGTCGGTCGGTCGGTCGGTCTGTCGGTCGGTCCGTCGGTCGGTCTGTCCGTCACGCATTGGCCTAGCGGCTAAACGAATGGTCCGATTGAAACCATATTTTGAATTTATGAGTTTTATGCAAATCCATCGAAGGGTTCTAAGTGGTTTCTTGCTGGCTCTCATTTTGAGGGTAGCTGTCTTACAACGAAAATGAAAAATTGATATTTTCTCATAAACGGCTCATAGAATCTTGATGAAACTTTGCATGACCAAGCATCTCCATGTAAGATATCTTGCGTCAGTATCAATTGATCTCTGTAATTTCATATAAGGGGTGTTCTTGTACGACCAAATCGTAAATATGTGATTTACCTAAAATTGGTTCCATTGAGTTTATTAAATTTTTCTATAATATTAGTCCTGGATTGGTTGTCTACCTGACTAGATATTTTTTATAATGTTTTTGAATAAAATTTAGTGCACAGGGTGTACCAAAAAGAGCTTGCTCAGTAGACTAAACTGAACAATTATCCATATGGAACATGTTGGGAAATTTATAAAATCTCCATGCAAGTATCCTACGGTAGTATCCATTGATCTGTGAAAATTCGTATAAAGGGTGTTCCAGTACTACAAAAAGTTAAACGTGTGATTTACTCGAAATCGTTTGAGGTTTGTTTGTTTGAATTTTGAATTGATCTGTGTATTTCATTTGAAAATTTTTTTTGGAAAAACGTAAATAAAAGTTTGTATTTCCATACTATGTGTATGGCATTACAAATTTAAGTTTGCGGTTGATAGTTTTTCCTTGAGTATTGCGAGAAAGTAAGTGCAGTGCTGCTGTACCATTTATTTACTTTTACTATACAGATGTTTTTTGGGGCGAAAAATCGATCTACCTAGGCCTCATATCTAGGAAAATTCGATTTCCCCTATTTGAGCATTTCATAATTTATAGCGCTTTTCAGAAACCCTACAACGCCATTTGTTAGTGAGCTTTGGTTAAGATTGTACAGAGCGTAGCTCGGCCGCCCGCTACTTTACATAATAGAACAGTACGAGTACCTGGGCGACCGAACTTCGCTCTATAATAGCCGCCTCAACATTAAAATATCATCGGGTGAGCAAGCTATGCTACCCACCAACAGATGGCGGTGTAAGTTTTTGTCTAAAACGCGGTATTTTACAAAAATGCTTAAAAAACGGGGAAAACGAATTTTCCCAGACCTGAGACTTAGCTAGATCTATTTTTCACCCTCGATAACCCCCGTATGGTAAATTTCATCGAAATCGATATAGCCGTTTTCAAGAAACCGATTACAAATATATTTACAAATATATATATATATATATACAAATATTGCTCGTTTAATAGTATAGGATACAATATCTATCTCAATTGGAAGGGACTAATGACTATTCCATGTTCCAGTTGGACTAGAAAAGTAAAACAACAAACAGATTCAACCCTTCAAACACTTATCCTACTTCAACCGCTGTTTCCTACCCGTTGAAATAGAGAAGACTTAACAAGCAATTCTCGTTTCTTCACACGTGTCTTCGTCGCACTTCATTGTACTTCACAATACTCTTTGGCAGCTTACTAGTTTCCCACAGCATATTCTCGTTTCCACGCTTCTCACTTGCCATATTACCTATTTGTTTAGCTCTAACGTGTGGAACGAAATTCAACAGAAATTCTCAATCCAGAAGTATAACATAACTGAGTCTTTCATCAGACCAATCCATCTTAGAGCAACACGGTTTCCTGCGATAAGCACTTTGCGCGGAGAACCCTTTGGCTCTACACCATCCACACTCATGCCGATAAGTCTCTCGAAAGGGTTGCCGAGACATCGTTTTCGCTTGTTTCACAAGAGAAAATAAGGCGGTGAAAAACTATCCATATTCATATAACGTTTTCCTGGGGTTTTCGCAAGGTTCAAGTTACATCTCCTCTTATTGGTGCTCGTCGATCGAAAACGCCTCTTTAAGGCATTACAAATATTGGTGAAATTAGATAGTTATAAAATTTCGACACGAATAATGTAACTACGAAGACAACACTTTATTGAAAGGTTATTCTCATTTGTTCCAGTGCTGAGCGAGCGCATCGCGTGGCGCGGGCGGCGGCTGCGGGCGTGGTGCGGGCGCGTGGCGTATGGCGCTGCTGTATCGCGCCACGCGGCTCAAGGACCGCGCCGACACACACGTCTTCACCTTCGTGGTGACTCGCTCCGCCACGCGCGAGCCCGACCGCGATGTCACCTCCAAGGACTTCTGCTGCGCGCACCAGAGATGGGCCGTCGCGTTCAGCCGCACGGATACGTCTCTCGGTATGTCAAGTGCTTTATATGAACGGAAGTGCTAGTATGCAAGTCTTTACCTTCATGGTGACTTGCTCCGCCACTCTCGAGCCCGTCCGCGATGTCACCTGCAAGGACTTCAGCTGTGCGCACCAGAGATGGGCGTTCGGGTATATCTAGAGCCCCTAACGATCTCTCAAAGAAGGTGCTGAAGTTACTACCTTCGTGGTGCTACGGTCTGCTGTGCGCGAGGCCTACCGTGATGTCAGCCCGACACGTCTATTTCGTAAATCACGGGCCTAGAACTCCTATATCCTCATACAATAGTGTTGTATTTTATCATAAAATTGCTCGCTGGAGACGTTGGAACCTATTGAAAGAATATTTCTTAAATAAATTTACAAATGCCTCATGGATAGACATCATCTTGATCTAGCAAGCTTGTTGTTCCCAGGGGTATACCTGGTATGGCGCGGCGCTTGCGAGGGCATGCGTGTGTACGTGGACTTCACGTTCACGCTGCTAAGTCGAGACCACTTCACGGCAAATGAAGGGTTCTCGGGAAAGCAGGTCCGGTTTAACGCCGGCTGCGCCGCCCAGGGCCGAGGAAGATGTGTTTCTCTTACAGAATTAAGGTGAGCTTCTAGATTGATAAGTTGATAATAAGAGAGAAGTGAAAGGAATTGGTGTAATGCTAACGCATTGAAGTTGACATCTTCTGAGTTCAGAAAACTTTTCAGATATTTTCAAAATACTTGAACTTCAAGCATTTAAATTTCTGCAAACAGCATTCAGAGGAACATGAAACCCAGAGGACCAATCTTCTCACCAGCCTTTCGCTTCCTTCGCTCAACACATTTTTCCTATCCCTATTAGGCCACTTTCATTGTGTTTCATAAAATACTGTACTTTTCAGTTCAAAATACGCGGATGCCCGCGGTGAGTTTCAACTGGAGCTGACTATGTCCCGCGTGCGTACTCTCTACTCCTGTGAAATTCGTGCGCCGCGTCTCGACACTACGCCTATCGCTTTCGCTGGCTTCGACTGGTCGGTCTCGGCCACTGGCGGCGCCGGAAAGGTATCCTTAAAATTATTTTGACTTGTACGTATCTATTCTGGGCAATACAACAACTTTTGAAGCAACAGAACTTCCAGGGAGTAAGGGCCTCTCCAGCCCCATGCTAGGTCTTCTGGGTTATCCTTGCCACTCTATAACTTGATACGATGAATACATTGATACGATGTCGGGCACATATCATAATTGACTGGGATCTTTACCTTCTTCATAAATGAATGCTGATAAGACTCTTATTGTAATTAAGTTTGCTTCTTCAAATAAATCTCTGCCTTTTGTATTCCAGGAGCCGCTATCACTTCGCCTTGTTCGTCTTTCTGGAGAAGGTCAAAAATGTCGGGTCAGATATGCCATTGCACTTGGAGAGGGCGATCGCCGAGTCCATTCGGGTCCTCTCGAGTGTGTTTGCGACGCTGACGGTCGGACTCCTCCATGGGTGCCAAGGCCTGCAGTTCGGCTGTCACATAAAGGGATCAGACTTACCGTAGAGTTGGTCTGGGCTAGAGCATTGGCTGAATTGGCTGTTCCTGCGGCGGGGCGTGCTGCGACATGCTACGATCGTGACAAGCAGGTAACCTTGGAAGAATAATATTTATAAGTAATGAATTAATTTAAAATTCGCACTACAATGTTAGATGATTAGGTGGAAAAGGCCAAGGATTCAGTATAGTTTATTTTTGGAGAAATTACTGTAATTGCCATGTTTGGTAGCTGGTTGGTGCCCTAGTTTAGTGGTTTGATACACATAAGGACGCTGCTCCTCATCTTCTGGTTCTCTTAGCCACCTGACATTCTAGCCAGCACCACGCAGCAAAGATCGACACCGATTGATCAACCGGTGGTATGTTGTTTATACAGTGCCGGTTATGAAAAGTAATATATCCCCTTTGCCTATTTCTGTCGTAAAGTAGCAGGGATGCACTATTGTGTTTTGGTTAGAAGGGTAAGGAAGCCAGTGAACCAGCAATCAGAAAGACATTCCATTAGGCTAGGCGTATGTTGAGACATTATTTATTACGAAGAAAACTAAAGGCAAGTAATACTCGTAATACTGCACTTGTTGCGCTACGCCATCTGTGTCTCACCTTTTTATTTAACATTGTTAAAAGTCATTATGTGCTAAGGGCGATGGTGACCACCACGGGTGACCACCTACCATCAAATGGTCAATTTGCTAGTTTTCTTTGTGACATCAGATAACAATTCCCAGGCGTGGGCCATCCGCTGCGACACCCACTCGGACACGGTGCGCCTGCACATGCTGTACCGCGACGTGCACAACGTCCCGCGCAACCACCTGCGCTACGTGAGCTGGTCGGCCTGGCTCGTGCGCTCGGGCGCGGCGCCCGGGGAGCCTGATGCGGACGAGCTGCCCGGCGCACCGTTCGAGCATTATTACGCACAGGTAAGTTTTGAGGAGTGCCTTTTCACGAGAGCAGATATCTATCCTGCGGCACAGAATAAAGTAATAGTACTTACTATCATACAGAACGGACATTCTCCTCCCCCCTTGCCAACCACCACCGTGCGCACCCACCCGCGCCCCGAGCCCGGTGCTTCTGCGAGCCAGTTGTACTGGAGAAGGAGGGCTACGCGCGCTTTCAATTTAAAATTTTAGCAGATCGTGGTGTCGCGTCGCTTAGATTGTATGTAGTTAGTATCCGGAGTAAGCCTGCAGGCTGGAAAAATTCCAACCAATAAGATTGCTCCATTTTCCTAGCTACAGCTGCGCTCGAAAGTGGAGCGATCCTATTGGTTGAAAATTTTCCAGCTCACAGCATAACTATTCCTAGCACAACTATGGTAGTTAGGCACAGCGGACCAACAGAGCGGCTTTTCCTACTTTGAGACCAAGCTACAATGCTTTTTCGCAATCGATCTGTATTGTAATTTTCATCGAAATCGTTAGACCTGTATTCGAGAACAAAATTACAAATACCTATTGCTCGTTGGTTTTCCTGTTCTGTCTGGAAAACTAAGATTGTAGATTCAGGCATCGGACCACGAAGTAAATTTAGACCATGAAACTAATATGTCGAACTAGGCAATCTTTATAATGGCGTCAATCAATTCTTTTTTTTTTCGACTTATGTCCTTTCAATACTCCAGAAGAAGCAATAGAATCGCGAATGTGAGCATGCCGTGGAACACTTAAAGACTACATAAAGCTAAAATGATGATCAGCAGAGAACCTAGAATATTACTTCTGCATACACAGATTCAAATCATCACTATCACAAAACACACTTGTAAGATCGATGACATACACAAACCTACATGGCTTAAATTTGAAAGGTACCTACTCAAAACTTTCAGCCTTTATTTGCTTCTTCCATCAGTCAGGTTGAATATCTGTCGGTCTTTTTCGGAAATTGTGTTCATGAGCTCCATGAGTTTATTCCGCCATCCCTCTTTTACCATCGGGAGTCCAGACCCACCGCATGATATCACCCACACTTGGTTGATATTCTGTACATTTGCACAACATCTTTTAAGTGAGTGGAGCTTTCTGCCTGCTTCTGCGAACCTATTCAAGTCGCGAGTGAATAGGCTTCTTACGGGCAAACTCGTTCCATTGTCGACCTCATCTCTGTCCTCAGGGTCCAGTAAGTCAATTGCAAGAAAAGAGGTTTTTACATTAAACCATTATTGTTCTTACAGGACAGCGCAGACGAGGGTCTTATGATGGAGACGTCCCTCCGCGTGGAAGACGTATCTCGCGCCGGGCCCTTCTTACATCCCGGCGGAGAGCTGCGCGTGCGGCTCGAGTGGGGCGACACGTATCTGCTGTTTCAAGCTACTTACCACGTGTACGACGATTTGGTGCGGCTTCATGCGCATCAGATGAGGTAATCTCAACTTTATTTGTTTACTTACACCTTCGATCGTACAGTCAACGACAGGTCAAGCTTGACACTCGCAGTGCGACTCTAGCCCGTACGTCTATTGAAAAAAAGAACGGTACAAAGTCCAATGTGTCAAGCTTGATGTGCTATTGACTGTACATTTTGGGAGATACACGATTGCTGTTTAAAATATGGCACCGCAAAAAAAGGAAGTACGCTAGTTACAGCCAGTTGCACAAAGCTACTTTAAAGTTAAAGCTCCTGTTGTCACTTTCTTTGCCAACAAAACAGAAAGAGCCAGCGATACATTTAAAGGATCTTTAGTTAACTTTAAAAACGATTTTTGCAACTAGCTGTTAGTCGCTTTGTGGCTCAGTAAAGTTATACTTTGAAATTCCGGGACACTTGTTTGCCATTCTCCGGTCTTAGCTCTTTCGTTCGCAACTTTAATTAGGTATATGTACCAAAATGTAGGTATGATCAAAGGTTTTCGCCTGATGTTCCTTGCTCTATACAAGGTGTAACAAAAAGGGTATATCAACCCTGAAGGATGTGCTTCTGCCCATGAAACTGAACAACTTTCCCTAAGGAACATAGGTCGAAATACGAAAAACAGTTTTTGACCTCCCATAGAAACTGAATCAGCTGATCGCGCATTTTGTATGGGGGGTAAAAAAATTTTTTTTTCGTATTTCGACCTATGTTCCTTAAGGAAAGTGGTTCAGTTTCATGGGCAGAATCACATCCTTCATATACCCTTTCTGTTTCACCTTGTATATCCGCATATTTTATTGCTGGAAGGAGAAGCTCCCCCGGAATTTTAAATTTAAAAAAACCGGCCCAGTGCGTGTCAGGCCACGCACAGTATAGGGTTCTGTAGTTTTTAACGAGTTTTTACCGCAAAGCAGGTTTTTTAAGTATTTCATAAAGTTCCTAACATAAACGTTTTACCTCCTAAAGCTCAGCGAGGTCCTAGCGCCTAATTGCTATCGCAATTTTTATTATTTCCAGTTTTTTCGGCTATAGCCTATTAACCTATAAGCCTACTGAGCTGTGATAGTTTTTCTTTTAATTTCAGTAGCATCGCTCTATCATAGACAATATAATTCCCAAAACCCACCCGGTTTCTGAGTCTGGTTTAATCTAGACCAGACTCATTATAAATCGAAATTCTGCAGCAGGTGATTTTTCGGAGTTGTAATTTTTTTTATAAACTCATATAAACTATTAAAACCTAAATTAGTATTAATAACAATTGATATCATAATATTTTGAATAGCCGCTTTATATGAGCAAGCTATGCTACTCACCAACAGATGGCGCTGTAGGTTGCAGCTATTTCAAACAAAGTTATAAGCAAGTATTTTGTTCCAGGCGCGAAATCGCGGTTCTGCAAGCTGAAAACTATTCCCTCGAGCGTCAGCTGTTCAGCTACCAGAAGAGTCTGGCGTACGCGCAGGCGCAGGCCGGCGACCCCGCTCCAGAGCCGGGCGGCCGCCGGTCCCCCGCCGAGCGGTCTCTATCCACCGACACGGAGTATGCGTGAACTCGTCAAAAACGCATCGAGTACGCGTGAACTTTCCGCGAACTCCTCAACATCGTATGCGTGAACTTGACGTGAACAATCACTGCGCTCAAGAGCCTCTTCTATCTTTTCGAGTTTGTTTCGCTGATATGATAGTTCCTCTATACCGCATTAAAAAGAATATACGTGAATGAAACTTACGGTAATTGTTGGGATACATTCGTGCATTCGCTTGATTGCTGAAAGAGAGTCATTATCTACATCTAATGTCAATATAATACCTTCCGACATAGAGGAACCAGGGACTAGATAAGTACTATGAGAGGAACTGATGCACAACGAAACAAACCCATCTTTTCGACTGATCCTGACGTTTTTGAGCGATTTATCTATTTTTCTATACGTTTTATGGCGAGGTGCGCCTCGTGACTTGTGTTGTGACTCGTCCGCACCGCTTCTCGCCGCGTCGCTTGCACCCTCGCCGCCAGGGCTTGGAAACGAGTTATTTTAAAAACCGGTTTCATTGCAGCATAAACCGGTATTCACCCGGTTGTGATTTTTTTTCGTTTTCCTTTTTTACTTGGATCAAGTATATAAAATAACTAACGAATTATAAAAAGAGCAACTTACAGTTTAGCAGTTAAACTTTAGCCGCCGCGCCAGTTCAGGAGCTTTTTAACACAATGGCTTCGACTTCTTAAAACCTGACTAAACAGATAATCAAACGAAAATCTACATCTACAGTTCGCGAGAGATCAGAATAAATACATCTATTGTTGTTGGATGTTATCATGGTGGAACAAATTATATTATATCAAGGTTCAGGTAACTATATGTTAAAACCGGTTAAAATTTACATTTTATGAAGCTGCTTAACTTTTATGGTAGGTACTGACACAGCAGCGCGTTTGTCATCCAACACAACTTATACCAATGAGTAACGGTTTTTTAAGTATTTGCAATACCTACTACTTATGCTCTTACTATTATTGTTATTATTTGACCCGGTTCCAAGCCCTGCTCGCCGCTCGATCTATCGACAGCCGATTATTATATTCGACTACTTTTCTATTCGTCTGTACATAAAATATATTTAGATATTATATATTATGTATATTTCTTAACTTGAAACTCGAATTCATATACTGCAACAGTCGATTTATGAATAAAAGTCCATATAAAACTTTGACGTAGTTGTTTTATTATATTGTTTTTCATGGTTATTGCAAAATTACCACTTATCACGCTAGGCAGCGATGCCGACACTATCCTCCTAAACCACCATGTCATTCCAGAAAGCCAAAATAAAATTTTGACTAAAATTCAAAGTTAATGTAATTTTTTTTATGAATTATTTTTTATTCTGACATTTAAAAAAAAGTAAGTAGGTAGGTATTAAAAATTATAATATAAATAGCAATCAGGCGCTCGGCTTTAGAAGGATATGGTGTTGTGATTTATAGAAAGATCTACTGTTATTGTTCTTTTCCTTTTTAGAGTTCCGTACCTAAAGGGTGAAAAATGGGACCCGATTAATATACTACCCCCGATGTCTGTCTGTCTGTTAGCGGGCTAGGCTGTATCTCATGAACCGTAATAGGTAGACAGATAAAAAACACAGAATATGCATTTCTGTTGCCGCTATAGCAACAAATACTAAAAATAAAAAACCGGCCAAGTGCGTGTCGGACTCGCGCGTTTTTAATACACTTCTGCGTGACTGCGCGTCCATAACTAAGACGGTATTTTCACCTTAGTGGTACGGAACACTCGCTGCGTGAGTCCGACTCGCACTTGGCCGGTTTTTTTATTATTTTATCGTAGTAAATTTGTTTAAAGGAATCAATAACTTTTATACTACCCTCAAAAACTAAAAACATAGCACCACCTAACTCACTCAAGTGACAGTGGACAAGCCAGCTAACGTAAGTGATTTACCTCCTCTCTGAAGCAAGCCACGTCACTTGAGGAACCGGCGGCATAAGACAAAGGGTTCTAGAGTGCTCACCATGAGCCGGAAGACGTGGTCAGGTCCTCAAGTCGCTAGAAGCTGCTAGATTTGGGTAGCGCAGGACTGTAAATGTATGTGTCGCGGAGATCTTTAGGGGAAGTCTATGTCCAGCATGTGCAAAGCGAGGGACAATCGTTTTACTAATTTTTCAGCTAATATTACGACGATGTTTAATCTTGTTTTTTTCCAAGATCAGATATCATCCATAGAAGTATAACCCACCTACCTACTTATATAGGGTGACTTTTAATTAGTTCTTGATAGAAAAAAGTATGAATGTACTCATGATACTGAACAACTTTCCCCAAGGAACATAGGTCGAAATACGAAAATCAAAATTTGACCTTCCATAGAAACTGCATCAGCTGATAGCGCATTTTGTATGGGAGGTCTTTGGTTTTTCGTATTTCGACCTATGTTCCTTGGGAAAAGTTGTTCAATATCATGAGTACATGCATATATTTTGGTATCAAGAACTAATTAAAAGTCACCTTATATTGTACCATAAAAAGAACAGTTTTGAACTCCCATTTACAACACACGGAAAATACAAATGTTTATGCAGTGATGAAAAATACCCCGTATACTAATATTGTCCATTCGTTCCGGTTGCGGATGCAGTGTAAAGACAAAGCACAGGAAAGGCTTTAGTTCTCCAGAAAAGAGCTCTCTGTGGGGACGGATGGGGGGAAGCGTGCAAGCAAAGTGGATTTATAGCAGGCTAGGGGGGCAGGTGGTAAGCTGAGCTCTCGGATAGGAACAGGAGACCCGTGCAGAGTGGAGAAGGATAAACGTTAAAACAAACAATAGGCGTTGTCGCTTGCATACAAAGCTGGTGAACATGGCAGGAATACAAAATGTTGATGTAAATAAATTTGATGCGGAATTCAATACTCTGAAAGAGACAAAGAAGTCAGAACGAAGTCTCCAAAAATAAGTACCTAACGAATTAGTTCACTTACCATTTACTTGAATAAGAATGTACAATCAAGAGCACGTCAAGTTTGACAAATTAAACTTTGTACCGTTCTTATTTCAAGCTAAGGATGTTTGAGTGCACTTCCTGCTCAGGGTTGTGCCATAAGCGTATCACTCTTTTCCTCCATACTAAAACGTATGGATTTTTTTTCAAATCCTAAAAACGTAAATTTTTTATCTTTCTCTTTGAGAAATATGTGACATGAGACTAATATAAATGCTACTACCAGATTTTCTGAAAACACTTACCATTCAGGAAAAAAGGTGTTTAAAATCACGCATAAAATGGCTATTACGGATTATTTACGCTTCCGTTCTTAGTATTAATGATCAAAACACAAGTAAAAAAAGATATAATTTTACTTTCGCAAACAACTAATACATTAGATTTTTAAAGATTTTTTATTTTGTAAAACGAGTATAGGCGACTGGGTTACGCGATACTCTTCACTAGCTCATACAGAATATGTATATGGCGGACTCTATAGTTTTTTTACTCTGAGTTTCAAGCACTGTAATTGGGGCTAGGCACAGATATAGCTCATATATAGTTCTGTGGGGCTAGGGCACTGACCTCTATATATACATGGGCTAAGGTCGCACTGCAAAAGTCAATCTTTATCTGTTTTTGACTGTTCCATTATCTACCTATGTACGCACGGCTCTTAGATTAACAGACCTTTAAAAAAATAAAACTGCCAACCATAGATTTAAAGAAGCTTTAAATTTATTGTTCTCATTCTCACTACCTGCATCTAACACTTAGAGAATAAAAACTTTTCAAACTGAACTTCTATCTTTAATAAACGATCAAAAATATTGCACACAGAAACAAAAAAAAAACGGTCAAGTGCTAGTCGGACTCGCGCGCCGAGGGTTCTGATATACCTATAGTATTTTTGGAAGCAATAAAGTCCATTTTTAGGACCGCATAACTAAATTTGTTTCTAAAGGTTTTTTGCAGATTTCTAAAAAACTGTGCATCTCAGGAAGATCATTTTATTTTTGCTGTAATATTTACATAAACTTCAATTGACTGTAATTAATTCAGATTTTCCTTTCACAAACTTCGAGACAAGGGGAGGGGAATGGTACCAATTCTTTTTTTGCAATTTTTCATCATAACTTGAAAACTAAGAGTCGTGAAAAATACATATTTTAGAATGTACATGTAACGCCCTTTCATATATCTATAATTTGAAAGTTTGCCCCCACATTTTGGCCGCATCTACATTGATTATCATATAGTACCTGGTGGACCGAGCTTCGCTCTACAGGGTGTAACAAAAAGGGTATACCAACCCTGAAGGATGTGAATCAGCCCATGAAACTGAACAACTTTCCGAAAGGAACTTAGGTCGAAAAAACTGAATCAGCTGATAACGCATTTTGTATGGGAGGTAATTTTTTTTTCTTATTTCGTCCTGTGTTTCTTGGGGAAAGTTGTTCAGTTTTATGGACAGAATCACATCCTTCAGGGTTGATATACCCTTTCTATTACACCTTGTATAATAGCCGCCTCAACATTAAAATATCTTCGGGTGAGCAAGCTATGCTACTCGCTAACAGATGGCGCTGTAGGTTTCTGTCTAAAACTTGGTATTTTTTTAAATGCTTAAAAACATGGGCAGAACGATTTTTCCCAGACTTGAGACCTAGCTAGATCGAATTTTCGTCCCCAAAAATCCCCGGATACTAAATTTCATCAAAATCGTTAGAGCCTTTTTCGAGCAACCCATTACAAATATATATATACATATATGCAAATATTGCTTGTTTAAT
Source organism: Athrips mouffetella (assembly GCA_947532105.1). Taxonomy (NCBI): domain Eukaryota; kingdom Metazoa; phylum Arthropoda; class Insecta; order Lepidoptera; family Gelechiidae; genus Athrips; species Athrips mouffetella. The sequence continues at coordinate 6,706,510 of OX383960.1, read as the reverse complement.
AGTATAGGATTTTTTTTTATTCTTCATGCATGTGCAATTAATGTGGGTAACGCTATTCTAAAACTATTCCAAATATCAAGTCGATAGCATGAGTGGTTGCTGAGATATACAGGTGTGACAGACAGACAGACGGACAGACAGACAGATAGACAAAGTCGCACCATAAGCCATCCTTTTTTTACCATTTGGCATCGAATCCCTAAAAAATAGTATTAAACTAGTATGATAACGTAATTAGCTATTACCAGTAACTGTTACTTCCGGATTTCTGAACAAAATTAATCAATGTTCCTCTGTCAAAAGTGACATTTATACAGTGTGACCAGATTTAGTAGAATTCTGTGATTTTAGCGGGATTTGACCCCAAATTTAGGGCTTCGCATTTTATGTCGCAGGTCAGAGAAAGTTTGATGTTTTAGCAGAATAAAAAAAACTTTACAGAAATTGTACAGCATTCGTCATTTATTAGATAACTGCGTTTCATTTGGATAGTGGCGCAAGAATAATTTAAAAAACCAGCCAAGTGCGAGTCGGACTCGCGAACCGAGGGTTCCGTACCACCACATAATCATAATTGTGTTGAAACTTCAGTAAGTTATTACAGACACGCGCTTGACCAAATTTTATTATTTGTTGTCATTTTATAGCTTATGCACATTGAACATACCAATTTTCAAGTTTATATGTGTTCCTGTTTTTAAAATAGAACTAAAACAAAAATCGCCTCTTCGTCCATCCAACTTGACCCCTCTCTTATATGAATGTTCTTGAAACGGGAGCTCACCACAATTGGTTACCATTAGTTGTGAGAAAAGTTGTAATATTTAATGATTTCAGACTTTTCCCATTATTTTTACTGTGAGACCTAGCTTCTTGCCAAATTTCATAATTTTAGATCAACGGGAAGTACCTAATGCCATATCTTTTGATTGCGTCGTTGTAAAAAATTGAAATTTTTAGATCTTGTGTGGTTCATGGATCCTAATATATGGTAATAATTTCAACCTGATACCTTTACCCGTTCGTGAGATAAAGGGTCTTGACAGACAGACAGGCAGACATACGGACAACAAAGTGATCCTCTAAGGGTTCCGTTTTTTCTTTTGAGGTACGGAACCTTAAAAATGAAAGAAAATATGGCCAGAACTATCATTAAGAGTGGGATGAGGATCCACTGTTTTCGTCCTGGCTATCAAGAGCCGAGGATGACACTAAAGCCCGCGTCACACAGAGGCGGTAGTGGAAGCGTTCCGGGGCCGGTATTTTTTGTAAAATATGAGTTCTTATGCACCCTGTCACATTAAAAAGCGGTCGCGGCGTGGTATTTTGTTCCCGCAAAACCGCCCCGGACCGCTTTCATACGCTTTCATACCGCAATCATACCGCTTCTGTGTGACTTGAGCATAAATCTGATTTTTGTAAAACATGTTATGTGAAATCAGTTGCACATCTTTTTGTATTAAAATATCACGCTAACCCAGCCAAACACAAACAAACAAGTATTACCGGGTAGTCTGGACAGTCATCTATCAGTCTTCTTCTTCAAGTGCCGTCTTTATATTATAAATATATACAGAGTGATTGGAAGCTGGGTGCAAAGCCTTAAAGGGGTGGCTGATAGCTGAGAACATTTAGATGCCATATTTGTCTCAGACGAAGTCGCATATATTTCTTTTCATTGTTACTTTAATGTTTTTGACCAAAAACTCCAAAATTTTACTATTAATTGCTGGTTTGGTCATTATTTTTTTTTTTTTTTTTACTTAAGGAATGTTTGGCTAGTCTGATGAGACTTTTTTAAGCATTTGTGTCATCAGAAAAGTATTCTGAAGCTGTTTGAAGTTCAAAATAATTTTTAAAATGAAGAAAACTGATTTGTTTAAGGCATTTAAAAAAATAAGTAATCAAGCTTAATATGTTCAAATCTTTTAAATAACATGCTTGGTTGTCGCCCTTTCTTTTGAGGTATTATTTACGCAGATGTCTCACCAACTTTTAAAATTAGGGCGTATTTAAACTTAGCAGAGGAAGATCAGTAAAAATTTTAATAGGCAAATTATGCACATTTTTGTTAATTACATAAAATTTTCGTGTTTAAAATGAAGACTACAATTGCTCATACCAAGCGAGCCAGTCTTCTGACTTCTCTACACGTGACTTGCATCTTCTGCTTCATGAGATGTTGGTTGGAACCTTTGTATTAATTCTGCACTGGTTGATATTTCTACACTAAAATATCCAAGAGCACTGCATCAGGTGATTCGAACAGGCCAATGGAAGGTTTCTGGGAAACAGTTTTTCTCACAATTAGAGCCCAGTGCACAAGAGTTGGATATTAAAAGCTCAAACTTCAGGTAGGACAGATGCGTTCAAATTGTGGTAGTGGCGCAAAATGCTCCAACCATTTTTAAACCAAAAAATTCACCTGGCTCTCTACAACATGCAAGCAACGAGTCCCAAAATTCTTTTAGAAACTCACTGTGCACTGGGCTCTAATTGTGAGGAAAACTGTTTCCCAGAAAACTGGTCCGGCAAAGACGGGTCCTTCCATTGGCCTGTTCGAATCACATGATGCAGTGCTCCTGGATATTTTAGGGTAGAAATATCAACCAGTGCAGAATTAATACAAAGGTTCCAACCAACATGTCATGAAGCTGAAGATGCAAAACACGTGTACAGAAGTCAGAAGCCTGGCTCGCTTGGTAGGAGCAATTGCAGTCTTCATTTTAAACACGAAATTTTTATGTAATTCACAAAAATGTGCATAATTTGCCTATTAAAATTTTTACTGATCTTCCTCTGTCAAGCTTAAATACACCCTAATTTTAAAAGCTGGTGAGAAATCTGCGTAAATTATACTTCAAAAGAAAGGGCGACAACCAAGCATGTTATTTAAAAGATTTGAACATCTTAAGCTTGATTACTTATTTTTTTAAATGCCTTAAACAAATCAGTTTTCTACATTTTAAAAATTATTTTGAACTTCAAACAGCTTCAGAATATTTTTCTAATGACACAAATGCTTAAAAAATGTCTCATCAGACTGGCCAAACCTTCCTTAAGTTTAAAAAATAATGACCAAACCACTTTAATTTAACACTGTTAGCAATTAATAGTAAAATTTTGGAGTTTTTTGTCAAACACATTAAAGTAACAATGAAAAAAAAATATATGAGACTTCGTCTAAGACAAATATGGCTTATTATGTTTTAAATGATCTCAGCTATCACCCCTTTAAGGCTTTGCACCCAGCTTCCAATAACCCTGTATATTGTTATTTTAATGTTTCATCGTTGTTCTAGATTTTTAAGCTATCATGGCGCGTCTGCCTCGCGTCCACGTACGCTACGCCTATTTCCCTCCCCTCCTCACCACTCATGAACGGCGCGTTGCCATGAGCTAGCACGCATTACGCGTGTAGCTATAGAAATATTTAGAAGCGGCAAAATTTTAAGTAATTAAAATAAATTACCCCAATCAAAACCCCTGAAATAATTCTACTCTCGATTCTAAACAAACTATTTTCTCAGTTTCGCTTATTCCGTTAACACGTTGTGTACGTTCGCAGAATTTAAGCATAATTTTGCTGATTTTAGCCGATGACTACTGGTCACACCTAAACAGCACGTTTTCTTTTCTTGCGCAGTCGATTCGATAGTCTTGTCTCAGTTCGAGTTCTTCGTAGTTTTGCGATTATTAAGATAAGCTTTGCGTTTTTACGCCGCATTTTATTGTAAAATGGCTCAAGGAAAATTGAAAGTCAAGTCCAAGCTTCCCGATGGCGTTAAGCAGAAGAAAGGCAAAGGAAAAGCTGTAACAAAGAGGAGTAACGCTCCTGTAAAGAGCAAAGGTAATTATGCCATTTTTTCCTAATTTCCTTGGAAACCTTAGAAATCTTCATGAGTTTCATCAGTTGATTTTAAAGCTTAAGTCATATTGCAATAGAAAAACAAGTCATTTATTGCTCTAGTCCTGCCTGAATGCGAATTTTATTATTGCGAATAACTTTGTTAAAAGATTAAAGAAGTGATCAGAATTAGCTGAACACGAACATCATCGTATTTCCATGTATATAAGCCCGTAATTTCGCAAGAAATGAAACTGGGGGTGGGTTTATTTATACCATTATGGCGCCCTTGCCACATGTTTGTTTGAGCACTTATTGATTTATGACCACGCCGCTTGTTGCTAACCGGCGCGCGCTGCGCAGTCGGTAGATATAAAAGTAAGTATACGTCGCACAGAATTGTGTGCGAAATGCTCCGGAGGCCCTCTCAGGATCCTCATCTAGTACATCTCAACCAGTAGTTAGGGGGGATGGAAAATGAGGACACCCCTGATGAAGCCAAAAGAGCGGCTCGCCACATATAACTGGCTGTCATCCTGGATGGGGCTTGAAGCGAAACAACCCACACCGCCCGTCTACAGCTGGGATAGTGGGTGAAATAGATCCATGAACGTGATCTGATCACCCATCTGCGCGAGCCGCGGCGTCCCGATTAGAAATAATAATAATAAAATATGTCGCACAAAATAACTGTGGTCCTGTCATTGATGCACAGAAGTCGAAAATGTGCAAAAATGGGCCATTTTTTTCTTCTGTGCATCAATGACAGGGCCACAGTTATTTTGTGCGTCGTATACATCATTGCCTATTTATTTTTAAATTCTACCTTTGTATCATAACTTGGTTTGATCTTCATCTCAAATTAAATTAATTAAGGCTTCAAAGACAGGAATAATTTGAAATATCAAGTAAGTGCATGAAAGTTTGTTTGAAAATCTGGACAGCCACCCACATGCGTAGTAGGTGTTGTACATTTTCTCTGTTTTTTGAAAGATAAAGTAGGTGTCTCTAGTCTTTAAATAGAAAAACATTGCTTACTCCATCACTGCCCAAGTGCAAAATAACTTTGGCTCTGACTGTTAATGTGCAGAAGTCAAAAAAAAAGAGAAGAGAGAGAGTTTTAGAGAAGGAAGTCAAGTTATGTGGGGAAAAAAATGAGTTGTGAAGGTGAGCACGGCAGGTTGGGGGGCATGCGAATAGTTCATTAGCTCTCTGCCTGTCACCTATGCACAGAAAATAACCAACAGAGCCAAACTTATCCTGCACACACTTATGTATGCCGAGACTCGGGTTGTAAAGTTTTGTACATGATTTCTCTTTTTATAACTTCCAGCTCAGGCTGTGGAAAGGCACAAGATGAAGGCTAATGTGACCAAGTTAGTGAATGCAGCTGCCGAACAGCAACTCCGTTCCTTGGCCACCGACAACCCTCAACTCTCTGCCGCCCAACAACGAGTTGCCAATGCTCCAACGGCCGTCGCTCAAGCCCAATGACAAAACCCTATCTTCAAGGACCACGACTTCACATCTTTTGGAGCTGTAATGATCATATTCCAATTCTGCATAACGATTATCCATTCATTCCTGCGTGTAATTTTCTCTAAATGCAACAACAACAGTATCATGCCTGATAATAACAACGAATTGTAAACTGGAGAGTGATTTTGAACCATTCTAGACATACAAATTTCCATTTTCAATCTGCACAAACGGGTAGTAATTTAATTTATACCACACATTTTTGAAATAGAATTGAACTATGTCGAAATCAATGAAACAATATTTTGATGTTTAATGTCTAGGTTTAGTATAAATGTTACTCGCAAAGAA